>JAPTHN010000089.1:0-1458758 GCA_026936325.1 Platynereis dumerilii | reverse complement strand
ACACAATACACTGTAACCAACTGGAACAAACAGCATAGACTTAACAGGTTCCAAGGATTTATTTCCAATTTTCATTAAATTATTTTTTAAAAAACTTAAAATGGCAAATATCTTTAAATATAGAACACACTTCCCAAATTCTTTTGATCAACATAATTACAGACTAACAATTCCAATGAACACTCTGATAATTGCAATCAATATCTTTAACAACCCTGATACCCAATCATATTCCTGTAATCAACTTAGTCAAAGAAAAGTGCCAGATCCAATAAGGCCAATAAAACACCTTCTATCTTTTTCAATTTATATATTAAAGTTTCTTTTTAAAAACCTATATTATTATATGCAACTTCAAACATTCACCTTCAAAATGAAGTCATACACAACACATCCATAAAATAATATTTTTTCCAAATTATTCTTGGGACTACCCTAAATTGAACACCTTCTATCTCCTTCAATTTTAAAGATATCAATCTGAAATTAAATTCTCACCACAACAAGTCTTTAAGCTATATGTCATAGCAATTTTATAATTTTATTATAATAATTGACGTCGCAATCGCGAAACACGGCTTTTTCCGAAAAACGGCGATTACGCAAAAACTATTTAAGATATTGTCATGAAATTACACACACATGGGCACAACAGGTTAATCTACATGATTGTGCAGTATCAATGTTCTAGCTCAAAAATTGTATGAGATATGTTAAAAACAAAATAACTATCTCATAGTCAAATTATTTACATTTATTTTCATTTGTTTCCTGTATAAATGACTGAGAAATAACAAGAAACATTTTTATGACAAATCATCACTCACAGAGGTGAGTGATACTTTCTTAAGTCACTATATCTAGCAGTCTAACAAATCCCAAAATGAGGACATAATATTTTAATAACAGGCAGCATATGTAATATTATGGTTAAATTTAATTTAGAGCTCTTAGCACCCTAAGGCTGCTGGAGCACTGATCACCATAAGTGGTCACACTCCAGTGAGCAGCCAATCAGAGGGGCCATACACAGTGGGAGGGAACTCAAAAAGCAATTAGCCAATCACAACTTCTGACTACAATTACCTCCTATCTGTAAAGATATAAACTGGGACAGAAATCACTATAGGCATATTCTGCACTGAAGAAGACTACCAAGTCGAAAGCTCTGCTGATATTCTGCTCCCTGGTTCAAGGATAGGATTTTGACTGACTGCTGCTGCCACTGCAAGTCCAACTTCCTCTCCAAGACTGTTGAGTACAATTATTTTTCACTAACCAAAATTTCCTTATCTCAGAACTTGTATTAACAATTATTTTATAAGGTTGTATTGTTTAATATTTTAATAGGTTTGATCATTTCACAGGTTTAATCATTTAAATTGTTGGCGGGTTTTCATTATTTAGCAGGTTGATTCGTTTAGAAGGTTTTTATTTATATAGCAGGTTTATTCATTTAAAAGTTATTTCATTTAACAAGTTTATTCATTTAGCAAGTTTATTCATTTAGCAAGTTTGACAATTTAGCAGGTTCAATTCTTTTCTCTTTCATAAATTAGACTTCATTAAATTAAGGACAAGTACATTTCAAGTTATATAGCAAATTGCACTTATTGCCTAATTGAAACTTGAATATTCAATTGAAGACAACTAGGTCTGAAATTATATAACAAAAAGGTTGCTAAGTCTCACAACCTGTTTTGAACAGTAATATCCATACTTCTCACTCTTGAGAAATTCCAATCAATAGCCTCAGCAATTGCACTTATTTCCTAATTGGATCTTGACTACTCTTTGAATCTTGTAATAAAATAGTTTTTTTATTCATTCAGCAGGTTCATTTACTTAGTAGGCTCAATCCTCTTTCTTTCTAAGAAAAAGTAGATTAGGCCTTGAATAATACTCTGATAAGCTGTTTGGAACAGCAATATCCATACTTCTCACTAAAAAATTGCACTTATTGCCGAATTGAAACTTGAATACTTATAATCTTGGGATAACTTATAATTGGTGTGTTAAAACAACTGCAATAGCCATACTTAACAAAATTGTAATCAATAGCCTTAACAATTGCACTTATTGCCTAATTGAAACTTGAATATTCAATTGAAGACAAGTAGGTCTGAAATTATATAACAAAAAGGTCTTGAATAATAAGTCTGACAACCTGTTTTTTTTTAAAATAGTAATATACATACTTCTCACTCTTGAAGAAATTCCAATCAATAGACTCAGCAATTGCACTTAATTCCTAATTGGATCTTGACTACTATTTGAATCTTGTAATAAAATAGTTTCATTCATTTAGCAAGTTTATTTACTTAATACACTCAATCCTCTTCTCTTTCTAAGAAAAAGTAGATTAGGCCTTGAATAATAAGTCTGATAAGCTGTTTGGAACAGCAACATCCATACTTCTCACTAAAAAATTGCACTTATTGCCGAATTGAAACTTGAATAATTATAATCTTGGGATAACTTATCATTTTTGTTAAGAACAACTTTATTATTTTATATTGTCGGCTGATCATAAAATAATTTTTGACAAATTTATTTTATTAAAGCGCTTGTGTCTAGATAATCCCACTCAATTTGACTACATTCAATTGAAGACAAATAGGTCCTGAATTAAAAGTAGGTCTGCAATAATAATAAGTCTGTAGGTCTTGAATAATAAGTCTGATAACCTGTTTTGAACAGCAACAGCCATACTTCTCACTGTTGAGAAATTCCAATCAATAGCCATAACAACTGCACTTATTGCGTAATTGGACCTTGATTACTCTTCAAACCTTGCAATAAAATAGCCTTTTGGGACAAACAATTTTACTATATCTAACTCATACCACATCATTTGACTACTTCCAATTCACTTACATCTTATAATTTTTAGATAAATTGCTCAAGTACATATTCTCCTCTGATTAATTGCTATTATCTCCATTTTGGAATTTCCTTATATTGAATAGAAATTGTGATTCCTTATCACTGCAACTACTACAGTTATTAATTTCCAATTAAGTGACTAATTATACCTTCATCAACATCCATACGTTTTAAGACCTCATACATGTAAAACTAACAAATCCCCTATAAATTGATAGAATTTCTAAAACATAACTTCCTTCACCTTTGGTTCACGTGAACGTACTCTAAAACAACAGTCTGAAGTTGGTAGAAAAAAACAGAGGCAGCAGCCTTCAACATCCCCTGACCAGGTTAAGCATACTTAACTTCAAAGCCTCCAAATCTATACACAGATTTGACTTTCACCAAAAGTCCAGTGCTGCAAGCACAGGTGACAAAAAAACAATCTTATGTAGATATTTCTCTCCTATCACTAGATTTCACATCTACCAACTTTTTTGGTAGCTCCGTCTGTAGTCATAGCACTGTAGAATACCTATTTTTTAGCACATTCGTTCATCACATTTATAGTTTAATTTTATTGTTTATTGTCATTCACTCATTGCACAAAAACAGTAGGATATATTACCCTGTATCAACTTTTCACTGCATCATTCTGAGACACCTGCACAAGGTTACTTTCAAAAGTACCCTTATTAAAGTCAAGGTTGCATGCATATACCAGTAAATAGATAACTCTCAATACAGGATCTTGGTCCTGTAATTTATACTTCAACGACACCAACAATTTTTCAATTGGGATAAAATCCAGAAACTTGCCAAGTTATAAACTTCCAAGCTTATATCCTGCACACTTGTCCTGTAAAGCATACATCATTTAGGACCTTGTTATTAGGTTACCTTACATTTAGGTTTGGAATTAGTCTCTAGCTTTAGACACTTTCCATGGTATAAAGATAACATCACCTTGGGACAGGTTTGCACTATTGGTCAAAATACTTTTTATCATCATACCTAAAGGGCTATATAACCAACCTTCCGTTTAATATAATATTGTTTTTTTATATATCTCAAGAGCATTGTCCAAAGAGTTTTATTCTCATCATATGCTTATTACCTTGTAGGATAATTTTTAGGTAGGACAGGGACCAGTTTTCACTTTCCCTGTAGAGCAACTGGTAAAATTGCCATAACTGTGTGATTTAACTGGATCATTGACCAAAGTTTTCGTGTTATTGATTGAATGTTTAATTATAATTAGGGTACTATATAGCTAGGATAGCAACCATTTCCTAGCTTCCAAGAATCTTCCATCCTGTACATTTAGTCTCAGGGTCACATCTAAAATATATTTGTAAGGTTTATTGATCAGATTCCAAAAGTCAAACATACTTCTGAGATTCCAATTCTTGGGTAAGCTCACTACCAGGTTAGATTTTCTAGTCAACATATGTTTACTACCTTGTATTAAATTAGGACAGTTTGCAATTTCCACGAGTTTACATCCTGTATTTCCGGTAAAAGTTTGCTACTTAACATAACTAGAAGATATCTCACAGCAACCACTTTACTCCAACAAGTCTGCATTTGCAAATTCACTTCTGTTTCACATTTAACGTATATTTGTAAGGAATTTGCTTACATTCTTAGTTCTCCCAAATTCATAGATTAGTCAATTAGAATTAGACAACTAGAACTTAGATTGATCTCATAAGTTGAGACAAGGCATCACCAAACAAGCTTGGTTCTTACAAACACATAGATTAGTCAATTAGAATTAAACAATTAGAACTTAGATTGATCTCATAAGCTGAGACAAGGTATCACCAATCAAGCTCAGACAAAACTAACTTTTCTGTGAAAATTGATTCGAGTACAGTTTAGGATATGGCTTCCTCTTCCACTATGGAGGACTATCAGTCTCTCTCAACCATCAAGGTGTTATTTAGGTATATTCAAGCTTGCCACCATTCGGTCAATCTCAGGCAAACCCCAAAAGGCCTGTTTAAAATTAAACAAAAACTTGATCAGTCTCTCGGCCAGCCATCCCCAATGCCCAAATTAGGCATATTCTTTCAAACAACAATTTCAGATGGACTGAGGAACAAGTCAAGGCCTTACGCCACCACTATTCAGTCCAACAGAATCTGGCTATTTCGGCCCTTCAAGCCAGACCAAAATTATTCCCTGCGGAATTCGAGGGTAGTTGGCTACATGCCGTAAAATGGACCAAAAAAGGTCTGAAAATCGATGAACATACACTTGACATGGCGAAGGGCGCTTGCCGTACGGCGATCCAGCTAGAGGGGAGACCAGCTCCCACAACTTATGCCCAAGCTGCCAGACCACAACGTCAACCATTGCAGCGAACTGAGCCCTTAAGGCCGGTTCTGCCTGCAGAGCCAAACCCATTGCCTAACAATGGAGGATGGCAACAGGTCTCTGGCCGTAAAGCTGCCAGACCATCACCACCCGTAAATAGCCCTTCAGGCATCAGGGCCGTCTCCGGCCGTTATGACCCCCTCAGTAACTTCTACGACTTCAGGCACATGCACGCCAACAGAACTCATCACTCTGTTGAGCAAGTGTATCAAATCAAAAAGGCGGTCCATTTTGACCACAGGACAGCCGCTTCCCAAATCAGTAGGACCAAAGGGGCGGCCGAGGCTAAGAGAGTTTCTGACGATTTCTTTAAAAGTAAAACACACCATGATATGAAGAGACGCAGTCCGTGGGTAGCCAAGCTAGATAGGGAGTGGAACATGACGAAAAAACGTCAGGTTGTCAAGGATCTCCTCAAGGAGAAATTGACCCAATGTCCACCCTTTGTGGAAGCCCTTAAGGCTTCCGGGGACTGTGAAATCCTTCACAATGTCCCTGATAGGTATTGGGGCACGGGTTCCAAGGACCCTGCCAAACAGTCGGGGGGTTCTAACGTATTTGGGAAACTCCTCATGGAGACCCGCAGAGAACTCCTTGGATCCTCATCCAGGGGTTCTCGCTTCCGTTCACTCAGAACGGAAGCAACGGAAGCACCAAGTGTTTCACAGGCCACTCCTAGGCCAAACCTAGCAATTGAATCTGAGGCCGCCGACCCTTACCGGACCCCTTCTGGGTCCGTGAAGCGAAGGCGGGCGACGATGGGTAGCCCTCCAGCTCCCAAAAGAATTGCGAGTGAGACCCTGTTGCCAACCCGCGCAGACTCCTCAACCATGAACGATATCCATCGTTCTTCTCTTGCGGACATTCCATCACCATCGTGCCATTCGGCCCGAGATGGGAGTCTCGCACAAGTGGAAAATCAGGTGACTCCGGTCCCTGACACACCTCCACTTAACCAGACCTCCTCTCCAGGAGCTCAAACACTCGTTCCTGAGAACGATAATTTTCCCCCACTTTCTTCTCAAACGGGAGCCTTAGCTCCAGGGGAATCCTCCCCTAAACCGGGCCCTTCTGGGGTCGAAGTCCACAGGGACTCGGTCATCTCTGAGGACTGGGCAGAGGCCAGGGAAATCATCCCGGATTCTCCCCACTCTACTCAGCCTAGCAGAGCAAGCAGGGCCTCACATCCCACTTTAGGAGATTTTCTATCACAACAGCCGTTACCTCAGCGTTCCCCTAGGGTAACTTTACGACGCTTATCGTCAACCTCGGTGCCAGAACACCGGGTACTTGTTAAACCGGTCTGCTTCAAAGCTCTTAACAATGAGGCCAAGAATGCTTGGGAACTGCCCAAGACAAAATTACCCAAGATCCTCATTCTTGGGGATTCTCTAGTGGGCAGAACTAGGTCCATTAATGAAAGTGTGGCCACTCACACCAAGATCATTTCCTACTCAGGGGCTCAGTTCAGACATATTTTAAACATTATGAGAAAAGAGAAGGACAACACTCATTCGCAAGTCAAACATGTCATCTTGAGTGTAGGTCTTAATTGCCATGCCCAGAGTGCTGAGAGAACAGCCAACAAATCCATTAGGGAGCTCTTTAAAAAGACAAAGGCAGTCTTCCCCCAGGCTAAGATTTACTTTACTGAGATTGTCCAGAAGCTACAGGAGGAATCACACATGAAAAACTTGAGGGACTTTCAGGTTACTTTTAGATCACTTTGTAAGGTTCTGAAGCCCTGCCAAAATCCTACTTTCCATGATGATAACTATCATTGGGACAAAGTCACCTCTGACAACATGGTAAATGCCTGGTTGTCCCAGTTAGATTTAAACTAAATAATTCAGGTCAAACAACCGCCAATGAAAAGCCAGTTGGCCCTTCTAATGAGGAGCTATCAAAATTAGGCATCATCAACCTCAGCTCCAGCTTCAAAGTCTCAAACCAACAAGCAAAATTACTTCAAAAAGGCCTAACCTTTGTACCTACACCCGCCAAAGTCCCCATACAACAGTTTGAGGAGGGCGTGGATCGTTTCACCAGGAACTTAAAATTAAAATTCTGTTACTTGCATCTAAAAGGCAAAGATGGAGGCTTCCCTCCTAAATTTAAAACACCTTCATCTTTTACACCTCCCACAGGCACCTTTCCTCCAGAGATTGAGCATTTAGCTATCACTTTAAAGCAAGAAATCAAAACATTCACACCTAATTATAGAATTAAGGATAATCTGACTAAACATGACCGACAGGCCATTAATGAGTTAAAAAACAATAAACAAATTGTCATTAAACCAGCTGACAAGGGATCAGCCATAGTCATCATGGATAGGCAGGACTATATCTATGAAGCTGAGCGACAGCTACAAGTAAATAGGCATTATAGAGAAATTGAGCATCCACAATATCCTGACAATTGTGTCATATTCAACTCCCTTCTGGAGGAAATGTCAAAAAATAACTTGATTTCCAAGAAAGAATTTTCCTACTTGAGGGCCCTCCCGACTGCAAGGGAACGGATATTTTACCTGCTCCCTAAAATTCATAAGGAGATAAACAAATGGACAGTACCAGGAAAGATTCCCCCAGGCCGTCCCATAGTAAGTGACATCAATTCCGAGTCTTGTAACATAGCAAAATTTATCGACTTCCATCTGGCCCCCTTCTCCACAGTACATCCTGCATATATCAAAAACACATATGACTTCCTTAAGAAGTTGGATCAGGTCAGATGCCATCCAAATACCCTGATCATTTCATTAGATGTAGACAGTTTGTATACCAACATAGATAATGACCTAGGCATAAAGGCAGTAACTGAAGCCTTTTCCACAGATCCCAAACCAATTCACCCGTACATTATCAAATTACTCCGCCTCTCTCTTGAGGGCAATGACTTCAATTTCAATAACAAACATTACTTGCAGATTAGCGGCACAGCCA
Source organism: Platynereis dumerilii (assembly GCA_026936325.1). Taxonomy (NCBI): domain Eukaryota; kingdom Metazoa; phylum Annelida; class Polychaeta; order Phyllodocida; family Nereididae; genus Platynereis; species Platynereis dumerilii. Next base: position 1,450,560 of record JAPTHN010000089.1, on the reverse strand, counting down.
TGGGAAAAAGGTTCGCTCCACATTATGCTGATATAGTACTAGCTTACTGGGAGAGAGAAAACCTCCCAAAATGTAATCTCCAGCCTCTTTTTTGGAAAAGGTACCTGGATGATGTCATACTATTATGGGAACATCCAATCGCAGATTTTGACCCTTTTTTCCAAATTCTAAATTCAGCCCATCCAAACATCAAGCTAAAATCAAACATTCAGGACAAGGAACTGGAATTTCTGGATGTTCTAGTCTACAAAGGTCGAAATTTTGAAAGGGAAGGCAGACTGGATACTAAGGTATTCTTCAAAAAGACTGACAGTCATTCTCTTTTGCATAAAGAATCCTTTCATCCAAAACACACTTTTTCAGGCTTAATCAAATCTCAACTTATCAGATTTGGCAGAATTTGTCAACACCAAGATGACTTCAATGAGGCAACAGCCACCTTATTCCAGGCCATCAAGCCAAGAGGTTACTCAGCTCGTTTCCTTCGAGCTATCAAATCTGAAGTAACAAGACAATTTTTCCTCCTCTCCATTTAACAGGCATGAACCCTTGTCGCTTCATAAGATGCTCAATTTGTCCACATGTTAATGCACAGCACACAATCCCTTCTAGAATAGGAGATATCCGTCTCACTGCGAATGCCAATTGCAACACAAAAACTGTAGTGTATATTCTAGGTTGCAAACAATGCCCACAACTCTACTATGTGGGACAAACTACTGGCTTTAGGGCCAGAATGATAGCTCACTTCAGTGCTATCCGTAGAAAACACTCCACTAAAATAGCACAACACTTTTCAAGCCAAGATCACTCCTTGGCAGATCTCTGGATTTCAGTGTTAGAAACCCCCAAGTCAAGCAAACAATTAGATAAGCTTGAATTGGGATGGATAGAAAGACTCAATACAGTGAACAATGGCCTAAACATGCAAGAGGGAAACCCAGTAGGGGACATTTCTCCATTCATCCTTCAGTATCACCCGCTGGCTTCCAAACTAGCTAAAATGGTCAATGAGTGGTGGGACCAATTCAAAATGGATAACCCATCCACAACAAAAAGACATCCCATTAATATCATTCGGGCCTTTGCCAAAAACAAGAGCCTTTCTCAAACTTTAGTCAGGTCAATGCTTGTCCAGCTTGAAGAATAAATTACCCTAAAAACTAGCCTTAACTTCATCGGACCTTAAACCTAACCCTAACCCTAACCCTAACCCTAACCCTAACCCTAAAGGAACCCTAACCCTAACCCTAAATCCTACAGCTACCATAAGTAGACTTTTTGTATATTTGCTCCTTGATACAATTCACATAGAAACGCATTACTTTCAGGACAGTCAAGGTCAAGTGGCAGATATTGGACTGTGACATGAGTAGTGCCAGTGCACTCTAGGGCGTGGGCCGTTAACCCTGAACCCTAACCCTAACCCTAACCCCTAAACCCTAACCTAGCCAGAGCCTATAAAATATCACAGTTCCAAAAGTCTTGTCAAATGACCAAACATTGTCTGCAAACACTTCTTGTTCAAATTATGAAAACTACATGTTTCACACATGCTTACATTTCCAAATTGGAAGACACCAAACTAGAAACTTATAGTATTGTATATCATATACATATTGTCTTATTTTCTAAAAATTGTTTCTGTAAAATTGAGACATACAGCTCTTTGAACCAACATAATTACAAGACCAACATTTCCAATTCACACTCTGCTAATTGCAATCAATAATCATGGGCACTCCACCTCATGTCCTACTCAGCTTAATCAAAAAAGTGCCAAATCCAATAAGGTCAAAAAACAATTTTCTTGTCAAACTTATATATTAAAACATTTTTCTTAAATTACTAAAATTATATTATTATATCCAACTTCAAACCCTCACCTTCACAATGAGGTCATACACAACACATCCATAAAATAATATTTTTTCCAAATTATTCTTGGGACTACCCTAAATTGAACACCTTCTATCTCCTTCAATTTTAAAGATATCAATCTGAAATTAAATTCTCACCACAACAAGTCTTTAAGCTTTATGTCATAGCAATTTTATAATTTTATTATAATAATTGACGTCGCAATCGCGAAACACGGCTTTTTCCGAAAAACGGCGATTACGCAAAAACTATTTAAGATATTGTCATGAAATTAGACACACATGGGCACAACAGCTTCATCTATATGATTGTGCAGTATCAATGTTCTAGCTCAAAAATTGTATGAGATATGTTTAAAAACGGCTTTATGGAAAATATTGTGAAAATTTGTCAAAATTGTTTCTATAAAAATGAAACAAATATGTTAAAGGAAACTGTTTTAACCAAATTAGCAAAGCAAAACTTTAAATTCAAATTCTCAAAAACCAAAACACTCAAGTGATAACTGTACATTCCCAATGATTCAACAGCAACCAAAACAAACAAACATGACACTAATCATCCATGGATAACTTACTTGTGCAAACTAACCAAAACCAACAGGTTCCAAATTTACACAATACACTGTAACCAACTAGAACAAACAGCATACACTTAATAAGCTCCAAGGATTTACTTTCAATTTCATTAAAAAATTTTTTTAATTTAAAATACCAAATATCTTTTGAAATGGAACACACTTCCCAAATCTTTTGATCAACATAATTACAGACAAACAATTCCAATGAACACTCTGATAATTGCAATCAATACCTTAGCAACCCTGACACTCCAATCATATTCCTGTAATCAACTTGGTCAAAGAAAAGTGCCAGATCCAATAAGGCCAATAAACATCTTTTAATCCTTTTCAAATTATATATTAAAATATTTTCTTCTTCCAAAATTATACTATTATATGCAACTTCAAACATTCACCTTCAAAATGAAGTCATACACAACACATCCATAAAATAATATTTTTTCCAAATTATTCTTGGGACTACCCTAAATTGAACACCTTCTATCTCCTTCAATTTTAAAGATATCAATCTGAAATTAAATTCTCACCACAACAAGTCTTTAAGCTATATGTCATAGCAATTTTATAATTTTATTATAATAATTGACGTCGCAATCGCGAAACACGGCTTTTTCCGAAAAACGGCAATTGCTCAAAAACTATTTGAGATATTATTATAAAATTACACACACATGGACACAACAGGTTTATCTACATGATTATGCAGTATCAATGTTCTAGCTCAAAAATTGTATGAGATATGTTAAAAACAAAATAACTATCTCATAGCCAAATTATTTCCATTTATTTTCATTTGTTTCCAGTATAAATATAAATATATTGCCACAATAGCTCTATCTAAATATACTCAAAAATGGCTTTATGGAAAATATTGTGTTAATTAGGTCAGATATTGTTTCTATAAAATTGAAACAAATATGTTAAAGCAAACTGTTTTAACCTAATTATTTAGCAAAACAATAGTTTACATTTTAAATTCTGACAAACAAAATTACTCAGGTGATAACTACACATTCCCAGTGATTCAACAACAACCAAAACAAACAAACATGACACCAAGTATCCATGGATTGATTACTTACTTGTACAAACAAACCAAAACCAACAGGTTCCACATTTACACAATACACTGTAACCAACTGGAACAAACAGCATAGACTTAACAGGTTCCAAGGATTTATTTCCAATTTTCATTAAATTATTTTTTAAAAACTTAAAATGGCAAATATCTTTAAATATAGAACACACTTCCCAAATCTTTTGATCAACATAATTACAGACTAACAATTCCAATGAACACTCTGATAATTGCAATCAATATCTTTAACAACCCTGATACCCCAATCATATTCCTGTAATCAACTTAGTCAAAGAAAAGTGCCAGATCCAATAAGGCCAATAAAACACCTTTCTATCTTTTTCAATTTATATATTAAAGTTTCTTTTTTTAAAAACCTATATTATTATATGCAACTTCAAACATTCACCTTCAAAATGAAGTCATACACAACACATCCATAAAATAATATTTTTTCCAAATTATTCTTGGGACTACCCTAAATTGAACACCTTCTATCTCCTTCAATTTTAAAGATATCAATCTGAAATTAAATTCTCACCACAACAAGTCTTTAAGCTATATGTCATAGCAATTTTATAATTTTATTATAATAATTGACGTCGCAATCGCGAAACACGGCTTTTTCCGAAAAACGGCGATTACGCAAAAACTATTTAAGATATTGTCATGAAATTACACACACATGGGCACAACAGGTTAATCTACATGATTGTGCAGTATCAATGTTCTAGCTCAAAAATTGTATGAGATATGTTAAAAACAAAATAACTATCTCATAGTCAAATTATTTACATTTATTTTCATTTGTTTCCTGTATAAATGACTGAGAAATAACAAGAAACATTTTTATGACAAATCATCACTCACAGAGGTGAGTGATACTTTCTTAAGTCACTATATCTAGCAGTCTAACAAATCCCAAAATGAGGACATAATATTTTAATAACAGGCAGCATATGTAATATTATGGTTAAATTTAATTTAGAGCTCTTAGCACCCCTAAGGCTGCTGGAGCACTGATCACCATAAGTGGTCACACTCCAGTGAGCAGCCAATCAGAGGGGCCATACACAGTGGGAGGGAACTCAAAAAAGCAATTAGCCAATCACAACTTCTGACTACAATTGCCTCCCATCTGTAAAGATATAAAACTGGGACAGAAATCACTATAGGCATATTCTGCACTGAAGAAGACTACCAAGTCGAAAGCTCTGCTGATATTCTGCTCCCTGGTTCAAGGATAGGATTTTGACTGACTGCTGCTGCCACTGCAAGTCCAACTTCCTCTCCAAGACTGTTGAGTACAATTATTTTTCACTAACCAAAATTTCCTTATCTCAGAACTTGTATTAACAATTATTTTATAAGGTTGTATTGTTTAATATTTTAATAGGTTTGATCATTTCACAGGTTTAATCATTTAAATTGTTGGCGGGTTTTCATTATTTAGCAGGTTGATTCGTTTAGAAGGTTTATTTATATAGCAGGTTTATTCATTTAACAAGTTTATTCATTTAGCAAGTTTATTCATTTAGCAAGTTTAATAATTTAGCAAGTTTAATAATTTAGCAGGTTCAATTCTTTTCTCTTTCATAAATTAGACTTCATTAAATTAAGGACAAGTACATTTCAAGTTATATAGCAAATTGCACTTATTGCCTAATTGAAACTTGAATATTCAATTGAAGACAACTAGGTCTGAAATTATATAACAAAAAGGTTGCTAAGTCTCACAACCTGTTTTGAACAGTAATATCCATACTTCTCACTCTTGAGAAATTCCAATCAATAAGCCTCAGCAATTGCACTTATTTCCTAATTGGATCTTGACTACTCTTTGAATCTTGTAATAAAATAGTTTTTTTATTCATTCAGCAGGTTCATTTACTTAGTAGGCTCAATCCTCTTCTCTTTCTAAGAAAAAATAGATTAGGCCTTGAATAATAAGTCTGATAAGCTGTTTGGAACAGCAATATCCATACTTCTCACTACAAAATTGCACTTATTGCCGAATTGAAACTTGAATACTTATAATCTTGGGATAACTTATAATTGGTGTTAAAACAACTGCAATAGCCATACTTAACAAAATTGTAATCAATAGCCTTAACAATTGCACTTATTGCCTAATTGAAACTTGAATATTTAATTGAAGACAAGTAGGTCTGAAATTATATAACAAAAAGGTCTTGAATAATAAGTCTGACAACCAGTTTTTTTAAAAAACAGTAACATCCATACTTCTCACTCTTGAAGAAATTCCAATCAATAGCCTCAGCAATTGCACTTATTTCCTAATTGGATCTTGACCACTCTTTGAATCTTGTAATAAAATAGTTTCATTCATTTAGCAGGTTTATTTACTTAGTACACTCAATCCTCTTCTCTTTCTAAGAAAAAGTAGATTAGGCCTTGAATAATAAGTCTGATAAGCTGTTTCGAACAGCAATATCCATACTTCTCACTAAAAAATTGCACTTACTGCCGAATTGAAATTTCAATACTTATAATCTTGGGATAACTTATCATTTTTGTTAAGAACAACTTTATTATTTTATACTGTCGGCTGATCATAAAATAATTTTTGACAAATTTATTTTATTAAAGCGCTTGTGTCTAGATAATCCCACTCTATTTGACTACATTCAATTGAAGACAAATAGGTCCTGAATTATATTACAAGTAGGTCTGAAATAATAATAAGTCTGTAGGTCTTGAATAATAAGTCTGATAACCTGTTTTGAACAGCAACAGCCATACTTCTCATTGTTGAGAAATTCCAATCAATAGCCATAACAACTGCACTTATTGCGTAATTGGACCTTGATTACTCTTCAAACCTTGCAATAAAATAGCCTTTGGGACAAACAATTGTACTATATCTAACTCATATCACATCATTTGACTACTTCCAATTCACTTACATCTTATATTTTTTAGATAAATTGCTCAAGTACACATTCTCCTCTGATTAATTGCTATTATCTCCATTTTGGAATTTCCTTATAGTGAATAGAAATTGTGATTCCTTATCACTGCAACTACTACAGTTATTAACTTCCAATTAAGTCACTAATTATACCTTCATCAACATCCATAAGTTTTAAGACCTCATACATGTAAAACTAACAAATCCCCTATAAATTGATAGAATCTCTAAAACATAACTTCCTTCACCTTTGGTTCATGTGAACGTACTCTAAACAACAGTCTGAAGTTGGTAGAAAAAACAGAGGCAGCAGCCTTCAACATCCCCTGACCAGGTTAAGCATACTTAACTTCAAAGCCTCCAAATCTATACACAGATTTGAATTCACCAAAAGTCCAGTGCTGCAAGCACAGGTGACAAAAAAACAATCTTATGTAGATATTTCTCTCCTATCACTAGATTTCACATCTACCAACTTTTTGGTAGCTCCGTCGGTAGACATAGCACTGTAGAATACCTATTTTTTAGCACATTCGTTCATCACATTTATACTTTAATTTTATTGTTTATTGTCATTCATTCATTGCACAAAAACAGTAGGATATATTATCTTGTATCAACTTTTCACGGCATCATTCTGAGACACCTGCACAAGGTTACTTTCAAAAGTACCCTTATCATAGTCAAGGTTGCATGCATATACCAGTAAATAGATAACTCTCAAATACAGGATCTTGGTCCTGTAATTTATACTTCAACGACACCAACAATTTTTCAATTGGGATAAAATCCAAAAACTTGCCAGGTTATAAACTTCCAAGCTTATATCCTGCACACTTGTCCTGTAAAGCATACATCATTTAGGACCTTGTTATTAGGTTACCTTACATTTAGGTTTGGAATTAGTCTCTAGCTTTAGACACTTTCCATGGTATAAAGATAACATCACCTTGGGACAGGTTTGCACTATTGGTCAAAATACTTTTTATCATCATACCTAAAGGGCTATATAACCAACCTTCCGTTTAATATAATATTGTTTTTTTATATATCTCAAGAGCATTGTCCAAAGAGTTTTATTCTCATCATATGCTTATTACCTTGTAGGATAATTTTTAGGTAGGACAGGGACCAGTTTTCACTTTCCCTGTAGAGCACCTTATAAGTTTGGACAATTCTCGCTTTCCAGGGGTTCTTATCTGGTAAAATTGCCATAACTGTGTGATTTAACTGGATCATTGACCAAAGTTTTCGTGTTATTGATTGAATGTTTAATTATAATTAGGGTACTATATAGCTAGGATAGCAACCATTTCCTAGCTTCCAAGAATCTTCCATCCTGTACATTTAGTCTCAGGGTCACATCTAAAATATATTTGTAAGGTTTATTGATCAGATTCCAAAAGTCAAACATACTTCTGAGATTCCAATTCTTGGGTAAGCTCACTACCAGGTTAGATTTTCTAGTCAACATATGTTTACTACCTTGTATTAAATTAGGACAGTTTGCAATTTCCACGAGTTTACATCCTGTATTTCCGGTAATAGTTTGCTACTTAACATAACTAGAAGATATCTCACAGCAACCACTTTACTCCAACAAGTCTGCATTTGCAAATTCACTTCTGTTTCACATTTAACGTATATTTGTAAGGAATTTGCTTACATTCTTAGTTCTCCCAAATTCATAGATTAGTCAATTAGAATTAGACAACTAGAACTTAGATTGATCTCATAAGTTGAGACAAGGCATCACCAAACAAGCTTGGTTCTTACAAACACATAGATTAGTCAATTAGAATTAAACAATTAGAACTTAGATTGATCTCATAAGCTGAGACAAGGTATCACCAATCAAGCTCAGACAAAACTAACTTTTCTGTGAAAATTGATTCGAGTACAGTTTAGGATATGGCTTCCTCTTCCACTATGGAGGACTATCAGTCTCTCTCAACCATCAAGGTGTTATTTAGGTATATTCAAGCTTGCCACCATTCGGTCAATCTCAGGCAAACCCCAAAAGGCCTGTTTAAAATTAAACAAAAACTTGATCAGTCTCTCCGGCCAGCCATCCCCAATGCCCAAATTAGGCATATTCTTTCAAACAACAATTTCAGATGGACTGAGGAACAAGTCAAGGCCTTACGCCACCACTATTCAGTCCAACAGAATCTGGCTATTTCGGCCCTTCAAGCCAGACCAAAATTATTCCCTGCGGAATTCGAGGGTAGTTGGCTACATGCCGTAAAATGGACCAAAAAAGGTCTGAAAATCGATGAACATACACTTGACATGGCGAAGGGCGCTTGCCGTACGGCGATCCAGCTAGAGGGGAGACCAGCTCCCACAACTTATGCCCAAGCTGCCAGACCACAACGTCAACCATTGCAGCGAACTGAGCCCTTAAGGCCGGTTCTGCCTGCAGAGCCAAACCCATTGCCTAACAATGGAGGATGGCAACAGGTCTCTGGCCGTAAAGCTGCCAGACCATCACCACCCGTAAATAGCCCTTCAGGCATCAGGGCCGTCTCCGGCCGTTATGACCCCCTCAGTAACTTCTACGACTTCAGGCACATGCACGCCAACAGAACTCATCACTCTGTTGAGCAAGTGTATCAAATCAAAAAGGCGGTCCATTTTGACCACAGGACAGCCGCTTCCCAAATCAGTAGGACCAAAGGGGCGGCCGAGGCTAAGAGAGTTTCTGACGATTTCTTTAAAAGTAAAACACACCATGATATGAAGAGACGCAGTCCGTGGGTAGCCAAGCTAGATAGGGAGTGGAACATGACGAAAAAACGTCAGGTTGTCAAGGATCTCCTCAAGGAGAAATTGACCCAATGTCCACCCTTTGTGGAAGCCCTTAAGGCTTCCGGGGACTGTGAAATCCTTCACAATGTCCCTGATAGGTATTGGGGCACGGGTTCCAAGGACCCTGCCAAACAGTCGGGGGGTTCTAACGTATTTGGGAAACTCCTCATGGAGACCCGCAGAGAACTCCTTGGATCCTCATCCAGGGGTTCTCGCTTCCGTTCACTCAGAACGGAAGCAACGGAAGCACCAAGTGTTTCACAGGCCACTCCTAGGCCAAACCTAGCAATTGAATCTGAGGCCGCCGACCCTTACCGGACCCCTTCTGGGTCCGTGAAGCGAAGGCGGGCGACGATGGGTAGCCCTCCAGCTCCCAAAAGAATTGCGAGTGAGACCCTGTTGCCAACCCGCGCAGACTCCTCAACCATGAACGATATCCATCGTTCTTCTCTTGCGGACATTCCATCACCATCGTGCCATTCGGCCCGAGATGGGAGTCTCGCACAAGTGGAAAATCAGGTGACTCCGGTCCCTGACACACCTCCACTTAACCAGACCTCCTCTCCAGGAGCTCAAACACTCGTTCCTGAGAACGATAATTTTCCCCACTTTCTTCTCAAACGGGAGCCTTAGCTCCAGGGGAATCCTCCCCTAAACCGGGCCCTTCTGGGGTCGAAGTCCACAGGGACTCGGTCATCTCTGAGGACTGGGCAGAGGCCAGGGAAATCATCCCGGATTCTCCCCACTCTACTCAGCCTAGCAGAGCAAGCAGGGCCTCACATCCCACTTTAGGAGATTTTCTATCACAACAGCCGTTACCTCAGCGTTCCCCTAGGGTAACTTTACGACGCTTATCGTCAACCTCGGTGCCAGAACACCGGGTACTTGTTAAACCGGTCTGCTTCAAAGCTCTTAACAATGAGGCCAAGAATGCTTGGGAACTGCCCAAGACAAAATTACCCAAGATCCTCATTCTTGGGGATTCTCTAGTGGGCAGAACTAGGTCCATTAATGAAAGTGTGGCCACTCACACCAAGATCATTTCCTACTCAGGGGCTCAGTTCAGACATATTTTAAACATTATGAGAAAAGAGAAGGACAACACTCATTCGCAAGTCAAACATGTCATCTTGAGTGTAGGTCTTAATTGCCATGCCCAGAGTGCTGAGAGAACAGCCAACAAATCCATTAGGGAGCTCTTTAAAAAGACAAAGGCAGTCTTCCCCCAGGCTAAGATTTACTTTACTGAGATTGTCCAGAAGCTACAGGAGGAATCACACATGAAAAACTTGAGGGACTTTCAGGTTACTTTTAGATCACTTTGTAAGGTTCTGAAGCCCTGCCAAAATCCTACTTTCCATGATGATAACTATCATTGGGACAAAGTCACCTCTGACAACATGGTAAATGCCTGGTTGTCCCAGTTAGATTTAAACTAAATAATTCAGGTCAAACAACCGCCAATGAAAAGCCAGTTGGCCCTTCTAATGAGGAGCTATCAAAATTAGGCATCATCAACCTCAGCTCCAGCTTCAAAGTCTCAAACCAACAAGCAAAATTACTTCAAAAAGGCCTAACCTTTGTACCTACACCCGCCAAAGTCCCCATACAACAGTTTGAGGAGGGCGTGGATCGTTTCACCAGGAACTTAAAATTAAAATTCTGTTACTTGCATCTAAAAGGCAAAGATGGAGGCTTCCCTCCTAAATTTAAAACACCTTCATCTTTTACACCTCCCACAGGCACCTTTCCTCCAGAGATTGAGCATTTAGCTATCACTTTAAAGCAAGAAATCAAAACATTCACACCTAATTATAGAATTAAGGATAATCTGACTAAACATGACCGACAGGCCATTAATGAGTTAAAAAACAATAAACAAATTGTCATTAAACCAGCTGACAAGGGATCAGCCATAGTCATCATGGATAGGCAGGACTATATCTATGAAGCTGAGCGACAGCTACAAGTAAATAGGCATTATAGAGAAATTGAGCATCCACAATATCCTGACAATTGTGTCATATTCAACTCCCTTCTGGAGGAAATGTCAAAAAATAACTTGATTTCCAAGAAAGAATTTTCCTACTTGAGGGCCCTCCCGACTGCAAGGGAACGGATATTTTACCTGCTCCCTAAAATTCATAAGGAGATAAACAAATGGACAGTACCAGGAAAGATTCCCCCAGGCCGTCCCATAGTAAGTGACATCAATTCCGAGTCTTGTAACATAGCAAAATTTATCGACTTCCATCTGGCCCCCTTCTCCACAGTACATCCTGCATATATCAAAAACACATATGACTTCCTTAAGAAGTTGGATCAGGTCAGATGCCATCCAAATACCCTGATCATTTCATTAGATGTAGACAGTTTGTATACCAACATAGATAATGACCTAGGCATAAAGGCAGTAACTGAAGCCTTTTCCACAGATCCCAAACCAATTCACCCGTACATTATCAAATTACTCCGCCTCTCTCTTGAGGGCAATGACTTCAATTTCAATAACAAACATTACTTGCAGATTAGCGGCACAGCCATGGGAAAAAGGTTCGCTCCACATTATGCTGATATAGTACTAGCTTACTGGGAGAGAGAAAACCTCCCAAAATGTAATCTCCAGCCTCTTTTTTGGAAAAGGTACCTGGATGATGTCATACTATTATGGGAACATCCAATCGCAGATTTTGACCCTTTTTTCCAAATTCTAAATTCAGCCCATCCAAACATCAAGCTAAAATCAAACATTCAGGACAAGGAACTGGAATTTCTGGATGTTCTAGTCTACAAAGGTCGAAATTTTGAAAGGGAAGGCAGACTGGATACTAAGGTATTCTTCAAAAAGACTGACAGTCATTCTCTTTTGCATAAAGAATCCTTTCATCCAAAACACACTTTTTCAGGCTTAATCAAATCTCAACTTATCAGATTTGGCAGAATTTGTCAACACCAAGATGACTTCAATGAGGCAACAGCCACCTTATTCCAGGCCATCAAGCCAAGAGGTTACTCAGCTCGTTTCCTTCGAGCTATCAAATCTGAAGTAACAAGACAATTTTTTCCTCCTCTCCATTTAACAGGCATGAACCCTTGTCGCTTCATAAGATGCTCAATTTGTCCACATGTTAATGCACAGCACACAATCCCTTCTAGAATAGGAGATATCCGTCTCACTGCGAATGCCAATTGCAACACAAAAACTGTAGTGTATATTCTAGGTTGCAAACAATGCCCACAACTCTACTATGTGGGACAAACTACTGGCTTTAGGGCCAGAATGATAGCTCACTTCAGTGCTATCCGTAGAAAACACTCCACTAAAATAGCACAACACTTTTCAAGCCAAGATCACTCCTTGGCAGATCTCTGGATTTCAGTGTTAGAAACCCCCAAGTCAAGCAAACAATTAGATAAGCTTGAATTGGGATGGATAGAAAGACTCAATACAGTGAACAATGGCCTAAACATGCAAGAGGGAAACCCAGTAGGGGACATTTCTCCATTCATCCTTCAGTATCACCCGCTGGCTTCCAAACTAGCTAAAATGGTCAATGAGTGGTGGGACCAATTCAAAATGGATAACCCATCCACAACAAAAAGACATCCCATTAATATCATTCGGGCCTTTGCCAAAAACAAGAGCCTTTCTCAAACTTTAGTCAGGTCAATGCTTGTCCAGCTTGAAGAATAAATTACCCTAAAAACTAGCCTTAACTTCATCGGACCTTAAACCTAACCCTAACCCTAACCCTAACCCTAACCCTAACCCTAAAGGAACCCTAACCCTAACCCTAAATCCTACAGCTACCATAAGTAGACTTTTTGTATATTTGCTCCTTGATACAATTCACATAGAAACGCATTACTTTCAGGACAGTCAAGGTCAAGTGGCAGATATTGGACTGTGACATGAGTAGTGCCAGTGCACTCTAGGGCGTGGGCCGTTAACCCTGAACCCTAACCCTAACCCTAACCCCTAAACCCTAACCTAGCCAGAGCCTATAAAATATCACAGTTCCAAAAGTCTTGTCAAATGACCAAACATTGTCTGCAAACACTTCTTGTTCAAATTATGAAAACTACATGTTTCACACATGCTTACATTTCCAAATTGGAAGACACCAAACTAGAAACTTATAGTATTGTATATCATATACATATTGTCTTATTTTCTAAAAATTGTTTCTGTAAAATTGAGACATACAGCTCTTTGAACCAACATAATTACAAGACCAACATTTCCAATTCACACTCTGCTAATTGCAATCAATAATCATGGGCACTCCACCTCATGTCCTACTCAGCTTAATCAAAAAAGTGCCAAATCCAATAAGGTCAAAAAACAATTTTCTTGTCAAACTTATATATTAAAACATTTTTCTTAAATTACTAAAATTATATTATTATATCCAACTTCAAACCCTCACCTTCACAATGAGGTCATACACAACACATCCATAAAATAATATTTTTTCCAAATTATTCTTGGGACTACCCTAAATTGAACACCTTCTATCTCCTTCAATTTTAAAGATATCAATCTGAAATTAAATTCTCACCACAACAAGTCTTTAAGCTTTATGTCATAGCAATTTTATAATTTTATTATAATAATTGACGTCGCAATCGCGAAACACGGCTTTTTCCGAAAAACGGCGATTACGCAAAAACTATTTAAGATATTGTCATGAAATTAGACACACATGGGCACAACAGCTTCATCTATATGATTGTGCAGTATCAATGTTCTAGCTCAAAAATTGTATGAGATATGTTTAAAAACGGCTTTATGGAAAATATTGTGAAAATTTGTCAAAATTGTTTCTATAAAAATGAAACAAATATGTTAAAGGAAACTGTTTTAACCAAATTAGCAAAGCAAAACTTTAAATTCAAATTCTCAAAAACCAAAACACTCAAGTGATAACTGTACATTCCCAATGATTCAACAGCAACCAAAACAAACAAACATGACACTAATCATCCATGGATAACTTACTTGTGCAAACTAACCAAAACCAACAGGTTCCAAATTTACACAATACACTGTAACCAACTAGAACAAACAGCATACACTTAATAAGCTCCAAGGATTTACTTTCAATTTCATTAAATTATTTTTTTAATTTAAAATACCAAATATCTTTTGAAATGGAACACACTTCCCAAATCTTTTGATCAACATAATTACAGACAAACAATTCCAATGAACACTCTGATAATTGCAATCAATACCTTAGCAACCCTGACACTCCAATCATATTCCTGTAATCAACTTGGTCAAAGAAAAGTGCCAGATCCAATAAGGCCAATAAACATCTTTTAATCCTTTTCAAATTATATATTAAAATATTTTCTTCTTCCAAAATTATACTATTATATGCAACTTCAAACATTCACCTTCAAAATGAAGTCATACACAACACATCCATAAAATAATATTTTTTCCAAATTATTCTTGGGACTACCCTAAATTGAACACCTTCTATCTCCTTCAATTTTAAAGATATCAATCTGAAATTAAATTCTCACCACAACAAGTCTTTAAGCTATATGTCATAGCAATTTTATAATTTTATTATAATAATTGACGTCGCAATCGCGAAACACGGCTTTTTCCGAAAAACGGCAATTGCTCAAAAACTATTTGAGATATTATTATAAAATTACACACACATGGACACAACAGGTTTATCTACATGATTATGCAGTATCAATGTTCTAGCTCAAAAATTGTATGAGATATGTTAAAAACAAAATAACTATCTCATAGCCAAATTATTTCCATTTATTTTCATTTGTTTCCAGTATAAATATAAATATATTGCCACAATAGCTCTATCTAAATATACTCAAAAATGGCTTTATGGAAAATATTGTGTTAATTAGGTCAGATATTGTTTCTATAAAATTGAAACAAATATGTTAAAGCAAACTGTTTTAACCTAATTATTTAGCAAAACAATAGTTTACATTTTAAATTCTGACAAACAAAATTACTCAGGTGATAACTACACATTCCCAGTGATTCAACAACAACCAAAACAAACAAACATGACACCAAGTATCCATGGATTGATTACTTACTTGTACAAACAAACCAAAACCAACAGGTTCCACATTTACACAATACACTGTAACCAACTGGAACAAACAGCATAGACTTAACAGGTTCCAAGGATTTATTTCCAATTTTCATTAAATTATTTTTTTAAAAACTTAAAATGGCAAATATCTTTAAATATAGAACACACTTCCCAA
The DNA here is from genome assembly GCA_026936325.1 of Platynereis dumerilii. Taxonomy (NCBI): domain Eukaryota; kingdom Metazoa; phylum Annelida; class Polychaeta; order Phyllodocida; family Nereididae; genus Platynereis; species Platynereis dumerilii. The sequence continues at coordinate 1,435,011 of JAPTHN010000089.1, read as the reverse complement.
ATCTTTTGATCAACATAATTACAGACTAACAATTCCAATGAACACTCTGATAATTGCAATCAATATCTTTAACAACCCTGATACCCCAATCATATTCCTGTAATCAACTTAGTCAAAGAAAAGTGCCAGATCCAATAAGGCCAATAAAACACCTTTCTATCTTTTTCAATTTATATATTAAAGTTTCTTTTTTTAAAAACCTATATTATTATATGCAACTTCAAACATTCACCTTCAAAATGAAGTCATACACAACACATCCATAAAATAATATTTTTTCCAAATTATTCTTGGACTACCCTAAATTGAACACCTTCTATCTCCTTCAATTTTAAAGATATCAATCTGAAATTAAATTCTCACCACAACAAGTCTTTAAGCTATATGTCATAGCAATTTTATAATTTTATTATAATAATTGACGTCGCAATCGCGAAACACGGCTTTTTCCGAAAAACGGCGATTACGCAAAAACTATTTAAGATATTGTCATGAAATTACACACACATGGGCACAACAGGTTAATCTACATGATTGTGCAGTATCAATGTTCTAGCTCAAAAATTGTATGAGATATGTTAAAAACAAAATAACTATCTCATAGTCAAATTATTTACATTTATTTTCATTTGTTTCCTGTATAAATGACTGAGAAATAACAAGAAACATTTTTATGACAAATCATCACTCACAGAGGTGAGTGATACTTTCTTAAGTCACTATATCTAGCAGTCTAACAAATCCCAAAATGAGGACATAATATTTTAATAACAGGCAGCATATGTAATATTATGGTTAAATTTAATTTAGAGCTCTTAGCACCCCTAAGGCTGCTGGAGCACTGATCACCATAAGTGGTCACACTCCAGTGAGCAGCCAATCAGAGGGGCCATACACAGTGGGAGGGAACTCAAAAAAGCAATTAGCCAATCACAACTTCTGACTACAATTGCCTCCTATCTGTAAAGATATAAAACTGGGACAGAAATCACTATAGGCATATTCTGCACTGAAGAAGACTACCAAGTCGAAAGCTCTGCTGATATTCTGCTCCCTGGTTCAAGGATAGGATTTTGACTGACTGCTGCTGCCACTGCAAGTCCAACTTCCTCTCCAAGACTGTTGAGTACAATTATTTTTCACTAACCAAAATTTCCTTATCTCAGAACTTGTATTAACAATTATTTTATAAGGTTGTATTGTTTAATATTTTAATAGGTTTGATCATTTCACAGGTTTAATCATTTAAATTGTTGGCGGGTTTTCATTATTTAGCAGGTTGATTCGTTTAGAAGGTTTTTATTTATATAGCAGGTTTATTCATTTAACAAGTTTATTCATTTAGCAAGTTTATTCATTTAGCAAGTTTGACAATTTAGCAGGTTCAATTCTTTTCTCTTTCATAAATTAGACTTCATTAAATTGAGGACAAGTACATTTCAAGTTATATAGCAAATTGCACTTATTGCCTAATTGAAACTTGAATATTCAATTGAAGACAACTAGGTCTGAAATTATATAACAAAAAGGTTGCTAAGTCTCACAACCTGTTTTGAACAGTAATATCCATACTTCTCACTCTTGAGAAATTCCAATCAATAGCCTCAGCAATTGCACTTATTTCCTAATTGGATCTTGACTACTCTTTGAATCTTGTAATAAAATAGTTTTTTTATTCATTCAGCAGGTTTATTTACTTAGTAGGCTCAATCCTCTTCTCTTTCTAAGAAAAAATAGATTAGGCCTTGAATAATAAGTCTGATAAGCTGTTTGGAACAGCAATATCCATACTTCTCACTACAAAATTGCACTTATTGCCGAATTGAAACTTGAATACTTATAATCTTGGGATAACTTATAATTTTTGTTAAGAACAACTGCAATAGCCATACTTAACAAAATTGTAATCAATAGCCTTAACAATTGCACTTATTGCCTAATTGAAACTTGAATATTTCATTGAAGACAAGTAGGTCTGAAATTATATAACAAAAAGGTCTTGAATAATAAGTCTGACAACCAGTTTTTTTAAAAAAACAGTAACATCCATACTTCTCACTCTTGAAGAAATTCCAATCAATAGCCTCAGCAATTGCACTTATTTCCTAATTGGATCTTGACCACTCTTTGAATCTTGTAATAAAATAGTTTCATTCATTTAGCAGGTTTATTTACTTAGTACACTCAATCCTCTTCTCTTTCTAAGAAAAAGTAGATTAGGCCTTGAATAATAAGTCTGATAAGCTGTTTCGAACAGCAATATCCATACTTCTCACTAAAAAATTGCACTTACTGCCGAATTGAAATTTCAATACTTATAATCTTGGGATAACTTATCATTTTTGTTAAGAACAACTTTATTATTTTATACTGTCGGCTGATCATAAAATAATTTTTGACAAATTTATTTTATTAAAGCGCTTGTGTCTAGATAATCCCACTCAATTTGACTACATTCAATTGAAGACAAATAGGTCCTGAATTATATTACAAGTAGGTCTGAAATAATAATAAGTCTGTAGGTCTTGAATAATAAGTCTGATAACCTGTTTTGAACAGCAACAGCCATACTTCTCACTGTTGAGAAATTCCAATCAATAGCCATAACAACTGCACTTATTGCGTAATTGGACCTTGATTACTCTTCAAACCTTGCAATAAAATAGCCTTTGGGACAAACAATTGTACTATATCTAACTCATATCACATCATTTGACTACTTCCAATTCACTTACATCTTATATTTTTAGATAAATTGCTCAAGTACACATTCTCCTCTGATTAATTGCTATTATCTCCATTTTGGAATTTCCTTATAGTGAATAGAAATTGTGATTCCTTATCACTGCAACTACTACAGTTATTAATTTCCAATTAAGTGACTAATTATACCTTCATCAACATCCATACGTTTTAAGACCTCATACATGTAAAACTAACAAATCCCCTATAAATTGATAGAATCTCTAAAACATAACTTCCTTCACCTTTGGTTCATGTGAACGTACTCTAAACAACAGTCTGAAGTTGGTAGAAAAAACAGAGGCAGCAGCCTTCAACATCCCCTGACCAGGTTAAGCATACTTAACTTCAAAGCCTCCAAATCTATACACAGATTTGAATTCACCAAAAGTCCAGTGCTGCAAGCACAGGTGACAAAAAAACAATCTTATGTAGATATTTCTCTCCTATCACTAGATTTCACATCTACCAACTTTTTGGTAGCTCCGTCGGTAGACATAGCACTGTAGAATACCTATTTTTTAGCACATTCGTTCATCACATTTATACTTTAATTTTATTGTTTATTGTCATTCATTCATTGCACAAAAACAGTAGGATATATTATCTTGTATCAACTTTTCACGGCATCATTCTGAGACACCTGCACAAGGTTACTTTCAAAAGTACCCTTATCATAGTCAAGGTTGCATGCATATACCAGTAAATAGATAACTCTCAAATACAGGATCTTGGTCCTGTAATTTATACTTCAACGACACCAACAATTTTTCAATTGGGATAAAATCCAAAAACTTGCCAGGTTATAAACTTCCAAGCTTATATCCTGCACACTTGTCCTGTAAAGCATACATCATTTAGGACCTTGTTATTAGGTTACCTTACATTTAGGTTTGGAATTAGTCTCTAGCTTTAGACACTTTCCATGGTATAAAGATAACATCACCTTGGGACAGGTTTGCACTATTGGTCAAAATACTTTTTATCATCATACCTAAAGGGCTATATAACCAACCTTCCGTTTAATATAATATTGTTTTTTTATATATCTCAAGAGCATTGTCCAAAGAGTTTTATTCTCATCATATGCTTATTACCTTGTAGGATAATTTTTAGGTAGGACAGGGACCAGTTTTCACTTTCCCTGTAGAGCACCTTATAAGTTTGGACAATTCTCGCTTTCCAGGGGTTCTTATCTGGTAAAATTGCCATAACTGTGTGATTTAACTGGATCATTGACCAAAGTTTTCGTGTTATTGATTGAATGTTTAATTATAATTAGGGTACTATATAGCTAGGATAGCAACCATTTCCTAGCTTCCAAGAATCTTCCATCCTGTACATTTAGTCTCAGGGTCACATCTAAAATATATTTGTAAGGTTTATTGATCAGATTCCAAAAGTCAAACATACTTCTGAGATTCCAATTCTTGGGTAAGCTCACTACCAGGTTAGATTTTCTAGTCAACATATGTTTACTACCTTGTATTAAATTAGGACAGTTTGCAATTTCCACGAGTTTACATCCTGTATTTCCGGTAATAGTTTGCTACTTAACATAACTAGAAGATATTTCACAGCAACCACTTTACTCCAACAAGTCTGCATTTGCAAATTCACTTCTGTTTCACATTTAACGTATATTTGTAAGGAATTTGCTTACATTCTTAGTTCTCCCAAATTCATAGATTAGTCAATTAGAATTAGACAACTAGAACTTAGATTGATCTCATAAGTTGAGACAAGGCATCACCAAACAAGCTTGGTTCTTACAAACACATAGATTAGTCAATTAGAATTAAACAATTAGAACTTAGATTGATCTCATAAGCTGAGACAAGGTATCACCAATCAAGCTCAGACAAAACTAACTTTTCTGTGAAAATTGATTCGAGTACAGTTTAGGATATGGCTTCCTCTTCCACTATGGAGGACTATCAGTCTCTCTCAACCATCAAGGTGTTATTTAGGTATATTCAAGCTTGCCACCATTCGGTCAATCTCAGGCAAACCCCAAAAGGCCTGTTTAAAATTAAACAAAAACTTGATCAGTCTCTCCGGCCAGCCATCCCCAATGCCCAAATTAGGCATATTCTTTCAAACAACAATTTCAGATGGACTGAGGAACAAGTCAAGGCCTTACGCCACCACTATTCAGTCCAACAGAATCTGGCTATTTCGGCCCTTCAAGCCAGACCAAAATTATTCCCTGCGGAATTCGAGGGTAGTTGGCTACATGCCGTAAAATGGACCAAAAAAGGTCTGAAAATCGATGAACATACACTTGACATGGCGAAGGGCGCTTGCCGTACGGCGATCCAGCTAGAGGGGAGACCAGCTCCCACAACTTATGCCCAAGCTGCCAGACCACAACGTCAACCATTGCAGCGAACTGAGCCCTTAAGGCCGGTTCTGCCTGCAGAGCCAAACCCATTGCCTAACAATGGAGGATGGCAACAGGTCTCTGGCCGTAAAGCTGCCAGACCATCACCACCCGTAAATAGCCCTTCAGGCATCAGGGCCGTCTCCGGCCGTTATGACCCCCTCAGTAACTTCTACGACTTCAGGCACATGCACGCCAACAGAACTCATCACTCTGTTGAGCAAGTGTATCAAATCAAAAAGGCGGTCCATTTTGACCACAGGACAGCCGCTTCCCAAATCAGTAGGACCAAAGGGGCGGCCGAGGCTAAGAGAGTTTCTGACGATTTCTTTAAAAGTAAAACACACCATGATATGAAGAGACGCAGTCCGTGGGTAGCCAAGCTAGATAGGGAGTGGAACATGACGAAAAAACGTCAGGTTGTCAAGGATCTCCTCAAGGAGAAATTGACCCAATGTCCACCCTTTGTGGAAGCCCTTAAGGCTTCCGGGGACTGTGAAATCCTTCACAATGTCCCTGATAGGTATTGGGGCACGGGTTCCAAGGACCCTGCCAAACAGTCGGGGGGTTCTAACGTATTTGGGAAACTCCTCATGGAGACCCGCAGAGAACTCCTTGGATCCTCATCCAGGGGTTCTCGCTTCCGTTCACTCAGAACGGAAGCAACGGAAGCACCAAGTGTTTCACAGGCCACTCCTAGGCCAAACCTAGCAATTGAATCTGAGGCCGCCGACCCTTACCGGACCCCTTCTGGGTCCGTGAAGCGAAGGCGGGCGACGATGGGTAGCCCTCCAGCTCCCAAAAGAATTGCGAGTGAGACCCTGTTGCCAACCCGCGCAGACTCCTCAACCATGAACGATATCCATCGTTCTTCTCTTGCGGACATTCCATCACCATCGTGCCATTCGGCCCGAGATGGGAGTCTCGCACAAGTGGAAAATCAGGTGACTCCGGTCCCTGACACACCTCCACTTAACCAGACCTCCTCTCCAGGAGCTCAAACACTCGTTCCTGAGAACGATAATTTTCCCCCACTTTCTTCTCAAACGGGAGCCTTAGCTCCAGGGGAATCCTCCCCTAAACCGGGCCCTTCTGGGGTCGAAGTCCACAGGGACTCGGTCATCTCTGAGGACTGGGCAGAGGCCAGGGAAATCATCCCGGATTCTCCCCACTCTACTCAGCCTAGCAGAGCAAGCAGGGCCTCACATCCCACTTTAGGAGATTTTCTATCACAACAGCCGTTACCTCAGCGTTCCCCTAGGGTAACTTTACGACGCTTATCGTCAACCTCGGTGCCAGAACACCGGGTACTTGTTAAACCGGTCTGCTTCAAAGCTCTTAACAATGAGGCCAAGAATGCTTGGGAACTGCCCAAGACAAAATTACCCAAGATCCTCATTCTTGGGGATTCTCTAGTGGGCAGAACTAGGTCCATTAATGAAAGTGTGGCCACTCACACCAAGATCATTTCCTACTCAGGGGCTCAGTTCAGACATATTTTAAACATTATGAGAAAAGAGAAGGACAACACTCATTCGCAAGTCAAACATGTCATCTTGAGTGTAGGTCTTAATTGCCATGCCCAGAGTGCTGAGAGAACAGCCAACAAATCCATTAGGGAGCTCTTTAAAAAGACAAAGGCAGTCTTCCCCCAGGCTAAGATTTACTTTACTGAGATTGTCCAGAAGCTACAGGAGGAATCACACATGAAAAACTTGAGGGACTTTCAGGTTACTTTTAGATCACTTTGTAAGGTTCTGAAGCCCTGCCAAAATCCTACTTTCCATGATGATAACTATCATTGGGACAAAGTCACCTCTGACAACATGGTAAATGCCTGGTTGTCCCAGTTAGATTTAAACTAAATAATTCAGGTCAAACAACCGCCAATGAAAAGCCAGTTGGCCCTTCTAATGAGGAGCTATCAAAATTAGGCATCATCAACCTCAGCTCCAGCTTCAAAGTCTCAAACCAACAAGCAAAATTACTTCAAAAAGGCCTAACCTTTGTACCTACACCCGCCAAAGTCCCCATACAACAGTTTGAGGAGGGCGTGGATCGTTTCACCAGGAACTTAAAATTAAAATTCTGTTACTTGCATCTAAAAGGCAAAGATGGAGGCTTCCCTCCTAAATTTAAAACACCTTCATCTTTTACACCCCCACAGGCACCTTTCCTCCAGAGATTGAGCATTTAGCTATCACTTTAAAGCAAGAAATCAAAACATTCACACCTAATTATAGAATTAAGGATAATCTGACTAAACATGACCGACAGGCCATTAATGAGTTAAAAAACAATAAACAAATTGTCATTAAACCAGCTGACAAGGGATCAGCCATAGTCATCATGGATAGGCAGGACTATATCTATGAAGCTGAGCGACAGCTACAAGTAAATAGGCATTATAGAGAAATTGAGCATCCACAATATCCTGACAATTGTGTCATATTCAACTCCCTTCTGGAGGAAATGTCAAAAAATAACTTGATTTCCAAGAAAGAATTTTCCTACTTGAGGGCCCTCCCGACTGCAAGGGAACGGATATTTTACCTGCTCCCTAAAATTCATAAGGAGATAAACAAATGGACAGTACCAGGAAAGATTCCCCCAGGCCGTCCCATAGTAAGTGACATCAATTCCGAGTCTTGTAACATAGCAAAATTTATCGACTTCCATCTGGCCCCCTTCTCCACAGTACATCCTGCATATATCAAAAACACATATGACTTCCTTAAGAAGTTGGATCAGGTCAGATGCCATCCAAATACCCTGATCATTTCATTAGATGTAGACAGTTTGTATACCAACATAGATAATGACCTAGGCATAAAGGCAGTAACTGAAGCCTTTTCCACAGATCCCAAACCAATTCACCCGTACATTATCAAATTACTCCGCCTCTCTCTTGAGGGCAATGACTTCAATTTCAATAACAAACATTACTTGCAGATTAGCGGCACAGCCATGGGAAAAAGGTTCGCTCCACATTATGCTGATATAGTACTAGCTTACTGGGAGAGAGAAAACCTCCCAAAATGTAATCTCCAGCCTCTTTTTTGGAAAAGGTACCTGGATGATGTCATACTATTATGGGAACATCCAATCGCAGATTTTGACCCTTTTTTCCAAATTCTAAATTCAGCCCATCCAAACATCAAGCTAAAATCAAACATTCAGGACAAGGAACTGGAATTTCTGGATGTTCTAGTCTACAAAGGTCGAAATTTTGAAAGGGAAGGCAGACTGGATACTAAGGTATTCTTCAAAAAGACTGACAGTCATTCTCTTTTGCATAAAGAATCCTTTCATCCAAAACACACTTTTTCAGGCTTAATCAAATCTCAACTTATCAGATTTGGCAGAATTTGTCAACACCAAGATGACTTCAATGAGGCAACAGCCACCTTATTCCAGGCCATCAAGCCAAGAGGTTACTCAGCTCGTTTCCTTCGAGCTATCAAATCTGAAGTAACAAGACAATTTTTTCCTCCTCTCCATTTAACAGGCATGAACCCTTGTCGCTTCATAAGATGCTCAATTTGTCCACATGTTAATGCACAGCACACAATCCCTTCTAGAATAGGAGATATCCGTCTCACTGCGAATGCCAATTGCAACACAAAAACTGTAGTGTATATTCTAGGTTGCAAACAATGCCCACAACTCTACTATGTGGGACAAACTACTGGCTTTAGGGCCAGAATGATAGCTCACTTCAGTGCTATCCGTAGAAAACACTCCACTAAAATAGCACAACACTTTTCAAGCCAAGATCACTCCTTGGCAGATCTCTGGATTTCAGTGTTAGAAACCCCCAAGTCAAGCAAACAATTAGATAAGCTTGAATTGGGATGGATAGAAAGACTCAATACAGTGAACAATGGCCTAAACATGCAAGAGGGAAACCCAGTAGGGGACATTTCTCCATTCATCCTTCAGTATCACCCGCTGGCTTCCAAACTAGCTAAAATGGTCAATGAGTGGTGGGACCAATTCAAAATGGATAACCCATCCACAACAAAAAGACATCCCATTAATATCATTCGGGCCTTTGCCAAAAACAAGAGCCTTTCTCAAACTTTAGTCAGGTCAATGCTTGTCCAGCTTGAAGAATAAATTACCCTAAAAACTAGCCTTAACTTCATCGGACCTTAAACCTAACCCTAACCCTAACCCTAACCCTAACCCTAACCCTAAAGGAACCCTAACCCTAACCCTAAATCCTACAGCTACCATAAGTAGACTTTTTGTATATTTGCTCCTTGATACAATTCACATAGAAACGCATTACTTTCAGGACAGTCAAGGTCAAGTGGCAGATATTGGACTGTGACATGAGTAGTGCCAGTGCACTCTAGGGCGTGGGCCGTTAACCCTGAACCCTAACCCTAACCCTAACCCCTAAACCCTAACCTAGCCAGAGCCTATAAAATATCACAGTTCCAAAAGTCTTGTCAAATGACCAAACATTGTCTGCAAACACTTCTTGTTCAAATTATGAAAACTACATGTTTCACACATGCTTACATTTCCAAATTGGAAGACACCAAACTAGAAACTTATAGTATTGTATATCATATACATATTGTCTTATTTTCTAAAAATTGTTTCTGTAAAATTGAGACATACAGCTCTTTGAACCAACATAATTACAAGACCAACATTTCCAATTCACACTCTGCTAATTGCAATCAATAATCATGGGCACTCCACCTCATGTCCTACTCAGCTTAATCAAAAAAGTGCCAAATCCAATAAGGTCAAAAAACAATTTTCTTGTCAAACTTATATATTAAAACATTTTTCTTAAATTACTAAAATTATATTATTATATCCAACTTCAAACCCTCACCTTCACAATGAGGTCATACACAACACATCCATAAAATAATATTTTTTCCAAATTATTCTTGGGACTACCCTAAATTGAACACCTTCTATCTCCTTCAATTTTAAAGATATCAATCTGAAATTAAATTCTCACCACAACAAGTCTTTAAGCTTTATGTCATAGCAATTTTATAATTTTATTATAATAATTGACGTCGCAATCGCGAAACACGGCTTTTTCCGAAAAACGGCGATTACGCAAAAACTATTTAAGATATTGTCATGAAATTAGACACACATGGGCACAACAGCTTCATCTATATGATTGTGCAGTATCAATGTTCTAGCTCAAAAATTGTATGAGATATGTTTAAAAACGGCTTTATGGAAAATATTGTGAAAATTTGTCAAAATTGTTTCTATAAAAATGAAACAAATATGTTAAAGGAAACTGTTTTAACCAAATTAGCAAAGCAAAACTTTAAATTCAAATTCTCAAAAACCAAAACACTCAAGTGATAACTGTACATTCCCAATGATTCAACAGCAACCAAAACAAACAAACATGACACTAATCATCCATGGATAACTTACTTGTGCAAACTAACCAAAACCAACAGGTTCCAAATTTACACAATACACTGTAACCAACTAGAACAAACAGCATACACTTAATAAGCTCCAAGGATTTACTTTCAATTTCATAAAAAAATTTTTTAATTTAAAATACCAAATATCTTTTGAAATGGAACACACTTCCCAAATCTTTTGATCAACATAATTACAGACAAACAATTCCAATGAACACTCTGATAATTGCAATCAATACCTTAGCAACCCTGACACTCCAATCATATTCCTGTAATCAACTTGGTCAAAGAAAAGTGCCAGATCCAATAAGGCCAATAAACATCTTTTAATCCTTTTCAAATTATATATTAAAATATTTTCTTCTTCCAAAATTATACTATTATATGCAACTTCAAACATTCACCTTCAAAATGAAGTCATACACAACACATCCATAAAATAATATTTTTTCCAAATTATTCTTGGGACTACCCTAAATTGAACACCTTCTATCTCCTTCAATTTTAAAGATATCAATCTGAAATTAAATTCTCACCACAACAAGTCTTTAAGCTATATGTCATAGCAATTTTATAATTTTATTATAATAATTGACGTCGCAATCGCGAAACACGGCTTTTTCCGAAAAACGGCAATTGCTCAAAAACTATTTGAGATATTATTATAAAATTACACACACATGGACACAACAGGTTTATCTACATGATTATGCAGTATCAATGTTCTAGCTCAAAAATTGTATGAGATATGTTAAAAACAAAATAACTATCTCATAGCCAAATTATTTCCATTTATTTTCATTTGTTTCCAGTATAAATATAAATATATTGCCACAATAGCTCTATCTAAATATACTCAAAAATGGCTTTATGGAAAATATTGTGTTAATTAGGTCAGATATTGTTTCTATAAAATTGAAACAAATATGTTAAAGCAAACTGTTTTAACCTAATTATTTAGCAAAACAATAGTTTACATTTTAAATTCTGACAAACAAAATTACTCAGGTGATAACTACACATTCCCAGTGATTCAACAACAACCAAAACAAACAAACATGACACCAAGTATCCATGGATTGATTACTTACTTGTACAAACAAACCAAAACCAACAGGTTCCACATTTACACAATACACTGTAACCAACTGGAACAAACAGCATAGACTTAACAGGTTCCAAGGATTTATTTCCAATTTTCATTAAATTATTTTTTAAAAACTTAAAATGGCAAATATCTTTAAATATAGAACACACTTCCCAAATCTTTTGATCAACATAATTACAGACTAACAATTCCAATGAACACTCTGATAATTGCAATCAATATCTTTAACAACCCTGATACCCCAATCATATTCCTGTAATCAACTTAGTCAAAGAAAAGTGCCAGATCCAATAAGGCCAATAAAACACCTTTCTATCTTTTTCAATTTATATATTAAAGTTTCTTTTTTAAAAAAACTATATTATTATATGCAACTTCAAACATTCACCTTCAAAATGAAGTCATACACAACACATCCATAAAATAATATTTTTTCCAAATTATTCTTGGACTACCCTAAATTGAACACCTTCTATCTCCTTCAATTTTAAAGATATCAATCTGAAATTAAATTCTCACCACAACAAGTCTTTAAGCTATATGTCATAGCAATTTTATAATTTTATTATAATAATTGACGTCGCAATCGCGAAACACGGCTTTTTCCGAAAAACGGCGATTACGCAAAAACTATTTAAGATATTGTCATGAAATTACACACACATGGGCACAACAGGTTAATCTACATGATTGTGCAGTATCAATGTTCTAGCTCAAAAATTGTATGAGATATGTTAAAAACAAAATAACTATCTCATAGTCAAATTATTTACATTTATTTTCATTTGTTTCCTGTATAAATGACTGAGAAATAACAAGAAACATTTTTATGACAAATCATCACTCACAGAGGTGAGTGATACTTTCTTAAGTCACTATATCTAGCAGTCTAACAAATCCCAAAATGAGGACATAATATTTTAATAACAGGCAGCATATGTAATATTATGGTTAAATTTAATTTAGAGCTCTTAGCACCCCTAAGGCTGCTGGAGCACTGATCACCATAAGTGGTCACACTCCAGTGAGCAGCCAATCAGAGGGGCCATACACAGTGGGAGGGAACTCAAAAAAGCAATTAGCCAATCACAACTTCTGACTACAATTGCCTCCCATCTGTAAAGATATAAAACTGGGACAGAAATCACTATAGGCATATTCTGCACTGAAGAAGACTACCAAGTCGAAAGCTCTGCTGATATTCTGCTCCCTGGTTCAAGGATAGGATTTTGACTGACTGCTGCTGCCACTGCAAGTCCAACTTCCTCTCCAAGACTGTTGAGTACAATTATTTTTCACTAACCAAAATTTCCTTATCTCAGAACTTGTATTAACAATTATTTTATAAGGTTGTATTGTTTAATATTTTAATAGGTTTGATCATTTCACAGGTTTAATCATTTAAATTGTTGGCGGGTTTTCATTATTTAGCAGGTTGATTCGTTTAGAAGGTTTTTATTTATATAGCAGGTTTATTCATTTAACAAGTTTATTCATTTAGCAAGTTTATTCATTTAGCAAGTTTGACAATTTAGCAGGTTCAATTCTTTTCTCTTTCATAAATTAGACTTCATTAAATTGAGGACAAGTACATTTCAAGTTATATAGCAAATTGCACTTATTGCCTAATTGAAACTTGAATATTCAATTGAAGACAACTAGGTCTGAAATTATATAACAAAAAGGTTGCTAAGTCTCACAACCTGTTTTGAACAGTAATATCCATACTTCTCACTCTTGAGAAATTCCAATCAATAGCCTCAGCAATTGCACTTATTTCCTAATTGGATCTTGACTACTCTTTGAATCTTGTAATAAAATAGTTTTTTTATTCATTCAGCAGGTTTATTTACTTAGTAGGCTCAATCCTCTTCTCTTTCTAAGAAAAAATAGATTAGGCCTTGAATAATAAGTCTGATAAGCTGTTTGGAACAGCAATATCCATACTTCTCACTACAAAATTGCACTTATTGCCGAATTGAAACTTGAATACTTATAATCTTGGGATAACTTATAATTTTTGTTAAGAACAACTGCAATAGCCATACTTAACAAAATTGTAATCAATAGCCTTAACAATTGCACTTATTGCCTAATTGAAACTTGAATATTTCATTGAAGACAAGTAGGTCTGAAATTATATAACAAAAAGGTCTTGAATAATAAGTCTGACAACCAGTTTTTTTAAAAAAACAGTAACATCCATACTTCTCACTCTTGAAGAAATTCCAATCAATAGCCTCAGCAATTGCACTTATTTCCTAATTGGATCTTGACCACTCTTTGAATCTTGTAATAAAATAGTTTCATTCATTTAGCAGGTTTATTTACTTAGTACACTCAATCCTCTTCTCTTTCTAAGAAAAAGTAGATTAGGCCTTGAATAATAAGTCTGATAAGCTGTTTCGAACAGCAATATCCATACTTCTCACTAAAAAATTGCACTTATTGCCGAATTGAAACTTGAATACTTATAATCTTGGGATAACTTATCATTTTTGTTAAGAACAACTTTATTATTTTATACTGTCGGCTGATCATAAAATAATTTTTGACAAATTTATTTTATTAAAGCGCTTGTGTCTAGATAATCCCACTCAATTTGACTACATTCAATTGAAGACAAATAGGTCCTGAATTATATTACAAGTAGGTCTGAAATAATAATAAGTCTGTAGGTCTTGAATAATAAGTCTGATAACCTGTTTTGAACAGCAACAGCCATACTTCTCACTGTTGAGAAATTCCAATCAATAGCCATAACAACTGCACTTATTGCGTAATTGGACCTTGATTACTCTTCAAACCTTGCAATAAAATAGCCTTTAGGACAAACAATTGTACTATATCTAACTCATATCACATCATTTGACTACTTCCAATTCACTTACATCTTATATTTTAGATAAATTGCTCAAGTACACATTCTCCTCTGATTAATTGCTATTATCTCCATTTTGGAATTTCCTTATAGTGAATAGAAATTGTGATTCCTTATCACTGCAACTACTACAGTTATTAACTTCCAATTAAGTCACTAATTATACCTTCATCAACATCCATACCTTTTAAGACCTCATACATGTAAAACTAACAAATCCCCTATAAATTGATAGAATCTCTAAAACATAACTTCCTTCACCTTTGGTTCATGTGAACGTACTCTAAACAACAGTCTGAAGTTGGTAGAAAAAACAGAGGCAGCAGCCTTCAACATCCCCTGACCAGGTTAAGCATACTTAACTTCAAAGCCTCCAAATCTATACACAGATTTGAATTCACCAAAAGTCCAGTGCTGCAAGCACAGGTGACAAAAAAACAATCTTATGTAGATATTTCTCTCCTATCACTAGATTTCACATCTACCAACTTTTTGGTAGCTCCGTCGGTAGACATAGCACTGTAGAATACCTATTTTTTAGCACATTCGTTCATCACATTTATACTTTAATTTTATTGTTTATTGTCATTCATTCATTGCACAAAAACAGTAGGATATATTATCTTGTATCAACTTTTCACGGCATCATTCTGAGACACCTGCACAAGGTTACTTTCAAAAGTACCCTTATCATAGTCAAGGTTGCATGCATATACCAGTAAATAGATAACTCTCAAATACAGGATCTTGGTCCTGTAATTTATACTTCAACGACACCAACAATTTTTCAATTGGGATAAAATCCAAAAACTTGCCAGGTTATAAACTTCCAAGCTTATATCCTGCACACTTGTCCTGTAAAGCATACATCATTTAGGACCTTGTTATTAGGTTACCTTACATTTAGGTTTGGAATTAGTCTCTAGCTTTAGACACTTTCCATGGTATAAAGATAACATCACCTTGGGACAGGTTTGCACTATTGGTCAAAATACTTTTTATCATCATACCTAAAGGGCTATATAACCAACCTTCCGTTTAATATAATATTGTTTTTTTATATATCTCAAGAGCATTGTCCAAAGAGTTTTATTCTCATCATATGCTTATTACCTTGTAGGATAATTTTTAGGTAGGACAGGGACCAGTTTTCACTTTCCCTGTAGAGCACCTTATAAGTTTGGACAATTCTCGCTTTCCAGGGGTTCTTATCTGGTAAAATTGCCATAACTGTGTGATTTAACTGGATCATTGACCAAAGTTTTCGTGTTATTGATTGAATGTTTAATTATAATTAGGGTACTATATAGCTAGGATAGCAACCATTTCCTAGCTTCCAAGAATCTTCCATCCTGTACATTTAGTCTCAGGGTCACATCTAAAATATATTTGTAAGGTTTATTGATCAGATTCCAAAAGTCAAACATACTTCTGAGATTCCAATTCTTGGGTAAGCTCACTACCAGGTTAGATTTTCTAGTCAACATATGTTTACTACCTTGTATTAAATTAGGACAGTTTGCAATTTCCACGAGTTTACATCCTGTATTTCCGGTAATAGTTTGCTACTTAACATAACTAGAAGATATCTCACAGCAACCACTTTACTCCAACAAGTCTGCATTTGCAAATTCACTTCTGTTTCACATTTAACGTATATTTGTAAGGAATTTGCTTACATTCTTAGTTCTCCCAAATTCATAGATTAGTCAATTAGAATTAGACAACTAGAACTTAGATTGATCTCATAAGTTGAGACAAGGCATCACCAAACAAGCTTGGTTCTTACAAACACATAGATTAGTCAATTAGAATTAAACAATTAGAACTTAGATTGATCTCATAAGCTGAGACAAGGTATCACCAATCAAGCTCAGACAAAACTAACTTTTCTGTGAAAATTGATTCGAGTACAGTTTAGGATATGGCTTCCTCTTCCACTATGGAGGACTATCAGTCTCTCTCAACCATCAAGGTGTTATTTAGGTATATTCAAGCTTGCCACCATTCGGTCAATCTCAGGCAAACCCCAAAAGGCCTGTTTAAAATTAAACAAAAACTTGATCAGTCTCTCCGGCCAGCCATCCCCAATGCCCAAATTAGGCATATTCTTTCAAACAACAATTTCAGATGGACTGAGGAACAAGTCAAGGCCTTACGCCACCACTATTCAGTCCAACAGAATCTGGCTATTTCGGCCCTTCAAGCCAGACCAAAATTATTCCCTGCGGAATTCGAGGGTAGTTGGCTACATGCCGTAAAATGGACCAAAAAAGGTCTGAAAATCGATGAACATACACTTGACATGGCGAAGGGCGCTTGCCGTACGGCGATCCAGCTAGAGGGGAGACCAGCTCCCACAACTTATGCCCAAGCTGCCAGACCACAACGTCAACCATTGCAGCGAACTGAGCCCTTAAGGCCGGTTCTGCCTGCAGAGCCAAACCCATTGCCTAACAATGGAGGATGGCAACAGGTCTCTGGCCGTAAAGCTGCCAGACCATCACCACCCGTAAATAGCCCTTCAGGCATCAGGGCCGTCTCCGGCCGTTATGACCCCCTCAGTAACTTCTACGACTTCAGGCACATGCACGCCAACAGAACTCATCACTCTGTTGAGCAAGTGTATCAAATCAAAAAGGCGGTCCATTTTGACCACAGGACAGCCGCTTCCCAAATCAGTAGGACCAAAGGGGCGGCCGAGGCTAAGAGAGTTTCTGACGATTTCTTTAAAAGTAAAACACACCATGATATGAAGAGACGCAGTCCGTGGGTAGCCAAGCTAGATAGGGAGTGGAACATGACGAAAAAACGTCAGGTTGTCAAGGATCTCCTCAAGGAGAAATTGACCCAATGTCCACCCTTTGTGGAAGCCCTTAAGGCTTCCGGGGACTGTGAAATCCTTCACAATGTCCCTGATAGGTATTGGGGCACGGGTTCCAAGGACCCTGCCAAACAGTCGGGGGGTTCTAACGTATTTGGGAAACTCCTCATGGAGACCCGCAGAGAACTCCTTGGATCCTCATCCAGGGGTTCTCGCTTCCGTTCACTCAGAACGGAAGCAACGGAAGCACCAAGTGTTTCACAGGCCACTCCTAGGCCAAACCTAGCAATTGAATCTGAGGCCGCCGACCCTTACCGGACCCCTTCTGGGTCCGTGAAGCGAAGGCGGGCGACGATGGGTAGCCCTCCAGCTCCCAAAAGAATTGCGAGTGAGACCCTGTTGCCAACCCGCGCAGACTCCTCAACCATGAACGATATCCATCGTTCTTCTCTTGCGGACATTCCATCACCATCGTGCCATTCGGCCCGAGATGGGAGTCTCGCACAAGTGGAAAATCAGGTGACTCCGGTCCCTGACACACCTCCACTTAACCAGACCTCCTCTCCAGGAGCTCAAACACTCGTTCCTGAGAACGATAATTTTCCCCCACTTTCTTCTCAAACGGGAGCCTTAGCTCCAGGGGAATCCTCCCCTAAACCGGGCCCTTCTGGGGTCGAAGTCCACAGGGACTCGGTCATCTCTGAGGACTGGGCAGAGGCCAGGGAAATCATCCCGGATTCTCCCCACTCTACTCAGCCTAGCAGAGCAAGCAGGGCCTCACATCCCACTTTAGGAGATTTTCTATCACAACAGCCGTTACCTCAGCGTTCCCCTAGGGTAACTTTACGACGCTTATCGTCAACCTCGGTGCCAGAACACCGGGTACTTGTTAAACCGGTCTGCTTCAAAGCTCTTAACAATGAGGCCAAGAATGCTTGGGAACTGCCCAAGACAAAATTACCCAAGATCCTCATTCTTGGGGATTCTCTAGTGGGCAGAACTAGGTCCATTAATGAAAGTGTGGCCACTCACACCAAGATCATTTCCTACTCAGGGGCTCAGTTCAGACATATTTTAAACATTATGAGAAAAGAGAAGGACAACACTCATTCGCAAGTCAAACATGTCATCTTGAGTGTAGGTCTTAATTGCCATGCCCAGAGTGCTGAGAGAACAGCCAACAAATCCATTAGGGAGCTCTTTAAAAAGACAAAGGCAGTCTTCCCCCAGGCTAAGATTTACTTTACTGAGATTGTCCAGAAGCTACAGGAGGAATCACACATGAAAAACTTGAGGGACTTTCAGGTTACTTTTAGATCACTTTGTAAGGTTCTGAAGCCCTGCCAAAATCCTACTTTCCATGATGATAACTATCATTGGGACAAAGTCACCTCTGACAACATGGTAAATGCCTGGTTGTCCCAGTTAGATTTAAACTAAATAATTCAGGTCAAACAACCGCCAATGAAAAGCCAGTTGGCCCTTCTAATGAGGAGCTATCAAAATTAGGCATCATCAACCTCAGCTCCAGCTTCAAAGTCTCAAACCAACAAGCAAAATTACTTCAAAAAGGCCTAACCTTTGTACCTACACCCGCCAAAGTCCCCATACAACAGTTTGAGGAGGGCGTGGATCGTTTCACCAGGAACTTAAAATTAAAATTTTGTTACTTGCATCTAAAAAGCAAAGATGGAGGCTTCCCTCCTAAATTTAGAACACCTTCATCTTTTACACCCCCACAGGCACCTTTCCTCCAGAGATTGAGCATTTAGCTATCACTTTAAAGCAAGAAATCAAAACATTCACACCTAATTATAGAATTAAGGATAATCTGACTAAACATGACCGACAGGCCATTAATGAGTTAAAAAACAATAAACAAATTGTCATTAAACCAGCTGACAAGGGATCAGCCATAGTCATCATGGATAGGCAGGACTATATCTATGAAGCTGAGCGACAGCTACAAGTAAATAGGCATTATAGAGAAATTGAGCATCCACAATATCCTGACAATTGTGTCATATTCAACTCCCTTCTGGAGGAAATGTCAAAAAATAACTTGATTTCCAAGAAAGAATTTTCCTACTTGAGGGCCCTCCCGACTGCAAGGGAACGGATATTTTACCTGCTCCCTAAAATTCATAAGGAGATAAACAAATGGACAGTACCAGGAAAGATTCCCCCAGGCCGTCCCATAGTAAGTGACATCAATTCCGAGTCTTGTAACATAGCAAAATTTATCGACTTCCATCTGGCCCCCTTCTCCACAGTACATCCTGCATATATCAAAAACACATATGACTTCCTTAAGAAGTTGGATCAGGTCAGATGCCATCCAAATACCCTGATCATTTCATTAGATGTAGACAGTTTGTATACCAACATAGATAATGACCTAGGCATAAAGGCAGTAACTGAAGCCTTTTCCACAGATCCCAAACCAATTCACCCGTACATTATCAAATTACTCCGCCTCTCTCTTGAGGGCAATGACTTCAATTTCAATAACAAACATTACTTGCAGATTAGCGGCACAGCCATGGGAAAAAGGTTCGCTCCACATTATGCTGATATAGTACTAGCTTACTGGGAGAGAGAAAACCTCCCAAAATGTAATCTCCAGCCTCTTTTTTGGAAAAGGTACCTGGATGATGTCATACTATTATGGGAACATCCAATCGCAGATTTTGACCCTTTTTTCCAAATTCTAAATTCAGCCCATCCAAACATCAAGCTAAAATCAAACATTCAGGACAAGGAACTGGAATTTCTGGATGTTCTAGTCTACAAAGGTCGAAATTTTGAAAGGGAAGGCAGACTGGATACTAAGGTATTCTTCAAAAAGACTGACAGTCATTCTCTTTTGCATAAAGAATCCTTTCATCCAAAACACACTTTTTCAGGCTTAATCAAATCTCAACTTATCAGATTTGGCAGAATTTGTCAACACCAAGATGACTTCAATGAGGCAACAGCCACCTTATTCCAGGCCATCAAGCCAAGAGGTTACTCAGCTCGTTTCCTTCGAGCTATCAAATCTGAAGTAACAAGACAATTTTTTCCTCCTCTCCATTTAACAGGCATGAACCCTTGTCGCTTCATAAGATGCTCAATTTGTCCACATGTTAATGCACAGCACACAATCCCTTCTAGAATAGGAGATATCCGTCTCACTGCGAATGCCAATTGCAACACAAAAACTGTAGTGTATATTCTAGGTTGCAAACAATGCCCACAACTCTACTATGTGGGACAAACTACTGGCTTTAGGGCCAGAATGATAGCTCACTTCAGTGCTATCCGTAGAAAACACTCCACTAAAATAGCACAACACTTTTCAAGCCAAGATCACTCCTTGGCAGATCTCTGGATTTCAGTGTTAGAAACCCCCAAGTCAAGCAAACAATTAGATAAGCTTGAATTGGGATGGATAGAAAGACTCAATACAGTGAACAATGGCCTAAACATGCAAGAGGGAAACCCAGTAGGGGACATTTCTCCATTCATCCTTCAGTATCACCCGCTGGCTTCCAAACTAGCTAAAATGGTCAATGAGTGGTGGGACCAATTCAAAATGGATAACCCATCCACAACAAAAAGACATCCCATTAATATCATTCGGGCCTTTGCCAAAAACAAGAGCCTTTCTCAAACTTTAGTCAGGTCAATGCTTGTCCAGCTTGAAGAATAAATTACCCTAAAAACTAGCCTTAACTTCATCGGACCTTAAACCTAACCCTAACCCTAACCCTAACCCTAACCCTAACCCTAAAGGAACCCTAACCCTAACCCTAAATCCTACAGCTACCATAAGTAGACTTTTTGTATATTTGCTCCTTGATACAATTCACATAGAAACGCATTACTTTCAGGACAGTCAAGGTCAAGTGGCAGATATTGGACTGTGACATGAGTAGTGCCAGTGCACTCTAGGGCGTGGGCCGTTAACCCTGAACCCTAACCCTAACCCTAACCCCTAAACCCTAACCTAGCCAGAGCCTATAAAATATCACAGTTCCAAAAGTCTTGTCAAATGACCAAACATTGTCTGCAAACACTTCTTGTTCAAATTATGAAAACTACATGTTTCACACATGCTTACATTTCCAAATTGGAAGACACCAAACTAGAAACTTATAGTATTGTATATCATATACATATTGTCTTATTTTCTAAAAATTGTTTCTGTAAAATTGAGACATACAGCTCTTTGAACCAACATAATTACAAGACCAACATTTCCAATTCACACTCTGCTAATTGCAATCAATAATCATGGGCACTCCACCTCATGTCCTACTCAGCTTAATCAAAAAAGTGCCAAATCCAATAAGGTCAAAAAACAATTTTCTTGTCAAACTTATATATTAAAACATTTTTCTTAAATTACTAAAATTATATTATTATATCCAACTTCAAACCCTCACCTTCACAATGAGGTCATACACAACACATCCATAAAATAATATTTTTTCCAAATTATTCTTGGGACTACCCTAAATTGAACACCTTCTATCTCCTTCAATTTTAAAGATATCAATCTGAAATTAAATTCTCACCACAACAAGTCTTTAAGCTTTATGTCATAGCAATTTTATAATTTTATTATAATAATTGACGTCGCAATCGCGAAACACGGCTTTTTCCGAAAAACGGCGATTACGCAAAAACTATTTAAGATATTGTCATGAAATTAGACACACATGGGCACAACAGCTTCATCTATATGATTGTGCAGTATCAATGTTCTAGCTCAAAAATTGTATGAGATATGTTTAAAAACGGCTTTATGGAAAATATTGTGAAAATTTGTCAAAATTGTTTCTATAAAAATGAAACAAATATGTTAAAGGAAACTGTTTTAACCAAATTAGCAAAGCAAAACTTTAAATTCAAATTCTCAAAAACCAAAACACTCAAGTGATAACTGTACATTCCCAATGATTCAACAGCAACCAAAACAAACAAACATGACACTAATCATCCATGGATAACTTACTTGTGCAAACTAACCAAAACCAACAGGTTCCAAATTTACACAATACACTGTAACCAACTAGAACAAACAGCATACACTTAATAAGCTCCAAGGATTTACTTTCAATTTCATAAAAAAAATTTTTTAATTTAAAATACCAAATATCTTTTGAAATGGAACACACTTCCCAAATCTTTTGATCAACATAATTACAGACAAACAATTCCAATGAACACTCTGATAATTGCAATCAATACCTTAGCAACCCTGACACTCCAATCATATTCCTGTAATCAACTTTGTCAAAGAAAAGCGCCAGATCCAATAAGGCCAATAAACATCTTTCTATCCTTTTCAAATTATATAGTAAAATATTTCTTCTTTTTTACAAAAATGACCAAAATTATACTATTATATGCAACTTCAAACATTCACCTTCAAAATGAAGTCATACACAACACATCCATAAAATAATATTTTTTCCAAATTATTCTTGGGACTACCCTAAATTGAACACCTTCTATCTCCTTCAATTTTAAAGATATCAATCTGAAATTAAATTCTCACCACAACAAGTCTTTAAGCTATATGTCATAGCAATTTTATAATTTTATTATAATAATTGACGTCGCAATCGCGAAACACGGCTTTTTCCGAAAAACGGCAATTGCTCAAAAACTATTTGAGATATTATTATAAAATTACACACACATGGACACAACAGGTTTATCTACATGATTATGCAGTATCAATGTTCTAGCTCAAAAATTGTATGAGATATGTTAAAAACAAAATAACTATCTCATAGCCAAATTATTTCCATTTATTTTCATTTGTTTCTAGTATAAATATAAATATATTGCCACAATAGCTCTATCTAAATATACTCAAAAATGGCTTTATGGAAAATATTGTGTTAATTAGGTCAGATATTGTTTCTATAAAATTGAAACAAATATGTTAAAGCAAACTGTTTTAACCTAATTATTTAGCAAAACAATAGTTTACATTTTAAATTCTGACAAACAAAATTACTCAGGTGATAACTACACATTCCCAGTGATTCAACAACAACCAAAACAAACAAACATGACACCAAGTATCCATGGATTGATTACTTACTTGTACAAACAAACCAAAACCAACAGGTTCCACATTTACACAATACACTGTAACCAACTGGAACAAACAGCATAGACTTAACAGGTTCCAAGGATTTATTTCCAATTTTCATTAAATTATTTTTTAAAAACTTAAAATGGCAAATATCTTTAAATATAGAACACACTTCCCAAATCTTTTGATCAACATAATTACAGACTAACAATTCCAATGAACACTCTGATAATTGCAATCAATATCTTTAACAACCCTGATACCCCAATCATATTCCTGTAATCAACTTAGTCAAAGAAAAGTGCCAGATCCAATAAGGCCAATAAAACACCTTTCTATCTTTTTCAATTTATATATTAAAGTTTCTTTTTTAAAAAAACTATATTATTATATGCAACTTCAAACATTCACCTTCAAAATGAAGTCATACACAACACATCCATAAAATAATATTTTTTCCAAATTATTCTTGGACTACCCTAAATTGAACACCTTCTATCTCCTTCAATTTTAAAGATATCAATCTGAAATTAAATTCTCACCACAACAAGTCTTTAAGCTATATGTCATAGCAATTTTATAATTTTATTATAATAATTGACGTCGCAATCGCGAAACACGGCTTTTTCCGAAAAACGGCGATTACGCAAAAACTATTTAAGATATTGTCATGAAATTACACACACATGGGCACAACAGGTTAATCTACATGATTGTGCAGTATCAATGTTCTAGCTCAAAAATTGTATGAGATATGTTAAAAACAAAATAACTATCTCATAGTCAAATTATTTACATTTATTTTCATTTGTTTCCTGTATAAATGACTGAGAAATAACAAGAAACATTTTTATGACAAATCATCACTCACAGAGGTGAGTGATACTTTCTTAAGTCACTATATCTAGCAGTCTAACAAATCCCAAAATGAGGACATAATATTTTAATAACAGGCAGCATATGTAATATTATGGTTAAATTTAATTTAGAGCTCTTAGCACCCCTAAGGCTGCTGGAGCACTGATCACCATAAGTGGTCACACTCCAGTGAGCAGCCAATCAGAGGGGCCATACACAGTGGGAGGGAACTCAAAAAAGCAATTAGCCAATCACAACTTCTGACTACAATTACCTCCTATCTGTAAAGATATAAAACTGGGACAGAAATCACTATAGGCATATTCTGCACTGAAGAAGACTACCAAGTCGAAAGCTCTGCTGATATTCTGCTCCCTGGTTCAAGGATAGGATTTTGACTGACTGCTGCTGCCACTGCAAGTCCAACTTCCTCTCCAAGACTGTTGAGTACAATTATTTTTCACTAACCAAAATTTCCTTATCTCAGAACTTGTATTAACAATTATTTTATAAGGTTGTATTGTTTAATATTTTAATAGGTTTGATCATTTCACAGGTTTAATCATTTAAATTGTTGGCGGGTTTTCATTATTTAGCAGGTTGATTCGTTTAGAAGGTTTTTATTTATATAGCAGGTTTATTCATTTAACAAGTTTATTCATTTAGCAAGTTTATTCATTTAGCAAGTTTGACAATTTAGCAGGTTCAATTCTTTTCTCTTTCATAAATTAGACTTCATTAAATTGAGGACAAGTACATTTCAAGTTATAGAGCAAATTGCACTTATTGCCTAATTGAAACTTGAATATTCAATTGAAGACAACTAGGTCTGAAATTATGTAACAAAAAGGTTGCTAAGTCTCACAACCTGTTTTGAACAGTAATATCCATACCTCTCACTGTTGAGAAATTCCAAACAATAGCCTCAGCAATTGCACTTATTTCCTAATTGGATCTTGACTACTCTTTGAATCTTGTAATAAAATAGTTTTTTTATTCATTCAGCAGGTTCATTTACTTAGTAGGCTCAATCCTCTTCTCTTTCTAAGAAAAAGTAGATTAGGCCTTGAATAATAAGTCTGATAAGCTGTTTGGAACAGCAATATCCATACTTCTCACTAAAAAATTGCACTTATTACCGAATTGAAACTTGAATACTTATAATCTTGGGATAACTTATAATTGGTGTTAAAACAACTGCAATAGCCATACTTAACAAAATTGTAATCAATAGCCTTAACAATTGCACTTATTGCCTAATTGAAACTTGAATATTTCATTGAAGACAAGTAGGTCTGAAATTATATAACAAAAAGGTCTTGAATAATAAGTCTGACAACCAGTTTTTTTAAAAAAAACAGTAACATCCATACTTCTCACTCTTGAAGAAATTCCAATCAATAGCCTCAGCAATTGCACTTATTTCCTAATTGGATCTTGACCACTCTTTGAATCTTGTAATAAAATAGTTTCATTCATTTAGCAGGTTTATTTACTTAGTACACTCAATCCTCTTCTCTTTCTAAGAAAAAGTAGATTAGGCCTTGAATAATAAGTCTGATAAGCTGTTTGGAACAGCAAAATCCATACTTCTCACTAAAAAATTGCACTTACTGCCGAATTGAAATTTCAATACTTATAATCTTGGGATAACTTATGAATTTTGTTAAGAACAACTTTATTATTTTATACTGTCGGCTGATCATAAAATAATTTTTGACAAATTTATTTTATTAAAGCGCTTGTGTCTAGATAATCCCACTCAATTTGACTACATTCAATTGAAGACAAATAGGTCCTGAATTAAAAGTAGGTCTGCAATAACAAGTCTATAGGTCTTGAATAATAAGTCTGATAACCTGTTTTGAACAGCAACAGCCATACTTCTCATTGTTGAGAAATTCCAATCAATAGCCATAACAACTGCACTTATTGCGTAATTGGACCTAGATTACTCTTCAAACCTTGCAATAAAATAGCCTTTAGGACAAACAATTGTACTATATCTAACTCATATCACATCATTTGACTACTTCCAATTCACTTACATCTTATATTTTAGATAAATTGCTCAAGTACACATTCTCCTCTGATTAATTGCTATTATCTCCATTTTGGAATTTCCTTATAGTGAATAGAAATTGTGATTCCTTATCACTGCAACTACTACAGTTATTAACTTCCAATTAAGTCACTAATTATACCTTCATCAACATCCATACCTTTTAAGACCTCATACATGTAAAACTAACAAATCCCCTATAAATTGATAGAATCTCTAAAACATAACTTCCTTCACCTTTGGTTCATGTGAACGTACTCTAAACAACAGTCTGAAGTTGGTAGAAAAAACAGAGGCAGCAGCCTTCAACATCCCCTGACCAGGTTAAGCATACTTAACTTCAAAGCCTCCAAATCTATACACAGATTTGAATTCACCAAAAGTCCAGTGCTGCAAGCACAGGTGACAAAAAAACAATCTTATGTAGATATTTCTCTCCTATCACTAGATTTCACATCTACCAACTTTTTGGTAGCTCCGTCGGTAGACATAGCACTGTAGAATACCTATTTTTTAGCACATTCGTTCATCACATTTATACTTTAATTTTATTGTTTATTGTCATTCATTCATTGCACAAAAACAGTAGGATATATTATCTTGTATCAACTTTTCACGGCATCATTCTGAGACACCTGCACAAGGTTACTTTCAAAAGTACCCTTATCATAGTCAAGGTTGCATGCATATACCAGTAAATAGATAACTCTCAAATACAGGATCTTGGTCCTGTAATTTATACTTCAACGACACCAACAATTTTTCAATTGGGATAAAATCCAAAAATTGCCAGGTTATAAACTTCCAAGCTTATATCCTGCACACTTGTCCTGTAAAGCATACATCATTTAGGACCTTGTTATTAGGTTACCTTACATTTAGGTTTGGAATTAGTCTCTAGCTTTAGACACTTTCCATGGTATAAAGATAACATCACCTTGGGACAGGTTTGCACTATTGGTCAAAATACTTTTTATCATCATACCTAAAGGGCTATATAACCAACCTTCCGTTTAATATAATATTGTTTTTTTATATATCTCAAGAGCATTGTCCAAAGAGTTTTATTCTCATCATATGCTTATTACCTTGTAGGATAATTTTTAGGTAGGACAGGGACCAGTTTTCACTTTCCCTGTAGAGCACCTTATAAGTTTGGACAATCCTCGCTTTCCAGGGGTTCTTATCTGGTAAAATTGCCATAACTGTGTGATTTAACTGGATCATTGACCAAAGTTTTCGTGTTATTGATTGAATGTTTAATTATAATTAGGGTACTATATAGCTAGGATAGCAACCATTTCCTAGCTTCCAAGAATCTTCCATCCTGTACATTTAGTCTCAGGGTCACATCTAAAATATATTTGTAAGGTTTATTGATCAGATTCCAAAAGTCAAACATACTTCTGAGATTCCAATTCTTGGGTAAGCTCACTACCAGGTTAGATTTTCTAGTCAACATATGTTTACTACCTTGTATTAAATTAGGACAGTTTGCAATTTCCACGAGTTTACATCCTGTATTTCCGGTAATAGTTTGCTACTTAACATAACTAGAAGATATCTCACAGCAACCACTTTACTCCAACAAGTCTGCATTTGCAAATTCACTTCTGTTTCACATTTAACGTATATTTGTAAGGAATTTGCTTACATTCTTAGTTCTCCCAAATTCATAGATTAGTCAATTAGAATTAGACAACTAGAACTTAGATTGATCTCATAAGTTGAGACAAGGCATCACCAAACAAGCTTGGTTCTTACAAACACATAGATTAGTCAATTAGAATTAAACAATTAGAACTTAGATTGATCTCATAAGCTGAGACAAGGTATCACCAATCAAGCTCAGACAAAACTAACTTTTCTGTGAAAATTGATTCGAGTACAGTTTAGGATATGGCTTCCTCTTCCACTATGGAGGACTATCAGTCTCTCTCAACCATCAAGGTGTTATTTAGGTATATTCAAGCTTGCCACCATTCGGTCAATCTCAGGCAAACCCCAAAAGGCCTGTTTAAAATTAAACAAAAACTTGATCAGTCTCTCCGGCCAGCCATCCCCAATGCCCAAATTAGGCATATTCTTTCAAACAACAATTTCAGATGGACTGAGGAACAAGTCAAGGCCTTACGCCACCACTATTCAGTCCAACAGAATCTGGCTATTTCGGCCCTTCAAGCCAGACCAAAATTATTCCCTGCGGAATTCGAGGGTAGTTGGCTACATGCCGTAAAATGGACCAAAAAAGGTCTGAAAATCGATGAACATACACTTGACATGGCGAAGGGCGCTTGCCGTACGGCGATCCAGCTAGAGGGGAGACCAGCTCCCACAACTTATGCCCAAGCTGCCAGACCACAACGTCAACCATTGCAGCGAACTGAGCCCTTAAGGCCGGTTCTGCCTGCAGAGCCAAACCCATTGCCTAACAATGGAGGATGGCAACAGGTCTCTGGCCGTAAAGCTGCCAGACCATCACCACCCGTAAATAGCCCTTCAGGCATCAGGGCCGTCTCCGGCCGTTATGACCCCCTCAGTAACTTCTACGACTTCAGGCACATGCACGCCAACAGAACTCATCACTCTGTTGAGCAAGTGTATCAAATCAAAAAGGCGGTCCATTTTGACCACAGGACAGCCGCTTCCCAAATCAGTAGGACCAAAGGGGCGGCCGAGGCTAAGAGAGTTTCTGACGATTTCTTTAAAAGTAAAACACACCATGATATGAAGAGACGCAGTCCGTGGGTAGCCAAGCTAGATAGGGAGTGGAACATGACGAAAAAACGTCAGGTTGTCAAGGATCTCCTCAAGGAGAAATTGACCCAATGTCCACCCTTTGTGGAAGCCCTTAAGGCTTCCGGGGACTGTGAAATCCTTCACAATGTCCCTGATAGGTATTGGGGCACGGGTTCCAAGGACCCTGCCAAACAGTCGGGGGGTTCTAACGTATTTGGGAAACTCCTCATGGAGACCCGCAGAGAACTCCTTGGATCCTCATCCAGGGGTTCTCGCTTCCGTTCACTCAGAACGGAAGCAACGGAAGCACCAAGTGTTTCACAGGCCACTCCTAGGCCAAACCTAGCAATTGAATCTGAGGCCGCCGACCCTTACCGGACCCCTTCTGGGTCCGTGAAGCGAAGGCGGGCGACGATGGGTAGCCCTCCAGCTCCCAAAAGAATTGCGAGTGAGACCCTGTTGCCAACCCGCGCAGACTCCTCAACCATGAACGATATCCATCGTTCTTCTCTTGCGGACATTCCATCACCATCGTGCCATTCGGCCCGAGATGGGAGTCTCGCACAAGTGGAAAATCAGGTGACTCCGGTCCCTGACACACCTCCACTTAACCAGACCTCCTCTCCAGGAGCTCAAACACTCGTTCCTGAGAACGATAATTTTCCTCCACTTTCTTCTCAAACGGGAGCCTTAGCTCCAGGGGAATCCTCCCCTAAACCGGGCCCTTCTGGGGTCGAAGTCCACAGGGACTCGGTCATCTCTGAGGACTGGGCAGAGGCCAGGGAAATCATCCCGGATTCTCCCCACTCTACTCAGCCTAGCAGAGCAAGCAGGGCCTCACATCCCACTTTAGGAGATTTTCTATCACAACAGCCGTTACCTCAGCGTTCCCCTAGGGTAACTTTACGACGCTTATCGTCAACCTCGGTGCCAGAACACCGGGTACTTGTTAAACCGGTCTGCTTCAAAGCTCTTAACAATGAGGCCAAGAATGCTTGGGAACTGCCCAAGACAAAATTACCCAAGATCCTCATTCTTGGGGATTCTCTAGTGGGCAGAACTAGGTCCATTAATGAAAGTGTGGCCACTCACACCAAGATCATTTCCTACTCAGGGGCTCAGTTCAGACATATTTTAAACATTATGAGAAAAGAGAAGGACAACACTCATTCGCAAGTCAAACATGTCATCTTGAGTGTAGGTCTTAATTGCCATGCCCAGAGTGCTGAGAGAACAGCCAACAAATCCATTAGGGAGCTCTTTAAAAAGACAAAGGCAGTCTTCCCCCAGGCTAAGATTTACTTTACTGAGATTGTCCAGAAGCTACAGGAGGAATCACACATGAAAAACTTGAGGGACTTTCAGGTTACTTTTAGATCACTTTGTAAGGTTCTGAAGCCCTGCCAAAATCCTACTTTCCATGATGATAACTATCATTGGGACAAAGTCACCTCTGACAACATGGTAAATGCCTGGTTGTCCCAGTTAGATTTAAACTAAATAATTCAGGTCAAACAACCGCCAATGAAAAGCCAGTTGGCCCTTCTAATGAGGAGCTATCAAAATTAGGCATCATCAACCTCAGCTCCAGCTTCAAAGTCTCAAACCAACAAGCAAAATTACTTCAAAAAGGCCTAACCTTTGTACCTACACCCGCCAAAGTCCCCATACAACAGTTTGAGGAGGGCGTGGATCGTTTCACCAGGAACTTAAAATTAAAATTTTGTTACTTGCATCTAAAAAGCAAAGATGGAGGCTTCCCTCCTAAATTTAAAACACCTTCATCTTTTACACCCCCCACAGGCACCTTTCCTCCAGAGATTGAGCATTTAGCTATCACTTTAAAGCAAGAAATCAAAACATTCACACCTAATTATAGAATTAAGGATAATCTGACTAAACATGACCGACAGGCCATTAATGAGTTAAAAAACAATAAACAAATTGTCATTAAACCAGCTGACAAGGGATCAGCCATAGTCATCATGGATAGGCAGGACTATATCTATGAAGCTGAGCGACAGCTACAAGTAAATAGGCATTATAGAGAAATTGAGCATCCACAATATCCTGACAATTGTGTCATATTCAACTCCCTTCTGGAGGAAATGTCAAAAAATAACTTGATTTCCAAGAAAGAATTTTCCTACTTGAGGGCCCTCCCGACTGCAAGGGAACGGATATTTTACCTGCTCCCTAAAATTCATAAGGAGATAAACAAATGGACAGTACCAGGAAAGATTCCCCCAGGCCGTCCCATAGTAAGTGACATCAATTCCGAGTCTTGTAACATAGCAAAATTTATCGACTTCCATCTGGCCCCCTTCTCCACAGTACATCCTGCATATATCAAAAACACATATGACTTCCTTAAGAAGTTGGATCAGGTCAGATGCCATCCAAATACCCTGATCATTTCATTAGATGTAGACAGTTTGTATACCAACATAGATAATGACCTAGGCATAAAGGCAGTAACTGAAGCCTTTTCCACAGATCCCAAACCAATTCACCCGTACATTATCAAATTACTCCGCCTCTCTCTTGAGGGCAATGACTTCAATTTCAATAACAAACATTACTTGCAGATTAGCGGCACAGCCATGGGAAAAAGGTTCGCTCCACATTATGCTGATATAGTACTAGCTTACTGGGAGAGAGAAAACCTCCCAAAATGTAATCTCCAGCCTCTTTTTTGGAAAAGGTACCTGGATGATGTCATACTATTATGGGAACATCCAATCGCAGATTTTGACCCTTTTTTCCAAATTCTAAATTCAGCCCATCCAAACATCAAGCTAAAATCAAACATTCAGGACAAGGAACTGGAATTTCTGGATGTTCTAGTCTACAAAGGTCGAAATTTTGAAAGGGAAGGCAGACTGGATACTAAGGTATTCTTCAAAAAGACTGACAGTCATTCTCTTTTGCATAAAGAATCCTTTCATCCAAAACACACTTTTTCAGGCTTAATCAAATCTCAACTTATCAGATTTGGCAGAATTTGTCAACACCAAGATGACTTCAATGAGGCAACAGCCACCTTATTCCAGGCCATCAAGCCAAGAGGTTACTCAGCTCGTTTCCTTCGAGCTATCAAATCTGAAGTAACAAGACAATTTTTTCCTCCTCTCCATTTAACAGGCATGAACCCTTGTCGCTTCATAAGATGCTCAATTTGTCCACATGTTAATGCACAGCACACAATCCCTTCTAGAATAGGAGATATCCGTCTCACTGCGAATGCCAATTGCAACACAAAAACTGTAGTGTATATTCTAGGTTGCAAACAATGCCCACAACTCTACTATGTGGGACAAACTACTGGCTTTAGGGCCAGAATGATAGCTCACTTCAGTGCTATCCGTAGAAAACACTCCACTAAAATAGCACAACACTTTTCAAGCCAAGATCACTCCTTGGCAGATCTCTGGATTTCAGTGTTAGAAACCCCCAAGTCAAGCAAACAATTAGATAAGCTTGAATTGGGATGGATAGAAAGACTCAATACAGTGAACAATGGCCTAAACATGCAAGAGGGAAACCCAGTAGGGGACATTTCTCCATTCATCCTTCAGTATCACCCGCTGGCTTCCAAACTAGCTAAAATGGTCAATGAGTGGTGGGACCAATTCAAAATGGATAACCCATCCACAACAAAAAGACATCCCATTAATATCATTCGGGCCTTTGCCAAGAACAAGAGCCTTTCTCAAACTTTAGTCAGGTCAATGCTTGTCCAGCTTGAAGAATAAATTACCCTAAAAACTAGCCTTAACTTCATCGGACCTTAAACCTAACCCTAACCCTAACCCTAACCCTAACCCTAACCCTAAAGGAACCCTAACCCTAACCCTAAATCCTACAGCTACCATAAGTAGACTTTTTGTATATTTGCTCCTTGATACAATTCAAATAGAAACGCATTACTTTCAGGACAGTCAAGGTCAAGTGGCAGATATTGGACTGTGACATGAGTAGTGCCAGTGCACTCTAGGGCGTGGGCCGTTAACCCTGAACCCTAACCCTAACCCTAACCCTAACCCTAACCCTAACCCCTAACCCTAACCCTAACCCTAACCCTAACCCTAACCCTAACCCTAACCCTAACCCTAACCCTAACCCTAACCCTAACCCTAACCCTAACCCTAACCCTAACCCTAACCCTAACCCTAACCCTAACCCTAACCCTAACCCTAACCCTAACCCTAACCCTAACCCTAACCCTAACCCTAACCCTAACCCTAACCCTAACCCTAACCCTAACCCGCCTGACGAGACCATGGTAGGTCGAAACACGTGTCGCGGGGTGCAAAAAAAGCAAACTGTCACTTTGAACTTTAGGTTTACATTTTAGACCCGCATGAATAGCTTATCTATTCACTTAAAATCTCTTATATCTTTATCGGAATTTATCCACAATTTCATCCTGCTGTTTCCTCATTGGAAAACATTGTAATGTCACTGGATTACTAAAATTCTTTAAATATACTTTTACTGGATTATCATAAATCCACATTTGGAAATTCATGGAATCCTCAAGGATCTCATCAGTATTGTTACTACGCATTTTTGCAAAATCATCAGGTGAGTGCTTTTACTTTGGTTGTATCTTTGCTCTCAATAAAGTATCTGACGAACGGCATTACTATGTGACTGATACATTCCTAAGTCCCCTTTTTTTTCCTTCCTAAGGCCCTAAGTCCCCTAAAAGCCTTGAATTTAGCTTAAATAGGCCCTTAAAGATAATAGCCCTTCTTCCTACCTTTTTCCTCCAATTTCTCAATTTATTTAAAGACTGCCAAAATACATACATACGCACCTCTAAGGACACGCACCCACACTAGTTGCATCAAAATAAAGGACTGCCCTGACCCCACGGGGCATTGGTCCAATAAAGAAGGCTGGAGTCACCAGTTTGCCCTAAAAAGCTGGTGCCTCATTTGGTTGGGGGAAGCGAGTGCATTCAGGTGGGTGTTTGTTCCCTTGATTGGATGTGGCTTTCCACTAAGAGTAGGCTTGGACCCATTGGGCTCCATGTTGACCACCTCTCCTTTCTCCCGGAACTGGGCCCTCTCTGGACCCATACCCTAAAACCTAACTAGCCAGAACTACCCGTAAAAGAATTCTCCAAATGAGTTTCCAATAACCTTCACTACAAATTTTCACAGATTCTAAAAGTAGATTTCACTTCACAAGGATGGGTCTTTCCCTCCTCTCCCTAAACATTTGGTCCTTTTGGACTTCCCACGGCCTTTCGGGCCACTCTGTTAGTTCTAAACTTACATTGGCCTAAAATAGGATTAGTTGTTTAGCTTAAACTTAGCATTTCTATTTCCTCTTCTCCCTAATAACTACCTCTCCTTCCTGCTTCTTTCCATTCTATAACCTTAGTCTCTCACACATATATAGACCACCTTACAAGTACCAACAGTCTTTCATAATATTTTATCTCAACATCCACCTCAAAATATCATGCCCTCCGGTTTTCCTAAACTTCCCCCAGAAGCTATCTAACCCTAAAACCCTAACCCTAACCCTAGAACCTAACCCTAATTCTCAAAAGAAGGATTGGTGGGTCCTTCCAAATTCAATTTCCAAATTTTCCCCATTGGCTTCCACACTTGTTTTACTTCCATTTTTGTCCCCTGACCTGGCCTACTCATTACGTGCCCTGGATTGAGACCCAGGGTCGACTCTTCCTGACCTGACTTCTCACTACTTAGGCCCCTAACCCTAACCCTTCATTCCTGCTTCCCCTACCCTTCATTCCTGCTTCCCCTACCCTTCATTCCTGCTTCCCCTAGCCTAAGTCAAATGACTAACCCTAACCCTTCATTCCTGCTTCCCCTACCCTTCATTCCTGCTTCCCCTAGCCTAAGTCTAATGACACTAAAGTGTACAGTGACCTCAGACAGATACATATCCATGTTCTCAAAAGAGGGATTGGTGGGTCCTTCCAAATTCAATTTCCGAATTTTCCCCATTGGCTTCCACACTTGTTTTGCTTCCATTTTTGTCCCCTGACCTGGCCTACTCATTACGTGCCCTGGATTGAGACCCAGGGTCGACTCTTCCTGACCTGACTTCTCACTACTTAGGCCCCTAACCCTAACCCTTCATTCCTGCTTCCCCTACCCTTCATTCCTGCTTCCCCTAGCCTAAGTCTAATGACACTAAAGTGTACAGTGACCTCAGACAGATACATATCCCTGTTCTTGGTCTCGGATAACATCGACTTGCCCCTGTTCATGGTCTCGGGCACCGACAAATACTATCCCGTCTTGGTCATGGGAAGACAGAGACAATCCCAAGACCCTTCATTCCTGCATTCCCTAGCCTAAGTCTAACGACACTAAAGTGTACAGTGACCTTAGACAGATACATATCCCTGTTCTTGGTCTCGGATAACATCGACTTGCCCCTGTTCATGGTCTCGGGCACCGACAAATACTATCCCGTCTTGGTCACGGGACGACAGAGACAACCCCAAGACTCTATCCACAACGGACAATGTAGCAACCCGGAACATCCCTCGTTCCATTTCTTTGGCCTTTTTTCCGCCATGACACTGAATACCACCCGACTTGCCCCTAACCCTTACCCTAATAACAATGAGAGCAGGGAATAACACCAATTTGATAGCCTCCCTTCATTCCTTTCAATTTTATGAACAAATTTTCAAATTTTATGTTTCAATTTCGGCCAAAAACGCTCCCCGCGGGCGCTTTTTCTCAGAAGTTTTGCCTTCGCGCAGGGACATATTCAGTTCCATCAAGACACTGCAGCAGGTAACATGTATGGGGATCAATTCCTTTTTAACTTTATCAAATTATAGGCTTTTAGAGCCCCGGTTTGCTTTGGTGTATGCAAACCATAACGACAGTTTGACTACCCCTCGCCTGACGAGACCATGGTAGGTCGAAACACGTGTCGCGGGGTGCAAAAAAAGCAAACTGTCACTTTGAACTTTAGGTTTACATTTTAGACCCGCATGAATAGCTTATCTATTCACTTAAAATCTCTTATATCTTTATCGGAATTTATCCACAATTTCATCCTGCTGTTTCCTCATTGGAAAACATTGTAATGTCACTGGATTACTAAAATTCTTTAAATATACTTTTACTGGATTATCATAAATCCACATTTGGAAATTCATGGAATCCTCAAGGATCTCATCAGTATTGTTACTACGCATTTTTGCAAAATCATCAGGTGAGTGCTTTTACTTTGGTTGTATCTTTGCTCTCAATAAAGTATCTGACGAACGGCATTACTATGTGACTGATACATTCCTAAGTCCCCTTTTTTTTCCTTCCTAAGGCCCTAAGTCCCCTAAAAGCCTTGAATTTAGCTTAAATAGGCCCTTAAAGATAATAGCCCTTCTTCCTACCTTTTTCCTCCAATTTCTCAATTTATTTAAAGACTGCCAAAATACATACATACGCACCTCTAAGGACACGCACCCACACTAGTTGCATCAAAATAAAGGACTGCCCTGACCCCACGGGGCATTGGTCCAATAAAGAAGGCTGGAGTCACCAGTTTGCCCTAAAAAGCTGGTGCCTCATTTGGTTGGGGGAAGCGAGTGCATTCAGGTGGGTGTTTGTTCCCTTGATTGGATGTGGCTTTCCACTAAGAGTAGGCTTGGACCCATTGGGCTCCATGTTGACCACCTCTCCTTTCTCCCGGAACTGGGCCCTCTCTGGACCCATACCCTAAAACCTAACTAGCCAGAACTACCCGTAAAAGAATTCTCCAAATGAGTTTCCAATAACCTTCACTACAAATTTTCACAGATTCTAAAAGTAGATTTCACTTCACAAGGATGGGTCTTTCCCTCCTCTCCCTAAACATTTGGTCCTTTTGGACTTCCCACGGCCTTTCGGGCCACTCTGTTAGTTCTAAACTTACATTGGCCTAAAATAGGATTAGTTGTTTAGCTTAAACTTAGCATTTCTATTTCCTCTTCTCCCTAATAACTACCTCTCCTTCCTGCTTCTTTCCATTCTATAACCTTAGTCTCTCACACATATATAGACCACCTTACAAGTACCAACAGTCTTTCATAATATTTTATCTCAACATCCACCTCAAAATATCATGCCCTCCGGTTTTCCTAAACTTCCCCCAGAAGCTATCTAACCCTAAAACCCTAACCCTAACCCTAGAACCTAACCCTAATTCTCAAAAGAAGGATTGGTGGGTCCTTCCAAATTCAATTTCCAAATTTTCCCCATTGGCTTCCACACTTGTTTTACTTCCATTTTTGTCCCCTGACCTGGCCTACTCATTACGTGCCCTGGATTGAGACCCAGGGTCGACTCTTCCTGACCTGACTTCTCACTACTTAGGCCCCTAACCCTAACCCTTCATTCCTGCTTCCCCTACCCTTCATTCCTGCTTCCCCTACCCTTCATTCCTGCTTCCCCTAGCCTAAGTCAAATGACTAACCCTAACCCTTCATTCCTGCTTCCCCTACCCTTCATTCCTGCTTCCCCTAGCCTAAGTCTAATGACACTAAAGTGTACAGTGACCTCAGACAGATACATATCCATGTTCTCAAAAGAGGGATTGGTGGGTCCTTCCAAATTCAATTTCCGAATTTTCCCCATTGGCTTCCACACTTGTTTTGCTTCCATTTTTGTCCCCTGACCTGGCCTACTCATTACGTGCCCTGGATTGAGACCCAGGGTCGACTCTTCCTGACCTGACTTCTCACTACTTAGGCCCCTAACCCTAACCCTTCATTCCTGCTTCCCCTACCCTTCATTCCTGCTTCCCCTAGCCTAAGTCTAATGACACTAAAGTGTACAGTGACCTCAGACAGATACATATCCCTGTTCTTGGTCTCGGATAACATCGACTTGCCCCTGTTCATGGTCTCGGGCACCGACAAATACTATCCCGTCTTGGTCATGGGAAGACAGAGACAATCCCAAGACCCTTCATTCCTGCATTCCCTAGCCTAAGTCTAACGACACTAAAGTGTACAGTGACCTTAGACAGATACATATCCCTGTTCTTGGTCTCGGATAACATCGACTTGCCCCTGTTCATGGTCTCGGGCACCGACAAATACTATCCCGTCTTGGTCACGGGACGACAGAGACAACCCCAAGACTCTATCCACAACGGACAATGTAGCAACCCGGAACATCCCTCGTTCCATTTCTTTGGCCTTTTTTCCGCCATGACACTGAATACCACCCGACTTGCCCCTAACCCTTACCCTAATAACAATGAGAGCAGGGAATAACACC
The DNA here is from genome assembly GCA_026936325.1 of Platynereis dumerilii. NCBI lineage: Eukaryota > Metazoa > Annelida > Polychaeta > Phyllodocida > Nereididae > Platynereis > Platynereis dumerilii. The sequence goes on along the minus strand of JAPTHN010000089.1, from coordinate 1,396,628 downwards.
AATTTGATAGCCTCCCTTCATTCCTTTCAATTTTATGAACAAATTTTCAAATTTTATGTTTCAATTTCGGCCAAAAACGCTCCCCGCGGGCGCTTTTTCTCAGAAGTTTTGCCTTCGCGCAGGGACATATTCAGTTCCATCAAGACACTGCAGCAGGTAACATGTATGGGGATCAATTCCTTTTTAACTTTATCAAATTATAGGCTTTTAGAGCCCCGGTTTGCTTTGGTGTATGCAAACCATAACGACAGTTTGACTACCCCTCGCCTGACGAGACCATGGTAGGTCGAAACACGTGTCGCGGGGTGCAAAAAAAGCAAACTGTCACTTTGAACTTTAGGTTTACATTTTAGACCCGCATGAATAGCTTATCTATTCACTTAAAATCTCTTATATCTTTATCGGAATTTATCCACAATTTCATCCTGCTGTTTCCTCATTGGAAAACATTGTAATGTCACTGGATTACTAAAATTCTTTAAATATACTTTTACTGGATTATCATAAATCCACATTTGGAAATTCATGGAATCCTCAAGGATCTCATCAGTATTGTTACTACGCATTTTTGCAAAATCATCAGGTGAGTGCTTTTACTTTGGTTGTATCTTTGCTCTCAATAAAGTATCTGACGAACGGCATTACTATGTGACTGATACATTCCTAAGTCCCCTTTTTTTTCCTTCCTAAGGCCCTAAGTCCCCTAAAAGCCTTGAATTTAGCTTAAATAGGCCCTTAAAGATAATAGCCCTTCTTCCTACCTTTTTCCTCCAATTTCTCAATTTATTTAAAGACTGCCAAAATACATACATACGCACCTCTAAGGACACGCACCCACACTAGTTGCATCAAAATAAAGGACTGCCCTGACCCCACGGGGCATTGGTCCAATAAAGAAGGCTGGAGTCACCAGTTTGCCCTAAAAAGCTGGTGCCTCATTTGGTTGGGGGAAGCGAGTGCATTCAGGTGGGTGTTTGTTCCCTTGATTGGATGTGGCTTTCCACTAAGAGTAGGCTTGGACCCATTGGGCTCCATGTTGACCACCTCTCCTTTCTCCCGGAACTGGGCCCTCTCTGGACCCATACCCTAAAACCTAACTAGCCAGAACTACCCGTAAAAGAATTCTCCAAATGAGTTTCCAATAACCTTCACTACAAATTTTCACAGATTCTAAAAGTAGATTTCACTTCACAAGGATGGGTCTTTCCCTCCTCTCCCTAAACATTTGGTCCTTTTGGACTTCCCACGGCCTTTCGGGCCACTCTGTTAGTTCTAAACTTACATTGGCCTAAAATAGGATTAGTTGTTTAGCTTAAACTTAGCATTTCTATTTCCTCTTCTCCCTAATAACTACCTCTCCTTCCTGCTTCTTTCCATTCTATAACCTTAGTCTCTCACACATATATAGACCACCTTACAAGTACCAACAGTCTTTCATAATATTTTATCTCAACATCCACCTCAAAATATCATGCCCTCCGGTTTTCCTAAACTTCCCCCAGAAGCTATCTAACCCTAAAACCCTAACCCTAACCCTAGAACCTAACCCTAATTCTCAAAAGAAGGATTGGTGGGTCCTTCCAAATTCAATTTCCAAATTTTCCCCATTGGCTTCCACACTTGTTTTACTTCCATTTTTGTCCCCTGACCTGGCCTACTCATTACGTGCCCTGGATTGAGACCCAGGGTCGACTCTTCCTGACCTGACTTCTCACTACTTAGGCCCCTAACCCTAACCCTTCATTCCTGCTTCCCCTACCCTTCATTCCTGCTTCCCCTACCCTTCATTCCTGCTTCCCCTAGCCTAAGTCAAATGACTAACCCTAACCCTTCATTCCTGCTTCCCCTACCCTTCATTCCTGCTTCCCCTAGCCTAAGTCTAATGACACTAAAGTGTACAGTGACCTCAGACAGATACATATCCATGTTCTCAAAAGAGGGATTGGTGGGTCCTTCCAAATTCAATTTCCGAATTTTCCCCATTGGCTTCCACACTTGTTTTGCTTCCATTTTTGTCCCCTGACCTGGCCTACTCATTACGTGCCCTGGATTGAGACCCAGGGTCGACTCTTCCTGACCTGACTTCTCACTACTTAGGCCCCTAACCCTAACCCTTCATTCCTGCTTCCCCTACCCTTCATTCCTGCTTCCCCTAGCCTAAGTCTAATGACACTAAAGTGTACAGTGACCTCAGACAGATACATATCCCTGTTCTTGGTCTCGGATAACATCGACTTGCCCCTGTTCATGGTCTCGGGCACCGACAAATACTATCCCGTCTTGGTCATGGGAAGACAGAGACAATCCCAAGACCCTTCATTCCTGCATTCCCTAGCCTAAGTCTAACGACACTAAAGTGTACAGTGACCTTAGACAGATACATATCCCTGTTCTTGGTCTCGGATAACATCGACTTGCCCCTGTTCATGGTCTCGGGCACCGACAAATACTATCCCGTCTTGGTCACGGGACGACAGAGACAACCCCAAGACTCTATCCACAACGGACAATGTAGCAACCCGGAACATCCCTCGTTCCATTTCTTTGGCCTTTTTTCCGCCATGACACTGAATACCACCCGACTTGCCCCTAACCCTTACCCTAATAACAATGAGAGCAGGGAATAACACCAATTTGATAGCCTCCCTTCATTCCTTTCAATTTTATGAACAAATTTTCAAATTTTATGTTTCAATTTCGGCCAAAAACGCTCCCCGCGGGCGCTTTTTCTCAGAAGTTTTGCCTTCGCGCAGGGACATATTCAGTTCCATCAAGACACTGCAGCAGGTAACATGTATGGGGATCAATTCCTTTTTAACTTTATCAAATTATAGGCTTTTAGAGCCCCGGTTTGCTTTGGTGTATGCAAACCATAACGACAGTTTGACTACCCCTCGCCTGACGAGACCATGGTAGGTCGAAACACGTGTCGCGGGGTGCAAAAAAAGCAAACTGTCACTTTGAACTTTAGGTTTACATTTTAGACCCGCATGAATAGCTTATCTATTCACTTAAAATCTCTTATATCTTTATCGGAATTTATCCACAATTTCATCCTGCTGTTTCCTCATTGGAAAACATTGTAATGTCACTGGATTACTAAAATTCTTTAAATATACTTTTACTGGATTATCATAAATCCACATTTGGAAATTCATGGAATCCTCAAGGATCTCATCAGTATTGTTACTACGCATTTTTGCAAAATCATCAGGTGAGTGCTTTTACTTTGGTTGTATCTTTGCTCTCAATAAAGTATCTGACGAACGGCATTACTATGTGACTGATACATTCCTAAGTCCCCTTTTTTTTCCTTCCTAAGGCCCTAAGTCCCCTAAAAGCCTTGAATTTAGCTTAAATAGGCCCTTAAAGATAATAGCCCTTCTTCCTACCTTTTTCCTCCAATTTCTCAATTTATTTAAAGACTGCCAAAATACATACATACGCACCTCTAAGGACACGCACCCACACTAGTTGCATCAAAATAAAGGACTGCCCTGACCCCACGGGGCATTGGTCCAATAAAGAAGGCTGGAGTCACCAGTTTGCCCTAAAAAGCTGGTGCCTCATTTGGTTGGGGGAAGCGAGTGCATTCAGGTGGGTGTTTGTTCCCTTGATTGGATGTGGCTTTCCACTAAGAGTAGGCTTGGACCCATTGGGCTCCATGTTGACCACCTCTCCTTTCTCCCGGAACTGGGCCCTCTCTGGACCCATACCCTAAAACCTAACTAGCCAGAACTACCCGTAAAAGAATTCTCCAAATGAGTTTCCAATAACCTTCACTACAAATTTTCACAGATTCTAAAAGTAGATTTCACTTCACAAGGATGGGTCTTTCCCTCCTCTCCCTAAACATTTGGTCCTTTTGGACTTCCCACGGCCTTTCGGGCCACTCTGTTAGTTCTAAACTTACATTGGCCTAAAATAGGATTAGTTGTTTAGCTTAAACTTAGCATTTCTATTTCCTCTTCTCCCTAATAACTACCTCTCCTTCCTGCTTCTTTCCATTCTATAACCTTAGTCTCTCACACATATATAGACCACCTTACAAGTACCAACAGTCTTTCATAATATTTTATCTCAACATCCACCTCAAAATATCATGCCCTCCGGTTTTCCTAAACTTCCCCCAGAAGCTATCTAACCCTAAAACCCTAACCCTAACCCTAGAACCTAACCCTAATTCTCAAAAGAAGGATTGGTGGGTCCTTCCAAATTCAATTTCCAAATTTTCCCCATTGGCTTCCACACTTGTTTTACTTCCATTTTTGTCCCCTGACCTGGCCTACTCATTACGTGCCCTGGATTGAGACCCAGGGTCGACTCTTCCTGACCTGACTTCTCACTACTTAGGCCCCTAACCCTAACCCTTCATTCCTGCTTCCCCTACCCTTCATTCCTGCTTCCCCTACCCTTCATTCCTGCTTCCCCTAGCCTAAGTCAAATGACTAACCCTAACCCTTCATTCCTGCTTCCCCTACCCTTCATTCCTGCTTCCCCTAGCCTAAGTCTAATGACACTAAAGTGTACAGTGACCTCAGACAGATACATATCCATGTTCTCAAAAGAGGGATTGGTGGGTCCTTCCAAATTCAATTTCCGAATTTTCCCCATTGGCTTCCACACTTGTTTTGCTTCCATTTTTGTCCCCTGACCTGGCCTACTCATTACGTGCCCTGGATTGAGACCCAGGGTCGACTCTTCCTGACCTGACTTCTCACTACTTAGGCCCCTAACCCTAACCCTTCATTCCTGCTTCCCCTACCCTTCATTCCTGCTTCCCCTAGCCTAAGTCTAATGACACTAAAGTGTACAGTGACCTCAGACAGATACATATCCCTGTTCTTGGTCTCGGATAACATCGACTTGCCCCTGTTCATGGTCTCGGGCACCGACAAATACTATCCCGTCTTGGTCATGGGAAGACAGAGACAATCCCAAGACCCTTCATTCCTGCATTCCCTAGCCTAAGTCTAACGACACTAAAGTGTACAGTGACCTTAGACAGATACATATCCCTGTTCTTGGTCTCGGATAACATCGACTTGCCCCTGTTCATGGTCTCGGGCACCGACAAATACTATCCCGTCTTGGTCACGGGACGACAGAGACAACCCCAAGACTCTATCCACAACGGACAATGTAGCAACCCGGAACATCCCTCGTTCCATTTCTTTGGCCTTTTTTCCGCCATGACACTGAATACCACCCGACTTGCCCCTAACCCTTACCCTAATAACAATGAGAGCAGGAATAACACCAATTTGATAGCCTCCCTTCATTCCTTTCAATTTTATGAACAAATTTTCAAATTTTATGTTTCAATTTCGGCCAAAAACGCTCCCCGCGGGCGCTTTTTCTCAGAAGTTTTGCCTTCGCGCAGGGACATATTCAGTTCCATCAAGACACTGCAGCAGGTAACATGTATGGGGATCAATTCCTTTTTAACTTTATCAAATTATAGGCTTTTAGAGCCCCGGTTTGCTTTGGTGTATGCAAACCATAACGACAGTTTGACTACCCCTCGCCTGACGAGACCATGGTAGGTCGAAACACGTGTCGCGGGGTGCAAAAAAAGCAAACTGTCACTTTGAACTTTAGGTTTACATTTTAGACCCGCATGAATAGCTTATCTATTCACTTAAAATCTCTTATATCTTTATCGGAATTTATCCACAATTTCATCCTGCTGTTTCCTCATTGGAAAACATTGTAATGTCACTGGATTACTAAAATTCTTTAAATATACTTTTACTGGATTATCATAAATCCACATTTGGAAATTCATGGAATCCTCAAGGATCTCATCAGTATTGTTACTACGCATTTTTGCAAAATCATCAGGTGAGTGCTTTTACTTTGGTTGTATCTTTGCTCTCAATAAAGTATCTGACGAACGGCATTACTATGTGACTGATACATTCCTAAGTCCCCTTTTTTTTCCTTCCTAAGGCCCTAAGTCCCCTAAAAGCCTTGAATTTAGCTTAAATAGGCCCTTAAAGATAATAGCCCTTCTTCCTACCTTTTTCCTCCAATTTCTCAATTTATTTAAAGACTGCCAAAATACATACATACGCACCTCTAAGGACACGCACCCACACTAGTTGCATCAAAATAAAGGACTGCCCTGACCCCACGGGGCATTGGTCCAATAAAGAAGGCTGGAGTCACCAGTTTGCCCTAAAAAGCTGGTGCCTCATTTGGTTGGGGGAAGCGAGTGCATTCAGGTGGGTGTTTGTTCCCTTGATTGGATGTGGCTTTCCACTAAGAGTAGGCTTGGACCCATTGGGCTCCATGTTGACCACCTCTCCTTTCTCCCGGAACTGGGCCCTCTCTGGACCCATACCCTAAAACCTAACTAGCCAGAACTACCCGTAAAAGAATTCTCCAAATGAGTTTCCAATAACCTTCACTACAAATTTTCACAGATTCTAAAAGTAGATTTCACTTCACAAGGATGGGTCTTTCCCTCCTCTCCCTAAACATTTGGTCCTTTTGGACTTCCCACGGCCTTTCGGGCCACTCTGTTAGTTCTAAACTTACATTGGCCTAAAATAGGATTAGTTGTTTAGCTTAAACTTAGCATTTCTATTTCCTCTTCTCCCTAATAACTACCTCTCCTTCCTGCTTCTTTCCATTCTATAACCTTAGTCTCTCACACATATATAGACCACCTTACAAGTACCAACAGTCTTTCATAATATTTTATTTCAACATCCACCTCAAAATATCATGCCCTCCGGTTTTCCTAAACTTCCCCCAGAAGCTATCTAACCCTAAAACCCTAACCCTAACCCTAGAACCTAACCCTAATTCTCAAAAGAAGGATTGGTGGGTCCTTCCAAATTCAATTTCCAAATTTTCCCCATTGGCTTCCACACTTGTTTTACTTCCATTTTTGTCCCCTGACCTGGCCTACTCATTACGTGCCCTGGATTGAGACCCAGGGTCGACTCTTCCTGACCTGACTTCTCACTACTTAGGCCCCTAACCCTAACCCTTCATTCCTGCTTCCCCTACCCTTCATTCCTGCTTCCCCTACCCTTCATTCCTGCTTCCCCTAGCCTAAGTCAAATGACTAACCCTAACCCTTCATTCCTGCTTCCCCTACCCTTCATTCCTGCTTCCCCTAGCCTAAGTCTAATGACACTAAAGTGTACAGTGACCTCAGACAGATACATATCCATGTTCTCAAAAGAGGGATTGGTGGGTCCTTCCAAATTCAATTTCCGAATTTTCCCCATTGGCTTCCACACTTGTTTTGCTTCCATTTTTGTCCCCTGACCTGGCCTACTCATTACGTGCCCTGGATTGAGACCCAGGGTCGACTCTTCCTGACCTGACTTCTCACTACTTAGGCCCCTAACCCTAACCCTTCATTCCTGCTTCCCCTACCCTTCATTCCTGCTTCCCCTAGCCTAAGTCTAATGACACTAAAGTGTACAGTGACCTCAGACAGATACATATCCCTGTTCTTGGTCTCGGATAACATCGACTTGCCCCTGTTCATGGTCTCGGGCACCGACAAATACTATCCCGTCTTGGTCATGGGAAGACAGAGACAATCCCAAGACCCTTCATTCCTGCATTCCCTAGCCTAAGTCTAACGACACTAAAGTGTACAGTGACCTTAGACAGATACATATCCCTGTTCTTGGTCTCGGATAACATCGACTTGCCCCTGTTCATGGTCTCGGGCACCGACAAATACTATCCCGTCTTGGTCACGGGACGACAGAGACAACCCCAAGACTCTATCCACAACGGACAATGTAGCAACCCGGAACATCCCTCGTTCCATTTCTTTGGCCTTTTTTCCGCCATGACACTGAATACCACCCGACTTGCCCCTAACCCTTACCCTAATAACAATGAGAGCAGGGAATAACACCAATTTGATAGCCTCCCTTCATTCCTTTCAATTTTATGAACAAATTTTCAAATTTTATGTTTCAATTTCGGCCAAAAACGCTCCCCGCGGGCGCTTTTTCTCAGAAGTTTTGCCTTCGCGCAGGGACATATTCAGTTCCATCAAGACACTGCAGCAGGTAACATGTATGGGGATCAATTCCTTTTTAACTTTATCAAATTATAGGCTTTTAGAGCCCCGGTTTGCTTTGGTGTATGCAAACCATAACGACAGTTTGACTACCCCTCGCCTGACGAGACCATGGTAGGTCGAAACACGTGTCGCGGGGTGCAAAAAAAGCAAACTGTCACTTTGAACTTTAGGTTTACATTTTAGACCCGCATGAATAGCTTATCTATTCACTTAAAATCTCTTATATCTTTATCGGAATTTATCCACAATTTCATCCTGCTGTTTCCTCATTGGAAAACATTGTAATGTCACTGGATTACTAAAATTCTTTAAATATACTTTTACTGGATTATCATAAATCCACATTTGGAAATTCATGGAATCCTCAAGGATCTCATCAGTATTGTTACTACGCATTTTTGCAAAATCATCAGGTGAGTGCTTTTACTTTGGTTGTATCTTTGCTCTCAATAAAGTATCTGACGAACGGCATTACTATGTGACTGATACATTCCTAAGTCCCCTTTTTTTTCCTTCCTAAGGCCCTAAGTCCCCTAAAAGCCTTGAATTTAGCTTAAATAGGCCCTTAAAGATAATAGCCCTTCTTCCTACCTTTTTCCTCCAATTTCTCAATTTATTTAAAGACTGCCAAAATACATACATACGCACCTCTAAGGACACGCACCCACACTAGTTGCATCAAAATAAAGGACTGCCCTGACCCCACGGGGCATTGGTCCAATAAAGAAGGCTGGAGTCACCAGTTTGCCCTAAAAAGCTGGTGCCTCATTTGGTTGGGGGAAGCGAGTGCATTCAGGTGGGTGTTTGTTCCCTTGATTGGATGTGGCTTTCCACTAAGAGTAGGCTTGGACCCATTGGGCTCCATGTTGACCACCTCTCCTTTCTCCCGGAACTGGGCCCTCTCTGGACCCATACCCTAAAACCTAACTAGCCAGAACTACCCGTAAAAGAATTCTCCAAATGAGTTTCCAATAACCTTCACTACAAATTTTCACAGATTCTAAAAGTAGATTTCACTTCACAAGGATGGGTCTTTCCCTCCTCTCCCTAAACATTTGGTCCTTTTGGACTTCCCACGGCCTTTCGGGCCACTCTGTTAGTTCTAAACTTACATTGGCCTAAAATAGGATTAGTTGTTTAGCTTAAACTTAGCATTTCTATTTCCTCTTCTCCCTAATAACTACCTCTCCTTCCTGCTTCTTTCCATTCTATAACCTTAGTCTCTCACACATATATAGACCACCTTACAAGTACCAACAGTCTTTCATAATATTTTATTTCAACATCCACCTCAAAATATCATGCCCTCCGGTTTTCCTAAACTTCCCCCAGAAGCTATCTAACCCTAAAACCCTAACCCTAACCCTAGAACCTAACCCTAATTCTCAAAAGAAGGATTGGTGGGTCCTTCCAAATTCAATTTCCAAATTTTCCCCATTGGCTTCCACACTTGTTTTACTTCCATTTTTGTCCCCTGACCTGGCCTACTCATTACGTGCCCTGGATTGAGACCCAGGGTCGACTCTTCCTGACCTGACTTCTCACTACTTAGGCCCCTAACCCTAACCCTTCATTCCTGCTTCCCCTACCCTTCATTCCTGCTTCCCCTACCCTTCATTCCTGCTTCCCCTAGCCTAAGTCAAATGACTAACCCTAACCCTTCATTCCTGCTTCCCCTACCCTTCATTCCTGCTTCCCCTAGCCTAAGTCTAATGACACTAAAGTGTACAGTGACCTCAGACAGATACATATCCATGTTCTCAAAAGAGGGATTGGTGGGTCCTTCCAAATTCAATTTCCGAATTTTCCCCATTGGCTTCCACACTTGTTTTGCTTCCATTTTTGTCCCCTGACCTGGCCTACTCATTACGTGCCCTGGATTGAGACCCAGGGTCGACTCTTCCTGACCTGACTTCTCACTACTTAGGCCCCTAACCCTAACCCTTCATTCCTGCTTCCCCTACCCTTCATTCCTGCTTCCCCTAGCCTAAGTCTAATGACACTAAAGTGTACAGTGACCTCAGACAGATACATATCCCTGTTCTTGGTCTCGGATAACATCGACTTGCCCCTGTTCATGGTCTCGGGCACCGACAAATACTATCCCGTCTTGGTCATGGGAAGACAGAGACAATCCCAAGACCCTTCATTCCTGCATTCCCTAGCCTAAGTCTAACGACACTAAAGTGTACAGTGACCTTAGACAGATACATATCCCTGTTCTTGGTCTCGGATAACATCGACTTGCCCCTGTTCATGGTCTCGGGCACCGACAAATACTATCCCGTCTTGGTCACGGGACGACAGAGACAACCCCAAGACTCTATCCACAACGGACAATGTAGCAACCCGGAACATCCCTCGTTCCATTTCTTTGGCCTTTTTTCCGCCATGACACTGAATACCACCCGACTTGCCCCTAACCCTTACCCTAATAACAATGAGAGCAAGGAATAACACCAATTTGATAGCCTCCCTTCATTCCTTTCAATTTTATGAACAAATTTTCAAATTTTATGTTTCAATTTCGGCCAAAAACGCTCCCCGCGGGCGCTTTTTCTCAGAAGTTTTGCCTTCGCGCAGGGACATATTCAGTTCCATCAAGACACTGCAGCAGGTAACATGTATGGGGATCAATTCCTTTTTAACTTTATCAAATTATAGGCTTTTAGAGCCCCGGTTTGCTTTGGTGTATGCAAACCATAACGACAGTTTGACTACCCCTCGCCTGACGAGACCATGGTAGGTCGAAACACGTGTCGCGGGGTGCAAAAAAAGCAAACTGTCACTTTGAACTTTAGGTTTACATTTTAGACCCGCATGAATAGCTTATCTATTCACTTAAAATCTCTTATATCTTTATCGGAATTTATCCACAATTTCATCCTGCTGTTTCCTCATTGGAAAACATTGTAATGTCACTGGATTACTAAAATTCTTTAAATATACTTTTACTGGATTATCATAAATCCACATTTGGAAATTCATGGAATCCTCAAGGATCTCATCAGTATTGTTACTACGCATTTTTGCAAAATCATCAGGTGAGTGCTTTTACTTTGGTTGTCTCTTTGCTCTCAATAAAGTATCTGACGAACGGCATTACTATGTGACTGATACATTCCTAAGTCCCCTTTTTTTTCCTTCCTAAGGCCCTAAGTCCCCTAAAAGCCTTGAATTTAGCTTAAATAGGCCCTTAAAGATAATAGCCCTTCTTCCTACCTTTTTCCTCCAATTTCTCAATTTATTTAAAGACTGCCAAAATACATACATACGCACCTCTAAGGACACGCACCCACACTAGTTGCATCAAAATAAAGGACTGCCCTGACCCCACGGGGCATTGGTCCAATAAAGAAGGCTGGAGTCACCAGTTTGCCCTAAAAAGCTGGTGCCTCATTTGGTTGGGGGAAGCGAGTGCATTCAGGTGGGTGTTTGTTCCCTTGATTGGATGTGGCTTTCCACTAAGAGTAGGCTTGGACCCATTGGGCTCCATGTTGACCACCTCTCCTTTCTCCCGGAACTGGGCCCTCTCTGGACCCATACCCTAAAACCTAACTAGCCAGAACTACCCGTAAAAGAATTCTCCAAATGAGTTTCCAATAACCTTCACTACAAATTTTCACAGATTCTAAAAGTAGATTTCACTTCACAAGGATGGGTCTTTCCCTCCTCTCCCTAAACATTTGGTCCTTTTGGACTTCCCACGGCCTTTCGGGCCACTCTGTTAGTTCTAAACTTACATTGGCCTAAAATAGGATTAGTTGTTTAGCTTAAACTTAGCATTTCTATTTCCTCTTCTCCCTAATAACTACCTCTCCTTCCTGCTTCTTTCCATTCTATAACCTTAGTCTCTCACACATATATAGACCACCTTACAAGTACCAACAGTCTTTCATAATATTTTATTTCAACATCCACCTCAAAATATCATGCCCTCCGGTTTTCCTAAACTTCCCCCAGAAGCTATCTAACCCTAAAACCCTAACCCTAACCCTAGAACCTAACCCTAATTCTCAAAAGAAGGATTGGTGGGTCCTTCCAAATTCAATTTCCAAATTTTCCCCATTGGCTTCCACACTTGTTTTACTTCCATTTTTGTCCCCTGACCTGGCCTACTCATTACGTGCCCTGGATTGAGACCCAGGGTCGACTCTTCCTGACCTGACTTCTCACTACTTAGGCCCCTAACCCTAACCCTTCATTCCTGCTTCCCCTACCCTTCATTCCTGCTTCCCCTACCCTTCATTCCTGCTTCCCCTAGCCTAAGTCAAATGACTAACCCTAACCCTTCATTCCTGCTTCCCCTACCCTTCATTCCTGCTTCCCCTAGCCTAAGTCTAATGACACTAAAGTGTACAGTGACCTCAGACAGATACATATCCATGTTCTCAAAAGAGGGATTGGTGGGTCCTTCCAAATTCAATTTCCGAATTTTCCCCATTGGCTTCCACACTTGTTTTGCTTCCATTTTTGTCCCCTGACCTGGCCTACTCATTACGTGCCCTGGATTGAGACCCAGGGTCGACTCTTCCTGACCTGACTTCTCACTACTTAGGCCCCTAACCCTAACCCTTCATTCCTGCTTCCCCTACCCTTCATTCCTGCTTCCCCTAGCCTAAGTCTAATGACACTAAAGTGTACAGTGACCTCAGACAGATACATATCCCTGTTCTTGGTCTCGGATAACATCGACTTGCCCCTGTTCATGGTCTCGGGCACCGACAAATACTATCCCGTCTTGGTCATGGGAAGACAGAGACAATCCCAAGACCCTTCATTCCTGCATTCCCTAGCCTAAGTCTAACGACACTAAAGTGTACAGTGACCTTAGACAGATACATATCCCTGTTCTTGGTCTCGGATAACATCGACTTGCCCCTGTTCATGGTCTCGGGCACCGACAAATACTATCCCGTCTTGGTCACGGGACGACAGAGACAACCCCAAGACTCTATCCACAACGGACAATGTAGCAACCCGGAACATCCCTCGTTCCATTTCTTTGGCCTTTTTTCCGCCATGACACTGAATACCACCCGACTTGCCCCTAACCCTTACCCTAATAACAATGAGAGCAGGGAATAACACCAATTTGATAGCCTCCCTTCATTCCTTTCAATTTTATGAACAAATTTTCAAATTTTATGTTTCAATTTCGGCCAAAAACGCTCCCCGCGGGCGCTTTTTCTCAGAAGTTTTGCCTTCGCGCAGGGACATATTCAGTTCCATCAAGACACTGCAGCAGGTAACATGTATGGGGATCAATTCCTTTTTAACTTTATCAAATTATAGGCTTTTAGAGCCCCGGTTTGCTTTGGTGTATGCAAACCATAACGACAGTTTGACTACCCCTCGCCTGACGAGACCATGGTAGGTCGAAACACGTGTCGCGGGGTGCAAAAAAAGCAAACTGTCACTTTGAACTTTAGGTTTACATTTTAGACCCGCATGAATAGCTTATCTATTCACTTAAAATCTCTTATATCTTTATCGGAATTTATCCACAATTTCATCCTGCTGTTTCCTCATTGGAAAACATTGTAATGTCACTGGATTACTAAAATTCTTTAAATATACTTTTACTGGATTATCATAAATCCACATTTGGAAATTCATGGAATCCTCAAGGATCTCATCAGTATTGTTACTACGCATTTTTGCAAAATCATCAGGTGAGTGCTTTTACTTTGGTTGTATCTTTGCTCTCAATAAAGTATCTGACGAACGGCATTACTATGTGACTGATACATTCCTAAGTCCCCTTTTTTTTCCTTCCTAAGGCCCTAAGTCCCCTAAAAGCCTTGAATTTAGCTTAAATAGGCCCTTAAAGATAATAGCCCTTCTTCCTACCTTTTTCCTCCAATTTCTCAATTTATTTAAAGACTGCCAAAATACATACATACGCACCTCTAAGGACACGCACCCACACTAGTTGCATCAAAATAAAGGACTGCCCTGACCCCACGGGGCATTGGTCCAATAAAGAAGGCTGGAGTCACCAGTTTGCCCTAAAAAGCTGGTGCCTCATTTGGTTGGGGGAAGCGAGTGCATTCAGGTGGGTGTTTGTTCCCTTGATTGGATGTGGCTTTCCACTAAGAGTAGGCTTGGACCCATTGGGCTCCATGTTGACCACCTCTCCTTTCTCCCGGAACTGGGCCCTCTCTGGACCCATACCCTAAAACCTAACTAGCCAGAACTACCCGTAAAAGAATTCTCCAAATGAGTTTCCAATAACCTTCACTACAAATTTTCACAGATTCTAAAAGTAGATTTCACTTCACAAGGATGGGTCTTTCCCTCCTCTCCCTAAACATTTGGTCCTTTTGGACTTCCCACGGCCTTTCGGGCCACTCTGTTAGTTCTAAACTTACATTGGCCTAAAATAGGATTAGTTGTTTAGCTTAAACTTAGCATTTCTATTTCCTCTTCTCCCTAATAACTACCTCTCCTTCCTGCTTCTTTCCATTCTATAACCTTAGTCTCTCACACATATATAGACCACCTTACAAGTACCAACAGTCTTTCATAATATTTTATTTCAACATCCACCTCAAAATATCATGCCCTCCGGTTTTCCTAAACTTCCCCCAGAAGCTATCTAACCCTAAAACCCTAACCCTAACCCTAGAACCTAACCCTAATTCTCAAAAGAAGGATTGGTGGGTCCTTCCAAATTCAATTTCCAAATTTTCCCCATTGGCTTCCACACTTGTTTTACTTCCATTTTTGTCCCCTGACCTGGCCTACTCATTACGTGCCCTGGATTGAGACCCAGGGTCGACTCTTCCTGACCTGACTTCTCACTACTTAGGCCCCTAACCCTAACCCTTCATTCCTGCTTCCCCTACCCTTCATTCCTGCTTCCCCTACCCTTCATTCCTGCTTCCCCTAGCCTAAGTCAAATGACTAACCCTAACCCTTCATTCCTGCTTCCCCTACCCTTCATTCCTGCTTCCCCTAGCCTAAGTCTAATGACACTAAAGTGTACAGTGACCTCAGACAGATACATATCCATGTTCTCAAAAGAGGGATTGGTGGGTCCTTCCAAATTCAATTTCCGAATTTTCCCCATTGGCTTCCACACTTGTTTTGCTTCCATTTTTGTCCCCTGACCTGGCCTACTCATTACGTGCCCTGGATTGAGACCCAGGGTCGACTCTTCCTGACCTGACTTCTCACTACTTAGGCCCCTAACCCTAACCCTTCATTCCTGCTTCCCCTACCCTTCATTCCTGCTTCCCCTAGCCTAAGTCTAATGACACTAAAGTGTACAGTGACCTCAGACAGATACATATCCCTGTTCTTGGTCTCGGATAACATCGACTTGCCCCTGTTCATGGTCTCGGGCACCGACAAATACTATCCCGTCTTGGTCATGGGAAGACAGAGACAATCCCAAGACCCTTCATTCCTGCATTCCCTAGCCTAAGTCTAACGACACTAAAGTGTACAGTGACCTTAGACAGATACATATCCCTGTTCTTGGTCTCGGATAACATCGACTTGCCCCTGTTCATGGTCTCGGGCACCGACAAATACTATCCCGTCTTGGTCACGGGACGACAGAGACAACCCCAAGACTCTATCCACAACGGACAATGTAGCAACCCGGAACATCCCTCGTTCCATTTCTTTGGCCTTTTTTCCGCCATGACACTGAATACCACCCGACTTGCCCCTAACCCTTACCCTAATAACAATGAGAGCAGGAATAACACCAATTTGATAGCCTCCCTTCATTCCTTTCAATTTTATGAACAAATTTTCAAATTTTATGTTTCAATTTCGGCCAAAAACGCTCCCCGCGGGCGCTTTTTCTCAGAAGTTTTGCCTTCGCGCAGGGACATATTCAGTTCCATCAAGACACTGCAGCAGGTAACATGTATGGGGATCAATTCCTTTTTAACTTTATCAAATTATAGGCTTTTAGAGCCCCGGTTTGCTTTGGTGTATGCAAACCATAACGACAGTTTGACTACCCCTCGCCTGACGAGACCATGGTAGGTCGAAACACGTGTCGCGGGGTGCAAAAAAAGCAAACTGTCACTTTGAACTTTAGGTTTACATTTTAGACCCGCATGAATAGCTTATCTATTCACTTAAAATCTCTTATATCTTTATCGGAATTTATCCACAATTTCATCCTGCTGTTTCCTCATTGGAAAACATTGTAATGTCACTGGATTACTAAAATTCTTTAAATATACTTTTACTGGATTATCATAAATCCACATTTGGAAATTCATGGAATCCTCAAGGATCTCATCAGTATTGTTACTACGCATTTTTGCAAAATCATCAGGTGAGTGCTTTTACTTTGGTTGTATCTTTGCTCTCAATAAAGTATCTGACGAACGGCATTACTATGTGACTGATACATTCCTAAGTCCCCTTTTTTTTCCTTCCTAAGGCCCTAAGTCCCCTAAAAGCCTTGAATTTAGCTTAAATAGGCCCTTAAAGATAATAGCCCTTCTTCCTACCTTTTTCCTCCAATTTCTCAATTTACTTAAAGACTGCCAAAATACATACATACGCACCTCTAAGGACACGCACCCACACTAGTTGCATCAAAATAAAGGACTGCCCTGACCCCACGGGGCATTGGTCCAATAAAGAAGGCTGGAGTCACCAGTTTGCCCTAAAAAGCTGGTGCCTCATTTGGTTGGGGGAAGCGAGTGCATTCAGGTGGGTGTTTGTTCCCTTGATTGGATGTGGCTTTCCACTAAGAGTAGGCTTGGACCCATTGGGCTCCATGTTGACCACCTCTCCTTTCTCCCGGAACTGGGCCCTCTCTGGACCCATACCCTAAAACCTAACTAGCCAGAACTACCCGTAAAAGAATTCTCCAAATGAGTTTCCAATAACCTTCACTACAAATTTTCACAGATTCTAAAAGTAGATTTCACTTCACAAGGATGGGTCTTTCCCTCCTCTCCCTAAACATTTGGTCCTTTTGGACTTCCCACGGCCTTTCGGGCCACTCTGTTAGTTCTAAACTTACATTGGCCTAAAATAGGATTAGTTGTTTAGCTTAAACTTAGCATTTCTATTTCCTCTTCTCCCTAATAACTACCTCTCCTTCCTGCTTCTTTCCATTCTATAACCTTAGTCTCTCACACATATATAGACCACCTTACAAGTACCAACAGTCTTTCATAATATTTTATTTCAACATCCACCTCAAAATATCATGCCCTCCGGTTTTCCTAAACTTCCCCCAGAAGCTATCTAACCCTAAAACCCTAACCCTAACCCTAGAACCTAACCCTAATTCTCAAAAGAAGGATTGGTGGGTCCTTCCAAATTCAATTTCCAAATTTTCCCCATTGGCTTCCACACTTGTTTTACTTCCATTTTTGTCCCCTGACCTGGCCTACTCATTACGTGCCCTGGATTGAGACCCAGGGTCGACTCTTCCTGACCTGACTTCTCACTACTTAGGCCCCTAACCCTAACCCTTCATTCCTGCTTCCCCTACCCTTCATTCCTGCTTCCCCTACCCTTCATTCCTGCTTCCCCTAGCCTAAGTCAAATGACTAACCCTAACCCTTCATTCCTGCTTCCCCTACCCTTCATTCCTGCTTCCCCTAGCCTAAGTCTAATGACACTAAAGTGTACAGTGACCTCAGACAGATACATATCCATGTTCTCAAAAGAGGGATTGGTGGGTCCTTCCAAATTCAATTTCCGAATTTTCCCCATTGGCTTCCACACTTGTTTTGCTTCCATTTTTGTCCCCTGACCTGGCCTACTCATTACGTGCCCTGGATTGAGACCCAGGGTCGACTCTTCCTGACCTGACTTCTCACTACTTAGGCCCCTAACCCTAACCCTTCATTCCTGCTTCCCCTACCCTTCATTCCTGCTTCCCCTAGCCTAAGTCTAATGACACTAAAGTGTACAGTGACCTCAGACAGATACATATCCCTGTTCTTGGTCTCGGATAACATCGACTTGCCCCTGTTCATGGTCTCGGGCACCGACAAATACTATCCCGTCTTGGTCATGGGAAGACAGAGACAATCCCAAGACCCTTCATTCCTGCATTCCCTAGCCTAAGTCTAACGACACTAAAGTGTACAGTGACCTTAGACAGATACATATCCCTGTTCTTGGTCTCGGATAACATCGACTTGCCCCTGTTCATGGTCTCGGGCACCGACAAATACTATCCCGTCTTGGTCACGGGACGACAGAGACAACCCCAAGACTCTATCCACAACGGACAATGTAGCAACCCGGAACATCCCTCGTTCCATTTCTTTGGCCTTTTTTCCGCCATGACACTGAATACCACCCGACTTGCCCCTAACCCTTACCCTAATAACAATGAGAGCAAGGAATAACACCAATTTGATAGCCTCCCTTCATTCCTTTCAATTTTATGAACAAATTTTCAAATTTTATGTTTCAATTTCGGCCAAAAACGCTCCCCGCGGGCGCTTTTTCTCAGAAGTTTTGCCTTCGCGCAGGGACATATTCAGTTCCATCAAGACACTGCAGCAGGTAACATGTATGGGGATCAATTCCTTTTTAACTTTATCAAATTATAGGCTTTTAGAGCCCCGGTTTGCTTTGGTGTATGCAAACCATAACGACAGTTTGACTACCCCTCGCCTGACGAGACCATGGTAGGTCGAAACACGTGTCGCGGGGTGCAAAAAAAGCAAACTGTCACTTTGAACTTTAGGTTTACATTTTAGACCCGCATGAATAGCTTATCTATTCACTTAAAATCTCTTATATCTTTATCGGAATTTATCCACAATTTCATCCTGCTGTTTCCTCATTGGAAAACATTGTAATGTCACTGGATTACTAAAATTCTTTAAATATACTTTTACTGGATTATCATAAATCCACATTTGGAAATTCATGGAATCCTCAAGGATCTCATCAGTATTGTTACTACGCATTTTTGCAAAATCATCAGGTGAGTGCTTTTACTTTGGTTGTATCTTTGCTCTCAATAAAGTATCTGACGAACGGCATTACTATGTGACTGATACATTCCTAAGTCCCCTTTTTTTTCCTTCCTAAGGCCCTAAGTCCCCTAAAAGCCTTGAATTTAGCTTAAATAGGCCCTTAAAGATAATAGCCCTTCTTCCTACCTTTTTCCTCCAATTTCTCAATTTATTTAAAGACTGCCAAAATACATACATACGCACCTCTAAGGACACGCACCCACACTAGTTGCATCAAAATAAAGGACTGCCCTGACCCCACGGGGCATTGGTCCAATAAAGAAGGCTGGAGTCACCAGTTTGCCCTAAAAAGCTGGTGCCTCATTTGGTTGGGGGAAGCGAGTGCATTCAGGTGGGTGTTTGTTCCCTTGATTGGATGTGGCTTTCCACTAAGAGTAGGCTTGGACCCATTGGGCTCCATGTTGACCACCTCTCCTTTCTCCCGGAACTGGGCCCTCTCTGGACCCATACCCTAAAACCTAACTAGCCAGAACTACCCGTAAAAGAATTCTCCAAATGAGTTTCCAATAACCTTCACTACAAATTTTCACAGATTCTAAAAGTAGATTTCACTTCACAAGGATGGGTCTTTCCCTCCTCTCCCTAAACATTTGGTCCTTTTGGACTTCCCACGGCCTTTCGGGCCACTCTGTTAGTTCTAAACTTACATTGGCCTAAAATAGGATTAGTTGTTTAGCTTAAACTTAGCATTTCTATTTCCTCTTCTCCCTAATAACTACCTCTCCTTCCTGCTTCTTTCCATTCTATAACCTTAGTCTCTCACACATATATAGACCACCTTACAAGTACCAACAGTCTTTCATAATATTTTATTTCAACATCCACCTCAAAATATCATGCCCTCCGGTTTTCCTAAACTTCCCCCAGAAGCTATCTAACCCTAAAACCCTAACCCTAACCCTAGAACCTAACCCTAATTCTCAAAAGAAGGATTGGTGGGTCCTTCCAAATTCAATTTCCAAATTTTCCCCATTGGCTTCCACACTTGTTTTACTTCCATTTTTGTCCCCTGACCTGGCCTACTCATTACGTGCCCTGGATTGAGACCCAGGGTCGACTCTTCCTGACCTGACTTCTCACTACTTAGGCCCCTAACCCTAACCCTTCATTCCTGCTTCCCCTACCCTTCATTCCTGCTTCCCCTACCCTTCATTCCTGCTTCCCCTAGCCTAAGTCAAATGACTAACCCTAACCCTTCATTCCTGCTTCCCCTACCCTTCATTCCTGCTTCCCCTAGCCTAAGTCTAATGACACTAAAGTGTACAGTGACCTCAGACAGATACATATCCATGTTCTCAAAAGAGGGATTGGTGGGTCCTTCCAAATTCAATTTCCGAATTTTCCCCATTGGCTTCCACACTTGTTTTGCTTCCATTTTTGTCCCCTGACCTGGCCTACTCATTACGTGCCCTGGATTGAGACCCAGGGTCGACTCTTCCTGACCTGACTTCTCACTACTTAGGCCCCTAACCCTAACCCTTCATTCCTGCTTCCCCTACCCTTCATTCCTGCTTCCCCTAGCCTAAGTCTAATGACACTAAAGTGTACAGTGACCTCAGACAGATACATATCCCTGTTCTTGGTCTCGGATAACATCGACTTGCCCCTGTTCATGGTCTCGGGCACCGACAAATACTATCCCGTCTTGGTCATGGGAAGACAGAGACAATCCCAAGACCCTTCATTCCTGCATTCCCTAGCCTAAGTCTAACGACACTAAAGTGTACAGTGACCTTAGACAGATACATATCCCTGTTCTTGGTCTCGGATAACATCGACTTGCCCCTGTTCATGGTCTCGGGCACCGACAAATACTATCCCGTCTTGGTCACGGGACGACAGAGACAACCCCAAGACTCTATCCACAACGGACAATGTAGCAACCCGGAACATCCCTCGTTCCATTTCTTTGGCCTTTTTTCCGCCATGACACTGAATACCACCCGACTTGCCCCTAACCCTTACCCTAATAACAATGAGAGCAGGAATAACACCAATTTGATAGCCTCCCTTCATTCCTTTCAATTTTATGAACAAATTTTCAAATTTTATGTTTCAATTTCGGCCAAAAACGCTCCCCGCGGGCGCTTTTTCTCAGAAGTTTTGCCTTCGCGCAGGGACATATTCAGTTCCATCAAGACACTGCAGCAGGTAACATGTATGGGGATCAATTCCTTTTTAACTTTATCAAATTATAGGCTTTTAGAGCCCCGGTTTGCTTTGGTGTATGCAAACCATAACGACAGTTTGACTACCCCTCGCCTGACGAGACCATGGTAGGTCGAAACACGTGTCGCGGGGTGCAAAAAAAGCAAACTGTCACTTTGAACTTTAGGTTTACATTTTAGACCCGCATGAATAGCTTATCTATTCACTTAAAATCTCTTATATCTTTATCGGAATTTATCCACAATTTCATCCTGCTGTTTCCTCATTGGAAAACATTGTAATGTCACTGGATTACTAAAATTCTTTAAATATACTTTTACTGGATTATCATAAATCCACATTTGGAAATTCATGGAATCCTCAAGGATCTCATCAGTATTGTTACTACGCATTTTTGCAAAATCATCAGGTGAGTGCTTTTACTTTGGTTGTATCTTTGCTCTCAATAAAGTATCTGACGAACGGCATTACTATGTGACTGATACATTCCTAAGTCCCCTTTTTTTTCCTTCCTAAGGCCCTAAGTCCCCTAAAAGCCTTGAATTTAGCTTAAATAAGGCCCTTAAAGATAATAGCCCTTCTTCCTACCTTTTTCCTCCAATTTCTCAATTTATTTAAAGACTGCCAAAATACATACATACGCACCTCTAAGGACACGCACCCACACTAGTTGCATCAAAATAAAGGACTGCCCTGACCCCACGGGGCATTGGTCCAATAAAGAAGGCTGGAGTCACCAGTTTGCCCTAAAAAGCTGGTGCCTCATTTGGTTGGGGGAAGCGAGTGCATTCAGGTGGGTGTTTGTTCCCTTGATTGGATGTGGCTTTCCACTAAGAGTAGGCTTGGACCCATTGGGCTCCATGTTGACCACCTCTCCTTTCTCCCGGAACTGGGCCCTCTCTGGACCCATACCCTAAAACCTAACTAGCCAGAACTACCCGTAAAAGAATTCTCCAAATGAGTTTCCAATAACCTTCACTACAAATTTTCACAGATTCTAAAAGTAGATTTCACTTCACAAGGATGGGTCTTTCCCTCCTCTCCCTAAACATTTGGTCCTTTTGGACTTCCCACGGCCTTTCGGGCCACTCTGTTAGTTCTAAACTTACATTGGCCTAAAATAGGATTAGTTGTTTAGCTTAAACTTAGCATTTCTATTTCCTCTTCTCCCTAATAACTACCTCTCCTTCCTGCTTCTTTCCATTCTATAACCTTAGTCTCTCACACATATATAGACCACCTTACAAGTACCAACAGTCTTTCATAATATTTTATCTCAACATCCACCTCAAAATATCATGCCCTCCGGTTTTCCTAAACTTCCCCCAGAAGCTATCTAACCCTAAAACCCTAACCCTAACCCTAGAACCTAACCCTAATTCTCAAAAGAAGGATTGGTGGGTCCTTCCAAATTCAATTTCCAAATTTTCCCCATTGGCTTCCACACTTGTTTTACTTCCATTTTTGTCCCCTGACCTGGCCTACTCATTACGTGCCCTGGATTGAGACCCAGGGTCGACTCTTCCTGACCTGACTTCTCACTACTTAGGCCCCTAACCCTAACCCTTCATTCCTGCTTCCCTACCCTTCATTCCTGCTTCCCCTACCCTTCATTCCTGCTTCCCCTAGCCTAAGTCAAATGACTAACCCTAACCCTTCATTCCTGCTTCCCCTACCCTTCATTCCTGCTTCCCCTAGCCTAAGTCTAATGACACTAAAGTGTACAGTGACCTCAGACAGATACATATCCATGTTCTCAAAAGAGGGATTGGTGGGTCCTTCCAAATTCAATTTCCGAATTTTCCCCATTGGCTTCCACACTTGTTTTGCTTCCATTTTTGTCCCCTGACCTGGCCTACTCATTACGTGCCCTGGATTGAGACCCAGGGTCGACTCTTCCTGACCTGACTTCTCACTACTTAGGCCCCTAACCCTAACCCTTCATTCCTGCTTCCCCTACCCTTCATTCCTGCTTCCCCTAGCCTAAGTCTAATGACACTAAAGTGTACAGTGACCTCAGACAGATACATATCCCTGTTCTTGGTCTCGGATAACATCGACTTGCCCCTGTTCATGGTCTCGGGCACCGACAAATACTATCCCGTCTTGGTCATGGGAAGACAGAGACAATCCCAAGACCCTTCATTCCTGCATTCCCTAGCCTAAGTCTAACGACACTAAAGTGTACAGTGACCTTAGACAGATACATATCCCTGTTCTTGGTCTCGGATAACATCGACTTGCCCCTGTTCATGGTCTCGGGCACCGACAAATACTATCCCGTCTTGGTCACGGGACGACAGAGACAACCCCAAGACTCTATCCACAACGGACAATGTAGCAACCCGGAACATCCCTCGTTCCATTTCTTTGGCCTTTTTTCCGCCATGACACTGAATACCACCCGACTTGCCCCTAACCCTTACCCTAATAACAATGAGAGCAGGGAATAACACCAATTTGATAGCCTCCCTTCATTCCTTTCAATTTTATGAACAAATTTTCAAATTTTATGTTTCAATTTCGGCCAAAAACGCTCCCCGCGGGCGCTTTTTCTCAGAAGTTTTGCCTTCGCGCAGGGACATATTCAGTTCCATCAAGACACTGCAGCAGGTAACATGTATGGGGATCAATTCCTTTTTAACTTTATCAAATTATAGGCTTTTAGAGCCCCGGTTTGCTTTGGTGTATGCAAACCATAACGACAGTTTGACTACCCCTCGCCTGACGAGACCATGGTAGGTCGAAACACGTGTCGCGGGGTGCAAAAAAAGCAAACTGTCACTTTGAACTTTAGGTTTACATTTTAGACCCGCATGAATAGCTTATCTATTCACTTAAAATCTCTTATATCTTTATCGGAATTTATCCACAATTTCATCCTGCTGTTTCCTCATTGGAAAACATTGTAATGTCACTGGATTACTAAAATTCTTTAAATATACTTTTACTGGATTATCATAAATCCACATTTGGAAATTCATGGAATCCTCAAGGATCTCATCAGTATTGTTACTACGCATTTTTGCAAAATCATCAGGTGAGTGCTTTTACTTTGGTTGTATCTTTGCTCTCAATAAAGTATCTGACGAACGGCATTACTATGTGACTGATACATTCCTAAGTCCCCTTTTTTTTCCTTCCTAAGGCCCTAAGTCCCCTAAAAGCCTTGAATTTAGCTTAAATAGGCCCTTAAAGATAATAGCCCTTCTTCCTACCTTTTTCCTCCAATTTCTCAATTTATTTAAAGACTGCCAAAATACATACATACGCACCTCTAAGGACACGCACCCACACTAGTTGCATCAAAATAAAGGACTGCCCTGACCCCACGGGGAATTGGTCCAATAAAGAAGGCTGGAGTCACCAGTTTGCCCTAAAAAGCTGGTGCCTCATTTGGTTGGGGGAAGCGAGTGCATTCAGGTGGGTGTTTGTTCCCTTGATTGGATGTGGCTTTCCACTAAGAGTAGGCTTGGACCCATTGGGCTCCATGTTGACCACCTCTCCTTTCTCCCGGAACTGGGCCCTCTCTGGACCCATACCCTAAAACCTAACTAGCCAGAACTACCCGTAAAAGAATTCTCCAAATGAGTTTCCAATAACCTTCACTACAAATTTTCACAGATTCTAAAAGTAGATTTCACTTCACAAGGATGGGTCTTTCCCTCCTCTCCCTAAACATTTGGTCCTTTTGGACTTCCCACGGCCTTTCGGGCCACTCTGTTAGTTCTAAACTTACATTGGCCTAAAATAGGATTAGTTGTTTAGCTTAAACTTAGCATTTCTATTTCCTCTTCTCCCTAATAACTACCTCTCCTTCCTGCTTCTTTCCATTCTATAACCTTAGTCTCTCACACATATATAGACCACCTTACAAGTACCAACAGTCTTTCATAATATTTTATCTCAACATCCACCTCAAAATATCATGCCCTCCGGTTTTCCTAAACTTCCCCCAGAAGCTATCTAACCCTAAAACCCTAACCCTAACCCTAGAACCTAACCCTAATTCTCAAAAGAAGGATTGGTGGGTCCTTCCAAATTCAATTTCCAAATTTTCCCCATTGGCTTCCACACTTGTTTTACTTCCATTTTTGTCCCCTGACCTGGCCTACTCATTACGTGCCCTGGATTGAGACCCAGGGTCGACTCTTCCTGACCTGACTTCTCACTACTTAGGCCCCTAACCCTAACCCTTCATTCCTGCTTCCCCTACCCTTCATTCCTGCTTCCCCTACCCTTCATTCCTGCTTCCCCTAGCCTAAGTCAAATGACTAACCCTAACCCTTCATTCCTGCTTCCCCTACCCTTCATTCCTGCTTCCCCTAGCCTAAGTCTAATGACACTAAAGTGTACAGTGACCTCAGACAGATACATATCCATGTTCTCAAAAGAGGGATTGGTGGGTCCTTCCAAATTCAATTTCCGAATTTTCCCCATTGGCTTCCACACTTGTTTTGCTTCCATTTTTGTCCCCTGACCTGGCCTACTCATTACGTGCCCTGGATTGAGACCCAGGGTCGACTCTTCCTGACCTGACTTCTCACTACTTAGGCCCCTAACCCTAACCCTTCATTCCTGCTTCCCCTACCCTTCATTCCTGCTTCCCCTAGCCTAAGTCTAATGACACTAAAGTGTACAGTGACCTCAGACAGATACATATCCCTGTTCTTGGTCTCGGATAACATCGACTTGCCCCTGTTCATGGTCTCGGGCACCGACAAATACTATCCCGTCTTGGTCATGGGAAGACAGAGACAATCCCAAGACCCTTCATTCCTGCATTCCCTAGCCTAAGTCTAACGACACTAAAGTGTACAGTGACCTTAGACAGATACATATCCCTGTTCTTGGTCTCGGATAACATCGACTTGCCCCTGTTCATGGTCTCGGGCACCGACAAATACTATCCCGTCTTGGTCACGGGACGACAGAGACAACCCCAAGACTCTATCCACAACGGACAATGTAGCAACCCGGAACATCCCTCGTTCCATTTCTTTGGCCTTTTTTCCGCCATGACACTGAATACCACCCGACTTGCCCCTAACCCTTACCCTAATAACAATGAGAGCAGGAATAACACCAATTTGATAGCCTCCCTTCATTCCTTTCAATTTTATGAACAAATTTTCAAATTTTATGTTTCAATTTCGGCCAAAAACGCTCCCCGCGGGCGCTTTTTCTCAGAAGTTTTGCCTTCGCGCAGGGACATATTCAGTTCCATCAAGACACTGCAGCAGGTAACATGTATGGGGATCAATTCCTTTTTAACTTTATCAAATTATAGGCTTTTAGAGCCCCGGTTTGCTTTGGTGTATGCAAACCATAACGACAGTTTGACTACCCCTCGCCTGACGAGACCATGGTAGGTCGAAACACGTGTCGCGGGGTGCAAAAAAAGCAAACTGTCACTTTGAACTTTAGGTTTACATTTTAGACCCGCATGAATAGCTTATCTATTCACTTAAAATCTCTTATATCTTTATCGGAATTTATCCACAATTTCATCCTGCTGTTTCCTCATTGGAAAACATTGTAATGTCACTGGATTACTAAAATTCTTTAAATATACTTTTACTGGATTATCATAAATCCACATTTGGAAATTCATGGAATCCTCAAGGATCTCATCAGTATTGTTACTACGCATTTTTGCAAAATCATCAGGTGAGTGCTTTTACTTTGGTTGTATCTTTGCTCTCAATAAAGTATCTGACGAACGGCATTACTATGTGACTGATACATTCCTAAGTCCCCTTTTTTTTCCTTCCTAAGGCCCTAAGTCCCCTAAAAGCCTTGAATTTAGCTTAAATAGGCCCTTAAAGATAATAGCCCTTCTTCCTACCTTTTTCCTCCAATTTCTCAATTTATTTAAAGACTGCCAAAATACATACATACGCACCTCTAAGGACACGCACCCACACTAGTTGCATCAAAATAAAGGACTGCCCTGACCCCACGGGGCATTGGTCCAATAAAGAAGGCTGGAGTCACCAGTTTGCCCTAAAAAGCTGGTGCCTCATTTGGTTGGGGGAAGCGAGTGCATTCAGGTGGGTGTTTGTTCCCTTGATTGGATGTGGCTTTCCACTAAGAGTAGGCTTGGACCCATTGGGCTCCATGTTGACCACCTCTCCTTTCTCCCGGAACTGGGCCCTCTCTGGACCCATACCCTAAAACCTAACTAGCCAGAACTACCCGTAAAAGAATTCTCCAAATGAGTTTCCAATAACCTTCACTACAAATTTTCACAGATTCTAAAAGTAGATTTCACTTCACAAGGATGGGTCTTTCCCTCCTCTCCCTAAACATTTGGTCCTTTTGGACTTCCCACGGCCTTTCGGGCCACTCTGTTAGTTCTAAACTTACATTGGCCTAAAATAGGATTAGTTGTTTAGCTTAAACTTAGCATTTCTATTTCCTCTTCTCCCTAATAACTACCTCTCCTTCCTGCTTCTTTCCATTCTATAACCTTAGTCTCTCACACATATATAGACCACCTTACAAGTACCAACAGTCTTTCATAATATTTTATCTCAACATCCACCTCAAAATATCATGCCCTCCGGTTTTCCTAAACTTCCCCCAGAAGCTATCTAACCCTAAAACCCTAACCCTAACCCTAGAACCTAACCCTAATTCTCAAAAGAAGGATTGGTGGGTCCTTCCAAATTCAATTTCCAAATTTTCCCCATTGGCTTCCACACTTGTTTTACTTCCATTTTTGTCCCCTGACCTGGCCTACTCATTACGTGCCCTGGATTGAGACCCAGGGTCGACTCTTCCTGACCTGACTTCTCACTACTTAGGCCCCTAACCCTAACCCTTCATTCCTGCTTCCCCTACCCTTCATTCCTGCTTCCCCTACCCTTCATTCCTGCTTCCCCTAGCCTAAGTCAAATGACTAACCCTAACCCTTCATTCCTGCTTCCCCTACCCTTCATTCCTGCTTCCCCTAGCCTAAGTCTAATGACACTAAAGTGTACAGTGACCTCAGACAGATACATATCCATGTTCTCAAAAGAGGGATTGGTGGGTCCTTCCAAATTCAATTTCCGAACTTTCCCCATTGGCTTCCACACTTGTTTTGCTTCCATTTTTGTCCCCTGACCTGGCCTACTCATTACGTGCCCTGGATTGAGACCCAGGGTCGACTCTTCCTGACCTGACTTCTCACTACTTAGGCCCCTAACCCTAACCCTTCATTCCTGCTTCCCCTACCCTTCATTCCTGCTTCCCCTAGCCTAAGTCTAATGACACTAAAGTGTACAGTGACCTCAGACAGATACATATCCCTGTTCTTGGTCTCGGATAACATCGACTTGCCCCTGTTCATGGTCTCGGGCACCGACAAATACTATCCCGTCTTGGTCATGGGAAGACAGAGACAATCCCAAGACCCTTCATTCCTGCATTCCCTAGCCTAAGTCTAACGACACTAAAGTGTACAGTGACCTTAGACAGATACATATCCCTGTTCTTGGTCTCGGATAACATCGACTTGCCCCTGTTCATGGTCTCGGGCACCGACAAATACTATCCCGTCTTGGTCACGGGACGACAGAGACAACCCCAAGACTCTATCCACAACGGACAATGTAGCAACCCGGAACATCCCTCGTTCCATTTCTTTGGCCTTTTTTCCGCCATGACACTGAATACCACCCGACTTGCCCCTAACCCTTACCCTAATAACAATGAGAGCAGGAATAACACCAATTTGATAGCCTCCCTTCATTCCTTTCAATTTTATGAACAAATTTTCAAATTTTATGTTTCAATTTCGGCCAAAAACGCTCCCCGCGGGCGCTTTTTCTCAGAAGTTTTGCCTTCGCGCAGGGACATATTCAGTTCCATCAAGACACTGCAGCAGGTAACATGTATGGGGATCAATTCCTTTTTAACTTTATCAAATTATAGGCTTTTAGAGCCCCGGTTTGCTTTGGTGTATGCAAACCATAACGACAGTTTGACTACCCCTCGCCTGACGAGACCATGGTAGGTCGAAACACGTGTCGCGGGGTGCAAAAAAAGCAAACTGTCACTTTGAACTTTAGGTTTACATTTTAGACCCGCATGAATAGCTTATCTATTCACTTAAAATCTCTTATATCTTTATCGGAATTTATCCACAATTTCATCCTGCTGTTTCCTCATTGGAAAACATTGTAATGTCACTGGATTACTAAAATTCTTTAAATATACTTTTACTGGATTATCATAAATCCACATTTGGAAATTCATGGAATCCTCAAGGATCTCATCAGTATTGTTACTACGCATTTTTGCAAAATCATCAGGTGAGTGCTTTTACTTTGGTTGTATCTTTGCTCTCAATAAAGTATCTGACGAACGGCATTACTATGTGACTGATACATTCCTAAGTCCCCTTTTTTTTCCTTCCTAAGGCCCTAAGTCCCCTAAAAGCCTTGAATTTAGCTTAAATAGGCCCTTAAAGATAATAGCCCTTCTTCCTACCTTTTTCCTCCAATTTCTCAATTTATTTAAAGACTGCCAAAATACATACATACGCACCTCTAAGGACACGCACCCACACTAGTTGCATCAAAATAAAGGACTGCCCTGACCCCACGGGGCATTGGTCCAATAAAGAAGGCTGGAGTCACCAGTTTGCCCTAAAAAGCTGGTGCCTCATTTGGTTGGGGGAAGCGAGTGCATTCAGGTGGGTGTTTGTTCCCTTGATTGGATGTGGCTTTCCACTAAGAGTAGGCTTGGACCCATTGGGCTCCATGTTGACCACCTCTCCTTTCTCCCGGAACTGGGCCCTCTCTGGACCCATACCCTAAAACCTAACTAGCCAGAACTACCCGTAAAAGAATTCTCCAAATGAGTTTCCAATAACCTTCACTACAAATTTTCACAGATTCTAAAAGTAGATTTCACTTCACAAGGATGGGTCTTTCCCTCCTCTCCCTAAACATTTGGTCCTTTTGGACTTCCCACGGCCTTTCGGGCCACTCTGTTAGTTCTAAACTTACATTGGCCTAAAATAGGATTAGTTGTTTAGCTTAAACTTAGCATTTCTATTTCCTCTTCTCCCTAATAACTACCTCTCCTTCCTGCTTCTTTCCATTCTATAACCTTAGTCTCTCACACATATATAGACCACCTTACAAGTACCAACAGTCTTTCATAATATTTTATCTCAACATCCACCTCAAAATATCATGCCCTCCGGTTTTCCTAAACTTCCCCCAGAAGCTATCTAACCCTAAAACCCTAACCCTAACCCTAGAACCTAACCCTAATTCTCAAAAGAAGGATTGGTGGGTCCTTCCAAATTCAATTTCCAAATTTTCCCCATTGGCTTCCACACTTGTTTTACTTCCATTTTTGTCCCCTGACCTGGCCTACTCATTACGTGCCCTGGATTGAGACCCAGGGTCGACTCTTCCTGACCTGACTTCTCACTACTTAGGCCCCTAACCCTAACCCTTCATTCCTGCTTCCCCTACCCTTCATTCCTGCTTCCCCTACCCTTCATTCCTGCTTCCCCTAGCCTAAGTCAAATGACTAACCCTAACCCTTCATTCCTGCTTCCCCTACCCTTCATTCCTGCTTCCCCTAGCCTAAGTCTAATGACACTAAAGTGTACAGTGACCTCAGACAGATACATATCCATGTTCTCAAAAGAGGGATTGGTGGGTCCTTCCAAATTCAATTTCCGAATTTTCCCCATTGGCTTCCACACTTGTTTTGCTTCCATTTTTGTCCCCTGACCTGGCCTACTCATTACGTGCCCTGGATTGAGACCCAGGGTCGACTCTTCCTGACCTGACTTCTCACTACTTAGGCCCCTAACCCTAACCCTTCATTCCTGCTTCCCCTACCCTTCATTCCTGCTTCCCCTAGCCTAAGTCTAATGACACTAAAGTGTACAGTGACCTCAGACAGATACATATCCCTGTTCTTGGTCTCGGATAACATCGACTTGCCCCTGTTCATGGTCTCGGGCACCGACAAATACTATCCCGTCTTGGTCATGGGAAGACAGAGACAATCCCAAGACCCTTCATTCCTGCATTCCCTAGCCTAAGTCTAACGACACTAAAGTGTACAGTGACCTTAGACAGATACATATCCCTGTTCTTGGTCTCGGATAACATCGACTTGCCCCTGTTCATGGTCTCGGGCACCGACAAATACTATCCCGTCTTGGTCACGGGACGACAGAGACAACCCCAAGACTCTATCCACAACGGACAATGTAGCAACCCGGAACATCCCTCGTTCCATTTCTTTGGCCTTTTTTCCGCCATGACACTGAATACCACCCGACTTGCCCCTAACCCTTACCCTAATAACAATGAGAGCAGGGAATAACACCAATTTGATAGCCTCCCTTCATTCCTTTCAATTTTATGAACAAATTTTCAAATTTTATGTTTCAATTTCGGCCAAAAAACGCTCCCCGCGGGCGCTTTTTCTCAGAAGTTTTGCCTTCGCGCAGGGACATATTCAGTTCCATCAAGACACTGCAGCAGGTAACATGTATGGGGATCAATTCCTTTTTAACTTTATCAAATTATAGGCTTTTAGAGCCCCGGTTTGCTTTGGTGTATGCAAACCATAACGACAGTTTGACTACCCCTCGCCTGACGAGACCATGGTAGGTCGAAACACGTGTCGCGGGGTGCAAAAAAAGCAAACTGTCACTTTGAACTTTAGGTTTACATTTTAGACCCGCATGAATAGCTTATCTATTCACTTAAAATCTCTTATATCTTTATCGGAATTTATCCACAATTTCATCCTGCTGTTTCCTCATTGGAAAACATTGTAATGTCACTGGATTACTAAAATTCTTTAAATATACTTTTACTGGATTATCATAAATCCACATTTGGAAATTCATGGAATCCTCAAGGATCTCATCAGTATTGTTACTACGCATTTTTGCAAAATCATCAGGTGAGTGCTTTTACTTTGGTTGTATCTTTGCTCTCAATAAAGTATCTGACGAACGGCATTACTATGTGACTGATACATTCCTAAGTCCCCTTTTTTTTCCTTCCTAAGGCCCTAAGTCCCCTAAAAGCCTTGAATTTAGCTTAAATAGGCCCTTAAAGATAATAGCCCTTCTTCCTACCTTTTTCCTCCAATTTCTCAATTTATTTAAAGACTGCCAAAATACATACATACGCACCTCTAAGGACACGCACCCACACTAGTTGCATCAAAATAAAGGACTGCCCTGACCCCACGGGGCATTGGTCCAATAAAGAAGGCTGGAGTCACCAGTTTGCCCTAAAAAGCTGGTGCCTCATTTGGTTGGGGGAAGCGAGTGCATTCAGGTGGGTGTTTGTTCCCTTGATTGGATGTGGCTTTCCACTAAGAGTAGGCTTGGACCCATTGGGCTCCATGTTGACCACCTCTCCTTACCAACTAGAACAAACAGCATACACTTAATAAGCTCCAAGGATTTACTTTCAATTTCATTAAAAAATTTTTTTAATTTAAAATACCAAATATCTTTTGAAATGGAACACACTTCCCAAATCTTTTGATCAACATAATTACAGACAAACAATTCCAATGAACACTCTGATAATTGCAATCAATACCTTAGCAACCCTGACACTCCAATCATATTCCTGTAATCAACTTGGTCAAAGAAAAGTGCCAGATCCAATAAGGCCAATAAACATCTTTTAATCCCTTTCAAATTATATATTAAAATATTTTCTTCTTCCAAAATTATACTATTATATGCAACTTCAAACATTTACCTTCAAAATGAAGTCATACACAACACATCCATAAAATAATATTTTTTCCAAATTATTCTTGGGACTACCCTAAATTGAACACCTTCTATCTCCTTCAATTTTAAAGATATCAATCTGAAATTAAATTCTCACCACAACAAGTCTTTAAGCTATATGTCATAGCAATTTTATAATTTTATTATAATAATTGACGTCGCAATCGCGAAACATGGCTTTTTCCGAAAAACGGCAATTGCTCAAAAACTATTTGAGATATTATTATAAAATTACACACACATGGACACAACAGGTTTATCTACATGATTATGCAGTATCAATGTTCTAGCTCAAAAATTGTATGAGATATGTTAAAAACAAAATAACTATCTCATAGCCAAATTATTTCCATTTATTTTCATTTGTTTCCAGTATAAATATAAATATATTGCCACAATAGCTCTATCTAAATATACTCAAAAATGGCTTTATGGAAAATATTGTGTTAATTAGGTCAGATATTGTTTCTATAAAATTGAAACAAATATCTTAAAGCAAACTGTTTTAAACTAATTATTTAGCAAAACAATAGTTTACATTTTAAATTCTGACAAACAAAATTACTCAGGTGATAACTACACATTCCCAGTGATTCAACAACAACCAAAACAAACAAACATGACACCAAGTATCCATGGATTGATTACTTACTTGTACAAACAAACCAAAACCAACAGGTTCCACATTTACACAATACACTGTAACCAACTGGAACAAACAGCATAGACTTAACAGGTTCCAAGGATTTATTTCCAATTTTCATTAAATTATTTTTTTAAAAACTTAAAATGGCAAATATCTTTAAATATAGAACACACTTCCCAAATCTTTTGATCAACATAATTACAGACTAACAATTCCAATGAACACTCTGATAATTGCAATCAATATCTTTAACAACCCTGATACCCCAATCATATTCCTGTAATCAACTTAGTCAAAGAAAAGTGCCAGATCCAATAAGGCCAAAAAACACCTTTCTATCTTTTTCAATTTATATATTAAAGTTTCCTTTTTTTTAAAAACCTATATTATTATATGCAACTTCAAACATTCACCTTCAAAATGAAGTCATACACAACACATCCATAAAATAATATTTTTTCCAAATTATTCTTGGGACTACCCTAAATTGAACACCTTCTATCTCCTTCAATTTTAAAGATATCAATCTGAAATTAAATTCTCACCACAACAAGTCTTTAAGCTATATGTCATAGCAATTTTATAATTTTATTATAATAATTGACGTCGCAATCGCGAAACACGGCTTTTTCCGAAAAACGGCGATTACGCAAAAACTATTTAAGATATTGTCATGAAATTACACACACATGGGCACAACAGGTTCATCTACATGACTCTGCAGTATCAATGTTCTAGCTCAAAAATTGTATGAGATATGTTAAAAACAAAATAACTATCTCATAGTCAAATTATTTACATTTATTTTCAATTGTTTCCTGTATAAATGACTGAGAAATAACAAGAAACATTTTTATGACAAATCATCACTCACAGAGGTGAGTGATACTTTCTTAAGTCACTATATCTAGCAGTCTAACAAATCCCAAAATGAGGACATAATATTTTAATAACAGGCAGCATATGTAATATTATGGTTAAATTTAATTTAGAGCTCTTAGCACCCCTAAGGCTGCTGGAGCACTGATCACCATAAGTGGTCACACTCCAGTGAGCAGCCAATCAGAGGGGCCATACACAGTGGGAGGGAACTCAAAAAAGCAATTAGCCAATCACAGCTTCTGACTACAATTACCTCCTATCTGTAAAGATATAAAACTGGGACAGAAATCACTATAGGCATATTCTGCACTGAAGAAGACTACCAAGTCGAAAGCTCTGCTGATATTCTGCTCCCTGGTTCAAGGATAGGATTTTGACTGACTGCTGCTGCCACTGCAAGTCCAACTTCCTCTCCAAGACTGTTGAGTACAATTATTTTTCACTAACCAAAATTTCCTTATCTCAGAACTTGTATTAACAATTATTTTATAAGGTTGTATTGTTTAATATTTTAATAGGTTTGATCATTTAACAGGTTTTATCATTTAAATTGTTTGAGGGTTTTCATTATTTAGCAGGTTGAATTGTTTAGAAGGTTTATTTATATAGCAGGTTTATTCATTTAACAAGTTTATTCATTTAGCAAGTTTATTCATTTAGCAAGTTTAATAATTTAGCAAGTTTAATAATTTAGCAGGTTCAATTCTTTTCTTTTTAATAAATTAGACTTCATTAAATTAAGGACAAGTACATTTCAAGTTATATAGCAAATTGCACTTATTGCCTAATTGAAACTTGAATATTCAATTGAAGACAACTAGGTCTGAAATTATATAACAAAAAGGTTGCTAAGTCTCACAACCTGTTTTGAACAGTAATATCCATACTTCTCACTCTTGAGAAATTCCAATCAATAAGCCTCAGCAATTGCACTTATTTCCTAATTGGATCTTGACTACTCTTTTGAATCTTGTAATAAAATAGTTTTTTTATTCATTCAGCAGGTTCATTTACTTAGTAGGCTCAATCCTCTTCTCTTTCTAAGAAAAAGTAGATCAGGCCTTGAATAATAACTCTGATAAGCTGTTTGGAACAGCAATATCCATACTTATCACTAAAAAATTGCACTTATTGCCGAATTGAAACTTGAATACTTATAATCTTGGGATAACTTATAATTGGTGTTAAAACAACTGCAATAGCCATACTTAACAAAATTGTAATCAATAGCCTTAACAATTGCACTTATTGCCTAATTGAAACTTGAATATTTAATTGAAGACAAGTAGGTCTGAAATTATATAACAAAAAGGTCTTGAATAATAAGTCTGACAACCAGTTTTTTTTAAAAAACAGTAATATACATACTTCTCACTCTTGAAGAAATTCCAATCAATAGACTCAGCAATTGCACTTAATTCCTAATTGGATATTGACTACTCTTTGAACCTTGTAAGAATATAGTTTCATTCATTTAGCAGGTTTATTTACTTAATACACTCAATCCTCTTCTCTTTCTAAGAAAAAGTAGATTAGGCCTTGAATAATAAGTCTGATAAGCTGTTTGGAACAGCAAAATCCATACTTCTCACTAAAAAATTGCACTTTTTGCCGAATTGAAACTTGAATACTTATAATCTTGGGATAACTTATCATTTTTGTTAAGAACAACTTTATTATTTTATACTGTCGGCTGATCATAAAATAATTTTTGACAAATTTATTTTTTATTAAAGCGCTTGTGTCTAGATAATCCCACTCAATTTGACTACATTCAATTGAAGACAAATAGGTCCTGAATTAAAAGTAGGTCTGCAATAACAAGCCTGTAGATCTTGAATAATAAGTCTGATAACCTGTTTTGAACAGCAACAGCCATACTTCTCATTGTTGAGAAATTCCAATCAATAGCCATAACAACTGCACTTATTGCGTAATTGGACCTTGATTACTCTTCAAACCTTGCAATAAAATAGCCTTTGGGACAAACAATTGTACTATATCTAACTCATATCACATCATTTGACTACTTCCAATTCACTTACATCTTATATTTTTTAGATAAATTGCTCAAGTACACATTCTCCTCTGATTAATTGCTATTATCTCCATTTTGGAATTTCCTTATAGTGAATAGAAATTGTGATTCCTTATCACTGCAACTACTACAGTTATTAACTTCCAATTAAGTCACTAATTATACCTTCATCAACATCCATAAGTTTTAAGACCTCATACATGTAAAACTAACAAATCCCCTATAAATTGATAGAATCTCTAAAACATAACTTCCTTCACCTTTGGTTCATGTGAACGTACTCTAAACAACAGTCTGAAGTTGGTAGAAAAAACAGAGGCAGCAGCCTTCAACATCCCCTGACCAGGTTAAGCATACTTAACTTCAAAGCCTCCAAATCTATACACAGATTTGAATTCACCAAAAGTCCAGTGCTGCAAGCACAGGTGACAAAAAAACAATCTTATGTAGATATTTCTCTTCTATCACTAGATTTCACATCTACCAACTTTTTGGTAGCTCCGTCGGTAGACATAGCACTGTAGAATACCTTTTTTTTAGCACATTCGTTCATCACATTTATACTTTAATTTTATTGTTTATTGTCATTCATTCATTGCACAAAAACAGTAGGATATATTATCTTGTATCAACTTTTCACGGCATCATTCTGAGACACCTGCACAAGGTTACTTTCAAAAGTACCCTTATCATAGTCAAGGTTGCATGCATATACCAGTAAATAGATAACTCTCAAATACAGGATCTTGGTCCTGTAATTTATACTTCAACGACACCAACAATTTTTCAATTGGGATAAAATCCAAAAACTTGCCAGGTTATAAACTTCCAAGCTTATATCCTGCACACTTGTCCTGTAAAGCATACATCATTTAGGACCTTGTTATTAGGTTACCTTACATTTAGGTTTGGAATTAGTCTCTAGCTTTAGACACTTTCCATGGTATAAAGATAACATCACCTTGGGACAGGTTTGCACTATTGGTCAAAATACTTTTTATCATCATACCTAAAGGGCTATATAACCAACCTTCCGTTTAATATAATATTGTTTTTTTATATATCTCAAGAGCATTGTCCAAAGAGTTTTATTCTCATCATATGCTTATTACCTTGTAGGATAATTTTTAGGTAGGACAGGGACCAGTTTTCACTTTCCCTGTAGAGCACCGTATAAGTTTGGACAATTCTCGCTTTCGAGGGGTTCTTATCTGGTAAAATTGCCATAACTGTGTGATTTAACTGGATCATTGACCAAAGTTTTCGTGTTATTGATTGAATGTTTAATTATAATTAGGGTACTATATAGCTAGGATAGCAACCATTTCCTAGCTTCCAAGAATCTTCCATCCTGTACATTTAGTCTTAGGGTCACATCTAAAATATATTTGTAAGGTTTATTGATCAGATTCCAAAAGTCAAACATACTTCTGAGATTCCAATTCTTGGGTAAGCTCACTACCAGGTTAGATTTTCTAGTCAACATATGTTTACTATCTTGTATTAAATTAGGACAGTTTGCAATTTCCACGAGTTTACATCCTGTATTTCCGGTAATAGTTTGCTACTTAACATAACTAGAAGATATTTCACAGCAACCACTTTACTCCAACAAGTCTGCATTTGCAAATTCACTTCTGTTTTACATTTAACGTATATTTGTAAGGAATTGCTTACATTCTTAGTTCTCCCAAATTCATAGATTAGTCAATTAGAATTAGACAACTAGAACTTAGATTGATCTCATAAGTTGAGACAAGGCATCACCAAACAAGCTTGGTTCTTACAAACACATAGATTAGTCAATTAGAATTAAACAATTAGAACTTAGATTGATCTCATAAGCTGAGACAAGGTATCACCAATCAAGCTCAGACAAAACTAACTTTTCTGTGAAAATTGATTCGAGTACAGTTTAGGATATGGCTTCCTCTTCCACTATGGAGGACTATCAGTCTCTCTCAACCATCAAGGTGTTATTTAGGTATATTCAAGCTTGCCACCATTCGGTCAATCTCAGGCAAACCCCAAAAGGCCTGTTTAAAATTAAACAAAAACTTGATCAGTCTCTCCGGCCAGCCATCCCCAATGCCCAAATTAGGCATATTCTTTCAAACAACAATTTCAGATGGACTGAGGAACAAGTCAAGGCCTTACGCCACCACTATTCAGTCCAACAGAATCTGGCTATTTCGGCCCTTCAAGCCAGACCAAAATTATTCCCTGCGGAATTCGAGGGTAGTTGGCTACATGCCGTAAAATGGACCAAAAAAGGTCTGAAAATCGATGAACATACACTTGACATGGCGAAGGGCGCTTGCCGTACGGCGATCCAGCTAGAGGGGAGACCAGCTCCCACAACTTATGCCCAAGCTGCCAGACCACAACGTCAACCATTGCAGCGAACTGAGCCCTTAAGGCCGGTTCTGCCTGCAGAGCCAAACCCATTGCCTAACAATGGAGGATGGCAACAGGTCTCTGGCCGTAAAGCTGCCAGACCATCACCACCCGTAAATAGCCCTTCAGGCATCAGGGCCGTCTCCGGCCGTTATGACCCCCTCAGTAACTTCTACGACTTCAGGCACATGCACGCCAACAGAACTCATCACTCTGTTGAGCAAGTGTATCAAATCAAAAAGGCGGTCCATTTTGACCACAGGACAGCCGCTTCCCAAATCAGTAGGACCAAAGGGGCGGCCGAGGCTAAGAGAGTTTCTGACGATTTCTTTAAAAGTAAAACACACCATGATATGAAGAGACGCAGTCCGTGGGTAGCCAAGCTAGATAGGGAGTGGAACATGACGAAAAAACGTCAGGTTGTCAAAGATCTCCTCAAGGAGAAATTGACCCAATGTCCACCCTTTGTGGAAGCCCTTAAGGCTTCCGGGGACTGTGAAATCCTTCACAATGTCCCTGATAGGTATTGGGGCACGGGTTCCAAGGACCCTGCCAAACAGTCGGGGGGTTCTAACGTATTTGGGAAACTCCTCATGGAGACCCGCAGAGAACTCCTTGGATCCTCATCCAGGGGTTCTCGCTTCC
Organism: Platynereis dumerilii; assembly: GCA_026936325.1. Classification (NCBI taxonomy): domain Eukaryota; kingdom Metazoa; phylum Annelida; class Polychaeta; order Phyllodocida; family Nereididae; genus Platynereis; species Platynereis dumerilii. The sequence continues at coordinate 1,357,016 of JAPTHN010000089.1, read as the reverse complement.
GTTCACTCAGAACGGAAGCAACGGAAGCACCAAGTGTTTCACAGGCCACTCCTAGGCCAAACCTAGCAATTGAATCTGAGGCCGCCGACCCTTACCGGACCCCTTCTGGGTCCGTGAAGCGAAGGCGGGCGACGATGGGTAGCCCTCCAGCTCCCAAAAGAATTGCGAGTGAGACCCTGTTGCCAACCCGCGCAGACTCCTCAACCATGAACGATATCCATCGTTCTTCTCTTGCGGACATTCCATCACCATCGTGCCATTCGGCCCGAGATGGGAGTCTCGCACAAGTGGAAAATCAGGTGACTCCGGTCCCTGACACACCTCCACTTAACCAGACCTCCTCTCCAGGAGCTCAAACACTCGTTCCTGAGAACGATAATTTTCCCCCACTTTCTTCTCAAACGGGAGCCTTAGCTCCAGGGGAATCCTCCCCTAAACCGGGCCCTTCTGGGGTCGAAGTCCACAGGGACTCGGTCATCTCTGAGGACTGGGCAGAGGCCAGGGAAATCATCCCGGATTCTCCCCACTCTACTCAGCCTAGCAGAGCAAGCAGGGCCTCACATCCCACTTTAGGAGATTTTCTATCACAACAGCCGTTACCTCAGCGTTCCCCTAGGGTAACTTTACGACGCTTATCGTCAACCTCGGTGCCAGAACACCGGGTACTTGTTAAACCGGTCTGCTTCAAAGCTCTTAACAATGAGGCCAAGAATGCTTGGGAACTGCCCAAGACAAAATTACCCAAGATCCTCATTCTTGGGGATTCTCTAGTGGGCAGAACTAGGTCCATTAATGAAAGTGTGGCCACTCACACCAAGATCATTTCCTACTCAGGGGCTCAGTTCAGACATATTTTAAACATTATGAGAAAAGAGAAGGACAACACTCATTCGCAAGTCAAACATGTCATCTTGAGTGTAGGTCTTAATTGCCATGCCCAGAGTGCTGAGAGAACAGCCAACAAATCCATTAGGGAGCTCTTTAAAAAGACAAAGGCAGTCTTCCCCCAGGCTAAGATTTACTTTACTGAGATTGTCCAGAAGCTACAGGATCAATCACACATGAAAAACTTGAGGGACTTTCAGGTTACTTTTAGATCACTTTGTAAGGTTCTGAAGCCCTGCCAAAATCCTACTTTCCATGATGATAACTATCATTGGGACAAAGTCACCTCTGACAACATGGTAAATGCCTGGTTGTCCCAGTTAGATTTAAACTAAATAATTCAGGTCAAACAACCGCCAATGAAAAGCCAGTTGGCCCTTCTAATGAGGAGCTATCAAAATTAGGCATCATCAACCTCAGCTCCAGCTTCAAAGTCTCAAACCAACAAGCAAAATTACTTCAAAAAGGCCTAACCTTTGTACCTACACCCGCCAAAGTCCCCATACAACAGTTTGAGGAGGGCGTGGATCGTTTCACCAGGAACTTAAAATTAAAATTCTGTTACTTGCATCTAAAAGGCAAAGATGGAGGCTTCCCTCCTAAATTTAAAACACCTTCATCTTTTACACCTCCCACAGGCACCTTTCCTCCAGAGATTGAGCATTTAGCTATCACTTTAAAGCAAGAAATCAAAACATTCACACCTAATTATAGAATTAAGGATAATCTGACTAAACATGACCGACAGGCCATTAATGAGTTAAAAAACAATAAACAAATTGTCATTAAACCAGCTGACAAGGGATCAGCCATAGTCATCATGGATAGGCAGGACTATATCTATGAAGCTGAGCGACAGCTACAAGTAAATAGGCATTATAGAGAAATTGAGCATCCACAATATCCTGACAATTGTGTCATATTCAACTCCCTTCTGGAGGAAATGTCAAAAAATAACTTGATTTCCAAGAAAGAATTTTCCTACTTGAGGGCCCTCCCGACTGCAAGGGAACGGATATTTTACCTGCTCCCTAAAATTCATAAGGAGATAAACAAATGGACAGTACCAGGAAAGATTCCCCCAGGCCGTCCCATAGTAAGTGACATCAATTCCGAGTCTTGTAACATAGCAAAATTTATCGACTTCCATCTGGCCCCCTTCTCCACAGTACATCCTGCATATATCAAAAACACATATGACTTCCTTAAGAAGTTGGATCAGGTCAGATGCCATCCAAACACCCTGATCATTTCATTAGATGTAGACAGTTTGTATACCAACATAGATAATGACCTAGGCATAAAGGCAGTAACTGAAGCCTTTTCCACAGATCCCAAACCAATTCACCCGTACATTATCAAATTACTCCGCCTCTCTCTTGAGGGCAATGACTTCAATTTCAATAACAAACATTACTTGCAGATTAGCGGCACAGCCATGGGAAAAAGGTTCGCTCCACATTATGCTGATATAGTACTAGCTTACTGGGAGAGAGAAAACCTCCCAAAATGTAACCTCCAGCCTCTTTTTTGGAAAAGGTACCTGGATGATGTCATACTATTATGGGAACATCCAATCGCAGATTTTGACCCTTTTTTCCAAATTCTAAATTCAGCCCATCCAAACATCAAGCTAAAATCAAACATTCAGGACAAGGAACTGGAATTTCTGGATGTTCTAGTCTACAAAGGTCGAAATTTTGAAAGGGAAGGCAGACTGGATACTAAGGTATTCTTCAAAAAGACTGACAGTCATTCTCTTTTGCATAAAGAATCCTTTCATCCAAAACACACTTTTTCAGGCTTAATCAAATCTCAACTTATCAGATTTGGCAGAATTTGTCAACACCAAGATGACTTCAATGAGGCAACAGCCACCTTATTCCAGGCCATCAAGCCAAGAGGTTACTCAGCTCGTTTCCTTCGAGCTATCAAATCTGAAGTAACAAGACAATTTTTCCCTCCTCTCCATTTAACAGGCATGAACCCTTGTCGCTTCATAAGATGCTCAATTTGTCCACATGTTAATGCACAGCACACAATCCCTTCTAGAATAGGAGATATCCGTCTCACTGCGAATGCCAATTGCAACACAAAAACTGTAGTGTATATTCTAGGTTGCAAACAATGCCCACAACTCTACTATGTGGGACAAACCACTGGCTTTAGGGCCAGAATGATAGCTCACTTCAGTGCTATCCGTAGAAAACACTCCACTAAAATAGCACAACACTTTTCAAGCCAAGATCACTCCTTGGCAGATCTCTGGATTTCAGTGTTAGAAACCCCCAAGTCAAGCAAACAATTAGATAAGCTTGAATTGGGATGGATAGAAAGGCTCAATACAGTGAACAATGGCCTAAACATGCAAGAGGGAAACCCAGTAGGGGACATTTCTCCATTCATCCTTCAGTATCACCCGCTGGCTTCCAAACTAGCTAAAATGGTCAATGAGTGGTGGGACCAATTCAAAATGGATAACCCATCCACAACAAAAAGACATCCCATTAATATCATTCGGGCCTTTGCCAAAAACAAGAGCCTTTCTCAAACTTTAGTCAGGTCAATGCTTGTCCAGCTTGAAGAATAAATTACCCTAAAAACTAGCCTTAACTTCATCGGACCTTAAACCTAACCCTAACCCTAACCCTAACCCTAACCCTAACCCTAAAGGAACCCTAACCCTAACCCTAAATCCTACAGCTACCATAAGTAGACTTTTTGTATATTTGCTCCTTGATACAATTCACATAGAAACGCATTACTTTCAGGACAGTCAAGGTCAAGTGGCAGATATTGGACTGTGACATGAGTAGTGCCAGTGCACTCTAGGGCGTGGGCCGTTAACCCTGAACCCTAACCCTAACCCTAACCCCTAAACCCTAACCCTAACCCTAACCCTAACCCTAACCCTAACCCTAACCCTAACCCTAACCCTAACCCTCCAGAGATTGAGCATTTAGCTATCACTTTAAAGCAAGAAATCAAAACATTCACACCTAATTATAGAATTAAGGATAATCTGACTAAACATGACCGACAGGCTATTAATAAAAAAAAAAACAATAAACAAATTGTCATTAAACCAGCTGACAAGGGATCAGCCATAGTCATCATGGATAGGCAGGACTATATCTATGAAGCTGAGCGACAGCTACAAGTAAATAGGCATTATAGAGAAATTGAGCATCCACAATATCCTGACAATTGTGTCATATTCAACTCCCTTCTGGAGGAAATGTCAAAAAATAACTTGATTTCCAAGAAAGAATTTTCCTACTTGAGGGCCCTCCCGACTGCAAGGGAACGGATATTTTACCTGCTCCCTAAAATTCATAAGGAGATAAACAAATGGACAGTACCAGGAAAGATTCCCCCAGGCCGTCCCATAGTAAGTGACATCAATTCCGAGTCTTGTAACATAGCAAAATTTATCGACTTCCATCTGGCCCCCTTCTCCACAGTACATCCTGCATATATCAAAAACACATATGACTTCCTTAAGAAGTTGGATCAGGTCAGATGCCATCCAAATACCCTGATCATTTCATTAGATGTAGACAGTTTGTATACCAACATAGATAATGACCTAGGCATAAAGGCAGTAACTGAAGCCTTTTCCACAGATCCCAAACCAATTCACCCGTACATTATCAAATTACTCCGCCTCTCTCTTGAGGGCAATGACTTCAATTTCAATAACAAACATTACTTGCAGATTAGCGGCACAGCCATGGGAAAAAGGTTCGCTCCACATTATGCTGATATAGTACTAGCTTACTGGGAGAGAGAAAACCTCCCAAAATGTAACCTCCAGCCTCTTTTTTGGAAAAGGTACCTGGATGATGTCATACTATTATGGAACATCCAATCGCAGATTTTGACCCTTTTTTCCAAATTCTAAATTCAGCCCATCCAAACATCAAGCTAAAATCAAACATTCAGGACAAGGAACTGGAATTTCTGGATGTTCTAGTCTACAAAGGTCGAAATTTTGAAAGGGAAGACAGACTGGATACTAAGGTATTCTTCAAAAAGACTGACAGTCATTCTCTTTTGCATAAAGAATCCTTTCATCCAAAACACACTTTTTCAGGCTTAATCAAATCTCAACTTATCAGATTTGGCAGAATTTGTCAACACCAAGATGACTTCAATGAGGCAACAGCCACCTTATTCCAGGCCATCAAGCCAAGAGGTTACTCAGCTCGTTTCCTTCGAGCTATCAAATCTGAAGTAACAAGACAATTTTTCCCTCCTCTCCATTTAACAGGCATGAACCCTTGTCGCTTCATAAGATGCTCAATTTGTCCACATGTTAATGCACAGCACACAATCCCTTCTAGAATAGGAGATATCCGTCTCACTGCGAATGCCAATTGCAACACAAAAACTGTAGTGTATATTCTAGGTTGCAAACAATGCCCACAACTCTACTATGTGGGACAAACTACTGGCTTTAGGGCCAGAATGATAGCTCACTTCAGTGCTATCCGTAGAAAACACTCCACTAAAATAGCACAACACTTTTCAAGCCAAGATCACTCCTTGGCAGATCTCTGGATTTCAGTGTTAGAAACCCCCAAGTCAAGCAAACAATTAGATAAGCTTGAATTGGGATGGATAGAAAGACTCAATACAGTGAACAATGGCCTAAACATGCAAGAGGGAAACCCAGTAGGGGACATTTCTCCATTCATCCTTCAGTATCACCCGCTGGCTTCCAAACTAGCTAAAATGGTCAATGAGTGGTGGGACCAATTCAAAATGGATAACCCATCCACAACAAAAAGACATCCCATTAATATCATTCGGGCCTTTGCCAAAAACAAGAGCCTTTCTCAAACTTTAGTCAGGTCAATGCTTGTCCAGCTTGAAGAATAAATTACCCTAAAAACTAGCCTTAACTTCATCGGACCTTAAACCTAACCCTAACCCTAACCCTAACCCTAACCCTAAAGGAACCCTAACCCTAACCCTAAATCCTACAGCTACCATAAGTAGACTTTTTGTATATTTGCTCCTTGATACAATTCACATAGAAACGCATTACTTTCAGGACAGTCAAGGTCAAGTGGCAGATATTGGACTGTGACATGAGTAGTGCCAGTGCACTCTAGGGCGTGGGCCGTTAACCCTGAACCCTAACCCTAACCCTAACCCTAACCCCTAAACCCTAACCCCTAACCCTAACCCTAACCCTAACCCTAACCCTAACCCTAACCCTAACCCTAACCCTTAACACCAAGGTTAACACCAAGGTTAACACCAAGGTTAACACCAAGGTTAACACCAAGGTTAACACCAAGGTTAACACCAAGGTTAACACCAAGGTTAACACCAAGGTTAACACCAAGGTTAACACCAAGGTTAACACCAAGGTTAACACCAAGGTTAACACCAAGGTTAACACCAAGGTTAACACCAAGGTTAACACCAAGGTTAACACCAAGGTTAACACCAAGGTTAACACCAAGGTTAACACCAAGGTTAACACCAAGGTTAACACCAAGGTTATTGTTTCAGCTAGGGTTAGGGTTTCAGCTAGATTTAGGGTTTCAGCTAGGGTTAGGGTTTCAGCTAGGGTTAGGGTTTCAGCTAGGGTTAGGGTTTAAGCTAGGGTTAGGGTTTCAATTAGGGTTAGGGTTTCAATCAGGGTTAGGGTTTCAGTTAGGGATTAAATTAAATGCTTGACTTGATCATTCACTGCCTTAGAATAGAAGGTGGTTAGTGATGATCCTGGCAGGATAGGGCAATATTTGAAAGTTTGCTGCTGTCCTTCTGTTTTCTTCCTGTCAGTTCATTAATATATTTCTACATACTTCTTCTCTGCATCTCTCTGTTTTTCTTCTAACACCAAGGTTAACACCAAGGTTAACACCAAGGTTAACACCAAGGTTAACACCAAGGTTAACACCAAGGTTAACACCAAGGTTAACACCAAGGTTAACACCAAGGTTAACACCAAGGTTAACACCAAGGTTAACACCAAGGTTAACACCAAGGTTAACACCAAGGTTAACACCAAGGTTAACACCAAGGTTAACACCAAGGTTAACACCAAGGTTAACACCAAGGTTATTGTTTCAGCTAGGGTTAGGGTTTCAGCTAGATTTAGGGTTTCAGCTAGGGTTAGGGTTTCAGCTAGGGTTAGGGTTTAAGCTAGGGTTAGGGTTTCAATTAGGGTTAGGGTTTCAATCAGGGTTAGGGTTTCAGTTAGGGATTAAATTAAATGCTTGACTTGATCATTCACTGCCTTAGAATAGATGGTGGTTAGTGATGATCCTGGCAGGATAGGGCAATATTTGAAAGTTTGCTGCTGTCCTTCTGTTTTCTTCCTGTCAGTTCATTAATATATTTCTACATACTTCTTCTCTGCATCTCTCTGTTTTTCTTCTAACACCAAGGTTAACACCAAGGTTAACACCAAGGTTAACACCAAGGTTAACACCAAGGTTAACACCAAGGTTAACACCAAGGTTAACACCAAGGTTAACACCAAGGTTAACACCAAGGTTAACACCAAGGTTATTGTTTCAGCTAGGGTTAGGGTTTCAGCTAGATTTAGGGTTTCAGCTAGGGTTAGGGTTTCAGCTAGGGTTAGGGTTTCAGCTAGGGTTAGGGTTTAAGCTAGGGTTAGGGTTTCAATTAGGGTTAGGGTTTCAATCAGGGTTAGGGTTTCAGTTAGGGATTAAATTAAATGCTTGACTTGATCATTCACTGCCTTAGAATAGAAGGTGGTTAGTGATGATCCTGGCAGGATAGGGCAATATTTGAAAGTTTGCTGCTGTCCTTCTGTTTTCTTCCTGTCAGTTCATTAATATATTTCTACATACTTCTTCTCTGCATCTCTCTGTTTTTCTTCTAACACCAAGGTTAACACCAAGGTTAACACCAAGGTTAACACCAAGGTTAACACCAAGGTTAACACCAAGGTTAACACCAAGGTTAACACCAAGGTTAACACCAAGGTTAACACCAAGGTTAACACCAAGGTTATTGTTTCAGCTAGGGTTAGGGTTTCAGCTAGATTTAGGGTTTCAGCTAGGGTTAGGGTTTCAGCTAGGGTTAGGGTTTCAGCTAGGGTTAGGGTTTAAGCTAGGGTTAGGGTTTCAATTAGGGTTAGGGTTTCAATCAGGGTTAGGGTTTCAGTTAGGGATTAAATTAAATGCTTGACTTGATCATTCACTGCCTTAGAATAGAAGGTGGTTAGTGATGATCCTGGCAGGATAGGGCAATATTTGAAAGTTTGCTGCTGTCCTTCTGTTTTCTTCCTGTCAGTTCATTAATATATTTCTACATACTTCTTCTCTGCATCTCTCTGTTTTTCTTCTAACACCAAGGTTAACACCAAGGTTAACACCAAGGTTAACACCAAGGTTAACACCAAGGTTAACACCAAGGTTAACACCAAGGTTAACACCAAGGTTAACACCAAGGTTAACACCAAGGTTAACACCAAGGTTATTGTTTCAGCTAGGGTTAGGGTTTCAGCAAGATTTAGGGTTTCAGCTAGGGTTAGGGTTTCAGCTAGGGTTAGGGTTTCAGCTAGGGTTAGGGTTTCAGCTAGGGTTAGGGTTTCAATTAGGGTTAGGGTTTCAATCAGGGTTAGGGTTTCAGTTAGGGATTAAATTAAATGCTTGACTTGATCATTCACTGCCTTAGAATAGAAGGTGGTTAGTGATGATCCTGGCAGGATAGGGCAATATTTGAAAGTTTGCTGCTGTCCTTCTGTTTTCTTCCTGTCAGTTCATTAATATATTTCTACATACTTCTTCTCTGCATCTCTCTGTTTTTCTTCTAACACCAAGGTTAACACCAAGGTTAACACCAAGGTTAACACCAAGGTTAACACCAAGGTTAACACCAAGGTTAACACCAAGGTTAACACCAAGGTTAACACCAAGGTTAACACCAAGGTTAACACCAAGGTTAACACCAAGGTTAACACCAAGGTTAACACCAAGGTTAACACCAAGGTTAACACCAAGGTTAACACCAAGGTTAACACCAAGGTTAACACCAAGGTTAACACCAAGGTTATTGTTTCAGCTAGGGTTAGGGTTTCAGCTAGATTTAGGGTTTCAGCTAGGGTTAGGGTTTCAGCTAGGGTTAGGGTTTAAGCTAGGGTTAGGGTTTCAATTAGGGTTAGGGTTTCAATCAGGGTTAGGGTTTCAGTTAGGGATTAAATTAAATGCTTGACTTGATCATTCACTGCCTTAGAATAGATGGTGGTTAGTGATGATCCTGGCAGGATAGGGCAATATTTGAAAGTTTGCTGCTGTCCTTCTGTTTTCTTCCTGTCAGTTCATTAATATATTTCTACATACTTCTTCTCTGCATCTCTCTGTTTTTCTTCTAACACCAAGGTTAACACCAAGGTTAACACCAAGGTTAACACCAAGGTTAACACCAAGGTTAACACCAAGGTTAACACCAAGGTTATTGTTTCAGCTAGGGTTAGGGTTTCAGCTAGGGTTAGGGTTTCAGCTAGATTTAGGGTTTCAGCTAGGGCTAGGGTTTCAGCTAGGGTTAGGGTTTCAGCTAGGGTTAGGTTTAAGCTAGGGTTAGGGTTTCAATTAGGGTTAGGGTTTCAATCAGGTTAGGGTTTCAGTTAGGGATTAAATTAAATGCTTGACTTGATCATTCACTGCCTTAGAATAGAAGGTGGTTAGTGATGATCCTGGCAGGATAGGGCAATATTTGAAAGTTTGCTGCTGTCCTTCTGTTTTCTTCCTGTCAGTTCATTAATATATTTCTACATACTTCTTCTCTGCATCTCTCTGTTTTTCTTCTAACACCAAGGTTAACACCAAGGTTAACACCAAGGTTAACACCAAGGTTAACACCAAGGTTAACACCAAGGTTAACACCAAGGTTAACACCAAGGTTAACACCAAGGTTAACACCAAGGTTAACACCAAGGTTAACACCAAGGTTAACACCAAGGTTATTGTTTCAGCTAGGGTTAGGGTTTCAGCTAGGGTTAGGGTTTCAGCTAGGGTTAGGGTTTCAGCTAGATTTAGGGTTTCAGCTAGGGCTAGGGTTTCAGCTAGGGTTAGGGTTTCAGCTAGGGTTAGGGTTTCAATTAGGGTTAGGGTTTCAATCAGGGTTAGGGTTTCAGTTAGGGATTAAATTAAATGCTTGACTTGATCATTCACTGCCTTAGAATAGAAGGTGGTTAGTGATGATCCTGGCAGGACAGGGCAATATTTGAAAGTTTGCTGCTGTCCTTCTGTTTTCTTCCTGTTAGTTCATTAATGTATTTCTACATTCTTCTTCTCTGAATGTCTCTGTTTTTCCTCTCTAACACCAAGGTTAACACCAAGGTTAACACCAAGGTTAACACCAAGGTTAACACCAAGGTTAACACCAAGGTTAACACCAAGGTTAACACCAAGGTTAACACCAAGGTTAACACCAAGGTTAACACCAAGGTTAACACCAAGGTTAACACCAAGGTTAACACCAAGGTTAACACCAAGGTTAACACCAAGGTTAACACCAAGGTTAACACCAAGGTTAACACCAAGGTTAACACCAAGGTTAACACCAAGGTTAACACCAAGGTTAACACCAAGGTTAACACCAAGGTTAACACCAAGGTTAACACCAAGGTTAACACCAAGGTTAACACCAAGGTTAACACCAAGGTTATTGTTTCAGCTAGGGTTAGGGTTTCAGCTAGGGTTAGGGTTTCAGCTAGGGTTAGGGTTTCAGCTAGATTTAGGGTTTCAGCTAGGGTTAGGGTTTCAGCTAGGGTTAGGGTTTCAGCTAGGGTTAGGGTTTCAATTAGGGTTAGGGTTTCAATCAGGGTTAGGGTTTCAGTTAGGGATTAAATTAAATGCTTGACTTGATCATTCACTGCCTTAGAATAGAAGGTGGTTAGTGATGATCCTGGCAGGACAGGGCAATATTTGAAAGTTTGCTGCTGTCCTTCTGTTTTCTTCCTGTTAGTTCATTAATGTATTTCTACATTCTTCTTCTCTGAATGTCTCTGTTTTTCCTCTAACACCAAGGTTAACACCAAGGTTAACACCAAGGTTAACACCAAGGTTAACACCAAGGTTAACACCAAGGTTAACACCAAGGTTAACACCAAGGTTAACACCAAGGTTAACACCAAGGTTAACACCAAGGTTAACACCAAGGTTAACACCAAGGTTAACACCAAGGTTAACACCAAGGTTAACACCAAGGTTAACACCAAGGTTAACACCAAGGTTAACACCAAGGTTAACACCAAGGTTAACACCAAGGTTAACACCAAGGTTAACACCAAGGTTAACACCAAGGTTAACACCAAGGTTAACACCAAGGTTAACACCAAGGTTAACACCAAGGTTAACACCAAGGTTAACACCAAGGTTAACACCAAGGTTATTGTTTCAGCTAGGGTTAGGGTTTCAGCAAGATTTAGGGTTTCAGCTAGGGTTAGGGTTTCAGCTAGGGTTAGGGTTTCAGCTAGGGTTAGGGTTTCAGCTAGGGTTAGGGTTTCAATTAGGGTTAGGGTTTCAATCAGGGTTAGGGTTTCAGTTAGGGATTAAATTAAATGCTTGACTTGATCATTCACTGCCTTAGAATAGAAGGTGGTTAGTGATGATCCTGGCAGGATAGGGCAATATTTGAAAGTTTGCTGCTGTCCTTCTGTTTTCTTCCTGTCAGTTCATTAATATATTTCTACATACTTCTTCTCTGCATCTCTCTGTTTTTCTTCTAACACCAAGGTTAACACCAAGGTTAACACCAAGGTTAACACCAAGGTTAACACCAAGGTTAACACCAAGGTTAACACCAAGGTTAACACCAAGGTTAACACCAAGGTTAACACCAAGGTTAACACCAAGGTTAACACCAAGGTTAACACCAAGGTTAACACCAAGGTTAACACCAAGGTTAACACCAAGGTTAACACCAAGGTTAACACCAAGGTTAACACCAAGGTTAACACCAAGGTTATTGTTTCAGCTAGGGTTAGGGTTTCAGCTAGATTTAGGGTTTCAGCTAGGGTTAGGGTTTCAGCTAGGGTTAGGGTTTAAGCTAGGGTTAGGGTTTCAATTAGGGTTAGGGTTTCAATCAGGGTTAGGGTTTCAGTTAGGGATTAAATTAAATGCTTGACTTGATCATTCACTGCCTTAGAATAGACGGTGGTTAGTGATGATCCTGGCAGGATAGGGCAATATTTGAAAGTTTGCTGCTGTCCTTCTGTTTTCTTCCTGTCAGTTCATTAATATATTTCTACATACTTCTTCTCTGCATCTCTCTGTTTTTCTTCTAACACCAAGGTTAACACCAAGGTTAACACCAAGGTTAACACCAAGGTTAACACCAAGGTTAACACCAAGGTTAACACCAAGGTTAACACCAAGGTTATTGTTTCAGCTAGGGTTAGGGTTTCAGCTAGGGTTAGGGTTTCAGCTAGATTTAGGGTTTCAGCTAGGGTTAGGGTTTCAGCTAGGGTTAGGGTTTCAGCTAGGGTTAGGGTTTCAGCTAGGGTTAGGGTTTCAATTAGGGTTAGGGTTTCAATCAGGGTTAGGGTTTCAGTTAGGGATTAAATTAAATGCTTGACTTGATCATTCACTGCCTTAGAATAGAAGGTGGTTAGTGATGATCCTGGCAGGATAGGGCAATATTTGAAAGTTTGCTGCTGTCCTTCTGTTTTCTTCCTGTCAGTTCATTAATATATTTCTACATACTTCTTCTCTGCATCTCTCTGTTTTTCTTCTAACACCAAGGTTAACACCAAGGTTAACACCAAGGTTAACACCAAGGTTAACACCAAGGTTAACACCAAGGTTAACACCAAGGTTAACACCAAGGTTAACACCAAGGTTAACACCAAGGTTAACACCAAGGTTATTGTTTCAGCTAGGGTTAGGGTTTCAGCTAGGGTTAGGGTTTCAGCTAGGGTTAGGGTTTCAGCTAGATTTAGGGTTTCAGCTAGGGCTAGGGTTTCAGCTAGGGTTAGGGTTTCAGCTAGGGTTAGGGTTTCAATTAGGGTTAGGGTTTCAATCAGGGTTAGGGTTTCAGTTAGGGATTAAATTAAATGCTTGACTTGATCATTCACTGCCTTAGAATAGAAGGTGGTTAGTGATGATCCTGGCAGGACAGGGCAATATTTGAAAGTTTGCTGCTGTCCTTCTGTTTTCTTCCTGTTAGTTCATTAATGTATTTCTACATTCTTCTTCTCTGAATGTCTCTGTTTTTCCTCTAACACCAAGGTTAACACCAAGGTTAACACCAAGGTTAACACCAAGGTTAACACCAAGGTTAACACCAAGGTTAACACCAAGGTTAACACCAAGGTTAACACCAAGGTTAACACCAAGGTTAACACCAAGGTTAACACCAAGGTTAACACCAAGGGTTAACACCAAGGTTAACACCAAGGTTAACACCAAGGTTAACACCAAGGTTAACACCAAGGTTAACACCAAGGTTAACACCAAGGTTAACACCAAGGTTAACACCAAGGTTAACACCAAGGTTAACACCAAGGTTAACACCAAGGTTAACACCAAGGTTAACACCAAGGTTAACACCAAGGTTAACACCAAGGTTAACACCAAGGTTAACACCAAGGTTAACACCAAGGTTAACACCAAGGTTAACACCAAGGTTATTGTTTCAGCTAGGGTTTGGGTTTCAGCTAGGGTTAGGGTTTCAGCTAGGGTTAGGGTTTCAGCTAGATTTAGGGTTTCAGCTAGGGTTAGGGTTTCAGCTAGGGTTAGGGTTTCAGCTAGGGTTAGGGTTTCAATTAGGGTTAGGGTTTCAATCAGGGTTAGGGTTTCAGTTAGGGATTAAATTAAATGCTTGACTTGATCATTCACTGCCTTAGAATAGAAGGTGGTTAGTGATGATCCTGGCAGGACAGGGCAATATTTGAAAGTTTGCTGCTGTCCTTCTGTTTTCTTCCTGTTAGTTCATTAATGTATTTCTACATTCTTCTTCTCTGAATGTCTCTGTTTTTCCTCTAACACCAAGGTTAACACCAAGGTTAACACCAAGGTTAACACCAAGGTTAACACCAAGGTTAACACCAAGGTTAACACCAAGGTTAACACCAAACAAGGTTAACACCAAGGTTAACACCAAGGTTAACACCAAGGTTAACACCAAGGTTAACACCAAGGTTAACACCAAGGTTAACACCAAGGTTAACACCAAGGTTAACACCAAGGTTAACACCAAGGTTAACACCAAGGTTAACACCAAGGTTAACACCAAGGTTAACACCAAGGTTAACACCAAGGTTAACACCAAGGTTAACACCAAGGTTAACACCAAGGTTAACACCAAGGTTAACACCAAGGTTAACACCAAGGTTAACACCAAGGTTAACACCAAGGTTATTGTTTCAGCTAGGGTTAGGGTTTCAGCTAGATTTAGGGTTTCAGCTAGGGTTAGGGTTTCAGCTAGGGTTAGGGTTTCAGCTAGGGTTAGGGTTTAAGCTAGGGTTAGGGTTTCAATTAGGGTTAGGGTTTCAATCAGGGTTAGGGTTTCAGTTAGGGATTAAATTAAATGCTTGACTTGATCATTCACTGCCTTAGAATAGAAGGTGGTTAGTGATGATCCTGGCAGGATAGGGCAATATTTGAAAGTTTGCTGCTGTCCTTCTGTTTTCTTCCTGTCAGTTCATTAATATATTTCTACATACTTCTTCTCTGCATCTCTCTGTTTTTCTTCTAACACCAAGGTTAACACCAAGGTTAACACCAAGGTTAACACCAAGGTTAACACCAAGGTTAACACCAAGGTTAACACCAAGGTTAACACCAAGGTTAACACCAAGGTTAACACCAAGGTTAACACCAAGGTTAACACCAAGGTTAACACCAAGGTTAACACCAAGGTTAACACCAAGGTTAACACCAAGGTTAACACCAAGGTTAACACCAAGGTTATTGTTTCAGCTAGGGTTAGGGTTTCAGCTAGATTTAGGGTTTCAGCTAGGGTTAGGGTTTCAGCTAGGGTTAGGGTTTAAGCTAGGGTTAGGGTTTCAATTAGGGTTAGGGTTTCAATCAGGGTTAGGGTTTCAGTTAGGGATTAAATTAAATGCTTGACTTGATCATTCACTGCCTTAGAATAGATGGTGGTTAGTGATGATCCTGGCAGGATAGGGCAATATTTGAAAGTTTGCTGCTGTCCTTCTGTTTTCTTCCTGTCAGTTCATTAATATATTTCTACATACTTCTTCTCTGCATCTCTCTGTTTTTCTTCTAACACCAAGGTTAACACCAAGGTTAACACCAAGGTTAACACCAAGGTTAACACCAAGGTTAACACCAAGGTTAACACCAAGGTTAACACCAAGGTTAACACCAAGGTTAACACCAAGGTTAACACCAAGGTTAACACCAAGGTTAACACCAAGGTTATTGTTTCAGCTAGGGTTAGGGTTTCAGCTAGATTTAGGGTTTCAGCTAGGGTTAGGGTTTCAGCTAGGGTTAGGGTTTCAGCTAGGGTTAGGGTTTAAGCTAGGGTTAGGGTTTCAATTAGGGTTAGGGTTTCAATCAGGGTTAGGGTTTCAGTTAGGGATTAAATTAAATGCTTGACTTGATCATTCACTGCCTTAGAATAGAAGGTGGTTAGTGATGATCCTGGCAGGATAGGGCAATATTTGAAAGTTTGCTGCTGTCCTTCTGTTTTCTTCCTGTCAGTTCATTAATATATTTCTACATACTTCTTCTCTGCATCTCTCTGTTTTTCTTCTAACACCAAGGTTAACACCAAGGTTAACACCAAGGTTAACACCAAGGTTAACACCAAGGTTAACACCAAGGTTAACACCAAGGTTAACACCAAGGTTAACACCAAGGTTAACACCAAGGTTAACACCAAGGTTAACACCAAGGTTATTGTTTCAGCTAGGGTTAGGGTTTCAGCTAGATTTAGGGTTTCAGCTAGGGTTAGGGTTTCAGCTAGGGTTAGGGTTTCAGCTAGGGTTAGGGTTTAAGCTAGGGTTAGGGTTTCAATTAGGGTTAGGGTTTCAATCAGGGTTAGGGTTTCAGTTAGGGATTAAATTAAATGCTTGACTTGATCATTCACTGCCTTAGAATAGAAGGTGGTTAGTGATGATCCTGGCAGGATAGGGCAATATTTGAAAGTTTGCTGCTGTCCTTCTGTTTTCTTCCTGTCAGTTCATTAATATATTTCTACATACTTCTTCTCTGCATCTCTCTGTTTTTCTTCTAACACCAAGGTTAACACCAAGGTTAACACCAAGGTTAACACCAAGGTTAACACCAAGGTTAACACCAAGGTTAACACCAAGGTTAACACCAAGGTTAACACCAAGGTTAACACCAAGGTTATTGTTTCAGCTAGGGTTAGGGTTTCAGCAAGATTTAGGGTTTCAGCTAGGGTTAGGGTTTCAGCTAGGGTTAGGGTTTCAGCTAGGGTTAGGGTTTCAGCTAGGGTTAGGGTTTCAATTAGGGTTAGGGTTTCAATCAGGGTTAGGGTTTCAGTTAGGGATTAAATTAAATGCTTGACTTGATCATTCACTGCCTTAGAATAGAAGGTGGTTAGTGATGATCCTGGCAGGATAGGGCAATATTTGAAAGTTTGCTGCTGTCCTTCTGTTTTCTTCCTGTCAGTTCATTAATATATTTCTACATACTTCTTCTCTGCATCTCTCTGTTTTTCTTCTAACACCAAGGTTAACACCAAGGTTAACACCAAGGTTAACACCAAGGTTAACACCAAGGTTAACACCAAGGTTAACACCAAGGTTAACACCAAGGTTAACACCAAGTTAACACCAAGGTTAACACCAAGGTTAACACCAAGGTTAACACCAAGGTTAACACCAAGGTTAACACCAAGGTTAACACCAAGGTTAACACCAAGGTTAACACCAAGGTTAACACCAAGGTTAACACCAAGGTTAACACCAAGGTTAACACCAAGGTTAACACCAAGGTTATTGTTTCAGCTAGGGTTAGGGTTTCAGCTAGATTTAGGGTTTCAGCTAGGGTTAGGGTTTCAGCTAGGGTTAGGGTTTAAGCTAGGGTTAGGGTTTCAATTAGGGTTAGGGTTTCAATCAGGGTTAGGGTTTCAGTTAGGGATTAAATTAAATGCTTGACTTGATCATTCACTGCCTTAGAATAGATGGTGGTTAGTGATGATCCTGGCAGGATAGGGCAATATTTGAAAGTTTGCTGCTGTCCTTCTGTTTTCTTCCTGTCAGTTCATTAATATATTTCTACATACTTCTTCTCTGCATCTCTCTGTTTTTCTTCTAACACCAAGGTTAACACCAAGGTTAACACCAAGGTTAACACCAAGGTTAACACCAAGGTTAACACCAAGGTTAACACCAAGGTTATTGTTTCAGCTAGGGTTAGGGTTTCAGCTAGGGTTAGGGTTTCAGCTAGATTTAGGGTTTCAGCTAGGGTTAGGGTTTCAGCTAGGGTTAGGGTTTCAGCTAGGGTTAGGGTTTCAGCTAGGGTTAGGGTTTCAATTAGGGTTAGGGTTTCAATCAGGGTTAGGGTTTCAGTTAGGGATTAAATTAAATGCTTGACTTGATCATTCACTGCCTTAGAATAGAAGGTGGTTAGTGATGATCCTGGCAGGATAGGGCAATATTTGAAAGTTTGCTGCTGTCCTTCTGTTTTCTTCCTGTCAGTTCATTAATATATTTCTACATACTTCTTCTCTGCATCTCTCTGTTTTTCTTCTAACACCAAGGTTAACACCAAGGTTAACACCAAGGTTAACACCAAGGTTAACACCAAGGTTAACACCAAGGTTAACACCAAGGTTAACACCAAGGTTAACACCAAGGTTAACACCAAGGTTAACACCAAGGTTAACACCAAGGTTAACACCAAGGTTAACACCAAGGTTATTGTTTCAGCTAGGGTTAGGGTTTCAGCTAGGGTTAGGGTTTCAGCTAGGGTTAGGGTTTCAGCTAGATTTAGGGTTTCAGCTAGGGCTAGGGTTTCAGCTAGGGTTAGGGTTTCAGCTAGGGTTAGGGTTTCAATTAGGGTTAGGGTTTCAATCAGGGTTAGGGTTTCAGTTAGGGATTAAATTAAATGCTTGACTTGATCATTCACTGCCTTAGAATAGAAGGTGGTTAGTGATGATCCTGGCAGGACAGGGCAATATTTGAAAGTTTGCTGCTGTCCTTCTGTTTTCTTCCTGTTAGTTCATTAATGTATTTCTACATTCTTCTTCTCTGAATGTCTCTGTTTTTCCTCTAACACCAAGGTTAACACCAAGGTTAACACCAAGGTTAACACCAAGGTTAACACCAAGGTTAACACCAAGGTTAACACCAAGGTTAACACCAAGGTTAACACCAAGGTTAACACCAAAGTTAACACCAAGGTTAACACCAAGGTTAACACCAAGGTTAACACCAAGGTTAACACCAAGGTTAACACCAAGGTTAACACCAAGGTTAACACCAAGGTTAACACCAAGGTTAACACCAAGGTTAACACCAAGGTTAACACCAAGGTTAACACCAAGGTTAACACCAAGGTTAACACCAAGGTTAACACCAAGGTTAACACCAAGGTTAACACCAAGGTTAACACCAAGGTTAACACCAAGGTTAACACCAAGGTTAACACCAAGGTTAACACCAAGGTTATTGTTTCAGCTAGGGTTAGGGTTTCAGCTAGGGTTAGGGTTTCAGCTAGGGTTAGGGTTTCAGCTAGATTTAGGGTTTCAGCTAGGGCTAGGGTTTCAGCTAGGGTTAGGGTTTCAGCTAGGGTTAGGGTTTCAATTAGGGTTAGGGTTTCAATCAGGGTTAGGGTTTCAGTTAGGGATTAAATTAAATGCTTGACTTGATCATTCACTGCCTTAGAATAGAAGGTGGTTAGTGATGATCCTGGCAGGACAGGGCAATATTTGAAAGTTTGCTGCTGTCCTTCTGTTTTCTTCCTGTTAGTTCATTAATGTATTTCTACATTCTTCTTCTCTGAATGTCTCTGTTTTTCCTCTAACACCAAGGTTAACACCAAGGTTAACACCAAGGTTAACACCAAGGTTAACACCAAGGTTAACACCAAGGTTAACACCAAGGTTAACACCAAGGTTAACACCAAGGTTAACACCAAGGTTAACACCAAGGTTAACACCAAGGTTAACACCAAGGTTAACACCAAGGTTAACACCAAGGTTAACACCAAGGTTAACACCAAGGTTAACACCAAGGTTAACACCAAGGTTAACACCAAGGTTAACACCAAGGTTAACACCAAGGTTAACACCAAGGTTATTGTTTCAGCTAGGGTTAGGGTTTCAGCAAGATTTAGGGTTTCAGCTAGGGTTAGGGTTTCAGCTAGGGTTAGGGTTTCAGCTAGGGTTAGGGTTTCAGCTAGGGTTAGGGTTTCAATTAGGGTTAGGGTTTCAATCAGGGTTAGGGTTTCAGTTAGGGATTAAATTAAATGCTTGACTTGATCATTCACTGCCTTAGAATAGAAGGTGGTTAGTGATGATCCTGGCAGGATAGGGCAATATTTGAAAGTTTGCTGCTGTCCTTCTGTTTTCTTCCTGTCAGTTCATTAATATATTTCTACATACTTCTTCTCTGCATCTCTCTGTTTTTCTTCTAACACCAAGGTTAACACCAAGGTTAACACCAAGGTTAACACCAAGGTTAACACCAAGGTTAACACCAAGGTTAACACCAAGGTTAACACCAAGGTTAACACCAAGGTTAACACCAAGGTTAACACCAAGGTTAACACCAAGGTTATTGTTTCAGCTAGGGTTAGGGTTTCAGCTAGATTTAGGGTTTCAGCTAGGGTTAGGGTTTCAGCTAGGGTTAGGGTTTAAGCTAGGGTTAGGGTTTCAATTAGGGTTAGGGTTTCAATCAGGGTTAGGGTTTCAGTTAGGGATTAAATTAAATGCTTGACTTGATCATTCACTGCCTTAGAATAGATGGTGGTTAGTGATGATCCTGGCAGGATAGGGCAATATTTGAAAGTTTGCTGCTGTCCTTCTGTTTTCTTCCTGTCAGTTCATTAATATATTTCTACATACTTCTTCTCTGCATCTCTCTGTTTTTCTTCTAACACCAAGGTTAACACCAAGGTTAACACCAAGGTTAACACCAAGGTTAACACCAAGGTTAACACCAAGGTTAACACCAAGGTTATTGTTTCAGCTAGGGTTAGGGTTTCAGCTAGGGTTAGGGTTTCAGCTAGATTTAGGGTTTCAGCTAGGGTTAGGGTTTCAGCTAGGGTTAGGGTTTCAGCTAGGGTTAGGGTTTAAGCTAGGGTTAGGGTTTCAATTAGGGTTAGGGTTTCAATCAGGGTTAGGGTTTCAGTTAGGGATTAAATTAAATGCTTGACTTGATCATTCACTGCCTTAGAATAGAAGGTGGTTAGTGATGATCCTGGCAGGATAGGGCAATATTTGAAAGTTTGCTGCTGTCCTTCTGTTTTCTTCCTGTCAGTTCATTAATATATTTCTACATACTTCTTCTCTGCATCTCTCTGTTTTTCTTCTAACACCAAGGTTAACACCAAGGTTAACACCAAGGTTAACACCAAGGTTAACACCAAGGTTAACACCAAGGTTAACACCAAGGTTAACACCAAGGTTAACACCAAGGTTAACACCAAGGTTAACACCAAGGTTAACACCAAGGTTAACACCAAGGTTAACACCAAGGTTATTGTTTCAGCTAGGGTTTGGGTTTCAGCTAGGGTTAGGGTTTCAGCTAGGGTTAGGGTTTCAGCTAGATTTAGGGTTTCAGCTAGGGCTAGGGTTTCAGCTAGGGTTAGGGTTTCAGCTAGGGTTAGGGTTTCAATTAGGGTTAGGGTTTCAATCAGGGTTAGGGTTTCAGTTAGGGATTAAATTAAATGCTTGACTTGATCATTCACTGCCTTAGAATAGAAGGTGGTTAGTGATGATCCTGGCAGGACAGGGCAATATTTGAAAGTTTGCTGCTGTCCTTCTGTTTTCTTCCTGTTAGTTCATTAATGTATTTCTACATTCTTCTTCTCTGAATGTCTCTGTTTTTCCTCTAACACCAAGGTTAACACCAAGGTTAACACCAAGGTTAACACCAAGGTTAACACCAAGGTTAACACCAAGGTTAACACCAAGGTTAACACCAAGGTTAACACCAAGGTTAACACCAAGGTTAACACCAAGGTTAACACCAAGGTTAACACCAAGGTTAACACCAAGGTTAACACCAAGGTTAACACCAAGGTTAACACCAAGGTTAACACCAAGGTTAACACCAAGGTTAACACCAAGGTTAACACCAAGGTTAACACCAAGGTTAACACCAAGGTTAACACCAAGGTTAACACCAAGGTTAACACCAAGGTTAACACCAAGGTTAACACCAAGGTTAACACCAAGGTTAACACCAAGGTTATTGTTTCAGCTAGGGTTTGGGTTTCAGCTAGGGTTAGGGTTTCAGCTAGGGTTAGGGTTTCAGCTAGATTTAGGGTTTCAGCTAGGGCTAGGGTTTCAGCTAGGGTTAGGGTTTCAGCTAGGGTTAGGGTTTCAATTAGGGTTAGGGTTTCAATCAGGGTTAGGGTTTCAGTTAGGGATTAAATTAAATGCTTGACTTGATCATTCACTGCCTTAGAATAGAAGGTGGTTAGTGATGATCCTGGCAGGACAGGGCAATATTTGAAAGTTTGCTGCTGTCCTTCTGTTTTCTTCCTGTTAGTTCATTAATGTATTTCTACATTCTTCTTCTCTGAATGTCTCTGTTTTTCCTCTAACACCAAGGTTAACACCAAGGTTAACACCAAGGTTAACACCAAGGTTAACACCAAGGTTAACACCAAGGTTAACACCAAGGTTAACACCAAGGTTAACACCAAGGTTAACACCAAGGTTAACACCAAGGTTAACACCAAGGTTAACACCAAGGTTAACACCAAGGTTAACACCAAGGTTAACACCAAGGTTAACACCAAGGTTAACACCAAGGTTAACACCAAGGTTAACACCAAGGTTAACACCAAGGTTAACACCAAGGTTAACACCAAGGTTAACACCAAGGTTAACACCAAGGTTAACACCAAGGTTAACACCAAGGTTAACACCAAGGTTAACACCAAGGTTAACACCAAGGTTAACACCAAGGTTAACACCAAGGTTAACACCAAGGTTAACACCAAGGTTATTGTTTCAGCTAGGGTTAGGGTTTCAGCTAGATTTAGGGTTTCAGCTAGGGTTAGGGTTTCAGCTAGGGTTAGGGTTTCAGCTAGGGTTAGGGTTTAAGCTAGGGTTAGGGTTTCAATTAGGGTTAGGGTTTCAGCTAGGGTTAGGGTTTCAATTAGGGTTAGGGTTTCAATTAGGGTTAGGGTTTCAATCAGGGTTAGGGTTTCAGTTAGGGATTAATTTAAATGCTTGACTTGATCATTCACTGCCTTAGAATAGAAGGTGGTTAGTGATGATCCTGGCAGGATAGGGCAATATTTGAAAGTTTGCTGCTGTCCTTCTGTTTTCTTCCTGTCAGTTCATTAATATATTTCTACATACTTCTTCTCTGCATCTCTCTGTTTTTCTTCTAACACCAAGGTTAACACCAAGGTTAACACCAAGGTTAACACCAAGGTTAACACCAAGGTTAACACCAAGGTTAACACCAAGGTTAACACCAAGGTTAACACCAAGGTTAACACCAAGGTTAACACCAAGGTTAACACCAAGGTTAACACCAAGGTTAACACCAAGGTTAACACCAAGGTTAACACCAAGGTTAACACCAAGGTTAACACCAAGGTTATTGTTTCAGCTAGGGTTTGGGTTTCAGCTAGGGTTAGGGTTTCAGCTAGGGTTAGGGTTTCAGCTAGATTTAGGGTTTCAGCTAGGGTTAGGGTTTCAGCTAGGGTTAGGGTTTCAGCTAGGGTTAGGGTTTCAATTAGGGTTAGGGTTTCAATCAGGGTTAGGGTTTCAGTTAGGGATTAAATTAAATGCTTGACTTGATCATTCACTGCCTTAGAATAGAAGGTGGTTAGTGATGATCCTGGCAGGACAGGGCAATATTTGAAAGTTTGCTGCTGTCCTTCTGTTTTCTTCCTGTCAGTTCATTAATGTATTTCTACATTCTTCTTCTCTGAATGTCTCTGTTTTTCCTCTAACACCAAGGTTAACACCAAGGTTAACACCAAGGTTAACACCAAGGTTAACACCAAGGTTAACACCAAGGTTAACACCAAGGTTAACACCAAGGTTAACACCAAGGTTAACACCAAGGTTAACACCAAGGTTAACACCAAGGTTAACACCAAGGTTAACACCAAGGTTATTGTTTCAGCTAGGGTTAGGGTTTCAGCTAGATTTAGGGTTTCAGCTAGGGTTAGGGTTTCAGCTAGGGTTAGGGTTTAAGCTAGGGTTAGGGTTTCAATTAGGGTTAGGGTTTCAATCAGGGTTAGGGTTTCAGTTAGGGATTAAATTAAATGCTTGACTTGATCATTCACTGCCTTAGAATAGATGGTGGTTAGTGATGATCCTGGCAGGATAGGGCAATATTTGAAAGTTTGCTGCTGTCCTTCTGTTTTCTTCCTGTCAGTTCATTAATATATTTCTACATACTTCTTCTCTGCATCTCTCTGTTTTTCTTCTAACACCAAGGTTAACACCAAGGTTAACACCAAGGTTAACACCAAGGTTAACACCAAGGTTAACACCAAGGTTAACACCAAGGTTAACACCAAGGTTATTGTTTCAGCTAGGGTTGGGGTTGGGGTTGGGGTTAGGGTTGGGGTTAGGGTTAGGGTTTATTGAGTTAAGATTCTCAAAAAAGAAACTTTTCTCAGCCCATCCCCCTAAAATCCCAACTTAACCATGCACTGGCACAGGCAAATGGAAAATTTGGCTGGATAGCCTATTTAGATCCGCCTACAACTATTTGTAGGCAAAAAGTAGTTATATAATGAGGCATGGTGGCCTCCAGGCCCCATACATGTAGGGACTTATTAGAGCAATGACCAGACCAAAGTTTGAGACAAATTCTTGTTTTTAGCATTTGCTGTTATTAATGAAACTGGGTGTTTTTTGTATCTAGAGTTATTCTGGCAGAATTCTTCTAACCAATCTTTAGCAATATTTGTAAGTTTAGTTGAGAGTGGATTGTACTGTAGAATAAAAGTACAAAAATCCTTTTCAGGGTTGCCTGCATCTGAATTCAGGCCTGAATGAAAAGTATCAAGTTTTGTGATCCATTGTCTTTCAAGTTTATCCAAAAATGTTTTTGTGATTTAGGAATTTCCAAAACTGTTATAGTTAAATCTTCACATGTGTGATTCGGAGAGTCAAAGTGTTGATGAACTTTTTTGTCACTTTTTCTTCTAATTGAACTCATGTGTGCGATAAACCTATTTCTCAAGTTAATTGTTTGTCCCACATAGTACTTTTGAGGACATTGTCTGCAACCCAGCAGATAGATGGCTGTTTTGGTATTGCAGTTGCTATTGGCAAAATAATCTAATCTGCTTTGAATTTATATTCACAGTGTGATTTCTATTCACATGTTTACAAATGGAGCAACGGTTATTTCTACAAGGGTTCATACCAGTATACTCCTCTGGAGGGAAATACTGACCTTTGATGGTTAACACCAAGGTTAACACCAAGGTTAACGTCGTATCGGTCGCTTTACCCCTGGCTGCCATTTTCCAAGGTGCCGCCATAAAAATAGGTGTATGCAGTTTTTGGTCTAAATCCTTAATGGCTTATCCGATTTTGATGATTTTTGGTTCAAAATATATGTATTTTAATATTCCAAACGCATTGTTGTCATCAAACTGTCTATATTATAAGCGTTTCATGCTGTTTTTTAGGATCAATGCAAAAAAATTGAAAAATTTGGAAAAAAAATCCAAGATTCTCTGGCAAAATAAGGCATCATACTATGATGCCATCATAGTCAATGAATGGTTTGTTTTATGGTAAAAATAACATTATAAAAACCTCCTGACATACAGAAATACCAGAAACCATGTCTTATTTGTTGCTGTGTGACATTTAGTGATGAAGATATTCCCATTTATCTGACTAGTCACGTCAAGTGAGAATTGTGACGTTACAACATCATGTATCAGCATTCACAAATAAATGTGTCTAGTTTGGCATAACTCTCCAACAGCTTACCAGATATTAATCATTTTTGTGTCAAATTATAGCCTTTATTTAACAATATGCCCAGTCCAATGGTGATGCCAAAAAGAAGAAATTATGAGTATTTTATATTGTTTCTTATGATCATTGGTAAAACATAGGCTGCGTAGCAGCAAACCTTCAGCGAACAGCAACATTTTTAAAGGACACCATTACACCATAAAAATGATGTGAACCACATTGCAGACCAACAAAGGGCATTAAAATACTATATAGGGAATGTATATAAACTTTGATCTATGGACATACAATGATGGCCAAGTTTTGGCCTGGAAACAAAAAATAATAATTTTAATATTTCTTGTCAATATTTCAAGATGTATAGAATATCCATGAATCACAACCACAAAAGACACAAATATATCATATAGGTGACATGTGTAACAAATATCATCCATGTACCTGCAATTGTGACCAAGTTTTGGCTCGAAATGAAAAAATAAAATAAATTAATTTTTCTCAATATTTCAAAAAGTATAGAATATTAATCAATCAGACCATGAAAAGGCACAACTAGACCATATAGGCTACATGTGTGAAAAATTTGATCCATGTACATGTAACAGGGGCTGAGTCCTAGCCCGGAAATGAAAAAAAAATGTTTTTAATATTTTTGTCAATATTTCAAAAAGTACAAAATGTCCATCCATGAGACCATCAAAAGGCACAACTAGACCATACAGGCTACATGTGTACCAAATTTCATCCATGTGAATGCAATAAGGGCGGAGTCCTAGCCCGGAAACGAAAAAAATAATTTTATTATATTTTTCTCAATATTTCAAAAATTACAAAAGTTCCATCAATCAGACCATCAAAAGGCACAACTAGGCCATACAGGCTACATATGTACCAAATTTCATCCATGTACATTCAACAGGGGCTGAGTACTGGCCCGGAAACTATCTATCCGCCCGCCGCCCGGACGCCCGACCGCCCGCCCGGCGGACGGACAACTTTTGACCAAAGTGATAACAATACCTTCTTCGAACTTCGTTCGCTGAAGGTAAAAATGTGAAAAATTTTTATTTCCAGGCGAAGCAAGGCTTATGACTTGCATTATTGACTTTGACACACAGACAGACAGAAAATTATAACGACATGAGACGAGTTGTAAATACGGATGATGAGGAGACCCTGGGTCTCAGACCCACCAAATATAATAGGGAATGTTCCAGACTCCTTGTGAGACTTCTTGGTGGCTGCCCGGGTAGATCCGAGGTACACCAGCACAACACAAGTCAAAAAATAAAACAAAATAATTTTAAATTTGAATCTGAAATAATTTCATGAAATTTTTTTAAAGTGTTTTAAGTTTCAATTGTTGTCTTATATCTATGCTGTATATATATATATATTTATATTTTTGTTGTTTTGTTTTTGTCATCAACAGGTAACTTCCATCTTCAAAGAGATTGACGTGTCCAACATGACGGTCATAGCTGAGAAACAGACTTTCTTCCAGCTCATTTCTGGCCTCGGAGTAAATGTCGACCAAGTCATGGAGATGACAAAGAATCTAAAAGCTCTCAATTATGACAACTCGGCAGTTTTTATTGAAGCTGTTTGATGTAATTATGTGAAATGTTTAATGTGTCACGTTGTTTGTATAAATGAATATGCTGCTGTTACAGCAGGTTACCAAATGTAAGAAATAAATCTCATTATTTCATTAAGACAGACAAGACTCATGTTTTGTTGCTTTGGTTAGGGGCAACCATTTAATCTTTCGGGGGGGGCTGGGAGTTTTTTTTTTAAGTAAATAAATTCTTTCCCAGGTTTAGTATGTGTTAAGTGAAATGAATAAACCCCCTATTATCTCATGGTCACCCCTTAGTGTATATTAGAGCCCTGCGCATGCCTAAAAACTAGGCCCAAGCCCGGCCCGATTTTTCAGAGTCAAGCCCGTACCCGGTCTGGCCCCGAATTAAGAAGAGAATGTAGGCCCGGCCCAAGCCAGGTCACTTTTTCCTGGGAGTTGTTAGGCCAAGACCTGGCCCGTATCAGGTATATTTAAACAAATTGCAGCCCAAGCCCAGCCCAAGCCCACGGCCGGGTTTCGGGTTTACCCGTACTAAATACATAACGAAGAGAAATGTAGATGAAACAGAAGATTCATGATAAAAAATGTATTAATATTATTTTAAACAGCCATCATGTTGGACGGCTCTTTCAATCATCCATCACCTCATTGCCGTGTTCTCCTCCTGTCCTTATTAGCCTACCAAGTGCAAAAATACAGGACGTAAAGCCTCAATCATCCATCCATTTCAAATTTAAACAGCCATCAATCATCACAAGAGGTCCCAATGTGACATTTTAAAGTGTAATCTAAATTTCTAAGCTTTTCTTTTCCCTCAGCAGCCAATTTTCTTGTTATTTTTATCCACAGGTTATAAGAAACAAGAATCCGTGGATTCAAAGCCTGGCTCAAGTGGCAGTGATGATGGCGAAATATGTAGCAATGCTGGTGCAATAGTTAAGTCTACTTTATGCATGGTTTGGAAATGGCAGAGGTAGATGCTTCTGAATTGCAGCAAGTGAAGTGTTACCTCTGCAGCTTCAGTTGAATAGAGGAGAGTGGGGCATAACCATCCCGCGGGGCATAACCACCCGCCCAGTAGGTGATTGGTTCCACATAGTGAAAATATTGTTAGTGCAGGTGATTTTACTTGTGTGAGACATCTTTTTACTGGCAGGGGGTACGTGTAAGCAAAAGGCAGAAGTTGAACCAGGGACAGACGCAGGGGGGATGCATCCCCCCCCCACCAGACCAAAATTTTATTATTTTTACAAGTTAATTTTATTATCGCGCGGTCGCATTATGTCGTGAACTATGCGTTCCGCGACATGATAGCCCGATAGACCCCACCGGATTTTCTGGATCCCCCCCTGGGCAGAACCAAATTGAACAGATCAGTTTGCTTTCTTTAAGCAGCTTCATCTTATCTTTACATACATGTGATGACATTCAACATGAAGGGAACAGTGATAGGCATCGTTTTGGTTCATATTTTGACAAATTTTCAAATTGGATTTAACTGTCATTAAATCACGCCATGAGTGATAATAGTAGGGGGGTGTTATTTTAAAAATTTCAGAAAATCATACCTGTGTGGATGGAATATGAAAATATAGGTCAAAAGAAACCCAAAGGTACCTCAATTGCATTATTTGGTTTTAAAAACCCATATGGACGGAGGCTTTGAAGATAACGGCTTATGCGCCGACTGCAAAATTACCCGAAAATGCCATATCTCGAGAACCAATGCACATACAGACTTCAAAATAGGCTCAAATTATTCGTATTCCCTAAGTTTTTTTCGTCTTTCATAGTAAATATATGCCTATCTACCTTATTTTTTAAGATATAGCCAAAAAACCTTTGATTTTGTGCAAAACCTTATATTTTCGATTTTTTAGGAACTTCAAAGGCCTAATATGAAGAATGTTAGCTTTTAAAAATTTCTGCTCCACTTGCTCTATATCCAAAAATTAAAGTATCATCCTAAACATTGAAGATTGATGTTGCAGTTTTAGCCAAATCAGTCTTTCTGTGTAACAGTGTCTTCAAAAGGTGATGTATGTGTTCTGGTTTTATCCTCGTCAGCACTATAATGACTTGGGATTTATTTGTCTTCAGTCATTTCCTCATATTTTAAAGTAAGTGTGTGTTTGGTGAAGAAATGTAGGCCTAATTTTGTTTACCAATTTTCATGTAAGAAAATGTAAGGAGTCTCCTAGGGACAGCACATTTCACCCTATTTGTAATTTTACGTTTTGGTTTCAAAATTGGTTCTTTTCCTATCGAGAGGACACTGACAGGTTTTGCAAACTGAAGCAGCATTATCAAGTTGAAGCTGTGAATGTGTGGCTTCTTATGGTGGTGATGGATCAGATATTGTGATATACAAAGGTGATCTTGAATTTTCAACCTAATATTGGTAAGCAGAAATATTTAGTTCTCGTTCACAAAAAAAGGCTTATGTTTATTCCACCTTCTGTAGAAACATGTCACAAATTCTAGGAATTGAGAAATTTTGTATTTTTGGCATGTTGTATCTCACATTTTACAATCTGTCTATAATTCTATACATATGTGTTACATTTTTCTCTTTACTGTGCAGCCACATCCACTTTAAAGTGTAGCCATTTTTCAAACAGACTTGATTAGACTAAATAAATAACATAACCTGACAAGTAAAACTTTTTTTTAAATTTTTAGTTTTTACTACTTTACAGAGATTGTTAACATCTCTATTGACTTGCATGGCTAACTTGTTAGATAAGAAAGATTCTCAACATCCCAGTTTCATGCCTGAAATTGTTTCTGAACAAGAAATTGATTGACTTGTTCTCCTCAAGTAGTACTTCCTGGTCATCTTTTGTCTTTGGTTACCTGTTCATTGGTCAAAAGTCAGTTGGTTCAACGAGATAAGGAGTGCTAAAACAAAAGTGCTCAGTCACAAGATGCTGGAGAATTCAATGTCACTGAAGGCATTCACCACAGAATTAAGCAAGGGGGTGTTGGAGAAGAACTGCATTTTTTAAGAAGTCCCTGGGATTGGCAAAAGGTCACTTGGCAGAGGTAGATGTTTCAGCTTAATCTTTCTCTCCTCAGAGAAACAGCTTACTCTATTTTCAGAGCTATATGCAAACCCAAACTTTGAGGGTATGGACCAATAATCCTGATAAAAAATTTGTGCATTAAGATGTCAGACACAGTCAATACATTTTAAATTGTTTTTTTTAGTCGTACTACTGTTAAAAATGATTAGATCCTGTCTCATCTTCTTGTTTCTCTTAAGACTTCTTGAAAAATCCTCTATTTTCTTCTTATAATATATCATTACTGCACAGTGGCGTCATTGTAGGTGGGGCTTTGACCAAAGTACACATGTTTCTGAATCAAAATGATATATAATTTTTTCCGCTGACATCTTCCACGAAGATGTGACGGCTACTTGCCCCACCACATTAAAATGAAACTCACGCCTGTTACTGCAAGATGAGCATAGGAAACAAATGAATGTGATTAACAATCAATTTTAGAGTTACTTGTCCATCAGGGATGTCATTTTCCAGTATTGGACTTTTAGTATTAATAGATTCATTATTTATGCTATCCTCTTCAAGTTAATTTCATGCCATTACTGGCATTACTGCTGTCTCGCATGTGAAATAGAATTATTATGGTGTTGTGAATGTCACTTGTTTTATAAGCTTGTCAAAGATCTTGTCAGTGAACCTCAAGACTTTTAAGATAGCTCCACACAGAGTACCACGCAGTTATATGAAACTAAATATTAATGTTATTGTCATAAGTAAATCAAGTATCTCGCTGATCAAATCAATTTAGGCATAATCTATGCACGGTATACAACAACTTGGTATAGTATGATTCAGTAATTAATAATATGGAATAGAACTCTCAAATGCATATATATATTAAATGTAAACATAGATTGAGTAATTTTTGCAATCATTTAGGCTCTAACACTATACACACAGTCTTCAATGCGAGTTTACGCTTGTATACTGTCGGAAAAGAGCTAAAAAAACAGTTTTTGTCCAATAACAGAAAAAGTATTGCACTTAGGACTATAGTTACTATGAAACACTGATATAAAACTGAGGATTCCGGTTAATTTGAGCCTATTCACAAGTCTCTAAGACCAATAGTTCTCGAGATATGATTTTTTTTGGTAATTTTCGTCATTATTTCTTCGCATCAACCTTCAAAGGCTCCGTCCATATGGGTTTTCGGCTTATATTGACAAACGGGGGCAACCGTGTTGCCTAACTAGGTCCAGGTCACACAAAAAACACCACACAGAAACATTTTGGAATTATCACCCCCCCCTAATAATAGGGGTAGTGGCTGTTTTACGATTCTTTTTTTTTTTAATCTTGAAGTTGCAACAATTTCCTCTTTTGGGAAAAAAAAATGGCGAAATTTTTTTTTTTATCTCGGAAAAGTTGCCCGATCTCCTCTCTTTGAAAAAAAAAGAAATTAGTGCAATTGAAAAGAAAAAATTT
Source organism: Platynereis dumerilii (assembly GCA_026936325.1). Taxonomy (NCBI): domain Eukaryota; kingdom Metazoa; phylum Annelida; class Polychaeta; order Phyllodocida; family Nereididae; genus Platynereis; species Platynereis dumerilii. The sequence goes on along the minus strand of JAPTHN010000089.1, from coordinate 1,325,984 downwards.
TTTTTTGCAAACTTCAATGTAAATTTGTTTCATCTTGGGAAATTTTTTTTTTTTGAAATTGCAAATTTCAATACTTTCCATAAATCTAGCATCCCAAACAAACCAATAAAACACACAAACAGATATATTCAACCTTTATCTATTGAAAAATCGCGTTGAATGACAATATTTTCAGACAGTAACTCCTGAATTAGCCTGGTGAGCCAGGCTAAAAATGTTTGATTATTTAAGTCAATTAAAATGAGTGCAGTTAAAACTTGTGAAGGGTCATTGTATTGCCTATATAGAATGCAGCTGGAAACCTAACCCCTCTTTCACAAATTGCAAACACCAATCACAACTACTCTGACAGTTGAAGGACATCTAATACATGAATGTGGTCTTATGGCACAATATGACAGTTATGATTTTTAAAATATCAGTTACGAAAAATCTGGTAATACATATTTTGCCTTATTTTCTGGTTAATTTGTTCTATACTAGTTTGGGTTTACAGCTTTGGGTTATCTGCACAATTGCACAATCTGACCATTGTCTCACCCCTATAATTGAAGACAAGATTTGAAGCTCAGCAAGAAAGCAGGTGTATCAAATGACATCAGACAATAAGTTTGGTAACATGGAAACTTTATCAACATCATATTATAATACATTCTAGTGTTTTATCATTAAACTAAATCTAGAATTTAACAAATAAGTTTTATAATGTTGAGTATTTTTAAATATTGTAATGTATCAACAACTATTAGTATGAGATGGATATAAATCTACCTATCTATCTGGCTATCTAGCTATCTATCCATCTATCTAGTAATATATCTATTTCATATTTCATATGTATAACATGATGAGGTACTGTATACAATGAAATTACCTTTGAGGTTTGTCACACTTTTAGTGGCTCCATCTGTGCTCTTTCAGCAGCATGCACCTCTGTGAGTGTGTCAGGCCGGGCCTGGTGTATACCCGTTAGCTTTAGGCCCAAGCCCGGCCAAAGCACTGTATATATCGCTATGTATATATATAAATCATAGATGGCAGTCTGGTTCTGGTACGATGACGATACTGCCATCTTGTGGTTACAAGTTGCATTTGCAGAATATTTATTTTTTTTACTTGATGTTCAATGATGTTTGGAGTACATAACATTAATCAAGAGTTATAGGACTGGCATTGGCAGTGCAGTTTTAAGTTAACTTTTAATCTCAATTATTATGGCATTGTCTGAAGTCCAAGGCTTTAGGGGCTTTTTCGGCGGATTTCTGTCAATAATGCATGTTGGTGGTCTTGGGTACAGTTCTGTATCTCTTGCAAACTTCAATGTAAATTGGCCTTTTCTGCTAAGGTATTGGGCGCATTGGTCCAAGTAACTTTGATTACTGTTTTGATTTCCTGGTCTGTAGACACTCAAAATAAGCCCAGACAGGGAATTTGCATTCATTCCAGGCGCACACATCTGCCTGTCGTGTGGCACCATACAGGAACGGGAGTCGAACCCGGTCGCTGAGAGCCTTACATTCAAGGTCAGGTGCTCTAACCGTTAGGTACACATTTAGGGAAAATAAATAGATAATAAATAGATAAGTACAGTTGAGGTCGAAAATTTGCATAAAGTGGTACAGGAAATAGTTAAAGATTTGGTGAAACTGACCAATTATAGCCAAATTCATAAGATCAATATGTAAGAAATAAGGGACAGAAGGGCCAGATATACTGACCTGTTTGTAATACATCTTTAACTATTTCCTGTTCAACTGTATGCAAGTTTTTGACCTCAACTGTAGATCACCTGGGGAAGTAGATCCTTTGCAAATTTGAGGGTATACAGGGTGGTCAAGAAAAAACTTTACAGTCTTTGGCTCATGAGGCACAACTCAGTGAGTTCTTATCGAATCAGTCTCATTCTCGCATGAAGTCGAGGTAGGGATCTCAGTATTATGTTTCTACTCTTGGATTTAATTTTGATAATGCGTTACAACAGCAGGCACATTTTGAAAAACGGTGGTAGCATGCAATTTCTATAAACCTTCTTCTCTTTCAAGCTCGCCACACAATTGAGTTTCAATCGCAGAGAGCTGAAATCCTGGCACCATACTCCTCTCAAGAACTCTAAGTTACTGTAAGAATATGAAAACAATGGTGCAATATTTGAAATGATGATAATGACTTGCATTCGGGACAACAAAATGTGTGAAAATGGCTTTTTTTTCCTGCAAAATCAGAGCTCAAGTTGACACATCATGTCCAAGGTGAACAAACTATGGATAATATATTGCAATGACTATCCTCTTTACATTAGAAAAGATTGGATAGTAATTACAGACAAATTTATAGAACTATGCCACGGAAAGTGTGTAAAGTTTTTTCTTGACCACCCTGTACACTTATTTTTCAAGGAAGTTCGCAATCCTGGGTGAAGAAAATATTCATATTAGAGTTACCCTGTCAATCCTAGATTTTTTATGTCTTTAGAAGGAAAGTCATGAGGCAATAACGGTTTTCACCATAAAAAAAATGAAACTGAATGTTTGTGAGAGAACCAAAAATAGGCCACCATTTTTTTAAGTGAGTTTGAGAGGTAATGCAACGTGTGATAAATTTGCATCTGTGCGATAAACAACCAACTGCATAACTTTAACATGTTTTACGTTATTACAGATCTCATATTAGTGTGCCATGTTCTTTTCAACTGCCACAGTGCTCACGTGATGTCAGTATGAGCATATTGAATATATTGGTATATTCACAGTTTCAGTTGTGTTACTTGGGACCTTCCCTGATCAGATCATTCTGAATCCACAAGAAACTGCTAAAATTTTGGTGAGGCCTGATCATTCTGTTTTGTGTGTTGAAAACACACAAAGGTTTCTAATCCCTGCTAACATGCTCCAACTGAATAAAGGACCATTCAGAATTTTCAGAATTTATCACGGGGGGGGGGGGGTTGGAGTTTTGTCAGAGGGGCTACTAACTTTTCACCCATGTGTAAAGGGGGGATACTAATTTTTGACAACATGTCTAAGGGGGGTAAGATATTCTAATGAAACAAAGATGTTATAAAACGCGCATACACGCTGTTTAACCACACGTTTTTATGCGCAAAGTCCGTGAATCTGTATGCTCGATTGTCCAAGGGGCACATTACGGTATATATGTATGTATTGCTTTGTAGGATGAGGGGGGGGGGAAGTTTACAAATACGCATGAAACCTAAGGGTGGGGTACTAAAAATCTGCATCAAACTCAAGGGGGGTATCAATTTTTGACGGGAAGTTCTGGCAAAACTCCACCCACCCCCAAGTCATATATTCTGAATGGTCCCTAAACGATCATGCACAATAATTATTCCACATGAAAACAGATCAACCAGTTGTTATTCACACATAGCCAGTAAACCTAATTTGTTATTAGCAGTTGGAATCAATACTTGAGCTGTGGTCTCAAATGCTCACAAGGAGTGCCCAGATAGTGATGTCAGTATTGAGATACTGACATCATCTCTGCATATATTCACATGGGACATGGTTCACTTATATGAGATCTGTAATAACAAGGTGCCCACATAACATCGCATAAAATATCATAGGAATACAGAATTTTTTACAGTGAAATATAGGAGTGTTTTACCTAATTTCTTCTGATGGTGTTTCATAATTTGAAACTTTATATCACGGAAAAAAACTTGCATAGAACTTAATATGCACATGCTAGAAAAATCTCTAGAATACATTGTGGAATTTCTTTTTTGCTAACCAAATGAAACTAGGGTGCAAATAATGCCGAAAAGAGGAGTCAAGAGTCGGGGTGGAAATTCAGGAGACCTAAAGGAGTCCAGAGTCATTTTTCAGGAATGCACAGGAGTCAGGAGTCGGGCCAGGTTCATTTGCTACCAGACTCTGAAGCCCTGTCTCCAACAAACATTGTACTTATGTCCATGGCTTAGAAATAACAACAAATGCAGTTAGTTATTATTTCAGTAGCAAGCTAAAAGTTTATTATTAAGTTACATATATTATGAACATCAAAATGTAATGCGATGCATGATCAACTAAATATAAAATGAAGTCAGGATTATGATAAGTCAGATTCTCATGACAATATTATACCATGAAAAACAATAATTCAGCGTATGGTAAAAATGTGTACATTACGATTATTGAATAAACTGTCCAAGAAGAGTACTTGTTTTGAATACTATTAGGAGATATTTGATGATTAGGCACAATTGATAGACACCTCCCGACCAGACGCCTTCATCATTGCATTCCGAAAAGAACATTCTCAAGTTAACAAGTTTAAATGCAGCCTCAACTTGGAGTACCTTAAATTTATGCTTATAAACTTTTATTCTTCTTATGACAAAGTTATATTAACTTTGTTCTACTTACCATATTCAATAATTTATAATTATTTCTATTTCCGTTCCTTATAAATTATATCAGTATTAATAACGGTTGTAACGCAACAAGATTGTTTCGGGAGTACACTATTATATAATCACTTTTGGCACATACAATATTCTAACGCGTCCTAACAATACCAAAGGTCATTTTATGGCTGATTTGGGCAGGAATTTGAAATATGGTATTTCCAGGTTAAGATTTATTATAATTTCGATGCGCAATTTAGAAATTTGAGTGCCAAGTATATGGGGAATCGAAACATTCATACATAAGTTAATTAGGACTTGTAAAGTTGACACTAAATTTTGCAAGTAAAAATGGGGGAATCAAAATTTCAATGCTGAACTTGGCATGGATAAATGGGGAGATTGAAAATTTGGCGCTCAATCTAGCATGGGCTGATAAGGATACCAAGTTTTTAATGCTCAATTTAGCGTGGCAAATGGAGTTAATCAAATTTCATGCTCATGTCAGCATGGACAAACAGGGAAATTAGAAATTCAGCATTCAAATTGGCATGGAGAAATCTGGATTCCCAAGTTTTGATTCTCAACTTAGGTATGGACAAATTGGGGAATAAAATAATGAAACCTTTGCCCAAAAAATCCCTTTAGGTCTGGTCGTTTGCCCTCATCAGCTTCCATGACCTTTGTATTCACAACTTGCAGATTCTAAGTCATCAATCCGCACTTGTTGGCAATTGAGGTGATAGTCATTTGAAAATACACATTGTAATTCATGATGATTGATGATATTGTTGCCTTGTTGGCAATCTAACACAATGAGGATTGCGTCCAGTTTGAAAGGTCTCCGTACATGAAGAGACTATTCGAAATACCCGTCGCTAACGTGAAAAACTTCAGTGATCTTTGATAGCTTTAACATTGTTACTGTCCACAACAGTCACCTCTCGATAACAAAGTTCCATGAGACAATTTCAGACAAATACAGTGAGACAAATATATCCGAGACAAATATATATATATCCGAGACGTTATAACACACGTGGCAACATGCATATGGGCATACGTGGCATACAAAACAAGTTTCATCAGCTTTCTCAATACTGTGCCCCCAAAAATAAGTAGGACACACAAAGAGGCAATAAATTAATAAATGCATGAAACTTTCTCACAGTCAGCCATATCATGATAACTCACATGAGTTCAACTAACAATCATATTATATCACACGAGCCATGTCCTCTTCAACTAATCACATAGCACAGCTAGCTAATACACACTGTCATGCAATGGGAGAATTTAGGATCTGCAAAGCAGAAGTAATATCAAGTCCTCCGTCATGTCTGGGCTCCGCATGGGGTTGTGTCCCTTTGTCTCATTTTACTTTTGAATTCCCTATCCCTAAGCCATTTTACTTTTGAATTCCCTGTCCCTAAGCCATTTTACTTTTGAATTTCCTGTCCCTAGGCCATTATACTTTTTAATTCCCTGTCCCTGGGCCATTTTACTTTTGAATTCCCCGGGCCAATTAACTTTTGAATTCTCTGTCCCTTTCCAAGTTTACTCTTTGAACTTTTGAGCTCCTTGTCCATAAGATCTGAATGGTGTTTTGTGTCCTCTTAGATGTCCCGGAGCCATTTTACTGTTGAATTCCCTTTTCCCAACCCCCTGCCCTTCCAGAGCATGAAGTGTTCATTCAGTGAACTGCCCTCCCATTATTTCCGGGGCTGTTTGCAACGCCAGAGATTGTTCCTCGGTTTCAAATTTTGCAGATCCTAAAATCTTCCATTTCAAGAACAGAGGAGCTAAATGCAGGCACAAATTACAATCAATCATAAACAATCAATCTGATTCAATCAACAATCAATCAATCAACAATCAATCATCAACACCATTGCAGGTCATAAATATCTTAAATAACATAACAACTCTGGCTGATTTCCAGATCTTTCTGCAGCAAAAAGCACTTACCGGATTTAATTAATTAACTTCGGAATCAACCTATTATTGGAAAAGAAACAATCTTGCAACCGGCCATCCTCCAATTTAAATTAATCTTGGAAGTTTTTCAGGCAAGTATCGTTGTTGAACAGTGCTTAACATTGTTTAACATTGTCGATCATGATCAAACATTTTCAAATATATCGTTAAAGAGTATTCAACTTTGTTTAACATAGTTCACAGGGGAAGTATGAGTGATTAAATTTTGACGTCACAGGAGGACCCAACTTTTACATTGAAATTAATTGGTTAATTGGTCACCGAAAGATACAATATTATGTGACATCACTGGTGAGATATGACTCATTGATAATATTATTATTCTTGTATTTAATAAGCAGTCATGGTTAGAACAGGATATTCCTTGCTAATGTGAGTCATAGAAAATTAGTCTTCAATTGCATGCTTGTGTATAATGTTTAACATGGAAACTATAGGATATATGATATCGGTCAGAGCATTTGGTTAATCACTCATCTTTCCCTGGCTATAAAATTACTCAAACATTTTAAAGTTTATTCCGTGTTTCATTTTCACACATGCATGCGATTCAACATTCACCGATAACTAGTAGACAAGTCGAGACAAGTCGAGACAAGACAATACTGGCATAAAATCGGTTGTACGTAAGACTAAGATTAAAGCCCTGGCATCTCGTAATTTCTCATCGTGCTTATTCGCTAACATTTCTCTCGTGGCACCTCAAGGGTGACACTTCGTGACATCTGACACCACACATGAGTTGTGGATTATCATTTCACCTTGGCCAATTTAATAACAAGAGCTTTTTTTATTCTTAGTGAATTCGTACCAAAACCTTAGAGCACTCTCCTATGATTGAGGTCAGTAGATGATATGGTTTCAATGCTTGGAAATGTGAAGGATTCCTGCATTTACATTTCATTTGAGAGTCCCACATTTTTAGACTAAACATTTGTGTGCACTGCCATCAATGCCACCAATGCCACCAATGCCATGGCATTTGTCAGTAATGGCACACAGTGATTAGGGTGGTCCAACAAATTATGTCTTAATTTCATTGATGGTACCCTCACTTATTTCCTTTGACCATGTGGAAGAAGTGTGCAAAATTTCAGCCAAATTGATTAATATTTAGAGGTGGCTCATCAAGGCTGAAGTTTTGCTATATTTAGCATTAAAACGCCTATATCTGAATGGTGAAAATTGTGTAAAATCATATTTTCCTTTCATTTGAGGCCTATTAAGGCACTAACCAACTGAGGAAAAAGCAACATAACACTTGTATGTATATCTTCCTCTCCACATTAAAAAAAAAGTGATTTGTCACTTATATCATTAAAATTGTTATGTCAATTGATGTGTATTGGGCGAGAATTTGGCAAAATTGGTACACCAATATAGATTTATTAATAAATATTAAAATTTAATGGAAAGGTTTTTGGATCATGACTGAGTCATGCCATACTACTTTCAATAAATTATTCTAGTCCAGCATGATAAAGAATGTAAATCCATCCTCTTGGTTGGTTTTTATTATAAATAGGCCCATTACTCAGTCGTGGAAGTTTCTCACTCTCGGAAGCTCTAGATGTGAACATTAACATGATTAGTTTACCCTATACAATTTCAGTTGTTTGACACCTTATTAAATTAGTAAGACCAATCAGTTGTGAAAGGGGTTCTTATAATCCAAAAGCATTTTATCCCCTGCTATTGTCAGTTACAGTATAATGTTTGAGGCAGTTTATCTTTTGCAGGGATACCTGTTCGGGAAAGACGACTTACTGTGTTCTATTATCAAAGAACAAACTTTGATTTTATTGGTACTTAATAGCTTTTGAGCAAGGATCCTTGCATAACCAACACAATTATTTCTAGGGTATCTCTAATTTCCACAGGGGTGCATGAACTACTTGGCACATAAAACTTAGTCATTCGTCCAAGATCTCACCTAAGAATTTATTAATTGGTCATTTGCATACTGGTATATATTGAATGTGGAATATGTAGTTGAGAAAGATGGAATTGCTACCTGCACCTCTTTTTAAAAAGTTTCTGTATCATGTGTCAAAATAGCACTTGGGCAGAAATTGAGAAGACAGTATGGGATCTAATCAGAGTAGATAATACACTAGACATCCGAAGGATTCTATGTACTGTGTAATAGAAAGCTGCCGTGACTTTTGATAGTGTGATGATCTCAACATCTTATTCATGCTGGACCATAATGATTTATTGAAAGTATTATGGCATGACTCAGTCATGATCCCACAACTTTTATTTAATGATCCCTTCCATTAAATTTTGATATTTATTAATAAATCTATATTGGCGTACCAATTTTGCCAAATTTTCGCCCAATACACATCAATTGACATAACAATTTTAATGATATAAGTGACAAATCAATTTTTTTTAAACCTGGAGAGGAAGATATACAAACAAGTGTTATGTTGCTTTTTCCTCAGTTGGTTAGTGCCTTAATAGGCCTCAAATGAAAGGAAAATATGATTTTACACAATTTTCACCATTCAGATATAGGCGTTATAATGCTAAATATAGCAAAACTTCAACCTTGATGAGCCACCTCTAAATATTAATCAATTTGGCTGAAATTTTGCACACTTCTTCCACATGGTCAAAGAAAAAAAGTTAGGGGGTACCATCACAACATTTTACACTTTTATTATTTTCCATTGGATGTTGGACCACCCTAACAGTGATGCCATTACTTGTGGCATCACTTATGACAGTCTGTGTGCAGTTCTAAGAGCATTCGTCATCTGAGGCTATCAGTAGATATCATCAAGAGATATCATCAAGAGATATTCTAGTATTCAGAAATGAAACCAAATGGAAATATACTAGTAAGTGTGAGCAAATCATAGATCTATGTTGTGAGCAGAGTCTATCATACTGGCAGAGGGAAATGAGCAGCACTAAGTCACAGAGCATGATTGTCTATCCTAGTAGTATATGCCTACTGCATTTATTCTGATCAGAAAAAGTTCCAATGATTTCACTACACATCCAGGATTCCCAACATGAGTCATTCAGGATTCTTCCAGGAGAAATCCTCCAGGATTCAGTCCACGATTCCCTCCAGGTTTCCCAAGGAATTCTCTGGAATTCCTCAAGGATTTGTCTTTGACAACAGGACCCATCCTGGATTCCTCCAGGAGTCATCCGGGATTGCTGTCAAGGATGCTCCATGATTCATCCGAGAGGTCTCCAGTTCAGGATTCTTTCAGAACAACTCAAGGATTCCTCAAGGATTCCTCATAGATACCTCAAGGATTGATCCAAGAGGACTCCTCCAGGAATCCCAAAGGATACCTCCAGGGTTCCACAGGACTCGAATACAGTATTCAACCATGATTAATTCCTGGTTACCCAAGCCATCAAGCTGCAGCATGACTAACACCTTGCCCCCCACCCCCTCCAAATCATTGGAACACTAAACTCTCTCAAGTGCACAGTGACGAAAAGATAACTCCGTTTAAAACGACGAATAGAGAATTGTGCGTCTCAGAATTGAATTATCGACATTCTGCCATGCTAACCTCCTGGGCCAACCGAACATTGAAGTTGATGACGAAAAACAGTGGAGTCTACCTACAGAAAGCAACTGCATAGCTAGTCCAACAGATAAAACGAAAATCCCAGTGAGCAGATCGAACAGCCTGTAAGAGGCCTACCTTCAAAGATCAAGAAACCTGCTTGAACATTCACCTTGAGCAATGGACACCTAATTGTAGAGAATAACAATTCATAATACACCATGTTGACTTAGCTCTAATAATATGTTTTATAATATATATATAGTAAACACAGACAGCGATATGTACATAAAGAGAATCCTATAACAAACAATTAACATTCGCAGGAAGTTCCCATTGGCTGACCGCCAGCGGAGGTTGGGAGCCAACGCGCATGCACACCACGAGACAAGCAAAAGCAAGAAGACGCTTTCCAGCAGCGAAGATAAATGAGGAGATGAAAGCACTAGAAAGCACAGTCCAAGATGCGCAACCGCATTGTACAGCTCAATAGAATTGCACAGCTCAATCGAATTGCACAGCTCAATTGAACAGCGAAAAGATGCTAGCAAGGTTAACACCAAGGTTAACACCAAGGTTAACACCAAGGTTAACACCAAGGTTAACACCAAGGTTAACACCAAGGTTAACACCAAGGTTATTGTTCCAGCTAGGGTTAGGGTTTCAGCTAGGGTTAGGGTTTCAGCTAGGGTTAGGGTTTCAGCTAGGGTTAGGGTTTCAGCTAGGGTTAGGGTTTCAGCTAGGGTTAGGGTTTCAGCTAGGGTTAGGGTTTCAGCTAGGGTTAGGGTTTCAATTAGGGTTAGGGTTTCAATTAGGGTTAGGGTTTCAGTTAGGGATTAAATTAAATGCTTGACTTGATCATTCACTGCTTTAGAATAGAATGTGGTTAGTGATGATCCTGGCAGGATAGGGCAATATTTGAAAGTTTGTTGCTGTCCTTCAGTTTTCTTCCTGTCAGTTCACCAATATATCTGTACATACTTCTTCTCTGCATCTCTCTGTTTTTCCACTAACACCAAGGTTAACACCAAGGTTAACACCAAGGTTAACACCAAGGTTAACACCAAGGTTAACACCAAGGTTAACACCAAGGTTAACACCAAGGTTAACACCAAGGTTAACACCAAGGTTAACACCAAGGTTATTGTTTCAGCTAGATTTAGGGTTTCAGCTAGGGCTAGGGTTTCAGCTAGGGTTAGGGTTTCAGCTAGGGTTAGGGTTTCAGCTAGGGTTAGGGTTTCAGCTAGGGTTAGGGTTTCAGCTAGGGTTAGGGTTTTAGCTAGGGTTAGGGTTTCAATTAGGGTTAGGGTTTCAATCAGGCTTAGGGTTTCAGTTAGGGATTAAATCAAATGCTTGACTTCATCATTCACTGTCTTAGAATAGAATGTGGTTAGTGATGATCCTGGCAAGATAGGGCAATATTTGAAAGTTTGTTGCTGTCCTTCTGTTTTCTTCCTGTCAGTTCATCAATATATTTCTACATACTTCTTCTCTGCATCTCTCTGTTTTTCCTCTAACACCAAGGTTAACACCAAGGTTAACACCAAGGTTAACACCAAGGTTAACACCAAGGTTAACACCAAGGTTAACACCAAGGTTAACACCAAGGTTAACACCAAGGTTAACACTAAGGTTAACGCAGTATCGGTCCCTATACCCCTGGTGGCCATTTTCCAAGGTGCCGCCATAAAAATAGGTGTATGCAGTTTTTGGTCTAAATCCTTAATGGCTTATCCGATTTTGGTGATTTTTGTTTCAAAAATATGTATTTTAATATTCCAAACGCAATGTTGTCATCAAAATGTCTATATTATAAGCGTTTCATGCTGTTTTTTAGGATCAATGCAAAAAAATTTAAAAATTTGGGAAAAAAATCCAAGATTCTCTGGCAAAATAAGGCATCATACTATGATGCCATCATAGTCAATGAATGGTTTGTTTTAAGGTAAAAATAACATCATAAAAAACTTCCGGACATACAGAGACACCAGAAACCATGTCTTATTTGTTGCTGTGTGACATTTAGTGATGAAGATATTCCCATTTATCTGACTAGTCACGTCAAGTGAGAATTGTGACGTTACAACATCATGTATCAGCATTCACAAATAAATGTGTCTAGTTTGGCATAACTCTCCAACAGCTTACCAGATATTAATCATTTTTGTGTCAAATTATAGCCTTTATTTAACAATATGCCCAGTCCAATGGTGATGCCAAAAAGAAGAAATTATGAGTATTTTATATTGTTTCTTATGATCATTGGTTATTTCCAGGCGAAGCAAGGCTTATGACATGCATTATTTACTTTGACACACAGACAGACAGAAAATTATAACGACATGAGACGAGTTGTAAATACGGATGATGAGGAGACCCTGGGTCTCAGACCCACCAAATATAATAGGGAATGTTCCTGACTCCTTGTGAGACTTCTTGCCAAGAAAGATGGTGGCTGCCCGGGTAGTTCCGAAGTACACCAGCACAACACAAGTCAAAAAATAAAACAAAATAATTTTAAATTTGAATCTGAAATAATTTCATGAAATTTTTTTAAAGTGTTTTAAGTTTCAGTTGTTGTCTTATATCTATGCTGTATATATATATATATATTTATATTGTTGTTGTTTTTTTCATCAACAGGTAACTTCCATCTTCAAAGAGATTGACGTGTCCAACATGACGGTCATAGCTGAGAAACAGACTTTCTTCCAGCTCATTTCTGGCCTCGGAGTAAATGTCGACCAAGTCATGGAGATGACAAAGAATCTAAAAGCTCTCAATTATGACAACTCAGCAGTTTTTATCGAAGCTGTTTGATGTAATCATGTGAAATGTTTAATGTGTCACGTTGTTTGTATAAATGAATATGCTGCAGTTACAGCAGGTTACAAAATGTAAGAAATAAATCTCATTATTTCATCAAGACAGACAAGACTCAAGTTTTGTTGCTTTGGTTAGGGGCAACCATTTAATCTTTGGGGGGGCTGGGAGTTTTTTTTTTAAGTAAAGAAATTCTTTCCCAGATTTAGTACGTGTTAAGTGAAATGAATAAACCCCTCTATTATCTGATGGTCGCCCCTTAGTGTATATTAGAGCCCTGCGCAGGCCTAAAAACTAGGCCCACGCCCGGCCCGACTTTTCAGAGTCAAGCCCGTACCCGGTCTGGCCCCGAATTAAGAAGAGAATGTAGGCCAGGCCCAAGACAGGTCACTTTTTCCTGGGAGTTGTTAGGCCAAGACCTGGCCCGTACCAGGTAAATTTAAACAAATTGCAGCCCAAGCCCAGCCCAAGCCCACGGCCGGGTTTCGGGTTTACCCGTACTCAATACCTACTGAAGAGAAATGTAGATGAAACAGAAGATTCATGATAAAAAATGTATTAATATTAATTTAAACATTTTAAACAGCCATCACGTTGGACGGCTGTTTCAATCTTCCTTCACCTCATTGCCGTGTCCTCCTCCTGTCCTTATTAGCCTACCAAGTGCAAAAATACAGGACGTAAAGCCCCAATCATCCATCCATTTCAAATTTTAAACAGCCATCAATCATCACAAAAGGTCCAAATGTGACATTTTAAAGTGTAATCTAAATTTCTAAGCTTTTCTTTTACCTCAGCAGCCAATTTTCTTGTTATTTTTATCCACAAGTTATAAGAAACAAGAATCCGCGGATTCAAAGCCTGGCTCAAGTGGCAGTGATGATGGCGAAATATGTAGCAATGCTGGTGAAATAGTTAAGTCTACTTTATGCATGGTTTGGAAATGGCAGAGGTAGATGCTTCTGAATTGCAGCAAGTGAAGTGTCGTTATTGTGGTTGCTGAGAATTGACGTGCTGGGTTACCTCTGCAGCTTCAGTTGAATAGAGGAGAGTGGGGCATAACCATCCCGCGGGGCATAACCACCCGCCCAGTAGGTGATTGGTTCCACATAGTGAAAATATTGTTAGTGCAGGTGATTTTACTTGTGTGAGACAACTTTTTACTGGCAGGGGGTATTTGCAAGCAAAAGGCAGAAGTTGAACCAGGGACGGACGCTCCACCAGACCAAAATTTTATTATTTTTACATGTTAATTTTATCATCGCGCGGTCGCATTATGTCGCGAACTATGCGTTCCGCAACGTGATAGCCCGATAGACCCCACCGGATTTTCTGGATCCCCCCCTGGGCAGAACCAAATTGAACAGATCAGTTTGCTTTCTTTAAGCAGCTTCATCTTATCTTTACATACATGTGATGACATTCAACATGAAGGGAACAGTGATAGGCATCGTGTTGGTTCATATTTTGACAAATTTTCAAATTGGATTTAACTGTCATTAAATCACGTCATGAGTGATAATAGGGGTAGTGGCTGTTTTACGATTTTTTTTTCAAATCTTGAAGTTGCCCAATTTCCTCTTTTGGGAAAAAAAAATGGCGAAATTTTTTTTTTTATCTCGGAAAAGTTGCCCGATCTCCTCTCTTTGAAAAAAAAAGAAATTAGTGCAATTTAAAAGAAAAAAATTTTTTTTTTATCTTGGGAAAATATTTTTTTTTTTGAAATTGCAAATTTCAATACTTTCCATAAATCTAGCATCCCAAACAAACCAATAAAACACACAAACAGATATATTCAACCTTTATCTATTGAAAAATCGCGTTGAATGACAATATTTTCAGACAGTAACTCCTGAATTAGCCTGGTGAGCCAGGCTAAAAATGTTTGATTATTTAAGTCAATTAAAATGAGTGCAGTTAAAACTTGTGAAGGGTCATTGTATTGCCTATATAGAATGCAGCTGGAAACCTAACCCCTCTTTCACAAATTGCAAACACCAATCACAACTACTCTGACAGTTGAAGGACATCTAATACATGAATGTGGTCTTATGGCACAATATGACAGTTATGATTTTTAAAACATCAGTGACGAAACATCTGGTATTACATATTTTGCCTTATTCTTTGGTTAATTTGTTCTATACTAGTTTGGGTTTACAACTTTGGGTTATCTGCACAATTGCACAATCTGACCATTGTCTCACCCCTATAATTGAAGACAAGATTTGAAGCTCAGCAAGAAAGCAGGGGTATCAAATGACATCAGACAATAAGTTTGGTAACATGCAAAACTTTATCAACATCATATTATAATACATTCTAGTGTTTTATCATTAAACTAAATCTAGAATTTAACAAATAAGTTTTATAATGTTGAGTATTTTTAAATATTGTAATGTATCAACAACTATTAGTATGAGATGGATATAAATCTACCTACCTATCTGGCTATCTAGCTATCTATCCATCTATCTAGTAATATATCTAGCTGTCTATCTAGATATTTCATATTTTATGTATATAACTTAATGAGGTATGTCACACATTTAGTGGCTAAATCTGTGCTCTTTCAGCAGCATGTACCTCTGTGAGTGTGTCAGGCCGGGCCTGGTCCATACCCGTTAGCTTTAGGCCCAAGCCCGGCCCAAGCACTGTATATATTGCTATGTATATATATAAATCATAGATGGCAGTCTGGTTCTGGTACGATGACGATACTGCCATCTTGTGGTTACAAGTTGCATTTGCAGAATATTGATTTTTTTTATTACTTGATGTTCAACTATGTTCGGAGTACATAACATTAATCAAGAGTTATAGGACTGGCATTGGCAGTGCAGTTTTAAATTAACTTTTAATCTCAATTATTATGGCATTGTCTGAAGTCCAAGGCTTTAGGGGCTTTTTCGGCGGATTTCTGTCAATAATGCATGTTGGTGGTCTTGGGTACAGTTCTGTATCTCTTGCAAACTTCAATGTAAATTGGCCTTTTCTGCTAAGGTATTGGGCGCATTGGTCCAAGTAACTTTGATTACTGTTTTGATTTCCTGGTCTGTAGACACTCAAAATAAGCCCAGACAGGGAATTTGCATTCATTCCAGGCGCACACATCTGCCTGTCGTGTGGCACCATGCAGGAACGGGAGTCGAACCCGGTCGCTGAGAGCCTTACATTCAAGGTCAGGTGCTCTAACCGTTAGGTACACATTTAGGGAAAATAAATAGATAATAAATAGATAAGTACAGTTGAGGTCGAAAATTTGCATAAAGTGGTACAGGAAATAGTTAAAGATTTGGTGAAACTGACCAATTATAGCCAAATTCATAAGTTCAATATGTAAGAAATAAGGGACAGAAGGGCCAGATATGCTGACCAGTTTGTACTTATGTAATACATCTTTAACTATTTCCTGTTCAACTGTATGCAAGTTTTTGACCTCAACTGTAGATCCCCTGGGGAAGTAGATTCTTTGCAAATTTGAGGGTATACACTTATTTTTCAAGGAAGTTCGCAATCCTGGGTGAAGAAAATATTCATATTAGAGTTACCCTGTCAATCCTAGATTTTTGATGTCTTTAGAAGGAAAGTCATGAGGCAATAACGGTTTTCACCATAAAAAAAATGAAACTGAATGTTTGTGAGAGAACCAAAAATAGGCCACCATTTTTTTAAGTGAGTTTGAGAGGTAATGCAACGTGTGATAAATTTGCATCTGTGCGATAAACAACCAACTGCATAACTTTAACATGTTTTACGTGATTACAGATCTCATATTAGTGTGCCATGTTCTTTTCAACTGCCACAGTGCTCACGTGATGTCAGTGCATATTGAATATATTGGTACATTCACAGTTTCAGTTGTGTTACTTGGGACCTTCCCTGATCAGATCATTATGAATCCACAAGAAACTGCTAAAATTTTGGTGAGGCCTGATCATTCTGTTTGATGTGTTGAAAACACACAAAGGTTTCTAATCCCTGCTAACATGCTCCAACTGAATAAAGGACCATTCAGAATTTTCAGAATTTATCACGGGGGGGGGGGGGTGGGAGTTTTGTCAGAGGGGCTACTAACTTTTCACACATGTTTAAAGGGGGGGGGGGTGTACTAATTTTTGACAACATGTCTAAGGGGGGTAAGATATTCTAATGAAACAAAGATGTTATAAAACGCGCATACACTCTGTTTAACCACACGTTTTTATGCGCAAAGTCCGTGAATCTGTATGCTCGATTGTCCAAGGGGCACATTACGGTATATATGTATGTATTGCTTTGTAGGATGAGGGGGGGGGGAAGTTTACAAATACGCATGAAACCTAAGGGTGGGGTACTAAAAATCTGCATCAAACTCAAGGGGGGGTATCAATTTTTGACAGGAAGTTCGGGCAAAACCTACACCCCCCCCCAGTCATATATTCTGAATGGTCCCTAAACGATCATGCACAATAATTATTCCACATGAAAACAGATCAACCAGTTGTTATTCACACATAGCCAGTAAACCTAATTTGTTATTAGCAGTTGGAATCAATACTTGAGCTGTGGTCTCAAATGCTCACAAGGAGTGCCCAGATAGTGATGTCAGTATTGAGATACTGACATCATCTCTGCATATATTCACATGGGACATGGCTCACTTATATGAGATCTGTAATAACAAGGTGCCCATATAACATCGCATAAAATATCATAGGAATACAGAATTTTTTACAGTGAAATATAGGAGTGTTTTACCTAATTTCTTCTGATGGTGTTTCATAATTTGAAACTTTATATCACGGAAAAAAACTTGCATAGAACTTCATATGCACATGCTAGAAAAATCTCTAGAATACATTGTGGAATTTCTTTTTTGCTAACCAAATGAAACTAGGGTGCAAATAATGCCGAAAAGAGGAGTCAAGAGTCGGGGTGGAAATTCAGGAGACCTAAAGGAGTCGGGAGTCGTTTTTCAGGAATGCACAGGAGTGACGAGTCGGGCCAGGTTCATTTGCTACCAGACTCTGAAGCCCTGTCTCCAACAAACATTGTACTTATGTTCAATTGTTCATGGCTTAGAAATAACAACAAATGCAGTAAGTTATTATTTCAGTAGCAAGCTAAAAGTTTATTATTAAGTTACATATATTATGAACATCAAAATGTAATGCGATGCATGATCAACTAAATATAAAATGAAGTCAGGATTATGATAAGTCAGATTCTCATGACAATATTATACCATGAAAAACAATAATTCAGCGTATGGTAAAAATGTGTACATTACGATTATTGAATAAACTGTCCAAGAAGAGTACTTGTTTTGAATACTATTAGGAGATATTTGATGATTAGGCACAATTGATAGACACCTCCCGACCAGACGCCTTCATCATTGCATTCCGAAAAGAACATTCTCAAGTTAACAAGTTTAAATGCAGCCTCAACTTGGAGTACCTTAAATTTATGCTTATAAACTTTTATTCTTCTTATGACAAAGTTATATTAACTTTGTTCTACTTACCATATTCAATAATTTATAATTATTTCTATTTCCGTTCCTTATAAATTATATCAGTATTAATAACGGTTGTAACGCAACAAGATTGTTTCGGGAGTACACTATTATATAATCACTTTTGGCACATACAATATTCTAACGCGTCCTAACAATACCAAAGGTCATTTTATGGCTGATTTGGGCAGGAATCTGTGATATTGTATAATTCCAGGGTAAGATTTATAATAGTTTCAATGCTCAATTTAGAAATTTTAGTGCCCAATACATAGGGATCCAAACTTTTGTACGTAAGTTAATTAGGACTTGTAAAGTTGACACTAAATTTTGCAAGTAAAAATGGGGGAATCAAAATTTCAATGCTGAACTTGGCATGGATAAATGGGGAGATTGAAAATTTGGCGCTCAATCTAGCATGGGCTGATAAGGATACCAAGTTTTTAATGCTCAATTTAGCGTGGCAAATGGAGTTAATCAAATTTCATGCTCATGTCAGCATGGACAAAGGGAGAAATTGGAAATTTAGCATGTAATTTGGCAATGAGAAATCTGGATTCCTAAGTTCTGACGCTAAATTTAGGTATGGACAAATTGGGGAATAAAATAATGAAACCTTT
The DNA here is from genome assembly GCA_026936325.1 of Platynereis dumerilii. Lineage (NCBI taxonomy): Eukaryota > Metazoa > Annelida > Polychaeta > Phyllodocida > Nereididae > Platynereis > Platynereis dumerilii. The sequence goes on along the minus strand of JAPTHN010000089.1, from coordinate 1,307,132 downwards.
GCCCAAAAAATCCCTTTAGGTCTGGTCGTTTGCCCTCATCAGCTTCCATGACCTTTGTATTCACAACTTGCAGATTCTAAGTCATCAATCCGCACTTGTTGGCAATTGAGGTGATAGTCATTTGAAAATACACATTGTAATTCATGATGATTGATGATATTGTTGCCTTGTTGGCAATCTAACACAATGAGGATTGCGTCCAGTTTGAAAGGTCTCCGTACATGAAGAGACTATTCGAAATACCCGTCGCTAACGTGAAAAACTTCAGTGATCTTTGATAGCTTTAACATTGTTACTGTCCACAACAGTCACCTCTCGATAACAAAGTTCCATAAGACAATTTCAGACAAATACAGTGAGACAAATATATCCGAGACAAATATATATATATCCGAGACGTTATAACACACGTGGCAACATGCATATGGGCATACGTGGCATACAAAACAAGTTTCATCAGCTTTCTCAATACTGTGCCCCCAAAAATAAGTAGGACACACAAAGAGGCAATAAATTAATAAATGCATGAAACTTTCTCACAGTCAGCCATATCATGATAACTCACATGAGTTCAACTAACAATCATATTATATCACACGAGCCATGTCCTCTTCAACTAATCACATAGCACAGCTAGCTAATACACACTGTCCTGCAATGGGAGAATTTAGGATCTGCAAAGCAGAAGTAATATCAAGTCCTCCGTCATGTCTGGGCTCCGCATGGGGTTGTGTCCCTTTGTCTCATTTTACTTTTGAATTCCCTATCCCTAAGCCATTTTACTTTTGAATTCCCTGTCCCTAAGCCATTTTACTTTTGAATTTCCTGTCCCTAGGCCATTATACTTTTTAATTCCCTGTCCCTGGGCCATTTTACTTTTGAATTCCCCGGGCCAATTAACTTTTGAATTCTCTGTCCCTTTCCAAGTTTACTCTTTGAACTTTTGAGCTCCTTGTCCATAAGATCTGAATGGTGTTTTGTGTCCTCTTAGATGTCCCGGAGCCATTTTACTGTTGAATTCCCTTTTCCCAACCCCCTGCCCTTCCAGAGCATGAAGTGTTCATTCAGTGAACTGCCCTCCCATTATTTCCGGGGCTGTTTGCAACGCCAGAGATTGTTCCTCGGTTTCAAATTTTGCAGATCCTAAAATCTTCCATTTCAAGAACAGAGGAGCTAAATGCAGGCACAAATTACAATCAATCATAAACAATCAATCTGATTCAATCAACAATCAATCAATCAACAATCAATCATCAACACCATTGCAGGTCATAAATATCTTAAATAACATAACAACTCTGGCTGATTTCCAGATCTTTCTGCAGCAAAAAGCACTTACCGGATTTAATTAATTAACTTCGGAATCAACCTATTATTGGAAAAGAAACAATCTTGCAACCGGCCATCCTCCAATTTAAATTAATCTTGGAAGTTTTTCAGGCAAGTATCGTTGTTGAACAGTGCTTAACATTGTTTAACATTGTCGATCATAATCAAACATTTTCAAATATATCGTTAAAGAGTATTCAACTTTGTTTAACATAGTTCACAGGGGAAGTATGAGTGATTAAATTTTGATGTCACAGGAGGACCCAACTTTTACATTGAAATTAGTTGGTTAATTGGTCATCGAAAGATACAATATTATGTGACATCACTGGTGAGATATGACTCATTGATAATATTATTCTTGTATTTAATAAGCAGTCATGGTTAGAACAGGATATTCCTTGCTAAGAGAATGTGAGTCATAGAAAATTAGTCTTCGATTGCATGCTTGTATATAATGTTTATCATGGAAACTATAGGATATATGATATCGGTCAGAGCATTTGGTTAATCACTCATCTTTCCCTGGCTATAAAATTATTCAAACATTTTAAAGTTTATTCCGCGTTTCATTTTTACACATGCATGCGATTCAACATTCACCGATAACTAGTAGACAAGTCGAGACAAGTCGAGACAAGACAATACTGGCATAAAATCGGTTGTACGTAAGACTAAGATTAAAGCCCTGGCATCTTGTAATTTCTCATCGTGCTTATTCGCTAACATTTCTCTCCTGGCACCTCAAGGGTGACACTTCGTGATATCTGACACCACACATGAGTTGTGGATTATCATTTCAACCTTGGCCAATTTAATAACAAGAGCTTTTTTTATTCTTAGTGAATTCTTACCAAAACCTTAGAGCACTCTCCTATGATTGAGGTCAGTAGATGATATGGTTTCAATGCTTGGAAATGTGAAGGATTCCTGCATTTACATTTCATTTGAGAGTCCCACATTTTTAGACTAAACATTTGTGTGCACTGCCATCAATGCCACCAATGCCATGGCATTTGTCAGTAATGGCACACAGTGATGCCATTACTTGTGGCATCACTTATGACAGTCTGTGTGCAGTTCTAAGAGCATTCGTCATCTGAGGCTATCAGTAGATATCATCAAGAGATATCATCAAGAGATATTCTAGTATTCAGAAATGAAACCAAATGGAAATATACTAGTAAGTGTGAGCAAATCATAGATCTATGTTGTGAGCAGAGTCTATCATACTGGCAGAGGGAAATGAGCAGCACTAAGTCACAGAGCATGATTGTCTATCCTAGTAGTATATGCCTACTGCATTTATTCTGATCAGAAAAAGTTCCAATGATTTCACTACACATCCAGGATTCCCAACATGAGTCATTCAGGATTCTTCCAGGAGAAATCCTCCAGGATTCAGTCCACGATTCCCTCCAGGATTCCCAAGGAATTCTCTGGAATTCCTCAAGGATTTGTCTTTGACGACAGGACCCATCCTGGATTCCTCCAGGAGTCATCCGAGATTGCTGTCAAGGATGCTCCTTGATTCATCCGAGAGGTCTCCTCCAGTTCAGGATTCTTTCAGAACAACTCAAGGATTCCTCAAGGATTCCTCATAGATACCTCAAGGATTGATCCAAGAGGACTCCTCCAGGAATCCCAAAGGATACCTCCAGGGTTCCACAGGACTCGAATACAGTATTCAACCATGATTAATTCCTGGTTACCCAAGCCATCAAGCTGCAGCATGACTAACACCTTGCCCCCCCCCCCCTCCAAATCATTGGAACACTAAACTCTCTCAAGTGCACAGTGACGAAAAGATAACTCCGTTTAAAACGACGAATAGAGAATTGTGCGTCTCAGAATTGAATTATCGACATTCTGCCATGCTAACCTCCTGGGCCAACCGAACATTGAAGTTGATGATGAAAAACAGTGGAGTCTACCTACAGAAAGCAACTGCATAGCTAGTCCAACAGATAAAACGAAAATCCCAGTGAGCAGATCGAACAGCCTGTAAGAGGCCTACCTTCAAAGATCAAGAAACCTGCTTGAACATTCACCTTGAGCAATGGACACCTAATTGTAGAGAATAACAATTCATAATACACCATGTTGACTTAGCTCTAATAATATGTTTTATAATATATATATAGTAAACACAGACAGCGATATGTACATAAAGAGAATCCTATAACAAACAATTAACATTCGCAGGAAGGTCCCATTGGCTGACCGCCAGCGGAGGTTGGGAGCCAACGCGCATGCACACCACGAGACAAGCAAAAGCAAGAAGACGCTTTCCAGCAGCGAAGATAAATGAGGAGATGAAAGCACTAGAAAGCACAGTCCAAGATGCGCAACCGCATTGTACAGCTCAATAGAATTGCACAGCTCAATCGAATTGCACAGCTCAATTGAACAGCGAAAAGATGCTAGCATAACACGGAGTGGTCAACTTTTCTGTCGAGTGCTGAGTACCACAGCAGGACCACAGAGTTGTACGAGGTACAAACAGTCAGAACGCACATGTCAGATCAGGTGGCTACCTTGCGTGATCTTGCACAGTGATCTTTGGCTTGGTGGGATTTGATCCTTCAAAATAAGTCATTGGTGGCTAAACTGAGCCGGTAACAAAAACACATTCACAAATTGTACTGAGGCCGCACAGACCGTCCGATTAGAACGACAGCATCAGTTCGCTCGTCCCGGATATAGAAGACAAAGGGATGATCAGCCTTGAAGATCTTCTTGGGCTTGGTGTCCGCCACTCCGACGTCGTGGAAGGAGGTCATGGCGGGCGTCTCGTTGGCGGCTTCGTCAATCTCCAGCATCACATGATGAAAGACTCGCCAGAGGAACAGTTCGTTGCTGCCATCAATCCCAGAGAAGTCCGCTTTATTCTCGTAAAAGGCATTCTTAACGCCAACCTTTTGAATGAACTCCGACACACCGCACCCAGCCTCGAATTTGAACTTGGGTAGAAAAACGTCCACATACTCTTCGGTCAAGTGGTTGTGCAGCTGGTGCACCATGGAGCGCGACAGGTTCTTCTCGATCTTGCTGATGCCGTCCAACTTGCGAGGGAGGAAGATGAACATCTTCATGTGGGTGTTCGCGAAGGGCATCTCCAGGACGTCAGCGTCCACCTTCTGGATGAAGCCCACTTTGAAAGTGTTCTGCTGGTTCATCATGTTCACCTCAATGATTTCCTTGCCCTGCAAGTGAAACGCCATTTTACAAGTCCTCTTTGGGTCAAACGCATGGTACCACTGCACTTTCATGTAGAGGCCACAAATTAGGAAGAGCTTAGTGTCCCGGTCAACGTATCCCATAGGCAAGACGTCTTTGAGGCGGCCGTGGGTCTTGTCTTCTACCCACTTGTTGATCTCCTTCCGCGCCACTTCCGGCCGCCTCTTGAAGTCCACGTGGCGTATCCGCGAGATCTCGTAAGTAGTGAGGATCTCCTCGTACTCGTTGGTCATCTTGTGTTCCATTTGAGCAAAGAGTCTGATGGCCGTCTCGATGTGGCAGCCCTTGGGCATGGATGAGCGCAGGCTATCCCAGTGGATGGCCGCATAGGCCGGGAGGATGTGGCACGCCTCCACCTCCTTCAGGAAGAAGGCGTTGTACATTTCAGTCTGGGTGTCGGCCATCGCTCCGATGTAAGCCATGCCCAGCCCCAGACCGATGCCCAGGGGGGTGAGCAGGAGGCTGTTGGGTTTCTTGCCATCCTTACAGAACTCTTGGTAAAGAGCCACGGCAAACTTGTTGTGGGCCCGGCACAGGGAGAGCAAGTGCGTGCGGGTTGTGGTTGGTGCTGGACCCCGTGGCTCCTCATCGTCTAGTTCATCGTCACTGCGAGGGCCCGAGGTCGATGGCACCGCGCCCATTCTCACCTGGAAGAAGAGAGAGAAGTGTCAGTCACGCAATGGCAAACTACATTCCAAACAAAGAATAAGAATAACAGTGAGGCAATAAATTAACAAATACATGAAACTTTCTCAATGTCAACCACATCATGATAACAAGCTAGGGAGCATATAAGATCTGCAAAAGTAAAAATATTCCCTCTATTATAGGATACATTCTGCAGAAAACCACGTCCAACAAAAACTATAACCATTAACACCTAACATTATTGGCATACTTGTTGCCCAAAAAATTGTCTATACAGTTAAAAATCACTCAATGCATAAATCTAACTGATAATACCAGTGTGAAGATAGCAGAAGTAGAACTACTGCGCCGCGAAGAGCCTGCAGAAAGTGGAAGTGATGCACAGCGCTTGGCTATAATTCAAGTGGTTAGTAGCAGTGGCTTGCTCCCACAACAGTCTCTGGGATAGCAACATTTTGGCTTTTATTCTTATGGCAGCTGATGTTTGCCGCCTGAATTTTGCAAAAAGGCTGAGTCAGGGAAAGAGTGCTTCTCCAAATGACGATAGACCTAATAGGGTTATCTAAGCGACACACAGCGACCAAGCCAGCATCCGCCATTCGGCCCAATCAATTATGGATGTTCTCCCCTGGATTCTAGACAGACTTGCAGCCGGCCCGCCATGTTCCTCCGCTTCCAAGGGCTTCCTCGAGCCTCTGTGACCACAGCCTGTCCGACTTAACAGAGTTAGCGTTCCAGGGAGGAGGCCAACCGAGGGGTCGGGAGACGGGCGGAGGCTTGTTGCGTCATCCACAGGTCTCTGGCCACATGCTCCCATCTCCCGCCCCATCTCTTGCATCTAATACTCGCGAATCTAAAGTGCCCCCGAGGAATCTAGCACCACTAATACAACCGGTAACTTCCTGACTTTCTATGTAAGGTGGACACGCATGCAAATAATTCCTAGCTCCCACTCCCACTGATCTAATTTAGCCACTGGCCAATTTTCCACTATAGTTACTCTCCCAAGAATTACTCAGATGGATGGTATTGCTTCTACCGCAATGAACGTCTGCCATTAAAACTTCATAATATGACCACTTGGCATTTAGCATGTTGACCGAGACAGTGAACAAAGGCAGTGTCCAACATACACACTGCGTAGATACCCAGAGTTAGGGAGCAAGTCTCACTTCAAGGTATTACGACATGGTATTACGACATGGTATTACGACATGGTATTACGACATGGTATTACGATATGGTATTACAATATGGTATTACGATATGGTATTACAATATGGTATAACGCAGGAGTCCGCAAGAGAAAGGAAATTAATAAAAGCAGCCATACACCCACAGATTGGCTACATAGAAATAAAGTACACCCCCTGAAAAAAATAACCAACAAATGATGGATGGACAGTGGACGGAACAGAGGATGTCCTTGAGGCAGCTTTGGGCGGGTGATCAGCACCCGGAGTCCGCCTCCGCCCAGATCAGGGTGCATCTCATTCGCCATTGATCTGTTTTGCCTCTTCTCCCTCGGAGACCATAACTCAACGTGACGGTGACGTCATGCTTCCATATCCACCACGCGTGACGACATGGCGTCATTATGGGCACCATTGTAGTGCTATAATGGGCTGCAAAACGGGCACCGATGCAATAAATGGCAGCTATTGAGACCAGGCTGGGATAACACAGCTGCCTGTTATTAGAAAAGATCTGGCGACAAAAAACACCGGGCTTTATCTGAACACTCGTTCTGTTTATATCCATGGATTGTGCTGACAATTAAGAACTTGAGAGAACTCAAGAGCAAGAAAAATGCCAGCTAAGACCATCAACAATATAACACAAGCACCTCAGATTATGAGCACTCGCCAAGTACTGCAGTTATGATAACAAAACAGCAGCCAGCAACCGCCACATGCATGCACACTGCCACACAGTGCAATCAAGGCCAGATTACCATTATAGGCTTGGTGGCTGGAGGCAGACCTAGGTCCGGGTCACCATTTATTATGAATGAAGAAAATGCGCAGAATCATGAAATGGGTTCATACAGGAGCGCAGTCTACCTCAGCAGTATAGGCCTACCAATCAACGTAGAAACCAACGTCTGAATACCAACCACCTGAATACCAATCACTGGTACACTAACCACCAAACACGCCAAGTAACAGTTCTAAATTAAATAAGGTAATGATATGCCAATCAACAGTTTGCAAATCATTAGTACGTTTATGCTACTCAATTAATAGTAAATCCACAATTGTCAATGAGGTCTTCTAAGACCAGCACATGCCAACCATTAGTATATTTCATTCAACAGTAAACCAATCATCAGCATTACGCCAGTTTTTTTTAGTAAACCAATCATGTATGTCATGCATGTGCCAGTTAACAGTTATCAATGACCAGCATACTGACCACAAGCCAGTCAACATAATAAGCCAGTCAATAGCATAAGCCAGTCATCAGTTACTGTAAGCAAGTTCAACATTCCAGTCAGTGGCCCTTTTCCATTTGCCCATCTCCCATGTGGACTGGTCAGCGACCGGTCAGCAATTAACAGGCCAAAACACATTGCAGCTCCACACTCTGCCCATGGGTAGCCATATATCAACAGCAACCAACTACCAATATTAAATGGGGCAACAGCATCCAGATAGCATCAAAACACTCAGAAAACAGTGCATGTCAGGCAGCGGAGGCTGTAAGGTTGAATTGTGCATCTGCCTCATCCTGCCTGTACACAGAGTACAGCCCAATAATCAATCTATCAATCATTGAGTGAATAATTAACAAACACAGGAGATGAGTTGGACACTGACCAAGAGCTGAGTGCTGGAAATAATGCACTTGGGAAACCCTTAAACTCCTTCACATGACTCAATCACATGACTCAAATGAAGGTCAAGAACCTGTAATTAAACAACACAAAGCAGAAGAACCAAGAGCTGAAGAGACCTCCAGAGCAAGTCCACAAGATGAGGGACCACAAAGAGAAAAGAAAATATGACCCCAGGATAATGGAGGCACTTCAAAGGCAAGGCTTACATGGGACATTGATGGGACAGAATGGGACATAGATGGGACATAGATGGGACATTAGAGGGGACATTGATGGCAGTCAGTCAGACTCATTCTGCAGCATATCCAGGAGGATCAATCTCAGATAAGGGGGACAGTACATCAAAGCAATGATGGACAGGCTGATAGACAGGCTGATAGACAGATAAGCCCAAGGATGCATAAAGACAATTCAGACAAAGAACAACAACTGCGTGACATAAAATGTCTGGGGCCCTTCTCAGTGGAAGGCAGCTAGCCTCTGGAATGGCCGTGGTCCAGGTTGGATCCTCAGCCTGCGCGACTCACGTTCAACGAATCTTTTACTGGGGATACACTATAGATAGATATGGCAAGTGCAGTTCTCTAAGGCCAGTTCTGGATGCTCACGACAGTCAATTGATTAGATGGGAGAGAGAGCAGGAGACCTCAACATGCAACATTTCCCCCATGTCAGGGATCTTTTACCCACTCAGCACAGACACTATACAGTGGGCGGCCAATTTAACATCTAATCCAAAATTACATCCAGCTGGGATTTTGCTCTTTAAAAAGGTCCAGGACAAACATTTTTGGTTCAAACCCATGCAGGCAAAGACCTTCAGCGGGGCAGGCGTGAACTGTATTCCACTCAGACACTCAGCTTCCAAGAGTGCACCATGCCTCATTACCGTAATCCCCTCATCCTAATAAGCTTTTAAAATCGGTGCAAAAAATACAGGACATAAAGCTTTACTATGGCATATCACCTCACTTTATCACGGCATATCACCTCACTTTATCACGGCATATCACCTCACTTACCCCATAAAATGTCCATTTCATGAGTTGGATTTCAATGACTCCAAATTTTCCCAGACTCAGTCATTACAGTAAACATCAGCATGAGGTGCCGATCAAACAGAGCGTGAAAAACCAATAAAAAAAAGGCTGGGCATGAGATTAGTATTGATAACGGCATGTTCACATGACTATGCCATTTCTTACTGGGGTTACCGGGGTATGCCTGCACAGTACTCCGGGGGTGGTCGATCGTGATTCAGATGGGAAACCCAATCGCAGAGTGGAACTCACTCGGAATATTCAATTGCCCCAAACAAACAACCATACCAGTCATTCATGCAGCACATAAAGTACCAGGCCCCACACAATGCAGCCATGTTGAGTTGCCATGATGATTTGCCATGATTCAACTGATGATGATTCCATCTCATTCAATCTTGTTCCTCCACTCTCACCTGTTGACTACACCTGCCCCATCTAGTGGTAGCCATGTGTTATCCATGTTTTCTCAGCCTCAGCAGCTCTGTCCATCATTCAGTTATTTGCATGGAAAGTCTGCTAGCAGCAGCACATTGTACAGAATAGGTATTTTGAATAATAACCACAATACATGAACATGCATGAATCACAACACGTGCGAGAACAATAGTGTACAGTGCCGCCTGTAAGTATGTGAAACGCATGACATTGTGCCATTGCATCAATGCTAAACATCCTCCGCCTAACTGCTTGTGGAGGCATAAATTTTCATCGGATGAAAGGGAAACAAAGTGGGTCATAAAGGCCGATGTGTGAGGCAAGTGGGATAAAAATAGCAGCCCATTTTCTTCGCTGTAGTCGGAGTTAGGTATGGGTCAAAGTCTTTGATAAGTAAGTGAACCACCCTTCCCTATCGTTTAACATTGGGCCTGCGTTTCACTTACTTATCAAAGACTTTGACCCATACCTAACTCCAACTACAGCAAAGAAAATTGGCTGCTATTTTTATCCCGCATGCCTCACATATCGGCCTTTATGACCCAAAATGTTTTCCTCTCATCGGATGAGAATTCGTCCTTCCAGAAGCATTTTGATTAAGGATGTTTAAAATGATGCAATGGCACAATATCATGCGTTTCACTTACTTACAGGCGGCACTGTATAGATAAACCTCAGATGCTGTTGACCAAGGCCAAGACACCGCTAATTCCAATGAATGAATACCATAGGCAGCTGGGTGGCTGAGTGGTTAAGCTCTCTGCCTGCTCTGTTGAAGGGCTCAACCAGCAAGGGTTCAATCCCGGGTGGTGCCAAAAATAGTTTTAGAGGATCCAGGTCTAAATCCTTAGCAAAATCCCAGCTTAATGTTGTTTGGATGAGTCGTAAAATTGGTGACCCCGTGTAACCATCTCTACGCTGGCAAGAAAGGATCCCTCACATGGGGTAAATGTGTAAAGCTCTCATCTTATCAATCAACCCTTAGGAGCAACCACAACTGAGCTTAGAGTGCTGCACTCTCCATACCTATCTATCCATCTGCTCTTTAAGATGTCTCTGAAGTGGAGTTGGTCTTTTTGCACCTTCACTCAGCATAGATAAAGAAGGGACCAGTGATGACCCCTGAGGCAACAGGCGTACTCCACACAGCATCAAACAGGTAAAGGGATTAGAGGCAGATTAGATGAGGATTTCATAGAATTAGAGGCTGAGGTGTTTGGTGGCTGTGTAATTACTGCAACAAAGATTAGAACAGAAGACACAGGATGACGCAAGAACACTCTTGAGGACATCGTGGGGACATTTTGGAGGCACAGTGGGGACGCCGAGAGACGGAACAAACCAAGTGAAGAAGACAAGAGACAGCAGTAAAAGAACAAATAAACGTCACAGGCATTTGCACAAGACCCAGCAATCCACCAGGGGGCCACACTAGTCTGAATTCCTAACAACTCACTCCGTAGACCGAGCCTGTGAGCCTTTTGAAATATTACTACCCTCACCAGATTTCGCCAGAGAAGATCGTCGACAATTTAGTCGTTCCTCTGACAGATACACGAGTTCCACCAGCCTCCAGGGAAAACAACGATGACATCTGACTGACTTAACTTTCCTATTCACTTTGAGCCAGGGAGACAAATGCCATCCACTATTTACGAGGGAAAAGGAAGCAAGGCGGATGCAACCTACGGAAAGACTATTTATAAACGAGACTCATTAATCGCAGGTTCATATATATATAATAAGTTCAGCTTCATGGTAATTAAAGACCATCACAGCACTCCTCTGTCTGTGCATGATAAGGCATGAATTAAATATCAAGCTCTGCAAACTTGTAAATATGAGTCGGTGATTTCCTTCCGCCCAGCGACAACTCCAGCACAGCTTATATTTGGTGTGGAAAACTACAGAATTCATAGCGGCATAATTGAAAGCCAGCTCCAGACAGCTCCATAAATTTGTATTGGATCATACACAATGAATTGGTGCCTGGTTGCAGACTAATTCCCAGAACCTATTACATGACATCTGCTAACATAAACATTGCATATTTTGTTTCGTTTGCTTGGAAATTGCAGAGTAGTGTAGGCTGGTGAGCCTTCCCAACCGGCCTGCCACTACCAATCCGCATTTCATTGATAACCCAAGAGCCCCAACGGAATAGTACGGATCCACATCAGCCACCAAACGAAACGGCACTGTTCCCACAGGAGCAGCCCTACCAGTCCTGTACAACTCTACTTTGGCTAACACAATGAACTATAGGATGGCTGATGAATGCCCCCCCCCCCCAACAGTCACCGTCCCCTGACACTGAGTGATTCCAGCACTCCACTCAGCGCCACTCACCACCATCGTTTATGCATCCTTCAAATTCTCTCTCTTGTTTTTCAACCCAGGGCCAAGCAGCCAGCAAACAGCCAGAAAGCCAGGAGCCGGGAATTCCAACTGCCAACAATAGAACACCAATATAGAAGCATAGTTTTGCAAGTGTTTGCCACAATCGTGTTTGCAACATCAACAATGTCTGCCAAAGTTGCAACCAGCCACAGAACACATAGGTGACGGCAGCGCAGGTAGTGTAGATCAAGGCCTGGAGAACCCAAAATTTTTGGTAAACCTTCCTGAGCAAAAATCCCAGCTGGATGTCGTTTGGATGACATTTTGGCAGGCAATTGTATCAGTGTCTATATACTGGGCAAGTAAAAGATTCCTCACGCAGGGTGAATGAGCAACATGTTGAGGACTCCAGCTCTCTCTTCTGGCTCATCAATCAACCATTGTGAGGCCCCAGAACTAGCCCAGGCTTAGGGGGCTGCACTTACTATATCTATCTATCTATCTATCTATCTATCTATCTATCTATCTATCTATCTATCTATCTATCTATCTATCTATCTGGGGTACATCACGGATGGGAGGAGGTATAGTTGAGTCACAACAAACCCTGGCACATTTATAAGTGTTTGTCACAGTCGTGTTTGCAACATCAACAATATTTACCCAGGGTTGCAGGCAACGACAAGGGACATGCATCTATAGAGAGAGAGAGAGACCCACAGTGGAAGAACAGTCTGCTAGCACATAGCCCACCAGCACTAAAGTTGACTCAACAGGACCACTATTTGCTTGGGTGCCTACAAGTGTAACGTTCAATGCTGTGAACCCTTGGACTCATCGAGAAACAATCATTACAATGACACGAACCATTGACACGAACCATTGACACAAAGTCAAACCAATGGCATGAACCAATTTAATGGCGCCAACCAATGAAACAAACCAATGACAAAGGCCTTAAGCTGTTTGGCAACTCATTCACAAACCATAAGGTGCGTGAGTGACCTCATTCGGAGCTAAAACATAAAACCAACTGCAGTCTGATTTTAGAATAACTCGCAGGGAGCCAAGGTGATTCCCCAGTAACATGACACTCTGGAAAACTTCGAGCTCTTGTTTGTTTACAGGGGGGGGGGCAGCAAATGGCAGAGGGGCGGAAGTTGACATCTAGCTGGTGCACTTCCTGTAGCACTTCCGGTCAGTCTGGCACAGGGGATTGTGGGCCAGCCCGGACAGGGGATTGCTATCGATCCATCGATTCTTGATCTGTGGTCAGCTCAACTGCCTCAGCAACTGGACATACCACTCATAGCTGCTCTTGGAGGAAAGGAAAAACAAAACAATGATGGTGGAAAGCAGCATCTCAAGTGCAACCCATAAATATTGCATCATGGCTGACTCAGTTGTCTGGCCCCGTCCCATGGGACCCCGGCCTATGCCCTGTTTCTCAATAGCATCTTATGCTCCTTGGCTGCAACTTAATAAACAACTTTGCTCTTAACACCAGTTCAGATCAACTGCAGAGAATTGAATAGTTGGAAAACGAAACAGACTCTTTTCTACCCCCCCCCCCCCAAAAAAAGGAATCGGAGAATAACTCATTCCCACTAAGGTCCGCCCTTAACTTGGCTTGAGGTGAAAGGCAGCTTGGTCATTGGAAGGATGGAATATGAATCAACGCAAACGTAAGGTCAAGTGTATAACAGTTAAATTACTATATTCTAACCAATCAATTATAATCCAAGACAGACCTAATCCAAAACTAAAATACTCATGCATGGTGATATATTGCGCTTTGTAAAACCTGCAGTGAGAAGCAATGCTGGACCAAAGCATCCCTGAGTGGGATGTTATTTAGAGTGCAGCAATCATTTCGAACTATAAAATTGTCTAATCTCGAGGATGTCAAACTAGATGCACCGGGATGCAAGCATCAATGAGGACCGCATCCTCCCAACGGATGCACTCTGCTGCACCAGCAACCACGGTTATCACAAGAAGCACAGGTGGGAAATTTCTCTTCCGGGTTAAGTAAAGTTCTCTTAATGACTTCAAAATATTAAAGAAGTTCTGCATAACTGTTTGCCTTCTTTAAAACTCATACTTTTATCAGAAGCTATATACAATGTCTGTCCAAATGAACAAGCAACTTGTAGTCATGCGACTGACATCGATATATTACCTTATTATTAATTTGTTCACATTTCCATAATGTATATATAATACCTGCAAATACCAAGTCTTCCGAGGCCAATGTCATTGTAAATTTTATTGGAACGAAAAAGATAATTGTACAGTCAGCATGTAGTGACCCCCCATAACCCAAGATAAGTGATTCAAGCCACACGCATAACTCCACAACTTCATGCATCAGCCGTATTTCGTTCCAGGAAGTAATCCAATCAGCGCCAACAACCTTCTGCTCCTAGCTCACGTCATCCATGTCAGGCCGGGACAAGGCCAACCGACTTACTTCCAACTTCAGTCTTTCAAAAGGGCACGGGATGACCAGTGATCAGACACTGCAGACAATACACCTGGCAAGGGCTACTGTCGCTTAATGTTGAAACCGCAACGGCTATACATGAACCAGTACCGCATTCAACAACAGTGAATCTGGACATGAAGTAACAGTTTACAAAACAAAGTCACTGCAGAAACACACAGATACCTAGGATGACTTAGCACTTTCACAGAAGCACATGTTATCATATTGTTTTGTCTTAAGTAGGCCTGTACATGCAATTTATTACAAAATGAATATGGCCTACTAGAATTACCCAGTGATAAATGAATAAAGGAGGAGGAGTGCAATTGTAAATTTTTTTTGGGGGAGGGGGGATGCGGTAGTGTGGGTGAGACACAGAGTGATATGAGCATGCAGTGGCATGACTGCAGTCTGACGTTGAAGGCAGGGATGAACATTGCATTGTTAAATGTAGCGTGCTGTTGCAGATTTATGCATATGAGGAAAAGTGTTTGTCCAGCAGTGCAACCCATTACGAAAGTGAAGGCATAGGCCTGTAAGTTGTGGGGAGGGTCATTTCGTTTAATTCCACTGAGGTTGAAAAATTTGAGGGGGAGTGTGGGTATTTCGACGCAAGTCCCACCAAATGGCGGCCCGGTAAGAGATAGAGTGGGCAAAAATGTGATGACTGTCTGTCTATGTATGGCTATTGATATATCTATGGCCAGTGATATATATATGTATCTATGAATCTATTTTTTTATCGATCTATCTGTCTATCTATATCTATCTGTGGCTATATATCTATAGATCTATGTATCTATGCAGGGGCGGTCTGGCAGCATATTGGGCCCAGTGTCAAAATTAGTAAATGGGGCGTAAGTGCCTGCCATTGCATTATATAAAAAAAGCTAATTTCTTTAGTATTATTGCAATTTGGAAAATTTTTATTGGTACATGGGGCTGGAGGTAACCCATGAAATGGTCCCTTGCAGGTGTCATATTCAGTGAATTAGGTTGCATCATGTAATCATAAAGCGGATGGCAGAGTTATTTGAGTTTTGGCTTTTATCATGAAATTTTCTTTTTACGTCTTGCATAGGCCCTGAGTAGATGGGCTTGTGGTAGCTGCCACCGTGCCACACAGGCCAGGCCAGTCCACGCCTGTATGTACGTATGTATCTATGTATGGGGCCTCCATGTAGTTTTCTACGTATCTGTGCTACCCCATATGTATTCATTTATATATATGTTATGTATCCCTATGTGATATTCTTTTGTCAGTAAAACAATATGCGTGTACATACATTCAACTTTGAATGATATATTTGAAGCAATCTATGAAAAATAGATACATATAGATAGATGGATATCTATCTATCTATCTATCTATCTATCTATCTATCTATCCATCTATCTATCTATGGGGGTTCTATTTGTTTTATGTATTCAATTGTTTTAATTCACGGCAACTATATAACTACAACAAACCATTGTGATTCTCTGTCTGTTTGTGTGTCTTACCCCAATTAATAGCTTCTTATTGACTGAATGCCACTTAATGTCAAGTGCAATTCACCTTCACACCTGTCAATACTCAATTCAAGCCAAAGCTCAATCAGAATTAATAATCCCTTTGACCTTCACTATCTTTTGATACACTGTATATATAGCACTTTCCATGTACATTACATGACTGCTGAATCTGTTGATACCGGGAAATGGCGGGAAATGCTGGATCGTTGAAGTGGCGCGAAAATGCTGGATCCTCCTGGATCACAACAAAGCAGACGAAACGGAAGTGAGTTGACGAATGGATGGAATCAGCAGCAAAGGGGAAAATAGGAAATAATGCTGAATCGAGGAGGAAGGGGAAGCAGGAATTTATGCACATGTGTGTTCATCAGAAGGGTATGTAAAAAAAAGGAACAAATGTGTATAATTGATGGGGGAAGGGTTGGCAAGACTGTTGAAAGTGTTGGACAACGAAGGTGAGTTGTGCCACTGGCCCTACAGCTTTCTTCTTCTTCTTCTTCTAGTGAGCTTAGTCCTCGGTGCGCCCGAGTATCACAAGCTGTGGTGCGCGTGCGAGATAAGACGGATATATACAGATTAAAAAGTCCATATAATTAATCCACAAGTTAAAAATATTTGTAGTTTAAAATCCAGTGCATTTTAAAAACATGTGGAATAACTTGTTAAAATTTAGCCTCAGCAAGTAGTACACAGTTGGCTAGTCTGTGCCTGAGTGCCTCCAGAGACGGAGCTTGGACGATATTTATGGGAAGATGGTTCCAAATGCGAATCGATGAAGGGAAAAAGCTGTGTTGGTAGGCTGAAGAATTGACTGTGATGACTTGGTATTTCTTATTATGCTGGCGAGTGTCCCTGGTGTTTGGAATTAAGAGCGGTGTTGAGATGTCAATGAGGTTGTTAATGATCTTGTAAAACATCAGGACTTTAGCTTTTGCTCGGCGCTCTTCAAGAGGAGACCATTTCAAGGCTTTCTGCATCTCAGTTGGGCTTCCTGTTGTGATACCCTGGTTAAGAACCTTTGCTGTCCTTCTTGATGTCCAGTCATTCATGATTGATCTTGCAGATCTTCTCTGGACGGCTTGAATCTTGTCGATGTTATTGACTGTGTGCGGTGACCAAACTGAGGAGCAGTATTCCAGTTGGGGGCGGATGAGTGTGTGGTAGGCAGCTATCTTGACATGACGGGGGCAATTTTTGGTGTTTCGATGCACAAATGCTCTGGTCCTATTGGCTTTCTTGCAGATATTGTCGATATGTGGGTTGAAGGAGAGTTTTGAGTCGAGAGTGATGCCCAGGTATTTGGCTTGGTCTACTGTCTGCAGTGTGTGGCCGTGGATGGTATAATTGTGCCTTATGATGTTGTTCTTCTTCTGAGTCAATCTGAGTACTTCGCACTTGTCTGGGTTAAAGGCCATTTGCCACATATCTTCCCATCTTTGAAGTTTGTCGAGGTCTTCTTGTAACTTGGATGCATCGTCGGGGTTATTGATGGTTCTGTACATTAAGGCATCGTCAGCAAAGAGCCTGATTGTGCTGCTTGTGGAGTCTGGCATGTCATTTATGTATGCGAGGAATAAGAGCGGCCCCAGAACTGTGCCTTGTGGGACGCCGCTTACCACGTCGGCTGGAGGTGACTCGTTACCTTCGCATACCACTGTTTGAGATCTTCCCGATAGGAAGTCATTGATCCACTTCAGGATGTTGCCTCTCACACCATAGTTATCAAGCTTGAGACTTAGGCGTTTGTGGGGCACTTTATCAAATGCCTTGCTGAAATCAAGTAGCACTGCATCAATCTGGGACTTGTCGTCGATGCCTTTGGCTAGATCTTGGACTGTGAGGAGTAGTTGCGACTCGCAGGAGCGCTTCTTCCGAAAGCCATGTTGTGCATCATGAAGGATGTGGTGTCGGTCGAAATGGTTCATGATGTGGCTGTGGATGATGTGTTCCATGATTTTGCTGCAGATGGAGGTCAGTGACACCGGGCGATAATTGGAAGCCTTCGAGCGGTCTCCCTTCTTAAACAATGGTGTTATCATGGCAGTTTTCCAGTCTGGTGGTACGGTGCCTTGGTTGAGACTCGCTTGAAAAAGTAGGCTCAGTGCTGGGCCTAGCTCGTTTGCACATTCCTTCAGTATTGTTGGAGCGATGTTATCTGGGCCACCTGCTTTGTGAGGATTCAGGTCTTTCAGCAATTTGCTCACGCCGTTGGGGTGGACTTGTAGATCAGTTATGTTGGGATACTGACTGGGGCCCATGATTCCCGGATGATGTTGAGATTTTCGCGGGTGAATACTGATGAGAATTGCTCGTTTAATATATTTGCTTTTGATGATGCGTCCGAATAGATTAATCCATCTTTCTTCAGCGGGGATATGCCTGTGTTGTCTCTTCTTAATGATTTTACATACTTCCAGAATTTCTTTGTGGTTGGTTTTCTGTCTACCTCTTCTGATGTGCCGATGATGTCATGGATATATTTTGAATGTGCTGTTCTGCATTCTTTTTGTAGAGCTTTCTTCAGATCTTTAAATTTTGACCAATCTTCTTGCTTGCCGGACTCTCTTGCTCTATTGAAGTACTTTGCCTTTTTTCTTGATAATTTAATTATGTCTCTGGTGATCCAGGGTTGATTGTGGCGAGATGAAGCTTGCTTGCTTGGGACATGTTTCTTCATTACTTCTTCTATCTTCGATTTGATGCTGGTCCATAGGTCGTTCACTGGCGATTCCGTGTTCTGATCTTGGATGAGTTTTTCTGAGAAGGTTCCAATTTCTTTTCTAATTTCTTCGTAGTTTCCTCTTTTCCAGAGATGAATTGTTCTTCGAGGGGGCTTGGCCAATTTTGCAATGACAGATGCTTCTATGAAGACTGCTGACTCATGGTCGCTGATGCCTGGGATTGGTTCGCATTTATTTATAAGGGATGGGCGGTTTGCTTTATTGGGAGAGAGCCAGCTCTCTCCCTCTGGGATCGGTATGATTGTCAGAAATTTTTGGATCGCTTGTGAGAGACAAGGGAACACTTTCCAAAGTGTTTTTTTGATTCTATGGACTCATATGACACATAAAAGAGGCGTGGTAAGACTTTTTGCTTTTTGTGATTCTGGTTTACTTAATATTAAGGTTTAGTTTTCAACCAAATGGGTGTTTATTCACGCGGGAGCAGCCAGTAATTCATATTGACATGGAAAATTAAAGTTTTAAAATTTGTTTCTTACATGTTAAATTTATTTTGTTACGTCTTTAAGGTTGTACCTGACAAAGTTAAGAAAAGGACAAATTCCAGAGTTTTATCAACATTGATAAATTCAGTTACATTCACTGACTGCTCCCTCAGTGTTACACACAGACTCAGCCATGGTGTAAATGTAAAAGGAATTCTGATTGGTCAAGATCCCAGGTTCATGCTACCTGGTCCATGATTGGCTCATGTCTTTCTGATAGTTTTTCGGACACTTCTGTCAGGGCTAAAATTAAAATTTTAGGCTCTTTAAAATCCCCAATTCTTAGACAATATTATTTCGTTTTTTCATGGAGATATATTAATTCATTGCTGAGAATTCGTTGAAAATGCAGATATCAGCCATGGTGTAAATGTAAAAGGGATTCTGATTGGTCAAAATCCTAGGTTCATGCTACCTGGTCCATGATTGGCTCATGTCTTTCCAAGAGTTTTTCGGACACTTCTGTTAGGGCTAAAATTAAAATTTTAGGCTCTTTAGAATCCCCAATTCTTAGGCTATATTATTTCGTTTTTTCATGGAGATATATTTATTCATTGCTGAGAATTCCTAGAAAATGCATAGGCCTATACTTTTTTGTGAAGTGTTGATGCTAAATGATATGTTAAATAGCACATTTTTACAATAAGAGGATTTCTTATTCTTCTTTTTTAAAAGTACAATAACACTAATTCAGTTTCATTCTATCTTTGTGATAAAATACATATTTTTTTATTGTCAAGACAATTGATCTCTTCAAAAGCCATGAATTGGAAGTGTAGGCTGTAATCTGGAGGTGCCATCCAATTGAATGTGTATTTTCAATTGCATTTGATCCAAGCCAAAGAATGGCACTCTCTGTAATGCAATTGATTACAAGGCCCTCTTCACAAACACTAATTGCCAGATTTGAATATAATTGCACTTTAATTCATGTCTTGAATAACTGCCCTTTCATTTCTTGATCACAGTATATTTGCTGCAAGGTGTGACAGTTCTTTTAGACTTTTAGTCTGAATATGTGACCTGCTCCACCAAAATGGGTTCAAAGTCGGCCCCTTAAGTTTTCATATTTAGTTGTGAAAATGACTTTATTCTACTGGAAATTGTCTTTAAAATGATGGTTAATATGTTTTGATATCTCCATTCAATCCAAAAATATGGCACCTCAAACATTGATGATGCAAAACATCAAACTTTGAGAAAATGGCATTTGAATTTCCCGCCATTGCAATGAAAGAACTGAAAATATCAAGAAGAATGCCCAATTTAGATAATCTAAAGTCAATTTCTTGTAAAATGGTCTTAACTATTCAAAGGAAATTTATTTTGCTAAAATGTGGTACCAACAGCTAAAAAACATTGAAATGTGACCTTTTGACACATTTTGCTCATTTCTGGGAAATATAAATTGCCTACTTAGAACTCATTTTGATGGAGCAGGTCACATATTAATATTTAAAGATGATCCTCTCCTATTGGTTTAAACTCAATCTGTTCCTATTATTATTATTATCATACTTTATTCGTCCAAGAAAGACATAATTGTACAGATTAACATAAATTAAAAACAATAAAAATTAAAAACAATATTAAAAACAAGAAGAACAAAGGTAACAAGGGAACTACCTTAGTTCCATAAACATAGGTCGCAGACCTAGCTAATACATAAATACTCTATGAGATCTTTGATCTCATTATGTGAAAAATTGAAATCCTCATATAGCACACTGTCTCTAACATCAATTAGTTGCCTAATCTGCTTGCCTGTTCTGGTGCTTTCTTTATCAATACTGCTGTTGTAACATTTCATTATACAATTTTTCATATTCAAATAATTGCTAGATTTTGAGATTTTATAACGATGGCAAATGTCTTTAAAATTATTTCCCATGATTGATGATGGGTTAAATATACTCATATTGAATATATAATTTACACTTGAATTTTTATGATCCATGCCTTTACAAATATGACCTAAAGTCCTCAAATACACGGTTATATCGGCAGGTAGTATCTCTGCAATATGAGGTAAAAGCTTACTGTGAGCACGAAGAGGTAATTCAAACATTCTTCTCTCATGGCTTTTCTCCAAGCAATATTGGCTGATGGAATTACCTGACCTAATAGACTAATTTCATGGACGGTTCTCTTTGTAAACACTAGGGGAAAAGTGGTGCTTGCTGTCAGTATACTTAAATTTCATTGGCTGATAGATTTCCCGCCCTTGCCTCTGATTGGTCCACCCAAGGTGTCTCCAAGCTGGAGTATTTTAGTCCGGCAGTGAACTTAAAAAAATGAGCCTAACCCAAAATTGTCGGTTATAGTTTTTTTTTTGATGGATTTGTGGCCTATGGACCTTCCTTAAGCACATCCTGCCGGGTGTGTTTGTGCCACCCTTGGGCATTTTGAAATATTCAAGATGGCCGCCAAGATGGCTGCCGAAAGTGAATTTGGCTCTTTAACCAGCCCCTGTCATTATACAAAAATAAATGAGGGGTCATTTTCGGGGTTTTTTGGGCTAAGGATTTCAAAAAACACGTTTTCAAAGACATACAGATGATATTTTGTGTGTAAAATTCAAGATGGCCTCCAAAAATGGCGAAAAAACCCCAAAATTTACTCAAAATTGGAACAGCAAGTCTAAGGCACTATTAGTTTCTGCACTATAGAAACCATGGTACCTGTCACTGCACCACGGCAAATCTCCCTGTTGTTTTGACCAAAACAGCTACCAAACCACATTGACTGAAGTAAATACAGTTAATAAACCTTTCATTATAGCAGAGATGACTCTGAGATGTATCTCCCCAATTCATGCCATGTTTAGCCTTCTTTTTGAAAGTTCAGAACTATTTACAACATTGTTAATTCATGTAGATACCAACGATTGTGCTAGAGCCTCTTTTTGAATTTTCACTCTGATGCCACCTGTTGAGAAAGGCATACAGTGCCCTCTTGTGATAAACAATATCCAGAAAGAATTTTTCCACCAATGGTCGCCGTCCTGATGTGTCTGAGCAACATGATTGACCAAGTTTCTATGATGTTTGGGCAGAATACCAGTGTAAGTATACTTATGTTGTATTTACGTGGTTTACTGGGCTATTTTTCTATCACACCACAATTTACACACATTCTCACCTCCTGGTAGAGCCGATATGTGGGGATATATGGGTCCTAAAAATGAGATACTGTGCAAATGTCTGATTTTAATGGCTAACGATCACTGCCAAAATGTATTTTTTCCAAATGATATGAGTGAGAAATACGTTTTTAATGAGACAATCCTGATAGTGTCCGTCATTAGAAATCCAAGGTCACAAGATTAAGCCCTATCTATGTGAAGGTTTGCATTTAATTGTCAATTGTGTAAATTTTAAATTTGTGCAGATCCCATTTGCACCATGGTTCCCTTACATCTCTTCATATCATAGCTTGACGATTTGTTACATCTACTCAAAACGAATTAAGGCATCCTTTTGGACAATTTTATGAGAAGACATCAATGTTATCTTTCATAAATTTTTTGTGGTGATGGGTTTTAGAGGCTAACGGTGGAGTCGTTTTATTCCAGGTATACAATGCATGATGGCCGAGCAGTCATGTATTCTGGAATTCAAGTATGGATGCAACAAATCAGAAAATTGCATTGAAAACAAGGATGTGGCCAGAATTCTGTCAATTATAACAGCTAGTCGTTGTTATGATGACCACCTCTATCATGTCCTCGAGGATCAATTAACCAAGAATCCTAATCTCAAAGTGAAGTATCACAAAAACTGTGTGTCAAGATACACAACGAAGTCGAATTTTAAACTTTATGAAACTACTGTAGATGATGTTCCTCCCCCAAAGAAACTGAGAAGGTCATTTGAGAAATTTGATTTCCAATCGAAATGCCTTTATTGTGGGGAAGACTGTGAAATAGAAAAGGACCCCAAACATCCAAAAAGATGGAGACCAGCGTACCTATGTCGAACCACAGTTTCTAAGCTTGGGCAACCGTACAAAGATTTTCTGCTAGGAATATGTTCAGGGAGGAATGATGACTGGGCAAAGGAAATAGAGATCCGAATTGCTGGTGCTGTGAGTGACTTGCATGCTCAGGATGCACGCTATCATAAAGATTGCATGTGCCGCTTTCAAGGCAAGAAGAACCCTAAGGGTGTTGTCAATTCGAAAGGTGAAGAAAAAAATCCTGATCCTGCACTACAAGATGTCTTTGAAAAAATGGATCAAAACAGAAACACAGTGTGGAATTCCATTGAGTTACTCAATGAATATCTAGGTTTCGGAGGACAAATTTCAAGTAAAAAACAACTCCTTGATGAAGTCCAAAGCCATTTTGGGAAAGACATAGTTGTTCTTCGCTCACCTGGTTATGCCAGCATTATTTCCTTTCATCATCATACAGCAAATTTGTTGAAAATTGTAAAAGATGATGATGAGTCTGAGTCAGAGAAGTTTGTCACTAAAGTTGCTAAGATTATCCAAGAGGAGTGCAAATCTCTTGAACTTGACAAGACAGAGTATCAACTCGACATTGACTGCCAAACTGCAGAAGCTTGCACCTCCCCGACACTTCAAAATTTACTGTCGGCATTATCTCCAAGACTGAACAAGTCTCTCCCAGCATTAATGATAGGAAACATGGTTGTAGGAGCAATTAAGAACCAGCCCACAGAATTGCAAATGGCCTTTGCTATACTCCTTCGAGATTCCAAAGCAATGCTTGGTTATATGCATTCCTTTGGTATAACGTGCAGTTACGATGAAGTTCTAAGGTTCAAAAAGTCTGCAGCAGTAGCTGCAACACAGGATATTAAGCTTCAAGGCATATCAATTGACAGGGGATTGACTCAAATTGTCATCGATAACTTTGATGCCGAAATACATTCACCTAACGGCAAGCTCTCAACTCATTCACTGGCGATGATAGTGACGCAACCAAGCAGTGCTGGCAATACTGTTTCTAGAGAGTCAATTCCAAGAATCAAACATGAGGAAATGAAACTTCCAATCACAGATGATTGTGTAGGAGTAGAATCCAACTACTCCGGAAGTAGAAAGCCTGAAATGGATCACATTCCAAAAAGGAACTTGTCAGTTGAATTAACTGAACAGCAGAGAGTTTCTAATGATAGAGCAAGGCAGCTTGACTTCGAGTTCTTGCGAGATGTGATTATGTCTGAGAAATGTCCAGAATACAATGGGTATAATACCATGATAGCCAGAGAGCAAGGACACACTCTTCGACCAAAGACCAATGTGGTGTACCTCCCCATGATTGACCAAATTCCATCAGATCCTGGCACCATCTTGACAGCGATGAAAAGAGCCAAAGTTCAAACAGAACTAGCCGGTCAAACATTTGTTGTTCTGACAGCAGACCAGCAACTCTACAAAGTCGCAGTTCACATCAAATGGGACAACCCTGACACATTCAAGGATTATTACCTCCGGCTAGGAGGAATGCATCTCCTCATGAGCTATGTTGGGAGTATTGGGACTCTGATGGCTGATAGTGGCATTGTAGAGGTACTCAGCTCGACGTTTGGAGGAGTTCTAAAGATGCTTAGTGGAAAAAAATTTCCAGACAATGTTCGAGCCTTGAGGATGCTGGTTGAAGAATTACTTCGTCCAGTTTTTGCAGATGTCCAGTTGCTTGACAATGATATGAATGCCCTTGAAGAAGCTTTGTTCAACCTCTCTTTGAAGAGCCGAACATCAAAATTGTGGATCTCATGTTTGATAGAGCCTGTCTTAAACATCATGCTGTTTGTAAGAGCGGAACGTGAGGCAGACTGGGCTCTGCACTTGTTCACAGTGAAAAAAATGCTTCCTCTCTTCTTTGCCGCAAATCACGTTAACTATGCGCGATATGCACTTTATTATCTGAGGTCCATGGAAGAGATGCCTTTGAATGTCCAGCAACATTTCATGAATGGTGAACATACAATGCACCATAAAAGTGGAATTTTCAATGGGATTTGGTCTGACATGGCCATAGAGACAACATATATGCGTCATGGGCACAGTAAGAATGGAATCATTGGCATAACATTGAAGGAAGACACTGTTAAAACCTGGACCTACAGCATCTATGCCTGTAACAAATTGTTACAGTCTCTATCAAACATGAAGGACGGTAATGAGTCACACTCACAAACTCAACACAAAGAGGAAGCAGAATCAAGAATGAAGAGAGACTCAGAAGACAGGAAGAACTTAAGAGAAAAGCTAGAATGCTGCATTGATCCCCTTCATGAAGATGAGCACATTGAATCCTTGGTGAATATTGCTACTGGCAGGGTTTTGAGTCATCCATCAATAAATGTTGAAAAGGCTGTCGCCATAGGAGAGAATCAAATGGAGTCTTTTGAGAAATCATGGCCTGGAAGTTTCCACGAAACAATTCATGGTAAAGTTGTAACCATGGCATCAGCACGCAAGAGTTCCAAACTGGCAGAAGCTGATGTCTTTGACCCTGAAATGATCTATGCCAGAGCAATAGGTCTGCAATGCAGCTCAAGGGAATATGACGCAATGAGTCTAATGACGTATGAACTTTCATCTTATCCTCCCTCCATGTTTGATGAAAAGGGTCAGATGAGAGAAGCTAAGACTAAGTCAACGTTGAAGAATCTGATGAAAGAGGAAATAGGAAATACTATGCCGGATGCTAGAACCCAATTTCTAGATGGATGTGCCATACTTTGGGTTGTTCCATGGCCTGTGAAGGGAGTTCTGCAGAACTTTCTTGACAACTTCAGGCGTCATGTGGAAGGCTACCTTTCAGCAGGAGACGTGTTCCTTACCTTTGACAGGTGTGCATACTTGATAGAAAAAAATTAACATGAATTTTTCAAATTAAATTAAAAAATATGATGTTATCAATTTGGGCTCCTAATTTATCTATCATAACTTGCAGGTACACTGATGGCAGCATCAAGGAATCTGCTAGGAATCAGCGTGACAAAGGAGCTTGTCGAGTATACAGCCTGAAGCCTTCATCTCTTCTTCCCCAGCAGAAAGTGGTTTTAACTGTCAGCGCCAACAAGAAGCAGTTAATAGAACTGATTTTGACTGATTTGCTTAATCACAAGGACACTTTCACATCCAAGCTTGTTATCACCGCCAATGATCCTGTTCCAACTGAGTTGAACCACGGCATTGTCATCAGACGTTCTGACCTAGCTATCCATCATGACGAAGCAGACACTATGATCATAAATCAGGTGATCTCCTCAAATGCAGTAGTGGCAAATGTTGTGGCAGATGATACAGATATATTCATACTCTTGTGTCATTTTGTTCACACCAACCAGATTACCTGCAAAACCTTCATGACTTCCCCTCAGAAAGGAAGGGCAACAATAGATGTCAGCAAAACCGTCCTGAAGCATCAAGATGTCATGGATAATTTGCTTGCAGCACATGCTCTTACCGGATGCGACTCCGTGGCTCCATATTATGGTGTTGGAAAGAGTACAGCCCTCCGTGTCCTCAAGATGGGAAAGTACCCACTGAACAAGATTGGAGATGTCAACAGTGATTTTGATGAAGCACTTCAACAAGCTACAAACTACATGTTGGCATGCTATGGAAATTCCCAGTGTGAATCCCTTACTGCAGCTAGGCAAAAATCATGGTCAGCAAAAATAGCCAGTAGCATCAGCGCTCCAAAACTTGCAACACTTCCACCAACAAATGAAGCCTTCAAAGAGAATGTTGCCAGGGCACATTTGCAAGCAGCCATTTGGCGGGAATCGTCCAAGCCAGATTATCCAAAGTTGGATCCTCTGGTCTATGGATGGCAGAGAGCTTCAGGCTCTTCTTCTCTGACACCGAAAACAGTTCCACAAGATACAGCTTTAGCTCCTCCAGAATTGCTCAAAATGATTAAATGCACATGCAGCAGTAATCAGCCCTGCAAAACCAAACGGTGCAGCTGTAATAGCAGCAATATGAGATGCACAATTTTCTGTGCTTGCAAAGGTGATGATGAGTGCATGAATCCCAAGACAACAGAAAACATTCTTGGGGATAACTGAAATGATAATGATCCAACCGTCGAAATGCAATTATTTTGTGACACATATTTCTTTCACAAAACCAAATTTATGGATTTTCTTTTTTCAATTATATTGATGAATACATATGACAATTTTATAGGCATTTTGTGATGCCGCATGAGGCAGAGTTTGAAAAAATTCCTCATACTCTTATATTTCTTGTTTAAACTCATATTTATACATTTTGTGATGCTTTTGGAGGCTGTTAGTTAGTGTTAGTTGCTTTACTTCTAGTAAAATAGTCATTTTTTGACCTTGCAGTACAACAATTTGACATTGACTTTCTTGTATATATATGTTTCAAATTCTGTCAAAGAACGGAGAAGTTCTTCTGTGGGCACTTCTGTATGGCATTGTGTGTGAAACAAAATGATGTATACTTGTGAATTTTCACCTTTTTAATTCAAGATTTAACTTCCATGGCTTTATAGAGTGTGTGAATTAAAGCCTTTACCCATAAATTACAGAAAAAGTTTTGTCGTTTGTTACTCTTTGTCAAATGTGGACTAAAATGAGAGAAAATGTGCATGTAATTAGCGTTCAGGGGCATTTTTTTTTAAATTTATGAGCTAAGTATCATATATACAAGTTTTAAAAGTGGATAAATGAATTCCTTGACATCAAAAACATAGAAAATGACCCATTATAAGTCAATGTGAATTAACTAGGGACTGAGATATGGCAAATTTCACTTTCGGCGGCCATCTTGGCTGCCATCTTGAATATTTCAAAATGCCCAAGGGTGGCACAAACACACCCGCCAGGATGTGTTAAGGGAAGGTCCATAGGCCATGAATCAAAAGAGAAAAAAACTATAACCGGCATTTTTGGGTTAGGCCAGCCTACTGCCAGACTATTTTAAGTGCATTTTAATTTAACTTTTAGCATTGTTAAGGCTTTATAACTTCCTAATTCTTTCAGATTAAATTTTGAAAATAGTGTTTTCAGGTTTAATGGGCATACATCTTCCATGTGCGGAAAGCAAATTAAGAATCATGGAATTATATAGAAGTTATTTGGGGCAAATGTTCAGGACATTCAGTGAAATAGGTCTATTGGCCAATAAAAAAAAGAATATGTTGTCTCTGTCACACATAACTACATTCAACTTTCAGACTATATACCAAACAATTTTCACACTGGTTTCCCCCAGTGTAGAGAGAACGGGTCAAAGTGCTTTTCTGTGAAGTTTTGTGGAGGCAAATTGGGGGGTTTTAGAGGCTTAATAGCCAACTGGGGACCTTTGTATACTTGGTTTCTGAAATGCATTTTGTAATTTGGTGCTGTATGTGCTGGGGTTATTTAGAATTTAGCAAAATTCCAAAACATGTCTTTTTCCTCTTTCAGACTCTTTTGGCAGCAAATTGCCACTTGTTAAAGTGTCTATTGTGAGCTTAGTATTTCACTTAGAGTTATGAAATTTGGTATAGGGATTCTTTTGAGGCTTTGAATCAGAAGAATTTTGAGAAATTCAAGATGGCTGCCAAAATGGCCGCCACTAAATGGCTGCTATTCTTGTTTTGCCCACGGTGAGTTAAATTTTTCACTTAACATGCTTAAGAGTATTGAAATTTGGTGTAGAAATTTGTTGGATGGTGTGAATCAATATTTGGAGAAATTCAAGATGGCTGCCAAGATGGCTGCCACAAAATGGCCATCATTCTTGAGTTGCCCACTGTGGGCTTAGTATATCAACTAGAGGTTTGAAATTTGGTACATGTGTAGACATTTGTTTGAGGGTATGGATCAATGACCCCTGAATCCAAGATGGCTTCTACAAAATGGCTGCATTTCTTGATTTGTCTCCTGTGAGCTTGGTATTCAGTGATGGGCTAAGTGTTGGCGTTTGTTTCAGAGTTTGGATCAAGAAAATTTGGAGAAATCCAAGAGAGTGTCCAAAATGGCCGCCACAAATTGTCCATTGTGACCTTAATGTTTTAATAAAAGTTGTGAGAACATCTATATCAGTATAACTAAATATTAGCTGAAATCATTCTGGCTTGCAATATAGGCGAAATTTCTGTGCACAAATAATGTAAGGCAGTGGAATCTCTAGAAATGCAAGTTTGGGAGGGCTGTAGCACCAAAGTTTAGAAGCGTTGTGAGAGGTTCGAAGGTTTGAAGCACCTATCTTCCCCGACGATTTTTTTGGGTGGGCTGAATGCTCCATTTTGGGGGACTCAGCCCCTCTAGTGACGCCACTGAATGTAAGTAGTATATCTGTTCACAAAAATTCAGTGGTATATCTGCTAACCTGCACCCAGAGAATCTACCCTAGACGAATCCCTCCATCGTCGCATATTATCATAGATTTTGCGTCAGAGCGTCATAGCCAATCAGCGTGCAGTATTTCTCTCCACTTCGAAACTTTACCGGCAATTTGCGGAGCAACTATTAGCTCCTCAGAGACGTATGATACGGCATTTTAAAGGTCTCAGAGAGACCTATCTACTCATATAAGAATCACACCCCTAACCCTTAAGGAAATGTGCGAAATAGCGAAATCGGCCTCATTTGCATAACATACTTCAAGGCCTGCTCATTGGTCAGCTTTGTGGGCGTGTCTGACTTAATCACTGAAGGCTTTGCTGAAGTGCTAACCTGACAAAGCATTCCTATTTCTATCAGTACCTACAATAAAAGCAAAATGGGAAGTTCACTGAGTACTTTGCAAATATTTGCTTATGATTTATAAGCAGGTCATTGAGAAATAAACATATTCCTCCTTTCTGCCTCAGTTTTTTCCTTTAAAAATCTTACTAATAAAAATAATCATGCAAAGATTATTAAACCCAGTGTTTGAATCCTCGGATTCTTGTTAAAAAGTGGATTATTATTATTTCTAAATAAGTAATATTAAAGCCTATTTCTGAACTTTAGTAAGCAAGTTGATAAACAGGCATTCCAAGTATACTAAGTATGCGGACCAAAAAAACGGCGCGGAAATAGGCAGGCCTATTCACGGCGCTTTAGTCAGTGCTAGTTGAGTGCCATTGCTTAAAAATTATAGGCCTATTTTGTCTTCAATCTGTCTGGTCCGCATTAATTTGGGTCTGCAGCTACTTGGTCCGCATTTGGTCTGCATCCTTTACTCCTAAGTGTTGTACCAGAGTGACAGACTGTAGCTTCCCTGGAAGATGCCTGCAGATTTGCAGTATTTAAACCCATTCAAGTCATTTGAAACACAAAAACTTACCAGGACAAATCTGTATTTGGTCTACAGGCTTGGCAATAGGCTCAAATTAAAGCTTATTTCAAGTAGAAGAAATCCAGAGTCCAATTTTAAAATCCAATGTTTTTACAGCTGCTTGCAGCCTGTATTGCAGGAGTAATTTTCAGTCAGCCTCCGACCATATAGGAAGTCGCACTATTTCACCTATCACCTTGAAACTTAGCATACAGTCTCAATATAATTTTATCTTGCTTCCATCAACTTTTGGTAAACTTCTGTGGCATTAAAATTTTTATTTACGAAACTAAAATGTTAATTTTTTGCGCAAATTTCAAATGACCATGCAGCTCCATGAAAACAACACCAACAACAGCAGTCAGATCCAGTGTTTTCAGATTCAATAGAAAGAATGAAGGAAAGGATGGCAAAAGGAAGGTATGAAGGAAAGAAGGAAGGAAGGAAGGAAGGAATGAAGGAAGGAATGAAGGAACGAAAAAGGAAGGGAAGTAGGAAGGAAAAAAGGGAGGGGAGGGAGGGAGGATATACATGTGGATAGATAGATAGATAGATAGATAGATAGATAGATACTAAGTCTATCTACAAGCAACTGTTAAAGTGCTTGCACGTTATTTTGAAGTTATCTTATTTTCAGACCTATAAATGGCATTAAAAACATTAAAAACAAATCTGTATTGTGATCCATGAAATGTGAAAGAAACACAGCACTAGGATGACATGCCTTGAGTTTGTAACTCAATCTATATTGCAAAACAAGGCACAGAGTTTCCAACCGACTTGTCCTGCGAATCTGAAGGACTTGTTTGAGATCTCACAAATCTACGAGATTGCTGTACTTCTGCTGAAATCCTGCAGATCTTAAGGAATGTTGGATTCACTGTTTTCCCAATCATGCATTGACAGCAGAATTACTTGTTTTCCTTGAGATCTGCCTGAGTCTCGCTGCGACACTCTCTCGAGTCTTTTACGTCGATATCTACCTGCGTGCGGCGAACTCCCGTACGTTCCGCTTGCGACACGAATTCTAGTTTAAGTAGATTTAAGTAGATAGATGTATGAAGTATTGTGTGCAGAGTACAAATTCCTTGTTTTTTCATTGAATTTAGTGCCAAATCTCAAACAATTTAATTATTCACTGCAGGGAATTGTTTTTCTTGTTTTTACAATTATTTTCCAGCTTTCTGCAGCCATTAGACAGGCACTTCAAGTCAAGTGTCGATCGTATAAAGATAATAACACTTCAAGCAATAACACAGACACCTGGCGATTGCACAGACACATTCCCCGTGGGTTGGCTGTTGATATAAACAGCTAATCTTCATTCAGCCAGCAGTTGCTGCGTTCAGATCTGTCCTCTGTATTTCAATTGTGTACATAAGTGAATTGATTGTTTGTTCAACTCTAGATGATGTTGATAGTAATGCTGAATCTTGGCAGGTTGCATAAGGGCTGGCAAGGGAATATACCATGTACATCATTATATTACACATTACACTGATCATATGACAATAAAGGTTGTAATGTGACAATAACGGTTGTATAACTGCTCTATAATTACACAATCAAGCACAATCAAGCCTTATGTGATCCAATACACAGATGATAGAATATCATAGAATAACGATTATACCATCACAGTCTACTGGTGCAGACAGCAACATTTCACACAAGGCTATCCAAAGATTCTGCAACTCCAGCTCCGACTCCCCTTGGACTCCCCTTGGAGCGGCAACCTTGAAGGAGCAACCTCCAGGAACTCTCTATTGATTTCGTATCGCCAAGTATCGCAACAAGCATGGAGAGGTCAGGGAATAGAATTGGAAAGAAGCATGTGCTCCAGCATGTGATCATCTCTCTTGACATGCTACCCTCCCCTTCCATTCATCAGGGCTAGATCACTGCATCCATGTATTGCATAGTGAAAGTCACTGAGTCAGCCAGACGGTAGTTGATACTATCATTCAGTCAGTATCAGACTCAGTAGAGTATTTCAGGCAAAGTATCAGTCAGTCAAAGTTACTGTGCCAGGAAATCAAAAAGGTATGTCTGTCCATCAAACACTCAGTATATGAAGGCCTTTAGGTAATCGGATCAGTTAATCAGTGAGTCAAGGAAGGCATGTAAATAAATATGGTGAGTGCAGCCCTCTAAGCCCATTCTGGGCAGTGGGCACTCGTGAGGATTCACTGATGAGATGGGACAGAGGGTGGGAGTCCTCA
The DNA here is from genome assembly GCA_026936325.1 of Platynereis dumerilii. NCBI lineage: Eukaryota > Metazoa > Annelida > Polychaeta > Phyllodocida > Nereididae > Platynereis > Platynereis dumerilii. The sequence goes on along the minus strand of JAPTHN010000089.1, from coordinate 1,274,545 downwards.
CCATCTTGTTCACTTCTTTTTTTACTCCGTGTGAAGGATGTTGTACTTGCCTAGCAGAGACATAGACAAGGGGCCTCCAAACATCTGATTTGAACGATATCCAGCCGGTATGTCGCTCCTTTTTAATTGTAATCACTGCGCCTGCCTTGAACTGGGGAAACATCAGTTTAAAGTATGCAGCAAGACAGTCATTTCTTCCATAAATTAGTCAAAGACATAGATATTTTTGTTAGCTTGTCAGTGCCTGTGACTGTTAATTAATGTCGGCGTAAACTGTGTCATTCTGGAGAATTATTCAGGCAGCTAGCGGCTGAGTGGTTATGGTTGACGCCTGATCCGCTGAAGGTCGTTGCCTGCATGGGTTAGAACCCCAGATGGAGAACCCGGAATTTTCAGGACTTACACGAACAATATCCCAGACGGGTGTCATTCGGACAAGATGTTGAATAGGTGGCCCCTTGTATCACTGTCTGTGCTGGGCTAGTAAAAGATCCCTCACATGTATGGGACAAGTGTTTAGGATTCCTGCTGTTTCTGCCATCCGATCAATCAACCTTCGTGAGCGCACACAGTACTGGGCTTAGACGGCTGCACTTACCATCTATCTATCAATGTAAATCAAACTCATATCAGTTAGTCACGACAGTGTTTCAATCAACCAGTCAGCCAATTCAGATTTTATTACAAACATGTATTTGTTAACTAAACACATTAATCTTTAGCTTACATATTCTAAACTGTATAACATCACATTATAACCAGATCTATGATAACACCCACCTGCCACACCAGGTAGTATACATGCAACCATATTCAACTACAAAGGTTATAAAGCCAATATAACAGAATTAATGGTTATAATATTGAAGCTGCACACGTAATAATCTGTGGTTCAGGTGTCTAGTGTCAACCATCATTATTGAAGAGCTCCGGTGTTACAAAAGCTACATGTCTCTATCTGTATATAGAGCTCTGGGTAGAGTTGATACCTGCATGTTACTGTTTGCGGGTGTTACAGAGTATGATATAGCCAAACATTGTATACAGAGTGTCTATTTGTAAACAAATAGTTAAGCAGTATACAGGGTCTACCAACAGCTACCAGCAGCCCATCTACGCAGCGCAAGGTGATCTATCACACACAGGAAATAATTGAGCTGAAAACAGTGCATGGACCCAAAACTGCGCCTTTGTTAACACCCCGGTGGACAACCAAGGCAAGGATCTACTAATTGGGGTTACTGTCAAGCTAGTACTAAGCTAGTACTAGGGGTGGAGCCATACTAATCCCATATTACACCAACACAAGACTAGCATCTACCAGACAAAGCCTCTAAAAGTGGTATAAGTAACGTACCGCGATGACGTCATTCGGATGTTGACGTAGCCGGCTGAGTGCAGACGTAGCAGCTAGTTGCAGGCTGAGCTACCAGGGAGCCACCAGAAAGGGGAGGGGAGAGACGGGTGGTGGAGCTGGCTGCTTCATTGATTGGCTGCAAGCACTCGGCTGCATCGTGGGCAAGGCAGTGCTGCTGCCGATGACGTCATGCCATGGACAGCAGACCAGTCTTCCAAACATCGTATTGTAAATATATATGGGCCTATCTCCCAAACTTATTATTATACAGGCTGTTCAGATAAGAAGCACAAGAAAATATCGTAACGTCTGTCGTTTCCGGTGAATCGGGCATTCTGCACCTGACATGTTATAGGCCTTACACCATGTTGAGGCCCTATCTTTCAACCATGCACCGGCCTTGAATGGTTGAAACGGTCCGCCCTCGCATCGATCGAAGCCGACACCAACGACAGTATAGCACACAAGACCCTACAGCTTCCCACTCGCCAGCAGCCACCACTTCCGCCTAGCAAGTGCTACCAGCCACTGTGCTACCAACAAGAGGTACATAGCAGGCGGCAGCCGCTCACAGGAATTGGGCGTGGGTGGACCGCAAATTAATTCCAGGACAATAGCCACAGCACAGGGAAGCCTTCTCACAGGGCATACCATCTCACAGCCTATAGACAATGCAGCACAGTAGGTCCGGGAGGGGGTGATCGGGCATTGCACAGATAGATAGGCCTATATAGATAGATACGGTAAGTGAAGTCCTCTAAGCCCAGTTCTGGGTGCTCACAAGGGTTGATTGAGATAGGAGAGAGAGCAGGAGACCTCAAAATGTTACAAATTTTCCCATGTGAGGGATCTTTTACTTGCCCAGCATAGACAGTGAAACAAGGGTTGCCACTTACTTCTCATCCAAACGACATCCAGCTGGGATGAAGCTCCTGAAGGTACGCTGAAAATTTTGGGTTCCCCACCCTGGGTTCGAACCACTTATAATTCAGGCAAAGACCTTCACCACAGCAGGTCTAGACTGCTACCACCCAGCCACCCAACTGCAAAGCATTGGTAAACTTGCACCACAGATGGCCCTTATCAAGCGTAATGGCCTTGAGGCCTCTCTATCAGGGTTCTCGATCAACCTGCCACTCATGCTCGGCAAACTGCGTACATTAGATTGGCAGCCTGGGCCGAGTCCAGCCTACCCGTCTTGCGTGCCCTTGTTTACAGTATTGTTGGTTCCACCTCTCTAATTGGCCGACACTTGTGCTGGCCCCAGATAACTGCGTTAAGGCTGGTTAGTTGCTGGTTAAGCTAGGACCTCTTGGCCACAACACAGAGCTACACAGAGCACAGGATCTCCTGGGGCTGTGACCAAATGAGATCAGTGACAAACGCCAAGTGACAAGGAATTGTCTCCCAACCAAGAGCTCTTCAGTGGGACCAAGAGAGAGGCCAAGGGGAGGCCAAGGCAGAGGCCAAGAGATAGGCCAAGGGAGAAGTAGCTCTATTCACCAGCACGCCTCTGTAAACAGCCTCCTCCAGGCAAAACAGCAAAGCTTCAAGTGATCAACAACCGCCCAGCAGAATACATAGCACTTGCATGGTGGTTGTTGCTATATACTGGCTTGCAGTAACTGGCTTTGCATTGTGGCTGTTCATTTCATTTCTGTAATTATTATTGACCTTGGTTGAGTGGAGTGCAGTGTATAGTCCTACATCTGTTCCACTGAAGGTTATTGCCTGTATGGGTTCACAAGCCCAGGTGGCAGGTGCTGAATCAAAAGTATTTTCAGCGGACCACTAAGAGCTTTCAACTGAACACTGTTCAGATGAGATGTTGAATTGGCAGCCCCTCAATTCAGCTTAAGTCTACCAGCGTCTGTGCTGGGCAAGTAAATGATCCCTCACATACAGGGTGGTCAAGAAAAAAGTTTACAGTCTTTGGCCCACGAGGCATAACTCAGTGAGTTCTTATCCAATCAGTCTCATTCTTGCATGAGGTTCAGGTAGGAATCTCAGTATTATGTTTCTACTCTTGGATCTAATTTTGATAAGGCGTTACAACAGGAGACACATTGTGACAAACTATGGTAGTTTGCAATTTCTATCAACCTTTTTCTCTGTCAAGCACCCCACTGGACTGAGTTTCACTCGAAGAGATCTGATCCTGGGACTGAACACCTCTGAAAAACTGTAGGTGACTCAAAGAATTTGAAAGCAATGGTAAAATATTTGAATCGATGGCAATGCCTTGCATTTGGGACTGCAAGATGTGTGCAAATGGCCTTTTTTATTTCTGCAAAATCATAGCTCAAGATTGCACATCATGTTCCAGGAGAACAAACTACAGATTATGTTGCCATGACTATCCTCTTTACATTGGAAAAGATTGGATAGTAATAACAGACATATTTATGCAACTATGCCAAAGAAAGAGAGTAAAGTTTTTTCTTGACCACCCTGTAGGGTAAATGTGTAACATGGCTGCTCGAGTCCTGCTCTCTCTCCAATCTCATCATCAATAAACCCTCCAGAGCACTCCGAACTGGGCTTATAATATTTGGCCTATATAGGCCTGCATTGTATAACCATCTGACAATTACCGAGACAGCATGCCAAAATATCAGGCAATCTGAAGTCATCCTTGATCAATACACATAATGATATAATGATAGTGATCCCTATGGAGCAACAGACAAGAAGACTACAAAGCATATTATCATCTCCAAAGTCCCAACATTACAGAAAAACCATACTTATATTCTCTACTAAGTCATCTCGATATCATTCCATAGGCAATTAATTATTTAAAGATATGACGAAAGACTTACAGACTGTTGTTTTGCAGGTCCATCACCATCACATATTAATCCACTCATGACAATGGTATCCCACCACTTCTAAACTATCCCAAATAGCGTGACAATGGCTTGTGGTGATTTATAACATTCAATTCCACGAATCTGCCTCCGCCCTCCACCTACACATGGCCAAGCGGCGTCTTCACATTTCTTTATAATTTGCGTCAGCAGCCACCTAGACATCAATCATCACAGAATTCCACAGCAGAGCAATTTGGCGCGTGTTCATCTTCCTACAGCTCACAGCATGTAGAACCCAACTTGGCTCGACGATTTAAAGGACACTGATGACGCAAGAGACTCAAATATAGCCCTTAGTATGATATCTATAGTATATTATTCTTTAAATATAGCTCTTATACTCATAAACGTGACAATTTATCTATCTATAGATCATATATCTACTGGTTAACACTGCACATTTAATATTAGTGGATAATTAGACCAGCCATCACATGCACTCTAACAAAATTAGTGTCTTTTAAAATACCTGATGGTTTTTGGTACAGAAGTTTGGTATTCCCAAAAACCTACACCATTCATAAAAAATACAGACCCAAATTGTAATGATATGAAGGAGCAGTCAAATAAGCAGTAAGGGACTTTGTATGAGTTTAACTTTTTAGAGTGTACATTGTATGATTATTCATGTACACGTACTAAATGTTTTGTTACAGTGTGTATGGATACGTTGTTTAACAATAACCCTATCGTATCATAAAATATGTATCATAAAATATGTGATCACATCAGACAAAACTGGAAAACGGTGATACACAGGCCAGAAGGTATATTGTGTTTGTATCTGTTGCGGTCTCGAAATTTAGTGACTCTTTACACCCTAGTGGTGTGCAAGTTTGTCTTGCAAAGTGACAAGCCACACCATGTGATTTTGAAACATTTTTTTCATTGGTAACAGAAGGAAAGTTGATATCTTGGACTAATAACATGATTTCTGTTACAACATATAGGCCTACCCATCGTGTCCATGCCAGGCATGTAAAACATCCCTCACATCAGTCACATTTATGAATTGCGTGGTGTATAATTGAAACCAGTTGAGGACTTCCGCACTTTTCTCACCAATCTAAGCTATCATTGGCGATCAACTTTCGCGTATGCCAAGGACTGGCCTAGAAAGCTGCAATTATCATCTAGAAAGCTGCAATTATCATCTAGAAAGCTGCAATTATCATCTAGAAAGCTGCAATTATCATTATCATCTATCTATCTATCTATCTATCTATCTATCCAGTGCTGGGCACTGCAAACAAAATTTGACTTCCACAAACGCAAATGTGCAAACCTTATCCACAACTTCCACAAATGCAAATCCGCAAACTTTGTAAAATTTTGCAATGGCTCGTGCAAACGCAAATGCAAACGCAAATGCAAACCGTTATCAGTTGATAATCGAGGTTATCATTCGTTTGTATAACTAACAATTGAGTAACCAAAATTAAAATAAAAAGTTGTTGCTGGAATTTCACCTAAATTATATTATTTGTACTATTTATCAATCCATAAGGCTGATATTAGATACTTTTAGTATGATTTTGTGGTGAATACTCCTTTTTTTACCATGAACTATTCTATTCTAAGCTCTTTATATTATGGTCTGCTTTATACATGCTCTTTGCCTGGCCCCTTTTCCTGCTGTTTGACACACTCTTGCAGCACACTGTCAAACATGCAACTGGTGGCTCCCTCTATAACATACCTTAGCATTGCACTTTAATAAAGCTCTTTCCACTATTTATCTATTAGCAATATAAGACCCATTATAAGACTAAAGTCGAGATATCACTGGCACACAGCATTTCTGACCATTACTTAAGCTGTACAACCTTGTGGTTGCAACAGGATGTGGGATGAAAGTAGGCCCAATGAAAGTCAAAATGACTGATTTATATTGTCTACTTAATCCATTAGGACATGGAATCACTGATGTTGTTTATCAGTTTGCATTTGCGCAAGTTAACTAATTTTAGTTCTGCAAACGCAAAGCGCAAATTTAATTGGCAATCAGTGCAAAATGCAAACTGCAAACAACATAGCCCTTCCGCAAATTGCGGACCTTGCGGTTTGCGGAAGTGTTTGCGGAAGTGCCCAGCACTGTATCTATCTATCTATCTATTTATCTATTTCAGAAACATACATCACATCATGTACCTTCAGACAAATTATCAAATTAATATATACCTAGATACACTGTATTTAAAGATCGACCAAGTCAACCCCGTCAGGCACGTACATTCCATGCTCATACCTGTTGTGAATATAGAAAAGAGGCCGATATAACCACAAGACTTAACTGTAGCCGCACAGCACCTAATGTTCCATGAGCTGTTAATTCACAAGAGTTGTTCGTGGAGCCTTTTTGCAGGAGTTAAAAGGATTGGTCGACCCAGGCACACAGCAAACTTGGCTGACCGTCCATTACCCGGCTGCATTGTGTACACCTCTGTAAATATGCATGTGCAAGTTCTGACTCAGTTTCCGTGTAATGAAGATTGATAATTCGTCTCCACTTACAAGCCGAGCTGAGCCGGCTATCAAAAGGCGCAGCGGAGGCACCGAGACCAAGATGGATCGAGGCAGGAACTCGAGGAAGGAGAGAGACAAATCAATCGTTCAACTTGCAGGTCAGTATCAGGAAATTTAAAAATTAGAACAAAAACAACGAAATATTAAAGAAAAAACTGCCGGAAAGACTGGTGGGATGCAAACTTGCTGGCATCATCGTATTATGATGTAATATGGAACCTTTTTCTCTTTGCCGGTCAAGAATATGGTTACACAGACCTAAATGTACAGGGTGGTCAAGAAAAAACTTTAGTCTTTGGCTCATGAGCCACAACTCAGTGAGTTCTTCTCCAATCAGTCTCACTCTTGCATGAAGTTCAGGTAGGGATCTCAGTATTATGTTTCTACTCTTGGATCTAATTTTGATAAGGCGTTACGACAGGAGGCACATTTTGAAAAACTGTGGTAGCTTGCAATTTCTATCAACCTTCTTCTCTTTCAAGCTCCCCACAGGATTGAGCTTCAATCGGAGAGAGCTGAAATCCTGGGACGACACTCTTCTCAAGAACTTAGGTTACTGTATGAATATGAAAGCAATGGTACAATTTTTGAATTGATGACAATGCCTTGCATTCGGCACAGCAAAATGTGTGAAAATGGCCTTTTTTTATTTTTGCAAAATCAGAGCTCAAGTTCATGAACACAACTCGGCCCAGGGGAACATACTACAGATAATAAATTGCCATGACTATCCTCTTTACATTAGAAAAGGTTTGATAGTAATTAGAGACAAATTGATAGAACTTTACCATGGAAAGTATGTAAAGTTTTTTCTTGACCACCCTGTAACTGAAACACCGTAAGAATCAGAATGGTGCTTATTTTAGAGAGGGACAGAAGAAAAGTATAACAAGTTGAGCAGACAATGTTAATCCTTCAGAATAATGTGTTATATAGCTAAGCACCTTGTGAATGCCAGAGCATCGATGAAGACGAGGGCGTTTTGCAGAGGAGGGAGAAATTAGTATGGAAAGCAAGGAACCAGGAGCCCAAAGGGACAGGGAGGATGTTGTCTGCTGTGGAGCTGATGGGAGCTAAGTTAGAAGCAACCGACTGAGAACATATGGAGATGTGCAGGGGCCTGATAGCCTATCATTGCCTACCATGACTTTGCCTTTCCTCTGTTGCTCTCTCTTGCAATGACTCTGCATGCACAGGCATGTCCTCAAGAGGTCAACGACCGCTGCAAGTGGCCACCGGCTGCATCTGCCAGAGGGCCACAGCCACCACACAACAGCCACCACAACAGCCACCACACAACAGCCACCACACAACAGCCACCACAACAGCCACCACACAACAGCCACCACACAACAGCCATAGGTCCAGAGAATTCACACTGGGCATGCACACAACTACATGAAGAGCTAGGAAGAAAGGTCCGCATGCAGGCAACTGCAGAGTTGAGGTCATGCAGAAGCAGGTTGCAGACTACATGTATCTACAAAATTGCTATTCCTACATGTGTGTATCGGGGCAATGCATAGAAAGACTGGCACAGCAAAAATGAAACAGTGTTTTAGAGTCTGCATCAGAAGTAAACAAAACCTCTTTCATCTTTTTAACAGTTGCAAAGTAGTGTTTTTAATACCATCAAAATCAAGCTGCACATTTACATAAGTGAATCCTTGACATTAACTTTGTTCAGTGCCAGTAACATTTTTTCCGAGATTCTACTTCAAAGTGATATGGTGGATATGCAATTTCAAAAGAAAAGCAACAAATCGAACTGAGGGAAAGTACAATTTCAAAAGAAGCAAACGTGTAGGCATAGATGCCAGTCTTTTCTCATGCTGGATTCCACACTGTAAATTCTGAAATTCTGAGTTAGCTCAAACAATTGAGTGAGACGGTTGCACAATTTCTTTGAGCCATGATAGCTTGCTGTTTTGAGTTACGATAATCTTTATGTTGTTATAACTTGCAAACAACAAGCTGTCTTGGCTCAAAGGAATTGTGCAACCATCTCACTCAATCAATTAAGCTAACTCAAAATTCAAAATTTACAGTACAATTGTGGACAAAAAATAGCAGATGATATGTCAATATATTTCACAACACCAGGTTGGACCTATACCATAACAGAAGTGGCAGGAGGGGTAAAATCTGAGGCTAAAAATATATTCTACAGGCTGATCATAAACTATGCTGATTTTTTTACCCTGTTAGTTGTAGATTGCCCACAGTTTTACAAATCTACTGACAATTAACATGTATATAATATATGTTTATTATGCAACATCTTCGGCACAAAACTGATGCTTGCTACATTGTAGTTTATTCTGTCTGCATTAAACAGCTCCCAACCTCAAAGCAAAGCAGACATTGAAGCAGCTTAGAGCAGGCAGCTAGGCATGGCATGAGTAGACACGTCCCCCTTTCAAGGCTGCCATCTGATACTCCAGTATTTCACCTTCACTAGTTAGTTCCTGGTACATTTTTGCAGCATTTGAGAAGAGTTTTACAGCATTCAATAAACATGTCAAGTATCATATCAGCCCTATGTCATATTTTTGTTGATCATCTTAGCTTCCGGAAACTACTGGCTCTATATGGACTAACCAAAAAGGCTCCCAGCCATCCGAAATAATCCACAGCAAGTAGAGCTCACTAAATTTCATGACTGAATGTGACGAACAAGATACGTGGTCTAGTCTCTTACCAGTCAGATTCCAGGAGAATCTATTTTAGAAGTACGATTTTAAAAGGTCATTTGCTTGTATCAGTTATCCAACAGGCACTTTCACTGATATGTTATGACCTACGATTGTTATCCTGGGTGTAATATACTAAATACTGCTTTCGAAATCTATACTGGGATTGGGACATGACAAGTTGTGGATGGTATGTCATTCAAAAGATATAACACTCTGCAATGAGGTTGGACTAAAAAATGTCGGAAATGGCCAAAGGGGTAAAATCTGCAGCTAAAAATAAGATTCCACTAGCTAATTAGAATCTATGCTTAGTCTTTTCCTGTCAGTTGTAGATTGCTCACAGACTTGCTAAATTACAAAAAATTTGCATGTTTATGTAGACCAATTCGATAACATCTTAAACTTGCTTCAAAACAATATTGATGTCTTCTATATTGTAGTTTATTGTTTCTGCATTAAACAGCTCTTAACCTCACAGCCAAGCAGACATTGAAGCAGCTTAGAGCAGGCAGCTAGGCATAGCATGAGTCGACACGTATCACTTCCAAGGCTGCCATCTGATACTCAGTATTTCACCTTCACTAGTTAGTTCCTGGTGCATTTTTGCAGCATTTGAGAAGTGCTTTACAGCATTCAATCAACATGTGAGCATCATTTGAACATCATTTCAGTGAATTTATGAAGCATTTTTGCTCATGGTTATAGCTACAGGCAAACACTGGCTCTCCCCTCAGACCATAGCATACAGTGCAGCAGGTTCTGGTATATATATTTTGTACCATTAATTTGAGTAGTGTTTTACTGCATTTTGGCATCTGTACGTAAATACCAACAGTTCCTGGTACATTTTTGCGGTATTTGTGTTTTTTAAAGAAATTCGCAATACCCCATCAACCATGTCAAAGCATCATTCCATTTTACCATGAATTTTGCTGATGGTTTTACATACAAATAACCATCAACCATCTGTGTGTTGTTCACAGTTTTCCAATTTCAAGTTTCTGGAGTATTTTGCAACAATTGGACAGCATTCATACCCATTTCAGCTTCATTTCAAATTCATAAGCTATATGTACAGTTTTTCTCAGCATTTGCGGATACAAACAACCATCAGATATCTGTGTACCGCATAATTTTACAATTTGAAGCAGCTTTTGGTGCATTTTTGCCACAGTTGTGAAGTGTTTTATCGCATTTTACAGAATAAAACATTGTTTGTTTATCAAGTTTTATTAGCTCTCCATGCATTAAATTGCTGATGGTTTTAGAGAAAAAAAAATAACCACCAGCTCTCTGTGTGTTGCTCAGTTTTCTAATTTCCAGTTTCTGGTGTATTTTAAGCATCCACACATATTCATTTTCAGCTTTATTTTCAAATTCATACGCAGTTTGCAGGTTTTTTTTTTCTACAGCATTTGCAGATACAAACAACCATTGGATGTCTATGGACTTCCTAATGCTAAAAATTCAGGCAGCTTTGTCACATTGTCGCAGTATTTGTGTAGTGTTCCATAGCATTTCACAGCATCCCACAAACTAAAGCATCAATTCATTAGCTTCCAATGCATTTGGCTGATGGTTTTAGCCATGTATAACCACTGGCTCTCTGTCTTACGTTTACGGTTTTCTACTCAAGTTTTGGGGCATTTTGTCGCAACTGTACAGCATCCAAACACACATGAGCACTATTTCATTAGCTTCATGAGCATTTTCTTCGTCATATATGCACATCTTTACAAACTACCTTTGGGCTCTCTGTGGACTATGCCATATTACAATTTCAAGCAGCTTTTGGTGCATCTTTGCAGCATTTGTGGGGTGTTTTATAGCATTTCACAGCATCCCACAACCATTAAAGCATCAATTCATTAGCTTCAATGCATTTCGCTGATGGTTTTAGCTACGAACAACCACTGGCTCTCGGTCCATAGAGTATGTAGAGTGTTTTAAGTCTATTGTCCATAGAACAGCATCGGACCGAGCAGTGGGCATGTCGCTAACAACATCATTCTCTCATCAGTCCATTAACGGATGCTGATGTTTAAAAGCACACCAGTAGATAAGGCGGCTGCTGCTGCTGCCAGGAGGAAGGAGCATAATGTGCACAAGGACCGAGATGTGTTGATGCAGGTCGCCGCATCAGCTAGCATCACCAACAAGCCTGTATCAGTAGCTACCATCACCAACTAGATTCACCAGCTAGCTTCACCAACTGGCTTCAGCAGGAGCAGCTTCAGCATCTTTGCCAAATATCCACAGAGGGACATTAGCTGCTGACTGCAGACCTGTAAGGGTTGGTCTACAAGGACTCCAGCTTACACAGCCGACTTGAACCTATACACTCACAAGTCAACTCAGAGATACAGGCTTCATAACAACACTGAAACCCAGGCTAAAACAGAGATGCATAGGGTGAGGCAACACCAATTAACAAGGATAGCAAACTGAAGTAGCGTGCTGGAATTAAGAACAGTACTGGTTAGAATACAAAAGTCTACTATAAAATGGGAGAGATAATGCATATCAGATAGAGACTTATTAACAAAACGAAAACAGGGGCTAACATGAACACATCTGCATAGATTGATGCAACACCAATTAACATAGATAGCAAACTAGACTTCTATGTGTGTTAGGATTAAATTAGAACAGGATACTGGTCAGAATACAGTATTCTACTATCAAATGTGAGAGAGAATGCCCAGTTTTTTTGTTAGATTCAAGCTTAGTAGCAAACACTGAAGCCCAGGCTAACACACAGCTACATAGCTTGATGCAACACCAATTAACATGGATAGAAAACTGAATGTGTATAGTCGCTATAGCGTGCTGGAATTAAGCTAGAACAGAGGATGTTTACATCTCTCAGGTTAGAATAACAGAATAACAGCATTCTACCATCAAATGGGGAGAGCAAAGCCCAGTGTTTAGCAAGAGAGCACATAATAGGTAGATAAGGTTGGACACGCAGCAATGTTTTGCTACCATTACAAACATACAGTGTATGCCTCCCCTGACCACAACAATAACACTGCATGGATGTATTACATATGCAAGTGGTCGCAACAATTGCAATTCACAGGAAATACATAGATCTGTTAGTATTAATGTCCATGAATCAGCTGGTTCTGATGCCAATAACCATAATAGAACTTATATAGAAACATCCAATAACCATATTATATAGAAACATCCAATCCAATAACCATAATAAAACATATATAGAAACATCCAATAACCATAATGGAACTCATATAGAAACATCCAATAACCATAATAGAACTTATATAGAAATACCCAATAACCACAATATAACTTATATAGAAACATCCAATAACCATAATAAAAACTAATATATAGAAACATTCAATAACCATCATAGAACAATTATAGAAGCAATCAAATTTATATCTATCATAAACAACCCCATGTTTCAACACTGTTAGCACAACCCTTAATGGTGTTTGGAAAGCACTCAGCGTCCATGGAAAACTCATAGAAAACTATAATAGAGAACTGCATCGTTCTGTTTTGAAAGAACAAACATCCAATCTATGGAGAGCAGTTCCATCCAGATTGAACAGGAGTCAACCCATAGCACCAGTTCCGAAATTAATGGGAATCACAAATTCAAAAGGGAAGATTGTCATAATCATCATGATCTATGGTGATAATTCAGACTTGGCAGACCAATATAATACTAAACTCGATGATACTTCACATTGGAGTAACTTAATGATTTTTATAAATTTATCAGTGGACTCCGTCACATATTAATCTATTCATTATGGAAAAAATTCCGCCACGTTTGAGATTTCACTTCAGGGTAAAAATATGACCAGCACTGGAAAATGGTTTATGATCAAACCGACTGAAGAGGACAGATAACTATTGAAGGGCAATGAAGGCGGAATGATACTGCAATTAATCAGCTGAACTTGAAAGATATTCAGGACAAAATCGGTCTGGCAAATACAAAAAGTTCTTCTGAAACAACCATGATGGCTTCTGCATGGAAGTTTGGTTTTTCCCAGAAACTTAAAGCATCCATGACAATGCAGATGCACAGTATTCCACAAACCAAAATGGGAATGACATTTCAGGAGCTTTATTTTGCCTGAAGCCTCCATCTCAATTTGGGAAGGGGTTTCCCATCTATGCTGTCCACTGTAACTAATAGCTACCAGTTGACAAGTTAAATTATGTTTGGTTACTAACTATCCATAAGTTTACTTGTTAGTTAGGACAGACGGAAAACTTGCCCAAAACAGTTTAAAGAACTTTCGAATGTCAAAATAATACAACAATCGACTGTGTCAAGCAAGATATTTCAGAGCAAAACATCAAGGGCAGGTTATATGGAAGATATCCTATGATACAGGCACATCAGTCATTTATAGTCATTCATTGTGTGCACATATTTATGACCAAGTACATTATGACATATGACACATGGCGCAAACATGTAAATGTAAAAAACATAATCCAATAGATAAGCAAAACCTTGGTAATTCTGCATGTCATGATTCCACATGAAATATTTAAACCACGTTACCAAAACGTCAACATATTCATATTTATGACACATATATCTGAGCTCTCTTGGAAGTTTGTCCCATGTACATGCTGTGCACATATACATGTCAGATGTGAGCAGGCTCCCTGATGTAAATGTACACTGAATGTTCACTGTAAATAACTCGGTTGAATAATTGACAAGCAGCCAAGCTACGCATCTGCGTGTTGGGTTAAATATTACTTGGAGGGAACAACTTCTGATGGTAGTAGACATATAAAGGAAAGATAGATATTTAGATAGATACACTCTAAGCCCAGACCACACACTTGACATAAATTTTCTAAGTGGAATCTAATATTTTTCTTTTTTTAAGCTGTGTCAGCTTATATACTATTTGTCAGTTTCAATGGATTGATATTTTAAGTCAACACTACACAATCTTTTTCAGCCATACTCGTGAACTTCTGAGAAACAAACAGAATAAGTTTACTCAGCTTAATTCGCTTATGCTATATTTGTTACGCCAATAATTGAACATCCTATTTATGTTCAATTCATTGGACAAGAAAAAAATAACCTTGTGTTAGCTACTTACTCTGTGGCCACATGGGTTAGCGGTTTGTTTTGTAATCTGAAGGTGTTGGCTTCAAACCCATTGAGATTTAGATATTTCTCGTTACACCTTATATTTATGGTACAATTTATGGTACAAAGGTTGGAGTAAAGGTCAACAAATTTCAATATTTTGATTTGTTTATCATTGTGGACCCTGGTTAGTGTCCTGTCCCACTATGCAGAATCTGAGTCAAATCACATATTCTGTTTTTCATAATCTATTTATAGAATTTTGAGGAAACTAGGTGAAACAGCTTGTTGCATTTGCTTGACATCGTGGCCACATTGGTTAAGTGGCTGATCTTGTAATGCAAAGGTCTTGAGTTCAAATCTGGAACAGAGTGACATTTTCTTAACAATGCAATCTGTCATTTAAAAAAATGACTTGAAGAAACAACCTGGTGTGTTGTGTGGAAATTATGGCAACATTGGTTAAGTGACTGGTCTTGTAATTGAAAGGTCTTGGGTTCGAATCTGTAACAGAGTGATGTTTTCTTAATACCCTCTGTTATACAACTTATGAGAAGACTAGCAGAAACAACTTGATGTGTTGAGTGGACATTGTGGCCACTTTGGTAGGGTGACTAGCCTTGTAATAAAGAGGTCTTGAGTTCAAATCTGCGACAGCTTGACATTTTCTCACTTATACTATGTCTTGCAGAATTAGTGAGAAGACTAGGAGAAATAACTTGGTGTGTTCATCAGACATTACGGCCACATTGGTTAAATGACTAGTGTTGTAATACAGACTTCTTGAGTTCAAATCTCTGACAATTAGACATTTTCTGTATATTATGTAATTTATTGTAGAATTTCTGAAAATATCAAAGGAAAGAATGTCAACTTGACATTGTGTATTTGGACATGTTGATCATCTGTGTGCATTGCCTTGACATATTTGCAGGCATTATGAGCAACAACTCCATTTGTTGTTATTTAATGGTATTTTTTCCAGTAGTTCAGTTGAGCTTGGAGATATTTTAAAAAATTGCCTAACTGTAAGTAGGATCAAAATATTGAATATTTCTTTTTCACAAAATGCAGGGTGTATTACCACCATAACTTTTAATAATTACTTCAGGAAAAATATATATGTAATTATGCTTCCGTTGAAATACTTAATATTGGTTTGTGAGCGGCCTTGTAAAAATCTTTGAGCAAGCTGACCTGGGCTGCAGGCCATTATTTTATCTTAATTACAACCACAATGATATGATCTACAGATTAGAAAGATCACTAAATCATTACGATAAGTTGTTTTAATAAATGTGACTGTATATGAGTGTTTTTTTTAACATTGACTGGATATCTTGTTATAATAAGTAAAGTGCTGACATCTATATGTAGAAAGTGGTGTTACCCACACTCCAATGTTTTTAGCAGTTTTTCTTGTCATAATTCCTCTTGATGTTGTTAGCAGTTTTTCCTACAACATCCAAGTGGCTTATTGTCTTAAGGACCATTTCTGACACCTTCAAGACTGTTAACTTGACACAGCAAAGCCATCCTATTGATTTCTCAAATTAGAGGAACTCAACGTTTTTGAAGGTAAGAGAACTTGGATATTCTGTAGCAATTAATGCATTTGTCATTATTGAATACTTATTTCATTGTTATGAATATCAATAGAGCATGAACATGTACTCTTTTTTATACAAAAACTTGAAACTGTAATGTGAAATTCAGTATTAAACTATGGGGCATCATGATGTCAAACTAATTCAAAGCCAGAGATTAAAAACTAGCAAATGAAAAGCAATGTCATTATTGCAATATTATCTTAGTGGACATGAAATTGATAATGACAATTATGTTGTCTCTGACCTGATAAGTGATTCATCTCAAATGCTAGACTATGGATAGTGTATACAGGCATTAAGGGGATGACTATTTAGTGTCGAGGGGGAGGGGTTGGAGTTTTTATTTAAAAAAAAAAAGTTCTTCATCAGTTTTGGTGAAATCGGTGAAATTAATAAATTCTTTTTGGCCAGACTTGAAATAAATAATTTCTTGTGGGGGTATTTTTTAACAAGGTGTTGTTAAATTTGATTTAGAAGTGAATATTTGGTGACTTTGCACACTCAACATTTATAATTGGTGCGGTTAGCCTGAAATAAAGAGGAAAACTCCAAGCCCCCTTTGGAAATTAAATAGTCGCCCTTTTTGTCTTGGCATTTTTATGATTAGCTGGCTGGCAACAAACATAAGCATTCAAATAGCCACAGAAATATTATTTGATGTTCATAAGGTCCATTTGCACTCATTCATTAAAATGTTCATGATATATAGACAGAAAAATGCTGATGTGTCTCAAGCAGCCCTTAGACTTTGTTTTGAGCCAGATTTTGTCAGAGTGCAAATTTAAACGAGCCATACTCTTTGTTGTAAAACTCTATTCTCAGTCACACCTGCAGCATTCAGTTGGTTGGTGCAAGTAATTAGCATACTATTAAACTTAAATTTTTCTGGCATAATATAAATAAATATTTCGGACAAACTCAAAACACTCAAAATATTATCCAGTAATCAGGACTTCAAATTTATTGTTAATCATATTCCTAATTCCAAATGAATTTGCACATTAATTATATCATGTTTTATATAAATTGTGCGCTGTTTGAAAATGATATTGGTAAAATATTTTTCAGATTTACAAGCAGTATTCTTGACATGTCAACCAGAGGATATTTCACGGAGGCACCAGCTGAACTATCTACTTACATCTGCTGCAGGAGACTCGAGAAAATTTGCCAGGTAATCATTGTAATACATGTTCTTGGGTTTCTGGTCTTAAAAAACTCAATTCTCGTAAATATACTTGTGTGGAAAGCAGAACATAACTGCACGTGTTTATAAATTCCACCTCAGAACAGCTGTATCCTTTTGTTAGATGACATGCTCAACGTAAAAAATGACTTTTTAGTCCCTCTGCGGGAATTATTTTTCCATACATGCTTGTTTGTGGTTCCACTTGTCTGTGTATTTACAACTGACATCATTCTATGTTGCTATCAAATGTTGCCAGATAGGGGAAGGGATACACATGTTGAACATTGGGACTTTTAATAGTTGGAATTTCAAAACTTTCGTCAATTTATGTTTGTTTCTTTCATATTTGCAGAAGAAAATGCATATGAGGCCTGTCACACCTGAGCAGCACTCCAATCATGCTACACTTCTTCAGGGATACAATATGAGGTCAAAAGCACATTTTTTGCAGGTATGTACAATTCAGTCCATTAAATTAGCTTAAGTGTTCAGAAAAATTGGAGTAGTTTTTCTCTGTCGCAAGTAAATTTGAAAAAAAAAAAAAACAACATAAAACAATCCAAACAACAGTTGAGGAATGTCAACAATGATTAACAGAGATATCTTGAGATCTATGCTGATTGATGATCATTTGCCATGTTGGGTATCCTTTTTCAATTAGTGCCAGTGAGCCACTGGTCACATAAGGATGACAATACATTATGCCATTTAAAAAAATTAATAAGGTAAATGAATAATTCTGCAAAGGAAAATAATGAATATTTTTGAGAGGAGAGAAAATTGATTTCTGCAAATATCTTAAAGCCACACAGTTAATATTGTTTGATAACATTATATCATCTACATGCAATACAATGTATGTTTTCTTTTTCAGGATGGAACTTCAATTTTTAGGCTACCTTGACTGAGCAACACTGGCTTTGCTTTGTGAGGATCGCGACATTACAACCAATCTCAGTACTGTCACTTATCACACAAACTGTCCAAGAAATAGCTCATACTTCCTCCTTGATTTCATCTTTAGACGAACGAACATTTAACATGAAGTTTTGAAATTTCTGATGTCCAAACAATGAACAGAATAATTAACTGTACCTCAGGACATTTGAAAAATTTTCCCAATGACTTACCGATGGACAATTTGGTCATTGAAAATTATCCTTGCTAACTTTCTTTATGGAAAAATGACTAGTTGGCTTTGTTTAAAAATTGTTTGCTTGGGATTTTTGGTCACTAGAAATTTCAGATTTGTTGCAGTCACAAATTTGTATGGATATATGCACAACCTTTGTCAGGTTTTGCTTCAATAAATGATTTTTTATGCGTGAATAATGCAATGTATTTTTTCCTTGTAAAGATCTTACTTAGGTACACTGTGTTTTTATATTATGTCTTTCTATGTGTTTTTGTTGCTCAAGTATAATTTGTCATCCTTTTACTTCAAAATCTTGTGAATGACAAATCGTCTTTTATGTAAAATTAATGAAGTAACAGATTTATATTTTTCACTTATTGCCTCTCGGCACGATTGACCATTGATTTTATTGACTTCTTGTTTGCTTTATTGAAAATAAATGCCTTTTTAGACTTATCTCTGGTGCTTTATTTTATTTGTTCAATCTATCTGTTTAATTTCTAAGTTCTAACAGTAGGCTATTATTGATTAAAATTCATAGGGTGTCCCAAAGATGTCCAATTTTATCTTGGTCCAAACCAATGATCAGTGGTTGTTTATCATCCGGTCACTTTTTCTACCAATTATGCTATATCTTGTTAATCACTTGAAAACAGCATAGTACAATCTATCCAGAATAATTTAATTTATTTGAGCAGGCTCATCCTTTTTTAATTTGGCAAAGGAAGTATAATTGAATCAATTCGGGTTAATCTAATTGATATGAGCTATGATAGCACCTTTTTATCAGGTTAATCTCGCATAAAAGTATTTGTTTATATGAACTTAAATAAAATTTGCCATGTTTTCTCAAGTAATTCAGCATATTACAGCTTAATTAAAAAAAGTCACATTAACTTATTAACATTAAGTCACATTCAGTGACTTGATTGTGTTATTTCAGCCATTCTTGCTCAATTCAGATTCTCCTAATCACATTTTGCTAGTCTGCCTTATTTCTATTATGTGGTCATAAATTATAATTTTTTCATTTTATAGAGTAAAATTGATTTAGTCAGTCAGCCTCAGCTGTGTTATGTCAGAGAAACTTAAAGCCTTTGTTAATTTCGGTTTGATTATATTGTACTAACATGACCGATTTGCAGAATATTGTCTTGTCCAATTGAAAATTTGTTGTATCAACTCAATTCACTTTATGTGAAACACTGAATTCAGCTTATTTAATGCAGGCCAGGCTAGTGTATCTCAGTTGAGTTCCAGCCCATTTTTTAATTTCTTTAAGTCAGGTAAACTCAATTCACTTAAAATTATTGACGCTTAAACTGTGAAAATGTTGGCAAACTGAGAGATACAACTTCAAGTGAACAAGCTGAACTGACTCAATAAATATATTGCAGCACCGTTGCCCCAATTGAATTAAGTCAAGTCAGCTTGCTGGGGCTTAGAGTGTAGATATAGATAAATACAGAGATAGATTGACAGACAGATATAGATATGGTAAGTGCAACCTCCCAAGCCAAGCTTTGAGAGCTCACAAAGGTTGATTGATGAGATGGGAGAGTTACACTTTGAAAACATGTGAGGGATCTTTTACTTGACCAGGGAACCACTGATACAAGGGGCCACCAATTTAACGTTTCGTCCAAACGACATCCAGCTGGCATTTTGCTCATGAAGGTCCACTGAAAATTTTGGGTTCCCCACTTGGGGTTTGAACCCACACAGGCAAAGACCTTCAGTGGAGCAGGTGCGAACCATAACCACTTATCGGACCCAGCTGCCCATACAGCATTTATACACTGCATATAATATTATAAGAAACCACCCAAAGTAAAGCACATATATATAGTGACATGAGGCAACTTGGGCAAGTGGAAGTTGGAGGCCGAACTTAGAGAGCCAGAGAAATTGATGTTGACAGTTGAGTAAGATTGGTCAGTTGTCCAGTGCCGGCCGAGGCCAAGGACCAGGGGACAAGACCCGTCAAGTGGACAGGCCGCAAGAATGAAACTGCCACTGACCATGTATTAGCTGGACTAATAAGCAAGAGAAATGGGTCTCCCAAAGTGAAAGTTGACAGCCTTATAAATCATATATATGATAAAGAGGCTGTTCAAAAAGCACATTCTCAGAAATATAAATAACTAAAACAAATCATCACAAATCATTCTAAAGTTGGACAAGTAACACAATTATATGATATAGGCCTATATATCACAAGTACTGTACAGTGCCATTGCTCATGATTTTTATTACAACCTGCTGACGAGTAGATGAGTAGAGTGACGGGTCGCCCAAAGTTTACAGCCTCATATATCATGTATAACATCATATATCATAGGTGATTCTGTTCAAAGACTTGTTCCAAAAATATATATAAAAAAATAGAAATCAGAGCAACCACTAATCAATCAACAGTTAAAAATAAATAGGCCGCATAGTATAGACCACTGAACTAAAGTGTAATTATCATACTTGGCCTGTAATTTATAGTGCTGCTGCTCGTGTACTATTTGGTAGTAAGCGAAGAACTTGGCCTTATAAGACATATATTGTAAAGACTTAAGAGTCTGTCCAAATGCACATATATAAATCACTAAAACATACCAATAAATAAATTAAAATAAGACTAGGTGGCAGAGCACTGACCACAGAACAAAGGTGCTACTGCTACTGTCCATGACTGCAATGTTCTACTTGCTGATAACCAGAGAAATGGGTCTCCCACGGTTGACAGCCTTATAAATCATATCTATTGTAAAGAGTAAGGCTCCTGAGCACATAAATCACTAAAACAAATCACCACAAGTCAATCAATAGGTTAGAATAAGACCACACAACTAAGTAATGACCACCGAACAAAGGTGTCATTATTAGTTAAATGTCACACAAGAATAAAAGATAAATATAGGCCCATATATTATTAATGAAACCTGGAGGCTGGATTTTAAAGTTTATAAATAGAACATTACACGACAGGCTGGCTACATCACTGGCAGCTATACCAAATATAGGAGACCATAACAAGAGGAGGGCTTGACCAGTATCTATCAGCGCCAGATCCATAAATAAACAATGTTGAATCAGGAGCCAATCTGAACGCCAACAACACACCGATAAGCCTTCTTCGGTTAGATGGTAGCCGAATAACAGACGTAACATCACTAATGCCATACAGTTATGTCTCAGACTCTCAGACGTAAAGATGTGCCAGTGAACGGCACTGATTTGCTCCAATGGTGGCAGGAGTCAATTAGTATATGACCACCAGATTACACATCATCTAGATTATAATGAGAAGGATTAAAGCCAAAGACAATAAGATGTAGATGGACATTACCTGCAGTGAGGGAGGGGGTGAACTCCTTTAGCTGTTTATCTGTGTGAGGCGCTTCATCCAATGCTCTCTGCATCCTCTTCTGCTGCTGCAACTGCTGCTCTGCTTGCCCTGCCCGCTCCTCCTCCTCTTGATAAATTATTGATGTCTGCCAGGATCAATGCCAAAGCTCAGCAGCACGCAACACACTTGGTGTCGCCACTAGTACAGCCACCATCTGACAGAGGGCACCGGATTGCATAAAGGGTTGGACCATTGAAGTATGGTGGGTAGGGTGCATCATCTGCCCCTTTTGTCTCCAGAACTTCATGCACTTTTACAGTAATGTTCCATTATGTCACAAAAGTGGCCCTGTAAAATTTTTTGAAAAAATTCCAATGTCAAAGGGTGGCACAATAGGCTTGAAATTTGAGCATAAGGTATTATTTTGCCGTTTCGCGGTTGTCAATAATATTTTCAGTTTTTATTTGATTGACTCATAAATGGTGCAGTTAGCTTTCTTAGTAAAAGAGCTTCAATTTGAATACCAACATCAATGGTTTCCGCTTAGAAGAAGTTGTGTTAGTGCAGTGATATTTTCTTTTTGAATTATTGAAATGTGATAAATCTAAAAAACAAAGAAGTCTCTAAACTGAGGAAGTGATCTACCACATCATTTTGTAAAACCTTGATGGAATTATGATGTAGTAAAAAAAAAGACATAGAAGAATGACGTTGCATTGAAGTGATTCATTTCTCATATTTACATGTATTTGATGTAAATTTGTATATTTGGATATTGTTGAATAGATACTTGAAAAACATGTTGAAATTCTAAGTTCCTTTACCAAAGTGTGCTTCATACTTTATTCCAATGGAGATGTGACAGTTATGCAAAACTTGAACTTTTAAGCAGTTCATTTCAAACATTTTTTCACCATAGTCCGAAACTTTCTACTTTTGGAATTTCTTCAGAGTGAAAAATTTTCAGAAATATAGCTTTCTACCATTCAAATTGAAGCTTATTTTCTTCTAAGAACAATGGTATATGAATCAAATTCCAAAATCAAATTATAAGCTAGATGATTGTAACCGCGATTATACAAAACATCACTTTTTGTCATTTTTGGACTAAACTTTAATGCAATTGTGCCACCCTAAGGCAACGACCAATCTTATTGAAATTTTGCAGAATGTCTTTTTACTGGCAATGGAATAACATGGCAAAAGTGCAAAAGAATATGACAATTTAAGGGGCAGACGATGCACCCTAATATTGGTGGGGCTATACATCCTGTGTATTTGGCAAAGGACAGGCACTACACTGTGAAATACAAATGTATTATCAAGGTTGCTCAGTGGCCCATCATTCAAATCAACAAGGGTAGCTTCCGAGGCTTTCCACAGCATTATCATGCAGAGAACATTATTTAACTTGGCTAGCACAAGTTTCTAACAATACTTGACAATATATTTAATTTGGAGTTCCTCAAGGTTCAAAATTAGGACCAATCCTATTTAATTCATACATCGCTCCATTAAGTGAAGTGCCCGCAAAAAAGTCAAACACCAAAAGTATGCTGATGATGAGCAACTTATTCTCTCTTTCAAACCAACTTTCTTAGATGAGATACATGCCGTAGTTAAGATGGAGAAGTGAATTTCTGAAATCAGGAAATTTCTCCATGAAAACAAGCTTTGTAACAATGGAGAAAAAACGGAACTTCTGCTCATTGGCAGTCCACACCAACTTAACAAACTCCAAGTATCGTCAATCGATGTTGAAAATGTCAAAATTAATGCAGTAGATCATGTTAGAAATCTGGGTGTAATCTTTGACAAAAACATGAGCATGGAAAAACAAGTGAACAAAATGTGCCGGAATGTCTATTTCAAAAATCAGAAAGTCATTGGACAAGGAAACTTGCAAAACAGTAGTCAATGCTCTTGTCACTCCTCACCTTGACTATGGAAATGGTCTTCTATACGGAATATCGAATCGTTTAATGAATAAACTTCAAGTGGCCCAAAACTCAGACTCATTGAAAAATTGAAAAAGAATGACAGTGTTAGGCAGTGCAGGAAGCAGTTACATTGGCTGCCAATTCCGACTAGAATACAATTCAAACTTATGTTATTATCGTTTTCATAGCTACGTGTTTTTCAAGTTTGCAATTTGCTTCATTCCAAAACTGTGATGTCAGAGATTAAGTTGAATAATTTTGTTTATTACAAGCACATATTTCAGCAAACTGACAAAGTGCAGTGACACATGGATGATGTATGTTTCACTATGCACTGTTACTGAACCAAACAGACCACTTAGATTCAAAGGAGAGTTGCAATTACTAACAAAAAATGTTGTTTGAAATTGTGATGACTGGTGTCCTGTGAAAAACAGTAACATATTTTGTTTGGAAAACAATTAATGAGGTGCAACACTCAGCTTAGACATGCGTTGTTTGTTGTGGTTGTATACAAATAGTAACATTGCCTGACAGTTTTAAATTCCTTTGTCATTAACTGTGATGTCAAACTCTGAACTGATATGTCACAGATTGAAGATTAGACCAATCACATTGACAGATACCTGATGATGCCACGGTTTAACTGCAAAACGAAGTTTTCAAAAAAACACATAGCTATGAAAACGATAATAACAACTTGGAAGGCAGTAAACAGACAAGCTCCCTTGTATATTCAAATATGATTCAGCCAAAATCCGAACTAAACTGTAATCTCAGAAGCAATAACAAAATGCTCTTAAATGAACCGACTTCCTTCAATAAAACAAATTTGAAGACAGAGCCTTTTCCTTGCTGCTCCAAAACTGTGGAACTAACTTCCTGAGATTGTTAAGGCCGCAAAAACACTTGAGGGCTTCAAGAGAAATCTTAAAACTCACCTGTTTAAGAGTTTCTACAAAGTCGGTTGACCTGCAGGGCATTTCCTTGTCTTTAATCAGCAATGGCTTTGACTTTGTGTGCAACCTTTCTGGTTCATTGTAACATCAATTGTGATTGGACAGTTTTAAGCTGGTTTGGAACATAGAATAGCCTGTCTACAAGTTGACCGCTATTTGCTGCCACCTAGGGTGCAAAATTCGCGAGCTCCTGTGAGCGGTCAACAGAATTTGGATCAGTGGAAGACACCAGGACAGTGTGGAAGAAACCAGGACAGTTCCATCATTTAGTGATGGTCTAGATTATTTCCAAAAACTCTGCAAGTGTCTAATCTGACTTTGGTTGGCTTCAATTTTAAGCAGACAGCTTGTAAATACCAAAATAAGTTGGAACTATTTTTTATCATGGAGGATGTATACATTATAGCTCACATACATTGCCAGTATAGAGGGGGCCACTTGTGGCATGGACAAGACATTTTGCTGAGTGTAACACAGCTTTTATGAAATTGTGAATTATATTGTTGTCCTAGTTAATAAATCTCCATAAAGTAACAGAATAAATACAATTGAGCATTTTTGATATCACAAAGCAAAAACATTGGCTTTGTATGGACAAGTAAATAAGTGAGAATGCATTCTTTTTGGACCCTTTTCTGACCACAATTTAACATGCACTAAATGGCATAAGTAGATTGAATACCATCAAACTTCTGATGAGTAAAATCATCCCTTTCACAGGCAAAGTGTATGCTAAAATTTCAAAACTTTCTTTTTGTCTCATGATGATTTCCAAACATTTTCATTCAAAGCAGTGGACTGGATATTTGCCAGCAACCATGCTTTGTGAAAGTAGTTTGGCGTAGTAATATGGACAGCTGTTGTGCGACCTGATCTGGTGATCTGTCCAAAACAGATCAGATTATTGTTGACCCAATTCGATTTTCCAGGGATTGTCAGCATTCTGCTGCCACTTGACAGTCCCGAACAGAGACAGTAGAATAGCTGTGAGCATAGTTGACAAGATTTCCCATTGTTTCGGTTTGGCTCAGTTGTGTTTTCTCTGTTGCTAAATCCCTTAATCCTCACAATTTATCACAGACTTATACCACTGTTTGCTTTTTTACCACTGTTTGCTTTTTTTGGTCAATCAGAAGGCAGGATTTCGCTCTGATATAATGCATATCACAGCTCCTACACCTGACCATGATATTGCATGCTTGGCTGACTACTTGAAAGAAACACTGGAACAAAACTGACCAACAAAGGATTAAAACTGAACAACACAGACAGTAAACAAAAACAATCTGCATATGTAGCGTAACCGGTCTCAATAAAAAAAGCTGTATTCATTCATTTTTATACCAATATTTGAAATAATGATCAAATTTTAGGTCACTTGATAAAAAAGTTCATTTTGGATAGGCAAACTGCCAAAAAAATGGCGGAGCAGCAGACCAACAATTTCGGCCGAATTAGGCAGGCTCAAAGAATATATCTTTTCTTAATTCGGGGGCTACCGCCACCGAACCCCTGCTTCTTCTTATTTCGGGGGCTACCGCCCCCGAACCCCTGCTCCTTTGTTTCTAGTATTTTTACTAAGGCAGATTTCACGAAAAGCAGCAATAGTCCTTACCACAAGTTACAGATATAAATGAAATCACCAGCATGGTTCCACCCCAGGCCTGCTCCTGGGAGACCAGGCCTTCAGTTCAGGAAAAATGTGAGATCTAATCATGTGTTCGTTAACGTTATTTACATAGACAACTTTTGCTAATTTAACACTATGAAGTGGACAGACGCGAAATTGCAGTTACATTAGCAATTAAAAAACAGCTACCACACCCAGTCGTTTTTGATTTTGGTGATGTATATAGGCAAATAAGACACGTTTTTCAATAAAGTTTTTGAATTTCATGTTTGAAATTGGAATAAGTAGCAAGAACAAAGAAAAACCCATGTAAAAGTTGCTAATGTAACCTCAGTGTCCTGAGACGGAATCGAGTTACATTAGCAGACTTTTTATATATTTCATATTTTTCAAGTTTTACGATGACCAATCCAATTAAAAATGGTTCCAAAATAATTTTCAAGATGTTTTTTATCAATCACATATCACTACTTTTTCCTGAATTGGTTTTAGCAGATTCCACAGAGTGCCAAAGTAAGCACGTCTGATCACCAGTAAGTTTGGTCGTCCAAAATTGTCCTCATGAGGGATAAAAAAAATATTTTTTAAAGAGCAAAAAGCAACATATTTGACGATTATTTTATTGATATTTATTCATTAGATCACATATGTACTTAGTAATAGGTTTACTTGCTTCAGGAAGCAACAGAGAGATAACAAAAGGGTTGGAAAGTTTAAGGTACCCTCTGAGAGCACTTTTCGTGAAATCTGCCCTAATGTATTTTCTACCTTCAAAATAAAATTTTGAACAGCAACTGTGATCAGCCTCACCAAAGAGACCTTGACTGAGAGGGCTGCACTATCTATCCGTCTATCTATCTTTCTATCACTTGTGTTATTTCTATGTATCTATCTATCTATCTATCCACATTAATGTATTGTATTATTTTCCGAGAACAATTAATTCTGACCTGTTGCCCTCAGGGCTGCCAACTGGCAAATGAACTGAGGAACATGAATAAGGCATTTCATTTTTCGGAAAGTTTCTCCGATCAAGTTCTTATTTATACCAGTGGTTCTCCCATGCCAGAAAAGCATTCGGTGCAAATTTCGGCCAAATCCATCAAGTCCTGACCCCCCCCCCCCCACCGCCATCTTTGTTTTGCCCTCCAAAAACGCAATTTTTGCCTAAAAAAATAGAATTCAGACCTGAAGTATCCCACCTGAAATAGTAGGAGGTTTGATAATGATTCTATTTGACTCTAAAATACTTACAGAAACACATACTAAAAATTCAGGAAAATCCATGAGCCAGAAAAACCTAAAAAGAATCTTCAGAGACCTGGCCTTCTCATGTATACGAGACAATAATTTATTATTGTGCATAAATTTCGAACTAATGATTCACCATGCTGTCTCAACTATGCTTTAAGAAAGACTGCTGATCACGGTGACAAGGAAATAAGTGACATCATTCAAGAAAATCAGTGTGTTGACGACATGTTAAAGGCAGTTGATGATGTTCCAACTGCAATTGCATGAGCAAAAACGTTTTAAGCATCCTTGTATGTTATGGATTCCTATATCCAAAGGGGTGTCTTCCACAAACTATACAAGAGCAAATCTTGACTTTCACTTGGACCTGGGTGAACTATCAATGCAGAGAGAGTTGGTATTTTATGGAATAAGCAAGAAGTTTTCTTTACTATTCGCCCAAATTTTAAGAAATTTGACTTGGTGGGAAGAAGTAATTCCAGAAATTAATTCACAGAACGGACACAATGAATCATAATAGAAAAATACGATACTTACTTTTGAACTGCTGTAAACCATAGCATAACAGATGTAAAAAAACATTATAAGTAAAATTGTATAATAATATTACATGATTGGCGATCCTGCTGGTGTTGATGTAGGCTGTAGAGATGCCAGTATCACTCAAATGCACCTCTGGATTGCATACATATTGATGGATACGATAAGGTGAAACTGTCCTTTATCATTTTAAAAGTGCAAATGTTTGTGAATAATATTTTTGAAGTTACTTACTGTTTGAGATTCTCTCAGAAAATGACACCTTTTCAACTATAAATTCCAGGCACTAAGACTTTGAATGAAAAAAAAGCAAGATCTCACCAATGGCTATGGATTTCAATCAGAGAGTTTGTGTTTTAAGCCCCATCAGCACCGGTGTGTGCTATTTAGAGGCATCAGTGGTTTGCGATACTATTGTGCTTCTAATTTAACCCAACCAATAGCAGTAACCGTTGTCTCCATGGCATTGTATGATATCAAACGCTGTTGAATTTCCCTTAGAATTTTACCCAAGCTGCAGGGTGACCCCAAAGTGCTCACTGGGATACTACACCCAACAGTCACTCATTATCAATGCAACAGGATGGTAGGATTGCCAAGAAGCTGCCCAAGATGAGGTTATTTTTGTGAGCAATGAGAGAAAGCATGATAACTGCATGTCAAAACAAATCAAAAGAACCTTTCCACCACCAGCCTCACCGGAATATCTGTTTGCCGCAACTTCTTTGATAAATGATCCCAAAGTGGGTAACACACATAAAATATAGCAGAAAGGGCCGTGTGAACTTCAAAAATACCCTTATTGTTATGGGGCAATTCCGTAAACTCAGATTTACAGATTTGACACTTTAACCGCTTGTGTAGCCCTACCACCATACCTTAGCTATTTCATTGTTACCCTGGCATGAGGCCAGGTAATAGGGGTATCAGACAAGCCACCAACCAAAGCTCTAAGTGCGACAAGAGCTGAGCTACATTAAAATATCTGCGTTTCAGACGTACATCGCGTGATGTACGTCCGAAACGCCACATATTTTGATGTAGCTCAGCTCCTGTTACACTTAGAGCTTTGGTTGGTGGCTTGTCTGATACCCCTATTACCTGGCCTCATCCCTATATAACAATGATATAGCTGAGATATAATGGTAGGGCTACACAAGCTGCTACAGTGCCAAATTTGTAAATCTGAGTTTACGGAATTGCCCTAATGGTAAAAAAGTTTGAAAAAGTGACGGTCACCATAATTGTGACATGACATGTCCATATATTGATGAATCAGTTGTGTCGTATACTTGAAGAACATCCAAACCTCCTTGAAGCAAGACAGTTGTTCCACCAGCACCATTTAGTGGCTAGTTTTGGAAACTCCTGAAATTAATTCAGATCAAAACCATGCTTTGCCCATGGGCATTGTACTCATGGTCATGCCTAGACCTGGGTAAGGCATTTGATAGCTTAGATCATAAAATCTTACAACATAAACTTTGTTATTATGGTTTTTATGGGAGCATTAGCCTTAATGGAAAATTATTTAGAAAATATACAATTGAAAGACTTCTCTAAAAGGTGAGCTGTCAAAAAATCTCCTCTAGATGGTGAAAACTATGCGTTGGATTCAGTATGATCAGCCTGAGAAGGCAGTAAGCTGCCATACTTCACAATCTAAATATATAAAATAAAAGTGCTTACTCTCTTGGCTCCATGTCTCAGGCATAACTCTGTCACAATTCTCAGAACACCTATCAAACTTTACATGCGTCACATCACTGACATTTACTTTGTTTTGCAATAGTCACTGTACTGCAACAATTCATACTTCCTCTCAAATCAACCTTCACTTATGACCTTCTGCACCAATATTTCACCAATGTGCATAAATGGCTCATAGGCTTTCTGCCAAGCTCCCCAGGTCGCAACATAGGGCAACCATTCCTGACAACACATGCAGGTGCTGCCACCACAGCAGTCTCATGAATACAAGTTGTTCTCCAAACCAAATTTGCATGAACAAAATTGACGTGTTTTCAAATTTATCCATTTCTTGAGAGTTTATTACTCAAAGGCCACAACAGTTTATATAATACTGTCACCCTTTATGATTGTCAGCAGCATGCCCTCATATTGCTATTTCCACGGGCACACAATCCAGTCTAAGTGGCTCAAATACACGATTGCAACGGGTTTTCTAGTTAAGAATTATTTTGAGAGAGTGAATCTGGTGACTGAGTGGGTTGGTGTCACAAATATGTCTCATCAGCACCTGATTGGGCTATTTAGAGACATTTTTCAGAAAAACAGAAGCACACGACTTGCATGACTCATTCCATAAGATGTAAACAGACACCTTCTCAATTATGAAGGGGTGGGAACTAATGCAAGGAAGGGGGAAACGTAGAAGGAAATATTTGAGAAAGAAAGTTTCACAATCACTGAGAAAGACAGTGTGATATTTGCATGTGCTACAAAGGTAACATAGAATGTAAAGGAGATCAAGATAGATGAGGGAGGCCATGTTGAGGTGAAATTTGGAGGTAGGGTAGTTGATTTGAAGCAACTGCCAAAGTCTGTTGACAGATCAGAACGGTTAAATTTGGAAGTTCTGTGTGGACTGGCGAGAGAGCTGGGTTTGTGTATAGGCTATGAGAGCGCAGACGAGGGATGCACTTTATGAGAAGTTGTAGGAGGAGAAGAAGCAACTAGCAAAAGTTCAAGTACATGCTATGCAGTGATACCAGCTGGACAAATGAGTGAGTTGGGAGTTATATGTCTCATCAGCACCTGATTGGGCTATTTAGAGACATGCATATTAAAAACAGAAGTACCTGGGACGATGGCTGATTTGTTTGACTCTTAATGTCACATGTTTGTATTTTAAGCCCAATCAGCACCAGTGCTTGGCACTGTGTGCTATTTAGAGGCATTATTGGTTGGGATACTAGCTTGGTTCGCGACGTGAAACATTATCAAATCGAAAACGAAAGCCGACTACTTCGCTTCCCAGGTTCAACGTCCAACGTATGCTTCTGTCGATCCAAGACCCCATGCACCCAGGCATCATATCCGACATGGTTCGGATATGTGCTGCCTGGACACAAATCCTCCTCCTCGAGGAGTGTGATTCAGGAATGTTGGATTTCTTCCTGCCTAGCCAGGAACTTATCCAGCTCCTGGACCGTGACACCAACCTCTCTGATCTGATTCAAACACTGTTCTCTGACAGCAGCCGGCGCCTGTCATCAGATCTAGCCAAATTGCTAGACCCACATTTCCACTATATCATGGCCAAGTCTGTGCAATCCCTTTCACAGGCCCTACGTGACGTGAAATATTAACAAATCACGTATTGGAGAGCGAAAGCTGACTACTTCGCTTCCCAGGTTTTGTCCAAGATTCTAGTCTCCACTTCGTCTCGTGATGCCTTCTTTAAGGTCAGGAGGGCTCTTAAATTATGGATGGAACATTCCGTCCAGGCCCTCAAAACTGACCCAATGGCCCCGGCTGCCCCCCCTTCAATCCTTTCTTTATACCCTATCGTCTCAGGTCCCTTCACTCATGGACCTAGACACCACTGAGACCTCCAGGTCTCAGAGATCCGTTCCATCTCAGGATCTCTTAATCCTTCCTCCAGCACCCATCTCTTTAGTAGGCACCGGTCCGACCTCGGACCTTTCCTCTTTGGCATCCGTTGATCCCCCAGTAGGCCCACACCATCACACATCACCAACACCAACGGTGGATTTTCATAGACCTCCTTGGCAACAGGGCTATAATTAATTAATTAATTGGGAATCCACACCCAGCCTTAGAACTCCCATATTAACACTATCGCCACAAAATTCCCAATTATGTATTCATATTTTACAGCAATCTCCAAGATGTCTGGACAACCACCTCCAAAGAAGGACTTCAACGTCCAACGTATGCTTCTGTCGATCCAAGACCCCATGCACCCAGGCATCATATCCGACATGGTTCGGATATGTGCTGCCTGGACACAAATCCTCCTCCTCGAGGAGTATGATTCAGGAATGTTGGATTTCTTCCTGCCTAGCCAGGAACTTATCCAGCTCCTGGACTGTGACACCAACCTCTCTGATCTGATTCAAACACTGTTCTCTGACAGCAGCCGGCGCCTGTCATCGGATCTAGCCAAAGTGCTAGACCCACATTTCCGCTATATCATGGCCGAGTCTGTGCAATCCCTTTCACAGGCCCTACGTGACGTGAAACATTATCAAATCACGTATTGGAGAGCGAAAGCTGACTACTTCGCTTCCCAGGTTCTGTCCAAGATTCTAGTTTCCACTTCGTCTCGTGATGCCTTCTTTAAGGTCAGGAGGGCTCTTAAATTATGGATGGAACATTCCATCCAGGCCCTCAAAACTGACCCAATGGCCCCGGCTGCCCCCTTCAATCCTTTCTTTATACCCTATCGTCTCAGGTCCCTTCACTCATGGACCTAGACACCACTGGTGACCTCCAGGTCTCAGAGATCCGTTCCATCTCAGGATCTCTTAATCCTTCCTCCAGCACCCATCTCTTTAGTAGGTTCCGGTCCGACCTCGGACCTTTCCCCTTTGGCATCCGTTGATCCCCCAGTAGGCCCACACCATCACACATCACCAACACCAACGGTGGATTTTCATTGGCCTCCTTGGCAACAGGGCCATAATTAATTAATTAATTGGGAATCCACACCCAGCCTTAGAACTCCCATATTAACACTATCACCACCAAATTCCCAATTATGTATTCATATTTTACAGCAATCTCCAAGATGTCTGGACAACCACCTCCAAAGAAGGACTTCAACGTCCAACGTATGCTTCTGTCGATCCAAGACCCCATGCACCCAGGCATCATATCCGACATGGTTCGGATATGTGCTGCCTGGACACAAATCCTCCTCCTCGAGGAGTGTGATTCAGGAATGTTGGATTTCTTCCTGCCTAGCCAGGAACTTATCCAGCTCCTGGACTGTGACACCAACCTCTCTGATCTGATTCAAACACTGTTCTCTGACAGCAGCCGGCGCCTGTCATCAGATCTAGCCAAATTGCTAGACCCACATTTCCGCTATATCATGGCCGAGTCTGTGCAATCCCTTTCACAGGCCCTACGTGACGTGAAACATTATCAAATCACGTATTGGAGAGCGAAAGCTGACTACTTCGCTTCCCAGGTTCTGTCCAAGATTCTAGTTTCCACTTCGTCTCGTGATGCCTTCTTTAAGGTCAGGAGGGCTCTTAAATTATGGATGGAACATTCCATCCAGGCCCTCAAAACTGACCCAATGGCCCCGGCTGCCCCCCTTCAATCCTTTCTTTATACCCTATCGTCTCAGGTCCCTTCACTCATGGACCTAGACACCACTGAGACCTCCAGGTCTCAGAGATCCGTTCCATCTCAGGATCTCTTAATCCTTCCTCCAGCACCCATCCCTTTAGTAGGCACCGGTCCGACCTCGGACCTTTCCCCTTTGGCATCCGTTGATCCCCCAGTAGGCCCACACCATCCCACATCACCAACACCAACAGTGGATTTTCATAGGCCTCCTTGGCAACAGGGCTATAATTAAATAATAAATTGGGAATCCACACCCAGCCTTAGAACTCCCATATTAACACTATCGCCACCAAATTCCCAATTATGTATTCATATTTTACAGGAATCTCCAAGATGTCTGGACAACCACCTCCAAAGAAGGACTTCAACGTCCAACGTATGCTTCTGTCGATCCAAGACCCCATGCACCTAGGCATCATATCCGACATGGTTCGGATATGTGCTGCCTGGACACAAATCCTCCTGCTCGAGGAGTGTGATTCAGGAATGTTGGATTTCTTCCTGCCTAGCCAGGAACTTATCCAGCTCCTGGACCGTGACACCAACCTCTCTGATCTGATTCAAACACTGTTCTCTGACAGCAGCCGGCGCCTGTCATCGGATCTAGCCAAAGTGCTAGACCCACATTTCCGCTATATCATGGCCGAGTCTGTGCAATCCCTTTCACAGGCCCTACGTGACGTGAAACATTATCAAATCACGTATTGGAGAGCGAAAGCTGACTACTTTGCTTCCCAGGTTCTGTCCAAGATTCTAGTTTCCACTTCGTCTCGTGATGCCTTTTTTAAGGTCAGGAGGGCTCTTAAATTATGGATGGAACATTCCATCCAGGCCCTCAAAACTGACCCAATGGCCCCGGCTGCCCCCTTCAATCCTTTCTTTATACCATATCGTCTCAGGTTACTTCACTCATGGACCTAGACACCACTGAGACCTCCAGGTCTCAGAGATCCGTTCCATCTCAGGATCTCTTAATCCTTCCTCCAGCACCCATCTCTTTAGTAGGCACCGGTCCGACCTCGGACCTTTCCCCTTTGGCATCCGTTGATCCCCCAGTAGGCCCACACCATCACACATCACCAACACCAACGGTGGATTTTCATAGACCTCCTTGGCAACAGGGCTATAATTAATTAATTAATTGGGAATCCACACCCAGCCTTAGAACTCCCATATTAACACTATCGCCACCAAATTCCCAATTATGTATTCATATTTTACAGGAATCTCCAATATGTCTGGACAACCACCTCCAAAGAAGGACTTCAATGTCCAACGTATGCTTCTGTCGATCCAAGACCCCATGCACCCAGGCATCATATCCGACATGGTTCGGATATGTGCTGCCTGGACACAAATCCTCCTCGAGGAGTGTGATTCAGGAATGTTGGATTTCTTCCTGCCTAGCCAGGAACTTATCCAGCTCCTGGACTGTGACACCAACCTCTCTGATCTGATTCAAACACTGTTCTCTGACAGCAGCCAGCACCTGTCATCGGATCTAGCCAAAGTGCTAGACCCACATTTCCGCTATATCATGGCCGAGTCTGTGCAATCCCTCTCTCAGGCCCTACGTGACGTGAAACATTATCAAATCACGTATTAGAGAGCGAAAGCTGACTACTTCGCTTCCCAGGTTCTGTCCAAGATTCTAGTTTCCACTTCGTCTCGTGATGCCTTCTTTAAGGTCAGGAGGGCTCTTAAATTATGGATGGAACATTCCATCCAGACCCTCAAAACTGACCCAATGGCCCCGGCTGCCCCCTTCAATCCTTTCTTTATACCCTATCGTCTCAGGTCCCTTCACTCATGGACCTAGACACCACTGGTGACCTCCAGGTCTCAGAGATCCGTTCCATCTCAGGATCTCTTAATCCTTCCTCCAGCACCCATCTCTTTAGTAGGCACCGGTCCGACCTCGGACCTTTCCCCTTTGGCATCCGTTGATCCCCCAGTAGGCCCACACCATCACACATCACCAACACCAACGGTGGATTTTCATTGGCCTCCTTGGCAACAGGGCTATAATTAATTAATTAATTGGGAATCCACACCCAGCCTTAGAACTCCCATATTAACACTATCGCCACCAAATTCCCAATTATGTATTCATATTTTACAGGAATCTCCAAGATGTCTGGACAACCACCTCCAAAGAAGGACTTCAACGTCCAACGTATGCTTCTGTCGATCCAAGACCCCATGCACTAGAGGTCTGCGCGGTCAGCACCGCACCGCGCGGGTTGCGGTGCAGTGTGCGGTGCGGTTTGAAAATGCGCGGTGCAGTGCGGTTGCGGTTTTGAACTGAA
The DNA here is from genome assembly GCA_026936325.1 of Platynereis dumerilii. Classification (NCBI taxonomy): domain Eukaryota; kingdom Metazoa; phylum Annelida; class Polychaeta; order Phyllodocida; family Nereididae; genus Platynereis; species Platynereis dumerilii. The sequence goes on along the minus strand of JAPTHN010000089.1, from coordinate 1,238,737 downwards.
CAAGTGCGGTGCGGTTGCAGTGCACCGCAAATGAAATGGGTGCGGTGCGGTGCAGTTGCGGATTTTCATTAATAACACTAGAACCGCAATGGAACCGCACCTTTAAAACTTGTGTTCATTCTTTCAGGATCAGTTCTTTGTACACTGTTAACTGTTCTGCTTCTTTTGTATTACCAATAATTATTGTGACATTACTTCCTTGTAAAAAAATGTTTAAGCCTATATTTCAAATTCACTTATTGTTGTAGTAAGCACAAATTAATAAACCAATAAAGCTATAAAGTAATCCATCAGTGTATCCAACAATCAATCTATCCATCAATCGTGCAATCAATCAGTCCATCCATCAATCGTGCAATCAATCAGTCCATCCATCAATCGTGCAATCAATCAGTCCATCCGTCCATCATGCAAATGATGCAATCAATCAGTCAGTCTATCTTTATTATCTCTCCATACAAAGACGTACACACATGCCATAGGCATATCTGTCCGTCAATTAATCAATTTATCTATTTTTAAAAAGTCTGAATTTTCAATATATTCCTATCACAATGTTTGGGTATATTAACATTTAAGATGTTAAGTATTGTTATATGTGACCCAACTTGCTAATTAGCAAACTAGCACCAGGTAAATGTTGTTTAAACAGTGAAACAATAGGCCCAAAACAATACATGGATAGGGGTTGAACAAAGAACTGTATTTACCCTTTTAAATTTGTGCAACTTTCTAGCTACAATTACTTGCAATAATGTATTGTATTAAAACACAGACACAGTATATATTATAACTATTTTTTTTTTAAATTGTAATTCAAAATGAAGTGATTTTTAATAACGTTTATGAATTTAGAAGAGAAATCCCCAGTAGCTCCCAGTCATTTGAAAATAGGAAAAAATTGCAATGCCGAATTTCAGATACTGTACAACCCAATAAATTTTCCGAGCTGAAGCTCTCATTTGCACTCACTTAGACACCCCAGCACATCAGCTACTTTGCTCTCACTTGCATGCTTTTACAAACATACTCACATTGAATATCATGTAATAAGGGTTTACTGCACTTCCAATTTTAATCAATCTTGTGATTCCTAATGAGAAAGATAATCTGATAGTATGTCTTGAATGCATTACTACAATGCTCACATATCAACTGAGTTCAATATTCATCAACATATAAAACCCTGTCTAATATAACCTTAGCATAATATTATATCTATAGGTATCTTCAAATTCTTTTTGGAACAATTCTAAGCCCCGCAAACTTGTCTATTTTCACTTTAACATTTTTGGTAAATCTGTGTACTTAAACTTGTAGTATCAACTTTTGACTTATAAAATTTCTCACATTCGGTTCAATTCTCTAATACTGAGTGCAATTTTCATTCTACATCATATTTATGTGTGTAATTAATTCACCTTTCATAGATTTATATCTTTAGTATGCGAAAATGGGTGCGGGTAATTTGCGGTTTTTAGTGCGGTGCGGTGCAGTTGCGGTGCTACATGACTGCGGTGCAGTGTGGTGCGGTTCTGCTTAGCTGCGGTGCAGTGTGGTGCGGTTCCATGTGACTGCGGTGCAGTGCAGTTGCGGTTCTGAGCTTTGCGGTGCAGTGCGGTTGCGGTTTACAAATTATGCACCGCGCAGACCTCTACCATGCACCCAGGCATCATATCCGACATGGTTCGGATATGTGCTGCCTGGACACAAATCCTCCTCCTCGAGGAGTGTGATTCAGGAATGTTGGATTTCTTCCTGCCTAGCCAGGAACTTATCCAGCTCCTGGACCGTGACACCAACCTCTCTGATCTGATTCAAACACTGTTCTCTGACAGCAGCTGGCCCCTGTCATCGGATCTAGCCAAATTGCTAGACCCACATTTCCGCTATATCATGGCCGAGTCTGTGCAATCCCTTTCACAGGCCCTACGTGACGTGAAACATTATCAAATCACGTATTGGAGAGCGAAAGCTGACTACTTCGCTTCCCAGGTTCTGTCCAAGATTCTAGTTTCCACTTCGTCTCGTGATGCCTTCTTTAAGGTCAGGAGAGCTCTTAAATTATGGATGGAACATTCCATCCAGGCCCTCAAAACTGACCAAATGGCCCCGGCTGCCCCCCCTTCAATCCTTTCTTTATACCCTATCGTTCAGGTCCCTTCACTCATGGACCTAGACACCACTGAGACCTCCAGGTCTCAGAGATCCGTTCCATCTCAGGATCTCTTAATCCTTCCTCCAGCACCCATCTCTTTAGTAGGCACCGGTCCGACCTCGGACCTTTCCCCTTTGGCATCCGTTGATCCCCCAGTAGGCCCACACCATCACATCACCAACACCAACGGTGAATTTTCATTGGCCTCCTTGGCAACAGGGCTATAATTAATTAATTAATTGGGAATCCACACCCAGCCTTAGAACTCCCATATTAACACTATCGCCACCAAATTCCCAATTATGTATTCATATTTTACAGCAATCTCCAAGATGTCTGGACAACCACCTCCAAAGAAGGACTTCAACGTCCACGATTGCTTCTGTCGATCCAAGACCCCATGCACCCAGGCATCATATCCGACATGGTTCGGATATGTGCTGCCTGGACACAAATCCTCCTCCTCGAGGAGTGTGATTCAGGAATGTTGGATTTCTTCCTGCCTAGCCAGGAACTTATCCAGCTCCTGGACCGTGACACCAACCTCTCTGATCTGATTCAAACACTGTTCTCTGACAGCAGCCGGCGCCTGTCATCAGATCTAGCCAAATTGCTAGACCCACATTTCCACTATATCATGGCCAAGTCTGTGCAATCCCTTTCACAGGCCCTACGTGACGTGAAGCATTATCAAATCACGTATTGGAGAGCGAAAGCTGACTACATCGCTTCCCAGGTTCTGTCCAAGATTCTAGTTTCCACTTCGTCTCGTGATGCCTTCTTTAAGGTCAGGAGGGCTCTTAAATTATGGATGGAACATTCCATCCAGGCCCTCAAAACTGACCCAATGGCCCCGGCTGCCCCCCTTCAATCCTTTCTTTATACCCTATCGTTCAGGTCCCTTCACTCATGGACCTACACACCACTAAGATCTCCAGGTCTCAGAGATCCGTTCCATCTCAGGATCTCTTAATCCTTCCTCCAGCACCCATCTCTTTAGTAGGCACCGGTCCGACCTCGGACCTTTCCCCTTTGGCATCCGGATCCCCCAGTAGGCCCACACCATCCCACATCACCAACACCAACAGTGGATTTTCATAGGCCTCCTTGGCAACAGGGCTATAATTAAATAATAAATTGGGAATCCACACCCAGCCTTAGAACTCCCATATTAACACTATCGCCACCAAATTCCAAATTATGTATTCATATTTTACAGGAATCTCCAAGATGTCTGGACAACCACCTCCAAAGAAGGACTTCAACATCCAAAGTATGCTTCTGTCGATCCAAGACCCCATGCACCCAGGCATCACATCCGACATGGTTCGGATATGTGCTGCCTGGACACAAATCCTCCTCCTCGAGGAGTGTGATTCAGGAATGTTGGATTTCTTCCTGCCTAGCCAGGAACTTATCCAGCTCCTGGACCGTGACACCAACCTCTCTGGTCTGATTCAAAGACTGTTCTCTGACAGCAGCCGGCGTCTGTCATCGGATCTAGCCAAATTGCTAGACCCACATTTCCGCTATATCATGGCCGAGTCTGTGCAATCCCTTTCACAGGCCCTACGTGAAGTGAAACATTTTTAAATCACGTATTTGAGAGCGAAAGCTGACTACTTCGCTTCCCAGGTTCTGTCCAAGATTCTAGTTTCCACTTCGTCTCGTGATGCCTTCTTTAAGGTCAGGAGGGCTCTTAAATTATGGATGGAACTTTCCATCCAGGCCCCCATCTCTTTAGTGGGCACCGGTCCAACCTCGGACCTTTCCTCTTTGGCATCCGCGGACCCCCCATTAGGCCCGCACCATCCCACATCACCAACACCAACAGTGGACTTCCATAGGCCTCCTTGGCAATAGGGCTCTGCTTCTTCCCAACGACCAAGGAACGGCCGAATTAGGGATGACCAAGGACTCTCCGATCCGATTCCCCCTTGGCAAAGAGGCAACACGACTGATCGTCGCATCCCATCGCCTCCACCGTGGATCCCAGCTCGGGCCCGAGAAATACCGAATTCTCCTCCCGTCCCCCAGGCTCGGCAATCAATGCCAACCTCAGCACCTCTTGAGAGAGCCTGGATGCACTTACTGCTAATACTAAAGGCCTGCACTAAAACCCTAAAATAGTGGCAGGCCCTATCTGACCTACATGCTCCTCCAACGCATGCATTTGTCCTCGAGCACCGTAATAAGCCCTAAGATATTAACTCTACACTGTCCCACTGGCAGCCTTGTCCTCGACATGGCTAAACCGGTGATGGCCTCACTAAGGCCTAAGACACTGGCCGGGCATGTACCTTCTGGCCCTTACTGAAGTTTTTCAGGATAAGGGAACTTAGCTGGCTACTAAGACACTGAAGCCCCTTATGCTTGGTGGAGGTTACTTAGAGAGATTACAGAACTGTTTTTGTCAGCTTTTATATAATTTCATTGCAAAGTTTCTGTGTTTGTCATAATACTGAGATTAAATATAAATATCCTAATGTGTGAAATAAACAAAGACCAGATTGTGTGCAAGCATAGACTGCACTTGAGCAAACCCACAATGCAATATGACAAGGTGTACATGCATTACAGCAAATATGAGAATTAAACCTTCGGCACAGCTTTAAATTAAGTACACAAAAATCAAACTGAATCAATCCATATAAGACCATAAAATATGCATTGTTAAACCGAGGCCTCCTGTTAACACCATGAATTTGGTGTATGCATCCTTCTTCAAACATGTACATTAACATAAATATTGTGGAATGGATTTTTCTAACATTTGTCAGTGGGGCCTGGTACATGTGCAGTTTTTTATTATTCAAATTTCTACTAAAAAAAAAAAAAGTAGGGGAGACTTAGGTAAGTTGTGTCGTTTTTGCCTTGGGGTAATTTTCTATTTAAAAAACTTACTTTGTGAAGCAATTAAAACAATGGGACACAACAATTAGGGAGATAATGGTGGACCTTCACAAAGAGTTCTAGGTTGCACATCTGAACCCTGTGTTGCTGTAAGGTTTATCAATGGATTAGTCAGGTTGGTTGATCCCCATTTTTTTAAACTTACATAGTATTTTACCTTTTTTTAATATATTTTAATCATTCATATAATATTTGCAGCATACAACTGGTTTGTAATAGTATCTTATATAGACACAATTTATTGGTTGTCTAAATGTATCATATCATGCCAGTAGTCACTCAAAAATTGGTTCGGGGACAATGTCACTCAAATTACAGTGCAAATTATGTGTTACTCACAATTCATACAACATGTCAGTTAAACATGTTAAATTATAAGTCTCATGGGTCAGGAGACATTCATGTTGCTAATTCTGCACTGGCCAATTGTAAGCTTGATCTATAAATTTTGAGTACAGAATTTTCACAATCAAAAATGACATGTTTGTCTGGTGCAGCTGAGACTGAGCCAAGGCCCACACCATCAGAATATGACCATCAATGGAGGCAGGTCTCGAACCTCCAACACCAGCGTCATGTATCAAATTAGGGAATCATCTGCCTGATTTAGTTTCAAATTAACGATGGTTTATAAAAGTTACAACTTGCCCCAGTCTCCCCTAGTGAGAATTAGAGTAAATTCTGGAATGCATGCAGCATTTACAGTACAATTTAATTTTTTTGGTTTAGAAGATTATCTATCTTATTAATAATTTTATTAAATTCAAACCAAAATTATTGATTTAGAGGCACTGAAAATCAAGTAATTATGTTTTGGTCTAGACCCCACCCCCTCATCCAACATCCTTCCAATAAACAGTTTGATTGTACATATCTGAAACTTTGGCATGTATATCAAGGTATTTTCTTACAGAAAAATTGATGGCACATGCTCCATCACATTGTTCCAGCAACAGAACTGTGCAGTCGTGGGTTTGCTGCAGCGCTTCTTGATTTGTCAGTTTTATCAAGATCATGTATGTGTTGGTAAAACAATGCAAGTCAGTTAACTGGTGTGTTTTCCTCAGTATGGGCTTGATGAACCAATGCGAAATGAAATCTGCAAAGTTTGTCAAACAAAGGATTTTCACCTTAGGCATTCTCACTTCTGTAATCCTTCTAAGGGGACATTCTTAGTAGATTTCATGCTCTGCAAGTGGATGGAACTAACATAAGTACCCATAAGTACTTATGTTTGGCTGTTAGTGGATTCTTAGGTGCCTTACAGTTGTCATAAGTAGCCAAATTTGCTGTAAGGACCCATTTAAGGGGCCATGGCTACTAGTGTTAGTACCTAAGTAGCTCATAAGTGGGTGTTTCATGTCTTAGTAACCACCTTAGTTCCCTTATCCTGAAAAACTTCAATAGGCACTTGCTACTTGCCCTTACATGGCGGCACTAAAAACCCTTGGATACTGGGCTGCAACCTACCTACCGCTGGGCCCTGGTAGCCCACTGCTTTCCCTAAGGGGCCACACTAAACCGTAAGATACTGGTTCTACAACATCCTCCGGCCACCCTCCTGGATGACTTTGTCACCTGATATCAGGAGACTTTGTCCGATCAGTGCCAATCTTACCCGAACTGAACCAGCTTGGTGGATCAGAACGCGTCTTATTTCACACTGTCTTATCTTATCTCATCACAGCTTATTTGTATCCCCCTCACGAAGCACTGACATCATGTTGACAGCCCTCTCTACTGTTCCCTATAAGAATGGCTCCTGCCCCAATAATACATTGAACAAACCGGTGCTCTTTACCACCAGGCACAACACACTCGGGGCATATTTTGTCAGATTTCTCGATGAACTGTTCCTTCTTTCCTACCATGTTCTCTTTGCAGCTAGATTCTCGATGACCTACGAGCTGAGCCACCTCTCCTTTGAGACTCAGGACCCTTCTGCCTCGACTCCACGCCGCATTCCCCCCCCCCCTCCCTGCCATAAGAAGAAGATGGACCAATGGCGGGAAAAACCAGAACCCTGTCTGTTCATACCCCTAGAATCTATGAAGTAGACCTTCTACACAACGGAGATTCTAACTCTACTTCAACGGATAGGCCTCACTAGGACAACTGGGCCTTCCAACACAGCTAGAGTAGCACTATAGCAGACATATCAACCACCACACTAAATACAGTTTGAATGTGCCACCCGTAAAAAATATGATTGAATTAACATACACATCGGATGACAAGATTCTCCTATCTTGTCCAAACTTAGCCATGAACAAACTACGTCCACTAAATAACACACTCGCATCCATACTACATGCACCACATTTAGGAAGACTGACTCAAGGGCCGTATTGCATCTGCTCGGGTGCCTTCAATTGACCCCAAGGAATCCCCAGTGGTCCTGCGAGTACAGGGCTCCCCTGCACTAAGGGGCTATAGTCGTTGATACTCCAACTTCCCTGGGGTCCCATGATCAGCGGTAGCTATAGCTAGTGCATTCCTCCTTCAGTTCCTGGTTCATGAGGTACGACCCCCGGTTCTCATACTGTTGGAAAAAACCCAACTTTTTACCTTTTAATCTTTATAATACATGTTCTGCAGTTGTCGAGTAAGAAGCTGAGGAACTGCAACCTCACAAAGGCTTGCTCATGATAGACTGGGCTATGAAGTTTGTTCCCCTTCATTTCTGGGAAGAACAGCAAGATGGGTTTGGAATAAAGGGACGCAGTTGGCATGTGTCTGTGCTCATACACAAACAGGACAGCAACCTGTGTGTGAGTATTACATGTAACCATGTTAAGAAATGCAAGGAATAGATCAATTATATGTCAATCATAAATGCTATGGACCAGGCAAAGACCAATCTCCCTCACTTTGCTATTACCTTACTCCAAGAGAGTGACCTGAGCTTTTGCATTGAATGTATTAAACTGTATATGAATGTGTCCCAGGGGGAGCAAATAAAATCTTGAAATCAGTAATAAAGTCTTGAATCATCAGAAAGCAGAACCAGCTCTTTTTCTGTTGCCACCACAGGCAACTTCAATGGTAAGACAAGTCCTTGCTTTCTGTCTTGAATATGCCTTCAAAGGTGGTGGATCCACATGCTGAGGCCAAAAGGAACAAAACATTTTCAGTGGGACAGAACTTATAAATGCAGCTGGTGCCCTACACAAGGAATTCCTAACACACTTAGCTATTCTCCAACAGAAAATTAGGGCAATTCCAAATAAATTCAGGGAATCGGACATGTGCACACGTGTAGTACTACAACACATGCACCATCCTAGATGGAATGGACCAAAGCAAAACAAATACCCCACACTTAGCTTATCTGCAAAAGAAAGTTAAGGCACCCATTCATTTTCAGCACAGCTAGATTATAAAGACCATGTGAAGAAATGTGGGGTGTCGGACATGTACACATGCATCATCCTAGATGGAACGGACCAAAGCAAAACCAATTTCCAACAATGAGCTATTCTTCAAAAGCAAAATAGGGCAATCCCAAATAAATTCAGAGAATCGCACATATAGGATCCTGTTGAAAAACACACAAATTCTAGGAAAATGTAATGGTCTTGTTGGCCTCTAAGATGGAATGGACTAAAGCCAGACAAAATACACATGCATTATATAAGATGGGATGGACCAAATTTCCCAAATTTTGCTAGCCTTAAGAACACGCGAGAAATTTTACAAATCAATCCAATTCCCAGCACAGATCATCATGACCATGTGAAGAAATGCATGAAATCTATCAAGACATATTTTTAACAGGAGTGAGCTGATGTCGCTGAGACCGTTGCAAACAATAGAAAGAAGATGAAATGGCGAGTTTTCCACCAACCATTGGATGCAACTCACAAGCTCCAAAGTATGATGGGTGGACAGATGATTGGGGCTTTACGTCCTGTATTTATGCACTTGGTAGGCTAATTAGGACAGGAGGAGGACATGGCAATGAGGCAGAGTATGATTGAAACAGCCGTCCAACATAGGCCCAGGAGACCCAGCAAGAGCGGGATTCAAACCCTGGACCCAGCGATTAGCAGCCCATTACGCTCCCACCGAATCCCCCCAGCTCCGAAGTATGAACATTTTAATAGACAAAAACAATTAATATCAAATGAGACGATCAAACAGGTTTACCACCAATAAATTGATGAGATTCATATGGTGTAAGAACCGAGGCTTTTTATAGGAAACAATCAATATCAATGAGACAACGACATTTTCATCAGGGCTCTCACTACTAAAACTAATTAATCGCCGCCAATTAGATTTTAGTTTAAAATTTATGCCAATCTGCAAAATAGATTAGTGTTACACTGGTCTACAAGCAAAATACTTCCCGAACAAAAGTAGTGAAACTTTTCTTGTATGAGGTCACTAATAAAGAAATGGCAAGTCAGAAGTGCAGATTGGCTATAGTTTCCAAGCTACAGTATAGTGCCCAATTATGAAATTTATGCAAAATTAGGCAAAAACGTCAGTATATCAGAAAGCATGGTGCATCCACAGGCAACCATTTGGCCATGGATAGTCAGATAATTTAGATGTGGTAGAATGCTTATCTTAATATCCAAAACATATTTAAATCAGGAAAAGCCTCACAAAGGAGAAATGTTGTAACTTCGCTAGTCATGTCACACTTAGACTACAGAAATGCACTATTATACGGTACTACGAAGAAGACACTGAACTACAATGCGCACAAAATGCAGTAGTTTGTGTAACTGAAAAACAAGGCCAATATTATTTCAATGTGAAGGGTTGTTCACTTACTTATCAAAGACTTTGACCTAGCTCCGACTGCAGCAATGAAAATTGGCACCCATCGTTATCCCACATGCCTCAAATACTGGCCTTTATGACCCAAAAGGTTTTTTTCCCTCTCATTCGACGAGGATTCATGCTTCTACTAGCAGCTTGGTCGAGGATGTTTAGCCAGATTCCAAATGAGTGAGTTGAGAGTTATATGTCTCATCAGCACCTGGTTGGGTTATTTAGAGACATGCATATGAAAAACTGAAGTACATGGGATTGTGGAAGATTTGTTTGACTCTTAATGTCACATGGTTGCTATTTAGAGGCATCATTGGTTGGGATACTAGCTTGGTTCTAATTACACATAAGTGGTAGTAATCATTATCTCATAAAAATGTTATGATAAAATTAAATGCAGAAAAAAGTGGACATTCTCAGCACAGTTAAGGCTCGAAGGCAGAATGCATGGACCACATTCACTGTCAGACATGGATGGATGGATGATTGGGGCTTTATGTCCTTTAATCATTTATGCACTTGGAAGGCTAATAAGGACAGGAGGAGGACATGCTCATGAGGCAAAACATGGTTGAAACTGTTGTCCAACATAACTAGGATATGCCTGCAAGGGCAACGAACGTACTGGGCTCCGATGGACCTGTACCATGATGTCATAGAAAGTGCAGATGACAGTGGCAGTGGATCATCTCTTGTATCGAAGTTCCTAATGAAAACTGTGAAAAGGGACGTTTCATCATTTGAAGCCGCATATGAGTTATCAGGTCTTCCTCTGTATAGAAGCACCCACTCCTTTGTGAATCTACCTCTTATAGGATCAAGACTGTATCGACAAAATGGCGGAACCATTCGCAAGAACTCAATGGACGACAAGTAAATGAAACAGGTCAATGATGACAAGGCAAGCGTTTATGAGTATGTATGTCAAGAAACTAGGATCCCTGTCATTACAGGAGCATCAAAAGCATATTGGTCAGTGATGGTCACACAGCGAGGAATACTGCAGCAGTATTCTCATCTTGCATTGGAAGAATTGGCGCCAACTTCAAAGACATTCGTCAGCCTTTATGAGTATGTGTATCGGGGTACCAGGGTCCCTGTCATTACAGGAGCACACAAACGCATGTTATCCTGGAAAATAAGCAATCACAGACTATCTGATCTTGATTGACCCATCAGCCAAGGCAAAGTAGGATCCAAGTCACCATGACTACTGATAAAGATTAACTAGTGTGTGCTTTGGGGTTGTACTAGCTCAACGCGGGTGCCACCTTTTTCAAAAGGACTTTTCGCATTTTTTAAATAAAGATACAAATGCTTTCAGAAGATTCCATTATTTCTCTGAAGACTCCTTGTCAGGGCACACCAAAAGAAATGAGAGGGTATTCAGGTGATTTTATTCAAATGCCTGTCACGAGAAAAGTCTCCCAAGCATGTCACATGGAGGAAACATATTAAAGGTGTGTCAGGCCAGTTACAGTAAGTGCCTTCAAGGATTGGACAATATCAGTGCATCAGGGATAGAAGCTTTTGAAATCTTCTAAGGCTTCCATCCCATTGTAAACCAACTCGGAGAGACAGGCCTGTCAGTAAAATGGACCCATGGACAGAGGCAAATGTTGAATGCTTACTTGGCATTCCTGTAGAAGGAAACTACAAAACATACCTAAAAGTTCATACGAGAGTGCCGGAATATTTTCTCCAACACAGTCTCTTTGACCCGTCTTAGGAGCAATTTGTTGTAAGCTATGAAAGGTTCCCAGTGATGTTGTTAAATTTCGATTTTAAAATTTAAATCCTGCTGAAAAATTTGTTACAAGTTGAATTTCAGGAACCACATAACAAAGCTTGTCATCTGTGAAATCTCTTTCCCCTTTTCTGTGATGTTTTCTTTACAAGGAGCAGTAATGAACCTTCGTGTTCCTCACTGTGGCTTGAAGGACACGCTGGACCACTCTCTGACAGAAGCTCTCAGAAAAGTTCATGAGCGGCTCGTATAACTTCTTAGACGTGTGATTCAGGACAGGTTTATATCTATTATTACTATACTGGTGCTGCATGAAATATTGTTTGTAACACCTAAATAAAATTTAAAAAATCAATCTTTATAATACGTTCTGCAGTTGTCGAGTAAGAAGCTGAGGAACTGCAACCTCACAAAGGCTTGCTCATGACAGACTGGGCCATGAAGTTTGTTCCCCTTCATTTCTGGGAAGAACAGCAAGATTGGTTCGGGAAAAAGGGAGGCAGTTGGCATGTGTCTGTGCTCATATACAAACAGGACAGCAACCTGCGTGTGAGTATTACATGTAACCATGTTAAGAAATGCAAGGAATAGATCAATTATATGTCAATCATAATTAATGCTATGGACCAGGCAAAGACCAATCTCCCTCACTTTGCTATTCTCTAAAAGAACAAAAAGACAATTCCAAATGTTGATCCATCATTCCGAGCACAGATCATCATGACCATGTCAAGAAATGCTAGGAATAGAACAACTATACCTCAATTATAATAGATGGTATGGACCAGGCAAAGACCAATCTCCCTCACTTTGCTATTCTCTAAAAGAACAAAAAGACAATTCCAAATGTTGATCCATCATTCCGAGCACAGATCATCATGACCATGTCAAGAAATGCTAGGAATAGAACAACTATACCTCAATTATAATAGATGGTATGGACCAGGCAAAGACCAATCTCCCTCACTTTGCTATTCTCTAAAAGAACAAAAACACAATTCCAAATGTTGATCCATCATTCCGAGCACAGATCATCATGACCATGTCAAGAAATGCAAGGAATAGAACAACTATACCTCAATTATAATAGATGGTATGGACCAGGCAAAGACCAATCTCCCTCACTTTGCTATTCTCTAAAAGAACAAAAACACAATTCCAAATGTTGATCCATCATTCCGAGCACAGATCATCATGACCATGTCAAGAAATGCTAGGAATAGAACAACTATACCTCAATTATAATAGATGGTATGGACCAGGCAAAGACCAATCTCCCTCACTTTGCTATTCTCTAAAAGAACAAAAAGACAATTCCAAATGTTGATCCATCATTCCGAGCACAGATCATCATGACCATGTCAAGAAATGCTAGGAATAGAACAACTATACCTCAATTATAATAGATGGTATGGACCAGGCAAAGACCAATCTCCCTCACTTTGCTATTCTCTAAAAGAACAAAAACACAATTCCAAATGTTGATCCATCATTCCGAGCACAGATCATCATGACCATGTCAAGAAATGCATTGAATAGAACAACTATACCTCAATTATAATAGATGGTATGGACCAGGCAAAGACCAATCTCCCTCACTTTGCTATTCTCTAAAAGAACAAAAACACAATTCCAAATGTTGATCCATCATTCCGAGCACAGATCATCATGACCATGTCAAGAAATGCTAGGAATAGAACAACTATACCTCAATTATAATAGATGGTATGGACCAGGCAAAGACCAATCTCCCTCACTTTGCTATTCTCTAAAAGAACAAAAACACAATTCCAAATGTTGATCCATCATTCCGAGCACAGATCATCATGACCATGTCAAGAAATGCTAGGAATAGAACAACTATACCTCAATTATAATAGATGGTATGGACCAGGCAAAGACCAATCTCCCTCACTTTGCTATTCTCTAAAAGAACAAAAAGACAATTCCAAATGTTGATCCATCATTCCGAGCACAGATCATCATGACCATGTTAAGAAATGCAAGGAATAGAACAACTATACCTCAATTATAATAGATGGTATGGACCAGGCAAAAAAACCAATCTCCCTCACTTTGCTATTACCTTGCTCCAAGAGAGTGACCTGAGCTTTTACATTGAATGTAACTGTATATGTGAATGTGTCTCAGGGGGAGCAAATAAAATCTTGAAATCTATAATTTAGTCTTGAATCATCAGAAAGACTCTAAAGCCAGAACCAGCTCTTTTTCTGTTGCCACCACAGGCAACTTCAATGGTAAGACAAGTCCTTGCTTTCTGTCTTGAATATGCCTTCAAAGGTGGTGGATCAACATGCTGAGGCCAAAAGGAACATTAGATTTTCAGTGGGACAGAACTTATAAATGCAGCTGGTGCCCTACGCAAAGAATTCCTAACACACTTTAAAATTAGCCATTCTCCAAAAGAAAATTAGGGCAATTCCAAATGAAATTCTGGGAATTTGACATAATATATATACATGTAGGATCCTTTTAAAAAATACATGAATTCTAGGAAAATGTAATATTGGTCTTGGTGGCCTTTTGATATGGAATGGACTAAAGCCAGACAAAATACATATGCATTATGTTAAATGGAAATGGACCAAAATTCCCAAATGGAATGAACCAAATTTCCCAAATTTTGATGATCTCCAGAAGAACACAAGAGAACTTTTGCAAATCAATTCAATTCCCAGCACAGATCATTATGACAATGTGAAGAAATGCAGGGAATCTATCAAGACAGATTTTGAACAGGAGTGAACTGATGTCGCTGAGACCGTTGCAAACAATAGAAAGAAGATGAAATGGCGAGGTTTTCACCAACAATTGGACGCGACTCACAAGCTCCGAAGCATAATAGATGGACAGATGATTGGGGCTTTATGTCCTGTATCTATGCATTTGGTAGGCTAATTAGGACAGAAGGTAGTCCGACAAAGGCTGACCAACAACAACGTAGTTGTTGGTCAGCCCACAAAGCATTGACTGAATCAAGCACTGTGCGACACAGAATGTGTCGCATCCCTGCAGGCCTGCCTGGGGCAATATATGGGACATCTTGGACTGCTTTTCCGAGAAAACTGTATTTAAAACGTTCATTAACTGACCTGAGATTTCTACATTTCCCCAAAACTGTTAAATCCAGCTGCAAAGTTTTGAATCGATGACCCCAAATTTGAAGGATTAGAAAATGGTAGGATATGTGCTTGTTGAGAGGAGTTGCAACGCAAAATTCGTCTGCTACGGCCAATAGGGGGGGCAGGATTTTTTGCTCCACAGAGCAAACGAACAACCGTTGCAACATGAGAATGCAGGAAAGTCTCAATGCAATGTGTTCTATCTCAAGACAGCCTCCGGCTGACTTGAATAAGATAGAATTTTTCGATCTAGACAGGAGGAGGACATGGCAATTAGGCAGAGTAGTTATCGCCAACAACTTGATGAAATTCACATGCTTCAAGGACTGAGCAGTTTGAGGAATTAATATCTATAAGATAACAAAATGGTTTATTGCCGACAATTTGAAGAGATTCACGTGTTCTAAGCCAAAGGACAGCATTAAGAGAAGGAATTAATATTAATGAGACAATGAAATGGGTTTATCGTCAATAATTTGATGAAATTCACATGCTTCAAGAACTGAGCATTTTAATAGAAGGAATATGAAAGAAGAAACATAAAATGGGGTTTATCATCATCAATTTGATTAGATTTGCATGCTCTTAGGACTGAGTATTTTGATTGAATAAAATCATGTCAAACGACATGACGAAATGGGTTTATCGCCAAAAATTGTAATGAAATTCACATGCTTCAAGGACCGAGCATTTTAATAGAAGGAATTAACTTAAAGTAGACAATGAAATGGTGTTTATCGCCAATAATTTAATGCGTTTCCAATGTTCTAGGGACGGAGTATTTTAACAGAAGGAATTAATATCAATGAGACAATGAAATGAGGTTTATTGCCAACAATTTGATGAAATTCACATGCTTCAAGGTCAAAGCATTTTAATAGAAATTTCTATTAATGAGACAATGAAATGAGGTTTATCGCAAATAATTAAATGGGAATCCCATGCTCTTAAGACTAAGTATTATAATAGAAGCAATTAATACCAAATGAGAAGATGAAATCGGGTTCATCGCCAACAATTTGATGAAATTCACATGCTTCAGGGACTGAGCATTTTAATAGATGGAAATAATA
This sequence comes from Platynereis dumerilii, assembly GCA_026936325.1. NCBI lineage: Eukaryota > Metazoa > Annelida > Polychaeta > Phyllodocida > Nereididae > Platynereis > Platynereis dumerilii. The sequence continues at coordinate 1,222,918 of JAPTHN010000089.1, read as the reverse complement.
TCAATGAGACAATGAAATGGTGTTTATCGCCAATTATTTGATGAGATTCGCATGCTCTAATGACTGAGCATTTTAACAAGAATGCTCTAAACAACTCAGGTTATTAAAATAACTTTATTTAAAACCTTTCCAATAGAAAGTCACATCACATTAACAGAGTATTTACATGTAGGTAATATTCGACCATTCACACAGCTGCTATTTCATGTCCTCTTGCGGCAAGCAGTGCAAACAGCCGACAAAGTTTTTTTCCCAATTTTTTGACTGTCCTTTCTCCATAATATGTGACATCATTGTCATTTCATATAATTGTCAGGTCATCCCTGTGAGCCTCATCATTTGATGCGAGGAGAGTCACCATATTTCAGTTTATCAATAAATACTTACTATTTCGGTGCTATGCAGGTTACGGATTATCAGTAAACAACGCTGAACAATAATTGTAAATTGTTCTGCATTTCTGTGTATTTCCCAGACTGAAGGAACACAAAAATATCCTTTCCTGAATCTCATGGCATAAAAAGACCAGCACAGTCCTTACAAATCACTTAATGAGGTCTATATTTTTCATGTGACTATGAACACTAGGGGGATCCGTGTAGCCTTGTTCGATTAGCCGCAGGTCGTCCAGGTCGTCTCGTATGATGCTCATTAAATGCTGCAGTCCTTCCTGCTGTTGCTTCAGACACTGAAGACAATAAGAAATTCGGAAAATGTTTAAATACAAATATTTCTGTCACACTTTGAAATTATATGTTCTTATGCACTTTACTGCATAAACAGCATGAAATTAGATGAGGTTCAATAATCAAGGTTCCCATTCAAAGTAGAAAACTAAATTCAACAACTTTTCCAGAAGATTCTAGCATGAAAATTATCAAATTTCAAGGACTTCTGGTGGCACATTCAGTTTCAAGGACTTTCCCAGGACCGCTTATTTTTAAGGTATTTTAAAGATTTTCAAGGAAAGTGGGAATCCTAAATAATGATCCACAGCAATACGCAAACGTGAAATGGTTTTGTTCCGAATGCAACAAAAAAATCCCAAGAAGCAAAAGTTAATAATGAAGCAGGGCAAATAAACAAGTCCCAGTTTATCGTTTGTAAGCAAATAGACCAATCACAAACCTGTTTAATTTCTAATTGAATGGATGAGTTCATGTGACAAGAGGCATCTGGTCGTCCTGCTCCCAGTTTACTCTGCATTCTCAGCTGAGACATGAGCTCATTCAGTCTCCCCTGTGAAAAAAAAATTATATTGTGTCAAAAATCAATGAGAAATTACAGTGAATTCAAGAATTTTCTAAGTAGATAGTCCAAAATGTAATAATTATTACTTTGAATAGTTTTACACATGCAAGAAAACAGGATTAGTTTGCGCAGTGGCATCCAAGCATGACTTACAATCATGTTTTAAAGATGATCGGGTTTTACATCCTGTATTTATGCAATTAGTAGGTTTTTAAGAATAGGATTTGAAGAAACATTACCAAAAAGGAATGCGACACTTCATGTTGAATGTGAAAGAATCCCTATAGTTGATAAAATGATCAAATCTCCCTTAAATAATTTTCATCGAACTTCGCCATACCTTGAACTGTGTTGGCGCATTGAGCTCGGCCTGTATAACCTCCAACTGGACTCGTAATGTCTCCTCGTCGGCTTGGATCGCGTGACCCAGCTTGCGATATATTTCTTGCCGTACCATGACCTGAAAATACAACAACTTCTTCAATTTCTTTTGACTATGAGAACACTAGAATTTATGCAATTCACCGGAAATGCGTTCCTTAAAATGCAAGAAAAATGTATTTTCTGCTGTCAGCATGGATACAGAGTAGGGATGAGGAATAGGACTACACAGCCTGCACTTTTGCATGGATCAGGCCAAATAGGACCTGGCAACAACTGAATCAGATGTTATAATGCTTACCTGTAATACTTTATGACTAAGTTCTAGATGTTTACGTTTGTACTGCTCCATTTTGGCCAACATGTCTGTCTGCTTGCTTTGGAGTTTTGAGATGTCTTGAGTTACAATCTGGAAAATAATGATGATATTTTGAACAGAGATTGATGCAAGAAAGACATAGTTCATCATCAAAGACAAAAGTAGCAGAGGGTAGTTGAAGCATGAAATCAGCACACAGGGAGGTACATTATTAATACATTTTTAAGTCTACAATTTGGATTTGGAAAATAAAAACATCTACAAATAACCCAATAATATTTCAAAAGACAACATAAAGCAGAAAATCTGTCAATCACTCAGACAACTCACATCTAAACGGGCTTGGTGCAGCTTGGTCTGCTGTTCCTGGTGCTTCAACCTTTTCTGCAGTTCTTTGAAGCCAATCATAGGCACAGGAATGAGATTTTCTGGGTCCGGGTTGTCTAATTTTGCCTGTCTCCAAATCAAGGGATCAATGCCTGAAAAGAAAAGAGTTTCATTGTAAGAAAATCAATAATTCACCCAGCACAATTTTCAAGCCACAGTATGACATTGTGATGTTCAACAGGCCACTGACCATGATGCCATACAATTGCAAACAGCTTAAAACACTGTCATTTGTGAAGAGTTGTATATATGTCTCGCATTTTAATTCCCAGTGTAACTAAGTCTTACCATTTGGAGGACTGTCTAGATACTGTTTCAACTGCTCGGGGGAGAGTCCAGTTTTGGGAATGATGGTTTCAACAGCAACATTTGAAGCAAGTTGGTTGCGGATTTGGGGGGCGCTCAACCCGTTAAAGACATCTGATGCTGGTAATCTTTTGGTTGCTCCATTGGCCGACCGCTCTTGGACAAAGATCAACATTTCTGTCCTGAAATGAACAGAAAAAGATGATATAATTGCGTATATCAAGCTAATCTTAGAATAAAGTACAAGCACGAAGCAAGTTCACTGGAGCTTCATATCATGATGAAAATTACATGTACACACTTGACATAGAACACTGAGTGAACAGTACTTCAGAACAGTACGTTATTTATAAATAGAGAATTCTGCCAATGTGACGCTCCACAACTAAATCAATACTGGTGTTAATTACAATTGCAATATTTCACCAATCAGATTCCTGGAAATTTCGACGCCAAATAATTCCGCCAAATCAATCTATTGATGGGACTTGTATTCTATTGGGAGGATAATCAGATCTTATATCTAATATAGATGAGAGCATGACGAACTCACTTGTCCTCGGGCAATGGCTTGACGCTCTCCACACAGATACTGATGTGAGGTTTCCCTCCGCTCGCCTTGTGAAGGAAGTCCACGATCTGCATCTGGTTCGTCTGGATGTCCTCGATCTTCTTGTTGAATATCACTCCCACGATGCCGTCTTTGTTTCTTGTCTTCGGCATCACGCTGTAGCCAACGGCCTGTCAAGAAATTTAACATTTCAGACTTGCTTATACTCAGGGGCACCCAGAGAATCTACCCTAGACGAATCCTTCAAGGACTGTGCATTATCATAGATTTGCGTCACGAGCGTCTCAGCCAATCAGCGTGCAGGATTTCTCTCCAGTTCAAATCTTTACCGGCGATTTGCGTAGAGATTATTGGGTCCTCAGAGACCTACCACCTATCATTTTAAAGCTCTCAGAGAGATCTATCTATTCCAGTTACTTGCTAGTCTGTACGATGTACGGAAGTATGTGAATTGGCGAAATCGGCCTCATTTGCATAATCTGCTTGAAGACCTGTTCATTGGTCAGCTTTGTGGGCGTGTCTGACTTAATCACTGAAGGCTTTGCTGAAGTGACTTAGGGGCCAACCAGACGATAGAGTGGGGTGGGGGCAATGGATTTTACCTCCTCAAGTGGGAAAGACACTCTTTTTGTCACCAAAAATCCATAGCACCCCCCAAGATCATCGGGTCGGCCTCTAAGCCGCCTCTTATAGTTTAGATAATTATTTCAATTACAAATTATAAATATTTTCTGACATACATTTTTCAATGGAGATAAATTGTTCTTTGTCTCACATTTGTCTTTTTATACAAGACAAAAGAGGGATATACACATTAATGTATAATATTTTTGTGTAAAGCTATTTTTCGGTGATTGGGCATAGAAATGCCAACACTATTCAATCAAAATAAATTTTTCTGACACTGAATATTCATTTCAATAAAACATTCTGGTTGTCTTAACAAATTATTTTTGACAAGACGTGGTTGAAACTTTTCGCCAACTAAAACGTAAAACGCTGAATCCAATGAATTATTAGCAATCATAAAACTCGATGTGGTCAAATCAATTTTGACACTATTTAATGTAGAAACATTATATCAGCTAAAGTAAAACGATGTAAAGTTGGCAATCCGGGGGAAAGTTGGCGACCTATTTTAACGTTAACCCACTTAACGAAAGAAATGCCAACCGTCCTCTGCGACACAGGTGGCAACTTCGCCAAAGAAACCAGTGTCTGAGAAAAGTTTTCGTTTCTTCCATTAAGTGGGTTGAAATTGCTTGCCAACTTTCCCCCGGAGAGGCAACTTTACCCCGTTCTACGGTACTACTTTATTGAAGGGGCCATTCAGTAATTATAAATTAAAATTTTGTAGAATCATCTTTTCCGTTACCTTAAAGCGGCAGAATGGATTACTGGCATCCAAGTCCACACACGCCCCCTGCTGGTTGTGAAAAGCCTTCCCAAAGCCCCAGTAGGCCTGCAACTGGTTCCACCTGGCGAGTACCGAGTCTCTTTCATCTCCGAAGATGACTGGCAGGGACACCGCAGTTGCTAGGTTTGCCACTAGGAGCGCTTTCTGCTGTTCTTGCAACACTGTAGAGGGAAGAAAAGATTACTAATTTATAAAGATCTAAACTGACATGGAATAAGTGGCACTTCAAGCGACTCTTGTCTAACAACATTAGTACGCCATGGGGCACTTTTCGTGTTTATAAAGATTATAGAACACAGTGAGAAATTACGTTTTATATATCACATTAAATTATATAATACGCATAATACTTAAAATTCACTGTTTGAACTTTGCAGTCCAATTCATTGTACATCATTGTACATGCATGTGACAAAACTACACAATTCCACAGCTTCTATAAATATGTTTTTTTAAACAGAAACTAATGAGTCATCCATATACAACACACTAATCACAACATACACATAAAATGTATATTATAATATTATTAATATGACCTTGTTGATTCTGTTGCTGCAGGCCACTGGCAAGATTCATTCCTCCCCCAATTCCGCCTCCGAGGGTATTTCCGCCAATTCCTGTGCCGATTCCTCCTCCAAATCCGGTACCGGTCCCAAATCCGGTGGACAATCCAGCGCTCGTGTTCAGCCCTGTTCCAAGACCACCCCCAAATCCCGAAGCACTGCTCAACCCCCCACCTAGTGTCGACCCAAACCCTGTGGTGCCAGTGCCGATCCCACCCCCAAAACCCGTGTTAGTCCCGAATGACGTCCCCCCTGTCGTGCCAAATGTGTTTGTCCCAAATGTCCCCGCTGTACTCCCAAATGTGCTTCCCCCTCCTAGACCCCCAGCTGCAGTGCCAAATGTACTGGTTCCGCCAAAACCAAAACCTGAAAGAAACAACAAAGCCACTTTTAACTCACAAAACAAGGACAGCGCAGAATCTGATATGATACTTGCCAGGTTGCCCACCCAACATCGCATAAACTACAGGAATTTTTTACTGTAAAATATAGGAAAATATTGGAGAATTTTACCAACTTTAATAGGACAACATAGGCATTTTTGGGAATGAAACCATTGGCAGATCACGGAATCACTTCCACAATAAGACAAACACTTCATGTCACAGACAAAAATGTCCCTAAAACTTCATATGTGCCATTAAGCGTGAGATATCTTGAAAACTTGAAAAATACAGGAATTTATCAAAAAATATTATAATATAATTTAAATATACTTATGAAATTATGGGAGGTGCGGTCAAAAATATCGGAATTGTAGGAAGAGCGTATTATGTGTATTGCAAGAAATTCATTTTGAATGGTATTCTGTACCCTTCCGACGATAAACATGATAAATAGTCCAGGATTCAACCAACGCATTATTCAAAGTTAACTGTGAAGAAGTACTAGTGCCGAGTATGGTGAGCTGAATATCGATGCGACACGTAACGCGATACTTCCTTTACGATACACGATAATATCTAGGGATCCAGCACTAAAAGGCAGGATCGGATCAGATTAGCGATTAGTAGCACTATTCTCCATTTAACCAATGGTATCCATATCGGAATGGTGTCAGAAATCGGTTGTATCGGCAACAAAATACCAGGATCGGTATCGGATCGGAAGTGAAAAAGTGAGATCGGTGCATCCCTAATATTATCGTTATATACATATATAGATTTACCGGCATTTATTGGGAATTCAACAATTTTTCTACATTTTTTTTGGTGAATTTCCAGCCGTCATACCGCATTTTACGCCATAACATTGCAAAAGTGGCTGATTGCGACATTCCTCTGTATTGCGGCAAAACAAATTGCCATGTTTTTCATAATAAATACTGTTAAGTCTTGAAAATAACCGGTATGATGTCGTATGATATACTGATGCACAATTGCACATATTGACGTAAAAAACTGATTCACTTCGATATGGGCTGGTCCATGGGAAAAGGGGTCTTATTGACTAAATTTTCAATTTTCATTTTTTTTAACTGATATTGCAGAATGTCCTCTCAAGAATAATTATGCCAAATATCATATAGCTACTGCAAATAGTTTTGAAGCTACAGCCTTTCGAAGATGACCATGTCAGTGGCAGGTTTGCATGCATTCTGAACCTGAAATTTGTGACGTCGCCACTTTTGATAGCACCATTTCTTGCAGTTTTATCATTCTTGTTAATCTTCTGCACATGCCACAGTCCTTGTTGAATGCTTCCAAAAAGAAACCTTTTAAATTCATTGGTCCTCTTATACCTAATAGTGATTTTGTTTATTTAATTATTTATGGTTTCTATTGTAAAATCACTGCTAATTAAACTATGGAACTGCAATTGAAATGTAGCCCCTTATGAATCTTTGGTGGACTTCTCGTTATGCTCGGTCACTTTATCACTGCTGCAACTGTAATATTCCATAGCAACCATATTTTGAAATGTATATGTACACAGTCAAGAGTAACTCCACTAGAGGAAATAAATTCCGAATTCTTTACTTATTCCATCAACAAATGTCAAAAGTGATGTGTTTGCCTTGTTTCTTCTGTACCATTATCCAGTCGCAGTCACACAAATTAAACACATCCAGTCATTACTTAAAGGCCTAAATCATAATAACACATTTTTTTTATTGCATCATTTATTAATTTTAATGATCCTGACAGTTGTATGAAGAAAAGTTATTAAAACCGTTAAAGGGATAATATGTATTAGGGCCTATGATACAAAAGTTATATCCCCCTTTTCCTGCCGTAATTAAAAATCATGGTTGTACTACTTTTGCAGGGATAGAAATGGCAAGTAGTATATATTCTTTGAATTAAAAAGATAGATATATTTAAATTAATGCTTCAAGAAAAGCTCCATGATTACCTCTGATCTACATCACCACGAAGGAAAAAAAAAGGTAAATTTTACTGTCCAACAGAATCTGCAAAAATTGTGCCCAGACTGCATGACTACCATTATTTGGGAAAAGTAGTAGATGTAGGCCTAACCTAAATAACTGTTCAAGGTGGTCAGCGGGGAAAAGTGGTAAACACTAAACAGGCATTAATAATGCTGAATATTGTCAATTGTTGAATTATAAATTTCAGATAGGAACACCTCCTGATTTTGGCTGATAATGGGTCCTCCGAAAAAATATGGTCAACTTTTACACAGAGACACTAAAGATAACATCCAAAATTAGTAAAACACATTGGGCTAAAATAATAAAACAATATCCAACATAGTTTTTGATTGCTTCAAAAAACTTACGGCCATGGCATCCAAATAAATATACAGTATTCAATATAATTTGACAGTGTCTACAGGTGGTATAAAAAATAGGTCAGTAGGACTCGCTGACTCGGTCCGCCTTCACCTCAATCAAAGTTCAAACATTAGTCCAGCTTGGTCTGTGAGTATAAAAAACAGAAATACTAGTTCTCACACTGATCTTTTTAATTTGTTTGGAGTCTTTTTAAAATAATTATATTAAATTGTATTCTACTTTTTTTGCTAATAATTTTTATTGCCCTTTTTCAAAGGTTTAATTGATTAGTGAGTGACTACTTTTATTTCTCTGTCGCCGCGAAAAGCATTATCTCTTCCAAAAGTTAACTATATCATCAACCTTTTATTCAAGCGCAGGAAATCAGCCAGGTGTAATGAAACTAACGATAGCATAACTTCAGAATTTAAAAAATATGAAATGAATTTTAAAAGAATAAAAAACAAAACTATTAAGCCTTCAATCAAGGTTTCTGCTCTTTCCCGCCATAATGTTACTTGTGCCTCAATCTGAGCTCAATGTGGCCATTGTCTTTTTGATCCTCAGTTTGAGAACAGAATATATTTTAACTAGCCTGCTACAGGCAAGCACAGTGGAAATTATGCAAAAGCGTTCAATTAAATACTCAGACAAAATAAAAAAGAGCAAGGTTAGTGAACATGCAGCATAAATAGTAATTATTTTTGTGCTTTTCAGGGTTTCCCGCCAAAAATAACTTGTGCCTCATTCTGAGAATAGCACCTGTTGGATACAGTTTCACAGCAATTGCCTGGATATTTACTAGAAAGTAAAAAACTAAGATGATAAATTCATTGTATAAAAATTATTTTTCAAAGGGCAGATTATGTTTTTATTTATGCCTAAAACAGCGATGGGCATCAAGAAATTCAAAAGCCTGTGAATCATCAAGGAATATTATCTTGGTCAATTTAGATAAAAACATTTCTTATGTTTTTTAAGTTTCCTTTAAAAAGCATTGGTATCTACAGCTTAAGATTTATAGCAAACAGGCATTATGTTGACAAGGTCTAAAATCCCATTATGATTTGTCCACTGAGAAGAAAAAAAAATACACATAACTTTCAGAGGTGTTGTGAAAGGTTTAAGTTGGAAACAGTTGACCACTGGTAGAAAAAAAAATCTGATGCTGATGACAAATACATTGCAGATTGATAATTTTGTGAGAAAAAAAGTTTTAAATATAATCATGTGCAAGTCGATTTTTTAAATCCCAAATTTACTGCAAAAATCCAGAAATTAAAAATGACGCACACACACAAGAAGACCAAGAATTTGTCTTCCCAATCGTCCTCATCTAACTTTTTATAAACTCACTTTCTTAACTATTTGCAAAACAAAGGGAATAATTAAAAAAAAAAACTCATTTCTGAACTGGGGATAAACCTCCAGGTATCTATCTATAAAATGGAAACAGTCTCATAAAATGAGCGATTGGTAAACAGATCTAGATATCATGTTATGAAACACTTTAAGAACAGTTGACAAACTGATCACTAAAAAAAAAATGTTCAAGATATCTTTCATGTTTTTGTAAATCGAAAGGAAGGTGCGTTTATTTTTGTCACATGTAGTGTACCAGTATTTCGAGTCATTCGTAAGCTTTAAATCCAATGAATTATAATAACCAGACAGTTGCTCGTCTGATGTGTCTGCTGCAACACTTATTTTGCTACATTTTGTAACTTGGCCATATTTTAGTAACATTGTGGCAAAAAAGGTTCAAACTTGACTAGATACTTATCTCATTGTTATACCATAACATTTTATCAATTAATAATACTATTTAATTGACATTATTAGCTTCTTGTTGAATGCAGTAAAGTTGCTACAAGTTGAAAAATCACGCAACTTTTTTTGGCGCCAAAATCTTGCCAGACTTTGACCATTGTTTTGGTGACGTCACCTCTTTTGCTGATAAGACCCCTTTTGTCATGGACTGGCTCATATGGTGTATCACGGTACTCAGCACTAAGAAGTACATCAACAACTTCCAACAAACTCGAAAGCTCTCAACCCACAACAATGAAATGACAAATATTGTGAACAAAATATTGAAAATGTAAAACTCAAAATAACGGGCAAAACTTGTCTATGTGAGATACCAGGCGGTGCTGCAGGTCCCATTGGTCTGAGCGGACTGAGCCCTTGACCAAAAGAATAAGGTCCTGGTACTCCTGAAATATCCGAAATATTCAACAGCAACAAAAAACGAGTAGTAGTGGTTTTTTGAAACTTCTTTGAAACTAAAGTATAATACAATTTTCGTAACTTTTATAAGGGAAATATTACCCTTTACAGCTATTTTAACAAATTAGTAGAAAAGTAAAGTCTCCTCAAAGGCATCAATCAGTGTGTCTTAGGATGGACCCACCCAGTGGAATTGATATTTTTATGGTGAGGGATCGCGATCAACACGATCAACACAAGGGAATGCAATCATTCACAATCACAGGTGTAGGAGGCAGGGGGTTATCCCAGCAGCACCCCCCCCCCTAACAATTTTAGAAAATAAAGGAGTTTCGGGATAACCATGGATCTATAACTTAACAGGATAGAACACTCCATTTGGTCATGATCCATTAGCTTAATTTTATGTTTTACACACAAATGTGCAAAAATGTTCAAAATAAAGTTTGAAAAATCCTTTGAATTTCGCGGTATTAGCCTCTCTCCTAATTGACACTTTATCGCAGTCGGCAGTCTTTCATCCAATCAGCGTCTCGCCTGCACATTTCAAACTTTTTACCCCACTTCCAGGCCTGCCTGGAACCCCCTGTTAAGTCCATGCATCAAAACAAAAGGATCCAAAGTTGCTGAAGATTGATTGATCCCATAAAATTAAGCTTCTTGAGACCTACAAGTCAGTTTTTTCCCAGAGAATTTAGGACAATTATAACCTGTGATTCTTAATTAATTCAGTTAAAAGTCAGGAAAAAACTAATGAAATTAGTCTTTATTATACCTGTCATATCTCAGCAGGGACATGTTTGGCGAATTAGATGTTTTGGGACATTAAACTTTAAATATTAGTTGACATGATAGGCCACATTAGAAAAGTGTGCAAGGGTGCGCACATTGTGAATTTTAAGCAAATAAACTACCAATCAGACCACGAGAGAATTTCATAATTCTTTGTAAAAAATGTTATTTTAACATGACCAACTAACATTTCTGGAGTGGATATACTAACATTGTCTTTGGCTGATACAGATATTTTTACAATCATATTTTATGTTTTAAACTAACATTTGATGATAAGCAACAGTTATTATCAAAATATATGATGACATTTATTAAACACCCAGCAGTACACAGCCACATATAGATAGAAAGACGATAGATATTCTGATAGATATATTGATAGATATACTGATAGATATACTGATAGATATACTGATATATATACTGATAGATATACTGATAGATAGATAGATAGACAGATTATGAGGTTACATCATGGGTGGGGGCAGTATATCCCTAGTATAGTCACCCGAGACTCAGTATATCCCGAGACCCGAACCTTTTTATCCCATGTCATTTTTTTTTTAAATACTTTTTATTTTATAACAGTGTAATACATTTTAAAGTGCTAACTTAATGTGAATGCAGTTGTCACAACAAAAATCAATAATCTTAATTGGCAGTACTTAATTACCTTAAGTCATAACAATCTAAAAAGATGCTGGCTTGTTATGCTAATAAGCATGGTATACAGAGGGTCATATACAATGTCTTTTTGTTGATTCTGGTATGCAAATGAGGCAATGCTGTTTTCTGAGTTGACCATTTCAGTATATCCCTGCCATCTAATGAATAAATTAGTATATCCCTGTTTAGCTAATTTATTGAAGAGCTCTGATTGGGTGTACTGATATTTGTCCCTCTCAATGCCCACATATTTCCCTCTCTGATTTGGTATTTACCAGGGAAAAACACTGTATCAGGGAAAAAATGTGCCAAGACATGGGATAAAGATAGATAGATAGATAGATAGGTTGGTTGATCTCTAGATCGGTTGGTTGATTGATTGATTGATCGATTGTTAGATTGATTGATCGATGGATTGATTGATAGATTCAGTGATAGATAGCTAAATAGATAGATAGATAAAACATTTCTTATTTCTTACAATGCTAAAGAGAGAAATTGTTATACTATTTAGCCACTGGAGACCGTTAGGAGGGCCATTAGATCACTAAAATGTCATTAAGAAGGGGTTTTTTAACTGATACTTGTGATTTTTCACACATCATTATAGTCTCATGAGAGACGCCGAGTGAACCTCTGATGTAGCCGGCCATGCCCTCTTTCCCTTACAGCTCTATGGGATAACTAATGTTCAACACAGGCGTACGACATGTGCCAGAATTTCAAGATATACAGACATAATACCATACCGGGGGGGGGGGGGGGGGGACCGCCCCCCCTCCCCTGCCCGTCGTCTCCCATACCCCTATGTACAGTTTGAATTTAAAGTTTTTCCAGGCAGATTATCTAGCCATAAAGTTTGGGTACCTTCGCCAAGATTTATTACCCCCCCTACGTCTGTGGAATCATTTTGACAGCCCAGCGCGCCAATAGAACACATTTCAGTGGGCGATATTTGAGAACCGGCGAACCTTGCAACATTTCGATCATATCCTCTTTTGATACAAAGAGAAGTACAGAACTTACTACTGGCAGTAGTCGTAGTGTTAAATCCGGTTGTTCCACCAAACATAGAAGCAGATGTGGTCGTTGGTTGTCCTCCAAATACTGGTTTACTTGCCGTGCTTCCAAAGTTGAACGCCATTTTTGGCGTTTTTGTGTTTTCTGACACTGACAGCAGATGGCGCGAAATCTGTCCTATGCAGTGGCACCACCACCAATTACTTTTTTTTCTGGATCAGACCAAAGACTTGATCAGACCAAAGAACTTGGTCTGCTGATTTTCATGTAGCTACCCAAGTTGGCAACTACTAACTAAACTAAAACTTAATGTAAGCCACTTCCAAATTGTTTATGTCTTTTCAATATGAAACAACTTTTGCTTTTGCGGCCACTGGCCACTTTTTATTTTCTGCACAATATCTAAAGTAAAATAGAATTTACTTACCAGGGTAATAACTTTGTCCAAAACTTTTTTTCGCTACAATATTTTATTTGCATTTTATCTTGGGACCGTTCGAATTTACGATGGGGAGTATGCGAGTTTTGATTTAGGAGGTACAAACTTTTCACACGTTTCAAGGGGAGCTAAAGGGGGACTATTTTTTTACAACATGCAACATGTCTGAGCAGGGTGTATGAAATTTTAACACAAGAAAATCATAATTTAAACAGCGTAAAAGCGCATAAATCTGTACACATATTCCATTCTGTTACGCGTTTCAAAGACGTCCATTTGGCATTTGTGCAACAACTTCGGACAAAACTGAGTCACGAATTCTGAACGGATCCCCATGCAGCTAGCCTAGAACCCCTGGCTGAAGGCGAAAAAAAAAATTCAGCTTCATGTCCCTAATGTGATCAAAATTTCTGATCAAAATTATGTTTTTTTTTAACCAATGCACTCTTAGGAATTAGGTGCACTCAATAGGCTCCAGGGGTGGATCCATCAAGAAAATATCGGAAGGGGGTGGAGGTTTACAATTTTATTCCAATTTCCAAAAAATTATTTTCGCTCAAAAAAAAAGTTTTTTCAATTTTTCTTTCCCCCAATTTTTTTTTCCTAATTTTTAAACACAATTTTTTTGCCCTAAATTTTCCTGCAGTTCTCTTATTGCGTGTTCATCAACAGATATCTATAGACCAATTAATATGCAATGCAAGTGCCCCGACATGCTTTTCTAGTAGCTTCTAGTTCACTTAATATTACCACAGATTCATATTTTTGGTATTTGTAAGGAAAATATATGGTATAAGTTTATCAAGACCAATTTTATTCATTCAGATATATTTAAGTGTGTAAAATAACATCAGAGTTGTATTTAATTTTCTTATAATTCATTTGAAAACTACAATACAAATTAATTCATACAAAACAAATCACTATCATACGAACCTATATTGTTACAACACATGATATAATATTATGGCACAATAATCTTCATGCATTTTGTTTAAAATTGCAAGCACATTTGAAAAATCTCATACTTTATAATCATAAATTAATGGTACTTCAATGAAGCCACATATATCAACTTATTTCTAAATTTTTAAAAATTTGAAAGTTGTGCATGATTCAGCCAATTGTTTATATCCTGTACAAATACATGAAGTCACCCATGACTTCAACAGACATTGTATATTACATCTTCTACAATTTTAATATTTTATCTTATAAAACATTATTACAGAAAATCTGCCAGCAAACACTGTACAACACAATACTTCAGCATCACAAGGATAGCTTCCTTTCAAGTGTATTATAACATTTTTAAGTCTACATGAGTACAACATAAGTAACAACATCATACGATTTACAAAAAATTACAGTTTGTAATTCTGTCGTCAATTAATTTTACTTAAGAATGGTGAGTGTAAGCCGTGACCCACACCTCCGAGAGGCAAATGCTCGAATGGAAGCGGAAAAAAATTGTCAGGGGCAAGCAGATGTGCATAATAACGATCCACGCTAAACGTCCGTAGAAGTTAATGAACAGAGGAGATTGATGGGCCTCCTTTAAGGCGAGGGTATTGGCCAACCAAAGAGACACGTTACACAGGATTAGGAAGGTGACGAGTGATCGGCCGGGTTTGGCTTTTTGGTGGTATCGCTCCTCGGCTCTCCTTCGCAGGGCGTCCAGAATGAAGACGACCTGGACCGTCCCTTGGAAGAAGGACATGACGGTCACGGCCGTGGTCAGTTTGGCGTTTAGAGCCTCTATTTCAGTCCCTTCTGTTAGAGTCGTGATGGACGGAATCAAAGCGAAGCAGACGAGGAGGTAGAATCCCGTCAGAGCAATGAAGAGGAGCTTCATGCTAAAATTATTCTCCACCTCCTCCGAGAAGTACAACTGCCTTGTTTTCAGGAAGGCGATGATCGTGACAATCAGCGCCACCACGTTGACGGAAAGATCTCCGATGTGGTAGACGATGGTGGTGACCTCTATTGTCAGAGGGTTGATGCTCGTGTCGTACAAGAGGAAGAAGCAAATGCAGATGGTGCTGATGGTAAGGATGAACAAGCCCAGGAACAGACCAGTTGTTGCTTTTCTGCATTCGACCATGTACCTGAAAGGGACAATCAAATAGCCATCAATATCCAGAAGCTCACATTATCATTCCTCATGCAAGCGCAGGGATTACAACCTAATTTTGATGGAATCGTATTATAATCATGCTAGCCTCTAGCATAGTGGAATAAGTGGAGAACCTATTTGCTTGAACTAATGCACAATGTTTCTCAGTGGCCAAGAGATGAAACATAGTCTTTTAAAGATTTCCAAATCACTTTAACATCAACCAATATGATGCGCTAGGAAGATCCAGCAAAACATCACTTTCTCACATGGCCAATCAGACATACCTAATTTACTCATGATTCTTGAAATTTAGGACAACAGCAAGACAACAGAGATGACAAGAAGAATCAGATGATTCAAAGCAGGACAGATTCTAACTTTTCAGGCATGAATCATATAGATACATAGATTTATGAATTATGCAATAACTACTTAGCCTACACACTGTTTGTGAAATGCTCTTCAAAAAGGTGTCAAGGTCATCCAATTCACCAATGTAATAATAAAGCATTGATCTAAATACCTGGACTTGTCCTCCTGGAAGGGACGGACGGGGCAACTCTCGCTTCCCATGTTGACGTACATCTGATACAAGATGGCCGCTCCGATGAGGCAGAACTGGATGACGCACGGGTACAGGTAGGGGGAGGCACGGTCTGCAAGAGCACGGTGAGAATGACAAGCGGACGAGGCCAACCCACGGTCGATTGGCTGGAAATCTAGAAAGGACACACCACGATTAATCACAACACATCATGCCTGTAACGAAACAAAAACAAAAGACAACAATCAACGATGGCAACGAACAAACATCCACATGGAACACTGAACTTACTTATGGCAGGAGGACGAGTGACACTCTGATTCAGAACTACTGGAGGGTCCTGCTGCCCGTATTCCCAATAGAAGTAACTCTCGGAGGTCTCCAAGACCAGAGTGATGAACCAGATGCAAATGTTTGTCGCTAGAGTATGCATCAATCCCAATTTTACTAGACTATGATGAAAATTAATGACAACCTGAAAATACAGAGCATGAATCAAACATTTTTAACTGTCGTTTACAGTAAAATAGTCATAATTCAAATTGGTCGTTGGCCTCACCCGATGGTTCTTAAACACAAAGAAAGTCAGAGCGAAGACATAAACGAGTCGCAGAGAAGTGTGGACCATGAAGAGAAGGCCATAGCAGTGCCACGATTTGTCCGTGTGGGCGAAGTGAACAAGACGGAAACCATCCAGAACCATGCTTCCCATCCCAAACACTGCAGCAAGAGAGAAATAATACTGAAAACTACACAGAAATGGGGAAACGACATCAGCCAGTAGAATTGTAAACAAGATATCCTTACAAAAAAGACATTATTAACTCTGACCTACCAATAAAGCCAAGCCTGAGGAAGAAGTTGATGCCATTCTTGGCATAGAAGAAGGGCAGGTCTTCCAGTTCCACTCCTTCCAGGGTCAGCTGCTCCATCGTCCCAATTGTTCCGGGGTCGCGGGCAAATCCCAAGGGCCTGGATCTGTCGCCATCCGTGTTGATTATCTTCCTGACAACCTGTTTAGGGAAAAGTGAAACTGAAGACTCCATCGCCCAAGTATGTTAAGTGGATGGAATAGGGCCACCCATGGTCACTTCAGGATAAAAGATCTAGCTCTAGTGTGGTTGATACAAGTGAATTGTTGTTAGTGCAAGCAAGTCAAAATCAAGAACAAGGGACAATCAAATCATGTTCTTTAACAGTTGCTCAGGTCTTTTGAACATATATGATATATTGAACAATGCGAATAATGGCCTTGTCAACAGTAATTTCAAAGAGAATAGGAGCATATATATATATATATATATATTTTTTTTAGTGTTTTCTATTTTGGCTCAGAAGCGGGACGGGGCCCCCTCTGATAATGATGCTTATTAGGCCTAAAGCTGCAAAAAGACCCTTTAAAATCACAATACCATCTTTAGTTTTTCTGCAAAATTTACAATTCTACAAGGAGGATTGATTGTGATAACATATGTCACTTCAGTAGATGTGACGTCACACATATTAGCGGGCGTTAGTGGAACTCTCCTTTTTCCAGCTCTCCTGTGTTGATGAGCAGAACAAAACTACTTCCGGAAACATCAGCCTGGGAATTTACAATGGAGCCGGGGTTTCTAAGATCCGTAACAAAGTCTAATCAGCCTGACAGTACTGGAATATGGTGGCAATCCATGCTAAACATTCCATTTAAGACTTGGCAATGCAAATCCGTAATGTTTTCAATGGATTAAAAGTGCCCTGGGGCCTGGAATGCCAGCTCCACTGACTCAACAATGGTACAAAATGGCAGCTTGTTCCCGGAAATAGTTTTATTCTGCTCGTCAACACAGGAGAGCTGGAAAAAGGAGAGTTCCACTATCACGGCCAATTATCCCACTTAACATTACCTTATGGTCCTTGTCTACCCCAGCTTCCACATCCGGTCTCTTGCCCTCCTCCTCCTCGCCCTCGGGGGCGACACCACTCTCATACGGCAACTGTCCGTTCTTATCTCCCGCTCTCCCGTTGTCAGCGCCCTCTGCTGGAACTGTGCGCTTGTCCATGGCCCGCAGCGACCTCTTGTGGTAAGTGATGGAAATGTGGGCGTAAATGAGGAAGACCAGGGCGGCCAAGTAGATGTAGATATGGAACACCTGGAGGGTGACATTGCAAAATATAAGAAACTTGTTTTCAGTCCCTTTAATAAAGCATCTACATTTAAGCTCCAGAGAAATTCGTAATGATTGGATACAATGTTTTTGGACATATTTTGAAAGCTTTTGCAGTCACTTTAAAATTCAATATTTGCACATTTTTCAGATTTGTCAAATAAACTGAATCCAAGTGTTGTGATAATATTAAAAGTAATTTTGATCATTATTTTAAAAATCAAAGAATTGAATTAGAAATTTCAAAACAAATCAAGCCGTTAAACTTTGTATTGATAGTTAATCAACCAAACCAAACAAAGTTTCTTTACAATCAGTGAATTACTGTAAATGGCAATGCAGAATAGTGCAATGCAGAATAGTGCAATGAAAATTGTGAACAATGAGATGAAAATAAGTATTTGTGTGATTTTTTCTTTGTTAAAATATTGTGTTTCACTTCATGTAGGCTATTGGGGAACCCACACGAGAATGATGCTCGCATCTTCAATTTTGATGCTATTTTTTCTGTGTCTTTTTGTCTGTTTTCCATGTGTGCTGCAAAATGTAAGATGTTGCAAATGATGAGAATGTAACAGAGGTGAGTGCTTATTAGACTAGAAGTATCCAAACCACAAGAAAAAATTATGAGGATAGAAACAGAAACTCAAGCAAACCAAGTCAAACCAAAAGAAATCAACCAAAAGAAATTAACCAAAACTGTTATGAATGTGAAGGCTCTTACTAGGAGAACTAGAGTGCACAAAACAAGAGGGCAAGAAAATACATACATACATGTAAACAGAGGGAGGACGCCTATAACAAAATCATTTCATGAACAATCAACACAGGCAAAAGAGTTGTTTTTATAAATTTTCCATAAATTTCACATTTTATCCGGACCTATTAGCATTTAAAGCATCGCATAATCAGCTCTTTCTTTTCTTAGGGTGCATTTATATAAATAAAGTTTTGTATATATTTTTTTTAATGTTTATCAGTGACAGTGGTAATGACATTTTGAAAGAAGCATTTTTCATTATTTTACATTTTCAATAAAGCTGGGCACAAATAACATGGATGACAATATCTATAGACTATAGAATATTCAACAAATTAATCAGCAATTAGCTTTAGAATTAAAAGCGAAACTTAAAACATTCTTAGTACTTACTGATAGATAAACGCTGGAATCCTTTTCTCCTCCAGAAAGGAAGAAAGTGAGAGGGAAGACCAGTCCCAGGACGATGAGGATGAGGCAGTACAGATAGGTCAACGACCTCACCAGGGCTGCCCTGCAAGGGATAGTGAATCAGAATGGTTCGTAATTAATCAACAATCAGGTTATATTAGCTCTCAGAGCTCCCAGAGGTAAATAGGTAAAATAATTGCACAGGCAAACAGGTAACTTGATTGGCTTGCTTACATGATCTTTTGCTGCTGAGTTATGGCTGGAATAATATTAAAGAAGCACTGTCAACTCCCCAGAATCCCAGCCATGTAACAGTTGTAACACTAATCACCAGTTTAGATAACTCCTAATCCCAAAAACAGAGTAGATGACAGAATATAAGCAAACATGTGCCAGTCTCATTCTAAAGATCCTCCCAGTCTAGTAGTCGAGTTACTAAACAGCCTTGAAGCATTCCACAATAATTTCTGAGTTGTTTATCTTTTTTCACCAGTTTTTTTTTGTCAGTTGCTACATCTCTGGCTGAAAAGCTCAGTAAACAAGTTGTAGCAAATACATTGTGAGAACTGTGTTTCAGTTGGACAAGCAGATCGTCTTGGACAGTTGTTGTGTTGGTTCAACATGTTTAAGAAAATGAACCAGCATGTTGCTGTGTTTTGCTTGAAAACAAAAGGAACGTTCTAAATTCTTCGAAGTCCTTGAATGTGTTCCAAACAGGACCTTGGATAACTCCTCGGTAACCCAAGTACACCCCCCCCCCATAAGGTACTGGTAATCTGGCTCTGGTAACTCGCATAGCAACCAGTCAACCCATGGTGACCAATGACAACAAGAGCCCTAACAATCCTATATACGTCCTTATGGAATTTAACCAAAAGAACTCAGAACAGGCCATGGATAACTCTATAGTAACCCCCATAGCAAGCAGTCAACTCATTGGTAGCCCATGACAACAAACCACACACGGGCAGGCCCATACAAACCATAGATGCCCTTACAAAAATGACTGAGCAGTAGTCTTATAATATCAGACTCTCTGACTGATGATTACTAGCAAATCTTGATTAAGATAGCGTTTTTCGTTCTAACTGTGCCGGACCTCCATAGCAACATACCAACTTGGTGTTAATCAATGACAACAGTGGCCCAAACAACCCAAGGTGCCCCACACACAACACTACAGGACAGAACCTTGGATAACTTCATAGCAACCACCACAGCAACCAGTCAACTCAGTGGTAACCAGTCTATCCCCTGAAAAGTCCAGGCCCTAACAACCCTACACACACTGTACATGTATGTCGACACTCTACAGAACAGGACCTTGGATAACTCTGTGAGCTTCTATGGTAACTTCCGTAGCAACATGTCAACTCAATAGCTCACTGGAACCAATGACCACAATGGCAGGCCCAAACAACCCTAAATGCCCTAGCGAAACAGGACCAAACGGAACCATCAGGTAACTCCTAAGCAACCTCCATAGCAACCAGTCAACCCAGTGGTAACCCATGGCAACGAGGGCATCCCTAGCTACCCCCAGATGCCCTGTGGGGTCTACAAGTAGCTGGGACTAGTGAGCAGTCACAGGTCTTGCTTGTGATATGATAGGAGAAGCCAGAAGAGAACTGGGGAATCCACAGGAGGTCAGACGACATGTGCACTACAGCTGAGGAACCCCTGCTTTGGAATGTTTCTTCTTGTTGGATCATTAGAATCCATTAACACTATGCACTCCATGGGCAAAGGTTGAGGGGCTCACTTGTTCTTGCTAAGAAAACAATGTAGACAATGGCTAACTGGATTACAAGAGAGACAGGGGGCAGAGAGGAGCTCCCTTATTTGGGAGTCACCAGACCCAATACAAAGAAAGGGGAAAAAGTATGAAACTGATGACAGCAGTGTTTTATCATCATTAAAAGCATTCTCAATGTCATTCTCCTATTTCAAAATTTAAAACATAACAAAGGTGACTTTTGTTTTGTAAAACAAAGTCACTTAAAAGAAGGACAATGAGAATATATGTCATTGCAGCTCATAGTCAACCGAAAACAGAGGAGTACATGTAAAGAATATCTTAATGAGGAACAGGTGCCAAAATAAAATATGATCTATGTTGCACAGTGGGACATTTGGATGCAATTGATGGCAATTTGGTTGATCTCGTCAGGTCAGGGAAATCCCCCCTCACAGTATCAAATATCAAATTCCCTGTAACTCACTCCTTCTCCCCACCCAAATAAAACAATTCATTGAACAGGAGGCTACAACAAGATCCCAAGTTCCCAACACCCCAACATGATCAAGAGTGTACTGCCAAAGACCATATATTTTCAAATTTAATAAGACATGTGATTCAAGTGCATTATCTGTATGTGAGAGTGCCTCTTTTTGAAGCCCTCTCCTTTCCTGAGCTCCCTTGAGCAGAAAACTGGGGGAGCTCTTCCCTGCTAAAGCTACCCCATGATCAGTGGTGAAATACAATTTCCTGACAATTTTTTTCAGTCCACCAAGTATTATCAGCCAAAATTATACCCTGGTGGCAGGAATTTTTTCCCTTTTAAAAATTTGGAATGGCGTGACGCCGCCGCACCAACCAAGAGCTCCTCCGACGAAAATTTCCCATTTCCATTACTGGCTTAAAGCTTTAGAAATATATTCATCCAACGTCATCCATAATAATTATTGTGATTTACATCTAAAAAAGCAGCTTAGCTGTTGTCTATTTGACATGATTATATTCTCATTCGACTAATATTTCCATTCATCAATAAAATTGTCATTAAGAGTCAGAAATTTCAAGCAAACTTTGGCAAGAGTTAAATGTCTTGTTGAACATATTAGATTGTTCATTTTTGTACAAGATACAAGATACAAATCTTTATTTAAACTCGGAGGTAAATTACAGAAAACATTAGCACCAGGGCTATTTTGTCCGAGTAGTTGTGCAGCTTCTTAGCTTTGTTTGCAAATGGCCTGGCTATTGTATAGTTATACAAAATCTGACAAGTTGACTGAGTTGAAATTTTGAATTTTAGGACAATCTTAAGATTGATTGACACTGCGCATGTGGCTGTTCCTGTCACCTAAGATGAGTCCAGCAAATGCCAAACATTGCATAGCACAAAATAGGCATCACATGGTCTCTTGCAGCCAGTTTATCAAAGAGCTTGAAGAGGGAGTTAAACCAATGTTAAATGGCCAGGAGTGCCTCAAGGGTGCCACGAGGGGGGCCACAAGGAGAGGGGGTGTGTCCCAGACATCTTGCCCTTGTCTCTGGGCTACTTCTTGTGCTTCTTGTCTCTTCTAGCAGTGTTTTAGAATGTCACCCGAGTCTGGCTTACACCACAGGCGGAATGATCACAATGGCTTAGCAGTTCTAGAGATAGAGAGGAAGGTGTATGGCTCAAGTGCCGCCTGGTGGAGTGCAAATATAGAAAATTGATTAAAATTGCTCAAGGAGCAGCCTTTCACAACATTCTTGTTGGTTCTGTGAGATAATAGTCTCTCAGCTACACTTAGAGATTATTTTCACCCACTACACTGCATTTAGACTCGCATTAAACCTTGTTTGGCCAATCTTACCTATGTGTGCACCCATATCAGCATACATCACAAGGGAATTCCCTTTGACAGCCAATCAGAATTTAGGAGACCACAGAGCCATCTCTTGATTAAATTGGAACCTCAGTCTGCCCTTTGGTCAGCATACTATAGCCTGTTTCCCAGCCACCACAAAACAGGCCTAGTGGCCATGGGATATCCCAAGAATACTATTTATGGCAACTTCCGCAAATATGACCGCACACGACGATTGTCATTTTCCCATAGGGGGAGCTTGAGCAATACACCTTGGTATAATATAACAGAATAAGGGCAAAGCATGTGAACACTGCCTGTGCTTACACCATAAACACAATACATTTAACTTTGAATTTTATGGCTCTATGATCTTCAACAGAAGCAAGAAAATGCATATTATTTGCAGGTGCTGGGTCTACAAGGATGACACTGCCTGGAACCCATGCATCCACAATCAAATGGGAAACCCAAACATGCACTGGACCAGAATTGGATCCAATTTGTTTATTTGACAACCAAACATTCCTGGGCAGGGTTACGTAACTAGACCCTTTTAATCCTTGCCCTCCTAAAAGATCCAACTTGAATTTCCCCTCAACACTGCAGTCACAGCAGTTACTGCCCAAAGACAAGTTTAGATCCCTCTCCCTCAGTGTGTCTCTCCTCCCTGTTCACTCTATCACTCTGTGTCCAAACAATTCCGTTTCTTCTGCAGACAATTTTCATTCTCCACTCACTTCGCATGGTTTGTTTACTCAAAGGCTTCTTAACTTTTTCATCCATCTGGCTCCAAAAAAGGAAGAGTTGAGACAATGAGAGGAGGGTTTGTTATATGATTCCAAAGAGTTTCTCAGTCAAAAAAGCTGAGTCTGAGGAGGCCTAGCGATATGGTGACTGCGCAATGGTAGGTTGCCTGGACTTGCCTCTTGACTTCATTCATTTTTTGCTATGTTTTCAACTTCTTTTCAGTTTGACTTCGAACTACCAAAAATCTATAAACTAACCTACATAACTTTGAGATGCAGCGCAAAAAATTTGTTCCATGATAAAGCAAATTATAAAACAACCAGTGTAGAAGCAGATATATACTTTACAAAAGCAACTGAAACAGCTTTTTTTAAATCAATCAAAAGTATTATTGTTGAAGCGTTCAGCTGTTAAAGCAATTGATAAAGCAACTGACAAAACAATTGACCTAACTAATGTCTAGAGCCAATTGATAAGCAATTGATAAGAAAATAAATCAACTAATCAAGCAACTGATAAAGCAATATCAGTGCAACTGCTAAGCAATTGATAAAGTGTAATAAAGTGTATCAGACTCCGTTTATAACAAAAAAATAAACTCATTAAGAAACTAATCAAGCAATTGATCAAGCAACAGTCCAAGCAACAGACCAAGCTCCTCATAAAAGCAAAATTTATTGATGATAAACAGACAAAGCTACCAAAAAAATAACTAACTAAGCAACCAACAAAGCTAATATTGTAGCCATTGACAACTGCTCAAGCAAATAAAACAACTGATAAGCAACTGTTCAAGCTATATGTGCAACTAATAAAGCAACAGATTTAGCAAGTGATAAGCAATTGATAAAGCAACTAATAAACCATTTCTCATACCTGCACCGCTGGTCACTCTCATAGCTGATAGGTGGAGGGGCAGTCCTGACGTCATAATTCTTGTCTGACATGGCAGTAACCTGGAGGTCGTTTTCAGTGACGCTCTCGCCTCCACCGACCATCGGAGCCATTGCGGGCGCGTTGGGGTTGCTCTTGGCAGGGGTGGAGGCTGCTACGGGGGCGCCACAGGTACTCTGGCTTCCGGTCGAGGCGTTGAGAGGGTCGTCCAGAGACTGGCGATCGTCCGGCGATCTGGCGGGGAATAAATTCCACTGCAAAAATCAAAATAAAAAAATGTGACAACAGATTGAAAGGAATGCTGTACAAATTGAATGAAAACAAAATGTTTCAATAAAACTTGGGCGACAACAGCAAGAATGCTGTATAAACTACAAATTCTCTTAAAAAACATTGAAAAACAGAGAAAGAATGTTGCAAAATTCTATCAACCTAACTAAAAAATGTATTTGTAATTGATGTTGACACAATGACGTCAGTGCACCGGTGACAATGGGCAATGACATCCATTTTTTGCCACCAAAGATCCCATCACTGCCCTGGGAGACCCTACTCCTTCGAAAACAACCCCACCCTGTGTCCATGCAGCCTTTGGGCCTTGGACCAAGAACTGTCAAGGGATCAAGGGATCTCCTGATTGCACCAAATGCAAATGGTCATTGGCAATTTGACATGACATTTTTTGCCCCTGATGATTTCTCTCCCTTCCCTGGGATTTCCCTCTCTTCCCTGGGAGATTCCCTGGGAGATCTCTCTCTGTCCAGGAAGATATCCCACCCTATCCTCAGATCTCTGGACCAAGAACCACCAAGGAGCTCCAAGGGGAACAAGGGATTCCTGGGGACACAAGCAACAATCTGAGGCAACATAAACAACCCAAGAGGCAAGAGATGGCAAGAGGACTCCCTGGTTAAATGATCTTTCGTCACTTGTCCACTTGTGTCTATGGTTATCAGGACATCAAGTGCTATCTGTGCTATGAGGGGTTTTTCACTTTTCTGCAGTCAAGTGCCCTTGCCAGGACACACCAGTCACATGGCCTACTAGCTCCTGATCATGACCTCAAGGAAGCTGAGGACAATGTTACATTTTGGCACTGAGGTGTTGGGAAAACAATAACATGCTTTCATTGCAGTGACCATAAAAGTAGTCTTTCTTTGCATTAAAATTGTTATAAACATGATAAAATTGGGACCCTTCTTTTATAACATCATTTTGAACTTCTTTTGTTAAACTTTAACTGAAGTTGGAGGACTTTAAGAGGTCATAAAAGCAGACACAATGCAAGTTTGGCCTGCATTTTTTGGTTCCTTTTCAGATCCAATCATGCTGATGTGTCACAGCTATCAGGAGCTGTCATGCAGTAATCAGCTGCAATCACAGAAGCAGATTGATTCCATCCTCCAGCATTCTGGAATCTGCATGACTTTTCCCAGTACACTCTTCACTCTAGATGCTCTAGGACCAATTTCAGATGCTCACTCCAAGCCTCTCAACTTTATGACCTGCAGATTCTGTAGCTACTGTGTTACTCCTCATAAGCCTCATTCTGAAGGATATTTTTGCTAATTATCAAAATTAAGCAGAATAAAAGACCTTATATTTTCAATAAGACATGTGAGTCGTGTCTCCAGTTCATTGCCAGAGTAAGACGGGTCGGGATGTGCCCCTTTGGGAGCCATCACAGTCTGTCACTCCAACACTACTTGCAGCATCATCAACCGTGTATGCTGTGCTGCCACTTCTATAGAGACTGCTGGAGCATTGATCACTCAGAATGATTGCTGCAGCAGGTCATCTCCAGCATTCTCGCTGTACCATTAACCTGAGTCATGTCTTACAGAAACAAGGTCTTTGGAAGTATCAAAGCTGCACAGTAAATCAGTAAACTCTAAAAGGCCAATGTTGGAACCAGATGATCACCAATCAGACCTCTCAACTTTTACGAACTACAGAACTAGAAGCAACTGTCTTCCTCTAGTGCATTCCAGATTCCACAACAAGGGATTTGGACTCAAAGGAGGTCAGTGGCTAAAAAAGAGAATTGTCCTCAGAAGAACTGGTCTCAGTCTGCTCTGTTTATCTTGGTGTTTATATTGACAGACAACCAATCAACAATGCACTGGTCTTGCTCACACAAGTCAATTAGGACCACTGGACCAACTCCTTGTTTTCAGGCAAAAATCCATTGCAAAAAAACTTTGAAAAACTGCTAATATTGATTGAACAAAGTTCCAAAAACGTGAAAAAAAAAATACAAAGAGTGCAATTCTATATAAATATATATATATGTTGCATATGATGAAATTGGAGAGTTCAATTTGCATAATAGAGGAATCACACTTAGAAATTTGGAATTTATCCAAAGCTGCATGACGGGTAAGTCTACTTTCAATATATACATCCAGTGAAAATGCCAATCAAAGCTCTGTGGCAAAACCACAGGACCATACAAGAGTTAGAGGACAGGTCAGGATATAAGGAGGATAAGGGGCCTACCAGTGGATCCTTGGGAGGGGGGCTATTGAATTAAGATGTTAAAGTTTGTTTCCATCTTTGGCAAGAGTGCCGTTATGTCGAAATTGCAAAAAAAAGGTTGGTTGCTCCTTCAAGCGATAAATAACATTTATTGTACATTTTGATGCAGAAAAAGCTGCTTGCATGATCCAATGATAAAGAAGCTAGCCTACAACACATTGAGAAGTCTGTTCAGTGATACATGCAAATTATTACAAAATATGAATTTACGAGATCTACGAAAGGCCTCGGACTCAATGTCAATTTCAAGAAGACGACACTCGTATTTGTCACACGAAGGACATGTGGGATAGGCCAACATTAATTTACTGAAGGTCTATGATATAGAGCCATCGGAGCCTGGAGATATATTTTTGAGTTTTGAGTGACTTTTCAACCTGGCTCTATACAGTGATGAACTCTGTATAAAGACAAAATTCCATATAATGAAACATTCAAAAGAGTTTCCAACGTCTGTGTGCAGTGCTGTGCACTGAGATTATTTCTTTTGGAAACATTGTATGACGTCACAACCTTCCATAGAAGGTCAGAAGCACAAGCTGGGCCTTCTATGGAACTTCTGTGGAAGGAAAATGGCTGCCAAGATAAACAGGAGGGCAACAGTGATAACAGTCAGAGTCAATAAATCAAGTGTTTAGTCTGGGGCAAATCAAAATGGTCACTTATGAAACATGCCAACAGTCAGACAAGTCATTTGCAAGGGAAAAATGTCTCAAATGTGTTTCTCATATTTGGTCCTTGTCTCTTGGCCTCCCATGTGCAGATAGTTAATCTCCAAGACAGACCCCCAGATCACCCCAGATAGACTGTCCTAGACTGGTTCAAGAACAGGGCCAGTTAGCTGGTTGGAGCTCTGTCAAAACAGCTGCTGAGAAACTGACTAATGTCAAACTGGAAAGTATTCATGGGCATCTTGGCATTGAAATGGCTAAAAGTATGATGTGTAAAAACAAATCAGACAAAGACATCATATTTCCAACAGGACAAGTAACTCAGATCAAACACTGAGAGAGCAAGATCTGGGAGCCCTGTTGCCTCTACGACAGTACTGCACTTCCTTTTTGCAGTGATCACTGCAGGTTCTGAAGAGGAGGCATCAGGCAATTTTTCTGCATTGAATTGAGCATCCCTGGTAAAATTGAAAGAATACGTAAATGACAAGGATAGTCTGAAGACCAGTGAAATAGATCTGGGTGCAAGCGCCAAACAATTAAGCGTAATGACTTAAAAATATGGCAACAATTATGTCTGAGCAAATCAAATTATGCAGAAGAAAAATAATCTGACTTTCTTTTGGATGATTTAACAATTTTTCATATTTGGTTTTGACAATAACTATTCGTGAGGGGTGAATTAGCTCACAATTCTATCTTCTGATATCTTGCAGATTGGGTTTATTGATCACACATGCATTTATGGAAGTGCTTACACTTAGCTAACTGACAAAAAAAAACACAGTGAGACGATAAAAAAAATACATAAAATAAAAAGCCTCTTATCCAACCAACAGTTTTAGCATGGAGGAATAACAGTGATTTTTCTGAGTTTAGTTTGGAGCATTTTTAAAATTTTAATTATAGCAGTAGTGGAAGAGTGAGGATTCTGGAACAGTGTAGGTCTAATAAGCAATTATTAAACTTCCGGTAAAATTAGTATTTTTTGCGAAAATATTGAATTGTGCAAAACTTGTGGACACCACAGTTTCAGTACACTGCACAAGTAATAGGGAAAGGCATGATTCAAAATATATTTCCTGGAAACTGTGGGTATTTTCAAGTAGGCCTACATCAAATGTGTTCTTCAAAGAAGAAAGCAGTCGCTTTTGCAAGCCAGTTAGCAAAAGCATGTGTGGGGAAGACTGGTAGCAGACCATTTAACAAAAAGAACATTGTAACAATAAGAAAGAAACAAGAAACAAAACCATGTGCCATTCACAAAAGCAGGTACTGCCAGGTAGTCAAGCAAGAGATTAATGAGAAAATAGTCCATCTGACATTATGATACAAGCCCGGGAATACAAGCCTCTGACATTTGCCTACACCTACAAGTACAGTAGGTACCAGTCGTCAAACCAATTACATTTTTTAATGTGATGAACCTTTGTCTTGAGGCAGTGGAAAAGCTTTTCAGTACGGACTATACCCACTTCATTCTCTGGGTGACTATACCTACATTAAAACAAGAAACAACAACTGTACAAGCACCACATGGCAGCTCCGCTATGCCAACAAGCACTATGAAATGCTGAGGTGTCATGAATATTCTAATCCTTTTATAACTTTTTCCGGCCTGAAAAATATATGATTTTTAAAAATATTTATTTTTATTGGTAGTTTGTTGTTTCTAACAAAGAGAATATTTGAAAAAACCAAGAGACAACAATTCAAAGACACATTTAATTGCTTTGAATGATCTTAAACTGTGAATTTTGTTTGTCACACCGGAGGACTGATACTCTTTCATTTTCATTCATATTAACTAAACTGCAGTAACTGTTATCAGAACAGCTTTACACCAGGATTGAGAGAAGAGTATGCTTGGTTAAGGCCACTTGGTCAGCAACAGGACACACTCTAAGCATACTGGTCAGGTACTAAGGCACACCACCTTATCATCAGTACGAATATACTTGCAATGACTGATTGTAATATTTATATCAGAAGATACAATTCCAAAAATACTTACAGAAGAGCAGTAATGTTAGTTATACTGGTGGTAAAGATCCCAATAATCCAATACCATGCATTTATATACAGTGTATGTCAAAGTTTATAGACACACAGTCTGACACAGATGATGCAGAGTGAGTGGATATATCAGTTATGTTGCATCACTAACAACATCCTATTCACCCCTCACCTGGGAATCACCCCCTCTCTACCTGGGCCCACCCTCTGTAGGAATGCTTCTCACCTCACCTGTTGTATTGCATGTACACTCTATAAAAATAATTATGTAACACATCTACATTTTTCTAATAAATTAACAATCACCACATATTTTGCTGATAAGGTTATTAATGTTCTAAGGTGTGGTAATTGAACAAACATGAAACAATCCTCAGCCCACTTCAACCACAAGATCTCTGTTGGTCAGTGCACAAACATGAAACAATCCACAGCACACTTCAATCACAAGATCTCTGTTGGTCAGTGTGCAAACACCAGTCAATCCTCAGCCCACTTCAACAACTAGATCTAAGTTGGTCAGTGTGCAAACATGAAACAATCCTCAGCCCACTTCAACCACAAGATCTCTGTTGGTCAGTGTGCAAACACCAGTCAATCCTCAGCCCACTTCAACAACTAGATCTAAGTTGGTCAGTGTGCAAACATGAAACAATCCTCAGCCCACTTCAACCACAAGATCTCTGTTGGTCAGTGTGCAAACACCAAACAATCCACAGCACACTTCAACCACAAGATCTAAGTTGGTCAGTGCACAAACATGAAACAATCCATAGCACACTTCAACCACAAGATCTCTGTTGGTCAGTGCACAAACATGAAACAATCCTCAGCAAAAAGGTTTTCTGCGGCTCAGTCTATAATACCAGTGGAATGTCTATCATTTTTGTAATAAAGAGTTTATTAAAGTATTGTACGTGTAGTATCATCAATGAAAAAAAGACCCTCGGCATTGCAATCTGTGCATTGCCCTTTGCAAACCACATCGATTATAACTTATTTAATTGACAGAACATTAAGCCCCAGTGTTTATGTTGCAGTGTACGCTGTCCATCATGCTAAACATCACCGCTATGACATTTGAAGCCAAGCTAAACATTGTTAAACACAAGAATTTATCATGTTTAACACTTTTCAAGGAAGGTCAGCATTCACTAAATGAAAAGTGGGGGGAAATGTCTGGGAGAAGTCTGGGAGAATGAATTGGAAAAGAAGACAAATGAGAACAGCATCTGGATGCACTTGTGGGGCTACTTGGAAAACTTGTTGGAGACACTTGTTGATTGCATTTTCAGTCTGAAGAAGCACAACAATTTCAAGATGCACACATACACAAACATAGACCTGTCAGACCACTTTAGCCATATTGCAACAAAATATCAAATCAATATCAATTCAGCACTTGTCTCTATTGAATGAGAACATGACCTAGTATTTTTTCTCTTTTATTTCTAAGTGGACTATAAAATTTAAATATGTTCAATTTAAAGTTACATGCATGTGGTGTGCTGCAAACAAAACCAAAACAAATACATTGATCTGTGCATGGACTCACTATAACAAGAGTTGTACAAACTAATTACAATGTCATGAATCTCATGATAAACAGCAAAATAATCAGAAAATGACTTACCCTTGGCATTCCCCAGTTGATGGTTCAGAACTTGAGAAGATCAGAGAGTATTATGTCAGTGCTGCATCAATGTTGCATTATCCTGCACAGTCTGCTCTCAAGTGATGCTGAATGATGCTGTTGCAGCTACACAGTGTGACTTATCTGGGATGACTGATCTGCAGCTGCAACAACTGTGATGTCTGAAGTGCCCTGTACCCTGGTACCTGATCCTGTTGCAGGTTACAGGTTGTAGCAGGGCTATTGGCTCTGTTGAATGTACAAGTAGCTGGCTACTTGTTGTTGAATGTGCAAAGTTATGTTGTTTGATGCTGTCCTCCTGCGGGGTGGGGTGACTTATGCTATCAGTGCATCAAACAACTTTGCAGCTCAGCTATGAAGCTGTGAAGCTAGACTCAGCAGCACACGCAGTCAGTGCTCAGCTGCTGTCTGATCCTGTATCTAGTGAATGGGTCACCCCTCCCTCTGGGTAGCTGTGGGTCTCCCCTCCCCCTTCACCTTAGCTGCAGTCCTGCACCCCAAGTCCTGCACATGCTGCAGTTACACCCCCTCCCCCTCCCTCACCCC
Organism: Platynereis dumerilii; assembly: GCA_026936325.1. Taxonomy (NCBI): domain Eukaryota; kingdom Metazoa; phylum Annelida; class Polychaeta; order Phyllodocida; family Nereididae; genus Platynereis; species Platynereis dumerilii. The sequence continues at coordinate 1,191,205 of JAPTHN010000089.1, read as the reverse complement.
CCCCCCCCCAACTCCAAACATAAGATGGGGTCACACCCCCAGCCCTGAAAATGGGCCATGGATGATCTTAGGCAAGACTACACCATTTACAGTTTACACTGTGCACAGAGACATGATCCACTGACCCGACTCTCCATTCAGACCTCTTCAGACTATTCCAAGGGGGTACTTCTAGACTATAACACTGTTTGTAACACAACTGGGAATTTCTAATAACATCTAAAAAATTCTCAGACATCCTAAAGTTTCCAAGGACCTCTGAAAAAATGAAAATTATTACCCAGCCATATCTAATGCTTTGGTGTTTATGGTCGGCCCAAGTGTTCATTTCCAGTTTAGGGAGAAAAAATTGTTAAGACTCATGTCTTCAGTTTGTATCGGTGTCTGTGCTAGGCAAGTAAAAGATCCCTCACATGCAGAGACGGATGCAAGGGATCTTGCATCTCCCCCCATAGCCCCACCAGAAGAAATTTGTATATTTTTACATGCTAATTATATCCGTTAATTATATCCACACAGAGTCGCATAATGTTTAGTGCTCTGCATTGCGGCGCGACGATAACCCGATAGAGCCCTCCCCCCCCCACAAAAGTATAGGTATACACAGATTTCAGCAGAATTGCAGTTTTGCAAAATTCCAAACTTCCTGAAGACAGCAAATTGCAGAACTAAAGAATTACCACAGAATTCCAATAGAACTGCAGAATTCTTGCCAAAGTACAAAATTCCCACAAGAAATCGAATAATTCTGCATAGCCTAATCTTGCTTGGAATAAATGCAGAAAATTCTTGCAAAAGTCTGAGAAGCACAGAATCATCCCCCCTCCAATGCCGCAGAAGTAAAGAATTTGCAGAAGTACATGATAATTCCTACTAAGGTTGTCAGTCCTAACTGCTCTACAGCCTTTGTGTAGGGGTTTTAAACTTTAAACGGTTTTGTTTGTTTCCCAATTGTAAGAAAAGCACACTGAAAACCTGTAAGTGAAAATATGAAGCAGAAGAAAAACAAACAGAAACATTGCAGCTGTTTGTTTTTCAACCTTTTCGCTGTCTAAGCTGTCTAAGCTGACGGACGGACACACGCAAATGAAAACATTAGTCCCATCTAGCAGCAGAACCAATTATATCTCTCTCTTATATCCCTCTCTTTATCTACCCCATCCCAAAGCACATTGCATGCTCATGAACAACTTCTTAATAATGAACTTGGAAAGGTAAACAATTGGCTGAAAACAAACAAACTTTCCCTCAATGTCCTGAAAACAAAATTTATGATATTTCATACAATAAACAAAGAAGTCCCCCGTGTAGCACTGCATATTGATGGTGACCAGATAGAACGAGTGGAAACATTTGACTTCCTAGGGATAACCATTGATAGCAATATAAGCTGGAAACCGCATGTTGAAAAAGTTGAGAAGAAACTTCTCAAGGTGCTTGCTATACTAAGCAGGTTAAAGCACTATATACCATGTGAAACTGTGCAAATCTTGTACAATTCTTTAGTTTCGCCACATCTCCTATATGGTATTTTACTGTGGCGTCAGCGAGTCAGCAATATAACAAAAATTTAGAAAAAGATGATTAGACTAATCACCAAGAGCAGATATAATGCTCACACGGACCCATTATATTACAAACTTAAAATACTAAAAGTTGCAGATATTCTCACCCTACAGGAATGGAAGTTCTATTTCAAATTTGTGCATAGGAAACTCCCACACTATTTCCTGCAAAGCACCATGTTGCGACATTCTGACCTGCATCAATATCAAACCCGACAAAATGACCAATTCATAGTACCGACGTTAAGATACCAACATTCCTTAAGCTCTGTCAAAAATAGATTACCAGGTTTAATTAACAAAGCTCCCACCTCAACCTTAGAGAAAATACATACTCACAGCTTGTATGGACTATTCTTCTATCTTAAAAAAGTATTCATCAGTGCTTATAACACTACTTGTGAGATACAAAATTGTTACATCTGCCAATTGTAAAAAAAAAATTTTTTTGCTAGTTGATTATGTAGCTGGGTTATATTCAGTATAATTTTTTATCAAATATTATGGTGCACTAGCGAGTTGACCAGCACAGATATTCCATCAAGTCAATCCCTTATTTTGTTAATTACTTACTATTTCCAAATTATGTTCCCATCTTTCTTTCTATTCTTTTTTTAATACAACCTATTTCAATTTTTATTCTAATACTAAATTTGATTCTTGATCCATGCTCCCTACATTCACCTAAAGCACTATGTCAAGGTTATATAAAAAACTAATTTTTTCCATATCTGGTGGCTTGCAATTAGCGGCTTCTGCCTTTAGCTAGCCTCCACTGTCACAATGTTATATTGCCAATCTAAAGAACTAATTCATTATCATATTGTATGTATACCATTGTTTCAAGAATAAATGATATCTGTCTGTCTGTCCGTCTAGCTGTCTTATTTTGACCAACATTTCACTGGAGATGGGACTTCTTTTTTTTATTACTCTACTATTTACTTCAAATTTTACTGTACTGTGTGGCTGTCAAGCCCAGTGATCAGATCTCTACATAGAGATCACTGGTCAAGCTTGTCATGCAGATTGAGTTCAGCCGTCCAGGTGGCGTCATTGCATAGCAGGTGCCCGTGCTTCCCCCTGGTGCACGCCAGCCTCGTGACGTCACGCTTGTAAATAAACTGGGGTCAGAGAAGATCAAGAAGCTGCTCCATGCAGTTCACGTGAAAATGGCGATTATACATCAGTGTTGCTGCTGGAGCAATGTCAGAAGTGGAAGTTTAGCTGCTGGAATATACACTATCGTAAGTTTTAACTATTTCTGAGCTCTCTGGGCGCTGAGAACATGCGAAACATGTGTCAATACACAACGTGTCTGATGTCAGTGATGATCTTGACATGTTGACATTTTTGGATCATCATGCATGCCTTTCATGGACTGCAGTGACTGCAGTGACTGCACTACTGATGTGTGCTTATTATGTTTTAATGAATTTCATCTCAGTTTTTATGAGGAAAAATTACTTCAGAACCCTTCTTCTTTTTGGTAGCTAAGTGTTAATAATCTGGTGTCTGTCTGACGCAACATCAACAGCTATCAACCACTTGCTTTGGTACCTTGTTCTAGTGGTATACCTTCACAATGACAAAACAAGAAAGTTTCGTCCATGCCATCACGGCATATAAATCAGTTAAATAGATAGGCCTACTTAATGTTACACCGAAAACCCCTGATAATGCTAAAACCCCCTTCAAATACTTTCATCCATTCAAACTTTCGAATCAAAGATCCCAAATGCGATACTGCTTGGCTAAAGTATTTTACCACCTCCGGACTCCTGACATAGCTTCTTGGGATTCCTGGGATCACCCTTACTAAAGAACACCTTCGTCACCCCACCCCTGCCCCCCCCCCCCACCTGAACTCCCCCCATATTTTGTCACAATCAGTTGTGACTCTTATATTTCCCAATTCATGTTGGATGTGAAGACACAGCAGGTGTACTTATTGAATTTTATTTTTTATTTCCAATTTCTCTTCCCTCCCCCCCCCCCACCCAATCCTTATTATATCCCATGCATGAAAGAATGTGTTGATGTAAAGTCATTATTTCAATAAGATCATTAATCGCTGTTAATCACAATGATTAAAGTTACATTGGTTGATTACTGACCTAGCTATTGACCATAGTCACAATTATTCCGCTTGCTCATTGGCATGCAGACACAGGGCTGACATTGAGCATGTTGAGATAAAGTCCATGAACTTTGAAGTCCAATTGTATCTCTCCAAGTCTAGTGCAATGCACACGACAATTGACTTGTTGTATTGTTCACATGTTTAGCCAATATATTATAGGACATTAAATATATCAAGAACATCACGTCTATGGCTGTACATGTATTGTATTCAGTTGTATTGTGTATTATTATATGTGGGTGTAATTTCTATTAATCCTTCTGATGGGCAACAGATGCATCTTTGGAGCATTTAACATTGTTGTTCAAGTTACTACGTCAGACTGGAAAATAACAGGTTGTGGTATTGTGAATGAAAATGATATTGAAAAGGCAGGAAACTGCAATTTAACAAAACATAATACAACTTTCAGTGAATTAAAGCCACTGAGTGTGCTGAGGTTAAAGAATGTTAAAAAAATATGATAAAAATCTTACGGCAACAAAGTTAAACAATGTTAAACTTTCAAAGCTGATCTGATGTATTATGTTAATGTGTTATAATTATAAATGTCAGTTGAAGTCCAAGCACAGGTTAGCCACAGGGGATTTATAAATTGATAGTAACAAGAAAATGTTATATTATGAGTACAATCGCCATTGAGTACACATGTACAATGTGTATACCTGCACTCTGAATCTCTGAAGCTGAACTTCATCACCCCAGCCAAATATTATAAAAACTTCAGAATTATTGCTTAATTTATTTTGTCTTTAATATTTATGTTACTGAAGAATTACATTTTAATACTTCAACAATTCAATCGTGAACCATAGCAGTTTACAGTCTTTAGGTGTGCAACACTTTTTATTCGTACCCTAAACACATTTAACCATATATCGAAGATTCTTTTTTTTGTTCTGCCTCTGTTAGGCAGATTATATTGTTGCTAAATTGCAAAAGGAAGAGCAGGAAGGAGAAGAACTTGGTGAAATTGCAACAAAAAAGATTTGAACTCAACAATAGTCACTAATCTCTCAGTCCAAAGTCTATGGACCTCTGTCACTCTGGCAACATGTAGAACATCAATACCACATCAAATGGCCTGCCCAGGCTGTCCTGTACAATGTGTACTGGCCACTAAACTGATATATATGCCATGTTTTTCCTCTAAGTGCTAAAACTGCTTTTACTTGATTCCTTTTTATGATGCAACACCCTTGAAGGTCTAGCTTCTGCATTTAGAAGTCTTCATGCTCTAGCTATTTTTTTACAAGTTACTGTAATAGAATATTCAGGTCTAGGTAAAGGAGTACTGCAGAGTGCAGTGTCATTCATGGTTAGTGGAACTGAATCAACCCTGGCTTAAAGCTATTAAATCAAGCCCTGGCTTAAAGCTATTATCGATTATGGCTGCACATTTATTACAGTGCCGCCTGTAAGTAAGTGAAACGCATGATATTGTGCCATTGCATCAATGTTAAACATCCTTAAACAAAATGCTTCTGGAAGGACGAATTCTCATCCGATGAGAGGAAAACATTTTGGGTCATAAAGGCCGATATGTGAGGCATGTGGGATAAAAATAGCAGCCACTTTTCTTTGCTGTATTTGGAGTTAGGTATGGGTCAAAGTCTTTGATAAGTAAGTGAAACGCAAGCCCAATGTTAAAACATAGGGAAGGGTGGTTCACTTACTTATCAAAGACTTTGACCCATACCTAACTCCGACAACAGCGAAGAAAATGGGCTGCTATTTTTATCCCACTTGCCTCACACATCGGCCTTTATGACCCACTTTGTTTCCCTTTCATCCAATGAGAATTCATGCCTCCACAAGCAGTCTGGCTGAGGATGTTTAGCATTGATGCAATGGCACAATGTCATGCGCTTCACTTACTTACAGGCGCCACTGTAAATCCGACTGTCTATGGACAGATTTCAGTAATATTTAACATGTTTAAACTGATAAATTTATGTAATCACTATTATAATATGAATGGTGTTTGTTGAGAATAGTAACTGATTAACAATTATTCTGAAGTTACATTTCTGCCCGAGTCTGTGTCCCTAAGAATATCGGAGCCCAGATTGTATGTAATTAACAATATCCCCCCTCCCTCCCTCCCTCCCTCCCTCTGTCCCTTGGTCTAATCATGATAATTACACAACCATGACAATTAATTTCAGATCCTGTCCCTAGTATGTGGAGGGTTGATGACTTACAACATCGTCCACCTGCACGAATTCAAGAAGGAGAGCGAGAAACCGAGAAATCCGCACCTGGGAGAAACGGGAGATGTGACCCTGGCCGATATACACGAGATGCCCAACCTAGCAGGTAAAGCTAGATTGATGTCATCACAGGAACAGGAAGACCGAAAAAATATCATGATGCTGCCATGTGTGCACTTATATATGTTATAGGGCCTATCTGAAACAGATAGTGACAATCAAGCTATTCTACATTGTTCTAAGAACTTTTACAGGATATACTTCTGCTTATGTCAGTCAGAGACTGCCCTGACAAATGATTCTTTAAAGTGAATGGCAAAATTCAACCAATAGAAACTAACCAACAATGCAGTGTCAAACTGCCAATCATCTATGCTTCTGCTTTAATATATAATGTATGATGCAAAATTAGCATAAGTTTAAGACACTTTTACTTTGAATCATGTTAGATATTTCAAATAGAAAATATCAAGACTGTGTCCAAAATAATAGGCAAGATTACCGCAAGAACCGAAATATATAATAATTAAGATTTGATTCGATACCTAGTAGCAAGTCAGATTTGACGATTGTAACAAATCCTCTTTTCATGCTTATTTTTGTTTTTTCTGCAGAGGTTGAAGGATGGTATTTCGCTGTGTTGGTCACGTACATCTTTGAGTTAATCGCAGCTTTCATTTTGATTGTCGGAATTCACAAAGATGACAAGAACATGTTGATACCCTGGATCTGCACTTCTATCACCATGGTTACGATGGACACGGCCGTTCTCATCTTCCAGTGTGTCAAGCTGGTGAGTTGTCATTCGAAGAAATGTTGTAAATTGCAATACTGCTGCTGAAAGAGAAACTCCGCAGAGTTCACTAGTCCCTATCAGCTACCAGACTTAGAGTGTATAAATACAGGACATTAACCCCCAGTCATCCGTCAATATTGAGATACATCTATGCATGTGCAATTTTGCTTGAACTAAACATGAACGTTGTCTATTTTTTCAGGGTTTATTGACATTGAATATTGTGTACATGGTCATTTGGCTCGGAGTCACGTTTCTCAATGTAAGTTAACTCTTCCATACTTATATAAAAGATACATCAGCATTTGAAACTCAGCTGTACTAAATTGGAACTGGATTATCGATTACTATTTCACCATTAATTTCTAGGTGTACTGCATCCTGTGCGTAATATCACAATACCAAGAACTGAAATCGGGAAGAGGAACTTCGGAATACATCAGAAATCAGAGGGTAAGTCGATCTATCCTGCCATGTTGTGATTTGCATTTATGTAAATACATAATAGAGATAATTGATGCAATCTATTTGGGAGCACTTGGATAAGAATCATGGCAGTATAAATTAATCAGTTTATGGCGACAAACTTGCCATAATTACGTGATCCCTTTGATTATAGGTAGTTAGGCAGAAATTATTAATTAGAAGCCAACAATTATCACAATGAATCAGGGAATGACATGTCATAATGAGTAGGCCTAATTTGGACATCCTAGTGATTTACTACTGGGACTAGTCAGTATCAAGAACAGATCTATGGCACTGAATTTAATCTTGGCACTATTTTATCATTAGGATCTATAGCATTTTTGAAAATTTCGCTTTTAATGCCTCAAGTATATTTCATTTTGCCAGCTTTGCAAATAAAAGAGGTAGGGCAATTTGTGAAGCTTCACCCAAATGACATTGTTTCTTAAATCATCCTTGTCATTTTTCCTTGCAGATTGCGATCCTCTACCGCACGGGAATCCAACAGGTTCATATAACGCAGGGTCCCATCGTCATGTCCTACCCAGGTACCGTCACCGCGGCGACCAGTGTGCAGCAGCAGAACTCGCAACCCCTGGTGTCTGCTGCTGTAACTACCACAGTGATGATGGCGCCACCTGACTACAACGTTGCTGCCAGCCGGTTGCCCAGATACAGCGTTGTCACTGCTACAGGTACATCACCAAGTTATTGTACTGTGCAATCTAAAATCTATCACATAACTATGAAATAAGCAATCTTTGGGTGCACCATTCAGCTAAAATTTTAAATGGACCTTCATGAGTGTCTGTGCCAGGCAATAAAAAGATCCCTCACATGAGGTAATTGTGTCACGTTTGGCAAATTGTTCGCATTGTAAAGGACTTCCACTCTCTCTCTCACATGTATCTCATCAATCAAGCTAAACTGAGCTTAGAGGGCTGCATTTATCATATCTATATATCTATCTACATATTTATCTATCTATCAGAGTTCAGAGATCTGCAATCCTGCTTTGTTGTCAAATTAACAATTCACAGTAAAAGCTCATTTAAATCTCCCAGGTATATTGACTGCCGAAATGTTACTTTAATATACATTTCTGTTCTTCTCTTTTTCAGAAGAAGCGCGAGGAGCGGAAGGATCGTCGACCAATGAACCTTTATTATCAACAACGGACAAAGATAAACGTGAAAAAGACACGCCCCCGCCCTACATGCCTTGATAGACTTTTTTTGGTTTTAGGAGTTCAGAGCGAAATGACTGTGATGTTAGTTTGAAATTAAAATGCGTCCTTCCTGTAGAATGGAAATTGGAGCTCACCGTTTATTCTAATTTAAAGATAAAATGGGACTTCAATATTTCTATAAATCCGTAAAAATTTTACAAATGTCAGACTTCTATTTTTGGAAAAATGTCCAAATCATAGAGATTTCTATTTTTAGCAGATGAAGTATTTTTACCATGAAATATGTAGTTAATAACATTATCTTGAATTTTTAACGTTTTGAAAGGAAAAACAAGTAAAATTTTTGATATTTTGAACTTAAAAAATTTCAAAAATAAAATTTAAATGCCGCATTGATGATGTTTTTAAAGTACTGACAGGATTGCTGCATTTTAGCAGTCTATTTTTTGATGAATTTAATGTCAATTTTGATGTCACTGCAAATGTAATTCGATAATTCACAATAAGTCACCCACTTAGAAGTTAGAACTACCTAGTTTAAAATGGTCAGCGTTTTGTAATTAAAATTTAAATATTTATGGTCAAACTATTTGTAGATGATTGTAATGTCAATAATTTTGGAATTGAATACATTTCATACCTCGTTAAAAACTGAATCCATTTGATATTGTGAACATTAGCTTTTTTACCCTCAAGGTCTAAACATAGTTGCGAGCAAGTTTTAAAATGTACGAAGCCTGCTTCGTGAAACAGTCTTGAGTTAGGTCCGTGCCAATTACCGACCGGTTGAGTCGACTTGATCTTCGTGATCTAGGTGCTTATAAAATGTCTCAGTGATGTCGTTTTTTGAATTTGTCCCATTTTGGCAAATTTGTGCGAGAATCTACCGGAGTGACCCTTGCAAAGCTCACTGTATATTTTGTACATACAACTTACCCGATATTAATAAACTAACCTTTGCCAGTATTATAAAAATCTGTCTTGTGTTATTTTTGAAATTCCTCCATTTTTAGCAATTTTTAAAAATAATTTAGCTTGAAAGCTTTTGAAAATACTACATAAGTGACAGTTATGTATATTTGACTATACAATTGTTTTTTTCTAGTTTTGTACAAATTAAAAAAGTTGAACAATGTTCAAACACATCCGCAAGGCAAACAAAAGATCAGAGCAAAAACAACTGGCAGCTGTGCAAAACAGTCGAGGTTGAAATCTAGGACATTGGACCAGTGGGGACCAGTGCAAATATGCCAACCAACACAAGTCAGCAAAAATTTGCCAAGGCATAAATCAGCTATTACCAGAGATCCTTCATAATCACTTGTGCTCTATGACAGTCTATGTATTAAATGAGGAGTTTCCTAAGTTCAAAACAATTAAGTATAGTTTAGTTGCCATTTATCAAGTAAAAATTCCTTGAGACTATTTGTCAAAAACAAAGTTGACCTATGTGTTGTTTTATGGGGAAATCAATTAATATCCAGGGGGGGGAGCTGCGAGAAATTATTTATTTTACCGTAGCTGCGGCAGTAATTATTTATTTCAAGCGCATGAAGTCCCCAAATATTCATTCCAATATCAAGCAACACCTTGTTAAGAAATACCCCAAGAAATTATTTATTTCAAAACTGCCAAAAATGTATTTATATTTCACCAAAACAGAGAAAAGATTAATTTGAAAATACTCGCGGGATAATAAATGGTCACCCCCTTACTTTATAATTTCTCTGTTGCAGTCGGCCTAACATAAAGCGGCTTCACAATTTAAGGTCCATCAAATCCTTTACATTGAGAATTCTGTGAATGCATTGGCCAAATTTGCCCCACCACTTTAAAATGAAACTGACGCCCCTGGTTGAACATGTTGTAGACTGGATTCATTTTGCCTTATAATCTCATGATTAGGCCTTCATCTGTTCCTAGCCTTTGAAATTAGCCTTAGGCATGAAATTATTGGGGATGATTGGGGCTTTACATCTTGTATTTATGCACTTAGTAGGCTAATTAGGACAGGAGGATGACACGGAAATGAGGCGAAGGATGATTGAAACAGCCGTCCAGCTTGCCCAGGTAGCCATGCAAGAGCCAGATTCGAACCCTGGACCCAGTGATTGGCAGCCCAGCATGCTAGCATACCCTGAGCAAACCCTCTCCCCTACAAAAATGAGTCAGCTTCACTCACAGCAAATTGATCTCAGCAAACAAAACAATCAGAACATGTGAAAAATACCCCACTCAAATACAATGCAGTGAACAATGAATACAAATAAAAATCTAAAAGCCTAAAAATGCCAAGAAGGCAATCTCCAATAATCAATCACATGTTTATGCCATCTAGAGATTGGACTTCATGAGCTTTCAACCCCATGCAAAGACGTATTGATCAATAACACCAAAGAAATAGTGAGGGAAACTCAAGACTCCCATTTGGGAGAAAGGCCTGGAGCAGCCGGGTCACTGAGTTTTTGCTATTGGAAAACAGGGACAAGGTAAGAGGCCAAATTATTTTGAACTTTATACGAACGTTTTCATTTGCAGCCAAGAAAAAACAAGAGATTTCTGGCAGTTTGAAAATCACTGATGTGACAGCTGGTTCTATCTTTTACATAAAGGCCGGACGTAATTGATCTTTAGCTTCTCGGATCTTCTCAAGGCACTTTTTCTACGGTTGTTATAATGAAAAATAAGCTGTAATTTTTTCAAAATGTCAATTTAATAAAAAACATGGGTTAATTTAAATTTTTTTCTTAGGCTGAAAATCTGTCGGTTGGTCGATCCAGGAAGACTGAAAGAAGCCAAAAATTGCAGATGTCTGAACTGAAATGATTGGGCTTATTGTTTTAAAGAGATTTTGTAACATAACAGTCATTTACAGATCCATGATCAGTGATGTGACATTAACTTACATGAGCTCCAGACATGGGCATTGAGGGACACCCTTACATATTATATCCTTGGCTTTGGCTATTAAGACATGCAAATTAACATTTTCATAATTCAGAACTTATAATTGAAGAACAATGTAACACTTTTAATTACATTGCACATTATAAATGATATCAAACTCCTTTTTACACAATACGCATGGCACAGGTAGCCTCCTCATTAATTAGCAGTTCTGAATTGATACGGAACAATTAACGAGGCCCCAAGTAACTGATAGGGGGTATCAGGGGCAATCAAGGGGGTGATCAAGATTATTATTCCAAAAATGTTAACGATGACACCATCTGTTGTAATTAGAGACCAATTAACCAGTTTCCATGGCAACCGTGCTTCTTGCAGCATCTTTTTTCCCCACCAGGTTTGCTGCTAATTGCTTGGGGATTGTTGGGAGATGCGAGGGTCCCAGTCACAGGAAGAGCACTGAGGAGGCAGTTCAAGGAAGATGCTGGGGACCAGAGCAACGGCCGGGACTCAGCTGCTGTGCATCCTCTTGGGTCAGTAATTATTTTTATATTTTACAATTTTTAACACTTCAAAGTAATATTTTTCTACATTTAACATTTTAAAATAACTTTTTTACACAAATTTAACATTTTAAACTTTTTTAATATTTAACATTTCAAAATGATATTTTGTTAGATTTATAGTCCTCCCATATTTAACAACTATTCACGATTACCTGAACTTTAACTGTATCTTAAAATAATCAAAAGCAGTCTATCAAAATTGAGGAAATCAGGTGAGACGGACAGTCCTGTATTTAAATGAGAGTGACTACTTTTCATTTACAATACATTTTTTCATTCACAAATTCAAGCTTTATAAAAGTAGCAATAGAATGTTCAATAACAAATGTAAATCTCAAATTTATGCTCGCCTTTTACAGACATTGAATTGTCGACTTTTTAATTCCTTCTTAAAAAAATCACCTCCACACTGGACTTCAGTGAAAATAACTCTTAATTACTCAGATAGTAGAACATACAATGTGTCTACGTATAGTGCATATTCAGAACAAAGTCGAACCTAACAAATCATGTTATACTTAATCATTAAGTATTTCAGAAATTTTCTTGATCAGAGAGCAGTCACAAAATAACCTTTCAAATCAAAGTAGCTGAAGGGATTCTTCAGTAACTGTATCGGAGTACAATTTTTCTTCAGAAACTAAATTGTGCACACACAAAAATCCTACTGCAGCAGAACATATTTTGGTTTGCACAGAGTAACTGAGCTAATATCAATATTTTGACCAGAATGTCCTTCAATATCACAGTCCTGGACCTTTAATAACCATAAAAGTTTCATGAAAATATTTTATGCTCATAACCTTTTAACAGCTTTGAGCTAAAACATCTTAATACCAGGAGCAGTGATTTATGTTTGCGCTTTAACAGCACATAAAATCACAGTTCAATATTTCCCAAGGAGTCATTTCTGCACAATACATTTCAAATACAATCCCAAGAAACATTCTTGACTGTTAATGGAAATATCTGGTAATTTCAACAACTCACAGCAGTAGACTTCCCTGCCCTGGGAACCAATATAGAAACAGATCAATAGAATTGAGTCACTGACATTGCCTGGCCTAGCCAGAATGCCTCAAGAAGCTGCATAAGTTTTGTAAAAACAAATTTTAAAATAGATTCTAAGTCATTAATTTGCCATTGTTTCGGTCGGACAGAAGCTCCATAATTTTAATCAGACAGCTCCACTGGATTATAATTATTGCAACTTACAAGGCAACTTAAACAACTTGGACGTCTAATCTTAACATTTACGAAGGATTTTATGTTAGGCCAGTACTGGCAGTAGATCGAAAAATGTATTTACACTACCATCAAATGGATGATTGGGCCTTTACGTCCTGTATTTATGTACTTGCTAAGCTAATAAGGACAGGAGGACACAGCTATGAGGCGAAATAGGATTGAAACGGCCATCTAACATAGGCCCAGAATACCCGGCAAGAGCTGGATTTGAACCCCAGACCCAGCGATTGGCAGCCCAATGACTCCAGCACACTACTACTGAGATTTCAACATGCATGAGAGGTGGCAAACTGGCCCAAAAGGCATAAGTGCCCCATTTTCTCCTTCAAATTACCGTAGATGAGGTAGCAAGGAAAATATTGAGCATAAAATGCAAACTCTCTCAAATCAATTTTAAGTTACTTCTAACCACTATTTTATGAAAGTGAATAGGGCAGAGTGTTAGGCCTTTATGTCGTGTACTTATGCACTGACACAGCTTAATAAAAGAATCTTGAAGGAACCACGGTAAAGAGGCGAGGTGCACTCTTGACACAGGATGAAATGTCTGTCTGGCATTGGTTGACAAACCAAGAATCGAACCCGGTATCCAAAGATTAGCAGCCCAACATGTTACCACTGACCTAGACACCAGGCCTCCTTTAAGAGTGCATAGAATCTTTCAATGGGGTTACAGAGTTTTGCACTCCCCAAACAGATCTTTACAGTGCCTTGTGAAACTGATGGCACCCTTCAAGACAGGGCACAAGGGAGCCATGTTCAGTTCTGCAAGGCACTGTATCTCAATCTAGAACCAGTTTGAAAGTCCCTTCTCATTTCTTTTCGCAGGAGTGGTATTCTTGGGCAGTGGAGCAAAGCGCCCTTCCGTAGGTCCGTTCACCTTCTTAGGAGAACAGCAGAGCACAGCGACCTCAAATGAAATATCCACATCTTCAACGACCTCCATCACACCAGAGGGCAGGACGAGCAACCACACGGAACCCCATGGAACAGACATCACCACCGAACAGATGAAGATGACGATAAACGGAACGGGAAACGCAACCATCGCAGAGGAGAGTAATGAGGACATCATCAAAGGACGACTCGGTCCTCACAACACGCCCATGGGCACGCCCAGCCACAGCAAGGGCATATCCTTCATCGATGACGAGAAAGAGGTGAGAGTTCTTTTAACAGTTCTTTTTTCTCATAATCTATTTACTAATAGGCCAGGATGGTATACAGAGGCAGCTGATTTGCCTGGTCCCAAGTGCAGGCTTTTTAACCAGTCTCAGCTTCTGCACACAATTAAGAGACTGCTAATTGAAGTCTGATTCGGAGGACATCCACCTGAGATTAAAATGGAGATCATCATTAAGAATGTCTAGGCCGGGGTTTGAACAAGGTTCCTTTGCACTCTCAAAGACATTGAAGCAATACAATTGTCTAACAATACTCCCTCACCATTTCAGCATTACAAATGTTACGCTTGCAAGGGAAAGGCCTGTGCCCTCACACAGACGACAGAGAGCACTATGTGCAACACCACCAGGAGAACGTGCTGGGTGAGTGCAAACTAATCAAGAAAATCTATCATCCCCAAGTTTTCTATTGGTTGAAGTTACCTCAAACTACCACTGTTTAATGAGATTATATCATCTATTCAAGCTATACATTGTTATAAGATGTCTAAAATGTCACTGAGCAACAGTAAAATAACAGACATTACCAATTTACCATGACAACAGTAACAAATGACTTGGAGTTCATGAAAAATGAAGGCAAAACGTCTACAAGTTCCCTTGATAACTTTCATCCCTACTCAGTTTCAATGGGCTAATTAGTATTATCAAGACCAAATTAATATTGACAAAAACAAACATCAAAGTAGAACACTACTGGCTCTTCTTAAAGGAGCGATCCTCATTCTTACTGTTAAGTTATTCAGCCCATCTAAGTATCTTAACTTAAATTTTGCACATATATGTACGTAGGTAATGAGATCATTTATGGCCATTTCTCTTCAGATGACCTACACGATGATGGACGGACAGGTCACGCGAGGATGCAGTTCACCCGACAGGAGCATCAAGTGTACGGGGGTCTACCCTAAGGGGTACATCATAGATGGAAAGTGCGCTTTCTGTTGCACGGACAATTTATGCAACTGGCACGTCCTAATGAACAGTACTTGCGTCAGCCTCAACGCCCAGAGCTCTGCTCCATCAATATACCCCTTCTTACCTTTTACGCTTCTTGCACTAGCACTTTCTTTTAAACTTTTACGATCCAACAGTTTCATCTAATCAGTTATCACGATAGCTAAGAAATTTGTAATTGTTAAAGAGTCAATTAGCAACACATTGGATGACACAAAACTTGTTTTGCACTTGATAGTTTTGATTGTAAATTTGCTTTTTAAAATTTATAAATTGCCTACAACATGTATTTCAAACACTGAGTTGCACTTGAAACTAAGAACGATCCCTTGTGATAGTAATAGTAAACATTCACCGATGACACACTTATGACCATTCTTGAATTGATTCAAGAATATGAGGTGTGTCTTTTATACATAAGAAGAAACACTCCGTCCAATTAATGTATAGCAATTTTCTTTTACGGATATAGTAATAAATTGTATAGCTACTTATTCACTTATCCATGAATCACACATTGTGAATCTTTTGAAAGGTTCTACATTTTTCTTCAAAACTTTTTATAATCTTGTTATCACAAAATGCCTTAGATGACACATCCACTGTAGATCATTTCGTGCGAACGTTCCACTGTGATATATGATGTTCAATGTCAGTCTGTCACTTGTATTAAACTTTTTTTCTGTGGCTCTGTTTGTTTCCTCGAAAGGTATTTCTATCAGACGAATAAGAAATTGCATCATAGTGAATGGTAGCACAATAAAATATTGTGTATGCGACAGTTAAATAACCAATTAACCATTGTTCAAAATATAATCGGTTTCTCATGCCACATGAAACGCGGATGAAACATGGCACTTGTGATGCACTTTCTTGATTGATAATCTCGTTGAATAATCTCAATTATAAAATTATACTTAATTCCAAGAAAATGATGTGAACACAATACAAAACCAAACAAAGTATGTTAATAAATAAACTTATATTATGTCAATAAACAATCAAAACTTATGTACTACATATACATACATACAACAAATCTTGCATCACCACTGGCGTCAATTCTAGGTCACCAGAGGTCAAGGTCATTCATTAAAGTTCAAGGTCGTTCATCATAATTCATCCTCCTCATTGTCATTAGAGTTCATTTGAGAGAACAATAGTCCAGCGTTCATTCCCGTCTTGTTTATAGCCATAATTGGTTTAATGGCGGATGATAAGCTGTGGAATAATCGGGGGAAGAGAACCTCCTGGCCTGCTAGTAGTTGCTTCATACGATGCCTCTCCTGGAAAATACCGCAATGAAGAGTGAAGAAAGATTCAACGTCATAAAGAGGAATAGTTTGAATGTAAACAAACAAGTCTTTGCCACAAAAATGTAAATGTCTACCTTGGGAGCCTCAAAACAGGCAGGACAGTTCTCCGGAATCACAGGCAACATTTTCTGAAATAGTAACACGGAAGCAAATCAAAATAATAATTGGGAGGCACTTGTAAACAATCACTGGAATCACAAGAGATCACAACAGCCAGGCCTAAAACACAATCGCACTCGTCCATCATTGTAATTTAGAGGGGTTTCAACAATATTAATCATGTCTCTCTAATGCCTTGAATCTCCATAGCAAACAAACAGTTGTCAGTGCTATGTCATCTTCAAACATTTTCTAAATGCATGTAGCAATCAAAATATTCCACAAGTCAGCATTCTGAAGCATAAATGTACCTCCCAATTGGATGGGACTTAGGGAAGAACAAGAAATTTTTAGGACGCACCTCAATAGCAAACTGACGCAAATCCTTTTCCCTCACATGAACAAACGGTCGGATAACTCTCAGGTCACCCTCCCTGAAAACAACAGAAATTCAATTTTAAAGACAGCTGCAAAATGGTATGTTTATTTAAATACGAAACTAAATCATTCGCGGGAAGTTGGGTCCATTTGACCTAATTTCTTGCTTTGGACACAATGTTGCGACCATCACTGCACAAATTTTAGATTCCACTTCTTGTGTTAAATTTGCTTCACAAATATAACGATAGTTAGTTTTTAGCAGTTTAGCAACAAGTTCTTTTATACTTTTCAAAGAAAAACTCACTGGACAGTGTAGTTGGCTTTCATGGTTCTCAAGATTCCATTGTGGAACAGGGACATCAGGAAACTGAAAAGAAATGTTCATTATGTAGAAAATGAATATTTGTGCAATACCTGTAAATGTTATTAAAATTTACGAACTATGATTAAGCTCATAGAAGAAGTATTTGCATTGCACAGACATTGTAGCTGCATATCATACGTCAGATAATTTTACAGTGAATTTTTAAGATTAGCCATTTTTCCCAGTCTCTGAAACTTAAAAATTAAATTTTCAGTAGAAATACTTTTTTATGATGATTACATACCAGAGAAACCATTTTGTCTGAAGCTCCTGCAAATATTTTGATAGATTGAGAAAACTCTTTTGCACAGCTTTTCAGAATGCCGTATATCCGACTATTCCCCGAATGGACATTATCAACATATTCTCTTGATTACTTTGCCAAAGTAAAATGAAGATGGATCATGGCTGGGGCTATTCGTCCTGCATTTACGCACAGTGGTACGCTGATTAGGACAGGAGGAGGACACAGCTATGAGGTATAGGATGATTGAAACTGCTGTCTAACATAGGTCGTGATGCCCCGGTCAGAGCTCAAGCTAAACCCGGAAATTTCGGGAGCCAGCAACTGAAAGGCCAGACTACTACCAACTGAACTGACGGTCCTATTAGTATAATGAAGATCCTCACCTCTCAGAAAGGTCATCCAAATGTTGTCCGAGGGCCAGGACGTTGTATTTCTCCCTCCTTGCTGCATGGTAGATCCGACCTCTCTTCATTCTACTGCAGTAGCTACAGATGGACGCCAATTCATGGCCAAGCTTTTCGGCAGCTTCTAAAATGGCCTGTTCTTCGTAAAAGTATGGGACGTTCAATTGAGACAAGTAGCCCTTGAGGGGACTGGGGTCGTAAGAACTGGTCATGGGGTCAATCGTCACGGCTCCAAGGTCAAAGTTGATTCCCTGAAAAGACGAAAAGAAGAAAGTCCAGTGGCTTATTCAGCTATCCAACCAATTCTCATCCTAAACATTGTTATCTGAATCAGTCTAATCAAAATATAAGATACCCAAAAAAGTAGCGTCATGTAGGTAAAAGATATTATGCTTAATTACAGTCTTGAGAAAAATGCAACTGACAAAGTTCTATACAAAGACAGACTCTTTCATCTTCCAAAATAAATAAATTAAAATTTCATATTTGGCACAAACCTTCTTTTTGGCATAGAACTGATACTGTCGTAGACAGTGTAGCAAAGACAAAGAGTCCTTCCCCCCGGACAGACAAACCAACACTCTGTCTTTGTCCTTTATCATCTCAAACTCCTCAATGGCCTGAAAATCAAAGAAGGAAAAAGTTTAGAAAATAATTTATACATTTATGAACACTTTAACATAGGTAAGTTTGTGCAAGAATCATTAGAATACTGAAAAGTTTTGAGTATTGCAATGATTCTAGCACATAACTGCACACAATTACACAAACCACAGGACATTTTATAATTCTGCACACAAATAAGCCGAACAAAACAGTGGTCATGTTACATGATTTTATACTTCAAAGTTCAAACATACTTTTTCTTCTAATCATAATTTTTGTCTGATCAAGACACAAGTTATCAAACAACCATCTTTGTTCATAAAGAGTGACTTCTTACAAGCCTGTACGATTGGTAAATTAGCAAACATGAGAAATGACCGCTCACCTGCACTGTGGGCTTGAATATGGTCTTTGGTGGATTGTGCCACTTTGGTTTTCCTCCTACTGTTACAACTTCCTCCGCTGGTTTTTCTCTTCTCTTTAAAAAGCAAGTGCCAGTAGCACATTGGAGAACTGGATTGTTTTTATCTTCAGTTGTTTCATCTGAAGTTTTGTCAGACCCAGAAATTTCTGAAGTAATAGAATCTGCAGGAGGTTTCTGATCTGTAGTATTGTCCTTGGATTCATCAGTTTCCATGTTCTGATGCTGTTCCATTTTGTCTGAATTGTCAGCATTATCACATGAGACATCCTGACCATTTGGAGAATTTTCACTGTCGATACCATTTGGTTTTTCGTTGGAAAAGCCTTTCGAGAGGTTTTCCTCCAGCAAATCTTTGAAAGCTACTTTTGGTGTTGCTGATGCAACAATACTAGAGCCAGTATTTGTTACTTTAGTGGAACTGTCCTGAGTCACATCTTTCATATTTTTAGTCCGACCAGGTAATAACACCATCTGTTGGCTATCACTTGAATCAAACAACACCCCTACATTTCCAGAACTCCCCGATTTAGGGTACGAAGGCGGTTGAAATGGACTCGCCTTCCATGAACGAGACGCAGCAGATTTGGAATCCTGCAACCAAATGGAAGCTTCGCTTGGCAACAGGAACCACCTCAAGTGCTGGCAGCTGTCAAAGAGTATGCTCTGGTCGGCAACATGATAACGCGCCTGAATAAAAAATACAATACATATGTATAATAAGTGACTGTCATCAATATCTTAAAGACCAATGTTTCATGGAATGAACCCGTTTAAATTCATTGACACATTACTTCTTAAATATTAGAGATTTTTTGAAGATTCGTCTGATATGTTACTCAGAGTGAACTTTAGAGGGTCTGCAAGGGGAATTTTAAAAAATTTGGGTGATTCAGGATATTAAATTTTCACTGCAGTGCTCAAATTTTTATAAACTTAACATACAGTTTTAATAAATTTCTCGCCAATCAAACAAAGACTTTTTAAAACCTGAACACCATAGCTTTTTTGTCCAATTACCTTTTTGGCTTTTTCAAATATTATTCTGGCTTTTTCAAGACAATCGTCCACATCAAGGGGCAAAGGGCCCTTTTCTGGGCAAGGGGGCGTCCTGAAAGTCATCTTTCCCGACTGATAGCTGATGTGACCGAGCCATTTGCGATCCTTGAACACCTGGTGGTCTTTGTGGCGCCATTCGCCAGTCTCTGGATTGAACACGTACTGCAACAGAGAAGGGAGAACGTGAGAGACCTCTGGTGTCATGTGATTATTATTGAGTTCTTCATGGGAATACTGAGCTGTTGAACTGCTTATGTTGGAATGAGGCAGTTACTGCAGTGCCCCTGTTGACAAAATTGTTTATAGGCCTCAAACGACCAAATTGAAGATTTTAAATGTTCAACAAGAATCCATGGATTCAAAACCGGCCTTTGGCGATTGTATATTCGGGATTGAAATCATGAAAAGGGTGATTTATATATTATTACATGGATTGTTTTGTATTGATCAGTGATAGCCAGACTGATAGTGTTTGCAACACGCCATTAAACTTTGAGGGGAATGCCTCTACCAAATTTCAGAACTGCAAGTGAATACTAAAGTCAAAGTGGGCAATTCAAAACATGGTGGCCATTTTGGCAGCCATCTTGGATTTTTCCAAAAATTTCTGACGGAGACCCCAAATACCAAATTTCATAAATCTAAGTGAAATACTAAAGTCAAAGTGGGCAATTTAAAACATGGTGGCCATTTTGGCAGCCATCTTGGATTTTTCCAAAAAATTTTGAGGGGAACCCATAAGTGAATCCCTGTACCAAGTTTCAAACTTTCATAAATCTAAGTGAAATACTAAAGTCACAGTGGGTATTTTAAAATATGATGGCCATTTTGGCAGCCATCTTGGATTTTTCTAAAAAAATTTGAGGGGAACCTCTAAGTGAATCCCTGTACCAAATTTCATAAATCTATGTGAAATACTAAGGTCACAATGGGCAATTCAAAATATGGCGTCCATTTTGGCAGCCATCTTGGATTTTTGCTAAAATTTTTGAATGGAAGTGAATCCCTGTACTAAGTTTCATAAATCTAAAATACTAAAGTCACAGTGGGTATTTTAAAATATGGCGGCCATTTTGGAAGCCATCTTGGATTTTTCCAAAAATTTTTGAGGAGAACCCCAAAGTGAATCCCTATACCAAATTTCATAAATCGAAGTCAAATACTAAGGTCACAGTGGGCAATTCAAACAATGGCGGCCATTTTGGCAACCATCTTGGATTTTCCAAAAATTTCTGAAGGGGGCCCCTAAGTGAATTTTTTTACCAAATTTCATAAATCGAAGTCAAATACTAAGGTCACAGTAGGCAATATAAAATATGGCGGCCATTTTGGCAGCCATCTTGGATTTTTCCAAAAATTTCTGAGGGGAACCGCAAAGTGAATTCCTATACCAAATTTCATAAATGTAAGTCAAATACTAAAGTCACAGTGGGCAATTCAAAATATGGAGGCCATTTTGGCAGCCATCTTGGATTTTTCAAAAATTTTTTGAGGGGGACCCCAGTGTGAATCCCTATACCAAATTTCACAAATCTAAGTCAAACACTAAGGTCACAGTGGGCAATTCAAAATATGGCGGCCATTTTGGCAGCCATGTTGGATTTTGCTAAAAATTTCTGAGGGAAACCGCACAGTGAATCCCTGTACCAAATTTCATGAATCCAAGTGAAATACTTTAAAAGTCGCAATGGGCAATTCAAAATATGTTGACAAGAAAAGTGGACAAGTTGACACATGGACAAGTGGACAGGAGTCCCATTTCACTCAAGCCCTCCTCTAATAACTGGCCTTTGGCCGGTTAAAAAGTATTGCATAAAATTATCTTAAAGTAATACATATAAATCACAATTTATCATTTTGCCAATTAGCAACAACATCCCATACAATATTGAGCATTTTTGGCCTATTTTCTCCTAGCAGAGACTCTGGTAAAAATAACATTTTTGTAGAAAGTTCTTTTAACTCTTACCTGAGGCAGGAGTTTCCAAGCATGTTCAGCCGCCAGTTTCACAGCTTCAATAACAAATGAGACATCTTCATCACTCATGAAATATGCTAAGTTCAATCTGGAAAACCCTGGTCTGCAAAATATAATATTTGTGGCATAATCTGTAGTATTCCTTTTAAAATAATTTGTGTTGTTCATTATATCAAAACATCCAAATTAAAACTAGAATGCGCAAATAAAATTTGCAAATCTAGGCGCTGATTGTTAACTTGACAATTTAAGCATGAGATGAACCTCTGTCTGCCATTGTAGATGCTCCATTGTGAATCAGCCATCATCCAGCTGGTCAGAGATCCTATCACGTATAGGTATGAAATCCAATGAGTGACCAAAAGCTGTTTTCATCTTATTTACATTTTGCTGCAGCCCGTTCTAATATGCTAACATGTTCCGCTTGAGTGCACACAGTCTAGACATTGCATAAATCTAGGACAGTGTCCTGATTTTTTGTGACCAGAAATAGTTGTTTCTGCCAATTTACAGCAAATAGGACAGCTATTTACAATCACAATCCATAGATCTGTTACTGATCCATCATCAATAGCAATTACAGCATCCAAGATAGAACGGTTGACAAGTTTACGAAGTTAGAAGGTAAACGCATGAAACCATTGTATTTCATGTTCACCACAAACAGGAAGTTGAAAAACACACAGGAAATAGCAGGTTGTACAAGCATGATCTAGGCGCAGGCGCCTAGATAATAATCATGAAGAAATCTGGCAAGACAAATTGTGGGCATACCTCAGTATTTCTTTCTCTGAATATTCCCTGTATCTCCGGAGATGGACTCTGTCAAGTCGACTGTGAAAAGAAAACTGAAAGTGAGTAGCCTGTAAAATAATTAAATTATTTAATAATGAAAATCTTTCTAGTTCTAAGAAAATTCATAAGGTTTAAGCGACATGTAGGTCTATACCTGTCCTCGACTAGCAAATTCTCAATTTCTTTTGCCATTTCTTCATTAATTCCGAGTAGGTCCTGAAAAAAAAAAATCATCTTTAAAAACAAAAGATACTTGAAAGAGTTTAACATGTAAACAAAGCATAAACAGGCTCATCCAAAAACTTAAACTTCTAAAGCAGTTGTCAATTCTTGCCATGAAAATTACACTACATCTGGTATTGAAATTAGGTTGGCCAGTGAATGTAGAAACGTTTCCAGGCCTCCCCAAGACTACTGTCTCAGGACTTGCCGCTGAAGGTTGTCCTCACATTTGGATGAACTTGTCAAGAATTATTACATCAACAACTCTGTAAAACTTGGACATACCTGGGCATAAGGTCCAGCACAGGCACAGCCTCCCCTCGACTGGATACCAAAGACGTCGTTCAGGACGCTGGACACAAAGTTGTGGTGGAGGAACAGTCCCGTCTGAGGATGACGAACGAGGAACGAGAAAATCGGAAGTCTCCTTGCCGTCAAACTTCCAAGTAGAACAAGATTTGGGCAGTCCTTCCATGCACCAATGGCTTTGCTGTCATAAAATAATAAGGAATTGCATTTTCAAGAAGAAAAATTTGAGCAAAAACGTTTTTAAGACTGAAGCAAATTACAATCACAAGCCTTCAAAAAATCTTGATGAGACTAGTAAACCAGTAAGAGTCACTGAAGAGTGAATACTGAAGTTACACGTAGGTAAACTGAAGTAAACAAATTTATTTTAAGTCCGCAGTAGGCCTACTTGCAGATATATATATTTTTTAAGAAGCAAACCGATCAACCTGACAAGAACTAATTTGATATTTTCTCATGAGAAAGCAAACGTGCATCTCATTTTACAAACATTTCTGCCTTGGTTAAGTAGGTCGAATCTTTCTGGGAGTCTTGCTAAAAATAAACACTGGGTGTTAAATCAAGTTTATCTTATACAGGAAGTTACCATATGCACTATACATTTCCAGAATAATTTTACCTGCACAGTTCTTCTTCTCTTGCCATAATAGCCTCATGAGTAACGGCTTCCTTCAACTGGAACACAAGCCCCGCCCTCACGGCCTCCACTATGGCTGGCGTCCCACCTTCCTCCCTCATCTCAGCTTCTTGCAAATATCGATGACCCTGTCGACGAACCTGAATAACAAAATCTGATCAGTACTCAACTGCTCCAACATTCAACACAGAACAGCCCTCCTTCATGGATTAATTTCAGTCAACAATACACAAATCGCTTTGGGACTCAATAATATTTGCCATAATTCAGAAAGCAGTAATCAAACTTAATTAAATATTAAGAAGGTTTCACTTTAATATCAAGATAACACTCTACTGGGAGCCTATGACCAATATCTTTTGACAACACAGTTCTTTAATGCCTTTGTTGAAGCCCAATTCCCTCTAGATATGTATGATGAAAAATAAAATGACAGTAAATTTCTCAAACTAACAGAGAAAATCAAGAAAGCTATGTGCATTTCAAAAACTTACAAAGAACACAGAACCGCCTCCACAATCAGAGGGGACGGGATTACAGAAGAGCTTCTTCTTGGCCACCAGGAGGCCAGGAGTCTGGACGCCTCCTATGAACTTGTGGGGAGAGATGAAGACAGCATCTTTGTACACAAACTTCTGTTCTTCAGAACTGCAAAAAGAAACAGCATTTAAAAGACTACCTTATGTCAATAGACTTATTTTCAACAATAGAAGTCTCTCCCATATCTCCAGGATTATTATTTAATCATTTAAATTACTTAAAACTATACTACTACATGTACATTATCATAGCCAGAGCAAACAATTTTGGAATCCTCCCCCCTAGTGGGGGACAGGATTCATCTCTGTGAGTGAAGACTCACAGATATGTGACATAATTTGTCACAATCAAATTATGGATAATCCCTCGCGAAGCGCACTGATTGGCCGAGAATTTCTTGTGTATTATGTGCTGACGTCACGCCTTCCTGCGTACTACGCCGTGTCTCCACACCTGTCATTGTATTTCGAGGAAACCCCACGAGAGGGGAGGCGGGTGGGAGACTACAGTATGTCACATATCTGTGAGTCTTCACTCACAGAGATGAATCCTGTCCCCCACTAGGGGGGAGGATTCCAACTCTATTTCCCTCGACTCACAGATATGTGACATAATTTGTCACAATCAAATTATGGATCGAGTCCCAAAGTGGAGGAGGGAACACCATACTAGTGAGTGCGAGAGACACAAGCCACATAATACATCCAAACGCCAGACACCAAAGTCTGGGAAAGAGAAACAAGTCAGGAATGACACATAGCCATAGGAAACAGCTATTTTCCGAAACCAAAACCAAGCCCAAGGACAGCAGTAAGCTGAACAGGCAAGACAATTGCAAACACCTCAGAGGCAGCAAGCCCAGAACCATGAGCAAAAAAGGACAAAGAGGAAAGTCCCAGTTCAAAAGTTTAATATACCAAAATACCAACACACCCAACAGCAGGGTAACATCCCAACAGCAGGGAAAATATCATAACAACAACAATAGTTAAGATCAACAACAGATTAATTGTGTGTTAAAGTCACTCTCTTGCCCGCCACAACAGGGCAAAGGCGAAATTTAGCATTGGGTTGTAGCCGGACATCGGCTAAATAATAAGATGAAAAAGTGGTATGAGACTTCCAGGTACAAGCAGACAATATCTCCTGCAGATCATGGGAGCCGGCAAGATACGCCCAGGACGCAGCCGACCGCCGTACTTCATGAGCCGAAACCCGAACCTCCGGGTCAGCAACAGTCGTCCGGATGCACCGGACTATCCAGGCCGAAATGGTCTGCGACGAGACGCACTCCCCCCCCTTGATGGGCTGAAACAGGCGTTGGTGAGAACGATAGCCGCCTGTGGCCAGCAAGTAGAACTTGAGCATCCGAACCGGACAAAGCAGCCGATCGTCCGTGTCCCGCCCAGCGAACTGCGCCAGGGACGGAACAAAAAAGGGCTGGGGATCATGACCAGGCAGGCCGGTCTTAGGTAGGAAACCAGCAACAGTTCGCAACGACACACCCTTGGCCGAAAATACGACGTCGGCCTCATCTCGAGAAATGGCCTGGAGCTCACCGCGCCGTCGAGCGGAAGCCAGGGCCAACAAAAAGACAGTCTTCATGGTGCACAGCAGACGGGAAGCTGGTTTGTCCCAACAGGGAGGTTCAAAGGGAGGCTGCCGAAGCCGAACCAGGACCTCGCTAAGATCCCACTCAGGAATCCGGTTTCGAACGGGCGGGGCACTATGGAAGAAAGATTTGAGCAG
Organism: Platynereis dumerilii; assembly: GCA_026936325.1. Classification (NCBI taxonomy): domain Eukaryota; kingdom Metazoa; phylum Annelida; class Polychaeta; order Phyllodocida; family Nereididae; genus Platynereis; species Platynereis dumerilii. Next base: position 1,164,842 of record JAPTHN010000089.1, on the reverse strand, counting down.
ACTAGAGATGACTGGATGGGAAGCCGCACCGTGGAGCGGCCGGACCACTTGAGCCAACGAGGAACGGTAGTTGGCAACAGTCTTTGGGGAGAGCTCCTTCTCTACCCGGAGATACAGTAAAAACTCTGCTAAGTCCTGAACATTAGAAGACTCGGGACTGCAACCCCGTCCAGTACACCAAGCGTCGTAGCAGCGAAAATGAGATTGGTACAAGCGTACCGATGACCTCCGTTGAGGAGCGGCGGCCTGGGCCGCAACCGCCTCCGAAAATCCTTCCTGCAGGATTCGACGCTGGATAACCTCCAGGCGTGAAGGCGCAGCTGACTGACCCCGGTGTGATACAGGGGACGCCCCGGCTGGGACAAGAGCCGACGATTCTCCGGTAACTGAATCGGAAAGTCTGACAACAGACTGAGGAGGCCGGGGTACCAGCTCTGACTGGGCCAAAGGGGGGCGATCAGCAGCACGTGGCAATCGACAGCTTGGCGGATCTGAAGCAGCACATCGGGAATCAGAGCCGTCGGGGGGAACGCATAGCCCATGAGGGAGTCCCAGGGCAACGACAGAGCGTCCGTCTCCCAGGCTTGAGGATCGGGGAAGGGGGAGACGAACAGGGGCAACTGGGCGTTGTAACGAGTTGCAAATAGGTCGACAGTCAGGTCGGGCACGGCCGTCAGCAGACGCCGGAAGACATGCCGGCAAAGAGACCATTCCGTCTGGAGCACCTGATCCGGCCGAGACAGCTGGTCTGCCAGGACATTGCGATTGCCCGGGAGGAACGTGGGCAGAAGATGAAAGTGATGCTCCTGACACCATAGCAACAAGGTCCGGACCTCTCGAAACAGAGGAAGGGAGCGGGTACCCCCTTGCTTCCGAATGTGAGCAACGGCTGCGATATTGTCCGACATTAGGCGAACTGAGAGACCCACAGCCGTGGGGAACAGGGCTTGTAAGCCGTATCGAACTGCCCGAAGCTCCAATACAGCAATATGAAGATTCCGCTCGGCGGGGGACCAGCGGCCGTTCGCAGAGGCCTCGACTGTGGTCGCCCCCCAAGCCGTCAGGCTGGCATCCGTAAACAGAGTCAGGGAAGGAGGCGGGGGTCGAAAGGGCACTCCGACCTGAAGGCGAGACGACTCCTCCCACCACTGAAGTGCCAGGAAGAAGGCTGGCCGAAGGGGCACCAGCGCGTCCAGGTGAACCCTCACCGAAAAGGGAAACGTCGCCAAGTAGAACTGCAGGGGGCGTACATGTAACCGACCCAGGGGTACTAGGGGAGCCACATGGTTTAAGAATCCCAGGAAGGACAGAAACTGTCTCAGGGGTACCCGGCGGTAACGCCTCAACAGGGCACACCATTGCCCGATCCGAGCAATCTTCTCCGGAGTCGGCCGGACCAGTCCGACCACCATATCCAGATCCATTCCCAGAAACACCAGATGCTGGGTGGGAATCAAGTCGGACTTGCGGGGATTGACCAACCAGCCGAGACGGGTCAAAGTATCCACAACCAACTGGGTATCGAGAAGAGCCTGCTGGGGAGAGGGGGCTCGCACCAGCCAATCGTCCAGGTAACGATGTAAGGTTACTCCTTGAGAGCGCAGCTGAGCTGCGACAGGCTGCAGCAGCTTCGTGAAAGTGCGGGGGGCGGTGCATAGGCCGAAGCACATGCTGGTAAACTGCCAACTGCGACCGAAGATGTGGACCCTCATGTACTTTCGATGGCCAGGATGCAGGGGAACATGCAAATAGGCGTCGGTAAGGTCGACGGACGTCAGCCATTCGCCGGGCAGAAGCTGGCTGCGAATGAAGGTATCCGACTCCATTCGAAAGGTGGGACAACGAACGTACATATTTAACACTTTGAGATCGGTGACAGGCCGATACCCTCCGGACTTTTTGGGGACGGGAAATAAATGAGCGTAAAAGCCGGGACAGTCGTGAGGTACGGGTTCCAGAACCCTCTTCCGAATGAGACTGCGTACCTCGGCCAGCAACGCAGTGCGTTGCTCTAAATTGTGGGGCAGGACCACCGGACGGGGCTGAAGTGAAAGCGGTGGGGGAGAGTGAAACGTGAGTTTTAGTCCTTCTGTTAGTAAGGTTAGACACCAATCCGGTTGAGGTAAGTGGGCCCACTCGTGGGTGAAGAAGCGCAACCGACCCCCAACCTGGACCTCCGGCCGGGGAAGGGCGGGCAGCAACACAGGCCCAACGTCACTTGGAGAAATCTCCGCGACCTCGCCCAAACCAAGATCGGGAACGTCCTCGACGACCCTGGCGGCGAGCGAAACCCCCACGTCCACGAGAGGTGGACTGCGCCGAGGCACCACCGCGGGAGGCTCGAAAGGACTGGGACTCGAACCGAGGCTGATGATGCTTCGAGGCCATCGCAAGGAGACGAGACTGGCCCTCATCCCTGGCCATACCTCGCACGGTCTCCAAGGTCTCCCCGAACAAGCCCGAGGACGAAGCAGAAGGCAAGGGCTGGAATTGCAACCACTGATGGGCCCGGGAGGGCACCTTGGCCGGGTCCGCGGCAGTGAGGAAGGCCGTCCTCCGGACCACGGTCGACAACGCCACCGAAGCTGCACTCCACTGGGTAGCATGCCGAAGAGCCCTGGTGGCAGCAGACCAGGTCTGCTCCAAACGAACCGGGTCAGGACTAGGCAAGCTCAATAACTGGCGCAGCGTGCCAAACAGCCAGTCGACCGTTCCCAAGGCCGACAAGGCATGGCGAGTATGAGACTCCACTGTGACCACATCATCTGCAGGAATACGACACTTCTGACCTTGCCGCAGGAGGGCACACTCATCCGGTGAAGGCTTCGTAGCCATGACCGGGAAGGACTGGAAATCTGTATCAGCATAGAACCGTCGCTTATAATCTTCTACCCAGCGCCGAGGCTTGACGGAGGCAGCCGGGACGGAACCTGGGTCGGCAGGCGTGGACCACTCGCGGCCCCACATAGCGGTCATGGCTGAATGCAAGGCGCCCACGACCAAGGGCGAGTCGGGGAAGCACAGTGCCAAGCGATCTCGTGGCTTGAGCCCGGTCGCAGCCAACTGTTGTAACTGAGGCTTGGCAGCAGGGAAGTCCTCCTCCGGCCGGAGGAGGGCCCAACCCAGCTGAATCAATTCCTTCCAAGGGGGGAAGTCGGTGGCCTCCTCGTCGTCCCACTCGTCATCCGGGGTGTCCACTGAAGCCCGGGGGGCTGGAGACCTGCAAAGAGAAACCAGACATAAGCATGGTATTCCCAAACCTGAACTGAATGTCCAGAAAAGTAGGTCAAATGCACCGAGGCAAATTTGCAAATAGTATGTCGTAGGGTCAAAGGTTCGTGACCCATTTAGCAAAAAACCCAGAAAGAGGCTGCAGTACGGACTCCTGAGTAGCTAAAGACATATGTACGGAGTCTATCGCCACGACTCATAGTACATTACCAATAGGGTCTAAACGTCGTGACACTAAAGGTGGCCAGGCATACCTGGAAAGTGGTCTGGGTCGCGACCAATAATTACCTGTTTTGAGCAGCGTCCAGGCGTTGCTGCAAAGCAGCCACCGGCTGAACTAGAGCTGGAACTGAAGTGTCCCTGTCTGACAGCTCGTCTGACGAATCCACAGCAGCACCGGCCTGTCTGGAAGGGCTGGACATGCTGGACCCTGCTCCTTTCACAGTCACCTTGGGCATGACACTAAAACCAAGGAAAACAAAACAATAAGCACATGGTAACCCCGAATAAGCAAAAGAGGGGCAAAGCCCAATAAATAAGGCAAAAAGAAACCATGAACGACGCCCAACAACAACCGCCATGACAGAAGCAAAAACGCCACGACACGTGGCGGCGGGCGATAATACGTTAAGGTGAAGAAAACCGCTCTAAAACGCGGAAAAAACTCACCCAAATAACGCAGTAAGCGTTGAAACTTGAAGTAAACGAAGAGGACTGCTAACTACAGTCAAAAACGAACTATCTCAGCGTGCAAACGATCGAGTCTAGACGACTAATCGTAGATGGTCACAGCGCGCGGCCGAGAAATAGAATGACAGGTGTGGAGACACGGCGTAGTACGCAGGAAGGCGTGACGTCAGCACATAATACACAAGAAATTCTCGGCCAATCAGTGCGCTTCGCGAGGGATTATCCATAATTTGATTGTGACAAATTATGTCACATATCTGTGAGTCGAGGGAAATAGAGTTGTTACCTTGCGACAACAGGATTCATATCAATATGAACATATGCACCAGCTGTGGCGTAATCCCAAAATGCAAGAGCCCCGTGTTTGTGCAGCATGATTGTGATGGCATCCACGTCTGACAACGTCCCTGTAACATTTGATGCCGCAGCGAAGCAGCCAATCAGCTCACGGCCAGAATCGTGCCATTTCTGAAAGAAAAATTGCAAGATAACAAGATAGTGTCAATACACAAGACCAAAAATCGGTATAATTCTTAAAGCTTGGGAATTATACCATAAAGAAATTTCAGCACAGCCTTGAAGAGCAAATAATTCAAAGGCAGTCAATGGAAAAATTTTCACACATGCCACGCAAATATGGCTGAATTGTAACAGAAATTTTATAAAAATACGCTGTCTCACAGCAAATTGTCAGGTTAGATTCTTTGGATACATGTAAGCAACAGAAACCAAATTTCAAAATAATCTTACAAGTTACAGCACATACCTGTAACATTTCCTGCAGATGACCAAGATCAACCAATCCATCGTCAGTTTCCCGAACTCGAATGACAGTAGCGCCAAGTTCTCTCCATGGCAACAAATTAGAGTGGTGTTCATAGGGTCCAACGAACACAACCTGAAGACGATACCAATATCAGGATAATAACAGGATTCATAATGCAGAACAAAATCAAAACTCAAGTAAGCTGATACATTTCAGAAACTAATAGACCTATCTATCATAAATTAATATGAGTATATCTTGTTTATGAAATACGATATTATGACAAACTTACTGGAGGTTTAGTTAGATTGAGGGCATGAATGAGTTTATGAACGGCAGCTGTACAACCACTTCCCACAAATACCACACTGTCATATTCACTGGCATTAACAGCATTCCGGATTATATCTCTGAAAAGACATTAAGACTTGATTACTCCAGTAATACTCCGACCAATCTACATCTTGTAAATAAAACATATGATTGTGCACACTGCCATTATATACAGCAAATTATAATACACTTTATCTCACCTAGCTTCATGTCTGTAAAGTGTAGTTTGCAATGAAGTAACAGTGGTCGTAGTGTGTGTATTCCCATATTCTGGCAACACCTGGCCATTGATATAATCTTCGATGAATTGCAGAGACTGACCAGATGCAGTGTGATCACAGTACAGGACTGAATTTCAAAAGAATAAAAGTTGATTATTAAAACATGTGCACATAAATTGGAAGTTATAAATTAACAAGCCAATTAGACAGTGAACACTGGCAAATTAAGCTAATGTTTTACTACACAGAATAAAGTTTCAGTAGAGAATCGATTGAATCTTTAGTCTTTGGATTACATGCTCGCAAAAAAGGGTGACGTTATATACTTATAGGACAAGTAGGGACCAGGATAAGGTGTACAAAGTGGCACAGGACGAAACATGTATTCAATACAGGTAACCCCACCCTTGATCAGGGATCATAACCTTGCATGTGGATGTCCTGTCACTATGAACTTCCCGAAGGGACACTCGCCCCCCCCCCCCTTGTGTAACGTATCCCACCACAACCCATCACCCTCACCCCACACCTGCAAAACCTGACCACGCACATGCGAGACCTTGCTCCTCGGAACAGATTCAGCTCTTGTCAATGCAACTTCATCACCAAGGCTAAGTTATCTGTATCACAAGACCTCGTTGGCAAGTGTGAGAACATGTAGGCATTTTACGAGGCCGGGGGGGTAAGGGTGTCTTTTTGGAGCTTTATTGGCTTTCTAAAAAATCTTGACTCCATAAAGTTAAAAGCCCGGAGTAGAGGCCTCATGCAAAGGGCAATGCGTATTGGACCAGAAATCCCAGCATCTTACATCGCACCGGTGGCAGTGTACACGGTCACCAGTTCACCAGATCTTCAAGACCGGGCGGTCCTCTGATTCTGAGGTTTGGAGTTTACCTTTCCTAAGTCCATAAGGTCCTGAGAATGTCTTGTCCCTTCCTATGATGTTCGTGTTTATGTAATTCAGCAGACCTGAGTTTGGGGACGCATTGTCCTGAGTTTTTTGCCTTTTGGAGGCTCTGTCTGTTCCACAATCGCCCCTCTCCTGATCATTTTCTATTGCAGGGAGATCGTAAAACTTGCGACTAGCATGTCTGGGGCCCTCTGAGCTGCTGTCAATGCTCATTTTAGGAGATTTCTCTCAAACTCTCTCCTTCATCAACAAAATCACGTTTTCCAAGCACAGCAAAACACGCACCCACCTGGCATCCGTTTACACAGCACGAAAATATTTTCACAAGAGGGCGCTGAAGATTTATCAGTCAGGTGCGCCACCGCAAGGATGAATTGAATACCATAAGGTTGGTCCGTCACCTTAGATTCCGGAGTCCAGACCTGCAGCAGCCGTCTTAGATTGAGATGAAAGTCATTCATTAAATTCTGACAAAGGAGGGTCCAGTGATTACTACGATTAGAGATCACTGGTAGGACTATCTGTTTGCTTTTGAAAAAGCCTAGGAGGAGACCATTTGATATTTGGGGGGGGGGGGGAGGGAGTCGACTGGATTTTTTTAATAAATTATTTCTAGCTCAGTTTTGGTGAAATAAATAATCAAGAGATTTTATAAATTTATGATTTGTCAACATTTAGGCCTATGTTTATAAACATCTTTTGAATTCTTTAAAATTATTTGTAATTTTTTACCGTCACTTTCCTAGAAAAACGAAGAAGCTAGATGATATTTAGTTTTCGAAAAATACAAAAGCTATTGACCTGATTAAAAACTCAATTACATTGTACATGATAATTTTTGAGTAGATATTACAACATTTAGGCCTAATATAATTATGCAGACATCGTCTGGTGTAGCGGCGCATCTTCCTCTGGATAAATCTGGACATGTAATATAATAAATTTATAATCTGCCAATTTAACAAGATAAATATTATTACCCTTCAATTGAAATAAAATTGTAGCTCTCGGCTGCGCCTCGGCGATTGCTGATGATGGTTATACTCTATGGTTGCAGTTTACCTTTTTCAGCTTATAGTGTGTTAGCAGTATCTTTCAAAGCCCCATAATCATTTGATCAAATAACAGTATTCCTCCTTGAAGGAAATTACAGTATGCTCGACATAGCCCTGGACCCCTGTGGGACAGCGGTCATGAATCCTCCTATTGAAAAATCATGACATTTGAAAGAGATGGTTTGGGAGAACTCAAATTTCTCTGTTGATTTTAAATATTTTAAATATATGATAAAATCAACAACATATTCTAAAAATACACAAAATTTTCTCCTGACGGCACCTATTTCCATCACCACAGTCATTATGATAATTGCTGAGTTATATAATAAAACCCCATGACAGTGTAGTTCACAGCTATGAACATCATGAGTGTCAGGTCTGCTCTGAATTAACACGAGTCCGAAGGACGAGTGTTATTCAGAAGGCAGACCTAACACGAATGATGTTCATAGCTGTGAACTACACTGTCATGGGGTTTTATTTATATCCCGCAATGACTTCATCAGTGGTTTTTACTCAATTTTATTCTGATAACTTCAAATTCTCCCAAGTTAGGAGCAGCAGTTTGTTGTGACGTCACCAGCTGCCCATTGTGACGTCATGACATAAACAATCACTGCCCATTGTTTGCATAACAACGTCAGATAATTTATTTCATTGAGTTCACAAGGATGAACTCAATGGTGTGAACTCAATGGTTTTTTCATGGTGTTCACTCGCAATTGCGGGATATAAAATTAAACGGCCATGGAACTTAAAAACACGTTGACATATAATCTGTAATGTTATGCTTGAAGTAAAAATTCCTGTTTCAGTAATAATTTTTTTATGGCAAAGGTTTCAGAGATATCGACTTGAAATTTTGGATTATAACCTCTGCAATATGATAAACAAGACTGGTGAATCTCATGTAGCTTTTGTACTTAGATCCTGAGATATAAAATTAAACGGCCATGGAACTTATCAGTATGTTGACTCAAATCTGTGATTTGACGCTAGAACTGAAAATTCTTCTTCCAGTTATAATTTTTTTGTGACAAGAGTTTTTGAGATATCGTTTTCAAATTTTGGATTTGATATCTATACTATATATGTTACATTATGTGATAATTTTTATGCACCTGGGCTGATCAGATCCAGAGAAATAAAATAAAACGGCAGTGGCATGCAAAAAAACTTTTCTAAAATCAATGAACAACATAGCTGAAACTATTCCAATAAACAGATTTTTACATTATTACTTTGTCATGTGTTGCGAAATATTGTCTAAAACAATATTAGAAAATAAGAAGGGGTCCTCATCACGATGGAAATTTATATAAATTAGTATTTGTACAACGAAGCCATTTTGGAAAAACTAAATGAATTTACCGAAAGTTGCTTTAGACAATTTTCTATACTGAATAGAAAGTCAAAATTGTATCAATTCAAAGCAATATTTTCTTCTGGATCTAATGCTTCAAACTGTTTCTCTCTAGCCCTAATAGATCCTTCTAAAATGGAAAAGACTGTTCATTTTTGTGTGTTGTCAAAATCACAAGAAAAGATTGTGAGCATGACATCTTTATTTGTCTCAGATGACATTGTGGCCTGCCAGGTGGCCGTGGCAACCACCAATAGATGTGACGTCATAAGGTTGTGCTAAAAATAAACCAAACAGAATGCGACGCAAGATTTGTGATTGACAGGCAATCAGCTGACAATTCAGTTCGCACATGCACTCGACCTTGAAAGCGACGCTCTGGAGCGCCGCTATTAACATCAGAATTGGAATACCATAATATCAGTCATGCCGGCTGGGCTATGCATCCTTAGTGGGGAGGGGTGGAGGTGCCTTTTAAAAAATGACTTCGACTCCTTGGGTCTCCTGAATTACGATTTTGCATTATCGGCATTATTGCACACAAATATTACATGGTTAACAGGGGAGAAAAAGCAATTCAATAAAGTTTTCATATTACTTTGTAAATTCTTGTTTAGGATTTTTGTGTAAAATTTGGGATTTATTTCACATTTTTGTAACTTTGTTTTTATAAATTATATTAATCATTTTTAGGAGTCAGGAGCCACCAATTTACCCCAAAAACCTCAGACTCCACAACTCCAACTCCGATTCCCTACTCCAACTCCAAAGCCCTGGAAATTACCTCAAAGGAATCAATATAAATGCAGCATGGCCCTATTGGAACTCGGTTCACAATATACACTACCAGCAACAAGAGACAGTAGGTCTACTAATCATAAAATTACAATCAAAGAAACATTGTTCTAAGACAAGTTGTTTCATTGTTTGCCTGAGGGCATATCATGCAGAGATGAGAGAGACCTGTGGCTCCACCTACACGCCCTTTTTGCTGGCTCGTGGGGGGAGGACCTTTCCTGGGGGATGCCCTTAGGACCTTGTCATGAAAAGACTCCTAAGGTCATTTCATCTGAAGATAACCTTATCTTGGCTTATTGCCCTTCAACACTAGAAACAAAAGGTCATTTCTAAACAAACTGACCATTCCAAGTCACAAAATTGATGACCTTATAGGAGACTTAGCAACTTGTCCTCAACAATCCTGGGGTCTTCTTGTGATAGAATTCATGAACAGGTGCTGTGCAAGGATTTTTGACAAGGATTTATTCACCAGAGGCCGACACTTGTACACTGATCACTCAGTCTCAAAGCAGGCAGTTCTGAACATCTCTGAGAAGGCAAGTCCTTTATCTGGAGGGAAAAAACTCATTTGATTAACTGGAATTGTAACGACCAAGCAGTTTGACAGAGTATTGAGGTTCATTTATCTTAAGTTAATAGGATTAATTCATTCCATGTTAAAGAACTTTAAATTCTGCAGGACCTTTCTTTGAATTCCTGTAAGGACTCCACTCATTTAAAATCATATTGCATAAACTGAAGGTTGGCCTGAATTGTATAAGCAGTCAATTTTATAAAATGAAACACCAATACTTTAAAGCTCCTACCAAACTGTACATGCAAAGTCCTGACTATATTGCAGGTATACCTATCCTTAAATAGCACCTGGCTGAGAAAACTTCTGAAAATGACTATATATTTGTATAGGAATGGTGTTGGAGCCTTGTAGACCAATTTGTCCAATTAATACCATTGTAGCTGATGGGTAAATGCTCAAGGCATCCAATTTTTTTCCCACCCCAGTCTAATTAATCTTCTTTTCAAGTCTTCCAGTGCCGTGGAACCGAGTGTAATAAGATCCTTGTTATGTCCAGGAGACAGACAGGGAAGAAAGAAGTGCAATTCGTACAGCATTTAACAATCCTTGTTAGCCTGTCTACTTTTGGAAGTATACTTTGTAGATCAGCACAATGCGTTTGACAGTTGACATGCATTGTGAGATCCACGAATTACCGCGTCAGCCTTTGAGTTGGTTGCTTTGATTGTTGATGACAAAAAAGAACCCCACTGGAGCTAGGAGTCCAGGACAACAGATCTAATCGTCTGTCTATCTGTGTGGAGGCCACTGGATAGACAGATAGACACAGGCCTGAGGGAGGGGTACCCTTGAAATCACTTTCTTGAAATTGTACAGGCAAGTTTCTCAGTTGGGTGCAAGTCCTTCTACTCTCTGCTCCACTTCCAGTTGCTTTCACTTTTGTAGCAATCATCCCTTCAGTACTTGTGAGGGCATAGATTGTATGCACAGAAAATGTATAGAAAATTTGGGGGATGCCCTGAAGGTGGACACTCTATAAGCTTCTACAAGGCTTGTACCTTGATGTACTGAGAATAAACTGGAATATGTTTACAGATGAATAACGACCTATTAAGTGATCTCCCTATAGCCATAGCAACATAATCTCTTATCTACTTCAACATCAGCAACTTTGCAACACTACCCTGTTGACTGGGATGACTTGCATTGAGTTGCAGGAAAATTACCCACAAGATAAAATCATGTGTTTATCTTGAGCTGGGATCAATGCAAATGCAGAACAGAGAAAATAAATTTGAGAAAAGTGGATTGCTGTGAGTGGAAGACAACTTACTGAAAAAGTATGACAGAATTGTGTAAAAAGGTCTGACCACAGCTTCTAAAAGACAGCATTTAACCATCACAGACTTGGACTATCACAGGGCTCCTGATAGTGTCTTCAATATGATAATAATAATATTGTCATATGTCCAAATTTGAAAGTTACGAAGGGAAACTTCAAGAGTATACTTTGAGTTGTGTAAATTGGGTACCAGGATTCAGGAAGACATTTCTTGTGTTGAAGTTGTAAAAATGCAGTTTTTTAAAGAGACATTTTAATACAGATACTCCATTTGGCTGGATTGGTTTCAGTTCCTTCCCCCTACTACATGCACCAACACATGCACATTTCCAGATTCTAAATAGTGCAATCTTAGGGAATAAGAAGTAATTTCTTATTACCGAAGGTGCAATATTGTAAATCCATTCTTTCTTTAACTGCCAAAAATGAATCTAATTGTTCTCATCCAATATGGAGATTACCTGGTGCAAATCACTTCAATGCACCCCTGCGTATTGTGGTAGTTTGTTAATATGGCTATTTAGCTCAATAGGCAGATGGTTTAACATGTAACCAATTAGCCAAATATTTATGTGTCCCATTGAAAGAGACTCCCTTCGGAGAAAGAGTTCTGGAAATGGCCAGCACCGGTGCATGGGAAAAGGTGGCTGAAGTAACAATCGAGGTCTCTGGTTCTTTTGGAAATTGAAGATGTTGGGTCATTAGTACTATTTAGTAGGTCCTGGTTATTGGTGTATTCCGAATTTTCTTGCCATTTTTGGATCATTGGGACAACATCCATTGAAGTTGTTGGCACTGGAGTTTAATGGTGCTCTAAATGGCCATGGTAAATACACTGCATTCACTGAATTGTTACAATCTCAGCTCTGATTGCAAGATTTATGGTCTAAGATTCTCCTCTGATTTTCTTTCTCCACAAACAGATGGTGCTAAGCAAATGCCCATTGCCTCATTGGCCCACCATTGGCCCATCATGACCCTTCATGGCCCTCCATTGTCTCCCTTCATGGGTGCTTGGGCCTCCCAGCAATTAAAGGGCCGGAAAATAAACCTTGACTGTTTTGTGACAAGCCACAAAGAGAATTAATGAAGGGTTAATATCTGGAGATGACCCATGCCACTCAGTTTTGGTTGGAGATACTACTGGGTCCAGGGCAGTGTCCTAAATTGGGCAGCAGCAGAAGGTCAAGCAGAAACTGCCATTGTGGACCTCCATGGACCTTTGTTGGACCTTTGTGGGATGGACAGGGCACAATGCTGACCAGGGCTTTGAACTAAGCAGCAATGAAAGGCCCCAGGGCTGGTCCATCATCATTATCATCACAGGTATACAATGGGAAAGACCTGTTTCAGAACTGAGATTGCTGATTACAGGACATCTCTTATTTCCATTACACCAAGATGTTCAATGCTCATGGCATTTGGATTTCAAGCAACTGACCTTTTTTTCTCCATTTCAGAGACCTAAGGGGTCTACTATATTTTTCCCTTCCAACAGTACTTAGATCTATTGTCTGGGTGTATTTTTCCTCCAATTCTTACATTTCATTTAGATGTAGATAAGACGGAAAATATCCAAATATTCAATATTTAATAAAAAAATTATCGATTCTAGCTACTGTTGTCTTTCCAAATAGATTTTAGCCATGTTTAGGTTTTTACAATTGTAATTACTGGTAATTTCCCCAACTGTCATAACTGTTAACTTATCTTTTATCTTAAGTTTCATAATAAGTATATTAACAACATTGAGGCCTTAGATGAGGGTTTATGTCCCCCTGTCCCTAGGCCATTTTGCTTTTGAATGCCCTGCCCTCCACCAAGAGCCTCCACATTGCTTATAAATACCTTATGGTTCTCTCTCATGACCTATCAACAGCAATTGTATTTTGTTGCTGTATTTCCTGCACTTGGTATCTACATTGTGGTTGTTAGAATTGATCTGTGATCTTGCACTGCATGAACAAGTACATTGTAGAATTTAATGGACATACATGGTATCATGCACGCATTGTAAATGCATCATGTATGCATCGTACAAGTATCATAGACAGGTTGTAAAGTATCATGCACAGGGCAACATAGTGCTCATTTGACCTTAAGAAGCAACAATACAGTGGCCTGAAATACAGTTTCCATCCAGTTTCCCTTTCTGTAATCTCTTTTTGTTGAATTATTAACAAGATGCCACACAAAACCTTTTGTTTTAAATCTATGGGGATGAAAATTCATCATTTTCTCCTATAAATTTCTGCCCATATGATCATGGCATACACACATTTTTGTAGGGACCATCTCAGATCTGTGTTAAAAACTCCAAATGAAGAAATACTTTACATGGGAAGTCCCTAACTTATTGGCCATAAAGCATCAATTTATGTGTACTACAGTGGTGTAGCTACATGAGTTTCTTGAGGGGGCCAATAGGAAGTTGGACTTGCAGAAATACTTTCCTTATGGTAGGAGTACCTTCCTGATTGACCTCCAATATTAGGAGAGTGTTAATGCCACAGAGGAGGTGTCTGTGAGTACAATTTTAAGATCAAGTATATATTGCCCCCTCTTGTTTTGGAAGTAGCTACACCCCCATTGCATCAAGGTCATGGTTGAGTGAGCAGGTGCTTGGTGTTCATGGTTGAGTGATAGGGGACCATCTCCAAAGCACACCTGGAGCATATTCCTTAGGGATTTCCTTCAGAAAATTGGTTAAATAGAAGTACTGTATATATTTATATAAAGATATAAAGATTTGGGATGATATAATAGATGTGGCCAAACAACACTGTATGAAAATATTATATATTCAACTCCTCACTACTCCTGTGATGTTCATAAGCATATGAAAGGTGTAATAATCCAAATATGCAACCCAGCATTAGTTTGTTGTTATAGAAATAGAAATTTCATGTTCATGAAAAAGAATATAAAAGGGCTTCTCATTGCATGGTTTGCTGTCTGTGTTTGTAACACCTGTAATTAGGCATGCCTAATCATGATGTAACTAAATGTGAAATCACAGTAGGTACATTGGAGGTACATGTAACTGCACATACATAACAAATCAACAGAATATTACAAAAATAAAATATGAGTTTGAAGAAATCTCATATTTCATACAAAGGTTCCTACAATTCTTTTTTTTAAAAGAATTTCTTGTTCACACCTATTAACGAGGTATTTAATCATTGATGTGTGGGGTCCAGTAGGGTCCATACATTGTCAAGTACATGGTACAAATAAAAGGCCAGTCGATGTGGCATATGGAATGCACGGATATTATCAATATGTTCACTGAACATTGTTCGATACAAGTTGCATGTTTGAACTGATGTTTGTACACTGTTTTTGTATCAATTGCATCAGTTTGCACCAACTGCATGACTCAGTCACTGGTACCAGCATCAGCTTCATCACTCTGCCATTGATTGTCAGTAGCATCATGCTTTCACTTTGAGGTGATCATGTTATGAACAATTAGTCAATCGTTGCAATGTGAATTTGTCAATGTTCGGTTGACATGTGTGATGGATGTTTGTTTTTGTCATCAGGTTCAGCAGTGGTGATGGCCCAAATGTAATTCATGGAAACTGGACATTTAAAAGTTTAGTACAAAGACGGACTTAGAGACACAGAGGCTTGCAGATAGATAGAGATTGGTGAAAGAAAAAGAAAAGTTTCTAACAAGCTTGATTTATGAGCTTTTTACCAATGTGTGGTCAGATTGTATAGGAGTTAAGGAAATGACCAGACTGCCCACCCAAATGTCACCAAAACGTCCACCCATCAAGTTGTCTCTCATTGTGAAGAAAGCCCCAAGTGCTTTTGTTGGGGGCTGCTATTTGAGGATCTGATGTCCTGATAAAAAGGACCTTGGTCTGGTCAGTGTATATTGGACACTCAAGGGCCATAGAGGGCAGAGTATGAGGCTAATAGAAGGGGATATGGGGTGTCTGCAGCTCTTCTGAGTCTTTTTAGTTGTGAGATAGACTCGAATTTCAGTTCATAAGGAGCCAAGGAATGTCCAGTGGCATTGTCATGATGTAACTGTATAGGGATGACCTCTTGACCAGCGAATCAGAACTGCTTATTATTAAAGGTCATGGGGTGTATGGGAGACTACCTTGATGAGCTTGTCTTATGCAACATACTAAGTCTTATAAAATAGATCCTTACCTTACTTTAGTTTTCACCCAACTCAAAACTAACACCCTGTAAATTACATTTCTTTTATTACAGCTTTTTCCTTGATGGAAATGATCTAATCTATAGATATGCAGATTAAAGCACACATCAAAGACAATTACCAAATATTTTATTCAAACTTTCTGTTTTAAAAATAGTTCAGCATCACCTCCCCACCTCTTTCAATGCTGCAACGACTGTAACCACCTGAACATTCAGTTTCAATTTTCAAGTCATTTATAACTTTAGTGAGAGCCTCAGAGCTGTGAACATAATTGCCGCCATAACATTGACTATGAAAAAGTGTAAATGTAGGGGGAGCTGTGAGAGAATGCAGCTCCCCTGGTGACGAAGTGAATCTTAAGCCAAGAGTTACCATGAACAAGCCCTTGCCATACTAGATCTGATATACCAAACAGGATGGTATTCAAACATTGCACACCTCTTAACAGGTCTCTCCATTGAGTCCATTCACTTCTCCTTGATTTTGAAAGCAGCACTCTGTGAATTCCAACAGCCTCTCAGCATATTCCTCAGGCTGTGTGCTGTTGAGTTATGGATCAAGAGAAGGCATTTGCAGTGTTGTTGGGTCATTTTGGGTTGTTGAGCAAATAAAGGGTTTTTGGGTGAAGGGTTGGTTAGCCTTGGGGAGGGTTGGTCGTGAGTGGTGATCTAAATGTTTGTGGGTTGCGTCAGGCTGTTTGTGAGTCCTGTGCGGAAGAGAAACTCAGTTCCAACAGCATATGGCAGATAGCGAGAGTTGATTGGCAATAAGTATATATGTAATAGAATGTGTGCAATAGTAAGCAAGTGCCAAGCAACAACTGGATCTTGTACAATGTTGAGTAAAAACTGTGCAAGATACAATAAAGGTAAAAGCATATGCAACAGTAAATAGTATAAGCAAGAAATAAATGTGTGGAATAGTACACAACAAATCAACAAGAAGCGGAGCATGTGTAACATATGTTCAATAGTAAACAAGGACTAAAGTATTTGAAATAGTAAGAAAGAAATAAGTGTAGCCTACTGAATGTTAAGCAAGAAATCAGCAAAAGTTAGAGCAAGTGTAATAGTAAGCAAGAAATAAACGAAGACTGGAGCATGTTCAGCAATCCAGGAGCTCAGAGACCAGAAATATGAATGGCAAGCCCGAGTGTTTCACGTGCCATTAAATTGACAAACTACTTTGTAAATTAAAAGGCAAATGAGTCGGCACTAGCTGGAAGCCTGTGAAGGGCACCGAGGGGCAGGAGCGCAAAGGAACGGGTGAAAGTTGACAAGGCAGGGTGAAATGAGATCTGGGGGTCTAGCTGAGTCCCTGTTATAGCCTAGCAAGTATTCTTTAATTACTGGAGGCCCCACTGGCCAAGGAGAGCCTCTTAAAACACCTTAGGGGGTAAGACAATCTCATAAGTGTGTTCTATATCACATGTCCATCTTGTGAAGTTGCACTGATCACCCTCTTTATCCACGGACCTTGTCAAATGCTTTTGTAAAATCGCCAGAACGGTGTTAATTGCTGAAACAGCCAGGTCTCGATGTGTGAAGGAAATCCTCTGAGCATGGAGCCATGGACCAGTGTAAAAAATCTCTCAGCTCTTGGTGATTCTAACAGATATTTTCCAAAGTCAACTTCTTTCCCTATTCTCCCTATTCTCCCTCCCTATTCATTTGCATGTGACAATCTCACTCCCATATGTTACTCTTTATCGGAAAGAAGCACACATTGTCCAAGTGCTTATCAAAGTGCAAGTTCCAAGCAGAGTGACATTGTCGAACGCCTGCTGAGTATCAAGTAATCAGCGGCAATTTACTCTCTACATGGTCTTTGCCTCTTTGGCTTTCTAGCTGCCAACCATGCAGTCCACCCTGTCATGTTGTGCACCTTGTTAACAATCTTGGAAACTCAGGCTGATGTGCTGCTCCTTAATTTGCCCACAGACATTATGTTATCTGGTTTCAGTTCATTTTTGCCCATTTCATATTAGCTTGTTTTCTGTGAATAACGATACGCCGGGCAATTTCTTTTACTCGCGAAATGACACTTTCGCTGGGGATGAGTTAGTCGGGCTTATTTTCCATTTATTGTAGAGAATGCAGAAGCAATTTGGGCAGTTAGGCCAAGGAGCTGGTTTGAGTTCTTTGACTTTTTTGCCTGGAGGAGACAATTTGCTGCAAATTATGTTTGACATGTGCGGGGCCATGGGGAGCTTGGGGGGGGGGGGTTCTGTTATAACACACACAGTATGACTGGGTGTGAGCATTTGGATTACGAGGGGCTGAGCTTGGATAGCGGTAGCTGGGAGTACCTTGGAGTAGCATGGCATCAAAGAGGTGACCCCCTCAGTGACCCGGATGACACCTGCTATTTACCCCATAAATCAGGAACTAACGAGGACTCACTCCCCCTCCACGTACACTGTGGCGCTGCTGCTCCAGTGGGCATGGTCCCCTCTAGTTCCTATGAAGCTGTCTTTGTCAAGAGCCATGCAAGGACCATGTAGCACTGGGGCCCAGGACTTTCCACACCCCTTTTGAATAGGCCCTCCCTCCTCATTAATCAATGGCCTGCCTCATGGGCTGCTCACCTGAGAATGCCATCAAAGACATGCTGTACGCTGTATGCTCTCAAAGAAAACAGATTTAGCAGCACTTCACCCCTTGCACCCACCCCGCCACCTTTGCTACTATTAAACCTCCTGGGTATATACTGGAATACAAACCACAGCCTTGCCTCCATTCAGATTGAACCTAGCTTCCACTGAGCCCATTGAGACCGAAATAGCAGCCAAGCCAACCGCCTTCCCCTTTCCCTTGGGTGACCACTTCCCACCTGATCATTAGACGTCGTCAGTTGCTGTCAATACCACATTCACCAGACCAATGTTATGATCTTGTCAAGGCTTCATTCTACTATCATTCCTATCAGATACACGATCATTGATCAAGCACTGCCACTGTCTCATTTGGACTACCATTCGTAATGCAACGATTTCATGAATTTCATTTCGGATGGTACCAAATATCACAAATCCTGTGCAAGTTATTAGTATACTTCTGAAGAAGGAAAGTATATGCACTTCAATTATTGCCATTTTTGAACAGGAATGTATGTATGTAATGGTATCGTCATGGCTCAATTCTGCTCCAACTTCATTCAGAGCTCCATTTGACAACTTCTTGCCAAAGAACTTAGTCTAGAGCTCTTGTCTGCACTACCATCCGTTGTGTAATAACTTGGTGAATTGCATTGAGGATGGTACTGGTCAGATACCGCGAGCCCTTGGTCAATGCTGCATGGTGTGATTGCTTGAAAGCTCCGTTTTACCAATAATAGGCCTAAATTCTAATAAAGATAATGAATACATAAAGATTGGATTTTTATTTCAAAAAGTAGATTTTGACCCAAAAGGAGATATTTTTCAAAGGGAAATTTGACAGGCCAAGTGGATTATTTTTAAAGGAGACCTTGACTGCCTCCCCCCCCCCCCCCCACTTTCTCCAGCACGACCAAGCACTGTCTTTGGCACTAACATTAGTTGTGTATTGCAAACTACATTGTTGATGATCCAGTCATTATAGTCCCTGTACTAAGAGGGGTTTTATTCTGTAGCAAACTTGGCTGATAGCATTTAGCCCATTGTGCACATGTATGCAAGGTATTTGTCAAAGATTGAAGTGGACTTTGTACTGTCAAGTTGTCAAGCAATATAAGCACTGCACCTCCCAATATTTGAAAACAAGTTAAACAGACGTCATGGCCAGTGACAAATCACTCTTGCAATAGCAACTGACCAATGTTGATGGCCGCCTTATTCGCTACCCTGTTATTTTGCGAATTGTCTCGTGGTTTTTCCTTTGAACCCGAGAAGTCACTTGATCCTGCTCCTGTCTGTGTGAACATGAGTTATGGGGCCAGGAGAATACACTGGTCAGTCCTATCTCTCTGTATGGTCATATCTCAGTGCAGTCCATCTCTTATTTTAAGGGGGGGGATGGATCGCCCTGGGCTATCAATAATACGAGGGGTGGCCAGCAACTTGGTAACTGCCATTTTGTACAACTGAAATCATAGGTCTCCCCATTGAGTCCACAAGGTGAAATTGATAGCACTGTGACGTCATCCATGACTATTCCATCGCCATGGTAACAAAGCATTCTAGATTGTTTCGATAACGTCATCATGTTCTAAAAGCTCTGAGCAAGAGAAGTTGATTGAGCAGAATGTTCTCAGCTTTGTGAAGCAGCCATGTTATTGCCTCCTGGGTCTTTAAGATAACATTTATGTCCACACAGGTCTGTGTCATATGGAATGCATGGTGGGTGAACATCATTTTGTGACATCTCACTCATGTAGCATAATAACATGGTGGGGATTCTTCTGCACTTAATTTGCCATGGCTCAGGACGCCAATGCTACATCATAAGTTACAGTATATTTTTGTGTTATGATAGCACTCATAGCAGTAAAAAGGAGAGAGATATCTTCACTCCACATAATTATTATCTGTTCAATGTAATAAGCTGGTGCAGGCCTAAGCCTATAAGCCCACATTTCTCCCGAGTAATTGCCTTCTGAACTTACTTTGATAGAGCGTGGCATTTAGAGCTATATAGCAACTTCAAACTTGGTAATTGGCTGACCTGTGAAATGTGTATACATGGCTATAGTGCTAATTTGTTAGATTTCCGACTTCCAGGCCTACCTGTAACGTTCTAAATAGCTTAATTAAGGCCACTTTGATTCTGACAGCTCCTTGTTTGACTCCCATAATTGAAACAGAGTCCATGATCCAGTATCTGCAGAAGCCATTGCCTAAAAATAAGGATGAGTTACAGGGTTTTATGTTGCACTAATTCGACATATACTAAATGATTATCATATAGGGCAGACAGGGTCCAAGGTAACGAGGCACAGGACGTGTTAGACAGATGTTTCATCCGGTGGCAAGTGTGCACCTCGCCTCATTGCCATGGTCCGTGTCGGTGCTATTTAAACAAATTGACAGAGTCCATCTTGAGGTCTTCTTCTCTTCAATTTCACACTTTCTGCTTTCTGTCACCTTCTCTTACAGGCAATTTCATTAGTACGCGATTCTAAGCCTCTTTACACACTAAATACATAGCATTTTTGCTTAATCTGATTGGTTTAGAAACAACAGATCGTCACACAGCTAATTTATCAAACGTAGCAAGTGTACACATTGCATTGATCCCTTACAGGCAACTGTGAATGACCAGAATCGCATGGTAATGAAATCACCTGTAACTTTCGTCTTGCTCTCTCCAATACAAGCAGGAGGTGAAGAGAGGGTGGACACCCTGCCGAGATGTTCTGTCCATTGGACGTTTGTGTTCACAACCCAGAGGTCCATACAGAGGTCCATGCAAGTCCATAGAACATGGACAGAGGTGCAAACCTCACTGAGCCACTCAGCCACAACCCGCAGTCCTCATAATTGCACCTTTGCAGCATTCATCTCAGGATTGCCATTTCAAACTTCAGGATGAAAAGAAAGCTGTGAATGGAGTCATAATGTGTGGAAATTGGAAGGGAGAATGTTAGCTTCATGAAATCTGGAAATGAGGAGTCGTTCAGGACACCTATAGGTCTCCAATACAGGTCTAGTAACGGTCTAACTAATCAGTAAACACAAGTCAGTGACTGAAGACTCATTTTGAGTTAGAGTTAGAGTTAGAGTTATTTTATTTAAAATGCATAATGTAAATACAGTACCCTCCAGATAATTTCATACAATACACCCGATAGTTTTAAAACAAACAAATGCATCAAAGGGTAACAGCGGAGTTACAAGTAACTATAGGATTGCTGCCCCAACTTTTGAAGTTATTGGCTTTCCTGAGGACAGATTCTAATGATCTGACACAAAAGTTAGAAACATCCATGGTGTTCTATTCAAAGCATCATGAATACTACCAAATTGGTAGTATTCCTGATGCTTTGAAGTACCAATATATTCGATTATTCGAAGAAAGGGTCGAAAATTAGTCTCATCAACGTTTTTGTGTGGTCTGCTTGAGGTAGTTTTATTGCAAATCAGCTCCTCTGCACCTGATGAGGTAGTGGAGGTACACATAGTCCCTGCATTTTAAGACTGCCTCGTTGTGAGACCAATTAACTTGCCTTATGTGACCACCTTTCTCCCACACAAAGTGGACATACCTCAGCCCAACTAGGGATCACTTCATTACTGCAGAAAGGAGAGGGGCCAATGAAAATGAGCATTTGTTTAATTTATAAAATTGCACAAGAGTAAAAGACATGTGGCCCAGGGAAAGTCCAGGAGCCAAATATTGAGATGTTGAAATGGCCAGTGGGCAGAAGGTCATCGTTGCAAATTACAAGGCGAAGAGATCACTGGAGGGCGCCACCTATGCCCTTTCTTTGAAGAAAGTTTTAAAAAATGATTTACAGCAAAAGTGGAGGAAACAGAAGGTGGTGGGAACTATTAGGGGAGAAGAAGAGGGGAGGGGATCACAGCAGACCTCGGCGGGCTCAGTTGGGGGTGCACATTTGGGTCAGGAAGTCAAGTTATGGCGAATTCTTGAACATCAATCCTAGCCTGTGGCAAATATAATTGCAGCTAAGAAGTTAATGTCATGAAACTTCAACCTCAAAAAGTTGTAAATCATTCGGATGTATAAGTGTACTGGCAGCAGGGAGCCATGTGAAATCAAAACAACCCATTAAAGTTGAATGCATTGCACTATTTACCTGAGATTCATAGGGTTTTATGATATTTGTCAACCACTGAGATACAAAGCGAGCACTTGAGCCCACTGGAGCCAGTGATTAGCTGAACAAATTTACAAAGTATAAACTTTAATAACATGGAAGGTGAAATTAACTGTCAAATCTACATTTTGTTGCAGGTGCAAAAATCAAGGAGGGTTCATTAAAATTCACAGCATATGAAAGAGTTTGAATCTGAAATTGGCAACCATGGCCATATGATTAGAGGTTAGGAATATGCCTACTCAAACAGTGCTAATTGGCAGGCTAATGCCATAAGTTACTTTTATATCACTTTCCTTGGCATATTTTAACTTTTAAATGAGGTTTATAAAGTTGAATTTGCCTGACAATGGCTGTAGTGGATAAGTCAGTTTGCTTATCAAAGACTGTCATGGCTGGCCTGTGACCATTGGCCTAAGTGCTTTCTGATGAGCACCATATGCTTGGGACCCACTTATCTCCACTCAGCACTTTCAGATCTCTGATCTCGATCATCTGAGCGATCACAGTGATCATCTGAGTGAACTGTAGGCCTATAGGAGATCTTGTGATCATCGATCCAATAATGGCCGATTGATGGACTGCCTGATGGTCCAGTTGATAGCTGGTGAATTTTAAGTTGGTACAAACTCATTGGCGATTGAAGGTAAACTTCTGACGCAGCTTGTACTCTCATGCTCTCTGGCTGTTGTATCTGATTATTCTCTGTAGTAATTTTGTTGACAGATATCTCTGGTCATTCTCCCTGGTCATTCTCCCTGGTCATTCTCCTTGGTCATTCTCCTTGGTCATATGATCATTCTCTCTGTTAATTTCTGACTATTCTCTCAGAGCATTCGGTCTGACTGTAAAGTTCTCTGACCGTTCTCTCCGACCGTTCTCTCTGGCCGTTCTCTCCGACTGTTATCTCTGACCGTTCTCTCTGACCATTCTATGTGACTATAAAATTTTCCTTGGCTATTGACTCTGGAAACGCTCTGTAGCGATCTGCCAAGGCCTTTCTCTGTATCTACAGTCACCCCATATATTATAGTCATTTATTACCTGCTCGGTTCTTCATTTAATGATCAGCATTTCAACCAGCGGTTCCTGTGGTCAGGGGGTGTGTCCATCAGGTGACCAATGCAGTGTGCATT
Organism: Platynereis dumerilii; assembly: GCA_026936325.1. Lineage (NCBI taxonomy): Eukaryota > Metazoa > Annelida > Polychaeta > Phyllodocida > Nereididae > Platynereis > Platynereis dumerilii. The sequence goes on along the minus strand of JAPTHN010000089.1, from coordinate 1,141,532 downwards.
TGATGGATGGGGCCTATCATTATCTGTCTTATGATGGATGGCCCTCCCAGACATGATGGTCAGCCATTGGTCAGCCATTGGTCTGCACTATCACTTGACTATCGGTGACTGTGCCACCCCTGGGTCACCCCTGGGCCCCGGTCCACTTCATTAGTCCAAATCAAAAACGCCGGACAGGGCCTCACTGGTTCTCACTGGTCAGACCAATCCATTTCATATTCGTCAAGAGAGATAAAGACTCCTGTCATGGGGCCAGTGTCTTCACAATACACCCTTCTGTGGTCTTCAATGGTCTTCAATGGTCTTCTGTGATCTTTGTTAGTCTTGAGAAGTTGAGAAAGTGACTTTTCAAACTTCAAATCACCGTGAAGCAGAAGACAGTTCACCCAGCAACGAATGACAGTGAAATGTAATGAGAAAACAATATGGCACATTTCAATTTTGAAACATAGGATGTACAGCAGCAAACCCTCAGCATGGTGTCATTAATAGGGCAAAATATAATTTTAATTATACCACGCGTCAATATATTACAAGCAGTATATATTATAGTCATGCAAATTTTACATTGTTTAATTATCATATTGGTTAAACTTGTGCCACTATGATATCTAAGGCCAAATCAAACATATATGGGCAACTGCTTGATCATTGTATCCATCTTTTAAAACCACCATATTTCAATTGGTCACTTGACAATCAGTGACTATCTATTATTTTACAGATTTAAAAGGCAAATTGAGGGTTCTGTCAACAGCTGTAGAGTGGTCCACAGAGATGAAAGGGAGATGTGATGATGAGGAGATAAGAACAGTCATCATTGCTACCGTGCCCTCCTAATGCCCTCCTGATAGGCAGGGTCCTGGAATTGATTTCTGGCTGTAACCTTTTGGTGAACTGTGATGGAACATGTAACACTTCAATTGTAGTCCATTTAGCATTGTTTCTATGATAACTGAATGTGTTTCTCTGACGATGATCTGATATGCCAACCTTCACTGAGGTGTAGCTACATCACTGTACACTGCAAATAAAAAATGATTGCTAATGGCTCCGATGTTTCATCAATAGTTCTCAGTGTGAAAAGTAATATATTATTGTTATCCTATGAAATGTTAGCCTTTGGATTCCATTTATACCAATATCACCCTGAATCATTTGCAATTAAGACACAATGTTCCATGTATATCCACATCAATCAATGTTAGCTCATGTGTGGCAACAATTGTATTTTCCACACTTCAGAGTCACTTCCTAAGTGTCCCTCTCATTCTGCGATGGTCCACAACATGCAATCTGCTCGTGGAGTCTGCCGAGTCCCATTTCCTGTATTTGCTTCATGTGAATGTTGGTTAAGTACAGTTAAGATACCGTAAAAGTCTCAGCTTTACCCCATCATGCTGATGGTATACCATTGTCTACCCTCGTTACTGATTGTTGCTGATGCCCCCTGGGGACCTTAATTACCCTTCACTGAGCCTTGCCCCAACAGTCTCCATATCACTGGTGGTCACTGAGTGTTACCCCATTACAGATTTGAAGACACCTTGTAGCCCAAAATCCCTGGTCCCTTTAAGAGACCCCCTGTTGCCCTCCCTTATCATTTGTTAATTGCTTATCTTGCCTCTGAGGTATCTTTATCTTAATGAATCTTTAATTTTTAGATATAGATATAAGACAGATATGATAAGGGCAGCTCTTAGAATTTGTTCTGATTAGTGAATCCATCATAGAGGTAAGCTAAATTACTGAATTAAATAATAAGAAAAAAAAAGAGACATGGCAGAAACAAACTGATGGTCGGCTTAAATCGAAAATAGTCAATAAATAAATAAATATATAAATCAATCAATCAATCTATCTCTATCTATCTATCTATCTATCTATCTATCTATCTATCTATCTATCTATCTATCTATCTATCTATCTATCTATCTATCTATTTATCTATCTATCTCTATCTGTCCATCTATCTTTCCATCTATCCATCCATCCATCTATCTATCTATCTATCTATCTATCTATCTATCTATCTATCTATCTATCTATCTATCTATCTATCTATCTTTCCATCTATCTTTCCATCTTTCCATCTATCTATCTATCTATCTATCTATCTATCTATCTATCTATCTATCTATCTATCTATCTATCTATCTATCTATCTATCTATCTATCTATCTATCTACCTTCCTTCTGCATTTACTTGACATTTACACAACTTTTGTTTTATTTGTGAAGCTACCTGTTCAACACACTGGTAAAGGAATGGCATGATACTCTGATAAGGACACAATCAACCTATTATCTTTATCAGATTGTGCATTATGGCTACTTGGGAGGCATTCTGCATATCTATGAAGTGAGGAGGATTTTCTTGTAAACTATCTTAATCAGGAAGAGATATGCTGGACCCTGGGCAGTCACCTCAGATCATTTATCACCTGTCTTCACCCATCCAGCTGCCATCTCTTATCTGTCTGTGCCCTGTGCCAGTTCAGTTTTCTTTGGGATGCCCAAGCTGCTGGACTGACTTTTTGCTCTTTCACTCTTAATTAGCCCCACCCTCTGCTTACATTATCTGATAACTGCCCCCTTGTCACCTATAATGGTTATGCAACTGCCCCTCTTCTTTTGTCCCCTCTTCTTTTTTCAAATCTACTTATCAAACTTGCTTAATTGCTTTACAGCCTATTTGTTTGATATGCAAAAAGAGAGGACAACTTCATGATGAAAAATGCATTTTGTAATAGTCCATGAAGTGGCAGCATCAGACATTTAACATGGGAACATGGGGGCTCCTTCATTAGTCATGATTAGAGAAGGCTATTTGATTCAACACATGCTCCACATATAATGAAATATGTACTTCATGGACTTTTGTTACCTGAATATGAAGGGTATATTTAATTCTGAAGGTACATGTACAAGATAAAGAATGTTATTCATTTTCTGATATAGATACAGTTGCTCTCGAAAGTAAGTACACCCATTGCTATTTTTCAAACTTTTGTGTCTCAAAGGTAAAAGTTATTATATATACGATACGATACGATACGATAATACTTTATTGAATCATTGAAAACAATGAAACTCATTTGATTTACATGGCTCTATCACACACTAACAATAAAATAGTGTGAACTAAACACATGTGCATACAATTATATCACTATATGGTATGGAAAAAATGGTCATTGCAAAAGTAAGTACACCCTTCTTTTTCCAGGCAGTCAATACCTTGTGTTTCCTAATCGGGTGGCCAATATAGCTTGTAAATTCTTCCTTTACCCATGAATAAGGCTCTAACATCTTTGCACTGGAACTTGCGGCCATGCATCCATGTAAGACTGTGTCACCACTGAATGTCTGGGAGATTCCCTGCATTCACCCACTTTTTGAGGTCAAACCACAACATCTCGATCGGATTCACATCTGGGTTTGGCTGAATCTTTCAAAAACCATGTATTTATTTTAATTTATTCAGGATTTTGTTGACACACTTCTGTATTTGTAATAGTTGTCCAACTGGAACACCCAAGAACTAGGGCTATCACGATTACACAATTTCAAAATTGATTAATCTATAGCCTAAAATCGAATCGTAATCGATTAATCGCCGTTTTCCCACCATTCTAGAGAGCAACTGAAGTTCTGTGTCTTTTTATATCATTTTCTTGAAGCAGAGCCAAGAGACTTCGATATTCCATTGAAAATGTTAATGGCAATTAGTACTTCACACTTCATTCACTCCAATCTGCTTCAATCAGGCAACACCAATCCAATTACCCAATCCAACTGACCAATCCAGTTGCAATTCACTCTTGACACTTGGAAATTTATTGCCATACAGTGTCTTCCAGGTACGAATATACAAATAAAAGATTAATCGATTTTGCAAACTGGAATCGATTTTTAACTAAAATCTAATCGGCGGCGATTAATCGGTTAATCGTGAGAGCCCTACCAAGAACACTTTAAATCAAGATGTACTTCAGCAATTGGGCAACATTATCTGCTAGGACTTCATATCAGAGCTTTGAATTCATGATTTCTTCCACATGAACCAGTTTTCCAGTTTCTGATGAGGCAAAAAACCCACTCTGCATGATATTCCCACCTTCATATTCCCACCTTCATGCTTCACTATTGGCACCAGGTTCTCCTCTTGGAAAGCTGTGTTCCCATTGCAGCAAATGTATCGGTTGACCATCTGACCTTAGAATTCAATTTTAGGATCATCTGTCCAGAGAATAATAGCCTAAAAGCTTCCGGTTTATAAAAATGCTACTTGGCAAAGTTTAGACCCCCTTCCTTGTGTCTTTTTATCAGCATGGGCTTGTTTCTCGCCGTTCTGGCAGTGAGGCCTTCTTCATTCAAATGTCTCTACATAGTTAACGTGTAGACATGTATTCCAGATGATGTCAGTTGCTCTTGTAATTATGTGGATGTAACCTTAGGGTATTTTGCTGCTTCCTGTATTAATTTCTTGGATGTTGTGCAAGACATCTTTGTTGGTATTCCCATCCTGCTTGATAAGTTTGTGTATTTTTGCTCCTTTCATTTGAATAAAACTTCCAGACAGTTGATGTGTGAACCCCAAGTTGTACAGAAATATTCTTATATATCCAAATTAATCATTGTAGATGTAAATAATATTATTTTTTAGCCTTTTAGACAGTTCCTAAGTTCTGGGCATGGCGACAGACCCATGACTCATACCATAATGACTCGATTAAGCTAATTTAAGGATAATCAACTGTAAGTACTGCTAAGAAGGACCGAAATTAAAATAAAGGTGCCAAAATCAACCAGGCAGAACAACAAACATTTTAGGGTTGCAAGGCAAAAGCAAATTGACCAAAACAGAGTGTATAAAGCAATAAAAAGGCTAACTATTGTGAGGGCGTACTTACTTTTGCAATGGGTTATTTTTTTCATTTGAGGTCAAAGGTCAAAATGACCTTGATATTCTAAGAAATCCAAATTACATATTATGTAAAGCTTCAAAGAGATACACTTTATTGCAAAAATGAGATGACAATCATGACCTGATATTAATTAATGAGTCAAATGCAATAATCCTGCAGGGGTGTACTTACTTTCGAGAGCAACTGTATGTCTATGGTATAGGTAATTGCCAAAAGTGGACCTGCTTTCTGCTAAACTGGCCTCTTTGATCCTACTTTTCCCCATACAAATCCTGCAATCAAGTTACATTGTATTGTGTCGAACTTCATATAATTTAATGGACATTTCAGTGGCGTGTATCTTGGAGGGGCCATGGCTCTCCTAACGCCCAAAATGAACATAGGAAAGACAGGAAAAGCCACACATCATCCCGTAGTCCCCCGTGTTATCCTCACCGGGCCATTTCTAGATATGCCCTTGGACATAAAGTTTTAGTTACTGAATTATTCTGACAGTTGCTTTCCTTTCAATTGAATAACAACTAATCAATAGCTTTGGTCAGATTATTTTAGATATTCGTGAAATCGATCAATTCACAGACCTTCTATTTTTTGCCAAATTTGGAAGCATTGAAAGTTATTGAATCAAATAACATTGCTTCCTCACCAAACTGTCCTGCTTCTCCCTTCTCCGGATGGCCCCTCCCCACTTCTCTCCTCCTCCCTTCTCCCCTACTCCCTTTCTCCCTTCTCCTTTTACTCATCCTCCCTTTCTCCATACAAAAATATACCAAATTTCCCTTAGACCTTTCAGAAGACCTTCAAGCAGTCTAAGAGGTCAGCAGGCTCAATTTAAGGGGGGCTAATCGGCCTATATTCAAGGCAGGTTAGTGGGCGGGGGGGTGTGTTGTTTTCGTAACTCCAAACGATTAAATCACTTTACATATTGTGAAGAAATACTGAATAGAATTTAGTTAATTTGACAGTTATAGAATGTCAAACATGACTGAAAGATATCAATAAACAAATCTCTTGAATAGGCAGGCCTAATAGCTTTAAGTGATTGGCCTATTGCCACGCCAATGAAGTCCAAAATGGGAATAGATCTTAACATACAATTATTGTCATCGGTGAAGTTAACATTATTGAAAAGTAAACCAAATTTGGTGAATTATGGATAATTAGCATAAGACCCGTGAAAGCATGTATGAAAGGGAAGGGGAAAAATAAAGGGTGTTTTCTAATGGTCTATGGTTACATTATGGGGAAACATCACGTCAATTTCTGTGACTGTAATTTGAATCAAACCTGGCTAAGGACATTTTAGAGAATACAGAAAAGCTGCTTGCAAGTTTTCATAAGTGAGCAATCAGTAGTTTGGCAGGAGTAGCGTAAGGGGTCTGTGAATTAATAGTATGATGATGATGATGAGCTATTATTCGATGCAAAGTCAGATGGTACGAAGATTGAGAAAAATCAACAAAATATTTCCTAAACCTTGAAAAGAGAAATTATAATAAAAAGGTGATATCAAGACTGAAAGACAAGAATAACCAGACTCTCTCACAGCCAGAGGAAATCAGGAAAGAAATTTTCGACTATTATAAGAAACTTTATAGCTCAAGAATGAGAGAGAACAATATCCCAGAAGAATCTCAAGAAGTCTTGGATGCTATAGACGCCAAACTTACAAATGAAGAATCGTTACAACTTGAAGGAGATATAACAGAGTCAGAATTACTGGATGCATTAAAAGTAACACCAAACGGAAAATCACCAGGTAGTGACGGTATTAGCGCCGAATTCTACAAAGTATTCTGGACTGATATTAAAGCACCACTACTCCAGAGCATCAATGAGGCTATTAGAACGGGAGAAATGTCCACAACACAGAAACATGGAGTTATCACATTAATCCCTAAGCAAGGAAAAGACCCATTGCACCTGAAGAACTGGAGACCAATTTCGTTACTGAACCAGGACTACAAGCTGGTGGCAAAATGTTTAGCTCTGCGAATCAAGACGCACCTTAGAGGCCTGATTCACTCTGACCAGACGGGATTCATAAAAGGCAGATACATAGGAGAGAACATCAACAAAATACTGAGCATCATGGAAATTGCTGAGAAAGAAGAGATACCAGCTATAATCGCCGCTATCGACTTTGAAAAAGCCTTCGTCTCCATGGAATGGAAATTCATACACAGAGCTCTAGAAAAATTTAACTTTGGAACCACAATGATAAGATGGGTGAAAACGCTATACAGAAGAACTGAGAGTTGTGTCCTGAACAACGGATGGACAACACCGTCATTTGAACTTGAACGAGGTGTAAGGCAAGGATGTCCACTTTCACCATACCTATTCATTCTAGCAGCAGAAGCTTTAGCATGCTACATAAGAAAAAGCAAGGACATCAAGGGTATAACAATCATGGGAAAGGAACATAAGCTGAGCCAGTTTGCGGACGATACATGCCTGATATTGAAATATGAAACAGCAACAATAGACTATGCACTACTAGCATTTGATAAATTTCAACGGATATCTGGTTTGAAGGTAAACTACGATAAAACTGAGCTTTTCCCAATAGGAGCAATCAAAGAAAATGTTGTACCGCTATACTCAAAGAGAAACATCAAATGGTCCCCAAAAAGTGTCAAGATCCTAGGAATACACATAACAAACAACAAGAAGGATCTACTAGCAAAAAACTATAAACAAATAGTCACCAGGCTGGAAAATATTATCAAAATCTGGAAAAAAAGGAATCTCACTCTATATGGCAAAGTTCAAGTTATTAAAGCACATCTCCAATCTCAGCTTGTCTATCAATTAACAGTACTACCATCTCCACCTATATCATTTCTCAACAAAGTACAGAAAATCCTCTACCAGTACTTATGGGACAACAAGCCTGACAAGATCAAGAGAACGATAATACTGAACTCCAAAGATAAAGGCGGTCTCGCAATGCCAGACATAAGACAACAGAACTCAGCTTTAAAAATAAGTTGGATACAAAGAATTATGAGAAACCCAGATAGTGCCTGGTCACTGTGCGCACTAGCCAGCTTCCCGAAAGGAGGTTTACAAATACTGAAAGGGAACATCTCTTCACAAGATCTCCAACGTCAAGAACTCCTGCCGACAAACATATTCTGGAGCGAGGTTCTGACCAAGTGGGCAGACTACAGCCACAAAGAATTGAGTGAACTGACAGAGGAAGAAGTAAACGATCAGCCGCTTTGGTGTAACAGCCATGTTAAAATAAGGAACCAAGTACAATATTACAGTACCTGGCAAAGAGCAGGAATAAACCAAATAAAGGACCTAAAAGACGAGCACGGAAATATGCTTAACTATGAACAATTTTATATACGCTACAGACTCAGAACAAATTTTATGGAATTTTATAGCATGAGCAGTGCAATACCGAGAAATTGGCGATTAAACAAACAATGACCACTCAACTTAATGTTGCTGAAGAACTAAGCAAGGTCTGCAAACCAAGCAAGATGGTATACCAGAAATTAATAGAAAGAGAAGTCAAAGACCCAGAAAGTCTACCAAGCAAGTGGCACGAAGAACTCCAGACAGCAAACTCCGAACTAAACCAAGCACAGCTGAGGAAAAGCTTCAGAATGATATACAAGAGCACGCAGTCAACAAAAATAAGGAGTTTTCAATACAGATTTTATATTCATCGAATATTGGGGATAAATGAGAAACTACACAGGTGGAAGATCAAGGATAGCCCATTATGCGATCTCTGTAAAAAAGAAGTGGAAACATACAGCCACCTACTTTGTAAATGTGAGAAAGTACAGAATATTTGGAAAGACGTGCAAGAATGGACGATGCAGAACACAGGATTTCATCTAGACATTACACCGACGACAATTATATTTGGGACCCTCCGCAACAAGGTACTGGACCTCATCCTGAGCGCAACAAAGCTATAAATTTATTATTGCAAAATGAGGAAAAATACAGCCCCACAAACAGAAGAACTTATCAGACGAATACAAGAAATCCAGAACATAGAAAATAACGTGGCAAAGAAAAACAACACCCTAGAAAAGCATGAAAGGAAATGGAATTATCAACATCAACTGACCAACAACCCTGGAACATAGTTCTCTGAAATCTGAAATTTCTGATATTTGATTTTTGATATTTTATCTATCCTAACTATCGATTACCATTACATTTGTTTTTATTGGCTGGCAAATAAATTCTATAAAAAAAATTAAAAAAAATGATGATGATGATGATGATGATGATGATGATGATGATTTGAAAAAGTCTGAGGTTTGATAATAATTAAAATATTGCAAAATTAACCAGACAATTCTGTAATAGTTACAAGAATACACTTCATCAATTTTGAATGTAACTTACAAATATGTAAATAGGTCAGCTATACTTATATGATAAATGCTATTAAATACAAGTATTACAATGGAAAGGTTTCAAGAAATGATAATGAGATAAGACTTCACCCCTATAATAATTTGATACCTGAGCAATGATGCATTTAATGGATATCTTAGGTTATGTAATCAGTAAAGGGTACTTGAACTATATAGTTAATTTATCTTAAGGTGGCTCGATACTCGTGAACTTTCTAAGATAGGATTTCTAAAAAATAGTTTAGAATGATCCAAAATATAGTTTATAGCAATGATATGTAAAAAAAAGTGGTCGCAACCAGCCTTTTTTCCAAAATATTTGATGTTATGTGCAAGAAAGTCAGTCCAAGCAAACCTGAAAAACTCAATTTTTTTCTTATCTTTCTTTCTGTGAAATTTGTCCTGCCATTCAGTGGTCATGCATCCCATATTATGAAATGAAGCATGAAATTGAAGAAGAAACTTCAATGGAACTGCTGATTACAATTTCAAAGAGATATATTTAGTTTAAAGGACTTTCCAAGGGGCTCGGAATAAAAGTTTTGATTTTTACTATTTTAATTTTTTTTATAAACCATGGCGCTAAAAAAAATTGACGGGATAGGATTTCTCATTTCTTTGTCATTAATTTCCAAATATTGTTAGGAACAATAAAATGCATAAGAGAAGGTTTGCTACCGCGATAGAAATTGAGATAAAAATTTATTTATATCTCAAAGTCAATTTTTAGAAATTAGACCTGCTTGCCGAAAATCGCGAGTAAAAAGTTTCTATTCGGACCATAAAGCTGAATCTCTGGCATGTTATAGTGCTGTTCATAGCGCATCCAATGCTCCAAACCAGAAGTTTCTAACCCTAATAGAAGTGACGCAAATGGCAAACGAAGCGGCAGTCGCACAGAATTATAAAAAACCAAAAAACCAGTCCACAGAGCTCAGCAGACTGTTGTTGCTATGGTGACGCCGCCATTGCTGCACCATGAGTAGCGAGCCACCTTAAAAATAGTTTTTTAAAAATGCTCTATGTTAAAAAATTATATGAAAAAGTTTATGTTGTTTTTGAGCAATGATGAACCTCCCCCACCCCATCACCCCACCATAAACAGCAGACATGGAGTATGGATGGATGGATGATTGGGGCTTAATGTCCTGTATTTATGCACTTGGTAGGCTAATTAGGACAGGAGGACACAGAATGATGCAGGCACTGTGTATGAAAGCTGCAAACTAAGATTTGGGGGGGGGGGTGGTCATTAAAAGAAATAACCCCGCCCCCTCTCCTAAAATCTGATATAACCTTCATACTTCTATTCATTAAAAAAAAAAAGAACATGTAGCCTACCCAACAAAAAAAACCTGGATCCACCCCCTGCATTGACTTTATTTTGACAAACCGACCACGATTTTGGAAATGAGGGATTCAACATTGATTTATATTAAAAAATAAAGCCCAATCTTTATTTCCAAAAATAAGGTAGATCTTTCATTCTTTTATAATGCGAAAATGAACAAGCTTAAATTCCATGAAGAGTGATATTCTCTCAGCCAAATAGTCTGGAGTAAGCCCAATATCATTTGACTGGATATGAAGACTGTTCTTCATTTTATTCAATCAGCTAAATAATGAAGTACAGTATTTAATTTGCTCAAGCAATGAAGACCATTCTTCATTTTCATCCTGAATTTGAGAGAATGAAGACCAGCTTTTATTTTGTAGAATTGTGTAGAAATGAAGAATGGTCTTCATTCTCAACAGTTGTGTAATCTATACATGAGAAAGAAGGACGTCCTTCTTGTTTCTTTAGAATGAACGCCGGTGTTTATATGAAAGTGCAAAAAGTCCATGAAGTACGTATTTCATTCTGGGGTGGAGAATGGGCTGATTTGATTTGTCATAACTGAAATGTGTATGCATCTTTGAATCAAAGATATCATGTCTTCACTCATCTATTTAATTTATATTACTAATTACTATCTGCATGCCAACCCTCTTATTTCCCTAACTACCAATCTATCTATCTATCTATCTATCTATCTATCTATCTATCTATCTATCTATCTATCTATGTATCTTTCGATCTATCTATCTATCTATCTATCTATCTATCTATCTATCTATCTATCTATCTATCTATCTATCTATCTATCTATCTATCTGTCTCTAAAATGGAATCCACCATATCTCTTTCTTGACAGGAAATGTTGAGTATGCCATATGCCATCAATTACCTCATCAATTACCAACCTTATCACCTGGTTATTATGTTATCAGATAAAGACAAATTGTTGTTTCATGCATTTACAATTCACTTACATGTAAATCACGGACTTCTAAAAACAAGGGCCAGTCAATTCATGGGGTTGACCATTTTTAAAATAACTTGGGTGTTCTTTGAAATGGTGAAATATAATTAAATTTTGGGCAGTCTTGAAATAAATCATTTCTGCTTGGGGTATTTCTTAATTAACAAGGTGTTGCTTGATATTGGAATAAATATTTGGGGACTTCGTTTTCTTGAAGTAAATAAATAATTACTCCTGCCACTAAGGTGAAATAAATAATTTCCCCACCAGGAAAACTCCAAGCCCCCCCCCAATATTCAATGGTTGCCCCCAAGTACATGTGCTGCAATTTCATAATATACCCGCTTCACTTATTGCTAAACACAGACCCATCATAACTTTAATTAATTTAGTGAGTAAATATCAGTGATGTTATAGCCAATAGCTTGAGACAACTTAAAGATAATGTTCAATGGCAAATCACTAAAGGTGTACTTACTTTCAAGAGCAACTGTATGACAGCTGGATCTATCTATCTATCTATCTATCTATCTATCTATCTATCTATCTATCTATCTATCTATCTATCTATCTATCTATCTATCTATCTATCTATCTATCTATCTATCAACCTTCTTGTCAGTTATTAATCATGGAAAAATTCTGTGAACAATAATTGTGTTTTCAATTCAACCAAGCCTATATCAAAGCACAAATTGTATCATGCCATGGTATTGTTCTGAATCCATTCAGGGTAAAGATAAGGAATAAGATAAGGGGGCCACCATTTAGTCTTAATGGGGGGGGTTATGTACTGCTGGACTCCATTGGTGTATTTTGCAAGGAAATAACTAGATAGATAGATAGATAGATAGATAGATAGATAGATAGATCGATAGATCGATAGATCGATAGATCATAGATCATAGATAGATAGATAGATAGATAGATTAATTGATTGATTGATTGATTTATAGATTGATTGATATAATTATCTGGATAGATGGATAGACAAGTTGTTTTGTTGACTGGTTGATTGATTAATAGATCAATAAATTAATTGACCACTTCAATAAGTAGATACATATATCAAGACACAATATGTATAACATTATTAAAGTAGAACTTTTAAAAAAATCAGAATTGTTAGACACAGGCCTTGAGTGTTTACATGTGGCAGCAGGAATTTAATCTGACACTCTAAATTATCAAATTAAGTTTACTTCATCAGTGTGACAATCTACCAAATTTATCAGAAGGTGCCCTATCTTTGAAATTGATAGGAATTTCCTTAATGAAGAGATACTATCTTCTTAGTAGATAAGTTGAGATATGCACCCCAGGTGTCCTATGCAGCAGTATGGGTCTCTTTGACCACCCTTTCCAGCTTCCTAACCCCTTCTTTCAGCTACAAAGGGTGACAAGTGGCTACAAGGGGCAACAAGCCATAACGACCAGCAAAGGCTCATAAATTAATTAATGAGGAATGTGCATCAGTAAGGCCCCATCACACCCCATCACGCCCAGTGATATGGGGCAATATTGGCAATATCATGGGGAACTTTTGATTAAGTGTACTGTATGTTTAAATGAGCGTCCTTGCCAAAAGTATGATTTGACTGGATCATAATGACAGAGATGCGTCGGAAATGCTTATGTCGAATTTAAATACAATGTTTTAAAGGTTAATTGTGTTTGTTGGGGGTAAATCTATGCCTAATATTAGATGCTGAATGACGCCACATTATGAAGCTATTTCTCATTTTCTCCCCACCCAAGGCTTGCCAACCATTACGAAACAAACATATTATTTAATGGGCATTGTCAGTGCTCATTTACTGTGGAAAAAAGTAAACAAGCAGCGTCTGTCATAAGTTGAGCTCATAACAGGTGATTTTCTCGGGGGTCATTAGGGTAAAATAGCTAAAAGAGAATGGGATTGTATTTTGGGGGTAAAGAAAAGCACAGGTATAGTGGGGCAATGACTCTACCCGGCCCTCCCCCCTCCCACCCCTAACCCTGCCCCTCCCATTCTGACCCCCAGCGGCTCATAATCCCCCAAAGATCAGATGTAATTGCGACCAACAGCTGAGTTTAGTCCTGAGTGACCATGGGTTTTTAGTCTGCCCAATGGCCACACGCACAGGTCATCAGGCCATCTCTATATGTCATCTCAATCCCATCAAGGACTGTAATGCTATAGCCATTCTATAGAGCTCCATTATTCCCCCATTCCACAATGATTCCACTCCATCTGCTGATGACTTTATCTTTCCTTACCTCTTTCCCTTCAATACACGTTATATTTGAGTAAATGGTTCTAACCAAGCATCATTAGCTTCACTGCTTCTTCTTAAATCTGTTGTTATTTTGTAACAATGCTCACAATCTGGCAGGCCGTTACAGTCAGGGAAGGACAAGTGGTTGTATTTTAAAAGGTCCTATCCTTTACGTCACATGATATGACATCACTTACTGGATAGAAGTCATCAAGCATGATATGGACATTTCAAGCATAAGGCCTGACAATGAGTCTTTTGATGTAATATTAGTAGTTTCAATCTATTTGCATCATTGCTGTGTCCTGCTGTCCAAATTAGCCTGCTGAGTGAAGAAATAAAGGACATAAAGTCTCAACCATCCATCCACCCATCCATATTGGTCCAGTCCTTGGATAAGTGCTGTCAATCTCGCTGATCTAGAGAAACAATTGGCCAAGCTACAAAACCCTAACTTTGCCAGGGGCACTATAGATGCTGTAGATTCTAGGGACCCTTGAATCTTGATTGACTTGGGGCTCTACATCCCACAACTCACCTGTTCCCCGGATTCCCCTGGCCTGCCCTGACTTCCCCTGAGTTCCCTGGGTCCAGAATGAAGCATAGAGACTCACTGGACACGACACTTTTCCATAAATCAAGCCCTGACCAGTGGTCACTCCAGTGGAGGCCACTGCTGTCCAGAATAGGGGTTACCCCTCTAATTACTAAGTATTAATTATGCATCCCATGCTGAACTGCAACCTGAACAAGCAGCGCTGGACAATCGCTCCTCCATGCTACACTGGTCAACATGTGGTCAGCCTGCTTTCTAATTAAACCAAAGTGCTCCCTCATCATTCTGGGCCTGGAAAATAAAAGGATGATTTTGGGTGATCGAGCTGATACAATGGTTTGTAGATGAAATGGTTTAGTTTATTAACGTGTTATCCAAATAGCATCAAATAGTAACATGAATTGCTACAAATTTTAGGAACCTTAAAACCCAAAAATAAATCAGTAGTTTTCAGGTGTTTAACTGATTACTTAATCTGCCAAGATGTTCCAGGTTACAGATCTGAAGAAGGGAGCTGCTGTTAGGGCTCCCCGACTGAAGTGAAAGGATCTAAACTTTCTGAAGGTATATGAAGGGTTTTTATAAATATAGTCTTTGCTAGAGTTTCTGCAGTGTATTTTGAAGATGCTATTTAATACTGTTTAATGACATTGAAGAGTGATCCTAATCTGCTTAGACAGAATAAGAGTTGCAGTGTATATATCCTTTACAATGAATGCAAATATCAGTACAATAGCCAACAGTTAGCTGGTGACTGTGGTTAGTGCGTTAAGTTGCTTGGTTGACTGAGTAACCACCAACTAATGTTATTCGAAATGCAAAAGCGCCATCGATCATGGAGTGATACATTTCCACAACCATCCGCACACCAACAACAAACAATGTAGTTCCTCTGCGGATGATTGTTTAGAGAACACAGTGCATGGCCATTGCTTCGTGGTCTCTGTTTCTGGCCCAGCATGGCAATGACTGCTGCCATAATTGCTGGGTTCAGGACTTTGTGGGGAACATATAGGGAACATAACCCCGAATAGCAATAGGAGGGAAGCCCCACGCGAAGAACTTAGTGACCAAGCAAAACTTATTTATGTTCCATTCGAATCGCTCCTGTGTCCTGGGCCAGTTATGACTATTAAGTATAGGTTAGGCCAGCAATCAGGCCATTCGAATCAGCCATCGGACCAATGCTGCTCATAGCCACTTGGCAGTTTGATGGGCCCAGATAAAACCACAGACCATTTATGAGATCATTTACTCAACCAGCAGAGGAGAAAAACATCCAGGCAGCTATTGCTCGAGTGTTATCCTCAGCAAGTGGACTGTGACAGAACGAGCGGGTAAATTATAGCCACCTCCAAGTCCAAGCAATAATGCCATTTCTTGGGACAGCCCAGTGGTGACACCAGCTTGCACGGTGACCAATCTCAAAGCTCTCAGCCCATTTGCTGTTTTACGAGGCCCTCGTTTACTAGAAATGAGTTATTTTGTGGTCTGCTTTTTTGTGTCACACTCTATTGTGTCCACCTAATAATGGTCACTCCTTTGGCGTTAGTTTAATTTTCTCAATTGGACAGTAACTGCCTCAAAGCCATTGACCTCCCAATTTGACTCTCCAATTGGACTGCCCTATTGGACTGCCTTGTCTGGTGAACCAGGTCCAGCTGCCAACCCGAGGGCACTGATATTAACCTCGGTTATTACTCGAGGTCTGCTAATATTGGGAGTGTAAGTCGAGGCAATTGTAAATCATTCAAACATGCTTGTGAAACCTATTTGCAATTGGGTCCTATTTGAAAGTTATTATAATAAAAAAAATAAATCACCCCACCAAAAATTCCAAAATAACTATATGTCTACCCAGCTGATGGCTAGCAAAAGTGTTAATTTTATTTTGGGAGCATGTGCTTTTCCTTACAAGTCCAGGGCACATTCGATTCAGTTTTCACAAAATAACACTTATTAGAGAAGTCGTTAATCACAACTGACATTGGTGTGTAATTACCTGACATTATGAGGAGCCAGCAGAACAATGTTGTGGCAAGAGGCAAATAAACGAAAACGCATCAGTGGGTTCTATTGCGCAGTGCTTAGTTTCAGCAGGCGACCCTTGTGCATTTTAACGAGGTAAAAGACACCCTGTGATTTGAAACGGACCCAGTCAACAGACACCCCAGTCCATCTCTGGTTGCAAGCTGGGGAGGGAAAGGAAGAGGAGAGGGGCCTCCTTACTAAGTTCTTAGTGGCTCTTGTTTGGCCCTCTGCTTATGCAAGTTCCCAGTCACCAACTGCTGTAGCATTTAGTAGGGCAACAGGAAAGTCTCAGTTACACATTCCCTACTCTGTGAAGGTCCTTGCATTGTTGTGATATTCAGACTGAGCCAAAGTAAAGTTTAGCAAGGGCCTGAGCAACTCCCAAAGTTCTGTCAACCCCAGACACAAGCACAATGGAAAAGAGACCACTCCAACCTGACTCCCAACTTACCTCAAAATTAGAAGCACTTTTTGGAAAGCTGACACTTTGGAGCACTTCTTTGCAATATAGGTTACACCTCCCCTATGCTAGACAGCCTAAACTGGAGCCTGGGTATTTCAGCAATTCAAATCCCATTCTTTTTCTTCACTGAATGAATTGTTTGTTTTGTCAATCGCCATTAGCACAACATGGTGTCAGAAAAATCTTTCATGAACCCATTTCTCATTATATTCTAATTAAAGAACCTCATTTCTATTCTGTGATGATATTTCCACTTAACTATGCAATGATTCAATAAGCAGAACTGAAAAGTTTAATAAATAAAAACAAACAATGCATCAATTTATAACCAAATATTGTTTGGAGCGATCTTTGTTACCACACCTGGTGTCCACTTAGTTATGCATTTTAAATCTAATCAGGGACGCTTACCCCATCTGTCGGTGACAGGGGGAATTGTCACTGCACTTCCGGTACTTTAGAAGCTTTCAGACGACGTCCTTGGATGACGTCACTGGTTGCAGGTGACCATTGTTCCTGAAGGACTGTTCAAGGACAGGTCATTTAGGTTTCTTACGAGAGGATGTCCTGCATGAAGCTTGTAATGGATGTAATTTCATTGAAGGAGTTCCCTGCTGAGGCAGTACTCATAAGAACAATGGGAGATTACTCCTGGATCCGAATTGGATCTGCTTGTTATGTAACCAACCAGGTCATTGCAGCAGTTGTAGCATGTTATGCTACTCAATGTAACACAGTCTAACACCAAACCACCTTTTTTAAAGCATTTTCCCCTCAATCTCACCATTCCTAACTCCAGCCAAGAAGACACACACCCCATGGAGTTCACTTGGATCGAATTGCACCTCCAAAACACTTTACACCCAAAACAAAGTGTAATAAATGAGTTCTTAAACTCCCCACATAGGCGTAGCATTGCTCTGACACCTTCTCTTTAGCAAGTCGTTTCATTTAATGTTCTGCCACCATCCGTCATGTTGGGATATCCATTCGATTCACACTTCCAAATCTCGTCTTACGAGACTAGAGGTGAGAAATGTCTTTTCTCTGTTACTCAACACCACCAGGGGGAGGCAAGGGGATGGTGCAAGGACGAAAGATACTTTAATAAATATCTGAGAAGGTCATTAAACTAGCATTTGTAATACTTTTGGCATCAGAGCTCTCAGATTATGCTCCATAGCCTCGCATCTCCATAGAATGGTCTTGGGAACTTAGAGAAGTCTTGGTGTCTTCTGTCAGTTCATCACTTTTCAACAGAACAAATCAGTCACTGATGCAGGTGCTGTGGGGTAGCAGAGACAGGACAGGCAGTCTTTCTGCTTCTTTGGGAGATTCAAAAGTCTGAAAAGAAACTTTAAAGAAAGAGACATTTGTGCAGACTGATCGTGTCATGTTCTCTCTTGTGCCTCCACCTGGAACTATAAACATTTGTGAAGGAATAAAACATCAACAGCCTCCCGGAGCAGCTAAATCCGAGATAGCTACTCCCAGATAGGATTTTGAGGGTAGTTGATGAATGCTTAGGAAGGAAATGGCAGCTTATTAGACTGCGATGGACCTCCTACCTGACAGAATCAGGCCCAATCAGCATAACAAGGGCCTACGAATGTCCAGAATAGCTGTAACATGATCTGGCCATAGGAGCAGCTGTCAGCCCTCCCTGCTAGTCCAGAAAGGGTCCATTGAGTCCTTAACAAGCAATGTAGGGATGTCTCGGAGTTCCCACCTTGACAGGTTGACAATGAGTCAATGCCAATGGGCCTACAACAAATTCAAGCCTATAGCTCAAGCAAGTAGGTGGACCCTGCATAGGGAATTTGGCATGTCCAGCTGGACAAAGCAGGGCTAAGCAGATAGGGGCTGCCTCAGCCTGCCTGGGAGGCGGACTCTGGTCATTGGATACCCCTGTTCAGATGTCAGTCGAGATCTTGTACTTTTGACTTGATAACAAAGGCTGACAGGAGAATGACCCAAGTACAATCCCTCCCTTCAAAGGTGTTGCAAAATACGATGTCAAGTTACGTCAGTTGGCGTCAAGGTAAAACTCAGAAAACTAAATGTACACAGGTAGTACATTCCATCTTTGTATTCATCTGTGCAAGGCATATTTTGTCCTGTATATTCTCTGGATGATTTTGGCCTACATAATATGTGGAGATTTTGTATGCACATTCGGACAGTAATTCAAGACAGGTTATACATAACTCCATCATTTCAAGTTGCCATTCAACATTTACACAACATTTGTCCAGTTGATGGCCACACTGAAAACATTTTGAAAGAGACATCCAATAACTTGACATAAGTATTAAGTGAGTATTAACTTGGTATGCAGTGTGCTTCTTCTGTCAACTGCAGCAAATCTGAAGACTCCCAAGTCCCAAAGTACATATTCTATACATGTGCTAAACCCCATACAATTTGTTCCAGAATAAAAGTTCTCCGATATACACAGACTTCAATAAAAGCCTGAAGAGAACAAGAAACCTTGAGCACCTCTGAAACTTCTCCAGAATCAAAGCAGAGTAGTGTTACCTGACAGTGTGGAGGGATTAGCATCTTGTTGCTTGTCACTCTGGATTGGGTAACTCAGCCAAAATCAAAGGTAGATGAAAGACTCAAGTCTCCCTGAGATCAGGTGATAAGCACCAGGGCTTTGTCATCTACATGTTGGTGTCGTTCTTAAATCTGGACAGACACTCATCAAGGATTCATTGGGGGTTCGTCAGACAAGAGGAGACACTCCAAGGAGACACTCGGTACAATAAGAGTTGGATTTCACTCAGCTTATTAGCTGACATTACTCATTACACACTCAATGGGGATCCTCTGTCGGAGTACTTCTAGTCGGGCAGATCAGAGGGGTCCCCCTGCACCCGTCTGAATATTTAACGGGACCAAGTTTTTTGGTGCCCTAATAATGTCCTTTTAACAAAAAGCCAATGTTAACAGGACTATCAATGTCCCATGGGGTTTTTACGGCGGCCATTTTGAATTGAAGTTGACGGCAGAAAAACGTCTCTTAGAAATTACAAGTTTAATTATCTCAGCAACTATTCAAGCTACATTCACAAATGGCACATCTATTTATATGTTTTTGGACATGCAGAATCTGAAAATGACATTAATTTCTTTCTAAATTTTAAATATCACCCCACTATGGCCAAATATTTACAAAAAAATCGCATTAATTAAATATTTCACCTTAGTTCAATTTATTCTACATCAGCCAGATAACCAGTAGCTCTGTGTGATGATCATATTTGACAAGCACTGAATATAAGCTTTCAAATGAGGTATAATATGTCCAAAAGAGATGATTATTTGATGAGCTGTGGTATTTCAAAGATTTTCATTTGTGATTCTGTGATCATTTAGCTGCATGGGCGAGGTAGAACTACCAGTCAGGTTGCAAGAGAGGTTGCCTTGCACCCTCTGGTATAGTTAATGGCACCCAATTTTTTGACTGCCAAATATTGTCTGGAAACATATTTTAGATGCTCCCATTGCCAATTATTGTTCCATGGGGTTTTTCTGGTGGCTATTTGGATTAACCTCTAAAATTTGTAAAAGTGTGGTTTTAGCATTATTTTTGCTTTCTGTGTTCAAGCAGCCACTGCTCTATCATAGTTTATGCCAGTGAAGAAAATTAAGTACTAAATTAAATTTTAAAAGACAGGGAGTTACTCATTCAAATGGTGTAAATAGTATGCTTGTAAGATGCTTGTGCTGGATGTCATAAAAATAATTAAACTCTTCCTCCCTGGGTTGCAAATTTCTTTGTGAGCATAAATGTGTCTCATAATTCATTTAATTTCATTTTTTTAATGAGTAGCCCTAGAAAAACATCTCAAACCCAAAGATGGATTATCCATTGATGTCAACTACCATCTGGCACATTTATTTTCCTGTTACTACAATTGTCAATCCTTCCAAAGCTAAATAAATGTTGCCGTCGGTGTCATAAATCTCCTCAGAAACATAAAATCTTCCCATTTATTTTCAATTTTACCTATCCTAATCACTAAATGACTCATCCCTAACCTACCAAAGGGATAGCCCATGATGTCACCTTTTTCTTGGCACCTTGGTTTCCTTGTTACTACAATTGTCTACCCTCCCAAAGCAAAATAAATGTTGTTGTCCGGGTCGAAAATCTCCTGTGAAACTCCAAAATCTAGCACGGATTTTCATTTCCACCTATCCTAATCAAATGGATGTGGATGGACAGCACCTTATGTCAGCTTTCATTTGGCACATTGGTTTCCTTGTTACTAGAACTGTCAACCATCCCCAAGCTAAATTAATGTTACCGTTAGTATCAAAAATCTCTTTTGAAACACAAAATCCTTCCATTCATCTTCAATTCTACCTATCCTTAATCAGTAGATGACTTATGCCTAACCAACCAAATGAATGTGGATGGATAGCATTTGGTTTCAGCTTTCATTTGGCACCTTGGTTTCCTTGATACTAGAACTGTTAACCCTACCAAAGCTAAATAAATGTTACCGTAGGTATAAAAAGTTCCCCGGAACCACAAATCTCCCATTTATTTTCAGTTCTACCTCTTCTTATCACTAGATGACTCATACCTAGCCAACCAAATGGATAGCCCTTGCTGTAAGCTTTAATTTGGCACCTTGGTTTCCTTGTTACTACAATTGCCAGCCCTCCAAATGCAAACTATGTCTTGGTCAAAAAAATCTCGTCTAAAACACAAAATCCTCCCTTGTATTTTAATTTCCACCTGTCCTGCTCACCAGATTACTCATTCCTAACCAATCCAATGGATGTGGATGGATGGCCCTTGATGTTAGCTTTCATTTTACACCTTGGTTTCCTTGTCACTAGAACTGTCAACCCTTCAAAAGCAAAATTAATGTTTCTGTCCAGGTCAAACATCTCCTCGGAAACACAAAATACTCCCATGTATTTTGATTTTCACCTATCCTAACCTCCAGAAAACTCATCCCTAACCAACCAAACACATAGCCCTTGATATCAGCTTTCAGGGGCTATCCATCCTCATCCATTTGGTTGGCTAGGAATGAGTGATCTATTGATTAGCATATGTAGAACTGAAGATAAATGGGAGGATTCTGGGTTTCCAAGGAGATTTTTGACACAAATAGTAGCATTTATTTAGCTTTTGGAGGGTTGACATTTGTAGCAAGCAGGAAACCAAGGTGCCAGATGAAAGCAGATATCAAGGGCTACCCATTCACATCCACTTGGTTGGTAAGGAATAAGTTATCTGGTGATTAGGATGGGTAGAAATTTAAAGAGACAGGATTATGTTATGTTTTCGAGGAGATTTTTTCGAACAGGACATAATATTTATTTTGCTTTTGGAGGGCTGGCAATTGTATTAACAAGAAAACCAAGGTGACAAATTAAAGCTACTATCAAGAGCGATCCAACCACATCCATTTGGATGGTTCATTATAAGTTATCTGGTGATTAGGATAGGTGGAAATTAAAATACAGGGGAGGATTTTGTGTTTCCGACGAGATTTTTTGACCAGGACATAACATTTATTTTACTTTAGGCGGGCTGGAAATTGTTACACAAGGAAACCAAGGTGCCAAATGAAAGCTGCCATCAAGGGCAATCCATCCAGATCCATATGGATGGTTCCTTGTGAGTTATCTGGTGATTAGGATAGGTGGAAATTAAAATACAGGGGAGGATTTTGTGTTTCCGACGAGATTTTTTTTGACCAGGACATAACATTTATTTTACTTTTGGAGGGCAGGACATTGTATTAACAAGTAAACCAAGGTGCCAAATGAATGCTGCCATCAAGGGCAATCCATCCAGATCCATTTGGATGGTTCATTATAAGTTATCTGGTGATTATGATAGGTGGAAATTGAGATACAAGGGAGGATTTTGTGTTTCCGACGAGATTTTTTTGATCAGGACATAACATTTAGTTTGCTTTTGGAGGGCTGGCAATTGTAATAACAGGGAAACCAAAGTGCCAAATGAAAGCTGACGATAAGGGCTATCCATTCTTATCCATTTGGTTGGTTAGGAATAAGTCAACTACTGATCAGGATAGGTACAATTAAAAATAAATGGAAGGATTTCGTATTTCTAGGGGAGATTTTTGATACTGACAGCATCATTTATTTAGCTTTGGGAATGTTGAAAGTTCTGGTTACAAGGAAACCAAGTTGCCAAATGAAAGCTGACATAAGGTGCTGTCCATCCACATCCATTTAATTGGTTAAGAATGAGTTATCAAGTGATTAGGATAGGTGGATATGAAAATCCTTGCAAGATTTTGGTGTTTCACAGGAGATTTTTCAACCGGACAACAACATTTTGCTTTGGGAGGGTAGACAATTGTAGTAACAAGGAAACCAAGGTGCCAAGAGAAAGGTGACATCATGGGCTATCCCTTTGGTAGGTTGGGGATGAGTCATCTAGTGATTAGGATAGGTAAAATTGAAAATAAATGGGAAGATTTTATGTTTCTGAGTAGATTTATGACACGGACGGCAACATTTATTTAGCTTTGGAAGGATTGACAATTGTAGTAACAGGAAAATAAATGTGCCAGATGGTAGTTGACATCAATGGATAATCCATCTTTGGGTTTGAGATGTTTTTATAGGGTTACTCATTAAAAAAATGAAATTAAATGAATTATGAGACACGTTTATGCTCACAAAGAAATTTGCTACCCAGGGAGGAAGAGTTTAATTATTTTTATGACATCCAGCACAAGCATCTTACAAGCAGACTATTTACACAATTTGAATGAGTAACTCCCTGTCTTTTAAAATTTAATTTAGTACTTAATTTTCTTCACTGGCATAAACAATGATAGAGCAATGGCTGCTTGAACACAGAAAGCAACAATAATGCTAAAACCACACTTTTACAAATTTTAGAGGTTAATCCAAAATAGCCACCAGAAAAACCCCATGGAACAATAATTGGCAATGGGAGCATCTAAAATATGTTTCCAGACAATATTTGGCAGTCAAAAAATTGGATGCCATTAACTATACCAGAGGGTGCAAGGCAACCTCCCTTGCAACCTGACTGGTAGTTTTACCTCGCCCATGCAGCTAAATGATCACAGAATCACAAATGAAAATCTTTGAAATACCACAGCATATTATACCTCATTTGAAAACATATATTCAGTGCTTGTCAAATATGATCATCACACAGAGCTACTGGTTATCTGGCTGATGTAGAATAAACTGAACTAAGGTGAAATATTTAATAAATGCGATTTTTTTGTAAATATTTGGCCGTAGTGGGGTGATATTTACAATTTAGAAAGAAATTAATATCATTTTCAGATTCTGCATGTCCAAAAACATATAAATAGATGTGCCATTTGTGAATGTAGCTTGAATAGTTCCTGAGATAATTAAACTTGTAATTTCTAAGAGACGTTTTTCTGCCATCAACTTCAATTCAAAATGGCCGCCGTAAAAACCCCATGGGACATTGATAGTCCTGTTAACATTGGCTTTTTGTTAAAAGGACATTATAAGGGCACCAAAAAACTTGGTCCCGTTAAATATTCAGACGGGTGCAGGGGGACCCCTCTGATCTGCCCGACTATCTGGGATATAATACGAAAACAAACGTAGTAGTAATTTTTAAATATATTTATTTTAGAGACCTTTTAGGTCAAGTGTAAGCACTTATTTACAGGCATGTTACATGCATCAAATCTTACATCAAATTTTTCAAACACATACGGTATCAATCGATGGGTTATTCATCGAATCATCACAGATAAACAAGGTAACTCCAGAGCACCATGGTAGCAGTCAATAATTGCAGGATCCCGAAAAAATATCAACAGTATCGTAGTATAGCCTTATGAGGGGTCTAATGACGTCATACATGACTGGCGTTGACGTAATAGACGTACTCCTTATCCTCGTCGCTCCAATCGGGCTCCGAGTCGGAACTGTCCTGGTGGCGACGCCTAGCGGGAGGCCTCTGAGGCTGGGAGGGCCTGTTATTCTGGCGCCCAGGGGCCAGGGAGGCAGCGGCAGCGGAAGGGCCGTACAGTAAAGTGTCTCTGGTACTTGGCCCCACTACAGTTCGGGGGGAGTCAGTCTTTTGGCCGCTGCCTTGGCCCCCGTGGTGGTGGGGCTTCCTGTTCGGGTGGCTGCTTTTCGACCGGTGCTGCTTCGGAGGGAGTTTGGGAGGCTGAAGAACGACTCCATCTGCAAAAAAGATCAAGGAAAATATGAGAAATTGCATATGAATAGATGCTTGGGGCTTTAAACTTCATGTTTATGAATCTGTTAGGCTCAATAGGACAGGAGGGAGATACAGCAATATATAGCAATCAGGGAAATAATGACTGAAACTGCTGTCCAACACAAGTACATATAATATATATATATAAATTATATCTATATGCAAAAGGAAGATCTATATAATAAATGTCTGATATTTCAAAGCAACATAAATGCACGATCTACCGGATGACAAACACACATGGCATCAAATGACAGCCTGACCCAATATGTACCAACATCTTACAACATGCTATACAAATAAAATATGAATGTTGACCAATGAAATTTGCCTATTGTCTGAGTGACCAGCATTGGAGTGAGAGTGGTCATTAAACATGGAGACTGTGTGTCTGGTGGGGGAATTGTGGTCAACATGGATTGCACTGTAGTACACTGGACCACAGACAACTTCCAGGAGCTGAGAGTTCTCCAAACAACAGACAGGACGTGGTGTTTGGTCAGCAAGCTCCATCTTAGTCTGTGGTCTCCAAGGTCAACTTGGCGGTTGAAGGTAAAACACGAGGGTAGGCCAGAATGCTACTGGTTGGGAGCTGTACTCAGTGTATTGACCAATGTGGTAGGGTGGTTCTAAATGTTTATGGTGTGTTGGCCAAAGACTCTGAATGTTAGCAAACTTGACACAATGACACAATGTTATTTGTCCAAATAGAGATTATTTACTCGGAGCTCGATAAAAAGTGGTTAATGTCAAAAAGTGACCAAAAAGTCTTAAGTTTGTTGACCTCTATGTGACTCTCTGGCCATGGATAATTGGCACTGAGCTTGGGTTATTTCTGGCTTCTTGACCACTGTCCATTACATGGTACTTGACCACTCGGCTGACCAGACACATGAGACAGGATTCCTGTGGACATCCAGCTGCCAGACTCCCATGCAAAACACCAGGGCAGGCTGAGCAAACTCACTTTCAATTATTCCTAGCAAATCTATTTTTGGTGAGAGGTTCCACAAACACCCATCAGTCTGTGAGACCCTGTGTCAACTTGTTTGCTTGGCTTTTGAGTGACCACTGCCAAAATGAATGGTCAGACACTGGCCATTGGCTGACAAAGAATTGGTTGACCATAGAGACTGACCAGTGTGTATACACCGGCATAACACGTGCTCTAATGAGACCAAATAATTACTTAGGTCGCCCATGCAAATGATCAATGTAAATGCTCAGTGTAAATGCTAAGTGTAAATGCTCAGTGTAAATGATCAGTGTAAATTCACAATGCACATGTCCAATGCAAATGTATGCCACAGGAAATGCCTTTATGCTATTGGTCAGTGCTGTACTCGTGGTCAGTGGTGAGTTATACCTGAGAGTCACTCTAATTCCATTCAGGTTAATAATGACTATTAATGAGCTCGCACACTGCCGCTGTCCCGTGTCCACCTGAATCTGCTTGGGTGGCAGTGTGTACTTTGCATCGACTGTCGCCGCTCTTCAAACAGAGTCACCAAATGGACCCTAAATGGGCTGCTCAGTGAATCGGGATTTACTCAGGAAGCCTTTTAGATAATGCACATTTGCATACAGATCAAAACACTCCGAGATCAAAGCGGATCAGGTGACTTTAACAATGAACTCGTGATTGACTTGTATGCAGTTCTATATGGACAGCCATAGTTTGATTTGTGGAGTGCTTGCCAATCTTTTTAAATGTGCTTTATTGGCCCTCAATGTGGTTATAGAGCATGTTTGATTCCACGGTGTATTGAGACCAAATCAATATCAAAGAAAAACTAATTAGGGGTCAGGTCTTTGTGACCTTTGTGTGTCAATAAGGAACATGATATTGGTGCCAAATACCATCATAAACTTTGATAAACTTTGACAAGCATAAATTTGAGGATATCAAAATTGAAAAAGACTCATCGATTTGATGCCATGAATGCCTGTCGTGTTCTACAAATATATATTTAGTTTTAAAGAAATATTACAAGATACATGTAATTTATGGCATGGTTTATCGACTTACCAGGCTGGGTGGGACTAGGTCTGAGGTCTACTGGGACATCCTCGTGGGAGCCTCTTCCGCTGTCTGCATTCGAAGTGCTGGAGAAAGCGGAGGACCCTGTGCTGTCCGAGTCTTTGTCTTTTCCCGATACTGGCACCTGAAAGAACAAGAAATCGATGTTAAATAATGAGGATTAACAATTAAACTACCAAACATTTCATCTAGGATGGTACTAATTTGCAACAATCATTTAATCTGGGATGGTATTAATGTGTAACAAACATTTCATCTAGGATGGTATTAATTTGCAACAAACATTTCAACTGGGATGGTAGTCATTTCCAACCTCCTCTCAATAGGAAGTCTACAGGCACGAACCTAATATTGGTTTTTCAAACCTCAAGCCAAGAATAAAATCAAACTAGAATCAAACCCTTTTCAATAATTAATGCATTATCGCCAAGGTTTTGATTGGATGAATAGAAGTTTGTAGTGCAATGATTTCTTCAGAACCAATATTGCAACAACAAACATGAAAGCATCTTTAGGTTAGAATCAAAGCTAATGCATGGACCTGATGAAAGCTGTCAGCTTAGAAAGGCTTAGAATCGGCTTATTGGGTTTGCAATCAGCAAAAGGGAGATTAAATCGCACAGTCCATTGATTGAGATCACAGAGAGTCATGTCAGAGCAGGATTGTGACGTAACAGACAGATTGATGAGATGCCCGGATGCTGAGTCAGAGAGGCAACTCCGCATTCCCCCTTGAACTGCTAACCTCACCTGTACAGCATCCTTCGGTCTGCACAGGTAATTGGCAAATGCCATGCTCGCCTCTGAAGCCATCAAAGCTCCGTTTCATGGATCCATCAATTACTGGGCTTCTATGGATCTATGGCACTGTGTACTCTGAGCTCTGAGTGGCATGATGCTTCATCTAAATTCAGCCATTTGAGGTGTAACTGCTGGGTGTTACATTGGGGAGCAAGGGTTTATTATGATTAGCAAAAAGCATTTGACACTGTGTAGTTCCCGATTCATGGTTAGTGCACATAAAATGAAGCCATAGCAAAGTTGATGACCATTGTAAGTGACATCTGCATGGCACGAACTGACCATTACCTTGCCCTTTGACTGATTAGCAGTTTTCAGACAGGCAATAGCAGGCCAGGTCCATATGAGACTTCAGTGTGAATGGCTGTGAGTAGCCATGAGTGACCGCTGTACTGACCAGGGAGCACTCCGAGTGGCTATTAACATTTGAATCCACCGAAACCTCCCAATTATCACTCACTGCTCGGCACAAAGCATTCTGGCCGCTGTTCATCCCCTGCTCACATTTCGCTATCATCCACAGTGCAACTTCTGAACTAATCCAATATTCGGGCAATTGTCCACTTGGCCACATTATAGAGGATTAACATTTGCTACTGGAGGGACGCTAAGTCCCCTTTTCTTTAGTGGGGGTGAATTTCTATATTCAAAGCAGAATTGCATGCTCTCTTTATGGTCTGCTCTTGATATATTATGGGTCTTTCTCAAATGAGTTCCCAGTTTCTTCACAAGGCTTCAGTTCCCCGGAGAGTTGAGTTGTGGCAGTTTTTCTCCAGAATGAATGCAAATCTGCTTGGTGGTTCTCTGGCCCTTTCTTGCTCTTGCACAAATGTTGATGGGGAGTCAACTGCCTTTTCAAGTCTTGTAACGACCCTATTCACCCTGACCCTAAATATTTCTCTTTCCACTCAATGGGAGAATTTCCTGCTATTGACTGCGGATTTTCTCGTCAGTCACATACTTGAGTTGAATGGGGCAAGTTGATATTCACTACTCTCTTCACAATGGAAGGTGGAGTGTTTATTCTGACCAAAGGCCTGGGACCTAAGCTCCTCGGATTGTAGCCATTTCATCCTAAAAGAGAGCCTCTGAGATCGGATCAGGACTGACCAAGGAACCACAACAACAAACGTGTCAAGTTGAAAAATACTTCCAACTGCAGTTTATTGGCTCTCAATTCCGCCCCAGGTCATGTGTGAAATAGTATGTTTAGCTCAGGAAGAAGCTTACTCTGTTGGAAAGAGAAATGTTTTGAAGAAAAGTGCAAAAAGCTTAGTTTATTTTGAGTGGTATAAAAAAGCAAAACAAGGCTGCTTTTGACAATCGCAGCATTCTAGTTCTCAACTCGGAGCCACAAAGGAGAAAAGGGTGTAACACAAACCACTGATATGGGCTTGCTTGAGTGACACTGCAGAATGCAACCCAAATAGGAGAAAAAGGGAGAAAAAGTGGAGGGTAGGAGAATGGCAACTGTGATCACACTCAAGTGGGATTGTAATAAGGCATTTGACAGCAGTTGCCCTGCGTTGCTCAGTCCCTTTAATTTGGTGGCCTCTGAGCTACTGAAAAGCCAGCAACTACCATCCACTCCCACTGGTGCTGTGACTGCTCTGTGTATCGAGTTTCCTTTCTGTTTTCAAACCACTTCCCAATGCCAAAGCATAGAGGGTTTTTCTCAGAAATGCAGGGAGCTGTCATTCCCTGCTTCCTCAAAGAACTGCTTCTAAAACTGACAAACTGCTGACACAGGTTCTCCACTTTGTGCCCATTTCAAGTATCCTCTGCAATGCAGGGCTTGGAGTGGATTGTTTTGAAGGAGCAGCGCCGATATTTGGCCATGAGGCAAGTTGGGGGCACAATAGACAATCTTAAACACGTCATGCCTGGCTTGGTGGCTGTTAAGCTCAAGATGTTGTGAATGGAGATGTATGGCTACAGAGTGGAGGAAGGCCTTTTTTGTCCTCTTATAAACCAAGCACTATGCCAAGGCAACATTTGGAAACCGTTAATCATATAAGCAACGAGGTATAAGCTGGCGTCCCTACTAAGAATTGAAATCACAAAGGCCCATTGCTATAACATTTGGATAGCCAAAGAGTCTCAAACTGCAAGGCTGTGCCAGGACCAGATGGGTTTATTGCTTCTAAACGGCAAAAAGGGCAAAATCACTTGGGCGATAATCTGGTTTGATTGCTCAAGTAGAAATTATAGCACACATGTCACTGGGCGATAAATGGAGCAATCGTTTCGGAAGTACATGCAAAATGTTCATGAATGTGGCCATGGTAAGTATAGAAGAAAATAATGGTGCTCCTGGAAGTATGGGGCTACTATATACCTCCTTGGTGGATTGATTGATCATACAAGCACCTGATACTGACCCCTCTAGCTTGTGTAGAACGTCTTACTTTACCCCCCTGACCGAAAAAAGTGGAGAGGGCCCTGTAATTACCCGGATGGCTAACAAAGGCCAGGGCATTAAAGTTTCCAGCCTGGCACAATCAGTCGTTGGGCCATGATTGAGTGCTCAGTGCCATTTTGCAGGCCCATTCGTCTTCTGCTAGTATGTTTAACCTGTCTTTATCCGAGTGATTTAAACAGCCTAATATTAGATGATCTAGGATCCTGCTGTGAAAATTGAGGTAGAGGTCTAGACAACTCAAAATGCCAAACACTGAACATGCTAAACAGCAAAACAGCTGACATGCTGGACTCCAAACAGCTGAGCGTGGAACATGTGGGTTGGGACATCAATGATCTGATCATGGCTGTTTTTGTTGATACGGATCTAGCAGGCTGTATAGCAGAGCCAAATCAAACTGGAACATGGCATTAAGGCGCATTGAAGTCTTTCCCATGGACTATAGCAGTGCAATGGACCGTGTCTTTGTGAGCAAATTACCAAAAATCAAGTGGACCAAAATGACCTCAGTCATGCATTTCCAACATAACCTGGAAAAGCATTCGCTCCTCTGGTCTAAAAAGCCCTCCATGGCATGTTCCACGGCTACAAAGTAGTGTTTGCAATGCTTATCAGGATAACATGTTGACTGCTTAATTATTTATCCTGCACAAATACAGCTTGGCTTCCTTTTGTTTTCTAATAAGGAGGAATGTGCGAGGCGAGCTCTGTCAAAATAATATTATACATAAACACAAATGTTTTGGGACACATTGAGCTAAAGTGGCGTCCATGCATGGCTGTGAGCTGTTGTTTATTGATTGGCATTTTCGGAAATAAATAATGTAACCAAAATGCAGCTCCCAGACAGCAGCTAATAGTTATGTTTTAAGGCATAAAACTGTTTGCCAATATTCCCTTGCCCAATGACATTTCGATACGTTTGATGTGGAGCCCATAATTGTCTCATAATGGTCTAGGAAGGCAATTAAAGTTGCAAAAAAACTCCACAGCCAATAACATGAGAGAACAGGGCTAATTCGGGGAATGCTGTAACTTTCTGGGATGGGGGGACAATAGACAGTTCATGGAGTGATGGCTGTGAAGGCATTAATCGCAGCATCACGAGATTGCACGAGATCTCGCGAGAGATGGGGGAAAGCCAAGCACGCAGACACCACCTGGAACCCAGATGGGCGATATTTGGTCAGAGCAGCCACTGCTTGGTTTAGGTCCGATGTCTCAGGGTGAAACCAACTCCTGAGCAAACAGACTCTTTTCCCTCTCAGGTCCTGTTGCCCCCACCCGGTTCTACCTGGCCCTGCACCACCAAATAACACAGCCCTTTTTGCACAACGGTAAACAGTCTACCCAACACTCCCTCTCAGGTCCATTGCAAGAGCGGACCTCGGTGTTTGTCGCCACACGGATGCGAACGATCACCAAAAGAAGGTGTACGATTTCTGCCAAACAGTATTTGCTTACACTGTTTGTTTTCTTATGGCCTTTTTTAAGCAATATCTACTCAAGCCCATGTAGGGATTGCAACCGCAGATTTGAAGGATTCCTGTACAATGGCCAGCCACTCAAACTTATGTATTCAAGGCTTTGCTTCAGCTTTGCTTAGCATTTTTTTCACTTTGGGACATTTATCATTTAAAATCCTGAGAAAACACCAATTGTCAAAATGTGATTACAGAATGGTGGTTTGTGGTTGAAAAGTTTGTCTGAATGTTCCCTACAGGAGTTTTAAAGGACGTTTCAAACATAGATCTATAGTCCAAGTGAAGTTCAAATTAAGACAACATGGAACTAGAAAGGTGGCTTATGTCCTGTATTTATGCGCTATTTTGGTTTTGGCTCAACAGGACGGGCAGTGACCATGAGCTTATAATAAGGACTAGAAGAATTGCACTACTGTAGAGCCAATGACAACCCCCCCCCCTTCCTCCCTATCTCACCTATAACAAGCACTCTTAGAGCACAGCACCGGCCATGTTGCACATGCTTTATCAGTGGAATCGAAATGATCAATACACATATATGGTGGATTGGAAAAATACAAATAAATTTAATTCATTTTTTTAGCCGATGCCCAGGCCCTTAGCAATACAAGATATGTGAAGTAACTTACTTGCCATAGGCGGATCTATGTTCACCACCAAGAGTCCACCAGGTGGATTTGTCAATGGAAATAAGGAAACATGTGTGAAGACACATCA
Organism: Platynereis dumerilii; assembly: GCA_026936325.1. Classification (NCBI taxonomy): domain Eukaryota; kingdom Metazoa; phylum Annelida; class Polychaeta; order Phyllodocida; family Nereididae; genus Platynereis; species Platynereis dumerilii. The sequence continues at coordinate 1,108,880 of JAPTHN010000089.1, read as the reverse complement.
TCAAAGTTTGTGCACTTTTGAGGAAACCCTGGGCTAAATTTAGACATGTTGGGGAAATTTCAGTGTGACCTTGCTGCAGCTGAGATTCCCAGAAAAGGCCACAACTGCATTGTGGCTCTTTTCATGGAGCAGAGGAGATCTTTTAGAGCTGCCAATAGCAGAGATCATCTGTCAGATGGTTAAATAAATATAATAGACAGACAGAAGATCTGTAGACAGGTATATAGGTAGAAAGGCTATGAAAGAGATCAGACATGAAGGAACTTGCAGCATTGAATTGAAGCTGTCAATGGAATTCTCATCAACTCCTCAACAAATCTCTTTTAAAAATCCCATTATCTAGCAAAACAAATTGTTTTACATCATGAGTTGTAGAAGTAACTTCAGATAAATAAATCCATCAAAGCAGAGCATACAATTCCGACTCGCTTTATTGCGGTTGACTGCAAGAAATACAAACAAGTGTAAGATTATGCATGCACATACAAAAGTCTATACAAAAGCATATTAATCAGGCACAAATAGACATAATTATATAAACATTCAAATGTTAAACAGAGGAACAGCACAAGGTACTTACAATTTAGTATTCTCTGCATAATCACAAATGTTTGTAGTACAGTAGTCATCACTATCAAATGTACATCCTTTATGTAAGAAATCAAAGGCACAACTGACCAAATGACAGGAAACAACAATGAAGTGTGCAATGAGGCAAGTGTGAAACACAGGAATCAACAGGGAAAGACAGTCCAATTATTACACACACAGTTAGCAGTAAGAGGAATCCATTCATGCATTCACAAAAAGATCAATCAAATGATACAGTCATTTACACTGCCCCCATTGAGGGCTGACAGTCCTCAATCAAATAAAGTCTATTCTCGTTGAGTATTTGAACCTATAAGGCACCAGCCCAAATGTGTCTGTATGGCCACACCATGATCACATTCCCTTACGTCAAGCTGTAGATGGGCTTCAGGAACATCTGCTCCAATGAGGATTTTCACTTGCTCAGTCTTTATGTCTTCAAGTCCTAAATCTTTGAGATGTTCAAAATGTTGTAACTCAGACATATGAACAGAATGTGAGTTGAAGCGCCTTGTTGTCGTCCATGCATCATTTATCGATAGAGGCTGGGAATCACAGTTGTCATAAGCCTTCAGTTTGAATGAAACCTTAGAAGATGGCATAGTTCGCGTAGAAGTGAGTGTTTTAATTGTCAAGCTTTCAGGTTCACCACTGAGACCTAAGTACTTGGCTAAACGTTCATCAATCATGGTAACATCACTGCCTGAATCCAACAAAGCATGAGTCTTTACACACTGTCCATCTTGTCCTTGAACTAAAACAGGCATCACTTGACAATAAACCTTACGTTTGACAGCAGATACATTGTCACCATGTTCGACATATCCTGGAATTTCACTGTGCGAATTGTTGGAATTTTCATATCTATGAAGACTGGTGTGATGCTTCCTACCACAGCCCATTTTCTTACAAACAACTGATGAAGTGCAATTGGCAATACGATGACTGGGGCTAAGGCAGTTGAAGCAGAACTGATTGTCTCGTACATACAAATATCTATCATTGACAGTTCTTTCTAAATAGACTTGACATCTCCAAAATTTGTGCATGCCACCGCAAAGACGACAAGTGCGTGATGAAAATTCAGTTTGGACTTGTCCTTCATATGCTGAACATGTATTCATGGTAACTTCTTGATGTGGTTGATAAGTTGCAGATCTGGCCATTGGTGACAACTTGCGTGTGACAGCATAAGGATTGAAGTCAGCATCAACGCATTCTTTCAGCCATTTTTGAAGATCAACCAAAGAAAGTTCTCGCTCTCTACACACACTTCCAGCAAATTCATTCCATTTTGCCGCCTTATCATATGGGATGCGTCGAGATGTTCTTTTCAAAACTTCACCACTTTCTAACTCACTGGTATAATCCATTTGTTCGAGAGTAGTAACACAGTCTCTTACCGAAACATAAAACTTGCGAAGTGCAGCTGGATCTTCATGGGGAACTACACTTCCGGAGGTAATCTCATCAATATAGGCATGAGCAATTGTAGCACGATGGCCAAATGCAGATTTGAGTTCTTTCAAGCACAAGACGTAGTTGATACCACTGTATGCAAGTCCTTCTATCAACTGCCTTGCTTCTCCAACCACATGTGACTGCAATAAGTCCATACGCCTCAAGTTAGTCAAACCAGGCCTAGAATGCACATGTACATAAAACTGTTCAATGAACTTGGGCCATAGCAGAGCTGATCCATCAAATTTAGGTAAGGAAACTTTTGGCAAATCATGATCCAGGGTAAAACGAGAAATTATTTGAGGCAGATCTTCTTTGCAGTCCAAAGTAACCTGGTCTTCAGTTACAGCCCCAATAACAAGATCATCAATCCAAGAATCAATTGACTTTCTTCCACTGACTGATGAATTACGAACTGAGGACGACAAGGTAGAAGGTTGTTGCACAGAAAGAGATGGAGTACTTGCAGGCATTGACTGTTGGAGTTTATTCCTTAATTCGATGATCAATTGTTCCATTTCACCAATAGCACCAGATGTTCTGTTAAACGTTTCTTCCATCCAAGACTCAGCTGCATCCATTTCCTTATCCTCATTTATAGCTGTAACGTAACTGTCATGTAACTGTTGCAATCTCTTCATCTGACTCACAAGGCGATCTCTGGTCATTTCAATGATGGGAATGGAATTGGCAGTCTTCGAGATTTCGGTCCACTTAGTAATAGTACGATGAAGCCAGTTGCCAAAACAGGAGCGACATTGCAGCAACTTGTCTCTTTGAACCTTTGTATCATCAGCATTTTCATTGCTGACAACACCATCATGGCCTGTTCCTTCTCCAGCAGACATCTTGCATGCTTCGTAACTTGCAGAGTTAAATTTCAACTGTTTTACATCATGAGTTGTAGAAGTAACTTCAGATAAATAAATCCATCAAAGCAGAGCATACAATTCCGACTCGCTTTATTGCGGTTGACTGCAAGAAATACAAACAAGTGTAAGATTATGTATGCACATACAAAAGTCTATACAAAAGCATATTAATCAGGCACAAATAGACATAATTATATAAACATTCAAATGTTAAACAGAGGAACAGCACAAGGTACTTACAATTTAGTATTCTCTGCATAATCACAAATGTTTGTAGTACAGTAGTCATCACTATCAAATGTACATCCTTTATGTAAGAAATCAAAGGCACAACTGACCAAATGACAGGAAACAACAATGAAGTGTGCAATGAGGCAAGTGTGAAACACAGGAATCAACAGGGAAAGACAGTCCAATTATTACACACACAGTTAGCAGTAAGAGGAATCCATTCATGCATTCACAAAAAGATCAATCAATGATACAGTCATTTACACAAATTATAACTACAAATATCGGCTATATTTTTTTCCAAAAAAAATTTTCTTGTTTATTTTTCCATTACCTGGTGGATGTGGGAGTATTTTCAAGTAATATATATACCAGAAATTAATTGCTTATAAAACTGTTTCTCTTCATTTAGCCTCCAAATTCATGTACAAAATAGTTTTAATATTCTATGCATAAATATTCACAGTCTTGTTTTTTCTTGAAATGATGTTTATTTTGTAAGATATGTCTATACTTTTATGTTTCCCAATAATAATATTATTGTATGCATGGAGTTTAAATTGGAATTAAACAAGTATCCAGCTGATTGAAAATATTGAGTACAAGCTGACAGACAGGGAGGTGTGAAAGTGAATTGCACTTTAGGCCTAAATTGTGATGGCAATGCAGCATTGAATAGCAATTATTGATTGGAATGGAGCAAATTCAATAAATGGTAATATCAACACCCTGTACCGTGACATATGCAGCACACAGTGCAGTGACAGCCCCAATACACAAGAAAATGGCGGCGCACAATCAGCCTGACTGACCCAGCGCTGCATGTTAGAAGGGAATCCAAGGGATGATTATAAATGTAATAATATTGCATTTAACGGAAAAAAGACACAATTGGCAGAATCCACGATGTTATAACTCAGCAATACATATAAAATAAACCCTTATAATGGTCTGGTTGGGCCATGAGGTTCGTGACTCACATCGGATGGATATCACTGCATTACCGGCCTATGCATAGCATGGCCGGTAATTATGCCCTGCCAGACAGATTTAGCGACTCACCTGCAGATTCGGGAGGTTCGTGTTGACTCGGAGAGCTTGTGTTTGCCCTTGACCTGACCTTGGCGGATGACCTTGGTGCCCTTGGCCGCCAGGGGGCGCGTTGGAGAAGGTCTTTGAACGAGGGGGTTTGTTGGGGATGGCGTACAGGTCTTGCAGTGACGAGGGCAGCGGGGGTGCTCCGGTCCCAGGGTGGTGTGAGTACGGGGGCAGGACGGACTGTGACCTGACGGGGGCCGATCTCACCCCAGTGGAGTTGCCCTCAGAAGAAGGGAACGGAGGTCTTGAAGGGGCGATCTGGAAAAAGACAAACAAAGAATCTGTTAACAGGGTGTCATCCGCATTGACATGCACTCTGAGCTCCATGCCATTCATGGTGGCTTCCTATGGCAAAGCAAACAGCCCCCGAAATGACGCTGCACTGAATTTTAAGTAGACAGCTAGATATGTCCTGCCTGGATCTCAGTTCAACGCCAATAATCATTATGTGTTATTACCCAGTACAAAATTCGTGTTGTTACAAGGTTGATGCTTTAATAGCTCTGACCAGTGTTACAATGTACCTGTTTTGATGTCTGCAATTATGGTTGGTGCAATTGGTATACTGGGTATATAGGAATATTCAGGAGGGGGTTGGAAAGAGCTGTTCGAATGTGTTTTGGAGTTCACACCTGAGCTGGAAAGAGGATATTTCTGGCTTGGTTGACTTTTTGGCTTTTGGGAGCTGGAGTCCTGCCTCGTTTAGAGTTCATCCCTCAGCCTTTGACACCTGAGAAGGAAGAGAGCAGAACTGAGGACTTCAAGACCTGAGCCGGGTTCCCCTTTCACTGTCAACAGACACCCAAGTCATGTGTAATCCTTTGGTCACATACTACTCAGCTACTGGTCCCTAAACCCCCACTACCCCAGGTACGACCCAAGCTAACTCAAGCAAACCCCACTCTACCCCATAGCCAACTTCTTCTGCCCCTCCCTGCAAACATCCCTTTCAACTGATGACAAAACATTTTGGGTTAGACCAGATCATCTTCCTTGCTGCTATTATAATATTGTGACTCTGACAAGCCTTGGACACTGTGGACAGTTGGTCAATGCATGTAGCTTATGCAAATCAAGAATGCCATACACTGCCTTACAGTATACACCATATATATACAGGGCACAAGTTCCAAACAATGTGGTTGTTTCATGTGAGGTATTGGGTGTGCATGTATATGCACCATGACTGTTTTGGTTCTACAGATTATACCAAGGTTTACAGCAAGAAACAAGTGTTATGTTGAGATCCCATGACTTCTGTAAAGAGCCCCACAGAATCACAAACAAGATCAGTGACAAGTGTTAAACAAAGCACAAGGAGCTACCAGGCCCTGCTTAAAAAGGCTAAAACTAAGTTTAAAAGTGACAATGAGTTCATTCTGCACAGCTAAGTGCCAAGCACAGCCCTGCATAAGAAGTAGTGATCAAGGGAGGTGGAAAAATCTGACAATTATCCCCTCGACATGTGCCATGATCTGTCCCCCTGGCCTCCCCTGGGCCTGCCTCCTGCTCTGCCCAGGGTATTAGCCCCAACACCTCTCTCTTGCATATCCTACCCACAATGTCTTATCTGTCATGTGTTCTGCTAATTGGTGGCATTTATCCTCTAAAGTTTATGCCAAAAATCCTCTTGGCACCTACGTGGCATGCATTTTAAAGCATTTCCATCCATTTTCATGCATTTTGCATCGTTTATTCCATTTGCCTTACATCTGCCTGTCATCTCATTGGCACTTTTTTTGCACGAATTAGTGGGGTTTTTTTCACCTCCCATAAACAGACACCTCGTATAATCCGGACACAGACAATCGGCAGACGCTAGATTAATGGAGATCAGAGGCGATTTCACAGGACATTCACCTGCTTGTTGCATCTCCTATAATCCTGAAAACAATTTTATTGCCTGGGTATGGGACAAGCTTGTAGACTGGTAACAACTGCAAAGACTGCATCAAACTTAAGCTAACCATTTTTGTCCAAAAGCATGCAATTTGATCATTCGCTGGGTATTTTAACTTTTCTAACAGTTCAAGTTTTGGGCTCCATTTCAGCATTTGCATAATCTTTTGGAAGCCTCTCGACACCTGTGCGAAATGATGTTCAGAAATTGTAATGAGACAGAAGCGTGGCTTGAGAGTTCTTTTGCGCATCTCAAAAGCACATTCATAATATCTTTTAGGTTTGGGGTTGGCACAAACTTAACTACTACCCAGATGGTTCAACCCAAGGCCTGTTACACCTCAATTATCCATAAGTGATATTTAGGGCTCAAGAAAAAAAGATGCTTTCAAATCCAAAGCCTTGACGACCTGCAGTCAAGAGATCACATATAACCCTGATCTGCAAGCAACATGTTCTTAAAATAATTACCAACACAAGAAACATGACTTGTGCTATGAGCATTACATGCCAAGAGCCCTTGGGAGCTCACAGGAGCTCCTTTTGAGCTTACAGGTCTGAGCTCCTCAAATTGTCAGCCCTCATAAGCAGCCTTCCATCTGAAGTATCATTGTAGGATTGCAAATGCGATTAAATTCCCAGTCTTGGCTCTTGCCACTCGACTTACTGAAAACACGGTCAACTCGTGAAAAGCCTTGCAATCTCAGTTGCCAACAAGAGCTAACAAGCACAGTGACAAGTTAAACCTGTAAGCACGTGGCTTGGAAGTTGGCAGGGGCCTCAGCTCAGAGAAGAAGTCAGTCCAACTCCAAGTGACTTGAGTCTAATAACTTGCCCGAAGACTTGAAGTTCCTCCCAGCAAAAGGTTTTGACTTACACGAGAGAACAAGAGATAGTCTTGTTTTTCAGGGTTGGGACACTTTGCTAAATACCATCATTCATTTTGAAGGCCACAATCTTCTCCTTCGATCATGACAGTCCTCGCTGGATCTCACTGAGACATGATAACCCAATGAATTATAGAGGGGGTGTAGGCATTCACCCGAACATGACAATACAGTCAAAGCTAGTTCTGTGTAGGCCTATGTTAGGCATGGTTAACATCTAACACCAAACATCAAACGGTAAATATTTCTACTTGGTGTGATTGTGTGCTTGATTGACTGTCATTACATGTTACAATTGAGTAGTAATTTCATTGCATGTTGTAATTTAAGTCAAGTTCCCCAGAAAGGCCAAGGACTGACCTGTAATATAGAGACAGTTATGTCATGGGACTGTCATGCGAATGCTTACACAATCTGCTGCTTGGCAAACTGGACAGTCCATTTCAAGTTGTATAATGTAGATCTATCTATGTCCCTCCACCCCCCCCCCTGCACTGTCCACCCCTGACGCAGACCACCAATCTAACTGTCCCCTCCAGGCCCTTGGCTTTTCTCCCTCGATGTCTCGGCCCTTGATGCATGAAATGGCACTGACAGGTCTTGACCGGATCTTATGGGACAACACGTCACGTGACTTGTATTGTTGTCGTTGGCCACCAGGGGGTGCTGTCGTTTGGGGTCAGGGTAATAAGTCTGATCAAAGTATTAAAATGCATAGATCATGCCCCCAAGAACATGTGCAGCATATAGTACACTATACAACTCCTTACTATAACCCTCGATAAGATCATTCAAGTCGATTATTGGATGAATTTTATGGCAATTTGGTGGTGCCATGGTTTTCTGAATCATTTTCTGAATTATTCACTAATGTCGTGACTCAGTCGACTACCAGCCAAGTGGCCCACAATTTAGGCTGCAGTCCATTGGGAGAAATATATTGCCTTTTGTTGTGGTAAAATGGTTCTATTACTTTCTACATATATGGAAGTTAGAAACCGTGGCCATATAATGATAGTAACTGGTGTAAGATATGGGTAAGATACCAAGATATGTTATTGCTGTTCTGCTCCACTGTTCTATTTTGGCAGCCTTGAAGTTGGAGTATTTCGTGTTTATGTGGACAGAATGCACGACCGAGAAATCCCACGTCAAGTGTGAGAACGGGAAGAAAAAAAAACATTTCCCAGGTCACAAAAAAGTCACCTTCTACGACAGGTGTCTTGCATTTACACACCATATACTGCAAATAATATAACATGCTTATAACATAGTCCATTTTAGACTTATGCACATACAAAACTATGCAAAAGCTTTTGTGTTTTCAATTATCTACCCGATTGGAGCCAATACAGTTTTTTTTCTTTTTGCGAATACTGTCGTAAGTGAAAATAAATCATTCCTAGTGCATTTTCCATGCTGTACGTGTATTTTTGTCAGGTATATTTTTATACTTAAACAAGAGATTGTATATGCTAGGCCCATGCTCAAACTGTGAGAAAAGCACTCGAGTTTGTATCCATGATGAATGTTGAAACTGAATTATTTTCAGCATAATTATCATTGGCCATGAACTGTTCTTCTCTCCCATCATTCAAAATGAACCTGACAGTCACAACAAGTTGAGATGTGGGCCATGCATGTCGTGTCATTGACATGTCATTGACATGCTGTTTACATCAGGCCTCTGACCATTAGCCCACTGACGTGCCTGTCTTTCACTTCCGGCTACTTTATGACCTTTGCCATCCGGGTCCTTCGCAAGCGAAATGAGAATAGATCATTTGAATGAAATGGTTATTAGAATAGATCATTAGCCATTCGGCAGACCATTCTCATGATGGTGCTATTAACTTGGCTAATGGCGTTTAATTACCATTTTTAATTGGCATTGTTGTTACAGAATACATATTCAACCAGGTCATTAGAAGGTGGCTTTTAAATATTACATAGCTAATAACGACTGGTAGATTCAACAGTAAGGTTGAGATAATTTAATGACTGAAACTCAATCACAGTGAGTTTAAGAATTCAACGTTTTCTACCCATAGTGTCTGCTGAATTTAAGGGAATTTTTTTTCTGGTCAGTGAAAGTAAGGGACTCCCAAGAATGACGTAACAGCTTGTCCCATTGTCCAGCCTCGTTCCCAGATCAAAGGGGCCAAATTGCTGCCCCGCCTCCCTTATTCCTTTGCATTAATTAAAGGTGACATAACTTGCCACAACCAATTCCTTCCATTCACTGCCCCTTCAGGTTCATCCCTGGGACATCCCATAGTTTACCAACAAAGCAGAGAGGGGAGGACCCAAGGGCCGGTATACAATGACATAGACTTTCTATAGACATTCTTCCTATGCTTATTTGCAATCTAGTTACATACAGTTACCCACCAGTATTACACGCAGTTACATGGCCAGGCAAATCGAGTGTTACTAATGAGAGATGACAGAAATCTACAGACTCGACCCAGCAGGGAACCCAATTAAGAAATACAAATTAAGAAGAAGGCTGTCAGTTATATTATAACCAACAGTGCACCTTTTATCTGAGATATTTTCTACAAGCCTATGTATAGCATTTAGGATGGTAGTACTGAGTCTTGTATACAATTACGGATGACACTAATTTTACATACACTCTAATGGCTCCTTGAATGCCTTGAGGCAATATTTAATATTTAATCAAGAGATAATGAGTTTCAATAACAAGCTTTGAAATAATTGGTCACACAACACTTGACAAAAGCAAGGTGTCTATTCTCTTAAACTCTTCAATCAACCACAAAAGCTGCGAATAATACCTGGCTAACCAAAACAAACAGTGAAGCCCTGAAGTTATTGTTAGCCGCACTGTGCTAACCCTCAGCTGTTTGACAAACATTTTCACAAAGACGCAAAATCAAATAAAGTAAGCGTAGCCATTGTTGAAAGAGCACTGAAGTCATTTGCTAGTATCCCAGAGAGGAAATGGGAGGGCGATCTGCAATTTGGTTGATGTTAGGGCACGCAACTATTGCATCGGATGACACTCTGTAAACATGGGTGATGTTTCACCTGGGATGATGCTTACACAGCTAATGGAAAGCAAACTGACATCATCTTGAAATTGGGCAGATTTTTCACATGGGTTTTACCTGAAAAACAGCCTAACAGTTGTCACTTAATTGGGGAACAGACTGTCACTGATTGTGCGAGTCGAACGCAATTTAAGAACAATGCAAGCGTCGTGTCCCGATCTATATTTGATGCCCGCTAAACAAAGAGGGGTTCCCCAAGGGCCCAATTACTGCACATGCGCATTGAAGTATGGTGCTACTTCCGCTTGAAGGGTCTTGAAGACGATCTGTGCATCGCGCACAAGTGTCCATCAGAGTGCTCCAAAGTGGATGGTCAAAGAGGATGGCCGAGGAGAGCCAAAGAGGATGGCCTGTGATCAAGGGGTGTTTGCAGCACGCAGGTGGCACCTTCATTAACTTGGGGCAGGGCATGTCCTGAGAGCTCTGTTAATTAGCAATCGGACAGGTGAATGTACAAGGCGAATCCACAAGGGGTAACAACAAGCAAGGAGAATGCATAGATGGATACCCAAAGTGCACTGGATAAATGATCTAGCCTGGTCAACCCGATCTGCATAGTTATTAGCACTCAGTGTACAACTGACAAATTGGCATGACATTGACCAGTCCTGACCAATAATTATGAGGTACTGGTTTACATTTCCTGCTACAGGAACATAAACTTCACCAACTAAAACCCTCCGCCCTTCTTGCAGGGTATCGAGTGGTGTGAGCCTAATCATTGACTGGACGAGACTTGAGCTTGACCAGATGCTACCCTCTTTGATGTATCTCTGCTGACCATTGCTTGTGACAGGCCAAGGTCACCGTGGAATGGCCCTGTCACCATAATTGCCGGTGTCCCCTTCCCTCCAATCACCCGCAATTTTCCTGTCAATTGAGTTCCACTACGGCTCTCAAGAAAGAGAGAAAAAAAGAGGAATCTATACGACAGTATGCTCTTGTTGGCATTGTTAAGTTCATTAAATCAATTGGTCTGGTATCAGTTGATTTTCATCTCATTCTGTGGTCTTAGATGCTGCTGCCACAAGTCATGCTATCCGGCTACTTAAGGGAACTTAGGAAACTTAAGGGAAGGTTGTTTCAAAATAAACATTATAATTATAAACCAAAGAGTTACTAAGACAGATCATTGAGTATTGATAAGACTTAAGAGAAACTAAAATTTAGACCTACTTTCAATAATAAGCAAATTTATTAACCTATAAATCACACCACTGCTTTCACCGACTTGACATACAATAGCAATTGGCTCTCTGTGCCATACAATAGCACAATTTATTGGCCGCATCGACGACCAATGGAGTGGTGCTGTGTCTGAACTGAGTCTGAAGTGACCTTTATTTAAAACTGTTGGTCAGAACAGGATTAGCAGTTGAGTCTGAGCTTGGTGCCTACAAGAGGGCAGAGAAGCATCAGCTCATTGGTCCAGAACAATGGGGAGAACAATGACTGGACAATGGTCAGTTAAAGGGGTGACCATGCACACTTGCCACCTGTCCAACTACTGTAGCACCTATAGGACCCCCTAGTATCAATGGTCACCAATGGTCAGTGTGCAAAGATGTCTTGCCACAGAAACCCCCTATTGGCCCTTGTCCTCTGCTTTTGTCTCTGCTTCACAGATCTATAGGGGAGCAATTGCTTGTGAAATCTTTGTCCACACACACAATTCAGCTAAAGTACTGAGTCTAGCAAAGAGTATATCCCTTGCTTTCTCGCAATACACTAGAGCTTTGAACTTGCCAGTCTTCCTCTTCTCCCCATTTCTTTTGTAGGCTGCAAGCTGAGTTGGGGAGAAACCTTACACCTAAACTACACCTGAGCAGAACAGGGATGTCACATGCTGTTAAGCAGGCAGTCAAAACATCCCCAGGACACTGTTCAACAGGAATACAGGTAAACTGGGTTGTCCTGCATTTGATACCAAAGCTATTAAAATGTACTTTGTAGAACATACAGCTTACAAAATACTTTTGGGTTGCTGAGGTGAAGAAGAGTTACCACAAGCTGTTCAAGCAACTCGAATATTGAACCCCAAATTGATAGAATCTGATAATCAATCTGTCAGTCCTCAGAGCATTTACTATGCAATGTATAAACAGTGGGATAGGGTATAAGGTTACAGGAAGTGAGACATCCCTGTTTAACCTCGCCACTGACAAAAAATACTGTCTCTGTTGTGTTTCTTTGTGTGCATGTTATTGTTTGATTACATCCCATCTCAACATGCTTCAGATGTTCAGAGAAAAGAAGAAGACAAGCAAATAAAGGGACAAATCGTCCACAAACAACTGTCCAAACAAACGTCTAGGCCTAGAACCAGAAGAAGAGGCGTAATCACCAGTTGTGCAATTCAAAGGAGGCGAATGTTTCTTGGGGCGATTTGTGGGGCGAGATAAGACAGCTGGGCGAAAGGAGGCAACACTGTGTGATTGTGACTCAAGCAGATAGACCTCTGAGGTGAGAATGAAGAAGACTCAGAAGGGGGGGTCATAGGTAGGTTTTGGCAGGTGAAGTCGTTTTGTCAAAGTTTGTCAAGTTTTGTTCAAGTTCAGCTGAAGCCCTTCCTCAACAAAATCACCGCCACATTCCCTCATATTAGCCACAGGGCACCCTGAACAACACCCCAAACAGACAAGACAGGCAGGCAGCAGAAAAACCTGGCCCATCAAGAAATTCTCCACATTGACAGCGATTTGACAGCTAATTGCACATGCTATTGTGAAGCATTTGGGGATGCTTTCAGTCAATTTAGCCCCTGGCCAATCTCTTATAACATACAGTAACAGACTACTTTTAGCAAGTTTAGGTGTTGGGACATGGCTGTCCTCAATGGCTACATACATGCTCCTTCAATGTTGCATTGATTTAAAAGCATTCACAGCCAATGCTTCCCAATGCTTCTCATTGAGTTTTCAATGCTTTCCCAATTTCTGAAGTCCTTTGAGTGAATGCTCAATGCACTGCAGGTCACCAAGAATGTTGTCAAAATTTTCCTGTGGCAATCACAAAGCAGAACAGCTCACTGGTCCCACTTGGACTGGCTGGTCTGTCATAACGTGAGTTATGGATCCTCCCTGTCCTGTACACTTGGCTATTGAGACATAGATCACAGTCTGGTATATATATCAGCTATAAATAGGTGAATCGATGTTTTCTTACATTAAATCTTCGTGTAAAAGATCTATAGGAAATAGGTGAAGGACAGAAAAAAGAAAACAGACATTTAATTAGGCAAAGAACATGATCTCCAAGTAAATATCCTGAAACCTCTTAAAAAGTTCAGCTATGACCAATACAGCCAACTATAGCCCCAGCTATGCTATTAAAGGCTTTCATCTAACTCCCAGCAGGCCCCAAATTGTGTTCCTCTCCCGAAGAAAAGAAGAGCCAACACAGGACACGCCAGATCAAAGTTCATTTCGACATTTGATAGAAAAGATTTGAGTTACAGCCGCCAACCACTGGGTTACAAAGGACCTGGATATCTACAAGATAAACAAACTGTCTCTAGCTTTTGAGGAGGTCCTTCTTACTGATGGAGTGAGGGGTAACATTACAGGAAGATTACAAAAACTTTACAGACCAACCACTCCCACAAGCAGAAAAAGTTTTTGCAAATTAAAATTCAAGTGAAGAACATTTTGGAAAACATGGAAGTGAAATCACACATCCAAGATTCCAAGTAGGAATGAATGACCTAACACTGGTTCGTGAAGCTGCAAGCAGTATCATCTTTGCATTACCTGATAAAGTGTGCTTGTGATTGTCCAAAAGTTGAGCTGTTCAGTTGTGGGACTGACCAGTGCTTAGTTAAGGGACTCCTAGTAAAAAACATTTTTGGGAATTTGGGAAACATGGAAGAGAAATCCAGGTTAAAACCTCACATTTATTCAGGAGTAAACAAACTTGACATGAACACAATCTATAACTGTTTATGATTGCCCAACAATTGTGTGACAATCCCAAGAATACAATAGAGAGGAGCATGTGCACTTGGAGGGACGCTAATAAAAAGATATAATGAAGCATGAAATGACAATGCACTGTATATGTATGAGTGGCTGTACAAGCGTGCACCTCTCACTCATAAACCAGCACAAGCATTTTACTATTTACAGCATTAACCTGGCAGTGCTGGGACTGGGCTTGCCACTTACACGAACAATTGAATCAGAACGAGGCTGCCATTGTCCGTGACCTCAATGACCTTGGTCTACAATAAGCGCCATCTATCATTGTTCTAAACACCTCTAATGGGAAAGAGCCAATTTTGCAAATATTGCTTTGGTTAGTTTTCTAAAATCAGGGATCTCCCAGATAATTTGCTGACAGACTTGATTGGATTTGGGCACTTTGCAGAACTTGTAGCTATTGGTGGTCTTTCAAGTAAACTTTAAAGAGGACAATTTAAATGAATTTGGTGATAGCAATATCTCATTTGATGGTGAGATTCACCACTGCACCAGAAGTGCCCTTGGCCAGGCACAGACAATAAGTGGAGGGGAGGCCCAGCAAATGATGAGGTCGAGGGGTGGTCCTTTCTAATATCAACACATTAAGAGCCAGGAATGGCTCATCAGAGGGAAGAAAGGACTGGTGTCATTAGGGGAGGGCCACAATGGTCGAAATTGCCCAGGAATGCAGAGAACAGATCTTGTGGCCCTCCTGTACTCAGGGGACTGACGACAGAAGCCCTAAAAGGTCCTATACCTGTCAAGTCGTAATTCTTACTTCTGTCTACCTTTGGCTACCTGACCTTTGAAGTGGGCCCGCCACCCAAGAAGCAGCTAGAGCTACCTAGGTGTGCACTTCTAACAACAACTTGATGATTTGATGATTTTACAACACTCCTCATTCACCAATCGTGTTTCCTTCATCAAGCCTCCGGTCACTGCTTGGCCAATGAGTTGGGACAACGGTCAAGTTTGCTCTGTGTGGTCACCTGAGAACCTCTGGCCTACCTGTAGCCTCCTCTAAGACTTTCTTGGCCTTCATGTGGTCTTGGGACCTTCTTCCTGTGGTCTTCGATGCTAATTTAAACACACAGGACATGTTTGGAATTCAAATGCACAACCACACATCCCTCCAAGGACTGGAGACCAATAAAGCAAGCACTGCTTAAGAATCGACCAAAGAAAGTCCAGAAGAAGCTTGACCACCCTGTCAATAAACGTGATCCGGACAGGGTGCAAGGAATCTCTGGTCTCGAGGGAAACACCTGATATTCAGGGCCCCAGGTAGGCAGGTTCTAGGGTATACAGGGTGTACAGGGTGTACAGCTATAGAGGGGTACCACCCGAATACTAATTAGCTATGAAAGTGCAAGGCAGGGGTCCACCACACTATTATGGGGTCACAAGTACTTTCCAAAACCTCTTGGTGAAATCTAGAAGTCACAGTCTAGAAGTCAGCCATAAGTAGCCATGGAGGGAGCCATTCTACCAGAAAAATATCAAATGCAGCAGAAATGGCTGAAACAAGTCCTCATACATTATTCAAGCAATAGACACCTCCCACAATGATGATAATTGCCAGCTAAAATTGGAATATCGATTTGGTTATTGTCAGATATAATTTGAAGCAGATCTTGTACCATTCAAATCAGCTGAAGTACATCAGACAGACATACTGTTTAGTGCCATGGCCTCAATAGTAATTGCAATGTCAAACAAGACATGTCCTGCCCATGTCCTGCCCATGCCCTGCAAATGCCATGACAAGATCTGCCATGCAGCATGTTAAGTACATGTACAGGATATAAAGAGAGCAGTTTAAGGGCATGTTGACCATCACAAGGACTTCGAAGGGAGATATAAGGAGCGTGCCAGAAGCTGTTGAATTAATACTCAGCTCCCCACAGGCCTCATGTTCCCCCACTTGCCAAGCCTCCCTCCATTCTCAACTCACCAACATCAATATTTGCAAACAACTCCTTTTGACCAGGCAATCTGCAATCCATGACCACTGATCAATGGAGAACTCCTTAAACACTTCCATGCTCCAGACCTTTGCATGTGCAGATAACATGGGTTCAAGTACAAGAGTACAAGACTTAGAACACAAGTCCTGCAAAGTACAGGAGTACACCTACAGCAAAGTACTACAAAGTACAGGAGTACAAGCTCTGCAAAGTACATGAGTCCAAGTACTGCATCATGCCTGAGTACTGATGAGTATGGGACATGTCAGCTGCATGTTGAACTGATCATCCCACGAGAAATAATTCAAGCAGAAATAGTGTTCCAGGCTTGTTTCTGTATCATTGTATCAAGTCTCAGTGATTCATCTCAATGCTGTGCTATTCATTCTATTCTATTGTTCTCAAATTCATTAATCAGCATGTTTTTCATCAAACGTGTCATGCAAAAAAGGGGCCCAGTGTCTGGCAGAGCCTGCAGCTTTGCTTGAATCGCTTCCTATTAAAAATGAAACATGTAACGCAGAGATTATACACGTTCTACTGTTGCAACTGCACGATCATGGAATGGATTCATGGTGGTGCTTGGTTGATTCAAAATGTAAGCACTGGCTCCTCCCCTAATACAATCGATCAGAATCTTAGGCGAGTCTCCTGCTCAGCACTCTATCAATTATTCACCAATCCCCAATTGTTATTGAACTCCTGCTTGGCTATTCTGAGCCTCCTGGTCGAGCCTTTTACATTAGCACCTTTGTTATGCAAATCTAATGTTCAACTAGAAGTCTGTGAGTGCCAAAAATGCCTAAAAAATGGTGCAGAAATTGAGCAAAAATAAAGAATATGTTGGAGAGTTTTTGAGTCACCATATAGCTGGTTGGCAGATGAATGTGTGTTTAGAATTTTGTTGTACTCATGTGAATGTAGGGGAAGTTGGACATGTGTGGTAATTCCACTGCCAAGAGAATTTCCACACCAATTACAAAAGGGCAGCCCCAGTAATAGGCCATTGATTCCTGCAGGGACACAGGGCAACCCGAATGACATGTCACACT
This sequence comes from Platynereis dumerilii, assembly GCA_026936325.1. Lineage (NCBI taxonomy): Eukaryota > Metazoa > Annelida > Polychaeta > Phyllodocida > Nereididae > Platynereis > Platynereis dumerilii. The sequence continues at coordinate 1,091,786 of JAPTHN010000089.1, read as the reverse complement.
GATCAAAGAGGAATTCCATTGTGACTTCTACAACAGGAAAGCATTCACATGAGATAGGTGAACCCATTTCATTGACACCTGAATTATCAATCCATTTATGGGGTGTGAATGCATGTGCAACCCAAGCAGAACATATACTAACCCCAACCCAAACCAATGGCAAAAACTCCATTATTCATAATACTTGTAATGAAATTGGTTGCTATCCAGCTCTTCTCCTATTCTAGGACTCCAGGTGAAAGGAACATGTACTGCACTCACCCAAACCAACCAAATGGCAAAGACTTTAACAATATTCAGTATTTGTTGTTATAATATTTGTAATGAAATGGTTCCTACCTTTTTCTTCTCCTTCTCCAGGTGAAAAGCAGCGTTCCTCAGTTCCTCCTCGTCCATGGTAATCTCGTTGCTGAAACTGAGGTCATCCTTGGGGCGAGGGGCCTTCTGGGAATGCTCTGCGTCAGAGGTCAAGGTCAAGGTCAAGCGGTTGTTGAAGTTGGAGGGAGGTCTCTTTCGGCGGTCCAGCCGTCGAGTGAGGATGATGGCGATGATGAGGATGATGGTTATGGCGACAGAGACAACGACGACAGAAATGACGATGGTTAGGTTGTTAGCGGACATGAGGGAGTTAGCGGGAGATGCAACGACCTTCAGGGTCAGGTGACCTTCAACGTCATGACTGACGTCACTTCCGCTGTCTCTGACGTGAATCGTAAGTGTCACACTCTCCCCAGAGATGGCGCTCAAGTCTTTAGCGACGTATATTGTTCCAGTGGCACCATCTATGGTGAAGTAGTGGTCTTCATTACCGGATGTGATAGTGTAAATGAGGGCGCTGTTTGAACCTAGATCCTTGTCCTCCGCGACAACTTGGGAGGCCCTTGCGTCTAGACGGGTGTTGCTGAAGACGGAGTCACTGTAGTTGGAAGAAGAGGGGAAGCGAAGAACAGGTTCATGATCATTGACATCTAGTACTTTGACCTTGACCTTTGCGGCACTGCTCCTTCCAGGGTCACTGATGCTGATTGCCAGCACAACAAACTCGTAAGAGTCCTTGGTCTCCCTGTCTAACTGAGTTTTGCTGAAGATCTTTCCTGTGTCATGATCCACATCAAAAGCATCTCTGTCAACAGAGGAGGGGTCCAAGAAGTAAGTGAATCTGTTGTAGAGGTCAGAGTCAGCGTCAATGGCCATGACCTTGTCCACCTCTGTGCCTAGAGGTTGGTTCTCCTTCACGGTCATCAAGTACTCGTCTTGCAGGAAGTGGGGTTTCTCGTCATCCACATCAACCAAATTGAGGATGAAAGTAGCAGACCCAGTTAAGGCAGGTACTCCATGGTCTATGGCGATGATGTTGAATTCCAACCTTTGAGCTTGTTCGTAGTCAAAACTAATGTGAGCGGTAACGTTTCCGCTGACAGGATCAACACGAAGGAAGTTGACTCCATTGCCCGAGATGCGATACTCAACTTCCCCATTGGCTCCCAAGTCAGCATCAGTGGCCATCACCTGCTGCAGCATCATGCCAACGGGGTTCCTCTCTTCGACTGTGACCTCATAGGTCTGCTGCAGGAACACAGGTGCGTTGTCGTTCACATCTAAGATGTTGACTGAAATCGGAGCCGATGACGTCTGCGCCGGACTGCCAAGATCTTGACACATGAAGACGAGATCATAGCGAGCCACCGACTCCCTGTCCAACTTCGCTGCTGTCACTATTTTGTACTCTGTGGCAAATAGGGACTCCACAGTGAAAGCTTCTCCTCCTAAACTACATGACACCTGCCCATTCTGACCATTATCAGGATCTGTGACTACAATATGAGCCACGAAGGTCCCGATATCAGCCCCTTCTGAGATCTCCACATGTCCAGTTGTGGTGAGGGCATTCACTTTGATCTCAGGGGCATGGTCATTGACATCTTGGACAAGGACATTGACGGTTGCTGTGGCGGCCACTGACTCTGGGCTGGTGTCTTTGGCTGTGACGATTAATGAATACACTTGGGTGTCATGGAAGCTGAGTTTCTGAGTGATGCGGATTTCTCCAGTGTTGTTGTTGATGCTAAATAGGTCACCATGGGCCCTCTGTGTTTTGGTGTTGAACCCATAGATGACCTGTCCATTCTGACCTGCGTCTCTGTCTGTAGCTGTTACTCTTATGATCATTGAGTTGGCAGGTTTGTTTTCTGGCACTGACACGTCGTAAACAGCCTTCTGGAAGATGGGATTGTTGTCATTGACATCCTGGACTATAATATCAATACTCAAGGTCCCTGATTTAGATGGATTACCTCCGTCATAAGCAGCCAACACTGCCCTGTAGAACTCCCTCGTTTCTCTGTCTAAATCTTCCTCCAGGACCAAATACACCTCCAATGACCCTTGAGAGTCACTGGTTTGCTTTAATCTGAATTTATCCAAACTTCCAATCAGAGCATACCTTGTGACTCCAAAACGAGGGCTGTCGACATCATCAGCAATCGGAAGTGCAAAACTTGTTCCCGTTGCCATGGTTTCGGAGACTGTCCTTGAGAAGTGCCCTGGGAGGAAAGTTGGGGCATTGTCGTTGAGATCTTCGATTTTGACAGTGACTTTGAGAATTTGGAAATACTCCCTTGGTTGTATAGCAATATCCACGTTGATTGTGCAGTAAGTCTGTTGTCGACAAACGTTCGGTTCATCTCGGTCTACTCGGACTGCTGTCCGCAGTATTCCGGTGTTCTGTTCTATTTCGAAGAAGCCCAGATCCGGGCTCTGTGTCAATATACTGTATTCGAAAGTCGACAATTGTTGGGGAGAGTATTTCTGGTTGAGGCTAGCGGCAGCCGAAATGTTAGCCACGAAAGTTCTCGCTGGAGTTTCATCGTAAATTGTGAAGTTGAGTCGGTCCTCCGCCCAGCAGAGAGACAAGATGGCGGCCAAGATGGCTGCCAAGAAAGGTAAACATCCCCTGTGCTCCATTGTGTTAGTTAGCATCTTCTTGAAGCTGCAGGGGACTCCTTGTGTCGCATCTTCTGCTCCTGGTGCAGCATCAACTGCTCGTTTCCATGGCAACTAATGGCAGGTGCTGCTTCTTGCCTTTTAAGGTGAGACTGCAATGAAAACAGAAAAGAGGGTTAGACTTGAGTAATATTGGGTTTCAATTAGCAAATATGGCTCAGTGACAAACAGCCTAACACTCCACAGGATCATGTGTCAGTGATCCAGTCTGCTTCCTTGGCTCATAAACAAACTCTCAATTATCTGTAATCTTCAACAATCTTCAGAAAATAATCACATGGAAATGGATGTTATGCACCATATTACCTTGAGACAGAAATGACAATAGGGAGCAAACAAGACGCTATTCTAAATCAATAGGACGCCAGTAAATATGACAAAAGATATTGCACCTTCTGCTGCAGTAATAATCACTCTCATTGTCAGAGAAGTAGCTTTTCTGCGCCCCATGGGGCCATATTAATGAGGCCAATACATAATACACACCTCAGGCCCGGATTTGAAGCAGAGCTAATCAACTGATTTCTGGTACTCCTATCCACCCCAAGTCTGCAAGTCAATTAGTTAATTTCTAAACTTCAGCCCAAGATAAGTCCCCAGCACATGGCACATTAGTCATTACTCTAATTGCATTGGAAAGTGGAACCATGCAGTGCACCCAGCTGACCAGTGGACATTCTTGGAGAATTCTTGAAGAATTCTTAAGATTCCTGCATTTCAACATGTCTCTTACTAGTGCCCAGTGTGATGGATTGGATTTAAATGATCCAGAGTTCACCTGCATTAATGAGCAGAAGGAATCATAAAATGTTCATCAAAATTCCATTCTCATCCATCTGCATCAATGATGCCAGCAGCTATGTTTGTCTGGCTACAGAGGCAGCAGCAGAGAGTACAACACTATCCATCACTGGTTACCATGGGAGCTAATGAAGCCACATACCTGACAACTGATTGTATCCAAGAGAACCTTAGGTATATCCTTGTGACACCACAGTACATCCAATGTTACGTGTTTACTCTAACTCCTGGTTGTATTTTGAACCCACAACCTGACTTATGTGCGCCTCCTGCGACCGCTAAACCAACACTAACACCTGAGAGACTTTGGCAGTAGGTCTCACCTGGCTGCGTGGTCACATGACCCAGCTCAACGCTGATTGGCTGTTGCAGAAGGGGGAGGGGCACTAGCATGTCATTCACTGCACGGTCCATGGACCATGTGCCTTCAAGGCAGGGTAAAGGACCCAATTTGAGGGCCCCGGGTCTTGCCCACGAGGGAAGCAGTTTAATGTTTCGTTGTGCCTCAGTTTCATGTTACCTTGTTACATTTTTAAATCTAATTTACTAGAAAACCCACAACATATTTCACCCACTTGGTGTCTCCCATTTTTACCTCATCAAAATACACAAAAGCGGAACACCCGACACTTGGTGAAATTATAGGCAAGAATTATGAAAAGTGAGTTTCTCAACCACTTCTCGAAATATGACAATGTCTAGCAATCAAAAGGGAATTTACAGTTGGTCTAGGCCACCTAGGAGAAACTGTCATTTTAATGGGACCTGCCAATTATCCAAGTAATTTAGAGTTGCTAAATTGTGTGTGCTATAGTTTACTGCAAATTGTGTATTGACTACCTGACTGTTTATAAATCAACCTTACTCGTGAAAAAAGTATTTGTGATCATTCATGTCACACAGAGGGTCACTCGAAGGACTTACTTTTCTCAAAGATCTAAGAGGTTGATCTCCCTGAGTCTTATGGCTGGTCATGCCTTCCTTGCCCCTCATCCTGCCCTCTTAAGATCTCTGGGGTGATATAGGTCACTTTGGGGTCAAGTGGCCCTGTTAGCCCTTCATTATCGACTCCTTGTGCCTGATAGATGAGACCTTGCATAGATCATGGACTAGAATGGTATCATGATCACCATTATCTGGGCATTATAATGGCATCGTCATGGCATACTTGCATTCTATAGGTGCTATACTTAGATTAGACATTGGCGCTTCTCTATATCCAGGGGTATGTGCCTGCCCTTGGAATTCCATCATTAAATTATTCTATTATTCCATGATTTTTATATTAGGATCAAGCTACTACCTTGGTATCGTCATGGTGTTATATAATGACATATTATAATGTAATATGACTGTTGTATAATAGTTAGATAAGACATTATCTATCCCTATATCCACTATTATCCAGGGGTAAATGGCTATACCTGTCCTTGGAATACTTTTATTGGATGATTATCCCTGTACATCACACAACGATTTCACATTTCCCCTCATCGCCAATCCCCATGAACTGCATCAAATGGCTTCACTCTGCACCTTGCCAAGACAGCACGCGCCTGAACATGATAGGGCAATAAAATGATGACAGATGAGTTGTCTGATAACACATCTCGAATTAACCACATATCCCATGATTGAATGATGATTGAGCGATGATTCCCATCCCAATGTTTGGCTAAGTGGCCTCCAAAAGTCACTGGTGACGGATGCGTTGATTCAACCTGATTGTTGGCAAGCCCCTGTGTCTGAGTGAGTCCGACAATTTGACAAGACAAAATTTGCACCCAAGTCAAATTTCTGGAGGCGATCAGCCAGCGGCCATGGACACAGCCAGAGATGCAATTGACAATTGTAAAAGTAGTTTCAGAGTCCGCATCACCCCTGACACTGCACCGACAAAACAGATAAACACAATGACACCTCCATTCAAACTGCTAATTCATTGTTATGCAACGGCTAAGGCCTTGTACAAACACAGCAAATTAAGTGTCCATCACAAACACAGAGCTTGATCAATGGGTGATGCGATCTGGTCGTCCCATTCAGACATTCACACAACTTCAATCGAAGTGATAATTACCAGCGTCTAGAGTCATTCTCGACCTATCTTATGTTGTTACAAGCCTAAGATCTTCCACTGATCTTTCATTCTTGAAGCTAAACGTTTCTTATCACTGCCCTGGGCAGGACTAAATCTACCTCAGCACTTGCATCACTTCTTTCTGAATTTATAAAAGACTTTTATGGCCCTGATTACACCTTTAGCGCGGCTATAATTACCGCATGTAAACAGTTTACGACCCAAGTCCCGCGTATCAAGTGGGCTGTCGGAGTAAATGCTGTTTTTGACGCACAATTTAAGATCTTTTTGAAGGAAATGAATGATATGATGCTTCTTAAACTTCAGTTCAAAGATGTATATGATGCTATGTGCGTTACGTATTATTATGCTTTTTTGTCTGATTTAAGAAAAAGACTTGAAAAAGCTGTTGCTCTTGAGGGCAATAAATATCTCAAATTTATAAGGACCAAGGTGTGTAAGGAAGAGTGGTGTTACAACTGAACTGAATTCAAAGTTTTCAAACTAACACAACTCTTTTATATACACCTGGGGAGCAGACAAATTACAAATAATTCCCAACTTGGTCAGGTTGGAATTGCAAATGTCCTCTGAAATTTACTGCTCCAGGCGATCCAAGAGATCTGCTGCTCGGAGTTGTTTGGTCATTACTACAATTTGCCTGCTCTCTTTGTCTGGCTGTACTTTCTGTTTACACGATGTAAATGCCTTTTTGAAATGGCTAAATTGCATCACAGCGAGCGCTTGGAAAGTTTGAAAGATTGGTACACAAGAATTCAAGAACGCTGCATGTTTCACTGTGGATGGTAGTGAAGTAATTGAGTTCGCCTCTGCAGTGCTGTAAGTGAGGTCCCTGTGTATCATGCCTGGCCATCATTTCTCCAGGAGGCAAGTCAATCCAGGGGACATTTTTGATATATATTTGTGAGCAAAACATTTAACGGGACTGACCAGCGTTGTCACGGTTGCTGGCTGCGTAAAAAACACGTCATTATCTTAATGGTTTATAGAGAAAATTGGGGGTTGAGAGCTGGCCCAGCACTGGTCCATGTAGAAGGGGAGGGCAACATTTGCAAGGGGCAGGGCAGGACACAGCTGACCCAGGTGCATACACCCAACGACCCTTTGTTCCCCGCCCTTCCTAATTAAGACGTGGCTAAAACCCTAACGAGAAAAGCTACCTGATACAAGCACAGCCCTCCATCAGACCTGCCATCAAACCTGCCCCAATCCATTACTCTCGAAATGGCCTGTTCCTGACTGTTGTGCCCTTTGGACTGCCCTTGGTCACAACTGGACACTACTATTACTCAGGTACAATTTGGACTCAAAACACAATTGCCAATGATCTCCCATCTGTTGTTTCCACTCGGCCGTTTGCTTCTTCAATATGCTGCCATAGATACTGTTTCTCATTCACAAGAAAAATGGCATGGTCACCCCAACAAAAAAAATCCCCTCTCATACCAGGGGGATAGTTATCTATCCAAGGTCAATGTGTCGAGGTATTATGCAATGATGATAATACTGATTCTATGGTTTGTATGTGCCCTCAAATGTGACCTTGCAAAATATAACTTAAGGGGGTTCGAATTATTAAGACAAATATCAGAAAATGCCTATATTTATCGAATTAGGCCGAATTGCAAAAACCAAACTTCTCTCTGATACAATTAAAGTCAAATTTTCGTGTTCTAGTGGTCAGTGTTGGCAATTAATAAAACTTCAGAACCCAGTCGAGTGGTGTTTGTTTCCTCTCGGGTTAACCTCAGATCGATGGAGCAGGAGGCAAAGCATCTAAGATCGGTGGAGCAGTGAATATTTCATGGGCAGGGGCAGGTTGTTGGCAATTGGTTTATCAACAGAAGCAGGAAGATACCTCAGTTGGCAAGTATTGGCAGCCATGCAACTAACCAGGCAAATAAGGCAAGGCAGGTTGTAATGCTTGCTTGCTTGTTGGTGCTTGGCTGCAATGGAGAAGGGATTCGAGGGAGGCCACTTGCCAAGAAAGGACAAAGCATCTGTCACCGACACGTCGATAACACTGACCAGTCATGGACCGAAGTACCAAAGTCATGAAACAGCGTTCAGCAGACAGGGCCACTTAATCATGCTTTGACCAGTGAATGACTTCAGTGAATAACTGGAATGAATGGCTGTAGAGTATGACCACGAATGTCCAGCCTCCATTCCTTTATTAACTCCCTCAACTCTCCCACTGTACCGTGGCTTTTTCATGCAATTAACTGAAGCCAGAAGTCTGGGAATAATTCATGCAGTCACATGTGCAGGTGACAGTTGGACAGCCACCATTCATAACAAGGTCCATACAACAACATCCAATGTCATCCATGCAAGATCTATGCAACACCAAGATTCACATAACTCACAAGTCATCCTGTAAGCTATGCTGTAAGAAAGGTGTCCATCCTCAAGACATTGCACAAACAAAGGCAAAACAATGGCAAAACAATAGGTGATAAATACCTGGCCATTGTATGGTGATTGTGACGCCACAAAACAACAATAGGTGACAACAGAGAGTCATCTTAGCAATTTGACATAAAGATCTCCCCACAAGAAAGTGATGGGGGCAATAAACATAATTTTGTGAATAATGAAGTCACTTCTGATGCATCCATACTTTTTATTTTAATTGTACATTTAGTTTTTTTGTTTTTAATCTGTTACATGTCTTATTCTCTTTATTGTCTATTGTTTTTATTATTTTGATTATATATCTTTATTTTATGTTCTGATTGTATATACATGGTATATGGGCCACTTGAAAAACAGCTTTGCTGAAGTGTTACCCATTTGAAATATATTCAATAAATAAATAAATAAATAAATCCAATGATCACAATATGAAACCTGATCACTCTTATGTCAAGTTTCCTGACACATTATGACCTTTTCCCCCCAGTTGCAGTTTGTCCATCCCTGATATCTGACACTCGTGCATGAGGAAGCAGGCCTACTGGCACGATAGAGAAATGGTCGATTTTGTTGTCATTTTTCTGACATGTCCAGATTTTAATCCCCAATTCTGAAATTTACAGTTGGTCAATCCCTAATTGCCATGTTGACGGACTTGGATAGACATTTCTAGTTGGCTGTAGCACTGACTTTGGCTAATTGATTTCATCTTGGTCCAAATTATTTGAAGGAAATTACTGGTTACCAAAAATAGCTCTAGGGGAGGTATGCAGATGCATACAGAATTTAATGCATGTGTGAACTTGTGACATGAATGTACCAAATGTATACCAATACAGTAGCCAGGTGACTGCTCTTCATAAGTACATGCATACATATACAAGTACATCCACATACATCTATATGCATACATTCAATGATTGAGACTTTATGGCTTCCATAATGTATACCACGTGACCCAAGAAGGAGAGAGGGCACAGCTACAAAGGCCTGAGTCAAGGACTTGACTGCCCTGTTCAATGGCCTCCATACTCTCTCTTTTGGCCTCCTTTGGTCTCGAGTTCTCTCTCTGTTTAGTGGTCAGTTGACTCAGTTTCTATCTGACCCCATGTCATCCGCCCCTGGCCACCTAAGTCCATCTCATGAATACCAAGCCACGAGTTAAGTCCAAAGTCAAACACTGGCCATCTTGTCTGTCGTTGTCTATCTTTGTCAGCCTTTATTCTGTCTGTGTCTGTTGGTTTGTCCTCTGTCTGGTGAAATTCCACCCCGATTGATGACCATAAACCCTGAGCTTCCCTGAGTCTGTTGGTAAACATGGCTGCCCATGGTTGTCCGGCAACTTGACTCAGCTTGCCTTCACTCCTATATCTCATTACATGGCTCTGGCTCCTCCTGGCATCTCCTAATTGATTGGTCACTAGCCTCATTTGCATGACGTTTGTCATTATGCAAATCAGGGTGTTTTCCACCTGGAAAGGGGATCCCTAAGAGAGAACCCCCCCCCCCCTCCCAACAACCAAACCCTGATCCTCAAACAGTCTGCTAATCCCAAATCCATTTGAACTGATGCTGCCCATCACCTCCTCTAAACATGACCTGCATCAAACATGCTTCTCAAATGAGACCCCAGCATAGCCACTCGACACAGGTACCCACTTAATATGCAGTACAAATACAAACACTTTGTTCTTCATGCCATGTATGTGGTTCTCTTTCCAAATGATTATTCCTTTGGCTAACAACCCAGTCATTGATTAGTTTCACACTTTCCAGGGCACTCGGCCAAACTTATCAAAGCAGCAACATTCTGGTTAAGACTTTCTAATTTCTGAGTTATTCTCCTTAAAGATTGGCCACGTTTTCTCCACAGTGTTGTATACATGCCTCGGAGCATTGTCAGGTATAATTGTGGCTGACACTTCATTCAGAGTCGTTCAGGGCTTTATCCAAAGGCGATGAACATGAAAGATTATTCAGATGTCATTTAGATATCAGTTTGCAGTCAATTATTATCCCATAATAGAACTTCCAAGTCAGAAATAACATCGGACTGACCCTTTAATTGCGCCAGGTGAAATTCGGGGCTTGTCCCTTTCCTGAAGTTTCCTAAAGTTCCCTTAAGCCACAGAAATACGATCCAAGGCACACAGCTGACCAGGCCAGAGCAGGAGGCGCCTTTTGAATTGGGAATTAGGCAAAAGAAGAATATGGATGAGCAGGGAACCAGAAACCTGTTGATGCTGTTGACAGACCCTTTTTACTAGTAATCCCAAAGATAAACATTCTTACTACGTTAACCTGAAGAAGATCCTAAGATTGGGAGGCAACCAGAGCCAACTGCTGTGGTCTGACAGTGGTCACCTGAAGCGACTGAGCATTGAAGTCACTCAGAATCAGAAGCACCCTTCTCTCATGTTTAAAACATATAACGCAGTCAGACTGACATCACAAACAGGAGTTGAGAGAACTAACCGTGAACAAACATTGAACAAACAGACAACATGACAAACATGCCCTCAAACATGACCAAAGAGTGCTATGACTAGAGAGGCCGCCTTCAACAGTGTTCCAGGGCACTCTAAGGTCATTCTCGCCATGGTCTCGCCGTGTCTCGTTGCCCACGTGAGTTGCACACAATCGGAACTTGCCTTGCGCTGCATTGCGTCCTTCTCAATAATTGATGAGACACAAGAAAGCGATTGATGAGGCCACGCATGAGTGGTTATGCCAGGGACAATATCATCTCTGCAGCATGTGCTGGCTAAGGATCATATTCGGCCCTGATCATTGTATGATCATTGTATGCTGGTCAGGGTATTGAGTCAGATATTCAGGTCTTTTGAACTCAACCCAAAACAACAACAATACAACCCCTTAACAACTGCCCCCGAAGTGCCCAATTGCCCTTCCCACAGTTTCCCAGAATGGGCAACCAATAACGTCAACAATTGGCCTCCACCCAGCAGTAGGCAGCTATGCAAAATGAATTAACACCACACTATAGTGAAATATGAAACCAGCCTGTTTGTTAATTCCCGACCAATAATCTCATTGTCAGGCCATGATCATGGATCACCCCAGTGTTGTTCATGGTGTGGGTTTGATGGGGTCCCACAAGGACGCTGCTCTCTTTGGCGCTAGGCCAGGGGTTGGGTTTGAACTCGGGTTCACAGGAGCAATGTGGTCTGGGCTTGTACCCGAGGTACTGTTTGTGCTTGTTGTACTGGACCCAAGCCAAGAGCGGAGTCAGGAGATGCTACTGAAGTGTACTGAAGTGCAGGACATCAAGTGGCTTCAAAATGACCACTGGCCACTTCAAAGGGAGGCGCCTCATAGGAACCCCGGAGAGGAGCCAAAGATGTGCTGAGATACTGTTTTGTGAAATGCACTGTCATCCGAAATGAAATGAAATATTTAACATGCTGCTCCGTGAGCCATGCTTTCCACAATTGACCATCAATTAGCCACTGGCTTCCTGACAAATCTAATGCAATGTAATGGGTCAGAATTAAAGGAAAGGTCCACACATCCGTTATGTCATTTGCCTAAGAGAGAATCCAGCCTCCCATCACATAAACAAACTACTTTCGTCCCCATCACAATGGGAGTACATTAGTGCATAACAAAAGAGGGGACACCTTCCTAATAGACCGACTCTGGCTTCCTCCCTATCTTCCTGTGTCATCTTGGAGGGCGTGGAATCATTACTTATTCCAGGTGTCGCTGCTGTACCACAGTATGTAGCTACGGGGGATAATGACGTCATAACTGACATCCTATTACGTCACAATACGCCACTGACGCCACCTAGTGGACGTGATCTCCCCAGGGACGGAGCCAGAGGTCTTCCTGTTTTTTCACCCGACACTCTGCTTTGACACCTCTCAGACGTCATTGGATGTGCTGGGCGGAGGGCACTCCCCTTTTTGGCACAAACAATGATGCGCTGCATGTCCCCTGGGCCCCCAAATGAGAGGGATGGTGGCAATGCTTTGTAAATTGTTGACTTCCATTCTGGTGGCTTATTAGTAACGGCGTCACTGACACTTACTGTCACATTGTGCATCAACGAATCTAACATTTTCACAACTGTCCTCCATGAAAATTAAAAATTCATTCCGACCTATTGTTGTTTCCCACTCTCTACCATTCACCTCGAGCCCAGGACTGTAAATCAAATGGTTCTTTTCCATGTCCCTTACACATTAAGTTTATTTTACACTTTCACTCTCTGACTAATGCTGACAAATTCAAAGTTCTCGTTTTCAGCCATGCAACAAAGTTCCTTTATTTCCATTTTCCTGAACTCAATTTCTTCAGTTTCCTTGCATTTTTAAAGCTCATCCATTTCCTCCATTTCCCTTATTTTGCCATCTTATCAGCCCTGTGTCATCCACAGTTAGCCACTTCAAAGTGTCTTCCCTGCACTGCACTGGTGTACAATTTTTGTCAGTCCACAAACTGACAGTTGGTGGTTTGTGTTTTTCGTATCCAAGGTAACGCTTCCGCTTGACGAGTTTCCTTTGAATATATTTGAGAATTATGCATCAACCTCCTGGCCCAGTCTCCTCTAGGCCCAGTGAGCTCCTGTACCATGCTGCATTGATCAGGCAGTACATCATCAATACATTGTCAGATGCACTGTTAGGGAGCCGCAATAATACTGCATACTAACAATACTCAAGGGTGGCCCAGGGTGACATGTGATGTGCTGCAACTACATGTTTGTAAATAAACTTATTTGGTGATAAGTGGGCCATTGAAGCGTTTGAACAAGTTCGTTAAATGGCAGTTAGGGAAGGTGTTGGGTAATGGCCATATAGACCCACAAAAGACCCAGCCCTGTCACTAATTCCAATGAATTATAAATGAGAGATACAAAAAGAAAATGAACATAACTACTTCTGAGTCACCAGAGACAATTTATGGCTGCTTTTTGGAAAGCTTTCTAAAGTAAAGAAGAATGCCATTGATTGTGAATGATTTAGAATTTGGATGCAGAGTGGGTCTGTATGCCATATAATTGACAGATGAATTCATTTCTCACTTCTTTGCATTAAATGTGACACCCATGCTGTCCTTTGGCTGTATTGATCCTGCCATAATCACAAAGAGAGATGCGGACTCACACAATTGAATAATGTGTCCCGCATGAAACTTCTTGATGTTAGGGAGTCGGGACGTGTGTCTTTGCAGACTTTCAGCATTTTTAGGAGTACAAGGCATACATGGTCTCTTTCAGGAGTATACGTGGCTTCTATTAGTAGTATACACTTCATGGCATCTTTCGAGAGTATACACGGCCTGTTGTTGAGAGTATATGATCTCCTTTAGGAGTATATGACCTCTTTGAGGAGCCCACATAACCATTTCTTGCAGTATATGTTCTCTTTTAGGAGTATATGGTCTCTTTTAGGAGTATATGACGTCTTTAAAGAGCGTACATGGCCATTTCATGGAGTGTATGTTCTCTTTTAGGAGCATACATGACCCCTTCCGGGACTCAGGAGTATACATAGCCTCCTTAATTGGTGCATGGCGATGCTGATCAGATGCTCATGGCAGTCGGGGGACAGTGGAATAATTGATCAGGAGTTCGATTAGCAATTCAAGCCCACAGCTAATTGCCAAGTTTTATGTGCTGGAAACATGTAAGTTGCAAACAGTTTGTGTCATATCCCTCTTTCTATTACCTGCTTATTGAAACTGATCGCTCCAACGAGTCAGTGGTTTCCAATAATTGCCTCTCTAAAGTTGCACACTCCATTCCCTGTTTCGTGTGGGGATGTAATGAGCCTCATTCTCAGTTTTTTCTAGGCGATCATCAGCCTCATTCTGAATTTTTATCAAGAATTCCAAAGAATGATCAAACCCGTTGTAACATGTCAAAGCAACAATAAAACTAACAGCTAATATTATCAATAAAAGTGCATGTTTATTCAATTTACTAGCCACTTATTTCTCCCAGTTATTTATTAATCCCATTGATCAACAAATCAGCAATCAGTCAGGAAGACAACAAGTCAGTCATCCCATTAGTCACAACAGTCAGCCTTTTTTTCGGTCTGTCAGACTGTGTCTCTCTTTCTGTCTGACTCTGTGTGACTGTGTCATTCTGTCAGTCTTTCGTCCAGGTTGTCAGTCTCTCGTCCAAGCTGTTAGTCTTTCGGTTTTATAAGTGCATGTTCCTGGCTGTCTTTACATTTTTTGTAAGTTTTACTGCCATTTCTGAAGGTGTATATGTTAGTATGTCTGTTTTCCGTCCGTATTTCTGTCTTTTAGACAGTCTTCTTGTCTCTTTCTGTGTCATTCTAGCCAATAGTCAATCTTGTCTGTCTATCACTACTTCTGTCTGTCTTTGGTCTTTTCGTCAGTTTCTCCATTCTTATTTCTGTCAGTATATTTTTGCCAGTCTGTATTAAGTATACATTCTGATCAAAGTGACCTCCATGTAAGAATGTCTGTCTTCCTGTTAGTGCCTTTCTGCAGGTCTGCAATTTTATGTCAGGTTTTATGTCTGTTACCTCTGTATGTGTCTAGATGTCTTGTCATTTATCGGTCTGCCAATATTTTTTTTACTCTTGCAGTTTTATGAGTCCAACGTTGTCCATCTGTTTATTCGCCACAGTGACAATTATTTATTTATCAATTAACTGACCCCAATAGGTCTTTTGAGCAATTAATTATGGTATTATTGCAGGTGATTACACCTCTTGAAATGTTGCCTCAGTATTTTATGAGGGTTCAATACGAAAGACATGAATACTTGATAGATGTAACATGTTTCGGTGTCATTAGGCTATGTCTGATACCGATCACCTATTATTTAACTCGCGTTTTAGTTTTAGAGGATGAAATTTTGATGTTGTATTCATACAACACAGGCAAAGTGTAGTAAACAACTCAACGATAAAATTCGAATGTACAAGTGACACTTTTAAAAGTCTTGTTCCATTGCAAAACAGTCATTTGTCTTTCAGTCAGTTGCCTTTTAGCTAATTATCTTTCAGTCAGTTGACTTTAGCTAATTTCTTTCAGCCAGTTGTTTTTTCAGTCATTTGTCTTTCAGTCATTTGCCTGTCATCATTACCTTTCAGTCATTTTTCTTTGAGTCATTTGTTTTTCGGTCAGTTGTCTTTCAGAAGAAGTTGTCTTTCAGTCATTTGTCTTTTGGACGAAGCTGTCTTTCAGTCATTCGTCTTTCAAATGAATTTGTCTTTCAGTCATTTGTCTTTCAGTCAGTTGTTACTATAATTGAAGAGGACAATTGTAATGTATTTTACAGTATTTTACCATTCTGCCAAGAAAGCACGATTGATTAAATGTCTTAATAAGACAGCAGTCATGAACAGTCCCTCTAATGAATAAAACAGCAAGGGTCCTGTCCTCAAGTAATAAGGTCCCTTCTGATATTAAGGCTGCTGACTTTAATTCTTATCATCATGTTGGGATTTGATGACATGATTCTGCGATCCCCTGCTGGTGGGTAGTGCTACACGCGTTTGTCTCTTGGGGCAGCAATTTCGGGATTGGAAAGAATCTTCAGAGAGGTTTATAAGGAATATCTTTGGAGCGGATAAGCAGAGTTCACTGGACTGGAATCCTGGGGACTGCTCTGTAATTACAGAAATTCAGTTTCTCAAGATGGCGGAAAATCCACGAAAAGGGGGCTGGGGCTAAAATAAACAAGGGGGAATTAATCTGAATGGGGTGGAAAAAGGTCAGGATTACATGGCACCCTAAGGCCATATTTGGAGGTGGACTCTCTCAGGTGGAAGACCCACAAAACACACATGATTCAAGCTGTTCTCAGTCCGCTCATATTCTGTCTGGGATCTGTGTGGTTTAGTGTGATATTTCTCAGCATTGAGATCCCCTAACAGCACTACAGTCTGTCAGTGCTGTCTCACTCAACAAATATCTTCTTGGATTATTTGCTTTAGTTTTTATATTGACCAATGATGATATTCAATGCAGTGATGGGTTCAAAAACCATGATGTCAGTGTGTTGACATTACAAGAAATCCAAGAGTGAACTACACCCTCCTCCTATGAATATCAAATCATCTGCAAACTTCAACCTTCAACAAATCAACAAATACCAACGCAGAACCTGGATAAAAATTGGTGGTGTGGCAAAAAGCAGCTTGAGGACTGTAAACATTTGACTTTCAATCTGATGTCCTTCTTAGATCAGCTTCCCTGGGATGCTAATTTGGGGGCTGGGGATGCAAATAGCTGATAACTAATTAAGGCAGTGGATGCATGCTGCCTTGTACAGGTCTGTGTACCTGACACGCAAGCCCTGACTTTGAATTCGTTACTTCAAAGAGTTACAACAAAGAACGCTTAAAAGAGGACATAAAAGCAATACCTGTCCAATCTTGCACAAAAGGAGGTTCCTTCCATCACTTAAGTATACAGACGTAACCACAGCCTACTCATTAATTAAAAGTTCCGCCAACTCCTTAGCCACCTCTTGGCCCCTTTACAATTGCAAGATGTTGTAGACACAGTCTCGACACCATCTCTGACCAATTAAGTTGATTAACATGAGAATGACACAATAATGATAATGGAAGGGGTAAAGTGTAACCATTAAAACACCTAAGCATAACGGTCACAAAATTAGGTGGACTTTTCTCAAGTACTAAGTATGTCACACCATCTTAGATTTTAGTACATCATTAAAGAAACAATGGATTCCTACTTGTTTGTATTTCAAGAACAAAGAAGCAGAATATAATGAGGTGCCATCAACCTTGAAATACGGATTGACAGCAGGGTGTAAAATAATAAATATTAGCCTATTGCTTTGTCGCCTTGTTATACATGCCCCATCAAATCTTGTGACATAACTGAAAAACATTTTTGTCACTTGCATATTTCACGACTGATCAACCTTTTTGCTAAGACTGAGGTCATAAAATATTAATGGTTTACAATGTTTAGGCCTATTGTAAGCTTGAAAGCATCAAAAAGTTGTGTTTTTTTTAAACTTACCAACATCTGTAGTCTGAAGTCTACATTCATCTAGGCACCCTTGATACTATACTGACCCTTTGATTGATTCAACTGATTAATGTTCACAGTAAAATGGACTCATGCCAAATTAAGTTTTTGCAACATGGAATTTACAAATGTCAGGGGCAAAAAAAAAGTGAGAAGCTACAGCATTAGTTTTATTTGGATGACTGGCCTACACATGTCAGAATCTGTTTCAAGTGGATAAATGAATTTGGAATTGGTTAAAAAGAATCAAAAGAATTACATGAGCAGGTCAGTAGGACTAGAGTGCCATCTTTTGATCTCTTTTGCACTGCGCATGCCCCAGCGCATGACATTTAGCAGAGATCCCACGTGCAGTGAGTTGCACACTACCATCCGCTTAACCATGCATATTTGATAATGAGGCATAATGCTTCCCTGGTTACGGCTCGTTGCTATGGTCTTTGGCTGATTGAGCAGCTTTCCATCAAAGTAATTTCATCCTTTAATGTCTTTGTGCCGTTACCTCAAATTATTGGCATAATTTCCATGGTCAGCTTATCAGCAATAATCAGGAGTTTATAAGCTTACTAAACAAATGCTAAATGCCCCACCATGTGGTACTATCATTGATGATGCTTGGAGCGGGTCTCTACTTGCTCAAATCAAATGCCTCCTCTCACGAAAGTTGCAGAGATCAGGGGGGTATAGACCTACATAACAATCGATACTCAATCCCACTACATACTATTATTTGCAATTACAAATTGAATCGCCAGGTCAAGCTTAGTACATTGAGTTGAGCATGTCGAATGCTCTAATCAGGGTGAGTATGCACCCCCATGCATGAAAGGGAGGGACTCACTTTGATCATCATTATGCTATTCAAAGTATTCATTGGTTCAGCTTCTGCATGACTCGATTGTGTATACCTTCTAACAGAATTCTGTGTTTAACCTAATAGGTCTACTTTAATCTACTGAAATTGATTCACTGATTCTATAAGCCTCTTGTTGAATAATAGCCGTACAAGTCCTCTGAAACCATTGAGTATTTGACCTAGGTTTGAACCTGTGACCTGCAAGGGCAGTAAGGAGACCCTTCCACCTGGCCCACTGGACATCTCCACTTACACAGGAGCCATAAGCACCGATTGTGATGCAACCGATTTTAGTTACAGAGAAGACATTGTCAGGCGCCTTATGTAAGTCAATGAGCAGTGATGGTTGCAGCTCGGTACTTGAGAAGCAGATCAAAACACTCGTCTCATCAACCGCATCTTTGAAGCAGCATCGCTAGAGCATACTGAAGCGTGTGGTTGCAACTGAAGTATCGTTACATTGACAAAGTTCTCCTGTGTGTCATAACATCTCATGACAGTCTCCAGTTACATTACTATTAACCGCATCCCAATTGAGGCAACAATTGTCTCAACTATTTCAAATGTTGAAACAACCCACAGGAGCCCACAGTTTCCCCAGGGAGCAACTCGAGAGCTTCTGTTCCAACTGCTTTGAAACTAAAACCAATCTCCTAACATCTTCTGCCCACCTGGGCCTGCATTATACATGAGCTGGAACCAGATACCTCAAAGTATACAATCGCCAGAGAGGGGAAGAACAACACTTTAAACTTGCAACCACATACTAAGTGCTCAGGCCTGAGAGTTCATTGTTTAACATAGCACCAGGTTTGTGTATAAATATCATATTCCTGTTGACAGAATATCAATATTTCACAGCTACAAATGAAACGCTTCACCAATAAGTGCAACTCAGCTTGTTTTTCGATATCCTCTGGGACCAGCACTTCGCAGCCATGGAAATGTCAGTTACTGCTCTTAGGGAACATGATTACCTATTTATAAAGGATTACCAAAATGACCAAAAACTTTTCCAGTGAAGTCAAATGTCCCTTAACTTGCCATATTACCAGCACAAGTAAGATAAAAGCCATGCCACTCACCTTCTCTCAGTTACACATTTAAATCTAAATTCAATGTGAAGATAAGATGGGATATTTGGTGACATCATCCTATCCTATCATTTCCTATCCTGTCCTATCCTATTCTATCCTATCCTATCCTTTCCTCAAAATAATTTCACTCTTTCTTAAATATTTTATGAACATCAACATAATGAATTAACATGATGTTCATAATTCCATGCCTATTGTACACCGCCTGTTTGCCATGACCTAATTATTTCCCTTTATCACCAAACAAACCCTGTGATCACACCCAGGGCCACTAATGAGGCTGACCACTGGCCAGGCATGCGTGTTAATTAGGCCAGTAACAGCAGGTCACCAGATAGCAGCCAACTAAATTAATATTTGAGATATGAGAGCAAATGTTTAAGATATGACTACAAATTAATAATTCACTTACTTTTGATATCAGTTTGAGTCCAGATATGAATGACCTCCTATTCCTTTGAAGGCTTGATGAAAATTGTACAAAAATGATGAAAAAGTACACCGTTGGCCAAATTCAGAACTTCAAATAATTCAGTTATTTGTAGTGAAGTCCCTTAATCAGCTGTTGTACAAAGTTCTTCGTCAAACTTCCTGTTGTGTCTGTGATGCTAATATTGCACTTCACGGGGGGTGTAGTCCAAATTTGAAACAAACGGTTAGCATCCAGGTACAGCAGTAGAGTTTCAGTTGCTGTAACCAAACAAGTCCCAAAGTTATTCAGGTAATACTCAAACACTACAACGTGATCAGAAGTGGCTCCAACAGATTTGGAAATCCGACTGACCTCATCAGGGCTCCTATGAACATTATATCAACATCATTTTAGTATGCCTTCTCACACCTGTTTATAGCTCCCCTTCTAGGAACGCCAAACTCCGACGCGCTCCCCTCCACTGCTTGCCTTAATTGGGCTGCTTCGTGCAACTTTGGGATGCAAGAAAAACCCCAAACAAAGAAAAAGATGCAGCAGCCAAGGGATGCTCAGGAATTTATAGAAACCCCCTGACCCATGATGGACAGATCTTGGGGTGGAGAGACACAGACAATGCCCTTGGATAAGTCACAAAATCACAGCATCAAGCTGGCAGAATCCGCGTTTATAAATGCTATAATGTTTGCAAAATAATTGCCAGATTTTGTTGAGATTTAGTATTGTTTCTGAGACAATTACATCGGAGATATTGGACCATCTGGACCACCATTGTTGTACCATAGTGTCATGATAAATTGTGATTGATAACTGCCTATTGCAACACTGTTAGGATGAGGGGTCGGCCATTCAAATCACCATAAATAATCAAATAAAGTTCAATAACAGTTTTGAAAGGTGGGTCTACTAGAAATAAGTAGGGATATCTTTTTAAGGATGGACAACAATGCAATATAGAGGCGGTCTGTTGTGAGTTACTGGCCTGTTTCATGGTAATTTATTCTTTTGACAAGAGAAAATTACAAGCATTCAAAACGTAATTTGGTTCCCAATTTGAGCCTTCAGCAAGGGGCCTCCAGCTTGATACGGTGGCTGGTTGATGGAGAGGAACTTCAGTTATGTGAAGCGTGACCATCCTGGTCCATCCAGCATCCCTGGAGCATCTGCATCCAGAGAAATACACAACCCCCCTCCCCCCTAGTACCCCCCTCCAGGTGACAACAACAACATGATGTCAACATGGACATGCTAACATGTGAAAATCTTCCATGACAGGCCTTGACAGGGAAGTCACACTTTTTCACAGCCCCATTGCCCAATTTGCCCTCGCTGGCCTGGGACAGCCCTCGAACAGGGATTCTATGCTGGGGCAGCTGTTTGTGCCTATTCACGATGTCCATAGGGCGTGATGGCCATTGGAAAAGACTCTTAGACAATAGAGCATCCGTAGCACCGGCCCATCTCCAGCTCCGCATCACCTGGCTTCAGATGCAGGGCCGTTGCCAGGCGAACCATGCGTGCTGCCCCATACAAGAATGGCCATCAGCCCAGAAGGACCATGGACCAGGTAGCCCCGCCAGATAGACCATTGTAAATGGGGACAAATAAAAATGGACCCACTAATCCTCACGCACTTATACATTGAATACAGTCACTGATGGGATTTTAATCGACTGGGTTGTCATTTACAGTTCCCGTTGGTGCCATTGGTGTCCTGATTTTACCAAAGGGAATATTAAATTTGAATCCATTTCAATAATTCAATTCCTGAACTTTCAACTTTTACATCACAAACCGATTTCAGCATAAGTTACCCCTAACCTTTAACCAATACCACAGGTCTTGGTTACTCACAACGACAGCTTTTTGCCGTTTACTGTTTGATCTTTCGACATTTTCCCAATCATGCAGACATGACGCAAGGGCTGCCAATAAGTCCTGAGAAAAGTATGGAAGCAGTCAGCTGCAAGCTTAACTTTGGTGAATTAATCATTTGTGCGTTTATCAAAGTAATTCTCCTATCATGCAACCTATTTCCTTTGCATGTCATATCTGAATTTTTTATTATATATTTTTTTTTACCCTCTAAAATTGTATTATCAACGTCTTATAAAAATGCTTTTCTATCAGTGGGAGTACAATTTATTATGCCACTTATATGGTACATTAAATCACTCAAATACGATAAAAAGGAGACTTAAAGAAGACGTTTTTCCCTTTCAATAGAAACCATGCAGATGTCAGGCAAGGAAGTGGATAATTTCACACCTTTTTTCTTAACTTGTGGTAATATCTCAAGTTACCAATAAAAAATGTTTTCTTCCCTTGAGAAATCGTGTAATTTCCTTCTTAATTGTTATCTGATTCACCAATTAATACTTCATTGGGTAATTTAAACTTACTTTGGCAGCTTGTCCCAAGACCTGTTGCCCCATAATAAGTAACTCCATCCAAATGACCTTTGCATCATTTTTAAGTGACTAGGTCACTCGACAGATGACAAGCAGCTGAAACCTGAGACTTTCACATTATTTTCATTTTTTGGAATTCTTTGGAATCTGAGAATTTATGTTGCTATGGAAACAGACTAGCACGCGATGTGACGTCACTGGCACGTGTAGTGCACGCTCAACATGAAGGTGGGCTGCCAAAACAGAAAAAAGAAATACAAAATTTAACTCAAGTAATGTACGGAAATAAAAATCGAATTGAGAATAAAAAAAAGAGAGCAGACAAATTACAGTGACGACGTGAACAAGTGCTACATACTTAAAAGTTTAAGGTATATGTGCCAAACAGGAAATTGCATTGGGCTATAGGTCTAATTGATTTTTTGCCACACAAACTTGTTTAGTAATTTGATTAGATGGGTTTCTCAATCGACGATACTGTCTTAATTTTCACTCTATACACTTTTTCCCAGTTCACATTCAGTTATTCATAAAATAATTACATTTCCACTCAGAAAATCTAAAAAAAATCAACAATTACAAATGTAATAGGGATAGTTCTATTACAAACCCTTAGAACCACATTTAAAAACCAGTTTGGTACAGAACCTATAACCTGGACTTGTCAAGCCAAACGTTGGAGACCTAGGCCTATCAGCATTGCAAACATGATTAAAGCTTGGACCTTGTCATAAAATCTTATTACATGCAAAGTGTTCTGCTTGGGACCTGCTAACCCTAACCCTGACGATTGGTAGTCCAGCAAGCTACCACTAGACCAACCCCATCCCCCTCCTGACCCAAATCAAGAGTTTGAAGCTTCAATAAATTTGGACCAATTCGATTTTATAGCCACAAAATCCATTTGAAATTTTTTTTGTGTAGTTTCTTTACGGATGGTACCAAATTTGCACTCAATTAGGAATTCATTCAGGATGGTAGTTAAATCTACCTTGAGAATTTTGGAAAGTTGCCCTGGATTTACTTGTTGTTGAAGTCTGGGAGACCTTTTCGGTAATTGTTCTTAGACAATGCAATTATTGACTGGGAATGTGACGAGGTATTGCCAAAACAGAATGAAAAGCATTAATGAAAGGGAAGGAAAAATTGAAAGGCGAAAAAAATGTTTTAAAAAGTTCGCAACTGACGCTATTTTGTAGTTGGCATTCCAAAAGTGCGTGGCACCCATAGGCTGCATTGGCATTGTTGTAACGCTGTTTCGTTGCATGATTACCAATAAAAGTTATACCTGGTTGCTATGGACACCTGGCTCAGCAGCTGACCTCTGACCTTCGCCTCCAGATGGCAGTGCTCGATGTATTGCTCAGTCAATAGATTAAGCTCCCCAAGCGGATAATGCAGGAATTATACACGAATTATGCTATCACTCCAATCTGCTATTGTTAAATGTTGCCATGACAAATCAGCGTTTTGCAAATGGTGGGGCATATGCATGGATGGCTAAACGATTGCCTCATACTCACCGGTCTGGCAAGAAATGTGGGGTCTTTAAGTAGCTGGTTGGGGATTCTGTTTATCTGCGTCAAATCAAGTATCAACTGACCACATGCACCCCACATAAAGATCCATATAATACTTAATGCTTTGAGATAATTGTACTGATTAAGTACCACACTCCCATCAGCTGCAGACAGCAGTACTGCTATTCATAATGATATGGCTTAATCGACTAATCAAAAGTAATCATTTGCCCACATTTACCCACTATGATTCCTGGTTTCTATTGTAACTTAAACAGTTCTAAATTGCATGGCTTGATTAGTAGGATTAATGAGGCAAATCATGGAATTGTGCCTGGCCACGCCCACCACATCAAGAATCAGAATGAAATTTCACAAAATCTATAATTTCCCAAATCAGAATTAAGACGCCCTAGGCATGGTTCAAGAAATTCATAAAATTAATATTATTAGGAGAAAAAGAACATGCCAAAAATATTCTTAACTGAACTATACAGGGCGATTGCTTCTATGATTTGAAGCTTCTTTATAAAAAAAAAAAGAATGGACTCTAACAGAAATTTTAATTTTCAAAATAAGTTCCCCATGGATGGTTGGAGAATTTGATGAATAGTATTATGGATAAAATAAAATATTCTAACTACACTATGAGGGTTCATGTTATGATTGGAAGCGTCTGTACACCCAAGCTCAGTTTTCTTTTAAAAAAAAAAGTAGCTTCGTAATCTTTAAATTAGTTAAGGCCCACTTAATTACCAATTAAGTCTTTGAAAATTCCTTCATAGCATGCAGCATACTTAATTCGAGCGGTATTCATGTCCAATTTGCCAATCCAGAAAAGAAAAAAAAAGTTGATCTTTCAGGGAAATTAATCCTTTCTTCAATGGACTTTTTGCTTCAGTTTTTCTTGCAAGTTTCTTTTATTAGGAAAGATTTCGTGCACCCAGGAGCAGATTAGATCGCTAGAGACAGATCGCGGACCTGCGGGGCGATCCAATCTGATGATGCAAGAAGTCAGAAAGTTCCAGCACGAGAGGGGGTCTATGCACGGGGTGTGCATCATGGAAGATTGGGAGAATCATCTGATACCGTCAAAATCTTATAGGAAGTCGGGGAAAGTTATAACTGATGGATTCGAAATAGGCCAATAGTAAAATAAAGAAACACTGTGGCTTTTAACTTCAAATGTGATAAATTCATTATTTTATTAGTACGAAATATATTCTGATCATCCTCAACAATAGTTCGCAGCAGAAAATGTAACAAGAGTGGAAATATTGCATAATGAAGTTATCAATATCTGAAGTTGCTATTTTACTTTGCTTTATTTACAATTTTTTCTGGATTGCTAAAGAGAAGTTCAATTGGCTATAGGAATTTGGTTGGAAGAGTGTCCTGGCGGATGGTACTACATTTACACCAGTGAATTTCATTTAGGATGGTAGCCATAACGTACCCACAAAAAGAAACATTCAGAACACTGCCTCTAGTCCTTGATACAGAAATAATAAATTGAGAGTGAGACAGGGATCTACAACATATTTCAAGCATTTTTGGTTTAAAAATACCAGGAAAATTGGCTAAAAATCACCAAGTTTGCTGAAAGCTGATCATGTAAAATGAAAGCTAAAGTTACCTTTAATATTACAGTTACTTTAAGTATGGAGCGCATGGTTTGCACTTGGGTACGTTGACGGATGACCTTGGTTCAAAACTTCAAATTCAATGGATTAAGAGGGGAACCAGAAGCACAGGGAGTCACAAAAGACAGCGATGCAGGGGTCCCCCATAAATAGCAGAATACACGTTCCCCTAACCATGAGCGGGGCAGTACACAATGAAAGCTGCTCGAAATTGCCTTTTGAGTTGTGTAATATTTCTGGAGTGAAACGTTAGACTGGGCTATGCTAAGTGGCTCTGAGTAGTGTCTGAGTAGGAGGGTACCTTCCCCATAGATAATGATGGCCTGGCTGTAATGACATCTCTGTTAATTTCTCCAGCCATAACTAGACCTGTCAGCCACCAGAGCATATCCGAGGGTCCACTTATAATCAGTGTATATACAGTGTGTATTGTATGTGCCATGGAGGTGTATATATATGAAAGGGGGAGGGGGAAAGGGGGGTGCACACAGGGCAGGTAGACAGGGGGAGGGGCCCCTTGATGAATCTATCAAGTTATTTTCCCCTTTTGAAGACCACAAGCAAATGTGTCAAATAAATCGACCCAAGGCTTTTTAAAAAGGGTCTTAAATTGAAGGTGGAAACTGTAGCGAGGCACATTCGATTTGACTGAGCACCAACATATCAAAGATATCACAAAGACCTTCCCCAATCAGCTTGGTTTACTTTGATCAGACCACAATCTCAAGCAGCTCTCAGCCAGGTGAAGTGATATGCACATGAGAGCAACTCAGGGTGATAAATCAGCCTCGTTTGTGGTCGAGATATTAATCAAAGCATGGCACCATGATTTTAGCTTTTAAAACTTCTTTACCAAACTTCTATTCAACCGAGTTTTTCATGTTCTCAAGAGGCCCTTAGTACCCTAAATTCTACACACTAGCACAGGTTGCACAGCTTGTGTATTATGATATAAATGCATTATCCAGCACAATTCAAAACATAAGAAAACCCTGAACGTATTAGGGTGAATTTCACAGTTCTAATACCCCTTTTCATTTTTCTTTTAATGAGCCAATTCATTTTTATGTCACTTCTAAATAACCCTCCCTCTCAAGTGCTAAGTGGCCATAGAAATCTAAATTGTGTCATTACCTCACAATGAGAAATATACAGTTATTGGGGGACTTCAATAACAACAAAATACCACAGGATATGTCCCTCCTATTAAGACCATTTTGCCCAAATGTCAAGTTGATTGATGGTCATACCCTGAACCCAGTCACTATGCGGCCTCTACATGTTCTCTTAGCCTCTCTCTTATATCTTACATCTTACATACCTTATATTCTATATATTATGGGACCGTTTAAATCTAACTTGAGCATGTCAAGTTTAAGATCACTTCATCACTCTGAAAACCACACGTTCACAATCTAGATGGCACTATTTCATTCTAATCTATTTTGAAGGCAGTGTCTTCTGACTGAGATTAAATTTCAAACACCTCATTTGCAGGTATCTTCAAAAAGTGGCTCAACAATTCAAATGCTTGTTGACAGTCCCATGTGAAAGAGAATTTCAGAGAAAGTTTGTTAGCATTATGAGAAGTACTGTTAGCATTAAATGATGTTAAGTTAGCAATACTTTGCATTAAGAGACTTTTTGTTAGCATTACAAGATGGTGCTTTAATGAGCCACTGGAGGGCGCTTGAAATTCCACTTACAACAGCTTTGGAGGAGTTTTTTGAGGAGTTTTTAGGGAGCTTTTGAGGAGTTTTTGCTCCTTCATAAAACGTGAGATGTCGCTTGTCTTTGAAATTTGTATATGCTTTTCATTGCTTTAGCAGAATCCTCAAATTTCTCAATATCATTTTAGAGTTTCCCTCTTTTTTCTTTGCTTTATAATGGCTTTTATTTAGCCTGGATCACCTTGTCAGAACTGGCTCATAGGAGTCCAGTTGCCTGTGGTGTGACTGGGGTACATGATTAGAGAACACCTCCGGGGTGTAGGGTAACTGGGAGAGGCTCGGGTTGGTGTTGTAACCCCTTACAAGGAGAGGTCACCCTTCTTCTTAGAGGTGGAATAGGGTGGAAAGGGTTCTAAAGGGTAAAGGACGTCTTCACCCTGAAAAACGTTTTCTCAATCATGGCATTTTTGCATGAACTTTTTTCAACATTTTTTTTTCAGCCATTTTCCTGCACCTTTTTACCTTTTTTCTAAATTCTTTTTCACTTTTTTTCTGTCACATATTCACATTACAATAGAAGTAAGCACCTTATAATGGTATTCGGGTGGCACTTTATCCCAACATTCAGCCCAGCAATGTGGGAGGGTTCAACTATTGTGTTTCTAAGTGAGACAGAAAAAAGTTTTTAAAAGCAACACATTGCATATACGATGTCGGTCTTTTGCAGAGCTAAAATTGTGACACTTTAGCAAAATGTTATCCTTACAAGTTGCAAGTCTTGGGCAAGAAATCTTCATCCTAACTTTTTTGAATTTCAACTTTCTGAACTCCTGTCAGGTACATGATATTTAGAGAAATGGAAATTCCAAAATTTAACTTGTGCAGGTGTGACCATTACCTAGGCTGTTGCAAAGTTATGTTATCCACCAAGAATTGCAATTGTATAAAATAAGGTAGAAATACGTTGATGACAGGGCACTTGAAGGAAAGTTTCAATCTGATGAGTAGCTTGTATAACCACATAAAAAGGGATTGAAAAAGGTTTGCCATGTCCATAGCACCCTATGACATCAACAATTGCCTGATTCTAAGGTCTGTCGTGAAGTTGGTTTTTTGCTTTTCAGTCTAATATTGGCCCCGGAACCAAAGAATTTCAAGGGCCCAATTTGGACGTCAAGGTGATTGGATGATGGCTGCCTTGCGGTGTGCTGTGAGAAGATTGGCCTGTGTTTATTTAGAGGACTTTAAGAGAGGCCTACAGGAGGACTATGATTTGAGAAAGTGTTCAGAAATGGGCATATGGCAGGTACAGACCATGTAGCTAAATTATAATATGAATTCTTTGAGACTGCACTCTGCCATGTCTCACATGAGCAGTTGAAATGGCCTGAACTTTCTGAGGCAATCATATCACTTGAAAACAGAAAACATACTCGCCAAAGATTGGTGGATGATTGGGCTATACGTCTTATATTTATATAATTAGGGAGGCTAACTAGGACAGGAGGAGACCACAACAGTGGGAAAGGATGATTCAATGTGCTGCCCAGCAAGGCCCAAGTGGCCCGGATGGATGGCCGAAAGAGGCTTTGCAAGCAATTTTTAACAGGAGAGGAATACTGGGACAGGAAGAGAACACAACAATGAGGCGAGGGATGATTGAAACTGCCGTCCAACAGTCATTGTAAACCAAAATAACTCGACCAGAGCAGGACTTGAATCAGGGACTCAGTCATTGGAAGCCCAGAGCCACCAACTAAACTTACCAAAACTTACAATGCACTGCATGGCCATGTATAAGGGGGAGGGCTGTAAGATGGCCATAATGAGAGTTAGGGCATGTGGGGATGTCTCATTCGAAACCTCAACGAGGCCCAGGTCATTTCACGCCACACCACCTCCAGTAACAATCCCCGCCACTTTTGATGGGGTTAAAAAGGACTCCCCCAAATTGCCCTCCAATTTTCTCAGGTTTCTGTCATCAAAAGCTTACCTATATAAGAGATCATTTGGCTACAATAGCCCCCTCTCCCTCCCTGCCTTCTCACTGCCTTGTTTTGCTTGCGCCCACCTCTATTCACGCATATTAGACAAGTCGCAACTATCAGCCACTTTTTGCTAAACTCAAGTAAACTTTACTTACAAACCACGCAAGTTAAAAGAGCAAATCTTCTCCTTTCAAAAACGACCTGTCTCAGTTTTTGTTGAGTGTAAAAAATGACACTAACCATGTTGTGTTAAATGGCTTCTTGGAGCTTTCTCCGAAAAAAGCAAAGCAATTATTTCTTCCCTCACAGAATCCGACAATCACAGATTAAAAATGCTCAGTTCTATCGCCTCTTTCCTATCATAATTAATTGGATTTTAAGGTATCACAGCTAATCGGAGTTGCTGTGTTTCATGACAAGAACTTAATCTCTTCCCACGTTTGATTGCAGGGCTTTTTGAGAAAAGAAAAGAGAACTCAGATAAGCTAATGATCTTCAAATTGCCTCTTTCTTCTTCTACATTTTTAAAGATGAAAAAAAAAAAGTAGTCCTGGTATTCAGGATTTTTCTAATCTGTTGATTTGTAGGTTGGAATTCATAGTTGAATTGCCACCCCAACCCCACAGAGTCATGCAAACGTTATTTCAAGAAACGCAGCTTGCATGGTGGAAGGGCTTTCAGACTGACAATGGAAAATGCAGCCTGCGAGGTTCAATTGACTAGTGGCGACCTCTGGTATAAATTGAAAATCTACGTTTATTGGCTTTGCAAAAATTTGAAACAATATTGGGGCTATAGATCCCCTGTATGTCATCTGTTTTTTCCAAAGGAAAATTAAGTGTGCAGACATGTTGTTATGGTAGGCGACTCCTAATATTTCTTTAATTGAATGGTGTTAAATAAAGCCTATGTATTATATATAAAGAATAAAGTAACTTTGGGATATCGAAAAGGACGTAGCTACCATTTTCAACTAATTCAAAGAGAACTGCAAGCACAATCTAAAATTTCTAGAAAGTAAAATTAATAGGCCTACAAATGACACAAATAACATGTCTCACTCGACTCACCTTCAGCTTTCTGCGACAAACTTCCTACTTGTTTTTGTTTCACTTTTGCACTTGGTCAGTCTCGTCGGATAATCCTTAAAAGATAACACTTAAATGTAATTAAAGTCAATCCAATTAAGTGTTGATCGGAAGCTGTCAACTTGACCCTATTAATTAAGGCGACTTCGACGGAGAAGAAACAGAGAAATGAACAAGGTTTGTGTTTTTGTTTAAAATAGTTGGTTGAAATGATTACATAAATTTGTTTAATGTTAATAGTTATTTTTTATGAATGACCTATTATCACATGTCGACATAGAATATATATGGGAGAAAAGAAATTGTCAAGATATATGATTGTCTGTTATATGTGATGAAGTTTCCTTTCGAATATTATGTACCTGCTTCAAATTTGTGGAATACGTTTTTCCCAAGCTTCAAAGACAGGATGAACAAGTGAAGCTAGTTTCTTTCCCAATCTGCTTTTCTTCCAGTTCTTGTTTTGTTCCCCTCGTTCTGGGAGTCCTTCTGATTCCATTCCCATTTCTGTCTGGCTTCCTTACCACTTCATTCCACCTTTCTTCACAGTTCTAAATGGCTTCTCTCCCAGTTCTTTCTGATTCCCTTCCCAGTTCTTTCTGGCTTCCTTACCAGTTCCTTCCACCTTCCTTCCCAGTTCATTCTGGCGTTCATTCCGGTTCCTTCTGCCCTCCTTTCCAGTTCCTTCTGCCCGCCTTTCCAGTTCCTTCTGCCCTCCTTTCCAGTTCCTTATGCCCTCCTTTCCAGTTCCTTATGCCCTCCTTTCCAGTTCCTTATGCCCTCCTTTCCAGTTCCTTATGCCCTCCTTTCCAGTTCCTTATGCCCTCCTTTCCAGTTTCTTCCACCCTCCTTCACAGTTCTATGGCTTCCTTCCCAGTTCCTTCTGATTAACTTTCTAGGTCTTTCTGGCTTCCTTGCCAGTTCCTTCTACCTTTCTTCCCAGTTCTTTTTCTCTTCCTTCCCAGTTCTCTCCAACTTCCTTTCCAATACTTCTGGCTTCTGTACCAGTTCCTTCTGCTGTCCTTTCCATTCCCTTTTGCCTTCCTTCCCAGTTCTCTATGGTTTCCTTACCAGTTCCTTTTGATTCCCATTCCTAGTTCTTTTTGGCTTCCTTATCAGTTCCTTCCCAGTTCCCTCCACCTTCCTTCTCAGTTCTTTCTGGCTTTCATTCCAGTTCCTTCTGCCTTCCTTTCCAGTTTCTTCTGCCTTCCTTTCCAGCTCCTTCCACCTTCCTTCACAGCTCTAAGTGGTTCCTTTCCAGTTCCTTCTGATTCCATTTCCAATTCTTTCTGGCTTCCTTACCAGTTTCTTCCAGTTCCTACCACATTCCTTCCCAGGTCATTTTGGCTTTCATACCAGTTCCTTCTGCCTTCTGTCCAGCTCCTTCTGCCTTCCTTTCCAGTTCCTTCCACCTTCCTTCACAGTTCGAAATGGCTCCCCTCCCAGTTCCTTCTGATCCCCTTTCTAGTTCTTTCTGGCAACCTTACCATTTCCTTCTGCTTTCCTTCCCAGTCCTTTCTGGCTTTCTTTCCGGTTCCTTCTGCATTCCTTTCCAGTTCCTTCTGCCTTCTTCCCAGTTCTCTATGGTTTCCTTCCCAGTTCTATCTGGCTTCCTTACCGGTACTTTTCACCTACCCTCCCAGCTCTTTCTGGCTTCCTTACAAGTTCCTTCCACCTTCCTTATCAGTTCCTTTCCAGTTCCTTCCGCCTACCTTCCCAGTTCTCTATGGTTTCCTTCCAAGTTCCTTCTGATTCCCCTCCCAAGTTCTTTCTGCCTTTCTTTCAGTTCTATCTGGCCTCCTTACCATTTTCTTTCGACTTTCTTCCCAGTTATTTCTGGCTTCCTCACCAGGTCCTTCTGGCTTGCTCACCATTTCTTTCTAGCTTCCTTCCCAGTTATTTCTGACTTCCTTCTGAGTTCTTTCTAGCTTTCTTCCAAGTTCTTTCTAGCTTCCTTTCCAGTTCTTTCTGGCTCCCTCCTCAGTTCCTTTTGATTTCATTCCCAGTTCTGTCTGATTTCCCAGTTCTTTCTGACTTTCTTCCCAGTTCTTTTCTGACTTCCCTCATCCTTCCCAGTTCTTTCTGGTCTCACTTTCCAGTCCCTTCTGATTTAACTTCCAGTTCTTTCTGATTTTCTTCCCAGTTCTTTCTGATTTCCTTCTCAGTTCTTTCTCACTTCCTTCCCCATTCTTTCTGACTTCGTTCCCAGTTCTTTTTGACTTCTTCCCAGTTCTCTCTCATTTCCTTTACAGTTCCTTCTAACTTTCTTTCCAGTTCCGTCTGACTTCCTAGCCAGTTCCACACCTGACTTCCTTTCCGGTTACTTCTTATTTTCCTCCCAGTCCTTTCTTACTTTCCCAATTCTCTTTGACTTCCTTTTTAGTTCCCATTTACTTCCTTTCCAGTTCCTTATTTCCATATGATTTCCATCTTACTTCCTTCCCAGTTTCTTCTGAATTATTTTCTAGTTCCTTCTGACTTCCTGTCCCGTTCATTCTGACTTCATTTCGTGTTCCTTCTGACTTCCTTTCCAGTTACTTCAGACTTCCTTTTCACCATTTATTTCTGACTTCCTTTTCAGTTCCTTCTGACTTCCTTCCCAGTTCTTTCTGACTTCCTTCTAAGTTCCTTTCATACTTCCTTCCCAGTTCCTTCTGGGGGGGGGGGAGGTTTGGTATACCAGTGGCTTCGTCCAGCATTCATATCTAGATCTTGCAAGATAACCGGGGCCATGTCGGACTGTTGTTTCAATCATCCTTTGCCTCATAGCCATGTCCTCATCCTGTCCTAAGTAACCTACGATGTGCACAAATACAGGATGTAAAGCCCCAATCATCCATCCATCCACTTCTTTCTGACTTCCTTCTCAGTTCTTATTTCCTTCCCTGTTCTTTCTGACTTCTCACCCAGTTTCATCTGACTTCTTTTGCGTTTCTTTCTTACTTCCTCGACAGTTCCGTTTGGTTTCCTTTCTACTTCTTTCTGAATTTTCTGCCAGTTCTCTCTGACTTCCTTCTCAGCTCTTTTTTACTTCCTTCCCAGTTCTTGTAACAGTTTTTCTATACTTCCTTCAAAGCTCCTTTTGACTTCTGGTCTGTCAGTCTTCAACTCCTGATTATTTCCAACTTCCTTTGCGGTTCATTCTCAATTCCTTCCCCGTTCTTTCTGACTTCCTTCTTTCCTTCTGTCTTGTGAAGTTCATTACAGTTCCTTCTGATTCCTATCCAGTTCATTTTGACTCCACACGTTCAATTTTATTTCCTTCGCTGTTCTTTCTGAAATCTGAATTCTGACCTCCTTCTCAGTTCCTTACTTCCTGCCTAGTTTCTTCTGACTTCTTTCTGAGTCACTTCTGATATCCTGTCCTTCTTCTTCTTCTTAGGTATGTCCGTCCCTTTTTGGATCCACCCTTGTCGTTAATAAAATGTCTCTGTTTGTGCAAGTTAAAAACGAGTTTGTTACAGAGTCTGTTAAAATCCATAGTGCATTCATCCGTTGCGAGCACCCCCCCCCCCTATTGCCCCATTCAGAACAGCTTTCACCCACTCCTGCGGGTTGTGTTTGTGTGCCCCGCCCTTGTTCAGTAGCTAGTTGATTTCTGGGATGATTTCTTGTCTATATCTGATCAGGAAATGGGTCGCATCCTCATCTTCTTCCTCGCAAATTTTGCATAGGCAGTCCTTGCTCTTCCCATATCTGTAGAGCGTCTTTTGAAATGTGTAGGTGCCCGTGAGAATTGTTGCTCTGATAGCCGCTTTCCTCGATTCCGGGAGGCTGTATGTACTCGACTTCAGGATCGGGTGAGGGACACCCTGTTTTTACACAGTCCTAGGTCCAACCATTGAAGAGTTGATCTTTTTGCTGCATTTATGAGAAGTGTGCTCTTCCGAAGACCGAATCCTTCCCTTGGCGTTTCCAGTCCTTTCTAATCTCCTTCACCATTCTTTGTGATTTCATTCTCAGTTCTACCTGAATTATTCCTGAACTCTGAAATGATGCCACTTAAAAATTAAGAGGTGAATTCTGTATTTTGTTCATTGAAGCTTGTTCCGAATTCTTTAATATTGAGATCCTCCTGAGGTTGATAACTACTTTTTTTTCCAAAACTGTGATACCATGCAATGTAACTGGCCTTAACACCAGAGGTCTCCCCTTGATCACCCCCTGCACTTGACTCCCCCTAGCAGTGGAAAGAAGAAATTCCAATCTGTTGATGGCCCCCTACCTGCAGCAGATGGAACCATGGCTGCTGCATGCTTCTTGGGGATTGTGACAGCAGTTTCGCGCTGGAAATGGCGGGGAGAGGAGAGCAGCGCGGGAAACAGTGCAAGGGATAATCTTAGATCTGTTTGGATTACCATGAAGTGGCGGGAATAGCAATATGACGGATGTTACCTACAGTTCCACGGAGGAACCCAGTTCTGATGACCGCTCAAGTGTCAATTCGGTGATCTTCGTGGAGACCGTGCCTGAGGTGGATTCCGACTTTGAGCACGGCCCCCCGCCCCCTCCGCCCCTGCGGGACCCCCGAGATACATATGGGGGCCTCCTGGCATGCGGCGGAGGCAGGGATTCCGATCACCTGGTCCAGGACTCGTCGGATAGTGACACTTCCCTGGATGAGAGACATGAAACGGATTCCACTTCCAGCTCGGACGGATCCAGGACCCAAGTGTGAGTACCTAGCCATTTACCTCTTTGCCTATTAAAAAAAAAATCAAATCACAAAAGTTGTCTTAGTGCTACCTATGCATCAAGTTACAACCAAGTTGACCCTGCAAGTGAAAATTGAATAAATTCAACGCAAAAACTGTCAGGCCCAATTATGGGCTACCTGCAGGCACACTGCAATGCTTGGCTGCGAACAGCTGATCAATGCCATGCCCCCTTTCTACAAGGGAAACTGCTTGGATCCCCTCGAAACGCATGGTGGGTATGATTAAAAGATACAGCTACAAAATAATCTGCTCAGGTCGTGCAGGTAGTACTCATAATGACATAGGCCTACGTGGGTTAGAATGTAGAAATTGCATCAAGTTGAAGATCTCTCTTGACAGTACTCTCTGCCACAAAACAATGGTCCTCTCACATGCATGCTCTCTTCATATTTTGTACAGTGTACATGTTTGCATACGATATTGTATTCTGTTGCTTTATGCATAAATGACACGCAGTGGGTGAGTTACAAGTATCCATATACACCAAGCAAACCTTGTAGCATAAATCTTCTACATTATGTACCACAAATCATTTTAAGATTTTAACCATTCTCCTTTGAAGGGCTGCTTTATTAATTGCTTTGAACCTTCATTTGGAGACCTGTCAATTCACCCAATAGTTTGTTTTGAAGTGACAGGTAAGTTAGGTAACCATTGAAGATTTCAGCCTAGCAATTAATGTCTGCTGTTAGGTTGATGTGAATTATTGGTTATATGGTCTTTTTTGGCATACAGCTGTGTTAGGGCTGTCTTCTAATTAGAGGGTTGTGATTGGTCGATCTGACAATTACTGGCATATGATTGGTTGCATGTAGACATGACCAGTTGATGAGGGGTTTATTAGTGGCATATCACAGAAGTCCTAATATATAACATGTTATGAATCCATGGTGTCTATATGATACTAAGACGTGTGAGAAATGTCTTTTCCAAGCTGTTCCTTTGGTCTAACGTCTCTATGAGCCCAGGGAGCCTGAACTCACATCCTTATTTTCTGGTGAGGTCCAAGTTCACACAGAGTGAAATGAAATCTCCTGCTCCTGCTGAGATAATAGCTTTGCCCTGCCCTGCCCTGCTGCTTGTTCCCCTCTTCTGTACCCATGTTCAGGCAGTTTGATGTCCCCATCTACTTGGTATCTGCCCTTACAATGAGCACAATAACTTTTATTCCGACCAATTTCTCTCCCTCTCTGTAGGTAGTGTGTAATGCAGGTCTGAATAAATCATTTAGCATTATGCCAACCTGTCAGGTGTCTCACAAACTGGAGTTTATGCCAAACGGACATGACAAGTGCACCTGTTCCAGAACTATTCCTCAGACCTGCCCATAGAAATACCTAATGATGTTTTTACATATCATTCTAACACCTGCTTTTTGAGCTACCTTTTTTGCCTGCTCACTCATAAACTGCCACAGCTCTGGTTTTGTGAGTTTAATGATGTTCTTAGAGGTTCTTTTCTATTCAACTCAATTTCACATCACATTATACCCCCTTTGAGACCTTTCACAATGAACTGGAATTATGGACTTACCAGGCAAACATTTATAAGTCTAGCTCTTCGTGGGGGTATCCCAAGCTGTGTTGAATGATGTCTTTGCAGGGAGCATGCCCTTCGTAATGGAATTTGACAATCTTCTAATTTTCATGCAGTTCCCATTGCTATAGTATATAATATAAGACTGTACTATTCGTATTCCATTTGTTTAGGAGAGGGCTACTTTTGAAAATAATAATTATACATTAAAATTACTTTAGTTTGCTGTGAAGGATAATCCCAATAGTGGTTGAACGGTGATGACCAGATGATCCAAAATGCTCTAATCTATAAGATCTACCCCCCTCCCCCTAAAGAGTTTATGCAACAACAAAAGTGCAGAGTCCAGCAGTCGGCTGATCCGATTTCCCTCCCTTGGGCACCTTGTAACCATTAGCAGGGCTGAGATAGGTTGTCCACCCCTCAGGGCATCCCCCTCCCAAGAGCAACAATTGGATGAGCTACCTTTACCATTTGGAGCCGTTTAACTCTTTGAGAGCTGGGTTGTTCACCATCATTGGGATCTGAAAGGGTGAGAAAAACTAGCAATCATTGCCCTATGTCCTTTTATCTATAGGCAGGACAATGTGAACCAGGTGCTAAGTTTTGTCTTCATGAGACACTTGCAAAATGTTCACCCCATTTCAATTATTTCTGCAATTGAAACGTCATCTTATCTCATTTAATCATTTCGGTTGTAAATGCTCTGAAGGCTAGTAGGCATATATATATAGGGGCTATTCTTATTTTGCCAACGTAATCATTACTCTGCCTTGGCTTCCATGCAAAGGAGGTTCTCATGCCACCACTTGACACCACCGAGCCTTCCAATTATTGGCAAACTTTTTCTAATGGATATAGATTACACAATAAACCGCCGAGGTTTCATTATTTTCCATTGAGCTGGATATTCTAAGGAATATGAAAAAAGTAAGTCTTATGAAAGGCCATAATATATCCACTTCTTTGAGGTTCGTTGCAGGTTTCTTCCTGCTAATGAAACTAATTTAGAAAGTAATCTGAGCTGTGTCTTTGTGGGGATCAGTTTCTCGTAACTTGTGAGTTGACTCTTTGAACTCAATAAGCAAAAGGTGGATCAAGGGTTAACACAGCACAATTAGTGGCTGGATGGATCCATAAATGCAGCATTATACAGCCACCAAGGGATTCCGCAAAGGTGCCACAAAACTAATTCAATGCACCAATTAGCACATTGTGTGGTGAATCCGGTGATTACAAGATCGAAGGTGCATACGATGTAATAAACATGTAATTATGTGTAAATGATGAGCAGGTGATGATGAGGATGTGGTGACGTCACAATACTGGCATGCTTCCATCACAGGCAGGTGTTTATCTTCCATCCAGACATGTCATTCGTGACTTTTGCTTGTTTCTTCTCCCAACAACACGAAGTTTGTTTCTGAATGAGTTTGTGTCTTCCATGTCTGAGCTGAGCTCTGTCTTGAGTCACTCTTGACCGCTGTGCCAGGTGCAGTTTAGAACGGCAGGTCTACACCCTCCCCCCCTCACACAGACCCAGAGGTGCAGGACTGCAGTTGTGCCTGCAGCAGGTGCTTCATCATGCAGTCACAATGCTACTGCAGTGCCACCAGCAACTGCAACAGCAGCAGTAGCATCAACAGGTGATGCGGCCATCTTACTGGCAGTTACTGCTGTAGAAATGTCGACCTGCTAAGCTCCAATCTCGCCATTGCATGCAGTGTGCAACTTAGTTCTTCTGTTGCTAAATTTGGATCAGCAATCAAGCCTCCATGGCATGCTGTGATTGCTACATCCCCGATGGGCTAACCTCCTTTCAAGTACAACTGCTGTCCTATAGTAGAGGTCTAACCCAGTAAAATATGTTGAATTTTGTTGTCTCTGTCTGTTATAATAATTTAGCGGAGACCCCTGACTCTTAAATGACTTTGTCCTTTGTGACTCTAACGTTAAATTGCCTTTTTGACAATTTTGTAACTCTTTCATAACACTTCTTTTATTTTTAAAAGAAAAACATAAAGGGAACCACTAAAAAAGTGTGAACTGCGACAGAACTGTAGTTGGAATGTTTTAGATTGGAAAAAGGAGTTGATACTGACACCATGTCACCATAGAAAGCACATGATGCATTTTGGTAGATTTGAAACACGTGTGTATCACGTCCTGTCACATGCCCTGTCAATCTCGTGTCAATCTCGTGTTTGCACGTGTTTTTATACAACGCCCTTTGCAAGTACTGAGTGACACTTTAATTTGCTCAGTTAACTTGAAAAAGCTGACATTCTTCTTCTTCTTTGTGTGCGTTCCTGGGTCAACCAGGTTGCTCACCCAATATTTTATTGGGGGGCAGCACTTTTCTGAATTGTCATTATTTTCTGCAACTTGTTAGCCACTTTTTTCAGGGCTGTTGTGTTTTCCTTGAATATTTCCCTTGTTGTTACCACCAATTGTTTGTTGGTACCGTGGATGGCTTCACATTTTTCCAGGATGTGTTCTTGTGTTTCCGTTTCTTTTCTGCAGTTTCTGCATTGTTGATCCGGGTACATGTTTCTGTAGTTCTCCTTAGCGTCTAACATTCTCGTCCTTGCTTTGAATATTATGCTTGCTTCCGCTCTTGTACATTCCATCATGTATCTTGCAGGTGTTCCAATCCTCCTTGGAGTTATGTTGTCCAGGTAGAATTTGGTTTTTGTTTTACTGCTTCCGTCTCTTCTGGTTTCTTGGTCCATTTGTTCCTTTATTATCCTCTTTATCTTCTGCTTGATAGCCTCTTTACCAAGTCCATCCAGGCTACCTGGTTCTAGGATGGCATCTTTCAACTTCTGTGTTATATTCCACCAGCCTTTCTCGTCATCTTCCTCTCGTAGTGCCCTGAGGAGGGAGTTCTCGCTGGTTTTCACTTTTTCTGCGAACATTATTCTGTTTCGTTCAATCAGTCTGTTAATTTCCAAGATTCCAGTTTCCAGGTAGAGAGGTTCCGATGGGGTGGTTCGGGGTGTGAAGATTATCATCCTTAGGAGGTTGTCGATTATCTTCTTCAGGCTTTCTCTTTCTTTCTTGGTGCTGTTCACCGCTTCCCAGGCATAGGTGGCAATTGGGATTATGCATGCCTTCACCAGTTGCCATATAGTCTTCATCTCCATACCCTTAAGGTCCGTGCTTCCTGCAACTGCCAAGATTGTGTTGTAGGCTGCTTGTACTTTTTTCTTTACTTCCTTCAATTGTTCCTCCATTTTCCCACTTCTTGTAATGACCAGTCCTAGGTACTTGTATTTTTCACATTCCTCCAGTTTCATCTGTCCCAGGTTAAAGTCAGCTTTTGGTGTTTTCTTCCCGATTCTTAGGATCTTGCTTTTTTCCTCCCCAAATTTAATTCTGTATTTTACACTGAAGTCATATGTTATGTCCAGCATTTTTTGGAGTTCTTCTTTCTTAGTGGATATGAGGGCTACATCGTCCATCCAGAGGAGGCATCCAATTTTTTCATTCCCCACTTGGATTCCCAGGTTTTCTCTTTTTATCTCCTTGGCGATTTCATCCATGAGCGTGGCGTAAATTATTACCGAAAGGACTCCTCCTTGGCGGATGTTGTCTTTCATTGCTATTTCTCTTGTATTGCCATGTTTTGTCTCTACTACTGCTGATAGGTCTTCATTCAGTCTTCTTACGATTTCCCATGTCCGGTTTCTCAGACCTTCCTTGAATAGCACATGTAGGATGCCATCAGCCCATGCTTTATCATAGGCTTTTGTAACATCCAGGAATGCTATGTAGACATTTCTTCCTTTCCTTGCAGTCTCCATCAGAGTAGTTATGTGGTCGGTTGTCTGGGCCCCTCTTTTTCCTCCTCCTTGCATATCGGTCTGCATGATGCTTTCCTTCGTTCTCTCGTTTATTATCCTTTCAAAAAATTTTCCAACATTGCTTCCAAGGGTTATTCCTCTTTCGTTCGAGCACTTGCCTCTGGTTCCTTTCCCTTTGTAGA
Organism: Platynereis dumerilii; assembly: GCA_026936325.1. Classification (NCBI taxonomy): domain Eukaryota; kingdom Metazoa; phylum Annelida; class Polychaeta; order Phyllodocida; family Nereididae; genus Platynereis; species Platynereis dumerilii. The sequence goes on along the minus strand of JAPTHN010000089.1, from coordinate 1,051,503 downwards.
TTGTGATGATTCTCCCTTTCTTCCAATCATTGGGGATTTCTGCCTTCCGTAGTATGGCATTGAGGTTATTTCTCAGTTTCTCCATGTTGCTCTTGTTGGCATAGACCAGCGCTTCATTGGGGATCTGGTCCGGTCCGCAGCTCTTCTTCTTCTTTAGTTTTTTCCTTGTGCTTTCCATTTCTTTTGGTGTTATGGGCATCAGGTGGTCTTGTTTCCTCATTTCCTCCATTCTGCTCTTTTTCTCCTCAAGTATCATGGTTGTCCACTCCTTTCCTTCTTCTTCTCCCTCTCTTGCTCTGTACAAGTTTTCAAAGTACGTGGCAATGTGCTCCCTCGCTTGTTCGGGGTCTGTTATTTCATCGTCTTGTTCATTGATGGTTTCATATTCTTCTTTTTTCTTCCCCAGGAGCCTTTTCCGGATTTCCCATATTATATTAGGGTCCTTGCTCTGGGCCATCTTATTCATGAACTTCCTCACCCTCTCCTCCTCCAGTCTCTTCACTGCTTCTCTGAGTTTTTGCTGGGCTTGGTAGTATTCTTGTAGTTTCTCCTTCTTTTGGTTATGTTGTGCTGAGGTCATCTCTTTTTTTCGGGCCTTCTTCGCTTCTCTCAGTTTCTTGATCTCCGGTGTCTCTTTCTTTTTTCCTCCTATTGTGATGGTCCTTTGGCCTACAGCTGTCTTCAGCGCTTGCATAATTTTTTCAGTAATTCCTTCTCCCAAGTTCCCTTCACTTGTGAGTTGTCTTGTAAGTTCTGTGTTGTACTTGGCCCAATCCGTTTCATTGTTGATATTCCATCTGGTAATTTTTTTACTCGGACGTTTCAGTGCTGTTGTCACCTTGAATGTGATTGTGTTGTGGTCCGTCTCTCTGTTCCGGTTACTTAGTCTCTTGGCGCCATTTTCGTCAATTTCCATATCCCATATTCTTTCTATGCCTGCACTGTTTGCTGTTATGTAGTCTATGATTGATCTTTCATTAGAGTTGTTCCTGTTCACTCTTGTCCACTTCCCAGTTTTGGATTTGTGGTTCACTGTCTGAAGGCCTGTTTCTTCTAGGAATTCTTCCATAATTTTTCCATTTCTTGATGTGTTCTGTGTAATTTCGCCTTCTTTTATGCACAGTTTAGCATTGAAGTCTCCCACGAGAATCACAGCTCCTCTTGAGTTCAGCATTGCCACCTGAGTTTTTAGGTCTTCATAAATGCCTTCCACTTGCTCCTTTCTTACATTCTCTTGAGGTCCGTAGAAGCTTGCTATAAAAATCTTCTCCTTTCTTGAGTTCGTGACTTCTAGCCATAGGACTTCTACTTCACTTTCCTCTTCCGAGAGTACCATTTGCGTTACCCTAGCTCCTGTTGAGTCCCTAACTGCAATTGCGACGCCGCCTCCTTTTCTTCTTTCCCTGGACTTCGAATACCATGTGAAGCCTTCAATGGCAGGTGGTTGTCCTTTGGTTTCAGTTAGGAGTGCGATGTCCGTTTTCTCTGTTTCTATCAGGGTTTTCAGGCTCTGTGTTTTTCCACGGATCCCATTTATGTTGCAGTATAGGATATTGATGTTTTTTTCTTTGTTTTTTCTATGCTTTTCACCTCCTCTTCTTGTCTTCTTTTTGTTCTTTTCTCTTGGGATGAAGTGGGTGGTCGTTAGTCCGTGATCGTCAGGAAAGGTTACCCTTTTCTTTTGCCCTCTGGCTCTATTCTATTTATTCCAGGGAGTTCTCTTTTTAATATAGACTCTCCTTTGAGGGCTGGGTGACCTGTATGAGCGATCTCTACCCCACTCAGTTCGTCCCTCTCTGCTGCGGCTTCTTTCACCTCTGTTCCTGCTGGTATTTCCTCTTCTGTCACTATCACTGTGTCGGAAGTTACATTTGTCGCCCTTATTGCATCTGTCTTGTGCGTAGAACATGCACGGTTCACTTCTAGCTTCCTCCCTTCTCCTGGTGTTGTCTTTTACTCTGTCCTCCAGGTTTTGGATTCTCTCTTTTATTTCTTCCTCCGCCTTCCTCAAGTCGTCGGGCCATCCTCTTACAAAAACCGCATGTGGTTCCGCCATTGTCGTCCAGATTCTGACGTTATGTCTCCTTCCAATTTCCTTTGCATTTTTCTGTTCACGCCCCATTAGCTCTCTCAAGTTTTCTGGTGATCCAATTATTTTTACTTCCTCTTGTTGGTCGCTACTGTTCTCCTTGTTACCGTCCTTCCCAGTCTGTTTTATGTCATTAGTCCCCATGAGTATCACGTTTACGTCAAACTTCTCTTCAGTTTTCACTTTCTCAATGTCTTCTATTGTAAACGTGTGCTCCGAGAAGCTCCATTTGATGTCGTCATCCATGAATGGTGTAATTCTCTTACTATTCGAGTCTCCAATTATGAGGGCCTTTATCTGTTTCTGCTTCTGGCGGGGTCTGTGCTCTTCCAGTTTCTCTCTGGTGATCCTGTCCACCAAGTCCTTATTTAGTATTTCACTTTCTTCTAGTTTGTTCATGAGGGATTCGATCTTGTTGTCCCTGGTTTCCATCTCTTTTCGCTGTTCATTAATCTTCTGTTCCTCATTTTCTCTGGATGACCTTCTCAGTTCTTCTATTTCGTCGTTGTGCTTTCTATTTTGTGCTTCTAACTTCCTCGCCAAGTCCTTCTTCATTTCGTCCATCTTTTTCTGGTGGGTTTTCTTTAGTTCATCTACCTTCTTCTGGTGGTCCTTTTCTCTCGTGTCGAGTTCGCCTTTTTTGTCTAGGGCCTTCGTCTTCTCTTTTTTTGCTTTTTTCAGCTCCTCCTTTAGCCTAGCAATTTCCTGATCCTTCAGAGCGAGGGCTTCATCTCGTTTTTCCTGTTCCTTCCGGAGCTTTCTGTTTTCTCTTTCGCATGTTTCAGCCCTGGTTAAGTTTTCTTCGGCCTTGTTTTCTTTGTCTTCCGCCTTTCTTTTGTATTTTTCCACTTTGGATTCTTTTCTTTCTAGCTCCTCCAGAAGGGACCTGACTTCTCTTCTGAGTCTTTGTACTTCTTTCTTCCCCTCCTCTTGGGTTGTGTGCTCTTCCAGGTTGAGTCTGGGTGAGATGTGGCTGCTGTCATTTTCGCTGTCTCCAAGTTCCCCGTCGTCTAGGCTTTCTTGGCCGTGGGGGTCTTCAGAGCTTTCATCCTCTATCTCTATTTCAGAGGGAGCAGCTTCACTGGCTACGCTTGACTCGTCTGGGCTTTCATAGGCTTCCGGTTCTCCACCTGCTTCTTTCTCCCCAGGGTCATCATCTTCTGCTTCACCTCCAGGGTTTACCATGGTTCCGGCTTCATTGGTCCCACCATTGGCAGTGTTGTCAGTGGTAGCCTTTTGTTTGTGCCTTGTCACTCTTGTGGTGCTTTCACTGTCATCTTCTGGGGTTTGCCGCTCTTCTTGTGCTACTGGTGTTTTTTCCTGCTTATTTTCTGGCAGTGGGCCTTCTGGGGTTCTCAGGTGTTTCACCTCTTTATCCCCTTTCGAGAGTTTCTCTCTGCCCTTCTCAGCCTCAGGAGCTTTTTCTCCTTTATTTTTTGCAGGGTGGTTCGTGTCCTTTTTTGAGGGTTTCTTTTTTTTGTTGCTGTTGTTACCCTCATTGTTTTGATCTTCTTTCCTTTTTATTCCAGTCTTACTGAGGGTTTTGTAGTCAACTGCATTCTCTCTGCTTCTGAGGTTCAGAGTTGTTCCAACAGTTATGGAGTTTGTCCTAGCTGATCCTCTTGTGTTGATTCCAACACTTGGGTCCTCCTCTTCCTCACTTTGTGAATCCTGAGGGATTGTGTGAATTTCAGCATCAGCCGTAATCATATTTTCCTCTCCTGCACCTTTTTCACCTGTGATGTCCGCCATGTTTGATGTGATGGTCCTGTCGTTTTTCGTGGGTTTCCAATCGTTTTTTTGTCCAATCTGACAATTCCAGTCCGTTCCAAGTTTCAGTATCGTAGGGCAATGTTCCGTGTCGTAAATCCAGATGAAAATCGTGATGAATATGAGTAAATAGTATGAAATATTGATGAATTATAGAAGAAAAATCGGGAGCTCAATGTGCGTCGTCTAGGTAAACAGGAAGTTCATGTTTGTTATGAAGTCACCCGAATGCTTTTGGTAAGGTGTGTCTGCAAGTGCAACTTGCATAACTGTGTATATATGTGTTTCTCTCTGTTGTGTACAGTGGTCCCTGCGTTATAAGACCGCCCCTTCTGCGGTCATGAAGCGGTCTCTCGTGGCGGTGCGGTCTGTCGTGGGGGTGCAAAATGTACTAAAAATACTACTTAGTGCAAGAGGAAGACGGTCACATAAGGCAAGGCGGTCTTACAACAAGGGGTCTTATAACACAGGGACCACTGTATATCCAAAGACGTGTATTTTCAATAAGATGCGAGAGTGCTGGAGGTACTCTGCTCCCCATGCACCACGTTTGGATTGACCATTGCAATCCGTACCGGTACAGGAGTGGCAGTATGCAATACTCTCATTTGCGTACTAAATTGTAGTTTTCTTTATGAACAGCTGAGCTCTTTTTCGCTTATAAATGAAATCACATTATATTGTATTCTAATTGGATCTAGGTTTTGATGGTGGAGTGACAGGGAGCGATGTAATCACTCAAAAGGGATAGGCTACATCATCATGTACAACCCAAACTTCACGCAGTCAATGTGCTGGAGTTTCATATCTTATTGGAATATAAGATCTTTGGTGTAACTCTGAGTGTGTTCTGTAGCTCTGTGTTGGAACCTGTAGTAGTCTGTCCTTTGTAAATTCCAGACAGCAAGAGGTCATTTGCAAAACGCTGACTCGGCAAGAAAAAGAAAATAAATCCTGAAGTCCACAGGGTGTTGTGAAGTCTGCAGATCATGGAGATTACAAGATTAGAGAAAAAGGGTAACATTATATGGTGAAGGGTTTTCTTGACGTAGGTAGCTTTGAATGTGCATTCTCAAGAGGTTTGCATCGAATACTTCTTGGTGGCCATGCTGCTTATTTTGTTCCACACTTTAGGGACACTTAGGTAAACTGTTGCATGTTTGGCGAGTGTTTGATAAACTGACTGGAGTTGAAAGAAGTTGGGAGTCGAGAAAGACACCTGCTGCATTGGCCCTTGCTTGGCCTGGCAAATATTCATTGGCAAAAAAATGCAAGACATGCACAGGTCTGAGACAGTGCCAAATGAGGCACAGGTAGAGAGGGGGTGGGAGGGTAGCTCCTGAACTTTCAGTGGAGTATTTAAAATTGAATTATTATTAAAGAGGCTTTAAGACAAGTATATCACTGTAGATGAATGGCTCCCAGAAGTGCAGACCTGTTGCTGAAGCACTGTCCGTCAACAAAACATCCATGAGATGCCCATGATTGTTAGACAGTCATGAGGCATCCCAGAACTTTCTGAGAAATCCTGGGAACACTGGGAAATCATGAGAACACTCCCGGGACATCCATGGACAATCTTGGACATTATAGTTATTATAGTTATTAAGCTATGGGAAATTCTAGGACATTCTGAGAAATCCTGGGAATATTGGGACATCCCTGAGCTGGAGTTGGCCTGAGCTGGACATCAGCCAACCTGCAGACATTATTGAATGGGTCACGGGACATCAATGAGAAGTCTCGGGACATCATGGGGCACAGTGCAATGTGTGCACGCAGTAACAAGTTAACAACCTGCCACCCACACACACACTACACCTGGCAGTGTGAAATATATGGGCGACATGGGTCATGAATATTCGCCTCCTAATTTATCCACCCCTCTCTTTCTCTCTTTGTATAAAACTGCACTGTTTTCACCTGTTTTGATATCTACTTCACCTGCCAGTCTGCACCATCTCATTAAAAATGGTAAAAAATATCCACTTCACTCTCAAGTTCCCATACAAGTTCCCATAATATTTGCAGCCGTTAGTCTTTTAGTTCTCTTGAGCTGTTTTTGCCACCTGACGTTTGTCAATTTCCTTTCAACCTAAATTGTCTGTTTGCAGGGCGATTGACAATGTTCGCCAAGGAGAAGTGATGAAATCTTGTGAGCAGCTTTTAGATAGCAGAGTGAATGATGGAAAAATAAGAAAGGATTGTGAGGGCCTCCAGAGTGGCCACCAAGGTGGTCCTCTGTCTCTAAAGCCTTGCCGAAGTTTGCAGTGCATTTGCAATTTCTTCAGGTTATTAGTTTCAGCTTTTTTCTCGAGATCTTGAAGTTTAAAACCAGACAACAGCTTGACGTCTCAAGTGGGAGGGAAAACCGAGTGAATAAACATGTCGTTTGTCAAGGGTGATGTTTTTTGCTCATCATTTCAACATGAATGCCCGTTCTAAGCTGACTGCCCTCACTACATTGTCACCACTCAGTCACTGTAGGGACCTCGGATGAGTCTTGTATGAGTCCTGTATGGACCTTCCAAAGACCTGTTTGCTTGTGTCTTTAGCAATAATTGCACACAAGTGGTGGGTATAATCCCTGAATTAAAACTGGTGTGTGTCATTGTGTGTCATCTAATGTGTTGTGTACCCTTGCAACTGACTGACAGTGACTACAAGTCTCAACCATTGCCTCCCATTGCCTCCCATGGCTTGTCATTGCTTGCTGACCAAATGTTTGCTGATGAGCTTCAGGGCCAGGAGCTTCTGGGAGCCTGCTAGTCCTTAGTTGACACGGATTAGGGATTAGTCACTTGTCCTGGATCTGGGTGGAATCCTGGTTAGCAATCCAGAAGGGGGGGGGGGTCCTGGCTCAGGCTGGCTGGTCCACTCTTGGACAGTCCATGAAAACATCTAGCCAGCCCAATCAATGCCCATCAATACAGAGATGCTAATCTGCATCTGATGCGGACAGGGACTTGATGCACTCAGCTTTTGTTTTTATTGGCCATGTCACTATGAGCACTACAATAGACATGGGGCAGCCATCTCTTTGTCTTTAAGGTAAATATTTACTCTAATGGCAGCTTGCGTGACCCATGGACACTCACTGGACAGTCTCACTGCAGATCAGGCTCAAAATGATGACAACGTGAAAGGTGGACATTCATTAGAAAACAATGGCAAAACATAGTCAAAACAAGTGCTGTCCACTTCAGGGTTACTTGGAGACTGTCGTTGCCTGTCAACTTGGTGCAATTGCTTGTTTGATCAGGATCCTTTATCATGAATATGGTTCAGTTCAATGTGGCAACCCTGAATTGTTCTAAAAGTAGGTCAACTTTTAAAAGAGGACTGTTCCATCTTACTCAGTTCCGACTCTCAATTACTCAACCAGGTGCACGCATACAGGACGTAAAGGCCATGTCGCCTATCCAATCCATGCATTTAGTTGATTTATTTGTTATATAATTATATGTATGTGCATGTATCTTTGGTACTGTCACTGTCTGTACCTTTTTGCCAATTTTTTCACGAATTAATATGCACCACTTTGATATACAATATTGTCATTGACCTCATCAATCAGCACATCTGATCCTATATGACCTCAATCACAGGTCAAGGTCAGATCGATCGAATGCACGTCATTTTCTTTTTGATCTGTGACGTGCTCCATGCAGGCATTGCAGTATCTCGTTGATGACATGATCATTTGTGGGGACATAGACAACAGCAGCCCATCCCTTTTTCTTTTTTATTCATCTGCAATGGTTCTGCATTGATTCTGCATTGCAGTAGAAATGAAATTTTATCACCACTGCATTGAGATCATCTGTCAGCTCATGCATCCAGGCTGATATGTCTTTTTAATTTTTTTCTGCCCTGTGCATGCAGATTCTTTCTCAAGATCGTGATGCTGTTTCAATGATACCTCATTCGACAACATTCAATCTGTCTTTTCTTGCCAAGGCCTCCATTATCATGCAATTATCTTCAGTTTTCTTCAAAATGCTCTTGGAGTGATCTCTTAAAAGTTTGATGATGTAAATTGTGTGTGATAAACAAGGACGAAGCCAATGAATGTGTGTTAATCTCTTAATCCGCATCATTACGGATTATTAGAGAAAGATCTTGGATAATGCTGCATGTTCTGGATCGTGCTTGCTCCAGGGTGTCCTTTGAAGTCCTTCACCTGCATTCCTGTGTCCTTGCTCCTCATTTTCCCACCCTCCCCTTTTCCTCTCCCTTTTGCCTCTCCCTTTCCAAGCCATTGATGATCTTTAATGAGATTAACAGCACGCGAAAGGCCCCATTAAAAGACAACTAACGAGCTCGGTCGCCATATTCTTGAATTAGGGGTTAATTGTGGGCTATTGTCTGCGCTTGCCCACCCATGAATATTGATGCACAGCTATTAATAGAAGGCTACAGATGAGGCTTCAAGAGAGGGTGGAGGGGGAATTCGATTGTGTGATTCAGTGGCAGGGGACAGCTGCTTATAACCCTGCTCTGGCTCTGAGGCTCTCACGCCTTGAATTTTGATCCCATCACCTGCTGCTGCTGCTGCTGCTAGTGTCATTGGTGATGCGACAATCTCCCGCTCCCAGCCCGGCCTCCTGCTGCTTTCTCCTGCACCTCCCCATCCCTCCTGCCTCCCTCCTGCCTCCCTGCTGTTCCTGCGCTGTTCTGCGTTGTTCTGCTGCTGTGCACATTCGCAATGTTTGCAAAAGATCCTCTCCCTCCAGCTGAGCCACACAAAGCATCAATAACCATCAATGGCTGCTGAGGCAGGGAACCCCCTTTCATCTCATCAGCGCACGATCATCCTTTGACTCTCACAACAGCAACACAGCATCCCCCATGCTCATGATTTCTCGTGATATCTCGTGATGCATGTAACTCTGAGGTTGGCTGTTGAAGTCCCCAATTAGTTTAAAGGCATTCCAAACTCATCAGGCTGTCATGCGACCTGGATCCTTTCGTTTTTAATGTGGTTGGATCCGATCTCCGTGAAACAAACCAATTTCCTGCCTGCCATTTTGTTGTCCTTTTTAGCCACAACTCAGTATGAAAGGGATAATGCCTGTGTCATTTCATTGCGGATGATGAATTCCAGTCTAATTTGCCATTCATGCCACCCTCCGTGCATTTATAGCTGCTGCAAGATATGTTGTCATCTGTTTTTGGCGTTCCACAAGGAGCAATAGGCCTATAGGGCGACTAATATTCCCAACTGCAATAGTTGTGCTGTACTAACCACAATGACCATTACTTCTGAAATTATTCTTAGATTACAAGCCACAACTCAAGAGAACCGTAAACAGCAGATAGGGGGATGATAGCACTAAAGACGAGTGGAGCAAATAACATGGGGCAATGGCCGTGTAATGTGTAGCACTCTGTAGTCCCTCCCTGTTGTATTCCCCTCTGGTCATTCCCTGTGGCTCATAGCTGGCTGTCCCTGTTGTCATTCTTGGGGTGATCCCCTGTCCATTCCCTAGTGACCACTCTCTTTCTAATAGACTTCCAATCATTGGCCAGCCATCCTCAGTCTCATCACTGGAGACCTCAACGTTCACAAATTGGATTTGGCCTTCCGCACTGAGCCACAGGAGCCCGCAGGATGGATGGGGCCATCAATAAAATTCCCACGTCCTCAGGGAAACAGTCGCATTACTCGGGCCATTCATCTCAACAAGTGATACCCAGGAATAACCTCAAATTACCCCTTCTCTCATCCCTCTCCTCTCTTTTCCCTCCCCCCTGTTCGTCTCTCCTCCCTTTCCTCTCTTCCCCTTTCCTGTCTTCTATTTTCACTCTTCTTCTCGTTGTTATTGAAAGTTATTTGTGTCGTCATTGGAATGTTTATGTTGCCATGGTAACTGTTGTCACATGACTATTGTCACAGTTTCACGTGGTTAGTCGTCTGTTTGATTCTGTTGTCTCTGAGCCAAGAGCTCGTTTTTCAAGTACGTAATAAAAACTATGCTGCAGCTATTGACATTTCATGCAATTTAAATGAGTACTGGCTAATTTGTTACTCGGGTGAATATCTTTTCTGAATTTTCTCTTGCAACCTTTATCTTACAATTTCTCGTCAGATGCTTCTTCCTCTGTTTACTATAAAGCCACGGGACTAATGAGTCAACTGACTTTAGGACTCTGGAGACTATGAATTCTTTGAATGATAAAAAAAGTCGTCTTGCGATTGTGATATTAATAGTTTTCACTGGCAACATTTTTCTTGACGAAAATTCGCACCAGATGCCCCTTCCTGTGTTCAGTCTCTTGACAAATGAGTCTACTCAAGAGACTACGAATGATAAAAAAGGCATTTAGCATTGTTACCATATTACAAGATCTTCTAGAAATGCAATTCAAATGAATGACTGTCGTCTGGCGCTGCAGTGTGTTGCTGTTTGCTGAATGGTCCATCAACGGCCGTCTTGGCTGCATGTTTGTTTGCAGCAGCAACCCCGTGCATGATGTAGCAAGACAGGGATGGAGATCAAAAGGAGGCTGGGACGTCTCTCATTTCACCATTTCATCTCTCCATCTCATTTCGTCTCATCCCATTTCATTTCTGTTTCTGAGCTCTGAGCAGCACTGCGTTTTCCATTGAGCCCTTGAGACACAACTGAACGGGTGGTCGCCCAAGCTCAGTGAGTCTGTTGGCTCAGCAAACATTCGTGGATGTGAGGAAAAATATCTTTTACTAGGAAAGAAAGACCCCAGTCAACTGCTATTGTGTTCCATTGTGTGAGTGCCATTAATCATTGCAATCGTTTGAAGTCTGAAGAAAAACTGTAACATGAAAAACTGCCATGAAAAACTGTAACATGAAAAACTGGAACATGCACAAAGATTCTGACAGAATTCATACAGAAATCCAATGTGGACACACACAGTTACATGGAGGCGTATAGTGTTCATTTGTTCATTGTCTTTCATGCCTGCTAAGTGGATTTTTGATCTTTTTTTAGCTGATGTTTTTCTTTCCTGAATTATCTCTAAGGGTACATCACGCCCCTCTCATGTTCAGCACATGAATTCTGCTTGGTTTTGGTAGTGTACAACACGTAGGTATGTTCCCATGCATACATTGACGATATCTTGGGCATGTTGAGTCAGTCTAACATGATGTGCATATGCTATAGACCACATGAAAGCACTGCTATTCACACTGCAGCATAATGTGTCCTATTATCAAAGCAAGCAGCCAGCTCTGCATATGACTTTGATGATATATTTTGGTTGGTGACAATGCTCTTTCAATTTCCCCACACACATCCTGGGATTCCCACCACTGCCTGTGTTGGCTTGTGTCGTTGTTTGCTTCTAATCACACTTGACACCTTCATCCTTCCTTTATGATTTAGCACCTTGCGTTGCCTAGCAACAGATGATGCACGTCCTGCAGCTGCTGGAGGCGAAGATGGCACAATAGATGCCGCGGAGCTTGTCATTGCTCTATGCCATTGCTGTGTGCCATTGTTGTGTGCCATTGCTTTATGCCACTGCTTTGTAGCATAGACAGAAAGCCAACCACGAAGAAATTCTGGAAGTATGTAAAATCATTAAGAAGAGACAACACAGGCACATCCCCGCTGAAGAAAGATGGATTAATCTATTCGGACGCATCATCAAAAGCAAATATATTAAACGAGCAATTCTCATCAGTATTCACCCGCGAAAATCTCAACATCATCCCAGGAATCATGGGCCCCAGTCAGTATCCCAACATAACTGATCTACAAGTCCACCCCAACGGCGTGAGCAAATTGCTGAAAGACCTGAATCCTCACAAAGCAGGTGGCCCAGATAACATCGCTCCAACAATACTGAAGGAATGTGCAAACGAGCTAGGCCCAGCACTGAGCCTACTTTTTCAAGCGAGTCTCAACCAAGGCACCGTACCACCAGACTGGAAAACTGCCATGATAACACCATTGTTTAAGAAGGGAGACCGCTCGAAGGCTTCCAATTATCGCCCGGTGTCACTGACCTCCATCTGCAGCAAAATCATGGAACACATCATCCACAGCCACATCATGAACCATTTCGACCGACACCACATCCTTCATGATGCACAACATGGCTTTCGGAAGAAGCGCTCCTGCGAGTCGCAACTACTCCTCACAGTCCAGGATCTAGCCAAAGGCATCGACGACAAGTCCCAGATTGATGCAGTGCTACTAGATTTCAGCAAGGCATTTGATAAAGTGCCCCACAAACGCCTAAGTCTCAAGCTTGATAACTATGGTGTGAGAGGCAACATCCTGAAGTGGATCAATGACTTCCTATCGGGAAGATCTCAAACAGTGGTATGCGAAGGTAACGAGTCACCTCCAGCCGACGTGGTAAGCGGCGTCCCACAAGGCACAGTTCTTGGGCCGCTCTTATTCCTCGCATACATAAATGACATGCCAGACTCCACAAGCAGCACAATCAGGCTCTTTGCTGACGATGCCTTAATGTACAGAACCATCAATAACCCCGACGATGCATCCAAGTTACAAGAAGACCTCGACAAACTTCAAAGATGGGAAGATATGTGGCAAATGGCCTTTAACCCAGACAAGTGCGAAGTACTCAGATTGACTCAGAAGAAGAACAACATCATAAGGCACAATTATACCATCCACGGCCACACACTGCAGACAGTAGACCAAGCCAAATACCTGGGCATCACTCTCGACTCAAAACTCTCCTTCAACCCACATATCGACAATATCTGCAAGAAAGCCAATAGGACCAGAGCATTTGTGCATCGAAACACCAAAAATTGCCCCCGTCATGTCAAGATAGCTGCCTACCACACACTCATCCGCCCCCAACTGGAATACTGCTCCTCAGTTTGGTCACCGCACACAGTCAATAACATCGACAAGATTCAAGCCGTCCAGAGAAGATCTGCAAGATCAATCATGAATGACTGGACATCAAGAAGGACAGCAAAGGTTCTTAACCAGGGTATCACAACAGGGAGCCCAACTGAGATGCAGAAAGCCTTGAAATGGTCTCCTCTTGAAGAGCGCCGAGCAAAAGCTAAAGTCCTGATGTTTTACAAGATCATTAACAACCTCATTGGCATCTCAACACCACTCCTAATTCCAAACACCATGCAGGGACACTCGCCAGCATAAAAAGAAATACCAAGTCATCACAGTCAATTCTTCAGTCTACCAACACAGCTTTTTCCCTTCATCGATTCGCATCTGGAATCATCTTCCCATAAATATCGTCCAAGCTCCGTCTCTGGAGGCACTCAGGCACAGACTAGCCAACTGTGTACTACTTGCTGAGGCTAAATTTTAACAAGTTATTCCACATGTTTTTAAAATGCACTGGATTTTAAACTACAAATATTTTTAACTTGTGGACTAATTATATGGACTTTTTAATCTGTATATATCCGTCTTATCTCGCACGCGCACCACAGCTTGTGATACTCGGGCGCACCGAGGACTAAGCTCACTAGAAGAAGATTGCTGTCTGATGGTGGCAGATATATTGCGATAAGCTGATACTACAGTGTATGCAGTTGCAGCTGCATCATATAGAATAAAATCTACAGTGACATTCGTGTATCTCCATCAAGTAATTCTTAATCTGTGCTCTGGTTGCTCTGAAGCTGAATGTGCTCATTCAGGACTATTCTGAATTCAGAGCTACTCTCGATCCAGAGCTACTCGGAAGCTAGAGATACTTTGAGGTACTCTGAATCTGGAGATGTTCTGAATCTGGAGATGTTCTGAATCTGGAGATGCTCTGAATCTAGAGATGCTTTGAATCTTAGAGATGCTTTGAATCTCTGAATCTATAGAGATGCTTTGGAACTAGAGATACCTGGAATCTAGATATACCTTGAATCGTGAGATGATCTGAATCGAGATTTGCTCTGAATATGTGGAGAGATGCACTGAATCGTGAGATGCTTTGAATCTAGAGATACTATGAATCTAAAGGTGTTCTGAATCGAGATGATCTGAATTCGAAGATGTTCTGATTCCAGAGATTATCTTTTATAAACTGGAAATTATCTGAATCTTGAGATGTTCTGAATCCCGAGATGCAATATAGCAAAGAGAATCAAGAAAGAATGTCAGCTGACAAAATGGGAAATCTGAGTGGAACGTGCATTGTGACATATAGAGTGTATGTGTCAGGTTGTGTCTGTGTAATTAGAACCACACCTGAGTCTTTTATTAGAATTACAAATTGCAAGACACATACGCAAGCCTGCATGCACACATTTTTTTTATTTTTTTATTTGGAAAATATTTTACAAGGGTATTATGTTCAGTTTTGCAGACTGTTTTTCAACATAGCCCTTAACAATAAAAATGAAGCAATAACAACAATAAAAGCAGACAAAAAAGCAATTAACGATACAAACTGATATATAAAATATGTAAAAGAACCATTAACAATGAACTAAAACAACACTTTAACACTTTGCTCTTCGATCCTTGATATGGCACTTAAGGTTTCTTTTAAAATCATTTATATTGTGACAATCTTTCAACTTGGCTGGCAACTTATTCCAATCAGATGCACCTCTATAGAATAACATAGTTTTATGGAGTTCATTATCAGCTATGGGTAAATGCAAATTCATGTGATGTTTTCTAGTTTCTATATTAGTAATATCAATTTCCATTATCAAATTATTCATTAGATAATCAGGGGCTAGACCATGTATGCATTTAAATATAAGTAGGGTTTGGAAGTAGAAGTATCTTTCTCTTATGTTCATCCATCCTAATTTGTGCACAAGTTGCATACCTCGAATATCTATATAGTCAAAATTCCTTTCAATGATTCTAGCAGCATAATTTTGTAAACGTTGTATTTGATCTAAATTTCCTTGACTTGTGCAACCCCACACTGAAATGGCATAGTCAATATTAGGCTGTATCATGGAGTTATATATTTTCAATAATAAACATTTAGGTAATGATTTGCTTAATCTTGACAGCTTTGAAATTTTCATTGAAAGTTTCTTACACAACTTAGTTATGTATTTATTCCATGACAAAGTTTCTTCCAATTCCAAACCCAAATAATTCATAGATTCAACATGCACAATTTCACAATCATCAACAAAAATTTTAAACAAATCATTCATAGATTTCCTTTTCGATCTGACAACCATAGAGCAAGACTTTTCAGCATTTATAACAATATTGTTTCGCCTATACCATTCAACAACATCATTAACACAATTTTGTAGATTTTCATTTAGCTCTGTAACATTTGAAGCATTACAGTAGATCAATGTATCATCAGCGAATAAATTAGCTGTGCCTAAACCAACATTTTGACTAATATCGTTGATAAAAATTATAAATAAAAGAGGCCCTAAAGTAGACCCCTGGGGAACTCCTACTGTGATTACACATGCCTCTGTACTGTAGATACAGTAGAGGAAAGATGAGTGACTACTTTTTGGCTGTGAGTTATGCATGCAAGTCCATGAGATGTATTTGTGCGTCTTATCCTTTGCATGTCATGTCATAAGCACGTTTCAGTCTGTCACTCGCCATGCCCTAGTGATTTAAGAGGCCACACATTTCAATGTTTAATTTAGATGGGAACTGTAGTGACATCACTGTTATTCTCGTACTTGTAACCGAAAGTATACCTTTAATTGCAAGATACAAACAGCACGACAAAATACATATTACATGTATATTGGCCCTGTACACAGTATATCCATATTGTTGGGGAAAATGAGGCAGATGGTATGGGGGATGGGCTGACAGTATATACACTGAGTGTAGTCAGTATGACATGTGTATGTAGCATTAATATTCAACCCATGGCCTCATTATGCATTCTGCTCCTCCCACGAGGGCCACCCTGCCAAGACCAGCAAAACAATCAAGCAGGACTAACATTTGCCCAACATGTAAGAAGTTGTTTGGGACTTGGAAGTGATGCATTTCTCCTCCTAAGAGGATCCCCTGCCTCCTTGTGTTTGAAGAAATCAACTGGAAATTGCTCTCTTTGTTTTTACAGGAGGCCACCTACGGAGTTTGCTCAGTTTAGGTCTGTGGCAGGGTGGCCAAGGTAAATAAGAAATAGTGGGGGAGGGTGAATGGGAGGTCGACAGTGTCATGTAATGGTGTACAAGTTGTATCATCACAGTAGGAGGAACCAGCAGGAAAATTACAGAACTTTGGCATAGTATGTGAGATCCTATTCGCCTGTTTCAGTGATGTCACCGTGCAATCTGTCACTGGGAGTCTTGTGACATCACTGCTGAGTGACACGAGTCAACAAAATGCATCCAGTGTCTTTAACATGGGAAGTAAAGGGATAGCATATCACATCATTTGGATAATCACTCCTTTTTCCTCCACTGTAACTCCTTTTACTATACCATGTTCCATGAACATGTTGAATGCAAGATCCATAGAGAGTATTGGAATGAGATTATAGGGTTAACCCGCGAAACATAACAGCTTCATGAATCATGAGTATCCATTATGAAGAAGTACCTGGGGGCATTGGGCTGTTAATTTTGAAGTGTTCCTGGGCAGCTATTGCCCAGTGGTGGGGCTTGCAAATGGTCTTGGTAGCCTTATGGTAGCCTTATGGTGGCATGGAGCACCTCATTGCAATATAGGAGCAATATACTGAGCCATGGATTGCCATCAGTCTCCCCCAACACCTTCATCTTTTAGCACCTGCTGCCTCAGCCTCTGCATCAGTCCTGCCTCAGCAGCCAAAGCTTTGATGATGCTCTGCATTGGACGGCGTCTGATGCGTCTAGTGCATCTCTCATCTCCCCATCACCCAGCAGCCTTCCTGATGCTTCTGCTCTGTCTCTGCTCTACATCTATATATGTTGCATATCTGTCAATTTTTTGCTGAATATGTTGTTGATTTTTATTTATATCTCTCCAGTTTTATTCAGTCTTATTGCAGAGAGGGGTCTGGCTCAGTTGCTCTGATGTTCCAATCGTTGGTTCCGGGTTGAATTTCTGCTCTGCACTGGTCATCTTGACCGATGTTGGAATGTAGTTTCAATCATCCCTTGCCTCATTGTTGTGTCGTCCTCCTGTGATAATTAGCCTACCGCAATGCAAAAATAAAAGTCATAAGGCCTATATATATATGGTCATCCATTTATCCTTTCCAACTCCAGTCACAGTGTTTTACCATAATCTGATTGGTCAACGAATCAGATTAAGCTAACGTGCTTTGTTGCAAGTTGGAAAATTGTCACATGCTTACTGGAATGGCTGCAACATTTTCACATGCTTATTGCAACTGCTGTAGCATTTTCACATGCTTATTGCAACTGCTGTAGCATTTTCACATGCTTATTGCAACTGCTGTAGCATTTTCACATGCTTATTGCAACTGCTGTAGCATTTTCACATGCTTATTGCAACTGCTGTAACATTTTCACATGCTTATTGCAAATGCTGTTGCATTTTCACATGCTTATTGCAACTGCTGTAGCATTTTCACATGCTTATTGCAACTGCTGTAGCATTTTAACATGCTTATTGCAACTGCTGTAGCATTTTCACATGCTTATTGCAACTGCTGTAACATATTCACATGCTTATTGCAACTGCTGTAGCATTTTCACATGCTTATTGCAACTGCTGTAACATTTTCACATGCTTATTGCAAATGCTGTTGCATTTTCACATGCTTATTGCAACTGCTGTAGCATTTTCACATGCTTATTGCAACTGCTGTAGCATTTTCACATGCTTATTGCAACTGCTGTAGCATTTTCACATGCTTATTGCAACTGCTGTAACATATTCACATGCTTATTGCAACTGCTGTAGCATTTTCACATGCTTATTGCAACTGCTGTAACATCTTCACCACATACATGTTGCATCTATGGATAATGGATACATTTCGTGCATTGAAAGTGAATATATTTTTACTGTAGTGTGCCTTCATATGGCAATAATGCCTCAGCCACCAAGCACTCCACCTGAGAGACAAAAAGGCACATTGCAGTTATGGGTTTTGTTCTCTCATCTCCTTTATATATCTGCTGAAACACAGGTACCTAGTATATTGATGCTTGTTTCTCAGACATATACCTCTCCCCATATATGATGATATAATATGCCTTGGAGAACTACATTATATAACACCAGAGCTACATTTATACCACGAAAAGGTCTATACCTGCATGCATTTCTTTTAGTTATTAAAAGGAAAAATACTGGGTCAGGTCTGCACTGCTCTGCAAGCCTATCTTTTTTCTTCAGCCACTGATACCTTTCGTATACTGTATATTGATGACAGCTACCATTAAAAGTCTGTCTGCACCAAAAGAAAAAGAGACAGTCTAGTACTTCTTTTTATTGAGCTGCTGTTGTGTGGTTCATGTCACAGGTGTCGGCCACAACTCCAGACAGCTTCCCTTTCAACAGAGATAATGGCGGAGACAATTCAGACAAATCCACTTCCAGTAATTATCTTCATATTGTGATATAAGATGTTATGTCATTGGGATGAGCTATTAGGCAATTAGATATTTGACATTGTCTGGTGCCATAAATGTTAAGATGTATTATAGGATATTATGGGATGTTACATTGCTGAATATGAGATCATTACTGAGATTTAGTATTAAGCCAATATCTATTTCTGTGACATTTGTCTGGTTCTGGTGGCCTTTGCAAAATGTAGCAATATGCCATCAACTGCGACATTGAGGTATAATTGGAATTTTCGAGTCTTTTACAGAAGATGTGCAAATGTTACGATGCGAACACAGACATGAAATATATATATTAATTCTATTGCCAATACATTTGCCAATGTATCACGAATCCTGCATTCAGCCTCCTCCTCTATTAACTTGACAAAACACTTCATTTAACGATGACAGCTCACAGAATTTCATCTCCTCATACTTTTTGTCATTTGCAAGGTAGACATTGTCATGTTGTGAAGATGTTGGTGACAAAAATGTACACCCCACTTTAGCTGTCAGCCGGGGCTCCTGTCATCCCAGTTTATGGACAGTGAAAAACTAATCATGATGTCTACAATTCTCTGAATGCCTTACATAATGTTTCTCTATGGTTCTTCTGGGATTGTACTGCTTCTGCTTTTTCTGTTCTATGTCTTACCATCATGTCTTATTAGATTCAATTGCTTTGTTCTGCTCTGCGACATGTCTTACGTTTAAGTTTAATTATGACTGTAACTGACTCTTGTTATATTCTACATGTGTATTATATTTCGGTTCAGAGAACATTTCAATTTTAATACATCATCACCTGAAAGCCAGGTTTTAAAATTTTCTTTAAAAGGATTTATCCACTTACGACTTTGTGAGTGACAGAGTATTAATAAGAAGTTTCAATGAATCCCATCAGAATTAGTTTTTCATTAACTTTTGCCGCAATTCATTCTTGATGTAAATGGGCCAATGTATCACTCAGGAGTGCATAAAAGACGAATCCAAAGCAGCTTTTTTACACAGGTATCTGTGTCGCTTCTATTGTTAGAAATGATGCTCCCGAAACCAACAGCATGAAATCCGGGTCAATAGAAGCTTTATGGAGACTATTTGAATTTCATCAGACATCATGAAAACTTGTAAACTCACTACAGAATTGAAAAGGAGAAAAAATCTGTATAGTTATCACAACCTCTGCCTTCACCTTTCTGGGCAAATAGAGGCTATAAATTACTCTTGGTTCTTGAAACTGATTGTTGAAACTCTGACACTGTGATATTTGTAAACTGTCAGGCCAGGAAGCAAGCTTATCTGCCTGTCTGTCATAAGCCCACAAAATGCTTGTAACCTTTTCCTAACTCCAGAAGTCCATATGTCACGTTTTACCTGAATGCAGTCTTTCCTCAAAATGTTAAGTTTGTTGTGTATACTTCGTGAAACAAGTGTTACTGTTTTTTTTGGCAATCATTGATGTGTGTGATGCAAAGTGGAATTTAAAATGACCTGTTTATTGAAAGATGCCGTGTCCTTTTCCATTTTAAAGTTGGCTTTCACCTGGGTGAACTGAGTTCCCCCGTGGCCTAATTGGTAAGTGCGCTTGTCAACTGGCTTTGAGGGGTGGGTTCAAATCTCACCCCGGGAACTCACTTTAGTCCGAGCCCATGGGACATTAAATGGAGGTGGGTTGTTTCCAGTCTTCTCATCTCATCATCATACAGCGACTGCCTGCCTCGATATAGCCCACTAAGGTGCTGCAGAGGCATAAAACACAAATTATAAACTAACAAACCGGGTGAACTTAAATCTATGATATATGAGGACTTAAAAGTTGAACCAGTTTGTTACTGAGAACTCTGAGGTGAAGGGACACTTGTTTTCCACAATTCTAACTATAACAGTACATTATAATCCTTGGGGTAACAAAATCATAGACTCGCTGCGTCCATTCTATTTTATAGAAGAGTGGTTACTAGGCATATGATTCTAGGCATATTATTCACACTAGCATAGCACCCGTGAATACCTGCATGTGAGAAGGGGGAAAATAAACGGTGCTTCATAATGGCCTATAGTCAGATTGTGAGAAAACATTACGTCAGCTTCTGTGACTGTAATTTGAAATCAGACCCGGCTAAGGACATTGTAGAGAGTGTAGAGAAGCAGCATGCAAGTTCTCATAAGTGGGCAATCAGTAGTTTTGTTGGAGAAGCCCAAGGGGTCCGTGAATTAATAGTATGGTTCTGGGTCCAGACCATGCATCTTATGCAGCGAATAGTGCAGATACATACACTCATCCAGTCACAATAAGCATCTTCATCTCCTGGGTTATGTCATGTTAATGAGTTATTAGGCAATCAGATATTATGACATTGTCTGGTCCTGTAAATGTTATTGATGCCCTTTGGGATATCAGATCGCTGAATACCAGATGAAATATTAAGCTACTTGTTATTTGTGTGACATTTGTCTGGTTCCGCGGTTGAAGCAGACCAAGGATGCTATAGGCGTATCATTGAGGTGCATATCCGAGCCTCACTGTCTATAGATATAGGTATACCATATATCATGTGATATTTTGACACAACACACAACCAAGTGATGCCACACAATTTCCAACATTAGGCTTATATACGATTGTTCCCATCGCTAATGTGATTTCCACAATTCAATGATTCTAGTATTTCGTCTCATCATTAGCATAAAAACAGGACGTAAAGACCCATCATCCATCCATCCATCTATCTATCATCATCATCAGTAAGTTGGCCATTGATGTGGAGCCTAAACGACAGTCTGCGTCCATTGGTATACCAGTCACCAACTGGCAAAATTATCTTGGTGTCCAACTTTAGAAAATCGTGTGCTCCCAACATTACTCATGCAATATTCCACAATGTAAAAAACCCTCCTCATCAATAAACTTAAAGAAAACATTTCAGTTGACGATGACAGCTCACAGAATTTCATCTCCTCATACTTTTTGTCATTTGCAAAGTAGACATTGCCATGTTGTGAAGATGGTGGTGACAAAAATATACTCCCCACTTAAGCTGTCATGTGGCGTGCTGTCATCTGCATTTATGGACAGTAGAAAACTAATAGAAGAGTTTGCAATCCTCTGAATGTGCCATTTTCAATGGCACTTCCGGGATTATATTGCTTCCACTGTTGCAATTCTATGTCTAAACATCATGTTGTATTAGACTCGGTTGTGGTGTTCTCCTCTTAGACATGTCTCATATTCAAGTTTGATTATGACGGAAACTGACTCTTTTATATTCTACATGGATATTGTATGGGAGCACATTTCATTTAATATATCAGCAGGGGAAAAACAGTTTTTTTGAAACATTTTTGAAGAGATTTATCTGCCCACAACTTTGTGAGTGACAGAGTATCTTAAGTATTAATAAAAACTTTCAATGAATAGCATCGGAATAAGTTTTTTGGTATTGTATAATACCATTATAAGTTTTATGCATAGCTCATTTCGAAATGAATAGCCCAATGTATCTCTCAAAAATGAATAAAGTGAAGCTCTTAAACAACTTTTTGCAAGGTGTCTGTGTCACTTCTATTGTAGGGAATGATGTTGACTGAGCTCAGAATCCAACAGCATAGAGCACCAGTCAATAGAGGCATTATGGAAACTATTTGGATTTCATCAGACATCATGAAAAACTAGTTACCTACAGTAAACTTGCCACAAAATTGAAAAGGAGACAATTTGTCTTGTTCAGAATGGTTTTTTGCCAGTAATCACACACCTTAGCCCTCATCTTGTAAGGCAAATAAATGGCTATAAATTACAATTTGACTCTTGAAACGCCTTCTTGAAACCCTGACACTGTGATATTTGGAAACTGTCAAGCCAGGAAGCAAGCTTCTCCGCCTGTCTCTCTCATAAGCCCAGCAAAATGCCTTCTAACCTTTTCCCAACTCCATATATCACATTTTACTCTAAATACATTTTGTTTTGTGTTTGTTTTTGAGGCTTTGACATCATCGAAAAAAGCAGATCCCTGTTTTAGATAAAGAGGGGGTCTTATGCACTAAATACTAACTCTGCCACTGTGAACTTCAAGCTATCGGATGAGTTCAGCAAAAAATGTGAAGTATGGTTATGTTCATGCTTTTCCCACATCCTGATGACTACTTGTTAAATTCTGGACCTCAAGATCCCATGTTTAAATGTGCATTTTCTTGAAACAATCCTTGTTTCTGGGGCTTATCTTGGCAGCTTAAAATGTCACCTTAAAGAAAAACAGTAGCGCAAATGTGTGTTTATTGTCAAAACATGTCAAAGTTTAAATCAATATCACAACAATTTCTTATCTTTTCAAGTATACTCCATGTCTCGGATAAGTACTTACTCACTTTAATTGTGATATTTATGGGAATTTGAGTGTTTTCTCAAGCATCTGCACCAAAATTATCTGCCTTTCTCTACAAGGGGTTCCTGGGTGTGTTGTTAGTACAAGATCAAATATTTGGGAGATATTTCTCTGAATGAGAACTTCATCTTGATCAAATTATCTTAAAACAGCTGATCCCTCCTGTGAACTTCAAGATGTTGGCAATATGGCGAAAAGCGATTGTCACTTAGTCACCAATCATGTCAATTGGCTGTAATTAGGTTATACAGGTCCATAGCGTCACTGGAGGTGTGACCAACATTGCCTTGTGCATGACCTTGCGTAGGTCCTGCACTGCATGGACACTGTAGGTTACAATGCTAACTAATGCTGCAGAGTAATGCGTGTAGTAATCACGGGTCCATCAGCAACAATTACAACCGCATCCCACCCAATGTGATAGGAGAGATGCTCTATACTGATACACTGTACGGCACATGGTGGCATGGACCTGTGTGTCTGATGGTTAATAGGTGTGTAATTGGATATCCCTAGTTGAAAGTTCGCAGGGGATGAATTGCTTCTGTTCAAGCTTGAAATGTTGATATTCCATACATAGGTGATAGCTTCCAGAAACCACCAATCCCAAGAAAAAGAGGCAAATCTATTTGATTGAGCAGGTGCATTTGTGTGTTTCTGCACAGGTGTCTGACTCCAGACTATCTTATACACGAGGTTGAAGGTTACAAGTGGAAAAGGCTGAGGCACACATCCACTTTCAATAAACATTTCATTCGGGAGATTATATTTTGATATTTTGAGTCGTTAGGCAATCAGATATTATATCTGGCATTGTCTGGTTCTGTAAATGTCATCGATGCCCTTTAGGAAATTCAATTAAGAATAATTTTCAGATGAAATATTAAGCTGCTCATCTGTGACATTTGGAAATATACCATTGAGGTGTATATTGGACTAATTGGAGCCTCGTTGTCTTTGGAAACACATGTGCCATCTATATATCATGTGATATTTGGTACAACACAATCAATTGATACCATAGAGTTCTCAACGTGGTATATCATTACTCATATCACCAAATAGTACTTATTGCCATAATGCTATGGATCAGGTATCTGGTTTTCTCATCAGGTTATACCATTAATTTTCGAGCCTTTACTTTCATAGATATAGCACCAGAAAAATATCTTACAATATTATTACAGAGGCACATTTTGACGCTCTCAGTGTTACCATTGCAATTTTCCGCAATGTTGTGAATCTTGCATTCAGCCTCCTCATCAATAAACTCAACAAAACATTTCATTTGACGATGACAGCTCACAGAATTCCATCTCCTCGTACTTTTTGTCGTTTGCAAAGTAGACATTGTCATGCTGTAAAGATGGTGGCTACAAAAATATACTGCCCACTTAAGTTGTCATGTGCTGTGCTGTCATCTGCATTTATGGACAGTAGAACAAATGAAATCTCTGCAATTCTGAATATAGTTGTTCTCAATGGCTCTTCTGGGATTGTATTGCTTCTGTTCTTACCATCCTGTCACATAAGTTGTGTCATTCTCCTCTTAGACATCTTATATTCAAGTCTAATCATGACTGGAACTGATTATCTCAACGTACACATATGTTGTATGCCTGAGAGTGTATTTAATTTTATACAATGTCATCATCAGTGGAAAACCAAGATTTTTGCAAAAGAGATTTATCCACCTGCGACATTGTGAAAGGAGTATCTTATGTACATGTATTAACAAATAAAATAAAATAAATAAATAAAATTTTATTTTAAGTTGAAGAGTAATACAAAAACATTAGCACAAGGGCTATTAATCTACTAAAAACAAAGTTTCAATGAATCGCATCATAATAACTCTTATGCATTCATTCCTCAACTGAATTGAAATGAATAGCCCAATGTATCACTCATAAGTGAATAGAATGGAAAAAAGCCTCCTCTAAAACAACTTTTTACAGAGGTGTCTGTGTCACTTTCATTGTTGAAAATGATGTTGACTGAGCTCCCAAGCCGTGTGTGTCACAGTCAATAGAGGCATTATGGAAACTCTTTGAATTTCATCAGACATCATGAAAAACGTATTACCTATAGTAAACTAACTTTGAAATTGAAAAGGAGACAATTTGTCTTGTTCAAAATACTTTTTTTTGCCAGTTATCACAGACCTTGGACCACATCTTGTAAGGCAAATAAATGGCTATAAATTGCATTTGGTTCTTGTAATTTGTTGTTGAAGCTCTGACACTGTGATATTTGTAAACTGTCAGGCCAGGAAGTGAGCTTATCTGCCTGTCTCTCATAATCCCGCAAAAGGTCTTCTAACCTTTTCCTAACTCCATATATCACATTTTACTCAAATACAGCATTTTTCTTTGAATGTCAAGTGTTTGAAGAGTCCTCCTTCATAAACCTTGCATTTTGAGCTTTGGTTTATTTGTTAGGGTTCCCGGGAGCATAATCAGTACTGGAACAAATGTTCGGAAATTATTTCTCAGTATGAGATTTTTTCATCTTGATCAAATTATCTTAAAACAGCTGATACCTCCTGTGAACTTCAAGATGTTGGCAATATGGCGAAGAAGCGATTGTCTCTTAGTCACCAATCATGTCAATTGGCTGTAATTAGGTTATACAGGTCCATAGCGTCACTGGAGGTGTGACCAACATTGCATTGTGCATGACCTTGTGTAGGCCCAAAGCTGCGGGACACTGTAGGCTATAATGCTATCTAATGCTGTAGTGTAATGCAGTAGTAATCACGGGTCCATCAGTAACAATTACAACCGCATCCCACCCAATTCGATAGGAGAGATGCTCTATACTGATACAGCACATGGTCACATGGACCTGTGTGTCTGATGGTTAATAGGTGTGTAATTGGATATCCCTAGTTGAAAGTTCGCAGGGGATGAATTGCTTCTGTTCAAGCTTGAAATGTTGATATTCCATACATAGGTGATAGCTTCCAGAAACCACCAATCCCAAGAAAAAGGATCAAAACTATTTGATTGAGCAGGTGCATTTGACTCCAGACTATCTTATACACGAGGTTGAAGGTTACAAGTGGAAAAGGCTGAGGCACACATCCACTTTCAATAAACATTTCATTCGGGAGATTATATTTTGATAGTTTGAGTCGTTAGGCAATCAGATATTATATCTGGCATTGTCTGGTTCTGTAAATGTCATCGATGCCCTTTAGGAAATTCAATTAAGAATAATTTTCAGATGAAATATTAAGCTGCTCATCTGTGACATTTGGAAATATACCATTGAGGTGTATATTGGACTAATTGGAGCCTCGTTGTCTTTGGAAACACATGTGCCATCTATATATCATGTGATATTTGGTACAACACAATCAATTGATACCATAGAGTTCTCAACGTGGTATATCATTACTCATATCACCAAATAGTACTTATTGCCATAATGCTATGGATCAGGTATCTGGTTTTCTCATCAGGTTATACCATTAATTTTCGAGCCTTTACTTTCATAGATATAGCACCAGAAAAATATCTTACAATATTATTACAGAGGCACATTTTGACGCTCTCAGTGTTACCATTGCAATTTTCCGCAATGTTGTGAATCTTGCATTCAGCCTCCTCATCAATAAACTCAACAAAACATTTCATTTGACGATGACAGCTCACAGAATTCCATCTCCTCGTACTTTTTGTCGTTTGCAAAGTAGACATTGTCATGCTGTAAAGATGGTGGCTACAAAAATATACTGCCCACTTAAGTTGTCATGTGCTGTGCTGTCATCTGCATTTATGGACAGTAGAACAAATGAAATCTCTGCAATTCTGAATATAGTTGTTCTCAATGGCTCTTCTGGGATTGTATTGCTTCTGTTCTTACCATCCTGTCACATAAGTTGTGTCATTCTCCTCTTAGACATCTTATATTCAAGTTTAATCATGACTGGAACTGATTATCTCAACGTACACATATATGTTGTATGCCTGAGAGTGTATTTAATTTTATACAATGTCATCATCAGTGGAAAACCAAGATTTTTGCAAAAGAGATTTATCCACCTGCGACATTGTGAAAGGAGTATCTTATGTACATGTATTAACAAATACAATAAAATAAATAAATAAAATTTTATTTTAAGTTGAAGAGTAATACAAAAACATTAGCACAAGGGCTATTAATCTACTAAAAGCAAAGTTTCAATGAATCGCATCATAATAACTCTTATGTATCAATTCCTCAACTGAATTGAAATGAATAGCCCAATGTATCACTCAAAAGTGAATAAAATGGAAAAAAGCCTCCTCTAAAACAACTTTTTACAGAGGTGTCTGTGTCACTTTCATTGTTGAAAATGATGTTGACTGAGCTCCCAAGCCGTGTGTGTCACAGTCAATAGAGGCATTATGGAAACTCTTTGAATTTCATCAGACATCATGAAAAAAGTATTACCTACAGTAAACTCACTTTGAAATTGAAACGGAGACAATTTGTCTTGTTCACAATAGTTTCTTTTTTGCCCCTAATCACAGACATTGGCCCTCATCTTGTAAGGCAAATAAATGGCTATAAATTACATTTGGTTCTTGTAATTTGTTGTTGAAGCTCTGACACTGTGATATTTGTAAACTGTCAGGCCAGGAAGTGAGCTTATCTGCCTGTCTCTCATAAGCCCACAAAAGATCTTGTAACCTTTTCCAAATTCCATATATCACATTTTACTCAAATACAGAATTTTTCTTTGAATGTCAAGTGTTTGAAGAGTCCTCCTTCATAAACCTTGCCTTTTGAGCTTTGGTTTATTTGTTAGGGTTCCCGGGAGCATAATCAGTACTGGAACAAATGATATTTTTTCGTCTTGATCAAATCATCCCAAAAATGGCTGATACCTCCTGTGAACTTCAAGACGTTGGCAATATGGCGAAGAAGCGATTGTCACTTAGTCACCAATCATGTCAATTGGCTGTAATTAGGTTATACAGGTCCATAGCGTCATTGGAGGTGTGACCAACATTGCGTTGTGCATGACCTTGTGCAGGTCCTCCACTGCATGGACACTGTAGGTTACAATGCTAACTAATGCTGCAGAGTAATGCGTGTAGTAATCACGGGTCCATCAGCAACAATTACAACCGCATCCCACCCAATGTGATAGGAGAGATGCTCTATACTGATAAACTGATACAGCCCATGGTGGCATGGACCTGTGTGTCTGATGGTTAATAGGCGTGTAATTGGAGATCCCCATTGCTGTGCAGTTACTCTGCAGTAACTGGAGTTACCCTCCAGTCACCGATAGCATGGAGGCCTCCAAGGGGCTGGGTGGCCTACCCGGGCTAATCCCCCAGCTAATCAGGTTAGACGGTGATTCCCAACTGACTGACTCAATTCAATTGGGGACAGACAAAACTGTGACAAATGCCAGCCAAGACAGACGCAGCATCTGCCCCTGAGGAAGCATGAGCCCCTCATTACAGTCTAACATTACAATAGAGCCAATCACACAATAGAATAAATGGAGAAATTCTAAAAATTCAAACAAAAAATAGCGAAATGAATGGGTTATATTAAATTTCATGAGGGAGAGAGCACTACTTTTTTGCTGGATCATAGTGTAATTAAGCCTCAAGTCAACACTGGAACTTTTTCACAAATATTTGCCCTCCGACGAATAAACATAACAGCCGGGGTATCATAGTAGGGCAGTGTCATGTGCGATGTTTTGTCCTTCGGAAGTTTTTATCTAAAGCCAACACCACGTTTCATTTTACTTTTTCTCACTTAAACAAGAAATATCACACTACCAGTTATTCTTGGGAGCTTGGTTTCCTCATAATCGTGTTTTAGGGGAGTCAAATTTCCTGCTTTCAAAAATGCATTCTCTTCTCAAGGCTGGCTCCATTCAAATGAGAACCAGCCAAGATTCTTCTAATTTCACTAATTTCCAAAAGACTTCTTTTCTCCATTCAGTTGTCTTTTCATTGTAATCAGTTTGCAAAAATTAATAAAATCCAAGCTCAACTCAGATGCTTCAATATTGAATGAAGGAGTTCTCGTCGTCCAGAGACAAGTGAATTGGAGAATTATGGAGAATATGGAGAATGTATAGACTTGATATTCTGAATATGTAATGTTGATCATATCCACTGCCTTAATTCTTGACTTAATTCTTGGCTTATTTGATGGATTCCTGGCTTAATTGACGACTTAATGAATTACAGCTGATGAGGTTGGCTATTAGATGAGTTGATAATGCCATGCATAAAAGATTAGCTATCGTTCTAGTCCAGTGGCCAATACTGGCAACAATTGTGCTAATCTAATCCTCTCTGATCCGGTGATGGATGTATCCTCTGACATGACTGGATGCCATAAGTTCTGCTGATCTAGTCTTTGGCATAGCAGCCAGCAAGGCTGTTTGGATGATCTATGCATGGATGAAGCATTGGATGCTGCTACTGTTTGTGCTACTGTTGGTGGGTGAAGGAAGCAGCTCAGGTGGTGATGATGGATCTCTCATCAGTCATCACCAGTTTCACCAACAGATGAGCCTGTCATATGCTGTCAATACTGTATATCAGCAGTATTTTGCAGTGATCACAAGAACACCGCTATTGTTAGGCAGGGGAAAGGGCTTCTCAGGGTGGTCATGCTGAATCTGTCATCACCAGTTTCACCAATAGATCTGTCCGTCAGCACTGTCAATGCTTGGAGTCTGCAGTGATCAGGTGGTGCTTCCCTTCAAATGAATACCAATGCAATGCCAATGCATACCTCTACATGCTGTTGGGTGTGGCCCTTCGGGCCTTTACACAACCTCTGTTTCAATCTCTCAGAAGGTCTGTGACGTCACAATCACAGGGCAGCAGTGCATTGTGGGTTTGCATGTCTCCCCAAACAGTCTCCATACATCAAAGACCTTCTGATCGATGCAAAACACATCAGACAAATACCTGCCCCAATTCACTTACACTGTATTTAGGCCTATAGATATATATATGGATCTATATGGGTCAGGTAACTCTAGTTCAAAGCTTGGATGTAAAATGAACCATCACAAGACAGAAACCTTTCTGGTTCGTGTTGTATTTCTATCACTGCTATGGCATGAGTTATTAAATTGCCAAATCATAAAACCATGTAATGCTGTTGCGGTGGTATGTGACATCTATAGAAACATGCATTAACTGTTGTCATCTCAAGTATTACCATTAGAAGGTGTTGCAATTGTATTCATGTGGCATTTTACCATTCACAATGAATTCAACCTGGATGATCCTTCAGCTTGCATCCAGAGCCTTGATGCATGTTGCACAAGGGGTTGCATCATGACAAGTGATAAATTCGGCCATTAATAGCCAGATGAGGCGGGCATTACATGATGTTCTTCTATGAATTATTAAACCCTTGACAAATGACACTGCTCAGTCTGTCATGGAGTTCTGCAGTTGGACCTGTGGCTTGCTGCACAGCCATTGCAGTCATCTATCATTGCTTTGTTGTTGTGCAGTATTGCTGATTGTTTTGCTGTTCATCCCAACATCTACAGACTGAACTCGCCCCCTGTCCCTACACTCAATTAGCAGCACGATGTGTCACCCGATCTGCTAACTCAACTCGACACATGACAAAGATTGCCCAAGACACTTGCTCGCCAATTTCTCCCTAATTGAAGATTCATCGTTGACTCGATTGACTGCGTGTGCATGGCCCTATTTTGTGGCCCTATTTCGCGGCCCTAGCATTTGTGCCTCTGCTTCGCCCTCCCTCCCTTTGCCTCCCCTATGGCCCTTTTATTCACTGGATGATTTTCAAATGACCTTCAAATTGCCAGCGCCCTCTCGCGGCCGCCGCCATAATTCCATTTGCTAACAACATTAAGCCTCGTTTTGAGTCACCTCCTTCAAATGCTCCCTTTTCTTTTTTCCTTCTGCCTTTTATTTTGTGACTCAACCCAAGAGCACAAAACGTAAGCTGATTGGCTAATTGGCAATTAGGAACCCTTCCAAGTTTTGCGCATTCCTGCGAGGCATTGGCATGTTGTGTGAATGCTCCTGCAAATTGGAATTCTGAAGAAGGACTGGAAAGAAATGGGAGTAAAGACAGTCATTTCGTGAATCTGTTTCAATGGAATCTCTTTTGATGCCAAGCGAAAATGGGACGCAGTTCCAATCTACGGGGGTCTAATTGGAAAAGGACATTTGGTAGCCAAGCCCGAATTCTTACCATCAACATCATAACAGCATGTCACTCTTATTTCCCTTCTTCATGCCATTACTATTGGCCCCATGTTATTCTAGTGTTATTTAGAGTGTTTGCAGCATGCATTTTGGGCTGATTGCCTTCCCCTTATGTGGCCATACCATGCAATTGCGGAGTTTAGCAGGGCGCCCCTCTGACACCATGCAGTTCCTAGGCCTGTTGCCTATTCTGTGCGGCCCTTGTCTGCCTTTCTACTGCTGCCTGTCATGCTACGCATTTCTCATTAAGACATTCTCTGGTGTTCTTGGCATCTTCGTTTCTATGCTCCATCCCTAGACACTCAGTAGACAAAAGTAGCAGACACCATGCAACTGCTGGTTCCTTGCTATAAAAACAGTCTGATGCTCCTCTCCATGTCATCTCAATGTCTCATAGAGATGTTTCTCCAAGGACTTCAATCATTGTCTCTCACTGTCTCTTGCTGTTTCTTGGTGCATGTCTCTATCTTTCTGGCTGCCTCTTGCGGTCTCTTGCTGTCCTTAAACATAACTTACTGTCTCTCAATGTCTCTTGATGTCTCTTGGTGTCTCTCAATGTCTCTCAATGTCTTTCGATGTCTCTCGATGTCTCTCGGTGTCTCTTGATGTCTCTTGGTGTCTCTTGATGTCTCTCGGTGTCTCTCGATGTCTCTCGGTGTCTCTCGATGTCTCTCGATGTCTCTCGATGTCTCTCGGTGTCTCTTGATGTCTCTTGGTGTCTCTTGATGTCTCTCGGTGTCTCTCGATGTCTCTCGGTGTCTCTCAATGTCTCTCGATGTCTCTCGATGTCTCTCGATGTCTCTCAATGTCTCTCGATGTCTCTCGATGTCTCTTGATGTCTCTCAATGTCTCTTGATGTCTCTCGATGTCTCTCGATGTCTCTCAATGTCTCTCGATGTCTCTCGATGTCTCTCGATGTCTTTCGCTGCATAACCTACGGTCTCTCGTTGTTGGTAATCGGTTTACTTCTGGTGGAGACTTTCACCATCTTTCTCTTTCTCTGTCGAGTCCCTCTTTCTTCTTTCTCCATCTCAAGAGTCTCTTATGAAATCCGGTAACTAGGTGCATGCATCTTCTGCTCCTACACATGTGCCACTTCCCAATGAGTCCCATTGCAATGTCCCAGACTCCTAGGGATATGTCACAGTATTCCAATGAACCCTACTAAGTGATATCAAGGCAATCTCACCAGACAAATATTTTATGCAGGAAAACAATTTGCAGTATTTAGATGGAGCACTTGACAGAAACGAGTTGGCATTAATCCGTGAGGGGGGTTCTGGTTTTCGTGAAAACACTCGGTTTGAAAGAGAGCAGAACAACTAATGGGGTGCGACAAACAGTTTAGGAGGTGACGCGTGGCAGAAAGCTGAGAAAAGAAGGTGCTGGGAGTTGGGCCCAGGAGAAAGGGGTACAATAATGTACATGGCCTGAGGGTAAATCACAAACAACGCACAAGTAAAGCACAAGGAATGGAGAAGATTGCAAATGGAGCAGAAAAGTAGAAAATGGAAGTATAGAAACTAGAAATAAGGACTTGATTCTCCGATGGAAATTGTGCATGCCTCTGACTCCCATGACAAAAAACAGCAGGCTGGAGCCCCCCAGTCTCTTTCATCCGTTTCATCTGACTTGCAAAAGGGAAAAAGCTCAGCTCTGCCCTCCCAGCCCACTGCTTCCTATAACCTGCCTCCCATAACCTGCTATTTCCTCTGTTCCTATTGATCTTGGTTGGTCTCTGAAAAACCCTGAAAGCTACAATATGGCAAATGTCTTCAAATTCAAAGGCCAGGCCTCTCTAATGGCTAACCATGGCTCCCTGGCTGATGTGCTTTTGCTCTATGCAATTTTGGACTGCTTACATACCATCAGATTCGAGAATTCAGTCATTTCGTGCACATTGAAATTACTGGTGGTGTTTTATTTAGAGCAACATGTTCATAATTATGTGTGTTACTTTATAGTTGGTGACAAAATGTTACATAATGTGTTGAGGTAATCAAGAGGTATATGCAGGTGAAATTACCTGATGAGGACACCTTGAGGACTCTCGCCATCTGTGACTTCACGACTTGCTCACTCTAACAGCTATAATAGATCAATTGACAGGTAACCTATGATGATTGCGCAATAATTAACCATAATTAGCCGATAATGGTATCTCAGTCATGACGTTCATAATAACTCTTCAAAAAAAGAAATTAAATGAGACTGGTCAGAGGCTCATGAGCCCTTGGACTGGTGTATGGATCTGAGGGACTCCTCAGTATTCTCGGCTGAAGCATCCACCAGACTCAAAGGCCTCAATTTTCTTTATGTTTCTCCTGATGCATTGCTGGCCCCTTGCAAATGCTCTCCTCTGGGTAGGATGGCAAAACTTGGGAGGCCTCTCTTTTCGTCTCAATGGTCTCACCAGACACGATGTATCTTGGTATTTTGTTCTCTCAAACATGATGTTTTCAAGCTCTAGAAAGAAAACAATGCGGTTGAATGTTATATAGTGGTAATAATAATGGTTGACTAATTTACTGAAAAATGACCAATATTGTAATGAATTTGAGCAATCCTTTTGAAAGAGAGCTGTAGTAAATGGAATCTTTCCTCTCCTCTGAAAGGTCTTGGACCTATTATCAATTTGCAGTCATACCACCCATAAGACAGGGCGTGGGTTCGAATCCCACCCCGGAACTCAATTTAGTCCGAGCCCATGGGACATTAAATGGAGGCGGGTTGTATCCAGTGTTCTATGCTGGAGCAACTGAAAGACCCTGGGCATCAATTAATAGGGTATGTACCAGACTCACAGTCTTCTCATCTCATCATCATACGGCGATCGCCTGCCTCGATATAGCCCACTAAGGTGCTGCTGAGGCGTAAAACACAAACAAACAAACAAACAAAACCACCCATAAGACATAAACATCATACCGTGGATCTATAATTTCTAACTCTATGATAATACTAATTGGGGTTGGAAACGCCTATAACTGGTGATATAAACATGGTCATAAAACTTTACCATGTAGCAGCATGTATAAGTAGCTCTAAGTACAATTCCATCTCCTTCCATTCACATGTTCTGAAATGAGGTCAAGACGTTGGTGACATGTCATTGCCTGACCCAATTCCCAAGGGCAAGGGTCACCACCAGAGGGCAGCAGGGTGGGTGGCAGGGCACCCTGGGCAGGTGACATGCTGGGTGTTTGGACATGTGAGGTCACTGGACCTTGCCCCTAGTGGACACTGGCTAACCCTCCAAGGGCCTCATTGGGCCTCCATGCATATTTGAAGCAGCCATAAAGCCCTCATTTCCACAACCACAGACAAGCCCATACTTCCACACACTTCCCTGGGATCCAGCTGCCACTGGAAGGTCACTGGTGCAACCTGTTAATCCCCTGTCCTATCCAGGTTAATCCAAGGACCCAGGGATCACAGCTTAGCAGGAGGCTCTATAGATGTCTATAGACTATAGTTTGTGATGTAAGCTAGTACTGCTTGTGGTATAGCCTTTGTAACAACTCTTTATTTCCCAAACTTGGCAAAGTATAACAGTGTGCAACGTTTTGCTCTGAGCATGCTCTTGCCAGTCAACTCTTGCTCCCAATAACCACAATCTGGCTTTTAACCATGCTCAGCTTGTCCCAAATCCTTTCTATTGTGCAGTTGATATACTTTTGATAATGCTCTTGCTCTGAGTTGGAGCTTGTATTCCCCTGCTCTCAACCTTCATGCTCTTGCTTCCAATCATGCTCTTGCTTCCAATCATGCTCTTGCCTCCAATCATGCTCTTGCCCTTAGCTATCTGACCAGTATGTTGTGAAAGAGATGTTGACATTGTTGTATGCACTATGCAGTGTGACATTGTCACCAATTCTCATGACAACATGACAAACTCAGATTAGCTCCCATTTGTGGCGTCACACACGAGTGGCTAAGTCATAATGCTTTTCATGAAAGCAAACGGGCACCCAGGTTATTCATCCGAGGTATACGACATTGGCACTGAGGACTCCTAAATCAGAGGAGGGCAGAGGTGCACTGATTGGCATTCTCACCATGTACCCTAAACAGCATTCTAACCTGGATGACACTACTGAAGCCCAATGGCCCAGCAGTGGGACAAGAGCAATTGGCCAAGTGAACTTAGGTACCATTGGCGGCTAAGCACACACCTGTAATGGGTGAATAATGCGCTGGAATAATGCACTGGAGCAGTGCAATTAAGAGGAAGTTGTAATTCCCCATCCCTAATGCAATATAATGGATAGGTGGACGTACCAGAATACGAAAACAGCACTCAACAGACTTTAGCAGCACAGGAGAACCTGAGAAGTAAAGTAAACTGAGTTGATTTTAGGGTGAACTTCTCTGTAGCTGTCATCCTTGATTGATGCATCGTTGGATGAGTTTATGCTTCGTTCTGAATTCTAACATAGCAGCTGATTGATGGTGATTTTGAAGATGCGATAAGCAACGTGGGCAAGAAGCTTTTAGCTAAAATGCTTTCTCTACATCGTCACTCAGTGTATGTTTCTGTAACCTAACCTGTGCACTCAAAAGAGCTTTGACTCATTTGTGTATCTAAGTAATGTAACTGTTATATACATAACTCTTACACGTTACTTTAGAAGATGTATCCAAGTAGTTCTTCTATAAGTGTCCCGTTTAGTCAGTTTCAAATAAAGGAAAAGCCATGTAATTACACTTCAGTTTATTTACACCTAGACTACTTAGTTTTTAGTGTGGATCTAGTATTACATTTCACACTTTTGTAAAGTTCAATTGTTCAGTCCTTACTTTCATGTGCCATTATATGTGTACTTGAATGTACTGTTGAGATCTACTGAGAATGAAATACCTTTAGAAGTAAATGCCGTATCATGTTCAGTTTGTTCACACAGATTTCTATTTAACTTGCCGTATTAGGTAAATAACTCTTGACCTTTGATTTCATCTTGAAATTCAGTCGTCTTTCATCCATCATATTGATCAAATTTGTTTTTACAATTATGTAAGTAATTATAAGAGTGTAGCAAACAATGATATGGAACCATTCCAATAGACATTGTCTCTAAGGTGCTTATAATGGATCGAGAGAAGGGTTTAGTTCGAAGACTAGCTGCTAATGAAAATTCAATGTTCATGCAGACAATTCCAGATTTTTATTTGCATAAAATGTCGTTGACTTTTGATATAATTTTCATCGAATTTAATTCATTTTCATTAATGAGGTAGGAATGAAGGAGTAATGATAAGAGTGTGGCAAACAATGGTATGGAGCTCTTACCAAGGAGATTGCTTGTAGGGTGACGATAATGGGTTATATATATAAAAGTAAGAGATCATCCAATAGCAGGGAAAACTACCTGTATATATGAACTGCCAAGAATTTCTTGTGTTATAAAATGAAATTAATTTCCATTCGTTGTGTGGCAGAGTGACATGACATTCTTTTTAAGTATAATGAGGGGGAGAGTGTAGTAGAGTGTGACAACGATGGTAATATGGAACTGTAGCCTATTAGCAATGGGACTATATCTATAGAGTGCTAATAGTGGATTAATATTGGATTGAGAGAAGACAGGAGCAAAGCCAGCTGCATGTATTCATGAGATAAGAGGTCTGTTACTTGAGTCCTTAATCAATGTCCTGCCTGGTCCTGGCTCTGTCATCTGTGTGCCCTCCAATCAGCGGCTGATTGATTAGAACCATTGATCACTCATGGATCTCGAGGTATATGGCAACTTCTGCATTTGCAATGAGCCTCTGGAGCTTGCTCTTGGGATATATCTTGAGTAGACATATCTAGATAGAGTATAGACCCATAAAAATGATGCTTCTATCTTGCTGATTAAAAGGGATACCTGTAGGCTGTAGAACTACTTTAGATACATCATCTAAAGTAAAATGAGAGACAAAACAAAATGAGTAAAACTCCTGAAAATTATACTGTGCTACAGTAGCCACATTATGGAGACTTACATTTCTTGGTCTGCCTCTTAGATCATTGCTCTGTACGTATACAGGCCTATTATGAGGTTATACCATGGGTGGAGGCAGTATATCCCTGGTATAGTCACCCAAGATCCAGTATATCCCGAGACCCGAAGGGTCGAGGGATATACGGGGTCGAGGGTGACTATACCAGGGATATACTGCCGCAACCCATGGTATAACCTTTTTATCCCATGTCTTTTTTTTTTAAATACTTTTATTTTATATCAATGTAAAACAGTTTGAAGCACTCAATGTGAATGCAGCTGTGCTACAAAAAAATCAATACTCTTAATTGGCAGCACTTAATTGCCTTAAATCACAACAATCAGCAAATATGCTGGTATCTACATGCTAATAAGTATGATATATAGGGGCACTGATGTCTTTTGATTGGTCAGTTCCAGTATATCCCTGTTGATCTCATTATCTTTCAGTATAGCCCTGCTGGCTAATTAGCCAAAGGAATTTGATAGGTTGAACTAAATATATCCCTGTTTCTTTATGTTGTATTTCCCTCTCTCAATCTGTATTGACCAGGGAAAAACTCAGTATGAGGGACAAAAGATGGCTAGACATGGGATAATATCAGTTATTGCTGCAACACTCAGATTTGGATTATGGAGTTGCTCAGTGGATCATTTGAATTCTCACTTTTTGATTCAGCATGTTGCACAAACGAATTTGTCAGTTGACCTAGTTCAATGGCTGCAAATCCAAAAAGTCAACATTTACTTTTTGCATTCCATCATTTAGTGATGCCAGAGCCCTTTTATTCATCCCATGCTTCTGTTTGTTGCCCTTTTTTTGGCTGCTTGTATTTTTTCAACACCCATGCATCCAAGCAAAAAGGACAAATCCACTTTGAAAGCTTTTGTCAATTTGGCCAAACAAGGTAAAAAGCAGAAGGCATGGAGGATTGCTGGAAGCCAGCTGAGCTTTGCTGGCTTGGCTGCTCTGGGTTGGCTTGGCACTGGAAGTGTTTACATTGTGACTGCTGAGGCAGAAAGGAGGGCTGCTGCAGCTGATGATCATGTGTGCAGGTGATGAGGCAGCTGGTGCAACTGATGATGATGATGATGATTTGGATGATGATGCGGAGGATGATGATGATGATGGTGTTGGTGGTGATGATGGTCGTGGTTGGGTGTTCCTACTTCTCTATAACAGACTTTAATCATACATTGTGATGTTCCTCACGGGCTGCAGATCAGATATTGAGAGGGGGTTAGGTCAGTTGGTAGGGTAATGGTTTCCCATTGTGTGGTCCCGGGTTTGATTCCAGCTCAGGCTGGGTCATCTCGACCGAAGTTGGACTGTGGTTCCAATCATCCTTTACCACATATGTTTGTCCACCTCCTGTCCTAATTAGTCTGGCGAAAGTGTAACTGAAGAGCAGTCTTCCATCCATCCGCACTTAGACTTGTGGATGATGTGCCTGCAAGAATAATGCTATGCAGATCAGACTGTTGAGGAATATTGTATTTCCATTGCTCGTCCTGCGGTGTTGTTGAGGTCGTGTTATGGCGTTATTGGAGTGGCTATCAAGATGGTGTTATCCTCATCTCGGTTGCTGCAGCGGAGATGATGTATTCAACAATGACACCAAGGGGGACTCCCCATGTGTTGACAAAAGCGCCTCATCCGCAGCCTACCCGCCGCTCTCATGGCCTCTCGTTTGCTTTTGCACGTTGTAAACACCGTCATGACGCTCCGGTGGCCCAACGGAGGGGGTAATCGGGCAGCTGCTGTACCAGAGATGCTTTGGAGGTGCAGATGCTGATATCATGCTGATATCATTGTGATATCATGCCCACATCATGGGATCCTGATAACCCTTTTGGCACCTCAGGGGAGGGCTCGTCTGTCCGGAATGACAGCTCATCCTCCTGTGGGCAATGTGGTTCCTTCCAGGCACTGCCATCGAGCCATCAAAGCATATTGCGCATTATTGTGCGCATTATTGGCATTTATTGCCATGCATCTGTGCATCTCTGGAAGGTCTGTGGCTGACCCAGATCTTCAGGCAACTTAGACCGTCTTCGCTTTTCAAACCATTAAAAATGGCAGTCTGAGTTACTCCTTAAATTAAACAAGAAGACAAAAGCCATCAGCAAAATCTAATAATGTTTACAGCGTTACCATGACACCCAAATTAATTTCACGTTGATTACTATTCTCCTTCTCAGCGTTTATTCCATCAGAATTACGTAATTCCATCAAGAAACTTCAGTTCATCAGTTCGTGTCTTGGGGCCGTTGTTCCGCTGCAGGCTAGCTCATGCCGTGGCAGAGAACAATTATTGCGTTTCTCGAGTGTTCGCTAATGTTTGGTTGAGTTCAATATATTAGGAAGAAGCCGGAGTCTTCCTCATGACCGAACTACTTGTAGGCTATGGTATGAATTGCATGTATGTGACTGTCAACATGTAGGCCCATATATGCTATTGAAATGGCACTAAACACTGCCACTGACCGGAAGTAATTTGTGGACTTCCGTCAGGAGATCGCGTGCCTCATCGCAGTGATGTAACAGGTCGTCTTCTTGTGATGTTGACTGCTGAACTTGCATGACACAGTTCCCTTCCTTTCCTTCTTCTTGTTTTCTCGCCATTTCTCACAATTTCTCGTGATTCTCACAAATCTCTTTTACGTCTCTCTTGCTGCGTGGTACGGCGAGACCAGAACAGCAGGTAGTGTTGCGCGAAATTCGCCACTGGCTTTATGGTGGCCCATTTATCGCCCTTGCGTGTTTTGCAGAATTCTAGACTCGTAGGGAACCTTTTGATGTCACAGCCCATGCTGCTTGCTACCGGAACTAATGTCTGCATAGACTTCCTGTGAAGCGCTTCCGCTTTGATAGCCTGTTGCTCGCTGTTGCTGTGCTGCTGAGAGAGGGCGGGAAGATGGCAGGGGGAGGGGTGGTAGAGCACGGTAAAAAGCAAGGACCATTTGATGTGCATTCTGAGACATTGCTGGACACTTCGTCATAATTAGAGAGCAGCATATCTCCCCTCTGAGCGATGACCTGCAGCTTCTTTCCATGCCACTTGCTATGATCTAAAGACGTGTGATTCACTGAAGGGATATCCATCACTTTGGCTAATGTTTCTAAATTGCAGAAATTGTAGCTTTCTTTTTTGTGAAAGTTCCTGACAAATATCTTTTAGTGTGTTATTGAATAATCTAATATTCTTTTGAGAATTTGAGACAGAAACAAGAAACAGTAAAACCCCTGAAAGCAATGTGATGTTATATGATTATATCATGTTATGAATGCGCTCCTTCATAGATAATATTTCTTAGCTATCACACAGATAATTTATTGCTGCAATATATATATCATGTATAGTTATAAATTTACATTTTAGAAATATCTAGGCGTTAGACACATTGCTACTCCTTGTAATAACAGAGATGGACCTGTGTCAGAGACAATCTTAGCATACAAGCTCATGTACACGGCCTCATTCTGCAGTGGTGGCATGTGGGCCATTCTCGGGGGCAGGTGGTGGCTTCTGCTGGTGGCCGTAATGACTTCTCGCGCCAGTAATGAGATGGGTCCTGTCCTTGCAGTGTCCTTATGAGATGCTACTGTCCTTCCCAGTGGCTTCCTCCTCGCAATATCAGACGTGACAGGCAGGACCCTGTAGAGGACACACCAAGCAACTAGGCTAATGCTTCTTGCCTATCACTCATCATCAGGTGTCCTGCCTCATCACCCCTTGCATAAGGACACTTGGGTGTTTCCCCTTTTAGGTTCATGTCCATGTTTATCTTTCCTGGAGTTCCAAGAGCTGGTAGCTAGCTACACTGTATAGTATTGATGTTTACTTTCATGAAAGCATGGAAACCAGAAAAGCTTCTATAATCTTCAGGCCTACCTAGGCCTACTATGTCTCCTATAGAAGCAAAGAGTGGCTATGTCCTTCCTTTGATGTTTGTGTAATAAGGCTACATGAAAATGCATGGTAATGATGCACCGATCCCTTGTTGAAATTCAGCATTCCCCACATACATACACAAAGCAAGGTCTGCTGCAAGGGAGTCCGCTGTAGCCTATTCTTCTCCATTATTCCCTGGTAGTTTGTTGCAGCAAGCCCCTCCAGCCAGAGCTGGTATCAATCTTGATTACCCTGTCACAGGGAGCCTTTTCCTGACACAGCCCTGTGCTAGGTCATGACTTTGTTTTTAACTTCTAAAGGTCCTTTGGCTTTTTGTGTGATGAGCCTTTGTTCTTGCTGGGTGATATATGCCTGTGTAGTTCTCTTGTGATATATTGCTGTGATATATTGCTGAGGTTCAATACTCCTGTTATCATGAAAACATAAAATGCTACATGCTTCTGTTTCACAATGTTGTAAACATGTTACTTTTGGTTTTGATTTAGATAGGAGTTTGTTTATCACATCTTTGTATGTGCTTCCACTGAAGGTATCACACACAATAACAGGATGTACAATATTGTTCATGTACAGCTTGCTACTTCCCATAGCTCTTTTCCACAGCTAGCCTTGCTACATTTGCTTGCACAGCTACTTGCCATATTGCTTTACAAGTGCCTTTCAAAAGGCCAATATTGCCTTGTAACAGTACTCAGGCTGTCATTGCTGCCTGGCTTCCCCAATGTATTGTATAGCTGCATGTCGCTTCCACCTGATGGCTTTATTGTGCACTTCCCTGCTGCAGAAGCAGCTGCATCTGCATCACTTGGGATGACCAAAGAAGTAGGCATCATGGCAGCAGCCCTTTGAGGCGGGGTATTTGGGACGGATTACTTCTATTCTTATTACTCCAACAATATGCATTCCCAATGGCCCCTGCATATCCTCTGCAAGGCCCTGTATGGCCATGTTGAGCCATGCTGTCAGGCTGCCCCGCTGTCTAGTTGGTATTCAAGGGCGTTCTATTCTTAGTATTCTGCGACAGCAGAGGTTATGATACTGTGCTGCATGTCAAAGAAGCCCTTATCGAAGCCCTAACAGTTTTCTATTCATGGAGCTAGCCTCGCTTCTGTTATTGTTGCACCTCCTTGCCTCACGATGACCTAGATGGCGCCACAATGAAGTAGTGTGACGTCACAACGCCTAACTCATGCTCATGAATAGGTGACCTTACTCTGATGGCCTCAAGGTCATCTCCAAGGTCAACCTGGACAGACAGCTAGACCTGCAGCGATCCTAGGTCATCTGAGGTCAGTCTGAGGTCGTCCGGAAGTCAGCAAGGTCACGTGGGTCAGGTGTGTGACAGGTGGCTGCTGCAGGCATTGCAGGATGACCTGGCTTGGAGCTATTCAAGACCAGAAAGTGTTGCTCAATGTGACTGGCCATCGCTGTTCTGTGTAAGTGGACAGTGTAATGGACAGCTGGTCAGTGGCTGCTAAGGAGATCAGAGAGCAACATTAAGAACCAAAGACAACAACCAGGACAGTCAGCAGAGCCAGCAGAGGGCAGGTAAGGCAAGGTCAGTGACCTCCGTGTAGCCCTGAAGGCAATCCTACCACAGTGCCCTCTCCGAGGCCTCTCTGCCTTACAACGTTTCTTTGAACAACCTTCAGCTCCTTCCCATAAATCTCACTGCAGCTGACATGGCTGACACTGGACATCGCCTCTCTGTGTGATAGCTGCTCAG
This sequence comes from Platynereis dumerilii, assembly GCA_026936325.1. Lineage (NCBI taxonomy): Eukaryota > Metazoa > Annelida > Polychaeta > Phyllodocida > Nereididae > Platynereis > Platynereis dumerilii. The sequence continues at coordinate 1,008,946 of JAPTHN010000089.1, read as the reverse complement.
GGTATTCCAGTCTACCTTCCAATCTGTCATTCAGTCTGTCTGTGACTGCATGTCAATCTCTCTACATATATATCTAAAGCCAGAAGCCATGCAGAGCTCAGATATGAATTTCAATTGGTTGATCTCAGATTCAAATCAGATGAGAGAAAACACAAAATTTGATGAAAACCCTGATGAAATTGTGTGCACGGACATGCTTGCATAGTGCATCCACAGTCATCTGCAGCATTGCATAATCATACATATAGGCACACATATATGCACGTATATGTGCTTGTGCCCAAGACTAAAAGCTGCATGTTTGTAAGTTGGGAGTGGATTGATTGAATGACTCAATATATAGCAAGGATGAATAATTCCACCTAATCTGATGGATCGAATTTTCATGTACACTAAGGTAAAGTAATGACAACTGCCTACAAAGTAATACTTATGCAATCATTTATAAGGGTCCTTTCCTGTTCAGTTCTAAAGCATCCTCCGTGTGGATCGAAACATGTACATGTATATTATAGGTAACATAGTCCTAATGATAGCTGCAAACATACACCAATTATTTATAAGGGTCATTTCCCACCAATCAATGCTGGTGCCATCCAATCGTTTGCTGACTTGGCTCTCCTGCAGATCAGCTGGGCGCTCTCGATCCTTCCCTCTGATGACATCATTAGTCTTCGTCTGATACCGAGAACACACAATCTGAACTTTATCCTCTACTTGGTTGCATGCTCCAACATCCAGCAGAATCCTGGCAAATGCAGGGATCAAAGTCATTTAAGGCAGCAAACAAGTTGTTCTCGGCTGCTTCAGAGGGCAATTGGACGTCTTCAAGTGCTCTTGTGTCTTTAGAGGGCATCTCCAATTCTCTTCAGTTCTTTACTGTTGAATGCTTTGGTCTGCCTGAACCCTCAAAGAAATTGCTGTGTAGAATACAGTGTTGATTGTGACATGCTGTGTGAAACAGAATAGGAGAAGAACATGTTAATTGATAGATTACGTGTGGTTGGTTCTTCATGTTGCTTAGGTTAACCAAAACGCACACAAAGATGACTTCAGTGCTTCACGCCTACAGAGTTCATTGTCATGTAATACATATATATGTCCTCCAAAAATTGTTAATCACTCTAGTCAAGATGGCATCAGCGATTCCTTGCATCACTTACTATTACATGACAACCATGTTAAACCTTATTCTGATGAACACTTCCTCGCTAGCTTGTTGCTGAAATGTTTCTGAGTCACATAATTTTTATCCATAGTCTATGTTTTTATCACTTATTGTTTTATAACTTTTACATGTATATATATTTTTACTTTTTATACTGCTCAATGTATTTATACACATGTTATATTTCCCTCATGGGAGTTGAAATAAAGGAATAAAAGAATAAAATAAAATATGATGATATATATGTAAAAGCAGAATAGGGAAGAGACACATTAATTGACAGATGACGATGTTGTTGGTATTTTAATAGAGTGTATCTTCAATTTTCCACATTGCTTTGGTTCATAAGGACCCTCAAAGACATAATGCAGATTGTGACATGCTGTGTGAAACAACATAGAAGGAAAAAACATGTTCATTGATAGATGACATGTTGTTGGTCATTGGAGGGCTTTCCTGCTTTTCCACACTGCTTTTGTTTACCAGAGATTACAAAGACATCACTGCACTGCCGGCACACCTGCAGTGTTTATTGTCATGTAGACCTAGAATGGAAAACATATTAGAGAGACACAGAGAGACATTCGATAGAACGTGATGACAATTATAAATGTGAGCTGTCTTTGTTCTGGGTTGTTTCCATAATATGGTATTTGGAGAGTATCTTTATAGTTCTCCACATTGCTTTGGTTTGAACAGCAAAACTCATCAGAGCACATTGCTGCACATGTATGCAGTCCTGACTGCCACATTCTATGACATCATTATGAAATCAAAAAGAGAGGAAAGAAGTCGTATTAATTGATAGGTGACGTGTTTTGGGCTACTTCCATGTAAAGAGTTCCCCCGTGGCCCAAGTGGTAAGTGCGCTTGTCAACTGTCTTTGTGGGCGTGGGTTCAAATCTCACCCCGGGAAGTCACTTTAGTCCGAGCCCATGGGACATTGAATGGAGGTTGTATCCAGTGTTCTATACTGGGATAACTGAAAGACCCTGGGCATCCCTGAATTAATAGGGTATGCGCCAGACTCACAGTCTTCTCATCTCATCATCATACGGCGGCCGCCTGCCTCGATATAGCCCACTAAGGTGCTGCAGAGGCGTAAAACACGAACAAACAAACAAACAAACTTTCATGTAAAGCGGGAAGACTTCTAGTTAAGCCAACCAAAGTGACAGATTGAATCAACGCTTAACACAGGTTATCCTAAAGTGGTTAATTCCTATAACTTTACTTTTAACAGGGTTACTGGGAAAATAACTTCACCATGTTTTTAGATGACCTCATGTTATATAATTACTAAATTATTTTTCCAGTAACCCAGTTAAAAGATAAGTTGTACAACTTAACCACTTCAGGATAACCTGTGTTAAGCGTTGATACAATCTGGCACTGGTATCCCAGCAACAAGCCAATGGAAGCCACATACACCAAGGCAACAAGTGAATAGCCTATGGATTAGCACTCATGTATATTGCTTGGTTGTGAATTTAAAAATACCTTCCACTTGTGGTTATTTTCTAAGCAATTTTAATCCCAGTTGTATCCAACAACGGAGATATTGGGTCAGCTTTTCATTAGAAGGACAAGCAGGATGCCACATCTCCAGCCTTCTGTCTAGCAGTGTATTTTTGGAAAGGGATCCCATAAATAAAACCAGGTTATTGTTGCTCTATCACTAGCACACAGGGCACAAAGCAAATTTAACAAAGTTGGGACAATTTAGTGCAACATGTTACTTTTTTTTCAATGTTGTAAACATGTTACTTTTGGTTCTGATTTATATTATGAGCTTGTTTATCACATCTTTTCATGTGCTTCCCCTGAAGATATCACACACAATAACAGGATGTGAATCTTGTACATGTACAGTTTGCTGCTTCCCATAGCTGCTCCAATAGCTACTTGCCAAAGCTCACCATTGCTGCATTAGCTTGCACAGCTACTTGCCATATTGCTTTGTGCCTTTCAAAAGACCAATATTTCCTTCTTACAGTACTCAGGCTGTCATTGCTGCCTGGCTTCCCTCAATGTATTGTATAGCTACATGTCCCTTCCACCTGATGGCTTTATTGTGCACTTCCCTGCTGCAGTAGCAGCTATATACATCTGCATTCTGCATCACTTGGGATGCCACAAAGACGTAAGCAGCCCTTTGAGGGGTCTAGGGTTCGAATCCAGCTCTTGCCGGGTCACCTGGGCCTATGTTGGATGGCTGTTTCAATCATCCTTCACCCGTTTGCCGTGTTCTCCTCCTGTCCTAATTAGCCTACCAAGTGCATAAATACAGGACATAAAGCCCCAATTATCCATCCATCCATTGAACAACCTTAGCTCCTTCCCATAAATCTCACTCCAGCTGACATAACTGACACTGGATATTGCCTCTCTGTGTGATAACTGCTCAGGGTATTCTAGTCTGTCTTCCAATCTGTCATTCTGTCTGTCTGTGACTGGATGCCAATCTCCCTACATATATCTAAAGCCAGAAGCCATGCAAATTTGGCTCAGATATGAATTTCAATTGGTGATCTCAGATTCTAATCAGATGAGAGAAAACATGAAATTTGATGAAAACCCCTGATGAAATTTTGTGCATGGACATGCTTGCATGGTGCACCCACAGTCATATGCAGCATTGCATAATCATGCATATATAGGCACACACACATACATTATATGCACATATGTGCTTGCGCTCAAGACTAAAAGCTGCATGTTTGTAAATTGGAAGTGGATTGATTGAATGGCTCAATATATATAGCAAGGATGAATAATAACACCTAATCTAATTGATCGACTATCCATGTACACTTAGGTAAAATAATGGCAACTGCCTACAAAGTAACACTTATGCAATAATTTATAAGGGTCCTTTCCTGTTCAGTTCTAAAACATCCTGTGTGTGGATCGAAACATGTACATGTATATAGGTAACATAGTCCTAATGATAGCTGCAAACGTACACCAATTATTTGTAAGGGTCGTTTCCCACCAATCGATGCTGCTACTATCCAATCGTTTGCTGACTTGGCTGTCCTGCAGATCAGCTGGGCGCTCTCGATCCTTCCCTCTGATGACATCGTTAGTCTTCGTCTGATACCGAGAACACACAATCTGAACTTTATCCTCTGCTTGGTTGCATGCTCCAACATCCAGCAGAATCCTGGCAAATGCAGGGATCAAAGTCATTTAAAGCAGCAAACAAGTTGTTCCCAGATGCTTCAGAGGGCAATTGGACGTCTTCAAGTGTTCTTGTGTCTTTAGACGGCATGCATCTCCAGTTCTTTGCTGTTCAATGCTTTGGTTTGCCTGAACCCCCAACGACATAGCTGTGTAGAATACAGTGTTGACTGTGACATGCTGTGTGAAACAGAATAGAAAAAAAAACATGTTAATTGATAGATGACGTGTTGTTCATGTTGTTGGTTCTCCACGTTGCTTAGGTCAACCAAAACGTACACAAAGATAGCTTCTGTGCTTCACGCCTACAGAGTTCATTGTCATACATATATATATATATATATGATATATGTACAACAGAATAGGGAAAGGACACATTAAATGATAAATGATGATGTTGTAGGTATTTTAATAGAGGGTATCTTCCATTTTCCACATTGCTTTGGTTCATCAGGACCCACAAAGACATTTCTGCATAATGCAGATTGTGACATGCTGTGTGAAACAACATAGAAGGAAAAAACATGTTTATTGATAGATGACATGTTGTTGGTCTTTGTAGGGCTTTCCTGCTTTTCCACTTTGCTGTTGTTTACCAGAAATTACAAAGACATCACTGGACTGCCTAGTAGTGCCTGCACACCCGCAGTGTTCATTGTCATGTAGATCTAGAATGGAAAACATATTAGAGAGACACAGATTGTATCAACGCTTATCACAGGTTATCCTGAAGTGGTTAACTCCTATAACTTTACTTTTAACAGGGTTGCTGGGAGAATAACTTTGCCATGTTTTTAGGTGACATCATGTTATATAATGACTAAATTATTTTCCCGTTAACCCAGTTAAAAGAGAAGTTGTAGGAGTTAACCACTTCAGGATAACCCGTGTTTAGCGTTGATACAATCTGGCACTGGTATCCCAGCAACAAGCCAATAGAAGCCACATACACTAAGGCAACTCATAATCAGCACTCATGTATATTGCTTGGTTGTGAATTAATACCTTCCGCTTGCGTTGATTTCCTAAGCAATTTTAATCCCAGTTGTATCCAACAACGGAGATATCGGGTTAGCTTTTCATTAGAAAGACAAGCAGGATGCCACAGCTCAGTAAGTTAGTTGCTTTTTCTGTAGCCAGCCTTCTGTCTAGCAGTGTATTATTGGAACGGGATCCCATAAATTAGACCAGGTTATTGTTGCTCTATCACTGGCACAGCAGGACATAAAGCAAATTTAACAAAGTTGGAACAACTTAGTTCAATTTCCTTTGTGTGGCCACCAAACCAACAGTCATTCTAGCAACACAATGTTCTAAGATTCTTTGCTTGTACTGCCATCTTGTGGCTATTTATGTCTTGTTCTCATGATGGCATGCGATGTGAGATGTGGAGTCACGTGAGGTCCGCGCAATGACCTTCCTAATGGCTGTAATTGCCCTACGTCGTCGCCTTCACGTCTCAGCCATTTATCTTCGATGTTGCTTCGTCACCTGGTCTCAAAGGTTTCTCATAAACAAGGTACATGACTTGTTGTGTAGAAAGTACTAAGTATTGTGGTCACAGATATAGCACAAAACACACAGACCATTGCAAGGAGTTTCTGCAGTTCCAGCGTTAGATTTGTAATGACCAAATTATGTTGATGTTTTCCTATGCTATAGTCTCTCTGAGAAGTTTTGCAAAACACATGGAAGGCATGCACCGGTCAGAGAGACGGTTATCCTTCCGCTGTAGATCCAGTATACAAGGGTTATAAATCTTGCTGGGTATTTATTCCAAGTGTTATAATGCAACTTCATTGTTCAGCACAATTCAGTCATCTTACATCATGATGGCAATATGACAAGATGTTTGTGAACAACATCCAGCGGAAATACAAGTCCTCAGATGTCACTTTTGGGAGATGCAACAAGAGTGAGGAGGGAGAGAATAGGAAGAAGGAGGAGGCTGTGTGTCCCAATGGTGCTTCAGCTGATGTAAGTCCTCCTCAGTCCATGTTGCAGCAACACAACTCAGGCTGTTGATGCTCCGGGCCTTAAATGAACCTAGCACCTGATTCAGCAGCTGGTCATGTTAGCAGTTGTGGGAGAATTACTTCCAGGGTGTTGCTGTCAACTCCACCAACTCCATGGCTGTCTCTTGGTATCCGTGATCTCTTCTGGATTATGTGCTCTATTTTGCACAACGTGTATTTTGCTAGATCCTGTTCTCATTTGCTTTATTTTTCTTTGACCATCATTTTTCTTCTCCATTCTCCTCCCTCTCTTCTAATCTTGCTTGCCACCTTTTTGTCTCTCCTGCCCTCTGCTCTTCTCTTCTGCTACCTCAGCTCTCTTCTACACTCTTCTGTCCTTCTCAGCTCTCTTGCCATCCTGTGCATATTCTTTGTTGCACGATGAACTCTTAGAGGTGATCTTCCTTGTCACACTCTGCTCTCACACTTATGTGTAGTTCTCACCCTTTGCTGTCACACATCACTGTCACACCATCTTTGGCAAGGAGCACCTCAAGGGTCTGCATTAAGACTTAAGATGTTTTCCTGCCACTTGGATGCTACTAAGCACTTGTAAGCAGTGTGCATAATTTAGGAGATTGACCTTCAGCAAAATCTCTAAACACAAGATTGCTGCTGAGTATTTGGCATCTTACAACAACATAGCAGTTGTAGCGTGAATATTTATGTTTTCACCTGCACAACAGTCCAAACCAATATCCCGCAATTGCGAGTGAACACCATGGAAAAACCATTGAGTTCACACCATTGAGTTCATCCTTGTGAACTCAATGAAATAAATTATCTGATGTTGTTATGCAAACAATGGGCAGCGATTGTTTATTTCATGACGTCACAATGGGCAGCTGGTGACGTCACAACAAATTGCTGCCCCAAAATTAGGAGAATTTGAAGTTATCAGACTAAAATTTAGTAAAAACCACTGATAAAAGTTCATAAAACCATTGCGGGATATAAATAAAACCCCCCATAACAGTGTAGTTTACAGCTATGAACATCATTTGTGTAAGGTCTGCTTCTGAACTAACACTCGTCCTTCGGACTCGTGTTAATTCAGAGCAGACCTGACACTCATGATGTTCATAGCTGTGAACTACACTGTCATGGGGTTTTATTATAGTAACATATTCTAGAAACGTGATAGGGGAGTTCTCATGTGACAAAGAAATGCTATGGATTTGTCAGACTGCAGAGGGACACACTTCGCAGAACTCCTACAATGTAAATGACACATGCTCCACACATGCTAGACCAGTTTGGTACCACAACAGCACTTACGCCATGTCAGCCAATGGGAATGCTTTGCTAGGTCATGTGACTGGGAGCGGAAGCGGAAGTGACCCTTTCCATTTGGCAAATGAAGGAGTGACAGGAGGTGGGGCACTCGGTGACCATTGGGCAGCAGTCTTAGAGTGCCAGTCACAGTAACCATTCAGCGAGCATAACCAGTAGCCAGTCAGTGACCCTCACGAGCCTCCAGAAGTGATTAAGAACCAGACGAAGGCATGCAGGTCCTAGCAGCTTTCACGGCTCTCCTTTCCATTGACTGGTCTTTGAACGTGTGCACTGGCCCATGATTTGCAGACGGGTCTATTGACGTGCCGTTGCTTCTTGCACATTTATTTCTCTCTTCCTCGTGTATATCGTTCTGCCGAACGTGTGCAATCCCTCTTTTGGCAAATGCAGTGAATGCAGCATCTGTATTACCCCGATATCTCTTAGTTGGTGCTGACCCAGTTTTTTTGTCCTTGTCTATCCATTGTTGGCTAGATGATGTAAGTAAGTTTTCTGCCAACAAGCAGAGAACATAATATAATTCAATCTGCCTTTTGGAACTACATATTGCATGGACCAGCATTAAGCCAGAAGTAATCCCCAGTATGTAACAGAAATATAGGAATAATATATATGTAAAAATAATGACATCAAAGAAAGTAGTTACTAGTAATAGCAGAGATGTAGGTTTTTTTAAGTTGATTAAAATTTCTGACATATATGTTGTGCTGCCAGATCTTTTTTCTGTCATACCCTTTTGCTGCCGAATCTCCCTGCATCTTTAAAGCAACTTCTAAAGCAACTGTGGTGGGATGAGGATGAGGCGACTGCTGAGATATCTTGTGCATCTTTTCTGCATCAGCAGTAGCAACTGAGGACAGCAACTGATGACAGACCCAGATTCCATCTAGATATGGCGCTGGTGGCTTTTGTGTTGAGAGCTGTTTCTTGTTTGAAATTATTTAAAGAGGGGGAAAAAATTAGGGCATATGAAAGATGTGGAGATTTCTGGGGCAGCTGCATGAGCATGTTGCTTCTGGTAGAAAATAAGGAACAGAGGAAAAAAGTTGATGCTAAAGAAGGTTGGTGTGTAGGCTGGAGCTGTTCCTTTGCAAAACCATTCCATAGCACAGGATGTTTCAGCACATGCTATAGATACATGCATGACCAACCTTCTGTTGACAAGTTCCTGTGATAAAGGCATAGGATCCAATATCATCTCCAAAGAACCTTCAAGAACCCACACAAAGAGCCATGACACTTTGATATCACAAGGACCACCAAAAGTAGAACTACCGAAAACGACCAATAAGGGAAAGTCATAAACATTGGAGGTCACGAGTGGCCAGCCATGGATTTGTGCAGGAAGTTGTTTGTTTGCGCTTTGTTTACTAAACATGCTTTTCAGAAGGTCAGCATAACACTGGCCAATCACCCTTCCCATACGGCTGTTTGCTTTCCTATTACTCTGATTAGCTGTTCAGCAAACATGACTGCTTTTGGTGCACTCTGAATTAGCCAAACCTCAATATAATCTAGTTAGTTCTAACATTCTATTTAGATATTAATTTGATTAAATTTACTGTTTGTCACATTGAACCTGGGTGGTAAACTTTAATTGAATTGAACTCCTCCTGTGTACGTTTGTAAGTATAGGTCGGACTAATGTTATGGTCGCTTCTGGGCTGATTCTTTCTGATGATATTTCAGCTGCCTCATATTTGAACCTTTTGCTCCTTTTGTTGTAGTTGGTGGCAGAACGTGTGTCTAGGTTCAGGTACAGATCACATGGTCAGAACTGGTCAGCGGCCATGTTGACAAAATCGTCTCGTCAAGTCTGTGGAGTCTATAATTCCCCAAGACATTGCGGTGCTTCTGTGGTTTTGATTGTCAAATGCTGTGTAAAACGGAACAGAGAAACATAAAAAAAAGTTAATTGATCAATCGCATGCTGTGGGTTACCTCAACATGAGGTGTAAAGTCATCTTCGCCACTGTCTATTCTGGCAACAAGCAAACAGAAGCCACGTACACTGAAGCAACAAGTTGACAGCTTGTGGATTAGCACTCATGTATATTGGTTGGTGGTGAATTAATGCCTTCTGCTTGCAGACATTTCCTAAACAGTTTTAATTCAAATTGCATTCCATAACCTTCAAGGAGATATTGGGTTAGCATTTTATTAAAAGGACATGCAGGATGCCACAACTCACAAAGTTTGCTGACTATTGCTGTAGACAGCCTTCTGTCTCGGAGGGTATTATTGAAATGGGTTCCCATTGATAAAACCAGGTTACTCTTACCCTATCTCGGGCACTGTAGCACATAATCAAATTTAACAAAGTTGGGACAACTTTGTTCATTGTTCAATTGTCTTTGTGTGCCACAAAACCAACAGTAATTTCGGCAACACAATGATCTGAGATCCTTTGCTTGTACTGCCATCTTGTGGCTACTTATGCCTTGCTCTCGTGATATCATGCAAGGTGAGATGTGGAGTCATGTGAGGTCCTTGCAAATACCTTCCTAATGCCTCTAATTGCCAAATGTTGTCGCCTTCACTTCTCTGCCGTTTATTTCGTAGTCACATGGTCTGAAAGATTTCTCATAAAAATTCATACTTGACTTGTGCAGAAAGTAATAAAGTATTTTAGTCGCAGATGTAGCACAAAAACACAGACAATTGAAAGGAGCTTCTTTAGTTTCATGATTGGATTTTGGAAATGTTCATAATGAAACAATTATATTGATGTTTTTCGTACACTTTAGTCTCTCAGAGAAGTTCAGGAAAATGCATTGAAGGCATGGATGAACAGGTCAGAGAGACTGTTATCCCACACAATAGATCCAATATACATGAGTTGCAAGTCTTGCTGGACCCTGTAGATATTCATTCAATGTGTCATTATTGTGTGCATTCAGCACTGTTTAGTCATCTTACATCATGGTGGAAACATGAAGAGATGTTTGAACAACATCCATCGGAAATGCAAGCCCTTCCATGTCACTCTTGGGAGTTGCAACAAGAGAGAGGAGGGAGAGAAGAGAAGGGACGAGCAGGCTGTGTGTCCCAATGGTGCTTCAGCTGACGTAAGTCCTCCTCAGTCCATGTTGCACCAACACAACTCAGGCAGTTGATGCTCCAGGCCTTAAATGAACCTAGCACCTGATTCAGCAGCTGGTCATGTTAGCAGAGAATCACTTCCAAAGTGTTGCTGTCAACTCCACCAACTCTATGGCTGTTTCTTGGTGTCCCTTGCTCAGTTGTGCTCTCCTCTGATTGCATTTGCTCTCTTCTGTTTTCTTCTGTCTTTCTCTCTTGCCCTCATCTGCTCTATTCTGTTTTCTTCCACTCTCTTCGGCCCTCTCCTGTTCTCTGCTTCCCTCTTCTACTCTCTTCTGTCCCTTTCAGCCCTCTCTTGCCATCTTATTCCATATTTTGCTCTTGGCTGCCTGATGAACTCTCAGTTGTGATGTTCCTTGTCACACTCTGCTCTCACACTTCGCTCTCACTGTTTGCTGTCACATTTTACTGTCACACCATCTTTGACAAGGAGCACCTCAAGGGTCTGCATTAAGACCTTGGATGTTTTCCTGCCACTTGGATGCTACTAAGCACCAGTAAGCAGTATGCATTATTTCGAAGATTGACCTCCAGCAAAATCTCTGAACAGAAGATTGGTGCTGAGTACTTACCGTCTTACACCAACATAGCATTTATAGCGTGAATATTTATGTTTTTGCCTATATAACAGTCCAAACCAGTAACATACTCCAGAAACATGATAGGGGAGTTCTCAATGAACTACCACCGAACATGCGACAAAGAAATGCTGTAGATTTGTGAGACAACAGAGGTACTTCACAGAACTCCTACAATGTAAATGACACATGCTCCGCACATGCTAGACCAGTACCACAACAGCACCTCCGCCATGTCAGCCAATGGGAATGCTTGGTGAGGTCATGTGACGACTGGAAGCGGAAGTAGTAGTGGCCCTTTCCATTTGGCAAATGAAGGAGTGACAGGAGGTGGGGCACCCAGTGACCATTTGGCAGGGGTCCTAGAGTGCCAGTCACCAGTAACCATTCAGCGAGCATAACCAGTAGCCAGTCAGTGACCTACAGGAGCCTCCAGAAGTGATTAAGAACCAGACGAAGGCATGCAGGTCCTAGCAGCTTTCACGGCTCTCCTTTCCATTGACTGGTCTTTGAATGTGTGCACTGGCCTGTGATTTGCAGACGGGTCTATTGACGTGCCGTTGCTTCTTGCACATTTATTTCTCCCTTCGTCATGTAGAACGTTCTGCCGAACATGCACAATCCTTCTTTTGGCAAATGCAGTGAATGTAGCATCTCTATTCCCCCAATATCACTCAGTTGGTGCTGACCCAGTTTTTCTTTGTATATTTTTTGTTTGCTTGGTGTAAGCACATGATGAAAGTAACAGTTTTCTGCCACCAAGCAAAGAACAGATTTGATTCAATTTCTCCAGATCTGCCTTTTGGAATATCATATGGACCAGCGTGAAGCCAAAGGTAATCCCCATATATAACAGAAATATTGGAGTAATATATATATGTAAGAATAATAACATCAAACAAAGTAGCTACCAGTAATAGCAGATATGGATGTTTTTTAAGTTGATTAAAATTTCTGACATATGTGACAACAAAGGGAAGATGAACTATCAGTCATCTTTTTGCTGCCAGATCTTTCTGCTGCTGAATTTTCCGCATCTTAAAAGCAACTTCTGAAGCATTTGTGTTGGGATAAGGATGTAGAGATTGCTGAGATATCTTTCGCATCTTTTCCACATCAGCAGCAGCAACTGAGGACAGCAACTGATGACAGACCCAGATTCCATCTAGATATGACGGTGGTGGCTTTTGTGCTGAGAGCTGTTCCTTGTTTGAAATTATTTAAAGAGGGAGAAAAAAATTAGGGCATATGAGAGATGTGGAGATTTCTGGGGCAGCTGCATTCATGAGCATGTTGCTTCTGGTAGAAAATAAGGAACAGAGGAAAAGTGTTGGTGCCATTGAAGGTTGGTGTGTAGCCTGGAGCTGTTCCTTTACAAAAACATTCCATAGCACAATGTGTTCCGACACATGCTATAGATACATGCATGGCCAAACCTCTGTGGATAAAAGGAATGAGGTCCAATATCACCTCCTGAGAACCTTCCAAGAACCCACAGGAACCCATTCAGAACCTTTCAAAACAAACAAGAACCACCACGACACTTTGATATCAGATACAAAGGACCTGACCAAGGGGGACCAAAGCTAGGACTACTGAAAATGATCAATAAGACAAATGTCATAAACATGGGAGGTCACGAGTGGCCAGCCATGGATTTGTGCCAGGAAGTTGTTTGTTTGTGCTTTGTTTACTAAACATGCTTTTCGAGATGTCCGCATAACACTGGCCAATCACAAATCCTACATGTCTGTTTGTTTTGCTATTACTCTGATAAGCAGTTGGCTGAACAAACTAAGCTTTTGTTGCTCCCTGAATTAACCAAATCTCAGTATTTTTAATCATTGGTGTTTATCACACTGAACCTGGGTAGTGGACTTGGATAGATCTGGACTTCTCCTGCCTTGATAAGTACAGGTCAAACTAATATGGTCGCTTATGGCCAGATATCGTCTGATGATTTTGTCTCGCCGATTCTTATGGAATCTCGCAGGGGCAAGATAACAATTTGATTAGATGGTCATAGGCTGCCAGATCACGTTGTTTTATTTCCCTTATAGTCTTTGGACAGTAGCTTCAGTTCTCTTTAAAGCTTTGGTTCACTGGAACTCCCACCACAGACATTGCTGGGCATCTGTGGTTTTGTTGTCACATGCTGTAAAAAACTGAAGGGAGATACATATAAAAAGTTAATTGATCAATTGCCTGTTGTGGGTTGCCTCCCTATGTAGTGTAAAGTCATCTTGACTACTGTCTATTCTAGCAACAAGCAAATAGAAGCCACATACACTGAAGCAACAAGTTAACAGCTTGTGGATTAGCACTCATGTATATTGGTTGGTGGTGAATTAATGCCTTCCGCTTGCCAGAATTTCCTAAGCAGTTTTAATTCAAGTTGTATCCCATAATCCCCCGGGAGATATTGGGTTAGCTTTTTATTAGAAGGAAAGTTTGCTGACTTTTGCTGTAGACAACCTTCTGTCTAGCAGTGCATTATTGGAACTAGATCCCATTAATAAAACTAGGTTACAGTTACCCTATCTCGGGCACTGTAGGACATAAAGCAAATTTAAGAAAGTTGGGATAATCTAGTTCAATTGTCGTTGTGTTGCCCCAAAACCAACAGTCATTTTGGCTACACAATGATCTAAGATCCTTTGCTTGTACTGCCATCTTCTTGCTATTTATGCCTTGTTCTCATGATGTCACGCAATGTGAGATTTGGAGTCACGTGAGATCGTTGCAATGACCTTCCTAATGCCTCCAATTGCCCAACTTCATCGCCTTCAAGTCTCAGACATTTATTTGCGGTGTTTCTTAGTCACCTGGTCTCAAAGGTTTCTCATAAACATGGTACATGTACATGACTTGTTGTACAGAAAGTAATGAAGTATTGTAGTCTCAAATGCAGCACAAAACACACAGACCATTTCAAGGAGTTTCTGTAGTTCCATTGTTATATTTTGGAAATGTATGTAATGACACAATTATCTAGTTATTCTTCACTGTAGATCCAGTTACTGGTCAGCCCGCCCCGTTCTGATCTCTAATCCAGTATACATTTATCATAAATCGTGCAGGGTATTCATTCAATGTGTTATAATGTGTCTTCACTGTTCAGCACAATTCAGTCATCTTACATCATGGTGGTAACATGAAGACATGTTTGTGAACAACATCCATTGGAAATACAAGCCCTTACATGGCACTCTTGGGAGTTGCAACAAGAGAGAGGAGGGAGAGAAGAGGATGAAGTAGAGGGCTGTGTGTCGCAATGGTGCTTCAGCTGATGTAAGTCCTCCTCAGTCCATGTTGCAGCAACACAAGTCAGGCAGTTGATGCTCCAGGCCTTAAATGAACCCAGCACCTGATTCAGCAGCTGGTCATGTTAACAGTTGTGGGAGAATCACTTCCAGAGTGCTGCTGACAACTCCACCAACTCTATAGCTGTGTCATGGTGTCCCTTGCTTTGTTGTGCTCTCATCTGATTGCCTTCTGTTTTCTTCTGTCCTTCTCTCTTGCTCTCATCTGCTCTATTCTGCTCTCTGCTGTTTTCTTCCACTCTGTATGGCCCTCTACTGTTCTCTTCTTCTTCCCTCTTCTACTCTCTTCTGCCCCTTTCAGCTCTCTTGCCATCTATTCCATATTTTGCTCTTGGCTGCCTGATGAACTCTTAGTTGTGATGTTCCTTGTCACTCTCTGCTCTCGCCCTTTGCTGTCACACTTTACTGTCACACCATCTTGACAAGGAGCACCTCAAGGGTCTGCATTAAGACCTTGGATGTTTTCCTGCCACTTCGATACTACTAAGCACCAGTAAGCAGTATGCATTATTTAGAAGATTGACCTTCAGCAAAATCTCTAAACACAAGATTGCTGCTGAGTATTTAGCGTCTTACAACAACATAGCAATTGTAGCGTGAATATTTATATTTTCATCTACATAACAGTCCAAACCAGATACATTGTAATGTTCTAGAAACATGATAGGGAGTTCTCAATGAATTACCAAGGGACATGCAAGAAAGAAATGCTGTAGATTTGTGAGATAACAAAAGGACGCACTTCACAGAACTCCTACAATGTAAATGACACATGCTCCGCACATGCTAGACCATTGAGGTGCCTCAACATTTCTGCTGTGATAGCCAATTGGAATGCTTTGTGAGGTCATGTGACTGGGAGCAGAAGCGGAAGTGGTAGTGACCCTTTCCATTTGGCAAATGAAGGAGTGACAGGAGGTGGGGGACTTGGTGACCATTGGGCAGTAGTCGTAGAGTGCCAGTCACAGTAACCATTCAGCGGGCATAACCAGTAGCCAGTCGGTGACCTGCATGAGCCTCCAGAGGTGATTAAGGGCCAGACGAAGGCACACAGGTCCTGGCAGCTTTCATGGCTCTCCCTTCCATTGACTGGTCTTAGAACGTGTGCACTGACCTGTGATTTGCAGATGGGTCTATTGACGTTCCGTTGCTTCTTGCACATTTATTTCTCCCTTCGTCATGTAGAACGTTCTGCGGAACATGCACAATCTGTCTTTGGCAATTGCAGTGAGTAAAGCATCTGTATTCCTGAATATCACTCAGTTGGTCCTGACCCAGTTTTTTGTTGATGTGTTATCTATTATATATGAAAGTACATGACGGAAGTAACAGTTTTCTGCCACCAAGCAGAGAACATATCTGTAACAGTAATATCAGAGTAATATATTATATATATGTAAGAATAATACCATCAAAGAAAGTAGCTACCTGTAATAGCAGAGATTGAGGTTTTTTAAGTTGATTAAATTTCTGACATATCTGACAACAAAGGAAAGATGACCCATCAGTCGTCTTTTTGCTGCCGAATCTTTCCGCATCTTTAAAGCAACTTCATAAGCGTTTGTGGTGGGATGACGATGTGGAGACTGCTGAGATATCTTTTGAATCTCCTCTACATCCTCAGAAGCCAAAACTGAGGACAGCAACTGATGACAGACCCAGATTCTATCATCATATGATACTGGTGGCTTTTGTTTTGGAGAGCTGTTTCTTGTTTGAAATTATTTAAAGAGGGAGAAAAAAGTAGGGCGTCTGTAAGATGTGGAGATTTCTGGGTCAGCTGCATGAGCATGTTGCTTCTGGTAGAAAATAAGGAACAGGAAAAGTGATGATGCTATAGAAGGTTGGTGTGTAGCCTGGAGCTGTTCCGTTACAAAAACATTCCGTAGCACAATGTGTTTCGGCACATGCTATAGATACATGCATGGCCAACCTTATGTCGATAAGTTCCTGTAATAAAGGCATGGGATCCAATATCACCTCCTAAGAAACTTCAAGAACCCACACAAACAACCATAACGTTTTGATATCACAAGGACCTGACCAAGGGCCACCAAAAGTAGAACTACTGAAAATGATCAATAAGAGAAAAGTCATAAACATGGGAGGTCACGAGTGGCCAGCCATGGATTTGTGCCAGGAAGTTGTTTGTTTGTGCTTTGTTTACTAAACATGCTTTTCAGAAGGTCAGCATAACACTGGCCAATCACCCTTCTCATACGCCTGTTTGCTTTCATTTTTCTCAGATAAGCTGTTCAGCAAACATGACTGCTTTTGGTGCACTCTAGCCAAATTTCAATATAATCTAGTTATAGTCAAGTCATTTTTTTGTGGCAGTAAGTTTTTGGCTGATAATTAAAAACATACCTTACTGTTGACAAAAACACTTGTCTCCTCCTGTTCCTGACACCTTGACCAAACAGTTTCATAAACATTTGGAAGTATTGGCATGTTGTAGTCCTGGTTTTGAGGTAGTCCCATTAGAATAACATTGCTGTCAACACAGCTCAAGAAGCCATTTTTTCCACTGCTTCTATTGCTGCTGTTGTGACGTCACCATTGTTTCAGTGATGTCATAGAGCCAACAATGCTGATGACGTCACAACAGAAGGCTAAAAATAGCTCTAAATGTGCTGAAGAGCAGCAGTAATTTAGCATTGTGAGTGCCTTCATGATGGAGCTGGGGGTTCAGAGGACATGCATTTAGTCCAAATCATGCTTGGTCATGGTGTACTCACCCTGGTAAACCAAAAATTAAACCTCAGACTTAATCATGCATTCCTTTATTGGCTAAAAACTTACTGCCAATATAAAATGTCTTGACTTTAGTTCTAACATTTTATTTAAATATTGATGTATGATTAATTTAATTTAATTTACTGTTTGTCCCACTGAACCTGGATGGTAAAATTCAATCGATTTGAACTCCTCCTGTGTACATTTGTAAGTATAGGTCAGACTAATATTATGGTCTCTTCTGGCCAGATTATGCCAGATGATATTTCAGCGGTCCCATATTTGGACCTTTTGCTCCTTTTGTTGTAGTTGGTGGCAGAACGTGTGTCTAGGTTCAGGTACAGATCACATGGTCAGAACTGGTCAGCGGCCATGTTGACAAAATCGTCTTATCAACTCGGTGGAGTCTATAATTCCCCAAGGCATTGCTGTGCATCTACGGTTTTGATTGTCACATGCTGTGTCAAACAGAAGAGAGAAACATAAAAAAGTTAATTGATCAATCGCATGCTGTGGGTTACCTCAACATGAGGTGTAAAGTCATCTTCGCCACTGTCTATTCTGGCAACAAGCAAACAGAAGCCACGTACACTGAAGCAACAAGTTGACAGCTTGTGGATTAGCACTCATGTATATTGGTTGGTGGTGAATTAAGGTCTTCTGCTTGCAGAAATTTCCTAAACAGTTTTAATTCAAATTGCATCCCATAGCCTCCAAGGAGACATTGGGTTAGCCTTTTATTAGAAGGACAAGCAGGATGCTACAACTCTCAAAGTTTGCTGACTTTTGCTGTAGACAGCCTTCTGTCTCGCAGAGTATTATTGGAATGGGTTCCCATTGATAAAACCTGGTTACTGTTACCCTATCTCGAGCACTGTAGCACATAATCTAATTTAACAAAGTTGGGACAACTTTGTTCAATTGTCTTTGTGTTGCCACAAAACCAACAGTCATTTCGGCAACACAATGATCTGAGATCCTTTGCTTGTACTGCCATCTTGTTGCTATTTATGCCTTGTTCTCAAGATGTCTCACAATGTGAGATGTGGAGTCACGTGAGGTCCTCACAATGACCTTCCTAATGCCTCTAATTGCCAAACGTCGTCGCCTTCACGTCTCAGCCATTTATTTGCTGTGTTTGTTGGTCACCTGGTCTCAAAGGTTTCTCATTAATATGGTACACTCCAACCTCACCTAACGACCACCCCTCTAATACGGGCGCCTCGGAATTACGGACATTAAGGCCTGGAACCGAATATTTTCCCTTTCTTTCATGCTTATTAAAACCTCTCTATTACAGGCACCTCGCCAATGCGGCCAACTCGCAATTACGGGCACCTTTTAGGGTACAAAATGATCAATCTGACCTCACCTAATACGGCCAGTGTTATATTAAGCCCTGATACTGTTGTATCAAGCAGAAATGCGTATCGACGTCACTCTGTCTGGCCGTCTGTTTGTTTAAAACTTGCAATCTATTGAAGGACAATGAAAGATGGTCAGTTCAATGACAATTGAGAAACTGGGGTACAGTGGATGTGTTATCAGATGAATTATTTACAGCTCCTGTAAATAATTCAATAAACACAGAAACTATGAATTTAAAAATAAATGCATTTTTATTATTAGGTTAATCAAATAAATCCAGAAAATGAATTGCCGTCAGTGAACAAAGGAATGCTCTTCTACTCTCTTCTGTCCCTTTCAGCTCTCTTGCCATCTATTCCATATTTTGCTCTTGGTTCCCTGATGAACTCTTAGTTGTGATGTTCCTTGTCACACACTGCTCTCACACTTCGCTCTCACACTTTACTGTCACACCATCTTTGACAAGGGGCACCTGAAGGGTCTGTATTAAGACCTTAGAAGTTTTCCTGTCATTTGGATACTAAGCACTTGCATGCAGTTTGCATAATTTAGGAGATTGACCTTCAGCAGAATCTCTAAACAAAGATTGCAGCTGAGTATTTGGCATCTTACAACAACATAGCAGTTGTAGCGTGAATATTTATGTTTTCACCTGCACAACAGTCCAAACCAGTTACATGTTCTAGAAACATGATAGGGAGTTCTCAATGAATTACCACGGAACATGCAACAAAGAAATGCTATAGATTTGTGAGACAACAGAACTCCTACAATGTAAATGACACATGCTCCGCACATGCTAGACCATTGAGGTGCCTCAACATTTCTGCTGTGATAGCCAATTGGAATGCTTTGTGAGGTCATGTGATGACTGGGAGCGGAAGCGGAAGTGGTAGTGCCCTGTCCATTTGGTATATAAAGGAGTGACAGGAGGTGGGGCACTCAGTGACCATTGGGCAGCAGTCTTAGAGCGCCAGTCACCAGTAACCATTCAGCGGGCATAACCAGTAGCCAGTCGGTGACCTGCATGAGCCTCCAGAGGTGATTAAGGGCCAGACGAAGGCACACAGGTCCTGGCAGCTTTCATGGCTCTCCCTTCCATTGACTGGTCTTAGAACGTGTGCACTGACCTGTGATTTGCAGATGGGTCTATTGACGTTCCGTTGCTTCTTGCACATTTATTTCTCCCTTCGTCATGTAGAACGTTCTGCGGAACATGCACAATCTGTCTTTGGCAATTGCAGTGAGTAAAGCATCTGTATTCCTGAATATCACTCAGTTGGTCCTGACCCAGTTTTTTGTTGATGTGTTATCTACTAGATGAAAGTACATGATGGAAGTAACAGTTTTCTGCCACTAAGCAGAGAACATATTTGATTCACTTTGTCCAAATCCTCCTTTTGGAATCTCGTATGGACTGACATGAAGCCAAAGTAACCCCACATATGTAACAGTAATATATGAGTAATACTTAGATATGTAAGAATAATACCATCAAAGAAAGTCTCTACCTGTAATAGCAGAGATGGAGGTTTTTTAAGTTGATTAAAATTTCTGACATATGTGACAACAAAGGGAAGATGAACTATCAGTCATCTTTTTGCTGCTAGATCTTTCTGCTGCTGAATTTTCCGCATCTTTAAAGCAACTTCTGAAGCATTTGTGTTGGGATAAGGATGTGGAGAATGCTGAGATATCTTGTGCATCTTCTCTACAGCAGCAGCAGCAACTGATGACAGACCCAGATTCCATCAAGATATGATGCTGGGGGCTTTTGTGTTGAGAGCTATACCTTGTTTGAAATTATTTAAGGAGGGATAAATAAGTAGGGCGTATGAGAGATGTGGAGATCTCTGCGGCAGCTGCATGAACAGGTTGCTTTTGGTAAAAAAATCAGGAACAGACGAAAAGTGTTAATGCCATTGAAGGTTGGTGCGTATTCTGTAGCTGGTCCTTTACAAAAACCATTCCATAGCCCAATGTGTTTCAGCACATGCTATAGATACATGCATGGCCAACCTTATGTGGATAAGTTCCTGTAGTAAAAGCATGGAATCCAATATCATGCCCTAAGAACCTTCCAGGAACCATTGAGAACCCACACAAAGAACCATGACGCTTTGATATCACAAGGGCCTCCAAGATCCACCTAAACTAGAACTACTGAAAATGATCAATAAGAGAAAAGTAATAAACATGGGGGGAGGGTCAGGAGTGGACAGCCATGGATTTGTGCCAGGAAGCTGTTTGTTTGTGCTTTGTTTACTAAACATGCTTTTCTGGAGGTCAACAAAACACTGGCCAATCACAAATCCCACATGTCTGTTTGCTTGCCTATGATAAGCTCTTCAGCTAACATGACTGCTTTTGGTGCACTCTGAATTAGCCAAATCTCAATATAATCTAGGTAGTTCAAGCATTTTATTTAAATATTGATGTATGATTAATTTAATTTAATTTACTGTTTGTCCCACTGAACCTGGATGGTAAAATTCAATCGATTTGAACTCCTCCTGTGTACATTTGTAAGTATAGGTCGAACTAATGTTATGGTCGCTTCTGGCAAAATTCTGCCAGATAATATTTCAGCGGTCCCATATTTGGACCTTTTGCTCCTTTTGTTGTAGTTGGTGGCAGAACGTGTGTCTAGGTTCAGGTACAGATCACATGGTCAGAACTGGTCAGCGGCCATGTTGACAAAATCGTCTCGTCAAGTCTGTGGAGTCTCGTGGGCAAGAGAGCATCCTCCAGGTCCATGAGATGGTCAATGGGTACCAGATCATGCTGTGGATTGTTTTTATTCCACTTATGGTCTTTGGAGGTTAGCTTCAGTCCTCAGCACAGATTTGGTTCATTATAATTCCTAAAGACATTGCTGTGCATCTACGGTTTTGATTGTCACATGCTGTGTAAAAAAGTTAATTGATCAATCACATGTTGTGTGTTACCTCCACATGAAGTGTAAAGTCATCTTTGCTACTTTCTAATCCAGCAACAGGCGAATGGAAGCCATATACACAGAAGCAACAAGTTAATAGCTTGTGGATTAGCACTCATGTATATTGGTTGGTGGTGAATTAATGCCTTCCGCTTGACAGACAGACAGACAATATTCGTTTATTCAGACCATAATAAAAAAACAATTGAAAAAACAACCAATTAATTATCAACGGTCTTTGGAGACCTGCATTAAGGCAAGAGCCGCTATCATGCAGGCCACCAAGGAGCAAAAAATATTTTTACAAATTAGGCATATGCATTGGCTAAATAAACAATTTTAACTGTCAGTAAGGAATAAGCAGTGAAGGACTTATCGATCGCTATATACAGTAATAGACATTCATTAATGAAATAAAGTATAGCACAGATGGATCATGACATAGTTAATTGATGGTTTAGCCTAGGTATTGATGGTAGTCCTGCAGATGTAACAGTTCACAACAGAACAATTATAATTATAATTGTCCAAGTAAGTCATTTTTAAATAGAATTTGAGACCATAAAGAGAGTGAGTTTGAATTTTCTCAAGAATGCTTGGAGAGGCAGAGTTTATGATTGAAGGCAGCCTTATTCGCAATGCACATTTCGAGGTATTGCATCTTATACGAGGTGTAACTAATAAGGAACAATTTCTTGTTCTGTGGCCATGAAGATCACTATTTCTTAATAAAGACATATTTTGAAAATATTTGGGGATGCATTTGTGAGCTAGCTTATAGTAAAACTTCCACTCCTCAACTTTCAGGATATCAGCTAGCTTCAAAATACTCAACTGTTTGAAGAGGGGTTCAGTATGGGCATTATATTTAGATTTGGAAATAACCCTTACAGCCTTTTTCTGCAATTTCTCTACTGAGTTGGGTTTCCAACCCCATAGGGTCACCCCACAGAGTAAATGACAGTGAATAAGAGAATAATATATTGTTTTCAATGTCTCACTTGGCAGGTAGTTTTTGATTTTGTTCATAATTCCTATTACTTTGGATATCTTCTGTCCGATTTTTCTCAAATGGGGTTTCCAGGATAGATTCTTATCAATAGTTATTCCAAGAAAATCAAAACTGTCAACTTTCGTAATGTTAACATCATCCATTTTCAAATTTATGGGTGGTACAGTTCGGTTTGGCGAATGGAATACCATGTAAGTTGTTTTGGAAAGATTCAGTGATAACCTATTGACTTTTAGCCAATTGGAAACTTTAATTAATTCCCTGTTTAGTCTGTCAGTGGGGTTATTTTGATTTCCATCCTGATAATTATTGCACAGTGTTGATGACAGGGTTGTATCATCTGCATACATAATAAAGCTGAACATATCAGTGGACCTGCCAAAGTCATTAACATAAATCAAGAATAAAAGTGGGCCCAAGATGGATCCTTGTGGGACACCTGTTTTTATTGTGAGTGGACTAGATATGCTTCCCTGAAATTCAACTTGTTGGACCCTATTGCTCAGATAACTGTTACATAAATCTAGGGCCTTACCGCTGATGCCATAATTTTCTAATTTACTAAGTAGAATTGAATGATCTAAGGTATCAAATGCCTTTGACAGGTCCAAAAATATGTTCAAGGGGGTTTTTCCTCGTTCCAAATTATCAACTATTCTGTCAATATTTTCAAGTACAGCATGCTCTGTGGAGTGACCCTTCCTGAACCCATATTGGTTGTTAAAGTATAAATCACGAGTCAGAAGGTGATGATCCAACTGAACCAACATGGCTTTTTCAACAATTTTCGAAAAAGAAGGTAAAAGGGAGATGGGTCTATAGTTTTCGATATTAGTGACATCATTCTTTTTATAGATTGGAATGAATGATTTTGGCGCTCTTCATTCTTGAAGGAAAACTTCCATGTTCAAATATTTGATTAATAAGAGTAGCCAAAGGTTCTTTAAGAACATCTTTAATGGACCTCAAGAACCTCATTGAAATGCCATCAATTCCACAACTATTTTTAGGGGCAATTTGCATTATCATCTTGCTTGCCAGAATTTCCTAAGCAGTTTTAATTCAAGTTGTATCCAATGATCTCCGGGAGATATTGGGTGAGCTTTTTATTAGAAGGACAAGCAGGATGCCACAACTCGCGAAGTTAGTTGCTTTGCTGTGGCCAGCCTTCTAGCAGTGTATTATTGGAACTGGTTCTCATAAATAAAACCAGGTTATTGTTGCCCTATCTCAGGCACTGTAGGACATAAAGCAAATTTAAGAAAGTTTGGATAATCCAGTTCAATTGTCGTTATGTTGCCCCAAAACCAACAGTTATTTTGGCTACACAATTATCTAAGATCCTTTGCTTGTACTGCCATCTTGTTGCTATTTATGCCTTGTTCTCATGATGTCACGCAATGTGAGATGTGGAGTCACGTGAGGTCCGCGCAATGACCTTCCTAATGGCTGTAATTGCGAAACGTCGTCGCCTTCAAGTCTCAGCCATTTATTTGCTGTGTTTGTTGGTCACCTGGTCTCAAAGGTTTCTCATAAATATGGTACATGTACAGAAAGTAATGAAGTATTGTAGTCTCAAATGCAACACAAAACACACAGACCATTTCAAGGAGTTTCTGTAGTTCCATGGTTATATTTTGGAAATGTATGTAATGACACAACTATCTAGTTATTCTTCACTGTAGATCCAGTTACTGGTCAGCCCGCCCCGTTCTGATCTCTAATCCAGTATACATTTATCATAAATCGTGCAGGGTATTCATTCAATGTGTTATAATGTGTCTTCACTGTTCAGCACAATTCAGTCATCTTACATCATGGTGGTAACATGAAGACATGTTTGTGAACAACATCCATCGGAAATACAAGTCCTTACATGTCACTCTTTGGAATTGCAACAAGAGAGAGGAGGGAGAGAAGAGGACGAAAGAGAGGGCTGTGTGTCCAAATGGTGCTTCAGCTGATGTAAGTCCTCCTCAGTCCATGTTGCAGCAACACAACTCAGGCAGTTGATGCTCCAGGCCTTAAATGAACCTAGCACCTGATTCAGCAGCTGGTCATGTTAACAGTTGTGGGAGAATCACTTCCAAAGTGTTGCTGACAACTCCATTGCTGTGTCTTGGTGTCCCTTGCTTTGTTGTGCTCTCCTCTGATTGCCTTCTGTTTTCTTCTGTCCTTCTCTCTTGCTCTCATCTGCTCTATTCTGCTCTTCTGTTTTCATCCACTCTGTATGGCCCTCTACTGTTCTCTTCTTCTTCCCTCTTCTACTCTCTTCTGTCCCTTTCAGCTCTCTTGCCATCATATTCCATATTTTGCTCTTGGCTGCCGGATGAACTCTTAGTTGTGATGTTCCTTGTCACACTCTGCTCTCACACTATGCTCTCACACTTCGCTCTCACCATTAGCTGTCACACTTTACTGTCATGCCATCTTTGACAAGGGGCACCTCAAGGGTCTGCATTAAGACCTTGGATGTTTTCCTGCCACTTGGATACTACTAAGCACTTGTAAGCAGTTTGCATAATTTAGGAGATTGACCTTCAGGAAAATCTTTAAACACAAAATGGCAGCTGAGATTTTAGCTTCTTACAACAACATAGCAGTTGTAGCGTGAATATTTATGTTTTCACCTGCACAACAGTCCAAACCAGTTACATTTTCTAGAAACATGATAGGGAGTTCTCAATGAATTACCACGGAACATGCAACAAAGAAATGCTATAGATTTGTGAGATAACAAAAGGACGCACTTCACAGAACTCATACAATGTAAATGACACATGCTCCGCACATGCTAGACCAGTGAGGTGCCACAACATTTCCGCTGTTCCAGCCAATTGGAATGCTTTGCGAGGTCATGTGATGACTGGGTGCAGAAACGGAAGTGGTAGTGACCCTTTCCATTTGGCGAATGAAGGAGTGACAGGAGGTGGGGTACTCGGTGACCATTGGGCAGCAGTCTTAGAGTGCCAGTCACCAGTAACCATTCAGCCAGTTGAACCAGTAGCCAGTCAGTGACCTACAGGAGCCTCCAGAAGTGATTAAGAACCAGACGAAGGCATGCAGGTCCTAGCAGTTTTCACGGCTCTCCTTTCCATTGACTGGTCTTTGAACGTGTGCACTGGCCTGTTATTCGCAGACTGGTCTATTGATGTGCCGTTGCTTCTTGCACATATATTTCTCCCTTCGTCATGTAGAACATTCTGCGGAACATGCACAATCTGTCTTTGGCAATTGCAGTGAGTAAAGCATCTGTATTCCTGAATATCACTCAGTTGGTCCTGACCCAGTTTTTTGTTGATGTGTTATCTATTATATATGAAAGTACATGACGGAAGTAACAGTTTTCTGCCACCAAGCAGAGAACATATCTGATTCACTTTGTCCAAATCCTCCTCTTGGAATATCATATTGACCAACGTGAAGCCAAAGTAACCCCCCACATATGTAACAGTAATATCAGAGTAATATATATATATATATATATATATATATGTAAGAATAATACCATCAAAGAAAGTAGCTACCTGTAATAGCAGAGATTGAGGTTTTTTAAGTTGATTAAATTTCTGACATATCTGACAACAAAGGAAAGATGAACCATCAGTCGTCTTTTTGCTGCCGAATCTTTCCGCATCTTTAAAGCAACTTCATAAGCGTTTGTGGTGGGATGACGATGTGGAGACTGCTGAGATATCTTTTGAATCTCCTCTACATCCTCAGAAGCCAAAACTGAGGACAGCAACTGATGACAGACCCAGATTCTATCATCATATGATACTGGTGGCTTTTGTGCTGGGAGCAGTTCCTTGTTTGAAATTATTTAAAGAGGAGAAAAAGTAGAGCATATGAAAGATGGGGAGATATCTAGGGCTGCAGTATGAACATGTTGCTTTTTGGTAGAAAAATAAGGAAAAGGGGAAAAAGCATTGATGCCATTGAAGGTTGCCTTATAGCCTGGGGCTGTTCCTTTACGAAAACATTCCATGGGCCCTGTGTGTTGGCAAATTCTGTAGATACATGCATGGCCAACCTTCTGTGGATAAGTTCCTGTAATAAAGGCATGGGATCCAATATCACCTCCAAAGAACCTTCAAGAACCCACACAAAGAACCATGACACTTTGATATCACAAGGACCTGACCAAAGGCCACCAAAAGTAGAACTACCGAAAATGATCAGTAAGGGAAAGTCATAAACATGGGAGGTCACGAGTGGCCAGCCATGGATTTGTGCCAGGAAGTTGTTTGTTTGTGCTTTGTTTACTAAACATGCTTTTCAGAAGGTCAGCATAACACTGGCCAATCACAAATCCCACATGTCTGTTTTATTACTCTGATAAGCAGTTGGCTAGACAAACTACGAATGGTTGCTTTTGTTGCTCTCTGAATTAGCCAAATCTCAGTATTTTTAATCATTGTTTATCACACTGAACCTGATTGGTAGACTTGGATCGATCTTGACTCCTGCTGTGTACATTGATAAGTAAGTACAGGTAAGACTTCTGGCCAGATACCGCCTGATATTTTAGCCGACCCATATTTGGACATTTTGCTCCTCCGGGTGTCGTTGGTGGCTGAACGTGCTGTGTCTGGGGTCAGGGATGGGTCACACGCTCAGAACTGGTCAACGGCCATGTTGACTCAACAGGATTTCATCTCATTTGGTCTTGTGGGATCAAGGTCCAAGAGATGGTCAATGGATCTCATATCATGTTGGGGATAGCTTTTTTTTCACTTTTGGTCTTTGGAGGGTAGCTTCAGTTCTCCCCACAGCTTTTGTTCACCAGATTTCCCAAAGACACTGCTGTGCATCTGCGATGTTGCTTGTCACAGGCTGAGTAAAACCTAACAGAGAAACAAAAAAGATAGTTGATCAATTGAATGTTGTGGGGTACCTCCACATGCAGTGTAAAATCATCTTGGTTACTGTCTATTCCAGCAACAAACCAATAGAAGCTACCTACACTGCCCGGCTACACTGAAGCAACAAGTTAATAGCTTGTGGATTAGCACTGATGTATATTAGTTGGTAGTGAATTAATGCCTTCCGCCTGCAGCGATTTCCTAAGCAATTTTAATCCCAGTTGTATCCAACATGGGACATATTGGATTAGCTTTTCATTGCAAGGACCAGCAGGATGCCACAGCTCACGAAGTTAGTTGCTTGTGATGGAGGCTGCCTTCTACCAGCAGTGAATTATTGGAACTGGATCCGATAATTAAAACAAGGTAATTCCTACCCTGCACGTGGGCACTGAGAGACATAGAGCAACATTTAAGCCAAGTCAAAACAACTTAGTTCAATATCCTTTGTGTTGGCTTAAAACCAGCAGTCATTTAGGCAACACAATGTCTAAGATCTTTTGCTTGTACTGCCATCTTTCTGGCTATTTAAGCCCTGTTCTCATGATGGCATGCGATGTGAGATGTGGAGTCACGTGAGGTCCTCGCAATGACCTTCCTAATGCCTCTAATTGCCCAACTTCGTCGCCTTTGCGTCTCGGCCATTTATCAACAATGTTTCTTAGTCACCTGGTCTCAAAGATTTCTGATAAACATGGTACCTATATGAGTTGCAATATGGAAAGTAATATAGTATTGTAGTCACAGGTGTAGCACAAAAACACAAGACAATTGTTTCATGATTGGATTTTGGAAATGTAAGTAGTGAAACAATTATATTGATGTTTTTCGTACACTTGAGTCACTCAGAGAAGTTCAGGAAAATGCATTGAAGGCATGGATGAACAGGTCAGAGAGACAGTTATCCCACACTGTAGATCCAATACATGTATGTATAAACATGAGTTGTAAGTCTTGCTGGACCATGTGGATATTCATTCAATGTGTATTCAGCACTGTTCAGTCATCTTACATCACAGTGGCAACATGACAAGATGTTTGTGAACAACATCCAACAGAAACACAGGTCCTTACATGTCACTCCTGGGAGTTGCAACAAGAGAGAGGAGGAAGAGAAGAGGATGAAGGAGAGAGCTGTGTGTCCCAATGGTGCTTCAGCTGAAGTAACTCCTCCTCAGTCCATGTTACAGCAACACAACTCAGGCAGTTACTGCTCGGGCAGTTGATGCTCCAGGCCTTAAGCGAACCTAGCACCTGATCTAACAGCTGGTCATGTAAGCAGTTGTGGGAGAATCACTTCCAGAGTGTTGGTTTCAACTCCACTAGCAACTCTTACGTGTAGTCTCTCTTGGTGTCCCTTGCTCTCTTCCACTCTCTTCTAATCTTGTTTGCTCCATTTTGATACCTTCTATTTCCCCTCTATCTTGCTCTTGTCTGGTTTCTTTAACTCTCTTCTTCTCCACTTTCCTTCCTCTCGTTTGCTCTCTCTTCTGCTCTCTTATGCTCGTCTATGTAATCATCAGCTCTTTCTTGCCCTCATATTATTTATATACTTCTCTTTTTTTCCTGATGAACTCTTAGTTGTGATGTTCATTGTCACACTCTGCTCTCACCCTTTGCCGTCAAACTTCACTGTCACAATTCACTGTGACACTTCACTGTCACACCGTCTTTGACAGGGAGCACCTCAATGGTCTAAATCTTAGATGTTTTTTTGCTGCCACTTTGATTCTACAAAGCACTTGTAAGCAGTGTGCATTATTTTGGAGATTGTTCTTCAGGTAAAACTCTGAATACAAAATGGCAGCTGAGTATTTAGCATCTTAACAACATAACAGTTATAGCAGGAATATTTGTTATCACCTACATAACAGTCCAAACCAGTAACATGTTCTAGAACATGATGGGGAGTTCTCAATGAATTACCGCGAAACATGCCACAAAGAAGTGCTATAGATGTGTGAGACAACAGAGGGACACACTTCACAGAACTCCTACAATGTATATGACATATGCTCCGCAGTCCGCACCAGTTTGGAGTGACAGGAGGTGGAGTACCAGACTACAGTCACCATTCAGCCAGTATAACCAGTAGCCAGTCAGTGACCTACAGGAGCCTGCAGGAGTGATTAAGGACCAGACGAAGGCATGCAGGTCCTTGCAGCTTTCATGGCTCTCCTTTCCATTGACTGGTTTTGAACATATGCACTGGCCTGTGATTTGCAGACACGTCTAATGACATGCCCTTGTTTCTTACACATTTATTTCTCCTTTCCTCGGGTAGAACGTTCTGCCGAACATGCACAATCCTTCTTTTGGCAAATGCAGTGAATGTAGCATCTCTATTCCCCCAATATCACTCAGTTGGTGCTGACCCAGTTTTTCTTTGTATATTTTTTGTTTGCTTGGTGTAAGCACATGATGAAAGTAACAGTTTTCTGCCACCAAGCAAAGAACAGATTTGATTCAATTTCTCCAGATCTGCCTTTTGGAATATCATATGGACCAGCGTGAAGCCAAAGGTAATCCCCATATATAACAGAAATATTGGAGTAATATATATATGTAAGAATAATAACATCAAAGAAAATAACGACCAGTAATAGCTGAAGTAGAGGTTTTTTTAAAGTTTATTAAATTTCTGACATAGGCCTATATGACAACAAAGGGAAGATGAACCACCAGTCGCCTTTTTGCTTCTGCTGCCAGACATTTTTGCTGCTCAATCTTTCCAGATCTTTAAAGCAACTTCTGAAGCGTTTTTGGTGGGATGAGGATTTAGAGACTGCTGAGATATCTTGTGCATCTTTTCTGCATCAGCAGTAGCAACTGAGGACAGCAACTGATGACAGCAACTGATGACAGACCCAGATTCCATCTAGATATGACGGTGGTGGCTTTTGTGCTGAGAGCTGTTCCTTGTTTGAAATTATTTAAAGAGGGAGAAAAAAATTAGGGCATATGAAAGATGTGGAGATTTCTGGGGCAGCTGCATGAGCATGTTGCTTCTGGTAGAAAATAAGGAACAGAGGAAAAAAGTTGATGCTAAAGAAGGTTGGTGTGTAGGCTGGAGCTGTTCCTTTACAAAAACATTCCATAGCACAATGTGTTCCGGCACATGCTATAGATACATGCATGGCCAAACCTCTGTGGATAAAAGGCATGGGGTCCAATATCACCTCCTGAGAACCTTCCAAGAACCCACAGGAACCCATTCAGAACTTTTCAAAACAAACAAGAACCACCACGACACTTTGATATCAGATGCAAAGGACCTGACCAAGGGGGACCAAAGCTAGGACTACTGAAAATGATCAATAAGAGAAAAGTCATAAACATGGGAGGTCATGAGTGGCCAGCCGTGGTCTTGTGCCAGGAAGCTGTTTGTTTGTGCTTTGTTTACTAAACATGCTTTTCTGGAGGTCAACAAAACACTGGCCAATCACAAATCCCACATGTCTGTTTGTTTTGCTATTACTCTGATAAGCAGTTGGCTGAACAAACTAAGCTTTTGTTGCTCCCTGAATTAACCAAATCTCAGTATCTTTAATCATTGGTGTTTATCACACTGAACCTGGGTAGTGGACTTGGATAGATCTGGACTTCTTGTGCCTTGATAAGTACAGGTCAAACTAATATGGTCGCTTATGGCCAGATATCGTCTGATGATTTTGTCTCGCCGATTCTTATGGAATCTCGCAGGGGCAAGATAACAATTTGATTAGATGGTCATAGGCTGCCAGATCACGTTGTTGTTTTATTTCACTTTTAGTCTTTGGACAGTAGCTTCAGTTCTCTTTAAAGCTTTGGTTCACTGGAACTCCCACCACAGACATTGCTGGGCATCTGTGGTTTTGTTGTCACATGCTGTAAAAAACTGAAGGGAGATACATATAAAAAGTTAATTGATCAGTTACCTGTTGTGGGTTGCCTCCCTATGTAGTGTAAAGTCATCTTGGCTACCGTCTATTCCAGCAATGAGCAAATAGGAGCCACGTACACTGAAGCAACAAGTTGACAGCTTGTGGATTAGCACTCATGTATATTGGTTGGTGGTGAATTAATGCCTTCCGCTTGCCAGAATCTCCTAAGCAATTTTAATTCAAGTTGTATCCCATGATCTCCCGGGAGATATTGGGTTAGCTTTTTATTAGAAGGAAAGTTTGCTGACTTTTGCTGTAGACAACCTTCTGTCTAGCAGTGCATTATTGGAACTAGATCCCATTAATAAAACTAGGTTACAGTTACCCTATCTCGGGCACTGTAGGACATAAAGCAAATTTAAGAAAGTTGGGATAATCTAGTTCAATTGTCGTTGTGTTGCCCCAAAACCAACAGTCATTTTGGCTACACAATGATCTAAGATCCTTTGCTTGTACTGCCATCTTCTTGCTATTTATGCCTTGTTCTCATGATGTCACGCAATGTGAGATTTGGAGTCACGTGAGATCGTTGCAATGACCTTCCTAATGCCTCCAATTGCCCAACTTCATCGCCTTCAAGTCTCAGACATTTATTTGCGGTGTTTCTTAGTCACCTGGTCTCAAAGGTTTCTCATAAATATGGTACATGTACAGAAAGTAATGAAGTATTGTAGTCTCAAATGCAACACAAAACACACAGACCATTTCAAGGAGTTTCTGTAGTTCCATGGTTATATTTTGGAAATGTATGTAATGACACAATTATCTAGTTAATCTTCACTGTAGATCCAGTTACTGGTCAGCCTGCCCCGTTCTGAGCTCTAATCCAGTATACATTTACCATAAATCGTGCAGGGTATTCATTCAATGTGTTATAATGTGTCTTCACTGTTCAGCACTGTTTAGTCATCTTACATCATGGTGGAAACATGAAGAGATGTTTGAACAACATCCATCGGAAATGCAAGCCCTTCCATGTCACTCTTGGGAGTTGCAACAAGAGAGAGGAGGGAGAGAAGAGGACGGAAGAGAGGGCTGTGTGTCCCAATGGTGCTTCAGCTGATGTAAGTCCTCCTCAGTCCATGTTGCAGCAACACAAGTCAGGCAGTTGATGCTCCAGGCCTTAAATGAACCCAGCACCTGATTCAGCAGCTGGTCATGTTAACAGTTGTGGGAGAATCACTTCCAAAGTGCTGCTGACAACTCCACCAACTCTATTGCTGTTTCTTGGTGTCCCTTGCTCAGTTGTGCTCTCCTCTGATTGCATTTGATCTCTTCTGTTTTCTTCTGTCTTTCTCTCTTGCCCTCATCTGCTCTATTCTGCTCTTCTGTTTTCATCCACAATCTTCGGCCCTCTCCTGTTCTCTGCTTCCCTCTTCTACTCTCTTCTGCCCCTTTCAGCTCTCTTGCCATCTTATTCCATATTTTGCTCTTGGCTGCCGGATAAAATCTTAGTTGTGATGTTCCTTGTCACACTCTGCTCTCACACTCTGCTCTCACACTTCGCTCTCACCATTAGCTGTCACACTTTACTGTCACACCATCTTTGACAAGGGGCACCTCAAGGGTCTGCATTAGTTTTCCTGTCTCTTGGATACTAAGCACTTGTAAGCAGTTTGCATTATTTAGAAGATTGACCTTCAGGAAAATCTTTAAACACAAAATGGCAGCTGAGATTTTAGCTTCTTACAACAATATAGCAATTGTAGCATGGATATTTATGTTTTCACCTACATAACAGTCCAAACCAGTAACATTACATGTTCTAGAAACATGATAGGGAGTTCTCAATGAATTACCACGGAACATGCAACAAAGAAATGCTATAGATTTGTGAGATAACAAAAGGACGCACTTCACAGAACTCATACAATGTAAATGACATGCTCCGCACATGCTAGACCAGTGAGGTGCCACGACATTTCCGCTGTTCCAGCCAATTGGAATGCTTTGCGAGGTCATGTGACGACTGGGTGCGGAAGCGGAAGTGGTAGTGACCCTTTCCATTTGGCGAATGAAGGAGTGACAGGAGGTATGGTACTCGGTGACCATTGGGCAGCAGTCTTAGAGTGCCAGGCACCAGTAACCATTCAGCGAGCATAACCAGTAGCCAGTCAGTGACCTACATGAGCCTCCAGAAGTGATTAAGGACCAGACGAAGGCACACAGGTCCTGGCAGCTTCCACGGCTCTCCTTTCCATTGACTGGTCTTTGAACGTGTGCACTGGCCTGTTATTCGCAGACTGGTCTATTGATGTGCCGTTGCTTCTTGCACATTTATTTCTCCCTTCCTCGTGTAGAACGTTCTGCCGAACATGCACAATCCTTCTTTTGGCAAATGCAGTGAATGCAACATCTCTATTTCCCCAATATCGTGCTGACCCAGTTTTTTGTCTTTGTATAGTTTTAGTCTGCTTGATGTAAGCACAGGATCGAAGTAACAGTTTTCTGTCAGCAACAAAGGACAAATGTGTTCAATTCGTCCAAATCTGCTTTTTGGAATCCCATGTATATCGACCAGCATGAAGCCAAAAGTGATCTCTCATATGTAACAGTAATATCAGAGTAATGTATATATGTAAGAATAATAACATCAAAGAAAGTAGCATCCAGTAAAAGCAGAAACGGAGTTGATTAAAATTTCTGACATATGTGACAACAAAGGGAAGATAAACCATCAGTCGTCTTTTTGCTTCTGAGTCTTTTTTTTTTATATATCTTTTGCTGTCGAATCTTTCCGCATCTTTAAAGCAACTTTAGAAGCATTTGTGGTGGGATGAGGATGTAGAGACTGCTGAGATATCTTTCGCATCTTCTCTACTGCAGCAGCTGCAGCAACTGATGACAGCCACTGATGACAGACCCAGATTCCATCAAGATATGGCGCTGGTGGCTTTTGTGTTGAGAGCTGTTTCTTGTTTGAAATTATTTAAAGAGAGAGAAAAAGTAGGGCGTACGAGAGATGTGGAGATTTCTGGGGCAGCAGCATGAACATGTTGCTTTTTGTAGAAAAATAAGGAACAGAGGAAAAGCATTGATACCATTGAAGGTTGGTGTGTACCCCGGAGCTGGTCCTTTACGAAACCATTCCATAGCCCAATGTGTTTCAGCACATGCTATAGATACATGCATGGCCAACCTTATGTGGATAAGTTCCTGTAGTAAAAGCATGGAATCCAATATCATGCCCTAAGAACCTTCCAGGAACCATTGAGAACCCACACAAAGAACCATGACGCTTTGATATCACAAGGGCCTCCAAGGCTAGAACTACTGAAAATGATCAATAAGAGAAAAGTCATAAACATGGGAGGTCACGAGTGGCCAGCCATGGATTTGTGCCAGGAAGTTGTTTGTTTGTGCTTTGTTTACTAAACATGCTTTTCAGAAGGTCAGCATAACACTGGCCAATTTCATACGCCTGTTTGCTTTCCTATTACTCTGATAAGCAGTTGGGTAAACAAACTGAACATGACTGATTTTCTTGCCCTCTGGATTAACCAAATCTCATATACTCATCAAAGACATTGTACTTTAGTACTTTTAAAACAACAAAATTTAGTCCTTTTGACACAGATAATTCCTGCCTTTTTTGTGCGAACACTCAGTCTGAGACTAGACTGCTTCCTTCCCCCCCTTGCTTGAACAAACGCACAACACATATAAGGTTCCATCATTTGGGGTGCTCCAAACACAAAAGGGAAGTCCAATGGGGAGAAGAAGCGCTCGCTCAGATAATTGTGCGAGCTTTGCGAGCAGTCTGATTGATTCAGCATGAGTTAGAATCATAGTGGGGGAGATAGAATATGATAATAAAGAATGACTTAATTGGTACACACTCTGTATATCCCATCCTTCAAAATGCCAATTTCTTGTGGGAACAGTCTAGAAGTCTATAGAAGTTGGGACTATTTGCCTGGGTGTAACAATAAAATCCCTAAGTGGCAGTTAAACGTTTGAATCCAGGCAGATTATAGGTGTCGCCACTTGTGGCATGTTTGACAAGGGTGACTCTACAAGCTTCTGCACAGCCTTTGTTCAAAACCCTTCCTGCTATTTATGTGAAAGAATTATAAATACTGGACTTAAATCAAATTGAACATTTTATGGTGATACACCATTTTTGTCAGCTACTTCAGCTGTAAAACATAACAGGACTTCTCTGATGTAGGATGAAAATTGAAAATTGCCGACACGTTAGTCAAAATGACTGATTTGAGGAATCTTATCTATTCTGTCAAGACAGTGTTCTAGCTGACCATGAAATATTCATGTGTCTGGCTTTTACTGCCTGATTTAGTCCTCATGGACAATTGTGTAGTAATTTTCCTCAGTGATATGCTGGACTATTTGCTTTCGAAATCACACTGTCCCAGCCTGGCGAACACTTATATATGCAACATCAGAAACCAATGTCCATGTGATAAAGCAACTTAGTCTTTAATTGATCATTTTATCATGCTACTTCTTTTTCTTCAACTTACTGTCTAGAGCCTCCAGTATAGAGTTCCACAGAAACTATATTGTATTGCATGCTTTCACTTCCAAAGACTTTTGGTGATCACCCCACCCTAAATAAGGGTGCAAGGGTTACCTCCGCACAATCTGGCTAGAATTAAATGTCTTATCAAAGGTGTAAGTTCTGTGGTATGATTTCTTTAGTTCCAAGTTAAGCTGTCACTGAACCTGGGTGGTAGACTTCAATCGATCTTGACTCCTGCTGTGTACCTAGATAAGTACAGGTCAGACTAATATGGTCGCTTCTGGCCAGATACTGCCAGATGATATTTTAGCCATCCTATATTTGGACCTTTTGCTCCTCCGGGTGTCGTTGGTGGCCGAACGTGCTGTGTCTGGGGTCAGGGATGGGTCATGTGGTCAGAACTGGTCAGCGGCCATGTTGACTCAACAGGATCTCGTCTCGCCAAGTCTCATGGAGTCTCGTGAAGTCTCACAGGAGCAAGAAAGCAGCCACGAGGTCCATGAGATGATCAATGGTTGCCAGCTCATTGTTGCTGCACTTGTGTGAGTTCAAAGGAAGGCCAACACACCTGATCTCTGAGCAAAGGGAGCCATTGTGTGGTGGGGGGAGATTGTTGGTGATGGGTTGGGCTGCTGCTGCTGGTCGGGGTTCACCGTTGTGCGTATCTATGGAATCGGTGTCAGCCAGAACATATCGAAATCCAATTAGAGCCTGTGATGGTATGATAAAAAAGTTTTTGTCGATCACTGCGAGATACGAGACCTCCCAGATGCCTTTTTCTTTTCGTCTCCCAGGCAATTGTTTTACCATAAGCACGAGGTCCCACGATGTCTGCTTAGACTCTGGCACAATCGCTTATGTTGTGCCTGGTGTATATGTATTAGCCAGCGAGGTGCCTGCCTGGGTGTGTTACGGGACTAGTGTCTGGTCTCCATGGAATGTACACTTATTGTTGTGATGGAGATAGATATTATCTGTGCTAGTCTCTCCCTAATCTCCATAGGCAGTCATCCTGTGTGTAATACCAACAACAACACCCAGCCAGGTCCCTGCCCTCCCCCATCCTCCCAGAGCCCCACAACTGCCTGGATAAGTGTCACAGACTGCCAATGCAGGGCCAGAGGCATTAATGGCCAGTCTACAGCTTATCTTACCCATCCACTGGTGCCTTGGGATGGCGATTGTAATGGAGTCGGCAAGTGAGCTGTGACCTCCAGCCCTCCAGGGTCACCACGTGCTCCCACGACGTCCATGACGTCCCACGTGCAGGTCACGTGGTATTGGCTGACCGGAAGCGCTCTCCAGGGCCCCTTTCATGTGCTCCACGAGTGGAGAGCAGCTGCTTTTGTGATGGGGCGAAATAAGAGCATATTGAACCGTAGAATTGAACTGAGAAACTGTCTTGAAATCTCCTAGCCAACAAAGCTTTACTACACTGTAAATCTAAAACCAGCTGTGTCGCTTTTACAGCATTGGCCGTTAAGGATGCAAAACATTGTAATTTAATGCCGCATGACCAAAGAGCTTCAGAGACAAAGTCGAGCGTCGCAGTCATGGAGATCAGAATTTTTCAGGTGTTCGACTTCAGAGTCGAAATTTGGTTTTCAGAGGGAGTCGGAGACTTGGTCGGAAAGTGATCTGGTGACTCCTGAGTCCCAAAATATTCTAATAACTGATACCTGACAAAAACACATTTGTAACAGGTATTCATGTACAAAATGATGTGGTAACATTGTGGAATTCTGTTTTCCTGCGATAATCACATGTATGATAATGCCGTTAAGGGGAGTTTCGAGTTGTCAGTGAGATTAAAGAGACGAAGTCGTTTTAGTAATTTTTCAGTAGTAGTTAAAATGTCGTAAAGGTGACACAGCTAGTTTAACAGTGTGGAAAGCTCCGAACTGGGAAATGTGTGTGTTAAGGCAGATCCATCAAAGATACAGCAAACTCTTTGGTTCAGAATATATCACATAGGCTACAGCTATTGTATGAATTGTTCTTAAGGGATATGAGATGCATGGGATATCTGGGTGTGGTTGCTTCGCAGCAAAAAAAGATGAAGCTGCAGATTCTTATATATTTGCCTCATCTCTTTTTTTGTGTATTAAATTGAATCTTCGATATATCTTAATATGATTTCATTCTATGCTGTAATAATTAGACGTTTAAATTCGACACTAGGAACGTGATATTAGCACAATTGGCTATTGCAGAATTTTAAATGAAGCTCTATTTAATAGGTTTTGGAATATCTGTAACACACAAAAGCAAAACAGAAATTGCATTATTAGAACAGACACCCACATGCTGCTGTCACTGCAGGGTGCAGGCTAGAAACTGCAGTTGCTGTGTAGCTGTTGCAGACACTGCAGGCTGGGGAGTAAAGCTCAGGTCTGGTCAGGTCTGGTCTGGTCAGATGATTGTTTTTAGCACCATCTGGAAGGAGAGCCATTTGTTCGTCCAGTTTGTTGTTTGGCTGAAACCAACAATTTCTCTTTTTGCTCAGCTTTCATTCTCTGCCTCTGTGGCCTTTTTTGGCTTCTAGCTGCCATATATATTTGCTCCTCACAGAATAGCCTTTTAGCTAGCGCAGCAATTGTGACTTCCAACCTAGACACTTCTATAAAAGTAAAGAGAAGGTCAGGCTCAAGCTCATATTTATGCAATTCTATAACACTCAGCTGCAGTGACAAGGCATCCATTCACATAATACCTTCTGCAGACAGCTCACATAAGAGGCAAAGTGGCTTTATTAATATACATAAAATGGGAGGAAGGCATTTGAAATATTAATCCATCATATGTGACATTTTGTGGCTTGGAAGAGGAGCCTCTTGATTGTTTCCTTTCAATTCATTTGAGGCTTTTGCAATTCACTGGAGGCTTTTGCTTCAGCCTGGTCCTGAGCAGTCTGCTGCTCAACTCTGCTCCATGGTGAATTATTGAATGCTGTTTTTCAGTTGCTAATAAATTAATGAAAGCCTCTTGCTGCAGGCGTCAATCATGTTGGGATCATCCACGACTGCATTGATTTATTTTAATATTTAGCCCCTGCTCTCTTATCAGAATGGAAAAGCAGGCCTCATAAAATGCTCCACTGGTCTTCACTGCCAAGCTGAAAGCTGCCCAAGATGTCAACTGCCTGGCGATTTATGTGTGGGATTTATGAACCAGCAGACCTGCTCCTCTATTTATTCTCAGGTCCAATTAGAGTTTGTTCTCTTCATTGCAAGTATTTGCTAATTCCTTGGCGAATACAATAGTCCTCACCTGTGTACTGACTGAATGAAATCTGAACTGCTGCATGCTACTCTGGTACTGGTTACATGAGGCTTGTAAGCAAAATTGTCTCTTCTTTCATGTCCCTCGGCTCCCAATTAACCTAGTATTGACAACCTCTCTTACATCACTGTACATTGCATCACTATCAATATTCAGGATCCTCAAAAGTCCTGTCCTGGAGTTATCTTCCTTCTAAACAACAACCCTGAAGAGCAAGAGACGAGGCCTTCTAGAGGGTAATAGCTGCTCACCTGTCACCCTGCCCCCTCTGCTTGTAAATAAGGGTTTCTGCAGTGACCTTGGGTTATTAACCCCATTTACTGAGGTAGTGTGGGGTGCCCTATTGATCTGCTTGTGATCTGTCAACTTTATCACCAAACAGGGATGCTAGTCTCATCCTGGACATCTCTCATCCTAGAGCATCTCTCATCCTAGAGCATCTCTTATCTCTCTCAGCTCCATCTCACAGGCTATGGCATACACAACTATGGATACTCTGTAATACTACTAGCAAGCCCAAGGCATGACTCATACCTGATATATTGCAGAGACAGTTCGAGATCATCTCTTGGGCAATTATTATTGGTTGATACAGCACCAGTCTCCTGTGCAGTGTGCATATATAGAGGGTAGGGGTGATAAATTCTGAGTTATTTGTGTGTGATTGCAAATATATGGTGACTTGTGTCTCTATAGTCAATGTCAGTCTCACATCATAATCATAACATGCATAATTTATTATACATGAGCTCCTATACAAAGTGACTATACAATACCCCATACTTGGTCATACCATACAGTACATGCACAATCTCTTTCAAAAGCAAAGACGCTGAGTCCCTTTGATGTTTGACGTGTGACGTGGCGTCACAATCAACGTCATCATCTACACTGTACGTCATCTACTACTGATGATCTACGTCATGATCGAAGGCTGACCACCTGGCTCTTATTTGATCTTGTGAGTGATTGGTGGACACAGGTCAGCTCAGGACTGGCCAACCTTGATCCTTTTGCATTGAGATATTGTGGTGCTGTCTGAAGTATATTGTTGTCAGAAGGTAGTCACAGGCCCTACTAGCTGCAGGTATCTGGAAATGTATTAAGCGGTCTGTATTCACTGCATTGTACATGAATCAAGGAACAGAAGTTATTCCCATTGTGAAGTGAGGTTGGCTTAGTTTGGTGTTGGTTGTGCTCATGGCTTCCAATCGCCAGGTCATGTGTTTAATTCCAGCTCTGAATGGGTCACTGGATGTTTGCTGAACAGTAGTTTGAATGATCCTTTGCCTCATTGCGGTGTCCTCCACCTGTCCTAGCTAGTTAGGCTGCAGTGGACATAAATACTAGACGTTAAGCGCCTATCAACATCCATCCATCTTCATTCCCAGTATTTCTGCCTCCGTTTTCTAATAATCCACCTTATTCATTTCCCTTTCATTCTTTCTAGTGTTTCTGCAGATGGCGCCACATGGATTAGTCTTGTTTGAAACAGATCTGAGTAATGTTGGAGGTTTATTATGTTAGAACACAGCTGTGGGAGTCATAATTAGCCTTGACTGGCAATAATTGCCTTGTAGTGTTCATGCTTTATTGGACAAATGAAGTTTTTTTTAGCCTCTGCAGCATAAGTCACCTGCACATCTGAGCCGAGATCCATCATTGCATCAATTATTTTAATAACCCACTTAACAACTGGTTAATTGGTTTTCATGATCTTTTTTCTGATCTTTTTTTCACTTAGACATGTTGCACAACAGGTTGCATGCTGCAGCTGTGTTTTCCCCTGTCACTAATTTGTTGCACATAAAACGCTGTATTAACATTCCGAGATAGCGAAGTATTTTTTAGAGCTCAAAATAAAGAGATGGCGTCCACCTGGTTACAGTGGAGTCATGGCAATGTGATGCAGTTGCTTGGCAACAAACGTTTTGGCTCCTAGTGACTGTCTGGTTGCCAAGTGACAGGTGTTTTAGAAGTGTTCAACTGAATTAAAGGTGACACAACTTTTGGAGCATTCCATCACTGATGGACAGATGATTTGATGACATAACTCAAATATGTTTCAAACAGAACTAATCCATGTGGCGCCAGCTACAGAAACACTAGAAATCGACACTAGAAAGAATGAAAGAGGCTCTCATATGGTAGATTGTTATGATTAAGACAAAAATACTGGGAATGAAGATGGGTGGGTATTGGGGCTTTATGTCACATATTTATGCACTTGGTTGGCTAATTAGGACAGGAGGAGGACACAGCAATGAGACGAAGGGTTCAAACTATACTGTCCAACATATAGGTGCAGTTGACCCAGCCAGCTCCTACATTCCACAATTGCTTCAAATGTCAAATATTTATGTCATGTATTATAACTTTGGGGTGTTAGTGGTATATTCCAACGGTTTAGCATGTACACTGTAAAGGCAATGCTTGTGTGGCATAACCCCGTTATCTTGACCTCACATAATAGCTAGAATCATATGAGATCGGTTGGTGTTTGTCTAGAAGTGGCTTTGAATTTCAAAGGGCCTGACTATTGGTATTTTCTCGGGTTTATGTGTGCTCACCAGGGGAGTATGGATCCCATCCGGGCACTTGTGGCGTGACCAGAAGGTTAACAATCCCATGTGAAGACGCCCCTGTCCTCAGTCCCATGGTGTTTGGGTGACAGTGTCGAAGGCTTTAGTGGTGGCAACAAACAACCACAAGTTTGTGGAATGTCAAGAGGAGGTTTGAATTCCTGAAATATAACTGCTAGGCCTATAATCGCCATGAAGAATATGTGACTCTTGTGTCTGGAGGAAGCTACAAGTTGGGGTTGGGATAATATAAGCCCAGTTGGTAGGCCATGGTAGTGCTCTTGAGCTTTCAATCGCTGCATGGGTCCCAGGTTCGATTGCAGCTCTGGCAGGTCACCTACACTGTACAGTAAACCTGTATGTTGGACAGCAGTTACAACCATTTTTCGCCTCATTGCTGTGTCCTCCTGCTGTCCTTATTAGCATGGCATATGTCCAGAATGTAAAGCCCCAATAATTCATCCATCAATGCAAGCAATAAGCTCCATCTGGAACCATAGCTTCAGTCAACATTCCATTAACTTCTTTGCTATTGCTCGGAACCTGCATCAGTTTGTTTTTACGATTCAATAAACAACTCTCCTCCAGTTTGTCACCAGTTAGGACCGTGGCCTCACAACA
Organism: Platynereis dumerilii; assembly: GCA_026936325.1. Taxonomy (NCBI): domain Eukaryota; kingdom Metazoa; phylum Annelida; class Polychaeta; order Phyllodocida; family Nereididae; genus Platynereis; species Platynereis dumerilii. Next base: position 966,471 of record JAPTHN010000089.1, on the reverse strand, counting down.
GATCCCGCAACAGCCTGGCAGAATATTGCCCCAAAACAAGGATGTATGAGGAACATAGAGACTGGCTTTTCATAAAAGCTGGTGGGGAAATGGGGGATGGGGTCACAGGTGTCACCAAGTGCTGGTATCACTCTCGTAAAATCACCGCTTGCTGGTTTTGCTGATGGCTTTATTGGAATGCATAAAGTGTGGCTGCCAGGAATGGGTAATTCTGCTGCTCTAGCACTTTGCTGGTCTCCAAGTGTTAGAGCCAAGGGAAAATGCATTGCCTACATTATTGCCCTGCATTATATCAGCCACAAAGTTATACTCTGGGGTGAAATGTAATCACTAAATCCTGGCTTTATTTTTTATAGTCTTCTTTCAGAACAAAGTTACTGTGTAGTACGCTGTCATCTGTGGGACGGTGAAATGGTGAATGGACTTTAAAACTCCGTCCTAATTTGGAAGTGGTGTACTCATTAACATGCTGCTCACTGTGTATATTATAGTAGTCCTCCTGGTGGCAGAAGCAGTCATTAGTGTGGAAACGCAATAAAGACACAGTGCATTAACACCCAGAGGAAAACAAGCTTGGTAATTCCCTATTCCCAACAGCTGCTGTTCACCACCAATTAGAAGCCCATTGGCACCTTCACCCTGGGCTTCACCTGGGACTTCACCTGGGACTTCACCTGTGAGCTTCTAATTGGCAATCACTGCCTCACATGTATGCAGCACAGGTGTTGGAACTGGATCCTACAGGTTGTCAGAGCTGTGCACAAGAGAGTGCTTTGGTTGTTTATGATGTACATTGTATGTCAGTGGCTAACAATGTGTTGACAATGTTAAGCTGGTGTTTGCTGAGTCAGTAATAAGTGTGATGTACATGCCAATCATGCAGCGACCTTTATTGCTATAGTAATATTTGCATAGTTTATGCATATTTACACATGGTAGCTACCATTATGGTAACAATGATGTATTAATCATTCAAGTGTAGTAAAGGCAATTGCAGTAAGGTAATTGTCCATTAGCACAGGCAAGCATGAACATTGAACACAGACTATTTACCTGGACCCAACAACAAATCATGCATCTGAGATTGATTGCAGTGATTTGGGTACCACCTGCAAACGAAGTAAGTCACTGTGGTGAAGTATACTTGTTCAACGTTCGTCAGTCCACTTGGTATAGATGTTGCCAGATGGACCCAGTTGGAAATACTGGTCATCGTCTGTCTACAAGTTGACTGCTATTTGCTGCCACGTAGGATGCAAAATTCTGTGAGCGGTTAACAGAATTTCATTGTCTGGAAGAAACCAGGATAGTGTCTGGAAGAAACCAGGACAATTCCTTCATTTAGTGATGGTCTAGTTTATTTCCCAAAACTCTGTGTCTAATCTGACTTTGGTTGGCTTCAATTTTAAGCAGACAGCTTCTTTTGTCTCATGATTTCCAAACATTTTCATTCAAATCAGTGGCCTGGATCTTTGCCAGCAACCATGCTTTGTGAAAGTAGTTAGGCGTAGTAATATGGACAGCTGTTGTGTGGCCTGATCTTGTGACCGTCCAAAACAGATCAAATTAATGTTGACCCAATTCGATTTTCCATGGACTGACAGCATTCTGTCGCCACTTGTCAGTCCCAAACAGAGACAGGGTCGTCGTATAGTTTGCACTGCATGTGAACCTTGGTGCATCACTTCTATATTCACTGCATCATACAGCATTGACTGTTAGAGACTCAGAACTAGAAAAGTGACAGAGCTGTTTTTGCAGTGCAACTAGTCGCCTCCTATAGTGGTTCTACAGTTCCTTGTGCACGCACAGGCCGTTTGTGAACTCTTTCTGAGAAAACGAATTTCGTTTCTGATTTGAGGCCATGGTGATCAACTTCTCCAAACAAGTGGAAGATGGATGGGAATTGGGGAGTGGATTTTTGTCAGTTTAAGAAGCTGTCATGTCCTCCTCGCCTTGTGAACAGTTTCCAAACAGATCTGAAAAGATCGTTTAAGATGGAAAATAAGAACAAGTTCCCCGATTGCAGAAATCAGGAATGGCTCTCACTGAGCCTTGCTGAGGATGAGCCTTCTTGCCAAAACGATTTTCTGCCTCTGTCCATTGATTGTAATGTTTGTTGGATCATTCTGGATTCATTCTGGAATGGGAAGCTGATGGATTGCAAAGAGCCATGTAGTTGCATCACTTCATCCCATTGTTCTAATGTGCTCGTCAAATATTATGCAACTAAAAACACAAAGGCATAACCATGCAATTTGTAATAGCACGGAGAATGGCATTTGTAATTGCCTTTGTAATTACTGCAGGAAATTGTTGAAAGAAAAAGGGGCTCTGACATGACACTCTGGAGTAGATGGTCTCTCTGATACAAATAGTTGACTTCCCATTGTATTTCACCAGAAGTTGGATCATTCCCCTTTCTCTGGGCCGGGGACCAGGCTCAATGGTTCTTACCTCTACTCTGGAACTGGGTTCGAATCCCAGCCTATGCACGAGGTTAATGTATCACAAAGCACTGGCATCATGTTTCATGGAAGTTTAATACTGTATCAAAACCTCGCCTAATATATTTGGTTTAATAAATGGCAGAAATACAGGACGTAAAGCCAAACTTGGGCTCCCATCCTGTCAAATTGTTTTAGAGTCATACTTTGAAAAAAAAACCCAAGATTATTTGAGGCATTTTTACTTGATAACTGCTTTAAGAACACAGCAAACAACCAAGAAAGTCTCTATCCAATGTTGCAGGTTCTTTACTCTTTAGCATCTTGGTGATTCTTCGCAGACCTTGGGTTGGAAAAATGATGAGGTAATTCGTGTTGAAGCCAGGATGTCTTGGGAATGTGAATTAAGAGCAGCAGGGAGATACTAAAAGCTCTTAATGTGGAGAACATGGCTACCATGCTGTTGGCTTGGTTTTAGGGATATTGAATTGATATTAAGCAAACCAATTTAACAAGTCTCTCATACCCAGGTCTTTCAAAATGACCCCTGGGTAAAAACAGCAGTCCATTCTCATCAGCTTAATAGTTGCTGCAGTCTTGAAAGACGTTTTCAATAATCACGTGACCCTGACTTGCCCTGGGGTTGCCATGGCAGTGACCTTCAGAGCGAGGGTCTCTTTTCAAGGTCAAACGGTCACAGGAAGGACCTCGCCACTTCCGCTCTGCTAATGCCCGGGAAACGCCACCTAGCGGAGGAAATTGGAGGAAACTGGTGAATCACTCAGGACTGTCGGGTATTGGTCACTCACTGGTCAATCTACTGAAATGTCTATGCTTGGCTGTTGGTCAGTCTTTAGCTTGGCAATAGATCTTTGTGGTCATTGTGGTGCAGAATTATAGCTGCGGAATTGTGTTTCCACAAATATATTGGGAATGTTCAATTGTTCATAGCTCACTGAACAATATGTATATTCTATTTTATATATTTCTTTCGGGATGAGACCAACATATGTAACATGATTCATATTCATATTGGTTGAAAGCAGGTTGTTGTCTGTATTCTGAATGTATTTCCTTGAGGGTGATATCAGAATGACTTGTAATAGGAATGGACTTATCTGGTGGATACCAAGGCTTGAGGAGCTACCAGGAGGGGGCAGATATGCAACTGGAATCGTTTCCAAAGCCATGAGATGTCCCATGCATGTAAATGCTACCATGTAGATGCTACCATGTAGATAACATGCCCCTTGTCCATGTAGATGCCATGTAGAAGCCATGTTGCCTGCAGATAGCATGCTCTCACTGACCACAGGTCTTCCATCCTCCACACGCAAGCCCTGCTAAAATTGCCAGGGATTTCTGCTATTTTCAACCTCTTCTGTGATTGGCCGCTTATTTAGGTCATAAGCATTTTGCATGCAGATTTAGTCGGATTATGGACACTTAGAGGATTACTGGCAACTGAGAAAAACAGTGTAAAACAAGCAAACTTTCAAACAGTTTCATTTAAGAACTGTGAAAACACATAATTCAATGGAATTTTTGGAACTGTGATAGCACCTTACAACAATACACAATTTCTCCATATGTAACAGTGTGAAACAGATGCAACAACTGGGTCAGTTAATTAAGTATTCATGAATTAGCAAAGGTTATGGGCCATTTTGTCATGGTATGACTTGGGATGATGCAGGTCTTCGTGCATGCCTTAGCAACCAGTGATGACCTCAGGCACATTACACCAGTCAAAGGCCAGCAAAGACCAGTCAAAGAAAGGGGTGTTCCTGTGGTTGGGAGGCGACCAGTCGAAGCTTTTCCTTTGGTCCTTTCAAGTTCTTAAGCAGAGATGGTGTATTCAGGAAATGGCAAGGGCTATCAGTGAGTGGTTAGGGTCTTGATCAGATTGCAAAAGACTTCTCCAGTCTGCTTTGCCATGTCCTGGGTCTTCCACATGAACCTCGGTGTCTTGATCAATAATTGATAGAGGCTGCAATGAGCCTCGATCTGCTTCAACTATGCCTCAATGTGCCTCATGGAGGCTCATGGCGGTTCATGAAGGAAGAGATCCCCTCCCTGACTGCTTCCCTCCTGATAACGCCTCTTGGAATCACAGCCATTGGAATTACTGGCTGGAAATAAGCCGTTAGTCTCCCCACTAGCAACCAATAGCAACCAATAGTGATCAACCATGGCAAGCATCTTGGAGCAAGCAACTGGAAGCAGAGAGAGCCATGCTTCTGACAACTGTCCATTAAACAACCCTCTCTGGACAGATGCTCCAATTTCACTGATGCTAAATTTCCCCCAAAACCTCTTTTAGAAAATCCTTTACTGCCCCAGCCCAGTTAATGTGATGTCCACTCAGAACTAAAAGACCTTTTCTGATCCCACTCTGCCCATCCCAATGGGATCTCATGATTAATAGCTTTCCCCTGTTTCTTTGTGTGGTTCACTTTGCTCGCTTGTTCTGGCACTGCTCTGATTCACCTCCATTATCAATTGAACTGATATAACAATAGGTGGTCATAGGTATCAATAGGTATAGGAAATGTGATCTGCAAAATGCATGGGCCTCCACTATATCCTAATGGATCGTGTGTTTTCTGTGCTACTTCAATATGGTGAGGGTAACTGACAGTGACAGATTGCTAGTGGTTTCCCCTCCACCAATGACTGAAATGTATCAATTTGTTCACAGCACTGAACCGCGATTCAATAGCCTCATTCCGACGCTTGAATTAACCAGAGCCATCGGTGTTTGTGACAGCCTCGTTGTGAGATTTAATTGTTATTTATGGCTGAGAAAGTCGTAACTGGCTGGGTAGACGGGAAACCCTCATAGAAGGAAGCAGTGCGTCAAACTTAGAAAGGCTTGGTAATTTAGGGGCTAATTGAAAACACTCTGACATTGCAATCAATTGCTCACAGTTACTCTGCCAGTTACTCTGCCAACTAGGCTGTATTTCTGGCATCCAGTTAGCTCCCTGCATCCTTCCTATTCAGTGACAACATGTTTATTCATGAGAATTCTTCAAGATAGTGTTTCTTGGAGGTGTGATATACAAATTCAGTTCCCTCCTAATTAGTTCCTTGAATTACCACCAAGAAGCTGACACAGAGTTGATTAGATTTGAGAGTCTCAGAGAGAGGAGAAATAGCAAATAACATTAACACTCGCTTTAAATACTGGCCCAGTTGGAGCTGCTTATTTGTTTGGCTGAGCAGTTCATTAACTCTTGGGTTGGTTCATCATAGTGTGGGAACAGGGCCAACACTTGCACATTCCTGTCTGGCATGAGAGTCAGGAGACTTTAGGAGAGGGTCTTTAGCTGCTCATCTACCCTCTAATGAGCAGCTACATGACCACAACTGACCTCACAAATCCCCAAGAAATGCCCTTCAGACTGACCCCATCATTGACCCTTAATACTGACCCATGGACTGACCCCTGCGCATCATGTTGTTTCAGGGCAAGCACTGAACGCCCATGGGTGTGTGTGATTATGTGGGATTAATGCTGGCCTAGATAGGAGGTAATCACCCGTTCTGCAGGGTTGTCACTGAGAGGGATTAACCCTTTCCCTCCCTGATCCCTCCCTTCCCACTTTCTACCCAGTCCCCCTTCCCTGTTGCTGAGTCAACTCTATACCTTCACTTTATGTCTTCAACCTTTTACCTATTCCCTTTTCCTACTCTTTCCCTACTCTCATCCCAATTCCTTTTTTCTTCGTGAAATGTATTCATCTCTATCTCTTCTCTCTGTCTCTTACATATTATTTCTTTTTCCCCTTCCCTTCGTTTCGCTCCCCTTCGCTTCCATCTTTCCTCCTCCCCTACCTTGTAAGTCCACAACCTCTCTCTGCCCCTCAATCCTCCCTGCACTGTGTTTGCAGAAGAGATAGCAACAATGGCATGGGCTGACACTGATAGAGCCCCGTGTGATTTAGGAGAGAATCATGACAGTCCAGTTATAGATGCTCATCGGAGGCTCATCTCACCCCCTAAGTGGACCAATCCTCTCAAGTGACCTTATCTCCAGCCCTATTTCATATCGATTAAGTCGACTAGTGTCCAGGGTGCAGTGTTGCTCTGCTCTTCCTTATATGGGAGAGGGCAATTTGATCGTCCTTTTCACCCCCTCCCAACTCTCTTTTATCACTCTTCCGGTTCTATCAGGGAACTGTTCTTGTAATAACACTGAGTGGCTGAGAAATGATAGGATATGATAGATATGATAAACCGCTTTATGCAATGTACATTGTACAGGTGGCAGTACACACTAATCACATTTCCAGCTTTCCTACTTTTTTGATCCTTCCTGTCCTCCCTCCTTCTCCCTCATTCACCTTTCCTCATCTTCACTTTTCCTCTCCTCCCATGATGGGGTGTAAAACACAAACTAAATCACTCACTCCTCTCCTCCCACCTTCCCTCCTTCCTGTATTTCCTCCTTCCTTTCCACGTCCTCATCTTCTTCCCTACTTCCTTCCCTCCTCTCTATAAATTTATCCTTCTCCTTCTCCTCCCCCTCTCGTTCAATTCCCCCTCCCTCCCTTCTCGTTTCTTTTTCCACTTCTCTCCCCCTCCCTCTCTCCCCACGCTTCTCCTTCCTTCTCTCCCCCTCCTTCCCTGCCCCTTCCTTCTCTCATTCCCATCTTCCCCATTTCCCTCCTTCAATCCTTCCCGCATCTTCCCTTCTTCCCCCCTCCTCTCCTCAGATTCACTATCATCCGCAGTGAAGTTGTCACCCATTCGATTAATGCTAATTTCCACATAACTGGGATAACTGTAGATAGTCGTGGATGGTTATGGCTGTCTAATGAGCACAGTTATGCCCTGGAATGAACATTGGGATGCCTTGGTCTTTGAAAGTAGAACAATCCAATAGGAGGCTTTTCAATGGCTCTTGACAATTGCCATTTCCACTGCATTGATTGCTTTGTTTGCCCTCCGCTCGTTCAGATGCCTCAGCCACTGACAGCGGCCAGGAAAGAGTGATTTGGACTGAGAATGATTTGGACTGAGAGTGATTTGGACTTGAATTGAAGCCTGTACAGCTTGTGTTGGTTGCCCCACTTCGGTGGCAGGTGTACTGAGGTGGTTTGGTGCAGAGGCACACATCATCTCTGGTGCAATTTCCGACCCATGAATAAAACATGAAAGAAACATGGACGTAGATATAGGCTATATCTATGTCCTGTAATTATGGCCGTATTTTATTGGATTTATATGTTTCAATAAATCAGATTTGTTTATGATTGGGTTATTAAGTGTTACTTAAAACGTGTGTATACATCACAACTTGTAAGTGGTGCCATTGCTTAATTTCCGACTTTTTATCATTCATCCGTTTCCTTTCCAATGAATACATTTTATTCTAAAATATTATAACATTTATGATTTACTGATACACTTAAACTGGTGCGAAGTCATAATAATTGGCAAACAAGTTTATTGCTTATTTTCTGTGGACTGCAATAAAGCATTTGACATCATTGAAGGTGCAAAAAAGACCTTTGATAATGTTAGACCTCATTGTTATTAATCGCCTCATTGAACATTGCTAAGCGAACGCCCTATTGATGGTGACTCCTTCTTTTCTGTTGCAGATGGGTGGCCTCGTCGGGAGGAAAGGGGGGTGGAGGCAGTGGAGCGTCCAAGTCGTCGGGTGGAGCGTCTGGAGCGTCGTGCGGGGGGTTGAGGAACAGCGTCATCCACAACAATGCCATCATGATGCGATCCAGCATCGTGTCGCAGAACTCGTCTGGCAAAGTTGAAACGAGTGTCATCTCGGAGGAAGTCCCCTTCAATGGAGACTCAGGTAGTGTGGAAACAGTCATTGAAGTTCCTGTGCAAGATTCGTGTGTGTTTGATGATGAGGAGGAGGCGAGGTCGCAGAGTGAGCAGCGAATTGCCCGCCTGGTGGCCTCCCTCTCCCTGTTCGATGGTGAGCGCCATTGTTGTTGTCGTCTGCTTCTGCATTGTTTACATTTTGCTTGTTTACATTTTGTTAACTGTCTAGAAAACTGTCTTGTTTATACCTCTTTTAAATTAGTCATCTTTCCTGGCTGCACTATCTCACCCGTGCTAGATGCTGATCATGACCTGAATTATTTGACTGATATTAAATGTTCGATCCGCCTCGATCTGATGCGAGCCATGCTGCCCAAACAAAGGATCATGTTTCACAACAACGCAGTGGCCATGTTGTGTGCCCCATGCATCAGCTGGTCGTGTTGTTTTCATTCCCAAATATTTGATGCTTCAATCTAATTAAATGACAACCTAATGCATAGCCCCTCACAATCTCATCCTGTAGGCCTGCAATGTGATTTTAGCCATTGTATTCTTTTATTGTCATTTTGGTGCTTCATCTACACATGCTCTCTATTGGATCCAAAATTGGATCCTTTTGGATCCTATTCCACCAATTACTTTGTATGTTTTCTTACTCTCTCACTCTCAGTGTTTTCATGTGTTCTCTGTTGCTTTATATGTCTGTCTTGTCAGTGTAAATGTGCTAGGTAATTGAATATAATTTGGTGTAACTGAATATAATTATGTGTAATTGTCGAAAATTGAATACTAATTGAATATGAGTGTAACTGTATCTTGTAATAACTTACATTTTTGTGTATCTTTTATGTATTCATGTTATTTTATGAAATGACAGGTAAGTCCTTGGTAAAAATGAAATAATATTTACACACAAATGACTTGTAATGAGTGTGAGGTACATAGCTGCACTAATAGGGTAATTAGCGGAATTAACTGTTATTTTCCATAGATGATTTATGTATATGTGATGAAATTGTCTATTTGCCTATATATATAAGAACTACACACGGACTTGTCAAGGTAGTCATCAAATGTTGAAATATTGACAAAAGCAAACTCTCGGTGCTTCTTTTTGAGTGACAAACATAAGTATATTTGCTCGTAAATGTCACGAGTATGTCATACTATGTTTTGACAGTTGTCTGACAGTGTCTCCTAGCTGCTTACCGACCAACTCTTTTGACAAGGTCTCTTGACATGGTCTCTTGACAATGTCTCCAGCATTTGGATATCAAATATTTATACCCAGAGGAAAAACAGTGGCACCTTGTACAATGAAGCTTTTTATCTTTGACGTAAAAAAAAGAAAGAAAAAAAACAGTCCTCGTTTTCCTTCAATGTATTGGGGCCCATAGAAAGTGAAACATAAGGTGCAGTGCTAAATGCCAGACTCCATCAGCTAATATGACAGGCTGTCACTTTGCATAGCTAAATGTCAAGCAGCCCTGAGACTGATGGATGGCACTGCTTTATTCATCCTATGTTTTCTAAGCAGTTGAACATGCTAATCAGGTACATTATGGGGGCTGCTGGAGGCATGGATGTCGGATATTAAGAAAAGTAATATTATTAGTCTCTCCATACTACACAGTGAAGGGTCTGTAAATATCAAACACTTGAAAAAGCCTAATGCATTGTAGCTCATCATATCTCATATATATTTGATGAAGGAGGACCAACTGAAACCTATTTCAGACTGGCTTGCCTTAATTGCTTTTGAATATTCGGAATGTGAAATTGTGAATTCGTTTAATTTACTCAGAGACAGGGATGATCATGATACCGCAATTGAAACTAATGCTATTCGAAGGTTTGAGGGGAGAAAAACATTGCGATCTCTTGAATTGAGCAATTTGCCTCTTTAAGCCCCGCAATGAGTTGGAATTTAATTAGAATTGATGCATGCTAACTGGCTGAACTGAAGCAGCTGAATTGAGGCTTGCTCTGTTGAATTGAAGGCTGCCTTGTTATGCTGATTGCCTTTCGGAGCATGTCACCTATAAATGTCGCGAATGAGCAGCTATTAATTGGAGGGAGATACAGCACAGGCAGGTCTGATGGATCTGATTGGTGGCCCTGATGGGTTGATTGTGAAACAGGACGACAAACATCACATCACTAAGAGGGTACCACCCCCCCCCCCCCCACGTTTTCACAACCCCCCCCCTCCTTCTCTCTCTCATCTGATCATCGATTATGTGATGTGAAGCGAATTCCACGAGATGGTTTATAAAACGTGATGAATAGAGATTTGCATGCGAATTAACCACATTAAAAGAATGACAAATGAACAATGATGAAACTGGCAAAATGCGAGGCACACACAGAGCACTGGGAGAAAATGCCATTCTGGGAGATCTAAACTGTGCTGCAGGCTGTGCTGCTGTTTTTGGCTGTGCAGCTTCTGTTTTTGGCTGTGTAGCTTGTGCTGCATGATGTGCATTTGCTGTTTGTTGGTTGCATATTAAAGACCCACAGACTGTCAGCTTCTATGTTGCTAAGCTGTCATATTCGTCTTGAGAGGTCCCACAAGGGCAAGCATGCAGTATACATTACTCTTAATGATGCAATGATGCAGATATACATGCTGGGATCTGCATATGAGATACTCAATGGATGGTGGGGTAGGATAGCTCAGTTGGTACTGTGATGACTGCCAATCGTTGGTCGTGGGTTCAATACCTGCTCTGGCAGGGTCATCTGGACCTGTGTTGGGTAGCAGTTTCAATCATCCATTACCTCATTTCCACGTCCTCCTCCTGTCCCTATTAGCCTACCAAGTGCATAAATACATGACCTAAAGCCCCAATCATCCAACCATCCTCAATTGAATTGCTATCTCAGTTGCTTCTCCTTGTTGCACTTCTGACGCCAATTAAATCTAACCATGTTTGCCAACCCAGTATGTTTTGGCTCGAGGCTACATAATATTACATGTAGTTATACCTTGGAATGGGTTATTATCAAATTAGAGGCAATTTTGCATCGATCTCATGGGACACTACAGACAAACCGTTTGACTGCAGCACTTTATGATGCAGGGATTACGATTGGCTAAGCCAATTCCTCAGGAGCGTTTAAGTATTTTGGAAGGGATCTGGAGCCGGGAGTCTTGAGTTGGAGTCAGATACTTGAGTCGTAGTCTGGAGTCGGAGTCACTGCTTACATGTATTTATGACTCCTGACTCCAACTCTGACAATGGCGTCATGTACACCCTAAAAATAAGGACGACTTTGGAGTCTAGTCAGAGTCGGTGGTCAGATGTTTTTGGGGGTTAGTCGAGAGTTGGAGGAAGAGTCGAATAACAAAATGTCGGGAGTCGTTTTTGGCGACTCAACGGAGTGGGAGTCAGGGTCACAGTCTAACTTACCACACTCAAAAGGGCTGTTTCGGTTTGTGTATACCTCTTTTGTGGCGCATTAGTGCTGATGGGCGGAAAACACATACTCCCTCTCATTTCCTGGCCCAGTTCTATTTGGTTTATAGAAAGTTTCAGAGGTTGATCTATGAGGATCTATCTGCCTCGGCCTATCTATATTGCAGTAAATTGTGTCGTTAATTATGCATCCAGGATGAGGCTGGTGATGCTGGTATCACTCTCCATATCATCCTTGTGTTTTTTATCTTCTAGTTACTGCTGCTTGGCTGCTTCGTGTCTTTATGACTTAGCTTTAATGGTTACTGCTTCATTGCCAGGAAGACCTACCATAAACGGCTGCCTCCAGCCACCCACAGTGCATCCTCCAATTTTAAAGCCATCCAGTGTATTCTGGTTAGCTAGACAACAAGAGATTGTTTGTTGACTCACTTTAAAAAAGTCAATATCTTTCAGATTGTTGCAATGCATTATTACAGTCAGAGGGTGAGATAATTTTATACAGATTATACAGTTGCTCTTGAAAGAAAGTACACCCCTGAATGATTTGCCATGCATTGGAGTCCATGTAGACTATCTCACGATAATTGCCATAACAGCAATGATACTGCCTGCATCATTGGTACAATACTTGCAGCATACAACTGAAGTTTGCAACTTCAGCTATTTCACTTAACATCAGAGTTCTATTGTAGCATATAAGGTAGATATGGCCCAAATCTTCCCAAAGTACAACCCAAACCATGATATTCCATAATTCCAATGGAGCAGAGGGTGTTCTTGTATTGACTGGAACATCAGGAGGAACTTCACATCTTTACATGACCTGAATTTGGACACAGAAGGGTTGAATTGCATGTCTGTGTTTTACAGGAACCCAACAAAATACCCCAAAAGCTGACTAAACCTATTGAAAAGAACTCCAGAATAAACAAACACCCATGTCGTGCTTTAAAGCTTTCTTGATTTTCTTTTTCTGCAAGTTTAATAGCAGAGGGGGCAATCAACATGTTGGTCGACAATAGGGGAACAAAGCAGCGTGGGGATTGATCGGGAGGGTTCCTGAGACAAACGTGGATCAATGGACAGGGGAACTAGGGCAATATTTGATCTGGCCAAGGGAAGATCTGGGAAATGGCTGAGCTTTTGTTTTTGTCATGCTTTCAGTCCGAGGGGTGATACTGAGATGGTTGCTAGTCAGGTCTACTAACCCTCTAGTGTGCTTCTACCCTCTCAGTGGCTCTCAGCCTGTCCCCAGTCCCCTCTGGCCTCTGTAATGGTTCTCTACTAGTTGTGTTAGTTTTAGGGGGTGAATGGGATCAGAAGGGAAAAGAGATGCAACTGATTGCCCAGCAGTGGGTTAGCATCATGCTCTGACATGCAGGCTCACGAAGCCATTGCAACTCTTTGCCCTGGTCAATCCTCCACTGCAAACAATCCCTGCTGTGCTGTTGTCACAATAGTTGTGTGACGTCATCATGATGTCACAAGACGTGACCTATTTACAAAAGAAGGGATCCACTGTCATAAAGGGACACCCTTTTCCCTCAATGCTACTTTTGACTACAATTCCCGATTCCTGTTACGAATCCTGTTAATATAAGGAGTCCTGTTATACGATTCATCTTTTTGTTGGCTCAGTCAAATGCTATTGAGTTTTTCACAAGTCTGTTTGGTTCTGTTGTTGTCTCTCTGCATGGCCCAGTTCGCCAGCATTTACCTGGATGCAAGGCGGATTCATGTATTCAGGCGAATATCGACTGGCGTGGAAGCCATGTTGTCAACGTGAGAGAAAAACACGTCAGTCAATGGCGGCTTCCACGGTTGGCTTCCACGGTTGGCTTGGGCGAATCAAATGAACAGGGATCTACATCCCGACTGCAAATACCTCTAATGACAATTGATTGCCAACACTTTTTTCCCCACCTCCCTTCGCGGCTTCGCTCTCCTCCTGCCTCTTGGAAACGGTGGGGCAAACAAAGGCGCAAGTGCAAAACATAGTGTGTGTCTACACTCAAGTCCTAATTACCATCGACCGGTCTCCAACATGTGCTAAGCTGCATAGAGGAGGATTCTACGTTTGGCTTTTAGCTTATCTGCTGCATTGCCAGTCTCAGCAGCTCAGCAGCCCAGCACGGGGTTGTTGGAATTCTCAGGCCATTAGGAGCAGACTGAGTGTGTTGGGAAATGTTTTAGAGCTAATTGACTGGTTGAATACCAAACCTGCTATTTTGATCGACAAACTTTGCGAAAAGAAACGTGTAATCAAGAGCTGAAATTGGCAGAACGTCGGGCAGAAAAAGCCTCCGTGTTTACCATCGGCACCGAAAGGTCGCCTCCAATTGCCTTACTCGGGTGGAAGTGTTCTTGCAGCAATTCTGACCCCGCCAGCCTCCTCCTGTCACTTATCTGCTTCAATATGGCGGCACACACACTAGTCCTTTGAAGTCATATCATTGCATAATGGCGATTGTCCCCGGAGACAGGGATCGTGTGTGTTGCCCACAGATTGCAAACTGATCAGCTTGTTTGAGGCACCTCCTCCCGACTCCTCCGGCTCCTTGTTAGATGTTATTCCTGCCTCAGAGAGCCTCGTTGAGCCTGTTGCGCAACTTTACACCAGTCAGTTTTAGCTTTAGCAGGCAGCTTTGGTAGAGCCTGAATCCCAACCATATGTGCAAGCTTGTGCTATAGCCTGAGACCACCTATAGATAGCAGTGTTGTCTCATAATCACCTGTGTTGCACAGTTTCACGGCAACCAATTAAGTGCCACTCCAGTGCTTTTGGTATATTGCTTTGCTTTAGATTAGCCTTGGTTTCAACCAGATTGCTTCATTACAGAGCCTGGATCTTCACCATATGTACAAACCAGTGACAGGACTACCTGTTTGTGCTCACGTCTACCTTATATATAGTGCAACCGCATCTGTTGCTGTATGAGTACCATCCACAGTGCAACCAAGTGCCACTCCAGAGCTCTTGGCAGGTTGCTGTGCCATATTGCTTAGCTATGAAACAGGCAGAATCCTTACCAGGATGATTGGTGTAGAGTATGAATCCCCAACCATATGTGCAAGCCAGTGCCAGGACTAACTGGTTGTACCAATATCCACCTGTGTTGAATACCATCCGCAGTGCAACTAGGTTCGGCTCTTTGTGCTTTTGGGATATTGCAAGACCTCCTAGAAAACCTAGGTTTGAGCATAGATGATATGGCAGCTTCTTCTACAGTGTTTGCCTCTGCAGCCTCTTCTCTACAGTTTCTGCAGCCTCATACCAGCAGTATGTTTTGCTGACCCAATTACGAGGCGTGGGCACACATCTCTGCTCCTGCTGCTCTTTCTTCGCATCACACTTCAACTGCTACCAGTCTGTATCTGCTCTCTATATCTGCTCTGTTCTTTCTTCTGCAACCTCCATATTCTATCCCTCTCCAGTCTCCATAATTGTTTCCTAATGGGCCGTGTTCTTGCATGTTGTTGGGCGATTTAACCCCCTAGAGAAATTGATCAGTTTTGACTGATGAGTTTAATTGATCCGCCCCCAGAATACATTGGAATGATGTGATTAAAATCAGGCTCTTCCGTGTCTTCCTTGATTGCAGCAATTGCAATAGCCTCCTTTTTCTTATTTAAAGTAAGATCTTGCATATTAGTGTCATGCCTTGATCTCCTTCACCAGATTATCTCAGACACTTGTGAATCTGTTGTTGGCAGTTCAACCACATTTCTCCCACTTTCCATCCAATTCCCTCCAATTCTCATCCCATTTCCAGTTCCTTAGCAATCCAAATCTCTCTTCTACCCACAGTTTGGTTTTTCCCTTTCGCATCTTATGAAATGCTATTCAATCGGATTCCAAACATCTTTACATTTGCGTCTAATTCGCCAACATAAAAAGCGGAGATTATCTTTAATGTAGTTTATTTCTGCCAATTCAGCAGACATGTTGGAAAGTATTGAAGTGTTTCATTTGGAGATTTGCGATTCTCACAGACGCCCACTTAGCAGCCTACCAAGCACCATACAGATATTGCAACCAGTTTGAGGACTGCTCTGATTGCTGCTCTGGATGCATTCTAATATCTTCGCATGTACTGCTACACTCCAGCCCCAGCCCCTTTTGCCTGCATTTCTGCCAGCCCTTTTGCCAGGCCTTTTGCCAGCAGCCAGAAATCAATTTGCTGGGGGATTCCAAAGCATGAAATGACAGCAAGGCCCATTGATTTCGCCATCGCCTCAAGAAGCATATTGTGCAGTTGAGTAAACTGCTAAACGGTTTAGAGGAAGAGAGGGGAAGGGAGAGCTGGGAGAGAAGGATTCACTCAAGAAATTCAGTCTCTTTGCTTACTCATCTGATACTCGCTGAAATACTCACTTGCTCACTATTCAGTCAGATGTTCCTGAAATGCTCACTTCTTTCATAGATTGATGCTGACCAGTCACTCAAATCGTCACTGGTCACTCTTTATACTCACTGCTCCCTCAGACATAGAGCTCACAGCTGTTGTTGCTCACTGTTTATTCAGATGACAACTGAAATGCTCACTAAAATGCTCAATATTCTCTATTGTTACACCTCAAATGCAATTCCTCTTCTGTGATTGGTCAGAATGACGTCACATGACAGGGATCAGAAAAGACTGTTGCCCTCTCAGAGGGCATCAGTTCACCGAATTCACATTGAGGCTGACTGCTGATCAAGATGACTGTACAGAAGTTGGTGTTGGAACCACAGATGTTACCTGAACCTTTTTGATCAGATGAAAATGCAAAAGACAATTTGATCCAAGACATTGTTGCAGCTTCAGTTGTTTATTTCAACTGAACTGTGTATTTGTGACCATTGTGACGTCACTGCATTGTGATGTCATAGAGTTGTGCAGTGAGGCTATAAATAGATCATTGATCTTCACAAAATTAAATGACAATAGCACTTGTGGATAGTATCATAAATTTATTTGACTTTTAAATCTGGATGACTACCTGATCAATGTCAAAACAATGATGGAGAAATTTCCTGCCTCTCCAAAGTTATCTTTTTTTTCAGAATTGCATTCAAGGTATAACAAAACAATTATTGACTGTTACTTCGGGCAACAGTGCAATCTGTTTGACCCTCGTGAGTGACAGTCACCTTGCTGTTTCCCTCGGCCTTCGGCCTCGTGAAACAGCAAGGTGACTGTCACTCCCTTGGGTCAAACAGATTGCACTGTTGCCCTCGTATCAGTCAACATTTGTATACTGTTATTCTGATGCTCACTGTTCACTTAAATGCTCACTTTTCACTGAGATGACTATTACTCTTTCACTGCTCACTCTGAATATGAAGCTCACCGCTGATTCAGATGCTCACTGCTCACTGAAATGCTTAATATTCGCTCATGCTCTCTTTTCGCTCATGCTCATGCAAAATTCACTCACTGCTCACTGCTCACTCAATCATCCCGAGCAGCTGAGTCAGATGAAGTGGTGTCTTTTTGCATGGCTTCCCAGCTACCACTTGCTCCATTGGGTTGTGGTTGGCTCCATTTGGCTCTGGCTGTTGGCTCTATTTGGTCCTGGTGGCTCCCAATTGGTTCCTGGTGACTCCTGGTGGCTCCAAGATGACAGTTCTTCCCCCTCATTGAATCAAGGAGTGAGCAATGCAATAAGGCTGAATAAGCTACCGCCGGCTGCCTCCAAGTACATTGCAGAACTGCCATACTTCAGATACTCCCTTTGGTGGGTGGCTGTGGTACATGTAGCCTTTCTGTGCCTGCCATTTCATAGCTAGCATGCAGGATGTCTAGCTAGTGAAGATCTAATGCAGATCTAAAGCCCTTTTTGGATCTTTTTTTCTTTTTGCATCTTCTTGCTACATTTTTAGAACGCAATAAGGCTGCATTATAGCAGCATTAGCTACCTCCCAATAAGCTGTACATTGTAGAACTGCCATACTTCGGACATGCAGTCTTTTTCTGGCTGCTTTTTTCAAAGCCAAAATGTCTTTTGAAGATCTGTAGCAGATCTAGAAGCCTTTCTTAATGAATCTGCTAATGCTGTTCTTGTTATGTTCTTACAGTACAATAAGGTTCGATAAACCACAGAATGTTGTCTTCCAAAAATAGCAGAATTGCTACACAGTGTACTCCAGATATTTTCTTAGCTGTGTAGCTGCAGTACATGTTGTTGGCATATCTGTCTATCTGGTGAAGATCTAGTGTAGATCTGACAGCCCTTTGTGGAATATTTCTCTTTTTGCATCGTCTTGCTATATCCTTAGAAGAACATTTGCCTACCATGGGCCCTTAGTATAGATATGTGATGATTCCTTCTCTCTTAGCAGCTCCTAATGGAATATCTGAGAATATAAGAAGCTTTTCTATCTGCTCACACAGCACAAGACACAACACAGACTGGAATCATGTAAAGTATATGAAGGATTACATGATAAATGGGGCCATTCACCGCAGAGATTGTCAACAATGGAGATATTATCAGGTTTATCATCAGGTTTATTCTGTGCCATATGCAGCCAGTTAAGTGTTCCAGCCAGGCAGAATGCTGCGGCCATTTGCGCATAATGAGATCAGCCTGCATGGTGTTTCTGGGGCAGACTCTGGAGGCAACGTGAAAGCAAATTCAGGCAGCAAATTACCACTTTCAGTTTAGGAGCAGTAAAGGAGGTGATCTGGGTCCTTGGAGCATTGTATGAGACTCAGGATGGTAGTGGCTTACATATAGATCATGTAGATTATCAGGAGATATTGTCCATGGTCCTGGTAATAAGGAGTCATTGGCTTAATTCATTTCCAGGAGTTGCTTTAAAGTACATTTCAGAAATATTCATTTGTAATATTGATCTTTGCTAGTTTCACTCAATTCTCTGGACCCAGTTTAATGATCGCTTCAAGCCAAGATAACAGGAATTTAATGCCACATGTTAGCAGAATGCTATTTTGGTGCCTTGAGAATAAGAACCCGTGATGATTTTCTCGTCCCAGGGTGGTTGAACTTTTCAGAGTTGCTATTTAATGATAAAGTTTGTATTACCTGAGAGTTTTGATATGTCTTATAACTTGGACGTCACATCAATCTGTTGAATTTGTGTTATTGTAACTCTGACATTTAGAAGTCCATATATCATAATAATGATAATATCATTCAATACTGCCATGCTTTGATGTGCCATCTTGATCTTGATTCTCTACGCAGTACCCCAAGCCTGCCAAGCATGACAATTGCGTCTCTGGGTTTCCATTGACTTGTGTGTTGCTCAGAATAGAATCAGTAATCACTTGTTTTGCTTTGGGACTTGGACCAAATTGCCTCTTGTCCTATCTGGGAGATCTCTCTTGACCTTCTCAGAATGCCAATTGAAGTCCTGCAACAATGCAACATTGCTATGGTTAAATGGAATAGCGCAGAATGACATTGAGTATCAGGATTTTGGAGTCGAGTCGGAGTCGTAGAGTAAACGGGATTTGTTGGAGTCAGAGTTACAGTCGAATTACTAAATATGCTGGAGTCAGGAGTCAGATTTCGAGTCTGAAAATCTACTCACCCGACTCCTTGAATGATGAGTCGATGGCATGATCATTATGAATAAGACATTAGAATCATTTTGGGGCTGTGGAGTCGTATAGTCAGAAGTGTACGAGGTTTTTGGCAGAGTCGAGAGTTTGGATGTCGAGTTGAGTAAAAAAAACTTGATAGGGGCAAGAGTCGGAGTCGGAGTCAACATTTTGGTCGGTCAGAGGGGTCAGAGGAGTCTGAGTCATGATCTCAATGACCAACAGCAAAGCCCTGTTGAGCATAGCCATGTTTAGTTGCACTGCAGGAGATGGAATTAAATCGCTGAAGGCTCATTTCTTAAAGAGGAAGGTCATCAGCGAAGCACTGCAGTACTGCCACGCCACCTTTCGTGATCCAGGTGACCTGACAGGTAATTGGTGGATTAATTGCTTGGCTGACAGGTGGCAGTTTAAGGCAAATCAGTGACTTGATATGATTGCAAGAGGAAGGGCCTTGATTCTAATTGGCTCTTGGTGAACTTCACATCCTGTGCAATATTTCTCTTGTGAATGCAATTCCCCTTTGGCCTTATGGTTAGAGTGCTTGTTTGTGCAACAACCAACAGTTATTGGCTTCTCAGGGTGTGCGTTCGAATCCAACCTGAGGCAAGTGAAATATCCCACCCTTTGGAACAGGGAGTACCAGGTGTGGACTCACATCCTTCTCATCCCATCATTATATATATTATTTATTTCACTCCATGTAAAAAATGTACAGGGGTAATACATATACAGTTTATATAGTTACACATAATTATAAATATAATTTATGAAAATCAAAAAGTGGACATAAAGTCCAGCATTGTCTCTATTTCAGAGTCTGTGAATTGATCAAGATTCAATGTCCTCTCTCTGCAGGAAACCAGTTCTCTTATGATATTGGCACGATCTTTCTCTGTTGACGAAATTACAAAGCTCATGTCCATATTTCTTAAAAAGGCCATATTTACACCAATCAGGCCATTGTTTACTAAACTTAAATTGCTTATGTAATTTATTTTTACATTGTCACTTCTTAGCATCGAAGAACACATCAGCTGGCATCTTTGGTATATTTGGTGCTGGATAGGCTTGCACTTCATCAGTTCAGGGAGGAGAGACGATCTAGTAGTGAAGGGAAGATTCCATTATGTCTGCCTCTGGCAGCTGTATATAGGCCTACTCACAAAATCTGAAAGAGCTTCACAACCAGCTGCGTTGAAACATGAGACAATTTCTCCAGTGTATTAGTATTGCATTGCTGTATTTATCCTATTGCATTAGTAACTCCATTTACAGGGTGACACGAGAGGTCCAAGGTGGACACCCCACAGTTGAGATGCAGCTTGAGGAGTCCTGATAACCCTTCCTACTAGTTCCTAGTGGGCTCCTATGATCGAGGGTTAATAGACTGAGGGTACTACTCACGAGTATCAAGGGGAGGGTGATGTGATCAACTCAGGGTCAGCCATGTTGCCATATCAGTCTCCCCATTTAGATCATGTTGGCCTCGATCAAACCCTCTATTCATGACTATTCTGACTGACAGCCATGCCCCTCCTGTCCTGATTGTATTGGGATAGAATCCGTCTCCATTGCTGACTGGAAAGAGATTGGTGCTCAAGAGAGGTTCTGTTGCACTTAGTTGAACCTGGACTCTTTCTTAATACTTGATGATGCTTGTATCGATGATGAGATTGATGGTTGATGAGGCTGAGATTGGGTTATTAAACCTGACCTTTGGTTTATGGCAACTAGTCATGGAAGGTTTACAAGGCTAATTCAGAAATATATAACACGTGATTTTGAGATTCAGACATTTCATGGTTTTACCTGATGAAAATGCCAAAGATAATTACGCCATTGAGGTGTTACAATTAAGTTATGCTAGGTGCATGGTTACACCAAATTACTTTCAGTCTATGGATGTAATTTTACAAATTATTCTTAATTCTGGTATATCTTTTGTTGCCATGAGAGTTTTGCTAAGCTATGAAAATACTATACAGAAATATTTGAATGTACATCGGCTTCTGGATTTGTCGTGAATCTTTTTTGGTTTCTCCAAAATCTAAAGTCGTATCTGCAGTTTCTGCACTGCATCTTTAGTTGTATCTTTAGTATCGATTAGCTGTCATGGAATGCGAAGGTGTTGGGACATGCTTGCCATTGCTGAGCAATCTTTCAATCCCTCAGCCTTTTGGCAGCAGCCTCCTGGCCTTATCAGTTTGGGTTGTGGGTCTTTATTAGGGATGACAGACCATTTCTAATAAATGAACAAAAATAATATTTTTTGATACAGAGGCGTGCACTATGATTTTGTGATGAAGAATCAGCCAAAAAAATGTTTCTAACGTTGAAATAACCTTGCTGTGCTTAATTTAACAACATCAAGTCTAGGCGCTCAGAAGCAAATGAAAACGCCCAACTATAAAAAAATGACACCATGACCATAAATGCCTTCAAA
The DNA here is from genome assembly GCA_026936325.1 of Platynereis dumerilii. Taxonomy (NCBI): domain Eukaryota; kingdom Metazoa; phylum Annelida; class Polychaeta; order Phyllodocida; family Nereididae; genus Platynereis; species Platynereis dumerilii. The sequence goes on along the minus strand of JAPTHN010000089.1, from coordinate 944,804 downwards.
ATCATTTAAGAATTACTTTCTTGTGTTTATTTTAATGCTAGACTGATATACTAACAAGTTAGAGAGGCAAAAATGTGACAGTATCAAAGTCTCATCATCTACAATTGCACAAAGCTTGTAATGTCTATAGCAAAAATACCGGCTTTTTTTATTCAAAAAAGGTTATGACGACGGCTAACATTTGACCTTCGTTTGAATGAGGGGGATTTTCATGAATCTTTATGTGTTTATGGTATTCATAAATTTGAATCGTATAACATGCTAAGAATGATTGGGGGGGGGGGGGGGTAATTACCCTAAAGGGGGTAAATAGCTATAACTCTGATTTACTCGGACGTTGTTTTTTTTTTTGGAGTTTGCAAATTGTTAATATGTTGACTTGGATACATAGTGCAGGTACAATTTTGATATATCTTTGGTAATTTACGCTCATAATCAAGGTTGAAAGGGTCATATTTAGTATTTTTGTGTTTTTAATGGTATATTTGGCAGTTTTTTATGTCTTGTCTTTACATTAACTAGGTAGCCATTCTTGTTTTTAGATAATTTTCCAATGAAATGGGGTGAATGGTTGCAGGGTTAACTTGTGATTGACCTGCCTACCTTAACACTATGGATCTTAATGGATAAAAAATTTTAGTTTTTTAGTAATTCACCGTCTCATGGGTGAAGGACTATAATCATAGTGCCATGAATTGGTTGTTTACTCCAAATTTTGCAAAGGAAAATAGGCCTGTCTTTTGGAATATATATTTTAAAGGCCACAAATTTGTATTGTCATAGCAAAGAATAGTTACATATGCTGAAAAAAAAAACCCACTTTTTTTATAGACTAGAAAAAAAAAATCAGCTCCATTGCTTTTCTGAATATTAACCGTATAGTGATGATGTTTTAACAAGATTGATCTATTCATGAATTAAAAAGGTGTTGTCCCCCTAACTCATTTTTGCTGTGGGAAGCTATTTCACATGAAAGAGTAGCCATTTTTGGAAAGAAATATCCCTAAAATCAAATTTAGCTTGACTTTGAATAGGTGTCTTGATTATGTCATAATGGATTATTTTCGGTAAAAACAACTCTTTTAATCTACAAAAACACTATACTAAGAAATGTATTGATATTTTGGGCAATTTATATTCGCGTACTTAGCGTAACAACAGCTCATAAGAAATTTTGAATCTGTAAGTGGAGTGAGATTGAAGGACAGCCTGTACCTGCCATGGAGTTGGTCCCTGATTAAACAGTTAGTTTCGGTAAAAGTAAACATCCCTGAATTTCTCTTGCAATAGTGCAGTAGTGTCTGAAAAATTCCATTTGGTTCTTAACTATCCTATTCTGTTTTGAAAATTTCATTTTTATGCTCATTTATGTCGTCTGCATGAAAAAAGCTAACAGGTGTCGCCACCGGTGTAGCATCATGCTTGCAGTGCCACACCCAGGGAAAATGACTGAACTATCAGCAGCCTGCTTGTGAGCAGTGATGTGTGAAGTTTATTTGAGGTGTGAAGTTCAAAAGCTGATTGCTATCACTGTACTTAAATAGCATCAATTAATTTAGGCCCAACTGATTGTGTTCTTGTTTATCATTACTATACCTCGACCATGAAAGCAGAGCTGTCATTGGCTGAGAGCTGGTCACATGTCAGTCATTATTTTAGTATATATATTGACCAGGACTATTGCCCTCCAAAATTTGTTTTTTCCGAATTTTTTTTTTTCCGAAAATTTTTTTTTCCAAAATTTTTTTTTTCCGAATTTTTTTTTTTTTCCAATTTTTTTTTTTTTTCCAATTTTTTTTTTTTCCGAAATTTTTTTTCTCCAATTTTTTTTTTGTCCCAATTTTTTTCAACTTTTTTTTCCAAAATTTTTTTTTTTCCGAAATTTGTTTTTTCTAAAATCTTTTTTCCCTAAATGTTTTTTTTCAACATTTTTCTTTCAAAATTTTCCATACATTTGCAATAGTGCAGGAAAATAATAATAATGCTGTTGTGTGAATTAATATCACTCTCACCCTGCGGGCTCGAGTGATATTAATTCACACAACAGCTCGTGATATTGTTACTCAGTGACCCTGACTTGGGTTGTTTTGTTATAATAATACGGTTTCAAAATAAGAACAGTTAATTTGAGCTCCGCGAATCTATGGCATTGCCATCTACATATTAGAAGTTAAAAGAATAACCACCAGGTGTCAGTCTCCATTGCCCTCAACTGGAAGCTGAGGTCAGGTAAAAAACTGGGTTGTGCTTCCTCTCTACGGCCTCTAAAAATTCTGCAAAGGCTACAGAATGTTTAATGAGAATATTGGCTTTCTTCAAATACCAAAATGATGCATGTCTTTTAAATATTCCATTTCCATTCTTACTTCTAAAGTTTTTAATTCAATTTTTTTAATGCAACACATGTAAACACAAGAACAAAATATTGAAAAACAGCAAGCTAATATATCTTAGAAACAGATTCCATCAAATTTCGAAAAGTTCTAAACTGTTTTCAATGCAAAAAAGCCCGTAAAGTGAGACAACTATGAACTGAGATTTTAGGTGTCATTTTTTTCTTCACTAGAAACAAAATTGCGATCAGCTCCACCTAGCAGGTTTTGGCATCCCTATCTTTATTGCATGTGGCACGAACGTTTTACAGCTTAACGACTGCAATTCAGGATTATCTCTCCACGTTGAGGTGGTCATTCTAAATGATTGTATGCAGGTCAACACCATGGCAACACCGTCCACATGTTGAAGGGGAGGTCAGATACGAGACGCTCAGATAGTGCACCCAGCTTAGTAACTGCCACTTGCCACTGAGGATGGTAGTGAAATGGCGATTACTCTGTTCCCAAGTTGTTTTTCACACTTCCTTGTCCTTGGCATCATCTGAGACGTCATAGACTCTTCTTATAGATCACAGTGATGTGTTAGATTAATTTGTTTTCACCTTGGGAATAAAGAGTGATAGAGTTGTGGTTGCTTCTATCTTCAGAGCAGTAATCAACTGAAAGACAGCGCAATTAAGAAGCTGTTTTTCACACCTTTAACTCTCGAGACTAAGTAGATTCACACTCTTTTCTGACTCTGCTGAAGCAAAACAGTTTTTTTTCAGCAAGTCTTTAGTGTAACAAGCAGGACTACTATACAAAAGAGTTCTTAATCTATCAATCAAGCGAGGGACAGTGCAATTAACAGTTGGTGAAACAAGCAGCTACAAGTTGATACACTAGTCCACCAATCTCCTTGTACACTATCCTTTCTGGAAGACAAGAAACTGAAGAGGCGATTGTCTAGGCTCGTAATTGGAAAGTATCCCATCCAATTACGCTGTGTTGTCTCAATTAGCTGCAAAGAACTAATTAGACGATGCAAACAGTTGCAGCTGCTGTTTCTGAGAAATTCTGAGCTTAGTAGTTGTTCTTGTTCTTTCATTTGCTGTCATCTATCCCGGGCTTTCCTGGTAGTTTCCTGGTTATTTCTGGTCTCTCCTGGGTCTATTTCCATCTCTAGGTGTCTCTGCTTGGTGTCCCCTGGTTCCTCCTGGTATCCCCAGGATGTCTTGCTTGTCTCTGGGAGATTTGTTACCCAGTTAGTCATTAGCTGGCTTAGTCATGGAGCAAGCGGCCAGGAGGCATTTCTCTCAATGTGACAGCAAGACTAGATGCTCTCGTTGGTCTGTCATGGCTGCCAAATGCTCATTCACAGAGTGCATCATAGCTTAGACAAGGGGGATGTTAGCTCAGTTGGTAGTGCCCTTGGCTTATGACTGTGTCCTGGTTTCGATTCCAGCTCTAGCCGGGTCACGTGAACATATGTAGGCCAGCAGTATAAACCATCCTGCACCTCATTGTTGTGTCCTCCTGTTCTCATTAGCCTACCAAGTGCATAAATACGGGACTTAACACTCTAAACATTCACCCATCTTTAGTTTAGCTGCAATGCATTGTACATTACTGAGATTCTTGTATATGTTTTTGTTCTACAAGATTGATATAATTATCTCCTTGCAGAGCAACTTCAGTGAACTGCAATGTACATATAGCAAAATATTATATGATCCCCCTTTGGTTTACAGAATCCATTGGGATTCAGTCGATGTCCACTTTGTTTTTCTCTTGCATTTCAATGGGGATTACAATATTGACTTCTTTGATTCCCCTGATCCCTTCTGCTTTGTGGATATCTTGTAGCTTTGTGCTATTTGAGATGGCCACTGTGTCCAGTGAGTCTGTCTTTGGGGCTCTCTTTGACCAGAGTCTGGTTACACACTTCGCACACAGATGACCACCTGTAACCTGACTAACAGTAACTGGACCAGCAGTAACTGGACCAACAGTAACTGCACCTGTAACAGGACCACCTGTCCTTATGCGAGCCCCCTTCCCTTGTCCATCCATCAGGTGCATGTCTTTCATGTTTGTCTCTGTCTGCTGATACAACAATGTGATACGATGCTGGTAACATGTCTCCAAGAAGATCATATCTCAGACTACGACACACAGTGACACAGACTGCACGCACACAACAGTCGCGAGAACACACGCAGGAGCCTGTTAGCATCTGCGTGTGAAGCGTGCTGCTGTTTATGTGTCATTTACTCATCATAATTACAGCAAAAATATACATGGGTTTGCCGGGAATCGAATCTGATGCTATAATTATGTACATTACACACCCATAGTACTGTCAGTGAGTTGGACTCCACGCCCTGCATGGACCTCCTGTAACACTGAAACAGTGACTTGATGCACAGTTATAGATTTGCTGTTGATAACCATATGTCGCAGTGTTATGGAGCCATAAAGGGTATGCGCCCTCAGGTCGTGCCATGAGATATATAAAGGGACATTATCACTTCAAGGGCCAGTGCATTGGGTAGGCGCTTGCCAAGGCTGCTCCCTTCTGCCTGCACATATTTCACGCTTATGCAGCTTTTGCTGTGGTGCATTCCGACTGCAACATTGCCTGGTCACTTTGGGTCAGAGGGGTCAGTCAGAGGGGTCAGTCTGGAGGCAGAAGGGAACATGGGCAGGAGGGGGGAGAGATGGATCGGACGTCAAAGATGCGGACCCAGGGGAAGGGGAAAGCAGAGGGAAGAACAGGGAAGCAGGGGTCTTGGGCCACTCCCCTTTTCTGCTTCCCTTCCTCTTTGCATATACGACATGCTTATGGCGCGTGCAACATGCTTCTAATGGCCACGGGTATGGCACAGGAGCAAAGCGAGCTATATTACAAAATGTCCAGACAGTCCTCCATGGCCCCTACCCACATGGACCGCAGCCGGAGGATGCAATAAGCAACATACAAGGCACACTCATTGCTTCCATGGTGCAGCCGAATTCCATATACACTGGACCCCCCCCCCCCCTCCTCCCCAAGGGACACCGTGATGGCCGCTGCCTGATGCATGGTGCCTGCTCCCCATAGCTTCTCGTTTACTGCCATCAATTATTCACAACTCCATATTCCCCTCGACCTTGTGGGGTCTTCATTGTCCACTGCGATGGTCCGGCTGCTGTCCATTTGGAAAGGAGCGGAGGAAAGAGCAAAGAAAGAACATAAAGAGTAAGGAGCAGGGAAGAGAGCGAGAGACAGAAAGATATGATATGAGAATGACGATACAGATATAGAGAGAGGAGAGCAAGGGCATACAGGGAAGCAGGAGTAGAGTACCAAATAGAGTGAAATGAAGTAAGAAAGGGAGCAAGAGGAGCGAAGCCAGAGCATGTTGAGCAAAGAAAGAGCATGCGGAGCAAGTAAAGCAACAGTTGACCTACATTCAGGGGTCCTCCAACAAAGGTCCACGTGGGTCAGCCACAGAACAGGACCATTAGCTCTTGGTCCCTACAATTGAGATTGAAGAATGCTGCATGCTACACTCTACACATTAAGTGGATTCGCTTGTGCTGCTCCCCTCTCTGTTTATAATGCTCCCGACTTATGCTGTGGAAATGAGGCTGGGCCATGTTGCTGTAATGGCCTTTCAAATGTTCAGCAGGGATGACAGCCTCATAATTTTATGCCTTTTGGAGCAGGGCAGATGACAAGGGCCTTTTTGTGGTGCAGATGCAACCGAAACAAAAAGGGTTGGGGTGCAATGAAAGGCTGGGTTGGTGGAGGGAAGGGAGGGGAGAGGGAGGGGCAGGTTGTCAGCATTCCTCAGAGGCCAAGAGAGGACCAAGGGAGGAGGACCAAGGGAGGAGGACCAAGGGAGGAGGACCAAGGGAGGAGGACCAAGGGAGGAGGACCAAGGGAGGAGGACCAAGGGAGGAGGACCAAGGGAGGAGGACCAAGGGAATGGCAGGGATCCGTGCCCCCTTTTATGTGCTCATTAGTTCTCGCATTGGCACATCACAAGGCATCCCTGGCGATCAATGGATAAATGTGAGGAACAAGTCCCTTCTCCTTCCCATTTAATCTCCCCCATTTCCCATTTTGCTCCGCATTTGCTTCCCATTTGCTCTTTGCCTTTCCAACTCTTCCCAGCAATTAGCCTGGCAAGCACCTGTCCTGACACAACTGCCATTGAGCACTCTGTGAACAGCTTGTCCAAGTGCGTCTCCTTGGTGCACTCCAGTGGACTCCAGTGCGTTTGTTTTCAGAACATTTCAGTGCTTTGGCATCTGACCAGAAATGTCCCTGAAAACAATGGTTGGCAATGAGTTATGCAATCTGGCATTGACCCTCCTCCAGCAATGCCACCAATGCAGCCATCACAATCCTGTATTGCACACAATCCTGTATTGCACACAATCTTGTATTGCACATAATCATGTATTGCACACAATCCTGTATTGCACCCAATCCCTCCTCCCAAAAGATGGAATCTGGTGGAGGCACTTTCCATTACACCGTCCGCTTGTTTTCCATTCTGTTTTTCAATTGTAATACAAACTCCTGGCAGCCTGACCTTGTAAGCCGCAAGAGCAATGCATTAACACGAGCCAATCCCACGGATCCCAGGCACTTGTTAATGGACCCATTTAAGCTGCCTTCACTTAACTGCAACACAATACAAGAGAATACAGAGAATTACAAGCCACAAAAACAAGCAAATGGCCAAGGGGATTGCGAGTGCAGCAACTGGCCATGCAGAACGACTTATCTGGATGGAGGGGGCCGCATCTCTGGTCCTGCAGCAGGAAACGTGCCTGAGAGATGCTCTTCTTGGATGCTGGGCCCGTTTCACCCTGCAGCACCATGCAGCCAGCATCAACCATCATTGCTTTAGCTTTAGCCCCTCTGTCATTGTGCCCTAATCTGCTCGGCTTGATACAGTGGCTGGCGTTAACTTGATAGTGGCCCACTGACCGTTAAATGTACTTATTGGGGATGCGGACTAACTCGCTTGTGAAATCGACTCTCCCTGTTCGACTCCCTGTCCTATCTCACCCCTCCCCTTTACTCTATACTTCTTTTCTTGTACTGTATAAGAACAACTATCGCAAGAAGAACTGTTATAGGTCCTGAGGGGGAACAGAACTAGACTTTTAGAAGGAGGTTATCAGAGAACAAGAGGGACAAATGTATAGCAGCAAGAAGCTCCTCAGGCGGCTGTTTCAGACTGGCTGACTGTAGTCCCACAGCTAGATTCATGTCTGTCTCTCTGTCAGTCTCTCTGTCTCCTTGTCTTCCTGTCTCTTGGTCTCTCTATCTCTCTTGGTCTTCCAGTCTCTAAATCTCTCTACAGGTCTGTCTTTATTTTCTCGGTATCTCCTAAGTCTCATTAGCTCTGCCTCTTGGTCTCTCATTCTCTATCTTTCGGTCTCTATCTCCCTGTCTCTGTCTCTCTGTCTCTATCCCTCAGTCTGCCAGTCTCTTAGCCTATCTGTCTCATTGCCTATCTTTGTCTCTGCCTCTGGTCTCTGCGTCTATATATGCCTCCCATACAGCCTCTCTGTCTCTGTCTGCCTGTAGTCTGTTCATCTGCCCTTCTGCTGCACATTTGTTTGTTGTTGTTGCAGGGCAAGAAGAAGTGGAGCAGAGGGGGAGGCTGCGCAAAGCCCTCAGTCTCAGTCATGTAGAATCAACTTGTTTTTCGCGTGACTGGCTCCTTTAGATTGTGACTGTGAGCTGTTTGCATTGAGGATGAAATATGTTTCACTTTGACATTCCCTTGGGGGATGACTTATAGAGATGGTTGCAGTGGAATTCCTGCATATTGTTTCCTTCTCTCTTTCTTTCTCTTTACATTTCTTTTGATTGCATTTCCTTGTTTCACTTCCTCGTCCATGTTTCATTTCTTGTAGGCCCTACATTGAGCAGCAAAATTAAGTGCACTCGAGCACAATCCAAATATTTCTGAAGCAGTTTAACCAATGAACCATGCATAGTGTGTTTGTTATTCAATTGGACTTCGAAGGATAAAATGGACTAATGTAGTGGAGGCAAAACTTGATGATTGCTTATAGTCAGCTGTCATCTGATAGTTCCATCCTAATTAGGGAATCAACGGACTCTTTAAATACACCATGAGACTGCTCTCCTGTGGTCATAAAATGATCTTTGCATGATGCATTCTCTGTTAAGCAAGGACCACTGTATTTGTCATTTTCTTGTTATCTTATATTAAATTTTCTTCTTACTGTGATTGGTATTCCTGCAGTGCGCGCTATACTCAGCCTGAGCTAGCCTGGGCCACTAATCACATCTTTAGCACAACAATACAGGATGGATAAGAGGGTGGGGGGGGGCATGGGGGCCTTGATCCCTCCTAGTGATGATGGGGGACGTTGGGCGACCCTTTCATCAACAGTAGCCCCTCCATCAATGTTACCCTGCCTCCTTCAGTGCCGTGTCCTCATCAGGACTGAGCTGCATCTGTCTTCATTTCTGGCCATTGCTGTGACCACTGACAGTCCTCTCCGGCCCTTACATGCTCCGACTCTAAATTGCCCTCTGAGGAGTCTGAGAGGAGGACATCACACCAGCAGGCCCTGCAGTCCCAGTTGCCCCAGCATCCCGTCATAGCCAAACCATCCCAGAGCAGCCAGGGGAAAATGAAGTGACTGCAGTGCAGTTACTTTATACTGCAGGGACCTGCCCATCGAACCCTGCCTGCTTTCCCTGTTTTGAGTGTTTTCCCTTCCCGTTTTCCCTGCCTACTCTCCCTGCATGCCTTTGCGTCATTCATGACACATGTGTATGCATAGGGCATTACCCACTCACATCAAGGTGGCAATAAACGTTTGTGTAACTGAATTCATGTTTTCCATTATGGCCCTCGATGTGGCCAGATGCATGTTTTTCATTTATACAGCAATTTATGCAATGGAGATATATCCTAGGCTTGCCCTGTAGGATCCTGTGATTCATATGTCACATAGGCCTACCCTTCCTCCTGTCCCATAAGCTCCCATAGTGGGAATCTGTGGGATGCATGTATTAAGTTGTAGAATAAAATGTGATGTTGTGGACACATTGGAACCCCAACCTTGACCTTTGACCTTGCAAGGTCATCCTGTCCAAAGGCTCCTTTGATCATGTTCCGTCTTTCTCAGACACCCAAGATCCTCCTCTTTGGATAAAAGAGGACTATGACAGGACTGAGAGATCCAAAGAGGCCCAGGGAAGCCCAGAGAGGCCTAGAGAGGCCCAGAGAGGACAGAGAGCAGAATGAGTGGCAGTTACCCCCAGAAGGGCACTGGTTACCCCAAGAGGGTCACAACCAGAGGGTCATGGGATTATACATGGACAATACCTTCCCACAATCCCCTGCAACAGGACTGTCATCACATGACCGTCACGTGACTGGTCACCTGATCCTCTGACGTCCTCAGACGTGAGATGAATGAAAGGGTGCCATCCTGTTACGTCACATTGCACAGCATTGCATAATGGCTGTAATGGCATGCAGCACAAGACATGATCTTCTCAATGCTGATGCGCGGGACACCTTTGAAATGGAGAGGAAGAGGGCCTTAGTCATGTGCATGTCTGATTCTGCATGATATCTGCTGTCTCCAGATCTGCTAGGGCCTCCCACGAAAGTCTCCGGTGACCAAAAGATCCAAGCACATGCCTGTCATGCTGTGAGCCATGCTGTGAGCCATGCTATGAGCCATGCTAGAACATTGCAGTGCCACCCAAGACATTGCTTCATATTTCTGCATTATGAATACTGTATGTGACACTGCACTTATTGTTCCCCCTAGTCCCTGATACTAGTAATAGTCCCCCATCTTTTTTGTGGCTTTGCACCTAAATCCGAACGACCGGATTAGGCGATAAATCCCTGCGGACGCCTGCTCCGTGTCTAATCTTGGCTTGTGCCGTAAGGGGGAGCAATTATGACCTAATTGACCTGATGAGAAGGGCATGTGACGAGGGCCATTCACGGGTTGTTATCAATGCAAAAAGAGGAAAAGAGGGGAGGAGAGGAGGGGGAAGGGCCATTGTCCAAATTGCGACAAATCCCCGCATCCAACAAGGATTAATTATCCATGCAGGCCACGCCCCTAGGGCAGATTTAAGAGGCAAAAATGGACGTTAAATAATTCATAGGGGCAGGGGCATCTTTGGATTAGGGACCTAATTGATGAGAAACAAACAAAGCCTTGCTTAGGGAGGAAGAGAACTTAGAGAGAAGCAGGTTGTTTTGACAACAAGAGATGAGGCTGATGGCAAGATGAACAAGTCAATTGAGAGCATCTTCTTTTGAGAAGGAGTTTCGAGTGATGTCTTATACTTCTTAGATCCCTGATTGATGATGTTAGAATCTAGACCATTACGACATGGATGTATGATTTGAAAGATGGCTCACTCCTGAATGCTCATTCTGAAGGATCACCTCTTTCCATCGTCTAGACTCTCATGCCTTACTCTCGTGCACTTGCGCTGTCGTGGGCCGTCATTTCCCCTTTCACCGTCAGCCATGCTTGCCTGAGTGATGGTCGTGCTCAAGGCATGCGTCGCAGTCTGTCACGCTGGATGTGCGCGAAAGAGCTTCTCGATGATTAATATCTAAGAGTTGTTATGATACAACAAAGACACCCTCGTGCCTAGAAATGCATGCCCTGTGGATGTGAACCCTCTTCTCATTTGTCTGTGTGTCTCTACTTTCTACAGCCTGAAACAGGTGGTCAGGTGGATGAGAAAGTCTCAGCTATGAGAGATGATGCTGAGACAAGGCTGAGACTGAGCAAGCTTAATTTGAGACAATGCTGAGACGTTGTGACTTGTGAGACATTACTGAGACAGAATTATCAGGTATCTGTTTGACTCAATGCATGCAAGGAGGCATTAATCTCTCTTGCTTGTTGACCTTTGCAGAGATCTTCCTGGAGACTCTTAACCTTTGCTGCTGATAACCCCTCGATCTGACAATGGCCAATTGCTGTCAGTGCTGGGGGTCATCCAAGAAAGTAGGTCGCTTGCGTATCTGCTGGCTGACCTGATTTTGAATCATTAGTAGCAAATCAGATTAGTAAGTGATGGAGGGCAGATGCTGATTATTCTGATCTAAAAGAGGATTATTTCAGTTTCTGGATTGAAAAAAACTGGCCATCTTTGACTCTGGTTTGGTTTTGTCTGTGAAAATGCAATTGTTATCATACTACACATATCAACATTGCAGGTCACTGCCACATATAATAGCAAGACCACCTGACTGGCTATTGACAGCCTGGCTTAATGCTGACTTGATACTATCTGCCTTGATTTAGGTGTGATGCGTTTGGCAGCTGTGGATTGGTGGTCAATGCTGGACGGTCAATACAGGACGGCAGCAACCAACACTAACACTCTTACTTCACTGTCAAGCCTCTTGCTTGAGGCATGGTCACATTTCCCTAGTGCTTGCACAGCCTTTGCTTGGCTTTTGCACTGTGTGCTCTAATGTATGACCCGCTGAATAGCCAGAGGCAGACCACTGGTCAGAAGAGAAGGATAGAAGTGACCATGGAGCAATGGACACACTTCTTAACACTTCTTAACATGGTCTAAGTGGAAAGAGAACTCTTGAAGCTGCCTCTTTGGTGACTGCTCCACATGATAGCACTGCCACAGGTCTACCTGAGGACTGATAGCCGAAGGACTTCACTGCTTTACTGCTTTCTGTTCCCTTTCCAAATTGGCAGCAAGAGCACGATCAGGTGTCAGGCAAATAAGGAGGGTGGTGGTAAGAAGTCTAGGAGGAAAGGATGCTAATACAATTGTTAGAATGGTTGTTTATAGTACCTTGTATGGTCTACTGCAAGCAGTGGCAGTCAGCAATTGTATTATCATTCAAGTACAATCCTCTTGCATTTCTGAAACAGTCTTTTGGCAAGTTGCAAGTCACTATAAGTCAGCTATTGGGAGTCGTGCAGTTTGCAATTGGTAGGGCTGGCGGTAGCTCGAGGAGGCTGTCAAGAGAGATGTTGCAGCTACATTGCATTGCTCTTACTGCCACTTAGGAAATTCAGCAAGTCTTTTTACCTCTTTCTGGCTGACATTGGCTGGTCTACTGGCTTGGAGTGGGTAAGCATGACTGACACAGTGTTGCGCAGACCACTTAGTGTGTTTCAATGCTCGATGGCAGCCTTAGTCATTTGGAGAATGTACTCAGAATAGAAATGTGCTTGATAGTATTGCTTCCATGTACGTGATGCAGGATGATAGAGCAGGAGGTAACAAAACTGTCCATAGCCCAGTGAAACTGTTCATCATTAGCCACCAGGCTTCTGCATTAGGTGAATTTCCCATAATGTATCAAAACATTCATTCTGTTAAATTATTTGCTAGGGAATGAATTTGATTTATTTCCTAGATCCTCTTGATCCAAGATTGATAATTTCATTCCAGATCATTTTAGCGTGGGTGTATGATTTGAAAGATGGCTTCACTTTTGAATGCTCTCTCTGAAGGATCACTTATTTCTGGCATCTAGACTTCTCATTCTCACGTCTTGCTCTTGTGCGCTTTTCCTGTCATGGGCATGTCATTTCTTTCACCGGCAACCATACCTGCCTGAGTGATGGCCATGCTTGAAACATGCATTACAGTATGGCTCATTCTGATGTGCACACAAAATAGTTCTGCTCAATGATTAATATGATATGATACAACAAAGAAATCGTAGTGTCTAGAAATGCATACCTTCCATAGCTTCCCTGAAAAGCTTACACACAGAACCCTTTTCTCATTTGTCTGTGTGTCTCTACTCTCTTCAGCCTGAAACAGGTGGTCAGGTGAATGAGCAAGTCTCAATGCTGAGATTGAGCTGGGAGACAAAGCTGAGACACCGTAAGACATTTTTGATACTCAGTTATTAGTAGGCTCAGCTCTATGCAGACAAACACACATTAATCTCCTTGCTTGTTAACCTTTACAGAGATTTCCCGGTAACTCTTATATTAGCCGTTGTCACAGAAAACCTCCCAATCTGACACTGGATTATTATTGGTGGTCATCTCATTGAGAAAGTAGGTCAGATATTTGACTGATGCTGGTTGTACTGATGCAAAAAATATTAGGCCATTTCAGTTTCTATGATTTAAAAAAAGTAGTTGATATTCTACTTCAGGACAGGATGACTTTACAATGTCATAAAGGGTGCACGGGGTGCTTGGAAGCACCTAAATGGTTCTTACATATAAAAACCTTCAGGGTGCAACAGTTACTGTGTATGAGGAGGTGCTTCAGGTCAGTGCCACAGTAGGCAAGGCCATCTGACTATTGACAGCTTGGCTTTACCCTGACCCTGGACTCTTGGTCTGACTGGAGATGTATCTGCCCTGATCTTGGTGGGTCAATGCTGGGTGGCCACCAGTACTCCTGCTTCACTGCCAAGCCTCTTGCTTGAGGCATGGTCACTTTCCCTCAGACCTTGTATATCCTCAGCGCTGTTTTTGGATGGCCTGCTCCAATATATGACCTGCTGAATAGCCAGAGGCAGACCACTGGTCAGAAGTGAAAGATAGAAGTGACCACAGAGAAATGGACACACTTCTTAACACTTCTTAACATGGTCTAAGTGGAAGGAGAGCTCTTGAAGCTGCCTCCTTGGTGACTGCTCCACTTGATAGCACTGCCATTGCACTGCCATGTATTCACAGGACTACCATGAGATTCTGCCGTTGGCTCCCACAGAATTGGCAACAGGAGCACGATCAGGTGTCAGGCAAATAAGGATGGCAGTGGTGCTAGGGAAAAGGAGGGAAGGAGGCTCATTCAATTGTCAGATTGGGCGCTTCTTCAATTCTGTGTGAGGCTCATCTTCATCTGTTGGCAGTAGGAAATGTTTTCAGTTGTTCCTTTGCAATATGATTGTGTGGTTGTGCAGTTGGTTCAAGTTTAAGAAATAGCAAGTTGCAGGTAGTCAGTAAGTCAGCAATTGGACTCCATGTAGTTAATAATACAAATTGGCAGCAAGCCTGGTTGTAGCTTGAGGAGGCTGACACAAGACCAGTTGCAGCTTCATTGCATTGCTATTACTGCCACTTAAAAGGCGGTTGGTGCACAAGCATGACTGACAGAGTGTTGCACAAGTCCAACTTCTGTTTTGATGGTTGAGGCTTGAAGGTGGCCGCAGGCAATGCTGGATGTGCTTACATGCGCTGGATGGAATATGGCGTAGCATTGCTAGTACTGGAGGTAGTACCACAAGGGACTAGAAGGGATGTGCTCAATGCTGGTGTTGTGCTGCATGCTCTGTTGTTGCTCTCCGTGCAACACTGTGTCCCTGGAGAAGGTCTGGTCCTTGTTCAATGTAAGGTCATGTGATGTGTTGTAGTAGATGGAATGTTGTATGATGAGACTGTTCGTCATTTTAAAAAAGAACCATACATGTGCATCAGCAGCGTTACCCAAACTATGCGGTGTACATCGTTCTTGGATAGAAAAGTATAGTTTGATAAATGTCTTAAGACCTACTTGATGATATTAGATTCTTGATCGTAAGGAATAAGTGAGTGCACATAGCCTGTCATGGGCCACCATTTCCCCTTTACCATCAACCCTGCTTGCCTGAGTGATGATTATGCTCAAGAAATGCATTGCCGTCTGTCACACTGGATGTGCAGTACACATGCACAATGATTAATATCTAAGAGTTATTATTATGATGCAACACAGACACCCTGGTGCCTTGAAATGCATGTCCCAATACTACCTTAAGATACTGTTGTGTCCCCCTTCTTATTTCTCTGATCTTTAAATTTATTGAATGACTCAGATATTCCAAAGGTTTGCCTGATGAGGAGTCTGATCTTGCATAATTAGCAAAAATTGATGGTTGCCTTATACTGGAGGCCCTGATACGAAAGACTGTTCTGGGTAAAAGGATATAAGTTGGCGGTTTGCATTAATGCAAAATAATGGCAAAGCTGTCTGAATGGCTATCGACATCGTGGCTTTACTCTGACTAGTGATATGTCTGCCTTGATTTTGGTGTCATGTGCTTTGCTGCTGGGAATCGGTAGGTCAATGCTGGATGGTCAGTGGGGATGGCTACCAAGGCTCTTGCATCTCCATCAAAGCCCTTGCTTGAGGCATGGTCACTTTCCCTCAGCCCTTGTACAGCTTTCGTTCAGCTTGCTCTAATGTACGACCCGCTGAATAGCCAGAGGCAGACCACTGGTCAGAAGAGAAGGATAGAAGTGACCGTGGAGCAATGGACACACTTCTTAACACTTCTTAACATGGTCTAAGTGGAAGGAGAGCTCTTGAAGCTGCCTCCTTGGTGACTGCTCCACTTGATAGCACTGCCTTAGACTACCATAGCATTAACATACACGTAGGACTGTTCTCGGCAGCTCTGCTGTTGCCTCCCTCGGCAAATTGGCAGCAAGAGCACGATCAGGTGTCAGGCAAATAAGGAGGGTGGTGGTGCTGGGGACAAGGAGGGAAGGAGGCTAATGCAATTGTTAGAATGGGGGCGTCCACCTCTGTATGTTATATTAGCTTGGCTGGTTGCAGTTGTGTGGTTGTTCAATTCAACTGCAATCCACTTCCGATTCTGCAGTCAGCGCAAGTTGCTAGCCACCAGCCAGTAGCCAGTCATGGGAATACATTAAGTCAGTGGTTGCCAGTGATGCAGTTTGCGATTGGTGGCAGGCTAGTGGAGGCAGGCTATTGGTGGCAGGCTATTGGTGGCAGGCTTGGCAGTTGGCAGTAGCTTGAGGAGGCTGTCAAGAGGGACCTTGCTGCTACATTGCATTGCTATTACTGCCACTTAAAAACTCACCAAGTCTCTCTAGCTTTTCTTGATTTGCCTTTTGGCTGACGGTGAACAGGAATGACTGACACACTGTTGCACGAGTCTGGGGTTATGTTTTGATGGTTGAGGCTTGATGGTAGCCTTGGGCAATGCTGAATATGCTTACATGTGCCTTGTGGACTTCAGTGTACTGTTGCTGGAACCAGAGTAGAGGTTCCGCCATAAGGATACCACAAGGGACTAGAAGGGATGTGCTCAATGCTGGTGTTGTGCTGCATGCCCTGTTGTTGCTCTCCGTGCAACGCTGTGTCCCTGGAGAAGGTCTGGTCCTTGTTCAATGTAAGGTCATGTTGTGTGTTGCAGATGAAATGCTGTATGATGAAACCGTTCATCATTAACCACCAGACACATGCATCGGCAGAATCAGCCGCATCACCCATACCGTATGATGGCTTTCATGCTATCAATGTTTACTTATGTCTAGTCCATGTGATCATCCCCATGAATAACCTTGCCTCCAGTTGTTTTATGTGACATTAGCAGAGACACTATATGAGTTTATCACACCATCCCGATATTCCTGGGGGAAATGGCTGTCCCTCTGCATACGAAGCTTTGCATCGGCTTATCCGCTATCGGGAGAGGAAGGCAGATAATATGCAGATACATGGGATAGAGTGAGCAGCTCAGAGCAGGAGAGGACATGGCTCAGAAATAGTGGGATGGAGATGGGATAGAGAGGAGGATGAGGAGGAGAGGTGATGCAGGGCATGCAGGCAGATGATGCCACATTTGATGCCTCAGCAATGATGCCTCCCTCAGCAGATGCCACCTCCTCCCTCAGGCCTCTGCTCCCAGGACCTCTTCACAGCTTCATTACCCATCAGGCTATGCGCCATCATCCGGGTAACATCTTGCTAGTCTGCCCAGTGGCGCCACCACCCGTCGCTTTCATCGATCAGGTCCTAGACGTCTCCTGTCCTCTCAGCTGCAAATATTTGTCGGAGGTCTCTGAGCTGAAAGGGCTTCGGCCAACAGTTGTTTTGTTTCCCAAAGTCACCGAGGAAGTCTTCTGTGCAAACAGCTGATCGGCCGACAGAAGGCTTCCTATGGGTCTCCTGTGGGGCCTGCAATGAGCCAGCGATGGCCCCAAATGGAGCACCATGGGCCACCGATGAAGCATTATCCCGGTGCCAAAGCAAATTTTCGCAGCCCAAAAGCTGTTGCGGACCATGCCAACTCGCGTCTGGCGTTAGGCCAATGGTTGGTCTCCTCGCGGCCATAGGTGACAGTAATTCGCGGTGACTATGGGATTTCACGCTCACTGCCTCCTCATTCGATTGGGGCTGGGCCTTGCTGGGGTGCTACTGCCCTTTTCCCTTGAACTGTCTCTCCCAATGCCCCGGGGCTGCCCAAGTTGGCGCCTTAGCATCCCTCAATGGAGGAGTGAATGTGTTTATCACACCTTGGATAGCATTGCCAGCTGCTAATGGCTCCCACTTCTATTGACCAAATAATCATTGACAACATTACCTGTGAAATAAGTGTGAAATAATACTAATCTATATATTTTTTCTTTGTGTATATTGAATAGGTGGTGCTAAATGAAATGTGATAGTGATGGTGAAAACAGGAGGCAGTTGATACTGCAATAAATCTCACCCAATAAAAAGTTACTGATTTGTATTGTTTTATATTTTCAGGCATCAGCAATGAATCTCCGGAGACCCACAGCTCAGCCGAGCACCACCTTCACCTGCATGGGGCAGGGGTGTTACGGGGGCCCCACCAGGCCCATCTCCTTGCCCTGCCTGCCCCCTCCCCTCCTGCTTCCCCTGCTGTCACCAAGGGATCCGGAAGCAGGAATGGGGACGCCGAGGATCACCCTATTATCAACCAGACTGAGATGGACGCCCTCATCAGGTAAGCCATTTACATGCTTTAAATGTAATGCAATTGTAGTTCTGTGCAGAGCTTTGCAGGTCTGGATATTATAAGAGCTCTGAAGGTCCAGCTTTCCTTATTGTCAAGTCTACATCTTAGTATGAGGTCCTACAAAATCATAAATTTAAATTCCAAATACCATCTTCTAAAACCAACATATTCAAATTCAGCTTTTTCCCACGCACCATCCGCTCCTGGAATAACGTACCTGCCAGCATTGCTGAGAGTCCCAACTTACCATCTTTTAAACAGGGGCTCAGCAAACTTAAAAACATACCATAACCAAACAAAAATTTTTTTTTTTTTTCATTGTATTTATTTGTTTATTTCATACTGTCACCTCTTCATCTTTTAACTATCACTTTTTCCTCCTCTACACCTGCATCCAAGCGAGCTCAAGGGAGGCATAATGGTCAAGCTTGACCACGCCCCCTAAACTACATAGACATAGACATAGACAAAAGAATACAAACTTTAAGCTATAGTATATTGGTCATGTCGTTTTATGAAAGTTTATCAAATCTAAAATCATTAATATGAAGTCAGTTCTCTTGCAAAACCGTCATGGATACTAAATATGTGAATCTATATTTCATGAGGTCATGATATTTTACAGAATGTGATCTGTTTCTACTGCAAAGGTTTGATCATAAACAATCAAAGGACAAGTATAGGCCAGGGACTGAGGTCTGCCTTCAGTTATATCCATAGTTCACCTTAGAGACTAATAGACGGTTGTCCTCCACAGCAGGCCTCCTGTATATTTCATAACTAACAATAGGTGCTCCCTGGGCAGTGCTTGATAGAAGGGCTATGGTCTATACTTACTTTGCCTTTTGCTGTTATGTCATGGCAGCAAAGCGAATCAGAGGGGCAAGGCAGAGTCAAATCAGAATGAAATCAGAATGGAATCAGAATAGAATCAGGGGGACTTTGATGTAGTTTTCACAAAGGAGACAAAAACTACAGGGTGGTCTGTTCTGACTCCGAATTGACTTCTGCTTTCCAATCGAAAACGCCCGACCTCACGCAATCTCCTTATTCCTAATGTATTATTCACCTTTATTCAGCCTCATTCTGGTTTATTCGGCTATTGTTGGCTGCTTTATTGTTAGATCCCATGCTGGGTAACAAATTAAACTTGCAAACTACTCCAAAGATGAAGTCACTGGCGTTGATGTCTTGCAATTAGAATCCATTCTCGTTTGAGAAAATGTCTTTATGCTTAAGTAATTTTCCTATTACTTGGGAGAAATGCATTTTCAACCTGATGAATTCCAACAATTGCTGTTGAAAATGTTAAATTGTGAAGAAAAAAATCAATGTCAACTGTTAAAATTCAAATTGTTGCAATTGAATCCCTGTGGTGCCCTACACTCCAAGCTTATTATAAGGTGGATAGAGATGGAGTATTTCTGGTTTTAGCTGGTTTTACAGAAGGCATAATAACATTGGGCAACATGATTAACCAGTTGCAGAAGGAAACACCTTTTTAGGTAGAACAATCGTCAGTGACCTGTGCCTTTGATGTTGTCTCACCTGTCAGGTGATTTACGTCGTGGCCCTTTGATCTTGTGCCGCCCTACAGGTGGTCATCAGAACTACAAATCTCTCTCTGATCAGCCCAGTTCCAATTGGTGTATTTCTATTGATCACTTTTTACCAAATGGAATGCAGATTACTAAGATTTGTTGCCCCAGTGTTAATGTCTTATTTATATCTAAGGTCCATGACTACCTTTGCTTATATAACAAGTCCTTGTGTATTGCCAGGTATTACATAAATCTTTACATAATAAGCTGATAAATATTTATCTATGCAATATTTCTTGAGTTTTCCACCTTTTTACAATCGCATTCCGTTGTTTGCCTACCTTGATTTAGACCACAAGCAACAGCCTCATAAAAATGCCCATAAAACCTTCAAGTTTTGATTATGTTCTCAGGTTTATAACCACAGGGCGGCACAGGTGATCAAGTCTTTTTGTCAGGTATAATGCCTTTTTCCTGAATTCGTGTTAAAGGTCTTTCCCATATTTCTAAATCACTGCTGTTTGTAATTCGAATTCCTTGTCATGTAATTACAGGTTTGAGTTACATCAGATATATGGAGTCTAGTTAATTTCAAGGGGTCGATGCTTTTCTGTGATAACGACACGTGAACCTTGTTGCATCAAATTTGTGACTTGGCCAATACGAGAGCTGTCAGTCCTGAGTCATTTTGAGGTCTTTTAAGTTGCAAAATGCTAAGAAACATCTGAGGGATTTGACATTACAAGAAAACCTTTTGTACAGAATTGTAGCACTTTTTATGGAGACTTCATTTCGTGTGTTGAATATAAAGATCATTGCTTTGCACTGCAGCCTGTCTGTAGTTAGTAATAAGCCAATTAATGATACATCAGACAATCTTCAGATGTGTAATTATAGCTCTGAGCACACAGACACAAGCCTGTTGCATTACTGAGCCCATGATCTTGATTAAGTTGATATCCTGATACTGTAATTTCCCTGTGTGCTTTTTATTGGCAATGATAGATGCTATGCAGTTATTACACGAAATATGCCATAACTATGATAAAAAGTGGCAGGGTGAAATGCCATGAGAGCAGAGGGTAACTCGTATCACCCCCAACATCAAGTTGGATCATGTTACCTCCAAATCTTAATTTACCCTGATTTGTGGAGGAAAGAGGAGGTTTGGGGGTGTTGCTGCATCATAGGGCATACATGTTACTCATTGGCTACACAAGAAAAGTATAGAAAAGCTTTCACATTTGTAGTATCTATTGCTCTCCTAATCACTGGGTCTATCTCATATTTGAAACAACGTGTAATCTCGTGGTCTGTAGTCACTCTCGTGAGTTGCGAGACTTGAACAGGAATGTACCTCTTGATACACAGTGCTCACCTTCCTGCATTCAGCGAATGTCAGTGTCTTCGGACAATAAATGGACGGGTTTACTATAACTTTGGACCTGATAGCCACATCAGTACATTGGAAGAACTAATTCCAAATGTGACTGATAAAGCAGCCATGGACATGTCAAAAACTAAAGTAAAAACTCCAAAGAAAAGAGGAACTGCTTCTCGAAAACGAGGGTTGAAATATACTCCACAAAAAGGTGGGAATCGC
This sequence comes from Platynereis dumerilii, assembly GCA_026936325.1. Taxonomy (NCBI): domain Eukaryota; kingdom Metazoa; phylum Annelida; class Polychaeta; order Phyllodocida; family Nereididae; genus Platynereis; species Platynereis dumerilii. The sequence goes on along the minus strand of JAPTHN010000089.1, from coordinate 923,596 downwards.
AAGAAGAATTTAACTTCTACACCAAAAGAATAATTCAAACGTCCTCACATACAGTAGTGATGTCTTCGTTTTTATGATGACCATCATTTAATCTAATTGTTTGACATTATTGCTTTAATCTGGGTCAGATTATTCTGGAATTAATTTTTTGTAATAATACATGTAATATTGCAATAACTTGCAAATTACATAATCAGCAGAATGGTATTACACTTGCATACAGTTAGCAGCATAAGTGAATACACCTCTTTCAAAATAAAAATGGTGCTTTCAGGTTTCTCCTTAGGCATAATAGATTTATTTCTCTATATATATGTATACTGGGTTATAATGTGGAGTGGTACACTAATTTATGCTGCTCGCTGTATGTGTACACATATTATAATGACCCTTAGCCTCTGATAATGAAGCTTATCAGTGCAAGATACATAAAAGGTCATATTTGGCTGTCACACCTTCAATGTAGCAACATTTAACATGACCAAGCAAAGAGAGAATTCTGGAGCATGATGTAGCTGTTAAGTCCATGAGATGTTTTTTTAAATGATATTTAAAACTGATATGATTTGTTCTGTGTTTACCTGCACAAGCAGTTGATTAGATTCACGCCTGAAACGTTTTTAAAATTCATTGTCTTGTCACCTTTTGTTGATCTGAGTATTTAATTGTTTCTTTGTTGTTGGCATAAGCTGTGTTGGCTGGATACTGTTAGAGTCTGCAGAATTTGCTTTGAAATAACGCTGGCACTCTATTCCCAGAATAACCAGGCATATAAAATCTGCAGTATCCCCATGCAATCTGTGTGATGATGAAAATATTGCTTGATGTATGATGATGAAAATATTGCCTGATATATATCCATATTTCTGATAATTCTATCCAAGTCAAGTTTTTAAGGTGTTTGGACTGAGCATCAGTCCTGTTGTATTACCTGAGATAGAGGTTCATGCAATGATACAAGCTACGACTTGATGATAATATTATATATGTATCTTGTATGTATGTAATGGCAGTACTCCATGGAGTACTTGTAATGTATAATATATATATCTATATATTCCAAACTACAAAGGTTAATTTCACTCACTGGAAGCTTTCATACTTCTCTGAATGACTTCACCAGCCTTCTGATAGGTGATTGGCGAGTATGGTAAATTTTATTTGATTGGATGCATTGAAAATGAGCCAGAACTGTATAAATTATTAGCAAATGTTTTTTAACATTATTATTATACATAGAAATGTTGCAAATTTAATAAAATGCATTTGTTTATTAGATTTAGTTATGTATAATGCTACATTTGTCAGTGGGAATTTTATTGTTGTTGTTTTTTTGTGTGAATTGTATACAATTATGTTTGTTTGTTATTACATGCCTTACTTGTTTTCTATGTAATATAAACATATATTTTTATATATAAACCTAAACATGATAGATTTTCCAATAAACTACCTATATTGTCAAGCTCAACACTTTTACATTTTGTTTTATGATATATGTTTTTCCCCCGTGCACTTCTCAGCTGCTAAAAACAGGGACAAATTGTTTTCTGAGCAAGGTAATTTAAGGTTCAGAAGGCTGCAACTGGTACTTCGTAACTGTATCTGGAGACTGGAAACCCACACGTGTTTGTGGTTAGGTAATGTGTCAACAACTGTCATCTCTGCATTTAGTGGGGCTATTAAATTAACCCATGAAGACAGATAAGGAAGGGGGTAGAACAAAGCTGTGTGCAGGATTTCCCTGGACTGTACTAGCATTCTAGAGTTGTCTGCTAATTGTTCAGCAAACCAGCTCAAAATTACAAGTTGTCAAGTTGAGGCTCATGGCATTCTGATGATTGATTTATCCATTTGTTGTCCTCGTTTTTTGAGTGATGTTAAAAGCTCAAGACACCCAACCTGTCCTGTGTCACCACATTACTTTTTCAACATTAGCTGAATTGTTATTTTACTATTTGCAAAATGGCTTAATAATTTTTTTCTTGTTGTTATGCAAACCTGTTTACTTGTATCCTCTGTAGGTCTGAGAACCTTTTTAAGTTCCTCATATTGTTGTGTACACACAAGAGTCTGCAGTGTGTCATATCTTGACATTTGTTTAGCACAAAATGTCATATATTGGAAAAAGGGGAGAAGTTATATGGGAAAGCAGAGATGTCAGTGCAGCACCTTTGAGAATTGAGGGCTGTACCTTCGTGGCAGCAGGCTGTGCACTTCACACGAGAAGGGCCTGAGGGTATATTGAAAAGAGGTTGTGGTGGACTCCAGAATGCAACATAAGACCTTATCAAGAGAAGGGCATGTCCCACGAGAACTCTCAGGTCTTGGTGCTATACTTTTTTCTCAAGCAAAATGATTCCTAAGAAACTGGAAGCAAGCACACTTGAACTGGCTTATAAAAACACTGTAAATGTGAAAATATTGCAACTATTCTTATGGGGTCAAAATAAATCATTGGATTCTCACGAGTTGTTGAACTTGAATTATTGCAAGTTACTGCCATTCTTATGAGGACCTTTGATTATTATCAGTTATTCAGCTTTTTTCAATAATTCCAAGTGCTTCTACAGGGTGGAAGTCTCTTTACCTGTGTCCAAATAAGAGTCCACAACTATCCATTATCCAAACATTTTTATCTAGCCATCTCCCTTCTGGTGTCACCCAACACAGCTCTTGTATTGTGTTGTCAGTTATTGTGATTCTTGAGTGTCTCTATTCACTTTGTTGCACAAACCCAAGTTTCAATTTAGCCCATTTCCTCAGCGGGTGTTTCTAGTCTTGACAGATATTAGCCTGCAGTGACACCCTCAGTGGCCAAGGGTGCTTGAGATCCACTTGAGTTGTCCTTGAGAACATTTTAAGGACCTTTAAGAACCGAGAGGCACCCCAGGCCCTTGTGAACAGCCAACGTCCAATTTGGGTTGACATATCCTGGTCTGTGGGTTGTGTTCCTGTATAGAAGCAATAGATTGCAATGGTAATTGAAGGAGATGCTGAAAAAAGGTCCACAGTGATGATGCAAAAGTCTACTCTACATAATGCCACAAGCATGCAGAACACCCGAAGAGATACTAATTAACCAAAAAAAAAAAGTTTAGGCATGAGATATGTGTGGTCAGTTGATTCATATTTTAAGGTTAATTGATGTGGGATAAGGGCTTACAATTGAGCTGTGGTCAATGTCATTGGCAAGCATTTGTCCAACGTTGTGCATGCATAAGCACCATGCTTTCAAATGTAGAGAAATGCAGACTGAAGCTAGACATGTTTGTGGTTAGCCTCTTGTCACATCCAGTTGAATTTCTTTTAAACACTTTTTACACACACACTGCAGCCATTACTCTTCCAAGTACTTAGTGTTGGTGAAAAAGTAGACAGCTTTAAGAGTATTTACACTTGCAAAAGGAGTCACTTCTCACTGAGCTATCTTGATCTCTGTCTTTCGGAGCTCTTTCCCCATCACTGATAATCAAATGGCTCGTATATTTCATCCATTTTACTTGCATTTTGCTCCTAAAAAAAGATGTAAAAGGGTCTCCACAGAGCTCTAAGGACTTTCAGATTTGTGGCTGTCAAGAGGCTTACACTCTCACACAGGTAATTGCAGTTTTGGAGGTTTTCACGCTGAAGTTGCTAGGAATTTGACTCCTTAATTTGATCATGACCTCTTGTTGTTGGCCCCACGTTATGGCCCTGTGTTATGGCCCTGTGCTGTGGCCCTGTGTCATGGCCTATAATGCCATGGCAGAGTGTTGTGCACTTGGAGTGACAGCCAATACTTTTATCAGATCAAGAGGCTTTATGCACCTCAACTCAACTGTGCTGCTCAAGCCTGAAATGTAAGGTGAAGTGTGGGACTTATGTGTGACTGGCTGCCTTTAAACGTGCTCATGGCTGTGTTATGCTCTTGTGCTCTGACTGCATTATACCAAGCAAGGGCACCTCCCCTCAGATGTCCTGCTTGTCTGCGTTTACCGTTCTGCAAATATGTTTGCAATGACCAAGGTTGTCCACTTGTGGATCACAGCAGTCCAACACCTGACGTGCCCTGGGTGTCAATGACCAGGTAAACAGCATGATTCACAATTCCAGCCATTCTATGGCCATTTAGAGCAATTCTGAGCCAATACATTGTACAGGAATGCATTGGAAGTTGTTGGAACATGAAGGAATTTCAATGAGGTAAATAAAGAGAATGAAATATCCATGAAAGATTTGCCACAATAAATCAGCCCTAACCAGAAGGTGCCTCAAATGGAAGACGCACAAAAGGCCAGGAAATGCTGACGGTTTCCAGGCTGTGTTATTTAAAGTGGAAAGAAACGTCTTTTATGCCAAGTTTTTCCATCGTTCTGTTTGGAATTGTCGACGACTTTAAAGGGCCCCATTTCCTGCAGGAAGTTGGCTCCGAGGGAGGCACAAATTAGGGACACACCGGCCTCCGTCTCTATCTCTTCTTGGTTCCTGTCGGCTGCTTGCTTCTTAGGTTCATTGTATAGCTTCTTTTGGTAGTTTCTTTTGGTAACTCCTTTTGGTTGTTATTATTGGCTGCTTCTATTGGCTGCTTCTATTGGCTGTTTCTTTTGGTTGTTTCTTTTGCCTGTTTCTACAGGACTCCTTTACCAAGCAATACACTGCAGCTGTCTTCCTATTGGTGTCCTCCTCGCTTCCTGTTTCTGTACTTCCGGTTCCCATTTACTTCCGGTTCCCCTTCTTCTCCTTCCTGCTTTATGTACATCATTACCAACCCTTCCATATTGTCTCCTCCTGTTTAATGTCCATGCAGCCTCGGTCCCTTTGATGTGTGTATGTTAGGTACACGTGTTATTATAATAAAAGTGTTAGATGAGTGTGTTGGGTGCAGTAATGTTGTGTAATTGCGTTTGTAAACATGCTGCTGTTTTGCCCTGTGTTTTACGCTACCCATGAAGCATACACATAGGGCCACATAACTATGGATGCGTCATTCTGCATGAATATTAGTTGTGATGGATTAAGGGCCTGCATCCCTGTGGAATCCCCATATTTATGTGTGCATCATGATACTCATGAGTCTCATGTGATGCTACAAGTTAGATATGCTGCTGATACCAGAATGAGTGGAGGGAGGAGCTGTATAGGTAGGGGGAGGGCTTGTTGTCTGAGGGTTAAGAGTGTCTGGTAACCCCACTGGTGTTGCCCTGTATCAGCCCTCCTGGAAGCCCCTAGAAGCCCCTGGAAATTAAAAAGAGTTATAAGCATTCCACAACAGTTGCTCATACAAGTATTAAGTGTCATCTCAAGTTATCTTGATATTTATTTGTGGGAATGCATTCCCTGATGAAAGTCACTTCTGATTTGGGAGTACTCTGCATCTCCTCATCCAGTTGGACTTCAAAGCTTTTCTGGATGTTATCATTCTGGAGTTGGTCTGGATCTTAACATCAATCTCAAGCTTGTTATTGATGTACATAATTAGATTACATCTGCTTATGAGTGCTCTAATGTTAACATAAAATGAAGTATGTCTTTGACTAAAAAAGAAGCATACTGTTTATAATGTTTATACCACGGTATCTGTAGCAATAACAACTCCAATGCTTAGAGAGCACTGTAGAAGGCATTGAAAAAGCCATTCAATCTGTATCATAGGAATCCAAAGGAGTTTGTATAAACTGAATATTATGAAAACATGAAAGAAGGTGTTCCTGATTTCATGCTTATATAAGACCACTTTGAGCTGCCACCTTTCTGAGGTCCTCTCTTATTCTTGCTTTCTTGAGGCTTCTCCTGCTTGAAGGAATCATAACACTAGAAGTGAAATGGCTGTGAAATGCCTTTGGAGGCTTGATATTAAATTTATGCAGTCAATTTCTTGATATGACACCCTTGACCTGTTGGCTTGCCTAACATATTTTTCTCCTTTGATATTCTGTTGCCTTCCCACCAGACCAGTGAACCATATAGGCCAACTATGTCATATTCCAATGATATTCCTATATGATAGGCTGCGTGGGCCTGCCCTTCATTATGCGGCCCTATCATTCCTCTCTATACAGACTATCAAAAAATATTCAAAATAATCCTTTTTAGGACCTTTTGATATGCTCTTTTTATGAGACATTCATCATTGCCAGCTAAAGATATATATGAACACTGATGAAATGAGGAGAATATCCAGAAAAAGGAAAAATAAGAAAAAGCGAAGCTCTATTTCTTGCAGCATTCCTTTGTGGAGCTGTCACGAGCTGCTTCTCGGCTCTTTTTTCATCTCCCAATTTGCAAACGTCCATAATTGCCTGTTGAACTCCGTTTGCAAATATGACAGAAATTGCTCTGTGCACAGTGCATGGAATTTTAATCAGATTATGACGTTCCACGTCTTTCTTATAAATGCCAAATCGCATTACTGAATAGCTGGAGCGGTGTGGATGTCTTAAAGCCTCTGTTTGAAATATTATATGATCATCATATTAGAATTTCACCACCCATTCCATCAGCTCATTCTCCTGCTCATTTCTATGCCTATTTGTATGGTGGTGCTATAGCCTCCCTGATCCTGGTATCATCCTACCCATTACTTAAAAACTATTTGATAGTCTCCTATTCATAGAGTATTCAGTCTGAAACGACCCCTAATCCAGCTGGACTATGGTGTTGTTGATCATATAACCTGAAATGTGTTGAGAGAAAACAGCCTGGAAATGCTTTAATATGAAGCTGTTGATGAGCTTCCACAGCCCTGATGGATGGCTCTGCTGCTTCTAATATTCTGGCCCAAGCAGCAAGCTGGTTGCAGCCTGGTGGAGCTGGGCAGAGTGATGCAAAGTGGTATGGGGGATTGATGGTGGTTTGGTGCTAATGTGCTCCTTATATGAAACTACTCCGTGGTACTCTGGAGGCTACTGCAGAATATTGCCATCAACTGCAGCTGACGACTTATAAAGAACCTACAGAGAACCTACACTCCTGCAGAGAACCTTCAGAGAACTTCCAGAGAACCTATATGTTTCGGAGACTCTGCAGGACATGCCCAGGACTCCAGGTCCTTGCTGATTGTATTGTTGCAGCCTGGGTACTTCGTATGTAGCCAGGACACAATACAAACTAGAGCAGGAAGCCACAATGGGAACTAGTCTGGTGTGTCTGGTGTGCTGGATGCTGGACAATGCAATATGTAACTATGGGAGCAGGTTTGGAGTCTGGCGTAAATATTAATTTGGAGGCAATGAAAAGGAAGCCCACAATACTGAGTGACAATAGGACCAGGGGACTGAGCATACAGGACAGCTGAGGAAGCAACCAGGGTGCATAAGGCCAGGCTATTCAATAAGTTTCCATCCGGACTCCGCCGAGTCTATGTTCTGTTTTCATCCGGAGCCAATTTTTTTCTGTTCCCTTTTTGGAGAACAAGTGACTGTCATTCCTCCTCAGTACTATGGCAGTAGCTTGAGCAGTGACAGAGGATTTTGGCTGCAACATAAAGCTCCTCTTAGTTCTTCCTCATTTTTGCTAGTCTTGTCTTTTCCAAGCCTCTAACTGCCAAAAGTCTCCAAACTTCAACCCTCTCTCCAGTCTGTCCCTCAGCCCCTCTCAGTTTTTCAGTCCTTCCTAATCTTTGCTTGTCTACTGCCTTTTGCAGGCCTCTAACCGCCATAAGGCTCCAAACCCATAGAAATACAAACCTTCAGCTCTAGTCTGCTGTCCATAGCATCCCCAATTGCAACCCTGCCTGCTGCAAAGCTCAGTCTCCTGTCTTTTTCAAATCACGTTGTTCTCTGGCAGACTCATTTGTCTGCCTCCATGCTCCACTAGCCTTTATGGCGGGTGTTGTTAGGGGAGACTTATGAGCTGGTCGTTTGCTGCCTCCTCTTGCAATTTGGTGGCTTGGTAGCTGCCTGCCATCACTTGCTGGTGCTGGCTAACAATATGGAGTCACTGGTGTCAAGCACTATTTGCTCAAAAACACATGCTCTTGTGCATGCCTCTAAAGAACCTGTGCCAAATTTATAGTGACAGAAGGCAGTTGTCAGTTGGACATTTAAGCTGCTGGTAATTTCAAATTTGGACTTTTGGAGTCTCAAAAAAAAATAATGTATAAAATGGAGTTATCAATTTGTTTACATGATGATTCAGATATTGATATATACCTCTCTTCTTGGCCTCCAGATCCTTGTAGAGCCATGTAGATCCAGGATAACCATTCGTCCCAATTAAACCCTTGTTAAGGCGTGGCCCATGTGTGGTCTGTGCATGCACCACTGCCCCGGAAGCACTTGTGCCTTCCCTGAATGTCATTGTTTTCAGAATTGTCGTTGTGACACTTATGAGAAACCAATCAATGTCTTGTCAATGGGACTGTTCTCTCATGATCCTTGATTTACCATACTGTTTTGTTTTTGACCCATGCAGTAGTTTTCCTCAATGTTTTTGTCTTTTTCACTGCCATTGCTTACCTAACACATACACATGCACTATCCCAGCTTGCAGGCCTGCAATACCATAGACCTATCAGATTCCTGCAACCCTCCTTATGCAGCATTGGTGGGCATGCCTCCCACCCTACAGCCACACACCACAGCCACATTATAGCCAAACCAGAGCCAGGAAACTTTCTCCAGCCAGAATGTCTCTGCTCTAAACTTTTTGCAGAAACTTGCTGATCGATTTCTGAGAGAAAGTTTTGTTGAAATCATGTTGGTGCTGATGAGCTGAGGGTCTCAAAAGCAGCCTCAGCCACCATTGTGTGTCCCCAAAAAGACTGATGATAGTACTATTGTAACTGCAAATAATATGTTGGGTAGCTGCTTTGCAAATCAAGACATTACTCTGTCCCTATATAGTTCTTGGTGAATTGCTATATGTCGTGTTTAAAGAACCAAAGACAAAAGAGCTCACTAAGAAACTGGAGTAATTCATTTTGTTTGAGATTTACTCTTGGAAGTAAACATTAGAAATTTCACAATAGATATTGAACCTATATATGCATAACAAGAAGCAATGGTAAGAAAAGCAAAAGCTACCTCTTTATCAGGGCAGTTGTAGACATAAAACTGAAGAGGAAGATGTAGGTCTTTTCTTCTAGTTGTAAAAAGAAATTGGGTCATTACAGCAAGTGATAACTGTTGCAATAATGAAGTGCGGTTCTCTTGTGTCCCTGCAGGGCAATTACGCAACATCCACACCCCTTCCCCCTTGGCCTCCAGATCCTTGTAGAGCCATGTAGATCCAGGATAACCATCCATCCCAATTAAACCCTTGTTAAGGCGTGGCCCTCTTGTGCTCTGCGCATGCGCCACTCCCCCGGAAGCGCTGGTGTCGTCCCTGAATGGTTGTCCTGGAGCTTCCTGGAGCTTCCCGGGGACCAGCGCATAATCCGCCGTCTTAATGAAGGATTGCAATTAAAGCAGGCGGCAGGGGGAAGTGTGTTCTTTCCAAGAACAAGAAAATGATTCCATGGAAGTGTTATGTGTGGAGAGAGGCTGGCTTCTGGTTACAAGGAGCTAAATGACTTCTACTGCTAATTCCATGTTGCTGCTGCTGCTGCTGCCATGGAGATGATGAACCAGAAAACACATCTTTCTTGGGCTGCCATGGTGTCGATGGAACTGCAACTCAAAACGAAATTGCCACCGTAATTGCCTGCACGGAGTAAGCTGTTTACCATGCTAAGATTACTGGTTAAATTTAGCTTGAAATGACTCTTGCTATTTAATTATGGTGGATCGATGGAACAAGAAGTAAATGCTATGAATTTAAGCATCGGAGAATCATGTTGGGTTCCTTTAAGAGAGTCTTGTTGTTCTAGACTCTCTCACAGACTCAGAGAAATTGTAGCCTAAGCATGTTAGGTGGCTCTGCAAGCCTGTGCATTGTGCAAGTATAGGCCTACAGCAGCAAGGACACCAGCACTGTTACCCTGAGCAGGAAGCTAATCAAGTGATTATAAGAGGCGACTAATGGCAGTGTGGCAAATGCTCTTGGGCCTCCCTGCTACAGCTGAGGGCCACGACTGGCCATATGTCTGAGTAGCCAGATGCCTTGGTAGCCAGATGCCTGAGCAGCTTCAGCAGCCAAGGATAAGCTCATCCGCTTCATCCATCTATCTTCTTTGCCCTGGCCTTCTTATCTTCTTTTTTCATTTTCTCTTTTTGTCCAAGACCTCCAAGGACATCTACAACAAATGGCCAGTGGTCATCCTTGGTCATCCTTGGTCATCCTTGGTCATCCTTGGTCATCCTTGGTCATCCTTGGTCATCCTTTGCTCATCCTTTGCTCATCTGGTTGTTATCCTGTGGTCCCCTCTGGCCAGTCTCTCCCAGATAAACCCTTGCACAATTTATCAACCAATGCCATATGTCATATTGTGATATACGTATACACTCTGTCATACATTATACAGTGACATATCGCATGGTGCAGAGCACAGAACAGTAGTAAACGTGGCACCCACCAGACAAGACCAGTGTGTTCAGAGTTGTACCACTGCCAATGTTGCCAATGTAAGACAGCAATGCAAGAAAATTGAATGCATTTCCCTGCCTGCCTCCTCCATAATCATGCAAAGACTGGAACTTGAGAGTACAATGGCAGGGGGAGGCATGCAGCTGGGTAATTAGGAATGATGACACTGCATCCTGCCTTATCCTTTCCTATCCTTCCCCAGAGCCAGCAATAAGTGATTTCTCTTCTTTTGCCTGCTGGCTGTGCAGTTATATATAGCCCAGGTCTTAAATAATCCCAAATTATCTGGCTGTTTTTAAAGATGTTCATTTCATGTCCCATTCCATTCACAAATTGACATTTACGACATTCCTCGTTCCATCTCTGATGTCATTATGACGTCACACTAGGACATTCCACAAAACACAAAAAGAATCATTCTGTTTGCACTGATGTGGTCAATGACACACTTCCTGGAATTGGTCATCCGCAGGGGAAAGTAGTCCCTGAAATAGACTCTTCTTATTGGCTTGCCCTTGAGACGATCCACTTCTTTATGACGTCACAATGGCCGTCTTAATTGCCCATAAAGTGACCTGCAATTGGAGCAGCAGCCTGGAACTCTAGTCTCGGATATCACCTTTCTCTCTCGAGATCTCCCGCGAGAATGAGAAGCAAGTCATGTGACCAGAGGAATGGCCTTTGACGGGTCATGCGATTGTTGCGGTGTTCCACTGGTGTCCCCCTCTGGCCAGGCAATTCAATGCTCCACTTAGTGGCTTGCTTTCACTTGCTTCTAGTGCTGCCCATAATACTGCCAGATGCTTTTGCACTAGAAGCATTTTGCCACTGAATGATTTTGCCTTTTACCACAGAATGCTTTTGAGCCATTTTTGTGCTTCTCTGTTTTCATGATACTGAAGAATAGTTCTTCCAAAAGTTCACCTGTCTGATTTTATCATCATTTCATCTTGACATAGGCCTAAACTGCAATATCAATTTCAAGAAATATAGGCCAACCTAAGTTGCCATAATTTAGCATCTGTCTATATATAGCACTTCATAGTACAGGTGCTTAAATGACTTGCCCCAACCAATTAATTGTCCCTTTGCCAAGTAGGCTAAATTTATCTGACTCTAGAGGCTATAATATTATTTATAGTAGGCCTATTCTTTCACTCTCGAGTGACATGGGAGTGGCTGAGGCTTATGCCTGAATGACTTTGTCTGTTACCTGTTGCAATTAGGGTTCATGGGCACAACTTGGGTGTTGGCTGACTGTTGTGGGTGACACCAGACCACCTTGCTTGATGCCATACTGCGACCCTCCTCCGACTTCATGGTGACCTCTCCCTGTCATTTGTCAGCAGTCATTGTCACACACAATGGTCACTGGAGGCTGAACAATAGAGGACAATGGGAGCGCGTGGGGTCACGTGACCTGTGCATTTTGAGGGCGAGGCTGTCAGCAGCAATGGCTCAATCTGCCTCCAACCAAGGAGAGTTCTTCCTGTCGCAGTTCAGCGACACCTACCGGAGGCCAGACATGACAAGAGCAGCCAATCACAGTCATCTGCTGGCTGGGAGACCTTTTTGTCCTCTGAGACTTCTGCTCTTTTCTTAGACTTCTGCTCTGCTAGCTCAGATTGTGTTCTAGTGCATTGTCTGGGGCCACATTGTCATAGGATTGTCACAGGATTGCAAGAACATCACCTCAGCATTTCAACTGCCTCCTGGAGCTTCTGCCTTGTCACATTGTCTTGTGAGATTCCCTCCCTCCCCTAGGCAACCCAATCAGCCTGTCTCAGCTTGTCGCAGCCTGTTTCAGCCTGATCTGTCTTGTTTGACTTGAAAATATCATCTTTCCTTCAAGACCACCAGAAATGTGAAAAGACACAAGTTGATTAACATCTTGGTTTGATTTTGCATTTCAAAGGTTGATTAAACTTTTATGGACCTCAACGCGTGGGCAGAAAGCTAATCACTTAGAGCGAGGGCAATTTGATTTCGGAATTGCGTGGAACAGACCCGGGGCTTAGAAACTTTTCGGCTGTTTATGTTAAAGGGCGTTTTTCCAGTTCACATGTGAGTTGAACTTTTGTCTTGGCTCAAACACACCCATGATTGGGGCCATTGCGAACATCTCCGCTGATTTGCGCTCTTCTCTGAACTCTTTTTCACTTTCCCATTACGATTGTGATTTCCACATTTGAAATTCAGCCTTCATTTTGATCCACCCAACATCGTCATGCCACTGCAAGGCAGGCCATTGCTGTTGTGTTGTTTGAGGTGGAATCTGTTGCTCCAGGGCGGATCATTCTTAACAGCTTCTGACGCCTGTTGCAGATGCCACCGCCATGGGAGGGTTAACCCGCAGATGAGAGTTCAATAACCCAACCTGCTCCAGTTGCCAGCTGAGTTGCCAGTTGCTTCAGCAGTTGTTGTTCTGGTTGTCACTCCAGTTGTTGCTAACTTGCTACTCCAGTTGTTGCTCTGGTTGCTACTCCAGTTGTTGCTCAAGCAGTTGCTTCTTTGTTTGCTCCAGTTGTTGCTCTATATATAGATGTTACTCAAGCTGGTGCTCTGGTTGTTACTCCAATTGCTACTCCAGTTTTTGCTCCGGTTGTTGCTACGGTTTTGCTCCGGTTGTTGCTCCGGCTGTTGCTTCGGTTGTTGCTTCGGTTGTTGCGTCGGTTGTTGCTCTGGTTGTTGCTCCACTTGCCGCTATTCAGTCTGTTGTCCATGTTGTTGCAATTGTTAGATATGGGAGGCCACTAACAGCCCAATGCCGTGAGAGTAGCCATTAAGCATAGGATTAAACACAGCTCCTTGCAACAGCCCTTTCCTGCTAGATGGGCCTCCTCATGGGCTGCTTGAATTCTGCATGTTTACTGCATTTAGCCCCAGCATGTGGCAAACTAGTGTCAGCTTGAATAACGATCAGAAAACTCCACACAATGATCTTGCTTTGGTAATATTATCGTTGGTCATTTGGCTGGGGTGTTTGTTGTTGAATTCGACTTGATGCATATTGGCCAAGTTCCCGCAAGAAGGCAATCGCTAGAGTTGCACAATGAGTTTGGCCGCGGAGCAGATGCGGAGGATCGGATGACACAAAGGCCCTTTTGATGGGAATGTGCTCTTCTGCATTTGCATGAACAAATGAACGGGTCTCCCAATCAGCACAGTCTGGGCCGGGCCAATAGCAGGGCAATAGCAGGCTAGTGGCAGGACGATGAGTAGTCACTGAAGGGTTGTTAGCCAAAATAATACAGTACAGGCCACCGATCCTACTCCTGTTCAAAGCTTGTTGATCCAACTTCCTCTTCGGGTCACGAGTTCAGAACACACCCCTTTCCTGGCCTCTGGTTACAGCCCAACCAAGTTGAACCACCCCATCCTACCCTCGTACCACCCCAAGCACAGGCCACCTATTTGCTGAAGGCACGCGCCCTTGTTTGAAGATGAGATTGAATATTCAGATTAGTCGAATGTTCAGACAAAATGCTCAGACAAAAAGGCATAAAGGAGCATGGGATTTTGTGCACAAGCCGAGTAATCCCTTCTAGCAATATTCCCATGTCATTCCTCTGGCCAGCAGACTCGGGAGTAGAGGCAAACCAGGGAAGCAAGCGAAAGGAGAAAGCCACAGTCTCATCAGCAAGCTATACCAGAAAGATATGTTCACAAGAACGAGACACTGTGCATTGTAGCATAAACCACAAAAGCTGGACACAGGAACAAGCCACATTAGCTGGCTACTAGATCAGTTACCGAAGCTAGCAACATAAGCAAGACACAGAAGCAAGACACAGAAGCACTGTCAGAAGATAGACAAAGAAGCAAGCCACGTTAGCTAGCCACACAGACAATGAACAGAAGACACAGTTGCAGACCTTATACACAGAAGCTGTAGCCACAGAAGCTGGACACAGAAGACATGGTAGAAAGCCTAGGAACTGAGCTACAAGCCAAGTATAACGAGCCACAGTAGCAAGCCACAGAAGCAAGCCACAGAAGCAAGCCAAAGTAGCAAGTATAACGAGCCACAGAAGCAAGCCACTGAAGCAAGCCACAGAAGCAAGCCACAGAAGCAAGCCAAAGTAGCAAGCCACAGTAGCAAGCCACAGGAGCAAGCCACAGTAGCAAGCCACAGTAGCAAGCCACAGTAGCAAGCCACAGTAGCAAGCCACAGTAGCAAGCCACAGTAGCAAGCCACAGTAGCAAGCCACAGTAGCAAGCCACAGTAGCAAGCCAAATTATTTAGCAAGTCACAATATTTAGCAAGCCACTGAAGGAAGCCGCAGTAGCAAGCCACAGTAGCAAGCCACAGTAGCAAGCCACAGTAGCAAGCCACAGTAGCAAGCCACAGTAGCAAGCCACAGTAGCAAGCCACAGTAGCAAGCCACAGTATAGCAAGCCACAGTATAGCAAGCCACAGTATAACGAGCCACAGTAGCAAGCCACATTAGCGAGGCAAAAAGGCAATAGCAGGTTGCAGCAGGCAGTTAGAAAGTCATTGGGATTCACCCTTGCTCTTTGCTCCCACAACTGATAACTCCATCTCTTCTCCATCCTCCTTCATCTCTTTCCATATTTTCCTGGATATAATCACATGGCGGCCACAATTTTCCTCTTGGATTTATCAGTTGTGAGTAGTGAGGATTCTCTTGTACATCTTATGAGCCCTTAGTATATCTGTCTGGAGAACATAGGCCTGATACCAAATCTTGTTTAGAGATATATTTCACCAGTAATTATACGCTTGGTCTGAAAGGGGAGCTCTGGCAAGCAGCAAGACTTCTGTCAAGTTCTGTGAAAGCCTGAATCCGACAGAAACTGAGCCGACACAGGTCTAGTGCACAGTTAGCTGCATTGGCTGCCAGAGAAAAGTAGAAAAGGTTGAAAAGTAGAAAAGCAAGTAAAAGTAAAAAGGTAAAAAGGGGAATTAGAGGCGGTGTCAGATGCAGCAGTCGGATTGCTGTTTGTCCCCTGGTCCCTGGGTGCCTCATTGGCTGGTTCTCTGCTCTTGGGCTGTGTAGACTGATTCAGGCTGATGTAACAGTGATGTTAGCTGTTGCTGGGTGATGTCAGCTGGTGCTGGCTAATTTTGACTGTTGTTGGGTGTTGCTGCTGATGTTAGCTGTTTTGGCTGATGTTAGCTTTGTGGTCGATGTCAGCGTTTTCTGGTTGTTGTTGGCTGTTGCTTGCTATTGTTGGCTGTTTCTGGCTGATGTTAGCCGTGGTTGACTTATGTTAGCTCTTGTTGGTTGATGTTAGGTGTTGCTGGCTGTTGTTAGACTTCAGAATACCAGCTGCTGCAGACTGATGTGAGGTTGTTGTGGTTTATGTGCGGCCACTAAGACTGATGTTTGGTGTTCCTCGCTGATGCCACACGTTGTTCATGTGCAAAATGGGGTCACACAGGGAGTGGGTGGCAGAGGAAACAGCAAGGCCTGAAAAACAAGACATTGAGAAGTGGAATAGAATAGAATAGAATAGAATAGAATAGAATAGAATAAAAAGGAGCAAGAATTAAACGACATTGCGAAGTGCAAATGTGCAATGGAATATATAATGACTGAAAATGATATAGGATACTAAGATATGTCGTCCTATTCTAATTACTTTATTTCACTTCCCTATTGTGTGTTTCTTTTTGGCCTCTCTCATTGCTTAAAATGCTTTCGCTAGTGGGGCAACTAGAATTTTCTCTGCTTAAACGTCTATAATAGCAATGGTTTAAGCAGCTAAATGCTACTACTAGCAATGGCTTTCAACCAGGGATGGCTTAATTTCTTCCAGCCTTCGTGGAAGACACTCGGCTCCCAGAATTGGCCCTGTTGCTTTTAAACGACTCTGGCTAATTCCACAAGTGCCTGCTGATTGTCTGAGCCCCTTGTCACAGATCTGGGAGATTGTCTCAGATTGTCAGACGCTCCACTAAAGCTGATTTGAGCTGATTGGAGGTAATTGTGGATTCGGTTCAAGCTGGGGTTAATGGTCGGATTGAGAATGCCACTATATTTTCTTGGTTCTTGGTTTATTAGTTCCAAATAGTAGCAGGAAATAGTGTTCTTTTACTCACAGACTTAGAAAAAATGGACAGCTGAAACGTATATGGCAGCTCTGAACAACACACACATTTCTATAATTGGTAGCATACACTTTTCATGAATTTGACATGAAATATGTCATGTGATATGTGTACTTCATGATGGTTGTTAATGTTGTTTTTGATGGTGTAGTTGTCTGACATGTGTTGCTCTAATGAAAGTGAATTTTATCCAGTCACATGAGAATTACCTTGTTCTTTTTTTTCTGGGTGGTTAAACGTTTGGCCATACTGTTTTCTCCTTGGGTGTGCAATTATATGATGTTGCATATATAGTTTGATGTCTGTTTTATATCTTGGTCTACACTGAAATGTAGTAGCCTGGACTGTGGCTTAATCTACTGTTGACTTAAGCGAGTCGTTTGTGGCTGTGTGGCTGTGTATATTGCAGCGAATATTGGGAGTTAAGGGGTTGTTTCTAGTCCCCTAGGGCACCCCCCCCCCCCGGTGCTCCTCATCATCTATTCCCCTCACATCTCCGTCCGCCTGTGTCCAGCCTCTGTGTCCATTCTCTTGTCCTGTTCTCTTGTCCTTTTGGTCTGATCTTTCTACTGATTATGCAACTCTCGGGACACTCCAGTGGGCAGCCAATTCGGTCTGGATGCAAGTCCAAATGGAGAGCAACTTCAGTCCAGTCCAAATATGAAGTCCAGTTGTTGTTGGAACCCAATTGTTGTAGCAGCTCAACTGTTGTTGGAATCCAGTTATTTATATCAAGTTCAACTGATGTAGAAGTTCAACTGTTGTTGCACATGAGCCGCTGTTGCAGATGACCTGCTGTAGCAGATGAGCTGTTGTTGCAGATGAGCTGTTGTCGCAGATAAAATATTGTTGCTGATCAAGTTTGCTTTCAATTAAACTGTTGTTGAAAATCTAATAGTGTTGCAATCTTACTGTAAGTTGTTGCTATCCAACTGTTTTTGTAACCCAACTGTTGTTACAGCTCAGCTGTTGTTGTAGATCCATTGTTGTTGTTGGGATCTAACTGTTGTTGCAGTTGTGAGTTCAGCCGATGGCCATCGCCATGTCCCCTGCTTCTTCCAACTGCAGTGTCCTTTGCTGTGGCGGCCACCCCTCTTGCCTCTCCAAGGACCAACCATCAAAACAATCACAGTTTCTTAAGTCTCCTCGAGATAGCAGGAGATAGTAGATATATAGCAAAACCACTGATGCAAGAATAGATAAGAGATAGGACCAATGCAATTTCAAAGATCCAGGGGATGCAGTTTGCAAGTTGGCTGGTAGTATTGCAAATACATTGGCCTATAAATGACTGTTTTTCCTACAAATGCTGTTGGATATTCACTGTGTAGTGTGTCCTGAATGCAAGAGTTGCAAAAGTCAGATATTGAGCAGATATTCCGACTGCATTCTCTGTGAAATAATTCTAATATCTCTAACATCATATCACATTTCTCAAGACTCCATAATCCCTTTCTTGTGTTTATCCTTGAAGGAGTCCGCATGAGTTATTGTTGACAATGAATGTTGAGTTAGAATGAATCACAGGATTAAACCCCCCGGTGTGCTGGTGTGGAAAACTAGGCCAAGCATTAGGACCAGGGGATGGTGATTTCTGTGCTGACTCCTTCTTGGTTGATGGAAGAGGCCCACCAGACCGAGTAGAGTGTTGTTGCAAGGCAATGGTGGAAGGAGACCAAACAAGCACAAATAAACAGGAGTTGGGGGCTAGATTGCAGTTGGCCATGTTGGGACTTCCCTGCTGCTATAACAGACCACAGAAGGAGAAGGGGAAATAGGGCCAAAAGGGCCAAGAGGGCCAAAGAGAGTGATTCCAAAAGTCAGAAACAGAGAAAATCCAAAGCCGGGGGCAGGAAGCAGTGGACCGGAAGGAACTAACGTTTGTCTGGCGTCACACACCAGGCTCAGAACAAAAACCAGTAGAGGGACCAGTCATGCATTAGAAGCCAGAACCAGCACCAAGGGACAATACCAGGAAACAGTCAGGCTGGAATAGCTACGGATGTCCTGGTGTGTTCCCAGGACTGTGTGATGTGCTCCCAGGACTGTCGTGCAATGTCCTGCCACGTCCTGCAATGTCCCACAGACTGTTGTTTTAATGTGAGTGACGGGCAACTAAGCAACTAGCAGCAGACTGTGCATGACAACGACCCTCTAGCTTCTCTGGCACCAGGACATTTGCTTGTTGCCCTTGTATTGCCCCAGGGCTGCCCAGTGGTCACCCAGTGGCAGTGTTCTCATTGACCGTGCTCACTGGCTGCCTACCACCATGTCCAGCAAGGATGTCCAGCAATGGTGTCTTGTCTTGTCCAGTTCATGGCCCAGTCGTCAAGCAGTGGAGCGAAATTTGCCATTTATCACCAAATCAGAACCCGAGGGTCTCCTTACACTCAAATAAGAACTGTCTTATGCTTCTGAATTGCTCGCGTAACGATTGCTCCTTGTATTATCCCAGAAAGTATACCATACCTCAGAAAGTACCAAGCTCAGACAGGTACCATGGCTTAAGACATAACCAGGGCTCAGACAGGTACGATACTCAATAGCTAAGACAGTACCAAGGCTCAGGATGGTAAAAGGCTTTGACAATACTTGGACTAAGTACAATGGCTTTGATAGTATGTGTTCTAGGGCTCAAACAGTGCTAGGACTCAGATAGATGTCATAGGTAGCTCAGACAGTACCAGAGCGCTGACAGTAAAGGCACAACAGCTCCGACACTACTGTATAAGGCTCAGACAAGTACCGTGGCTCAGAAAAGCAGTCTACAACGGCTGAGACATTACCAGGGCTCAGAAAGTACCAGGTCTCAGAAAGCACAAAAGACAAAAGACCACAGTTGTTTTGATCAAAGCATTTAATGTACTATGTCCACCACATTACTAGGGCTCAGAAAGTACCAGAGCCCTGCCCATACCGGGCTCATCCAACTTCACTCAGCTGATTGAGATCCGCTTCCTGATTGACCCCCCGTCCTCCAGACATCAGCATCCTCTTCACCTCATTTCTTTCGCTTCTTCATTCAGGTGCTTCATTGAGAGATGCCTCTTGAAAACCACCAAGGTCACTGAGGAAAAACTGGGACAAGCCTTAATGAGAAAGATCGCCTTGCATGACACCTCGCTGATTGCTTCAGCCTGTCACCCACCTGTCAAATTGGGAAGCAGAGCACCATCACTGGCATCAGCCAGGAGGCTCTTATGTATGTAGTATGTTGCAGGTAGATATATAAGAGCTACACGAGTAAAAGGCTTCCTGGCGTTATAAGGCAGCGATCCTTAAAAAACTGACAGCGATACGTTTAACGCGCGTGACACACGGAATACTCGGAGCCTTCAAGTTGTGATCTCTTCACTGTAAAGCCAGTGCACGCAATCCATATTATGAAATATACATGACAGGCCCATTGAGCTGTGAAGATTACAGGTGTACTGACTTCTAGTTTGACAGGTTACTTCCTACAGAGCTCCACAGTTCCTGGCATCCTCAGTGTGTTGCTCTTCAGCTCTTCACTCAGCTTGTCAAGTGCTCCCCATATATACCACATCATATGCCACATACAAGTATATATGCTGTACTGCACCAGCTTCAAATCAATGAGCTATGGATTGGCCATGGCTGCAATTTGTTACCATAGCATTTATTTATGGAGACAAACAAGACCATTGTCATCCTGAGTGACACTAACAATAAGCAGACTTCCTGTGATTGTGTTAAGGTCAGAATCCATTGCCATCCAAGTTGAGGTTGAGGCGACTGGAGGGCTTCAGTACCCGGATCGATGCGGAATCGGCATCGGCCATTGAGCCGTTTGGCTGCATCAATGTGTCATCATTAAATGATTTATTATGAATCTGCACGAGCCATACAGCAGCAGAATCTGGGGCTCCTCCAGAGCAGTCGTGATTCTCCAAGGCAGATAGCGACAGCAATCACACAGCACAGCGAGCTATAGCAGTTCAAAGGATATCAGGGGGTAATGGCTGTGGCAGATGGCCTCTGATAGAACATGGAGGAGGGGGAGGTGTTAGGAGGGAGTGAAGAGAAAGTGAGGAGGGGGTGAAATAGGAGTGAGGTGAGGAGGTGGAGAGGGAGTGGGGTGGGGAGGAGAGTAAAAGGGAGCAGGGAGGGAGAGAGTTGGGAGTGAGGGGAAGGAGTAAGGACCAAGGGAGTGATGGGGGAGGATGTGTAAGGAGGCACTGACGATGGAGTGAGGATGGAATACCAGGGGGATGTAAGGAAAGAGTAAGAGTGGAGAAGAGTGGAGACGAGTAGAGAGATGAGAGATGTGAGGATGCTGAGAGCCTGTGAGGAAGGTCAAAAAGCCCCAGTGACAGTCCCAAGATGACAGAAAGGCCTGAAGTGGCTGTGGGGTGCATTCTGACAAGAGCCCTTGCTCTGTGTTGCCAGTCCAGTCTCTAGCCATAGCCATGCAGCTGGAAGAGTGATGAGCTCGGTGATGAACAGCTTCATGTTTTTGAGAAATAACCATGACCTGTCCACGACCATGTCAGACTGGCAACACTTTGCTCTGATTGGATGGAGCACAGTCACGTGACTCATGATGTCAACCCCCTGAGAAAGGGCAAAGTGCCAAGATAGCCACAGTTGACCCCCCCACCCCTCAAACCAACCCTGTTTTCCAATGATGAGCTGGGGGCCTGATCTGTGAGGGTTGGCTGAGGGTCTTTGCTAGGGTCTTTGCTAGGGTCTTTGCTAAGGGTCTTTGCAAGGGGTTAGGGGATCGAGGCTGGGAAATGAACATGAGAAATAGTCGTGTGATGAGAACAAGGTGATGAATCAAGAGACAGTTCTCCTCATGGGCCATCAATCCTCCCTCTCAGCCTCCCTCAGCCTCCCTCATTCCCCTCTCAGCCTCCCTCATTCCCCTCTCAGCCTCCTCTCAGTCTCCTCTCTGCTCCTCATCAGTACATTGGCTCGACAGCTGCCATGCTAATGTCTCTCTGCATCTATTTAAACTCTTATCTGCATAGTACAAGAGAATATGCAACAGCCTCCCTTCTTTTGCCTAATGGATTTGCAAATTGGTCATTACAAAGGCTAATAGACATTGTCTGTACACATTTTTGTAATCTCCTGCAAGCATATACGAGACATACACAAACAAGACACTCTGAAAGCTACATAGTCTGTCAACACTCTGAAAGCCAGTCTGTCCAATGTGTCCATGTACATGTAAAGTGAACGAAGACAAAAAGAAGAATCATGCAGACAAAAGAAGGGTTTTCACATGAAAGCATTGAATAAGATGGAGTGTAGACAGAGCATTCCAACAAGCATTGCAACCCAACACAGCTACTGCCAAACTCTTGCCAACTGAAAAGAAAAAAAACCTAGATGCTAGCCAAGGAGCCACGAAGCATCCAAGAATCACGATCAGTTTCCATGCAACAGCCTTAGGTTCGGAAAGGTGTCCCTCAATTGACAAATGGAAGGTCCTACTGCTGTCTCTGGGACTGAGTCACGGTTTGGCACCTTGCAGCAGGATGCTGGCAAAAGCAGAGAGGATGGAGGGATCATCTCCTGTGAGCTGCCATGGCCCATGCCCCCCCCCCCCCAGCCATGCTGGTGCTATTTTTCATCTGTCAGGTTAGGGCATGGCAAGCAGAAAGGCCAATCGAGGTGCCATGCATATTGAAGTGACTGCATATTGAAGTGGGGAAGGTACATCTTCCCTTGTTTGTACGATTTGCATACAAAGTGACAGATGAATGCAATGTTCAACACAAAACAAAGTCATGTGGCTTCTGTTGACTTTGCATGGCATTAATTTCACAAGCGCCATGTCATCCATGTCACCCCTCGTCTGTTTTGCAAGTGAAATGACCTGTTGAGAGAGTCGATGGAAAAACAACAACCCACCTGAATAATTAGTGGCTGGAACGCCACAGTCATGAGTGATTGGGTTAACTGATGAGTGGTTATTCCTGGACTGTTGAACTTCTTTTTCTGCAGCATCATCTATAGTATAAGGCCTGAACATTTCTCCCAGTTCCATTCTATAATATTGTCTGCCCAAGCAACCTTACTCCCCTTTCTGACCAAAATACGAGAGGCTATATAGGTTCAGCAGAGTGGCCATTTCTTAGCGATTCCTTTGCATTAGAGTGAAACCTTAGATCGTGAGTCGTTGCTAGGACATCTTCAAAGACTGCTAACAGGTTCCCCAGACACCTCAGTTCAGTCCCTGGCCAGTCTTGCTCTCTTTTGCTCTGAAATTCCTTGCTCTTGCTTCTTCTTGCTTTGCATTGCTCTTGCTTATCTTGGCTTTGCCATGTTTCTTCTTCTTGCTTTCACTTAGCTCTTCCTTGCTCTGAGTTAATTGCAACCTGGGCATTCGTAGCCATCAGTCACCCCACAGCCGCCGACCCCGCCACCTGTCGTCATTTGTCCTGCTAATGAAGTCACTCCTCACAAGGATCTGCAATGTGCCTGGCAATAGCACAGGTTGGACCATGAACATAGAGCACTTGTGACACTGGCGTCACAGGACATTCGTTACGGTGACTCCCATTCAATTGGCTGCATACTCAACTCAACCCATGGCATGTGAAGGCATTCCATGTCATCTTGTGAGACCAAAATATTGGTTATGACGTCACGTTCCATAGTGATGACGTCGTTGACACGGACCATGCCTGCAATGCAACCCTCCCTCAGGGGCAATAAACAACACCAGGGCAATATTGGGACGTGTAAATCACACAGGGTGCTGTCTTCTGGCTCTCGTGGGTGAATCTTGCGAACACCAAGCAGTCAAGGTTCTCTTGAAATCCTCCTTTCAGATTCTTCTATCATGCTCTTCCTCGATCCTCCTCCCCATATTCTGCTTTCATAAGCATATTCTCCTTTGATATTCTCCTTCCATATCCTCCGCCATCTTCCAATTTTTCTTGTGCCATATTCTCCTTCCGTATGTACTTCTTTCATAATCTCCTTCCAATATCTACTTCCATAATCTACTTCCATGATCTCCTTCCATATTCGCCTTCCATATTTTCCTTGTTTGCATTCTCCTTCCATATATTCTCCTTCCGTATTCTCCTTCCAAATCTCCACTTCTCTCCTGTTTTAAGTTCCCAGCACCACATGTTGTCTTGCTAATGTGCATTGCATTTAGGATGGTACTGCATTTTCAATCAATAAATGTTATCAGCCCACTAGCTCCTTGCGGTAGACTTCATCTTATCTGGAATCGCATGTTATCACAACGTTGACGTGGGCTTTCCCTTCAGATATTTCGGGGCTTAAATCTAAACTCAAGGGCTTCCCCATTAAATGTTAGTGAATGTTGAAATTCTAGACGAAATACAAGTAATTGGGAGGCTCTTCCTACCAGTGTGATAAACTTACATTTAAAAACATGGGTTTGGATGGCTTAATCCATCCCTCAGGCATTTGGTTATTAATGTTACATCCTGTTTATTACATGTCAAGGGATATTATCTTTGACATGCTGGAGATAACGACAAAAAGGGACACCTTGTTTCGCCACCAACAAAAGGCCTCTTCCTTCTGGGGCAGAGGAAATTTAATGGGAAAGAGTCCTCTGGCGGTGCATGGCGTCATCTTGTGCTGGGCATCTTTAAATGGAAAGGAGAAACTCGGAAAGCAATAAGCTGAATTCATACGATGTCACACCTCGCTCTGGGGGTAATTATGCGGTGTTTTCAATCAGTGGTTGTGTCCTGCATTGCGCATGCGCAAACAGGCCGGAAGTGTTAGTATTGCACCCTACAGGGCCTACAGGGGCCTACACTGCATGTAGCCTCCAAGTGAGAGTCCTGTAGGGCCTTCGAAATCCCCCCTTTCCCCCTCGGCCCTTGCATCCACTAGGGAGAATGTTAATTCCCTCTGTTCGCCTCGGGATCATCTCTTTTAATTGACTGGCTGACAGGGGAAGGGTGAGGCTAGCACCCCTACTAGTCCAACCCGCATTTTTCTCTGATGGGAATGTCGCTGATGCGGCCGCTGATTGTGATTGGGATGCGGCTAATGATGATGAGGTGGCCGACATGGCGGGAAAACTGTTGCTGAAGTGATGATGCCTGTTACAATGTTACGGTGCATGTTTCCTCTTCCCTTCTAGGGGTTAGCTCGGTTGGGCATGGGCTGCCAATCGCTGGGTCCCGGGTGCGATTCCCACTCTGGCTGGTTAACTGAATTTATGTTTGACAGCTTTTTCAATCATCCTTTGCCTCATTTCTCTGCCCTCCTCATGACCTACTTTTGTCCTTATTGGACCCTCAGTTTCACAAATTCAGGAAATAAAGCCCCAGTAATTCATCCATCCCTTTTGCCTCTTCTCCTTGTTAGATAACATTGCAATACATGATGTTAAAAAAACTTATACTCCCCATCTCCAACAATTTCAGTGCTAGTTTCTTTTCCACATCAATTGCTGGCTGCAACCTTGGCAAGGATGCTTTTGCAACACTCCTTCCTTTTACGAGGCAGATACATCTATTGGATGTGTGAATAAGTGTCACTTTTAACACTGGAGACATTTCTTTCTTGTAATCTTAAATGTAATTCTCCTTGTAACCAAGCAACACATATCTGAAACTGACCTTGGTTTTTGCCACAAGAACTATTATCGTAATTCACAGCATAAAACGAACACTGTTGCACTGGCATTGTCTGGTAAAGATTCTGTATATCAAGGGGACAATTGCCAGGCCTCATTCTGATCTCGATTTGGCCTCGTTTTGGCCTCACATTCCCCCAAGTGGCCTTTAGTTCATGTTGCTAATTATGGCCATGGCCAATTGTCCAGTGTGAGGACTCCTGGAGGATTAGTGGCGATCAAGGAGACACTGCAGGACAGTCTACTCAGACTCTACTGCAGACAAGACAGTGGGTCTGGAAGCTGCAGCCCAATCCGGACACTGCAGGACATTCTGGACACTGCAGGACAGTCTGGCTACTGCAGGACACTCTGGACAGTGGACATGCAGGATACTGCAGGACACTGTCTGGACACTGACTGGCCTTCTAGCCAACGAGGTCTAATATCCCCATTCACGTGGACTGCCATGTCGAGCAGGATTTTTCCAGACTAGATCTTGATTGTCTGACATCCAGAGCAGATTAGCCACATGGACACAAGGCCTGGACAACAGACCTAGCAGGCAGCTAGTGCCAGACACTGGTAATTGCATGCATCTGGAAATGGCTCAGTATCTTATTTCTTACACCAGAAATGGAATAATGTCATCTTTTAATTGAGATATCTTGTTCCTTTCTGTCTGGCACTGTCTTCGTGTGTGACCTTCGGCTAGAATTATACTTAAGTACTGAAAAAGAAGTTCTTGCACGGAATTGTAAATGATATAATTAGAAAAAAATGAATGTGATGAGATTGATGAAATGGCTGTTATCAAACATTGTGCAAGTGGCTTAGGAGGCATGAGAAGTCTGGATGAGGCAGAAGGGGCCTCTGGGAGGCCTTTGGAAGGGCCTCGGGAAGAGCCTCGAGAAGAGCCTCGAGAAGGGCCTCGAGAAGAGCCTCGAGAAGAGCCTCGACAAGAGCCTCGACAAGAGCCTCGACAAGAGCCTCGACAAGAGCCTCGACAAGAGCCTCGACAAGAGCCTCGACAAGAGCCTCGACAAGAGCCTCGACAAGAGCCTCGACAAGAGCCTCGACAAGAGCCTCGACAAGAGCCTCGAGAAGGGCCTCGAGAAGGGCCTCCATGAGCCATCAGGGGGTTGAGGACCCATCAGACATGTATGGCTTTTTGGAGGCAAAAGCTGAGTTTTGTCTCAGTTGAGAACTTGTCCTGCTAAAAGGCTCCCAGAATGACAAGGGAAGGAGACAAGGGATGAGGGGGGAAGATGAGTGCAGGATGAGGCCCTTATGAGGGGGAGTTGATGACTCATTGTAAGGGAGTTTTCCAGATGTCACTGGCCCCTTGAAGGTCAAATATCTCTTGAAGGTCATCCCAACATCCATCATAACCCTTCAGAACCCCTTCAAGATACCTTGTAGAAGCTACGTCATCATTTCAACAGGTTACGTCATAATTGGCCCTCTGAGAAATTATAACAACCCGAAATAAATCAAACTTAACCCGAAACAGCTCAGAACCCACACGAGTAATACATTTTTGATGTCATCCAAAGGAGAATCCACTGAGCATTTTAGACTGTAGGTAAGGTGTCATCATTCACTATCAACCTCTTACACCCCTCTGAAACCCTGGCGATTCTCGCTGATTCCCCATCATCGCCCAGTTCCCCCTGCAGTTCCCTGCACTTTCCTGCTGCTCCCTTCA
Source organism: Platynereis dumerilii (assembly GCA_026936325.1). Classification (NCBI taxonomy): domain Eukaryota; kingdom Metazoa; phylum Annelida; class Polychaeta; order Phyllodocida; family Nereididae; genus Platynereis; species Platynereis dumerilii. The sequence goes on along the minus strand of JAPTHN010000089.1, from coordinate 896,779 downwards.
GCACCCGCATGGCCCGCCCTCTTCCTGTTGACAGTTTCTCCATTTCACCAGCTGTGTTTGTGCATTGTTGCATCCCATGCTTGCATTTATAATGAATTGTCATCAATCCATGATGCTGGGCCTTCCGTCTAGCAAATGCCATGCCCTCCAGTAAGGCAGTGTTCAGTATGCTGGGCCTACACTGCCTGTGCTGTGATAGCCTGTGATAGGCCATTTCATTAATTCTAATCTTGAATCCCATTGCGAGGTTAAAAGCTGCAGTCACCTCCCAGGGATGCATTAGTTGGCTTGCCACACAGAGGAAGAAAAAAAACAAAAAGCAGCTGAGATGAACTGGCATTTGTCTGCTGCAACTTTCCAACTTCTCAACAGCACTTCAGACATTTAGAAAGGCAACTATTGAATTTACTTGAGGGCTTATCCATTTAAAAATCCCCTGCTTGTTTATTGGAATTACACCAATTAGCCCACAATACTCTAAAACACATTTTATGTCGGCTCAGCTCAGATGGGTGGATTCCATTGTGAGGAATTCTGAAGAGAGATAGAACAATTGATACCACTCTATTTCCTAATTCCAATAGACTCAGTACGTGTATTGAAACAGAACTCAGGTTATCCTGTATTGGAGCCTTTGAGGCTTCTTGTACAAAGGCTTTATCATTGCTTTGTTGCAAACTGAGATATTGTTATTGCAATGAGGACGATGTACATACATTTGTTGAATTTTCAAACAATGCTTTTTGAATTCAGAGAAATTAGAAGCTATTATCCTAAAGAGACAATGTCCAGGGAGACAGTGAGTTAGAAAATTTCGGCAGATTTAGAAATGTAGAACAGATCACATTCATACATCATTCACAATGGCCTCAAGAGATGGAACTGTACTTCAGAAAAATAATAATTCAGCCAGTGGTATATGATCATGATTATTTGATTATGTATTCAAATTTGTACTTCATACCAGATTGCACATGACCAATATAATTAACAATCAGTCAAGAAGATGTCTCTTTGACAATATGCCCCCTGAAAGGGACTTACTTGCCTGTAAAAATTATTTGTAATTTTGCTAATTATTTATGTGAAACATCTAAGGAGTTATCAACCCTGATCAAATTTATGTGTAATTTTATCAAGTAAATTTCAAAATGAGCAAGCTTTTATTATTTCATTTTTCTGTGTAGTTTCATTGCTTCTCAATGTGCATATTTATTAAAGAAATATTGTCTTTCCTTGCAGGGAGAACCTGTTTAACATCCTGAGCGGCCTGTATGCCTTGCTACTTGTCATCATGGGAGTCGCCCTCCCCATCTCAGAGATATTTGCTGAGCCCGTCAAGCCTGGGGTCTTTGAGGTAAGAATGCATATGATTTTGTAAATATATCAAAAATTAAGATGCCCAAAACGATCATGCGATATCAGTGAATTTTCAATTTCATTGTTTTAAAGTGAAACCGAACTCCGTCCGGCAGAGCGGTCAATGTAATGTTCAGTATGATCCAGCGACATTTTAAAGTAATTTATTCGGAAAAAGGTGATTTCTAAGCGTACTTAAATTATAGAGAATTATGATATCACATACTGCTTGAAATACAGTCAGTTTCATTTCTGTTCTGTCACACTTGTCCCTCAGCAAAATGATTTTTTCCCACAAGGTGGCATGTTAGGCAGACATGCTTGGGCCCTGCCATCTAGTGGTTGTAGAAATGCCAATGCTCCCTGAGCATCAATGGCTGCCAAGGAATGGCTGAAGCAATGCAAGAAACGCCCTGCAATGAGACGCGGTTTACTTGCTTAGATACTTGATTTAGAGAATAAATTTAATAAATTTTGGCTCTTTCTTTTCAGGGATTCTACATTTACCTTTTTGGAGTCAGCGTCGCCTTTCTTCTTTATGTTTACGTCTTCTTATTACGGAGTAGAACCATTTCACGGAAGTGTTGGCAAGACAAAGTCCGAGCGAATGACACCCTGTTGCGCAAAGCAAGACGGAGTATCATTTCAGTGACGAATCATTCGCACACTGGCAGTTTTTATCTTAGACTTGGTGCTGTAGGTAAGGGGAAAGCTCAATGATACATAAATAAAAGTTGAATGTCTATGAATAGAATAGGAGATGGTCGTGTTTTACAAGGTTTGTGAGTCGGAAGCCTCGCTCTACTCAATTCCAGGACACCTTAGTTTTAACCATTTTTAAAGGAGTCCTGTCTTCTCTGTAGTCCTACTGTCTATTTTTCACAAGGCTATTAATTGTTTGCTTTATCAATTAAAGAAGTTGATTATAATTTGTATGTCTAATATTGCGATATTTTCACACAAAACTTTTGCACAGCAGAACCGGATTTAAACGCAAGATGTCGACTTTTTCAGGTTTTGGTATAGGAGCTATGATCCACGAGGGTCTGATCTTCGGAGGTCTTTTTGAAGTCGATTTGAAGCCTCCTTGTTTGAAGTTGTCGGAGGCCGCTCGTCCCGCTCTTCATCTTTGTTTTACGTTCATTCAACTTTATTTCATTTTCCTTAATTCTAAGGTAAGTGATGGGAAAACATTTACGACTGGCAATTTATAAAATTCATTCGTCAAAATCGTGCTCTGATTACCAAAAGGTAGTTACTCCATATGTTCTTTGAGGACTGCTAAGTAATAGGTCTGTCTCCATATGGGGATTACGACAGGTATTATCGGTAGGTGGTGCAATGATAAGGTAGGAGTGCTATTTTTGTCTTGGGGAAGCCCACCTGATGACATATTATCTGGTTTGTTTGCAAAGTGAGTGAAATCCTGTGACCAGCAGTTAATAATAATCTGGTTGTTAACATGTTATAATCAACCAATCTGTACGTTAACAACACTCTTTTCTGTTGTACTGATGTTTTGGGAACATAATCAATACAGTGTAGCTGACCCAAACAATCAAACATTCAACAAACAAACTCATTAAGTCAGACTCCTTGGCTTGGTCAACAACACCAATCACCTTGCTGAAAAGCAAAGGGGATTCCATCTGAGCTCCTATCGCTTGGAGACACCACCTGTCCATAAATTCAGAACTACAAAATGGAGACAGACCTATTGACTGTCTAATATGGAAGACATTTTAAAATGGCTGCCAAGGAATCATCTTAAGACTAACAAAGCAATGTCAAAATTAAGTATCAGATGTTACAAGCAGGAAAACAATGATAGCTAAATTACACATTGTAATTATGTTTAATGGATGTTGTTGGATAAACCTTTCTTCATTCTTTTCAGATGTATATTAACCGTTACAAGATATTTGCACGTTTTGGCCTGATGCACATGCTGGCGACCAACGTCTGCGTCTGGCTGCACACCGTCATATTTGAAATAGTGCGAGAAATCCACGAACAGTTGTACGACACAAGCCTCAATGACAGCGCAGGCCACGTGCTGGCCCACGTGGCTAGCAACCGTAGCTTAGCAACCACCACTACCATGGCAACCACCACCACAACGAGGCTGAACGTCGTGGCTGCCAAACAGCCTGCCTATGTCATCATAGATGAGAGTTCTGCTGATGCTCTGTCAGCCACCAATGCCTCAAGTAAGGCTCCCTAATCTCCTGGCTGCTGTTTTCCTCTAAGTCATCATCAGTCAATGACACTCCTGTTAATTGCTTCCCTCCCTCTTCATAATCTTTCCTGCCTAATAGTTACAGACTCATAGTTAGCTAACACTATACTAATTTTTGCCATTATATGGCTGTCGTGGCTATATGGTTTATGAAGTTCCATGACTTCCATCCGATATAACATACAATCATGTAACAGGGTTTTTAGTGAAACACATAAAACAATGTGCAGTGTAGAGATTCATTCACTTTTTTCACCCAGCAATGAAAAACTGCCCTCTCAACTGGGTCTGTCTTTCTCTGAAAAAAAAGTGCGCCTTTTTTGCACCGACATAACCTGATGGCTTACTTTTATTTCCGTTTGATTTCAGCAAATGGTTCCGAATTGACGGCAGAGCCACCGGTTGAGTGCAATCGCCACGACCTACTTGGAAGTGTGGTTGAAGCTGCCAGTCCCTACCTCTACCCCTGCACCATCCAGTACAGCCTTGTTGCTACAGGTAAACACTTGATGTGATGACTGGTGCACTTGTTGTTCATTTGTTGTTCACTTGTAGTTCATTGGGGTCACCTGAGAGAGGATGCAATCTCCAGCCAAATGGCCCAGGCCTCCGTTGTTTTAATGGTTCCGTGTACAATTAAGTGGCTTCCGCTGAGTGTCACTCTGCAGCTGTTTTTCGTCCGCAGTAATCAGGCTTTGTTAATTGGGCTTTGTGGAAGAAAACGTCCACAGAATCTTAGAATAGAACAGTTATAAAGTAACTTACGAAATGTGCTTGATTGCCGGTCTATTTATGCTGTGGTAATAAATGTTTAACATTGCTTCCATATTTGCAGGTATTCTGTATGTCATGTGGAGGAACATTGGAGGTCTGCAGAGGAGAAAGCTTCAGGCGAGCGGTTCACAACGCTCGAGGAAGAATCACATCCACGTGGACTGTTCAGGTGCTAACCGAGGTCTTTTCTTCGGAATTTTCACGCTCGTGGCGGCCATTATCGGCATCATCGTGTTCTTTGTGTTAGTGGAGCGGCCCCAGTACGTGCAGTCGGCCATCTTGGTCATCCATGTTGTTGAAGTGGCCCTCTATACCCTCGCCCTTATTGCCATCATCTTTGCCTTCTACAAGATCCGAGACATGAGATTCCACAGCGACCGCGACAACTCACTCGATGAGACTCTTCTGGTCGTGGCCCTCATGGGACAGATCGTCTGGTGTGTTTTTACTGTGATGGCCGGACACTACAGCCGCCATACGTTTGGCGGAGTGCTGGTCATGGCTACTGGCATCCTTATATTGTTAGAGGCTATTGTGCAGACAGTTTTTATCCTCAACGGCCTAAGACGTTCCCCGCTGAAACCCTACCACGAGTCAAAGAAGCCGGGCAGGGAGTATATTACGTACCTGTTAGTCGTGAATATAGCCATGTGGGCCATCAACACTTTTGAAGTCCTCCGGGCTGACTCGAATCCTGTAGCTCTCAACTTTTACGGTGTCTTGTTATGGAGCATAATATCTCATGTTTCTACGCCTCTGGTCATTTTTTACCGCTTCCATTCAACTGTATGTTTGGCAAACATTTGGAAGAATGCCTACAAGTTGAAAGTGCACTAGGACCTGGAAGTTACCTATAGAGCCTAAAATATGAAAAATATGGATTAATTTGCTACAGTATCAACATTACTCAATAGAGGAAGTACAATTCCATCAATTCATGGAACAGGAAGGACCACATGACCAATAGAATGTTTCCTCTTTCCACAAGAGGTCGACAGTAGTCTACCTGAACTGCATGGTGCTGCCACCATGTCCACATTGGTTGGGAATGAAATTGTGTGCATTTGTGAGATTGTACCATTGAAGGCCAAGCCTGCATTGTTCAATACAAGTTAAATTGTTATAACATTACTGTACAAATTGTATTTTTGGGTATACGTGAACTGCAGCATGATTCTTTTACACCTTTCTGGATGTCTTTTGTTTCTGATCTCTTATCTTTCTGATGGAACTTGTCAAATTTTTTGTTTTCCTCTTCTGGAATCAGGTGCCAATAATTAGCACCAATGCCATTTTCAATTAACATGAGTGGGGGATAATTTTTCAAGGATGCATTGAAGCCACAAGTGACAAAATTGAGTAGCCATTTTGAAAGGCACAAGGTCTCATTGGGATCATCATGCAATTCAGGCACGCCTCGCAAATTCAATTTAAACAAGCCGGAAACTGGTTCAATTTGGTTGATGAAAAGTAAATAACATCTTTATTAGCCATTGAAATTGCTGCTTCATTTTGTCACTTTTTACACAGCCAATTTTTGAAATTCTGAATGTTAGTAATTAACTTTTATACATTTTTTATATGATGCAATTAGAAGGGATATTAGAAATACTTTCTCCTATGAAAAGGTATAGGCCAGTGAAAAGTGTTATTCTTTACATTCCAAATTCAGTTTAATATTTTCTATATTTTGAATGTACTTAATGAATGGAAGAACTCATTGTGACGTTAACAAGCTATCATTGTGACGTTAACAAGCTATCAAGTCTCTTGCAGTGAAAATGTGAATTAAAAATTACCCTTTTGTCATTTACAGGGTGATTATATGACAAAGCATAATCTTACGTTATTGTAAGTGCCCAATATATAAAGACGGCCTTGTATTTATTGTGAAGGGCAGTGTATGTATATATCATGACTAGTATTACATGAAAGAGTGTACATTAATGTTGGACAGTTGTTTCAATGTGTCAAAATTGTGCCAGCATATGGCAGGTGTTTCTCATGTGATAGTTAGCTGTACAGTGAAAAGCTTCAAATATTGAGTCAAATAAATCTATGTACATCTGTGATGGACTGACGACTTGGCCTCTTGTTTTTTCCCCCACGAAATTTAGTGACATATGCAGTAATTAGTCATCAATGTAGTCAATACTAGTCATTACTTAGCTTTTTGAAAAAAAACAAAAAAAACATGTTGCGTGCAAAACAACATGGCTAAAGTTCAGTAGGTGTAAGTCTACAATTCAATTTCTTTTTTAAATGCACCTTAGAATTGAATGTTCATTATTTTCAAAAAACATTCCCTGATCCCCCCCCCCCCCAAAGTGACTCCTTTTGGATTTATTTACATTGCAGGTTGGCATTAATGGCTTTTAAGGAGAGAGAGGGTCAAAAAATGCTATGAATTATGCCTATGTTTTTTTTTTCTCTCAATATTTGGCTCCGTCTTATATGGAAATCATCATGAAAAAAATCAATTCTATTTGTAGACCAACGTGAAATTTAAAGCTTTTGGGCTTCTTTAGGCATATGATTCGTTTCCTTTTTGGATTTACCAGAAAAATTGGATTCCTATTGACCCTTCTCTGTTCCTTTCCATCCAATTGTCCCTCTCAACTTATAACATTCCAGCAACCTTCTGAACACTTCATCCTCATTTGAATAATTTACAGACGTTTGCACTGATTTCTAAAGTAATTGCACCACCTTGCAAGATTAGTCAAGAGGTCACACTTGCCTTCAACAGAGCTGAAGAAGCCTCATATCTGGGCAGGCAGCTTGCTGAGCCATTGACACCTTCCGGTAATTGCGGAGCTTATCATTCTCCGGAGGTGGGTGCTCTGCTACTATGAGGGCTGGATATGCCACTGTTGATATTTCCAGGATGTGTAACATTAAAAAAAAAAGAAGATACATTTCCTTGCCGACAATGACTGAAAACGCTATGTAACCTCAGAAATTTCGATGAATGCAAAGAAATTAGACCTATTTATCTGATGCGTCCCTGCTGTTTCTATATTCTGCTTTTGTCAAAGTCTTTTTGTTAGTAAGTCTCTTTTGGCCAGACTGCTTGCCTCTGAAATGAACAAGGGAGTAAATGAGTTGTTTTCTTCTGTGGCAAAAATGTTTCAAACTGACAGGCTTTGTGGTGGTTGCATTAAACAGTTTCAATTCATAAAAACAGCGGTGCAATCCAATATGCTGGCGGCCTAAGCCCCAGGTTCTCTGTTGCTTGTGCAGCATTGGCATCACACTGGGGCTGTGGTGGACTGGGCTTGAACAACCAATCAGAAGGTAATAACTGACGTGATGGTTAATAAAACCCAGTAAGTTGAAAATATCATTGTTGCAGCAATCTCTATTTCATTTCGTTCTGGAAACTGCTGCCCAAGGAGACCATCTGAGCGTGGGCTTCAGTGGATGAGTGTTTCCCTTTTAATGCCATTTTCCATTTCCATGATTTCCATCCGATCATCCCTCCCCCAACTTCATATAACCTTCTGGCGACCTGACGCAGAGATCCCTTTGGGAAGTTTCAAAATAGGGCAGAGACATTTGCAGGCATTCTCGGCAGAAATTTGCAATAAAAACTAAGACCTTAACATTTTCAACTTCATTCTGATCCATTGAATAGCATTTTATTTCTACTAAGTTTTTAATGAAGGACATTGTCTTTTGGTTCTGTTTCTCTAGATAGATCGATAGATGTGGTAAGTGCAGCCCACTAAGCCCAGTTCTGGGCGCTCACGAGGGTTGATTGATGAGATGGGAAAGAGAGCGGGAGTCCTCAACATGTTACACATTTACCCCATGAGAGGGATCTTTTACTTGCCCAGCACAGACACTGATACAAGGGGCCGCCAATTTTACATCTCATCCGAATGACATCCAGCTGGGATTTTGCTCATGAAGGTACACTGAAAATTTTGGGTTCCCCTCGGACCCTGGGTTTATGTGGATGAGACATTGTCCCTTTATAACAACCATGATTTTTGAAATTACGTTGTTTTCAAAATCATCTAGCCCTTATGTTTTGAATCCATCTTACAATCAGAAACCAAAGCCAACACCTAGCAAGAAGAGTCAAGAGGTCACACTTGTCTTCAACAGAGGTGAAGAAGCCTCATATCTGGGCAGGCAGCTTGCTGAGCCATATTGACACCTTCCGGTAATTGATCGAGCTTATCCGGGAATGGCTGAACCGGTGATGGGTAGTACTGGCAGTGGGTACTCTCAACATGGGTGCAAATGGAGGAGCCACTAGAGTGTATCCTATTTCATGAAAACATTGGCTTTGAGAAAGCACTCGGTTGGGGACCATATCTCAAGACTGAAGTTGGCAGTGCTATGTGGACTCACTGAAATTTTAATGAATATAATGAATTCTAAGACCAATTTACCTGATGCTACAATAATGTATTTCTAATTTGTACTTTTATTGAAGTGTTCTTGCAAGGAAAACACTTTTGGTCTGACTGCCTGTCTTGGAAATTGATAATGCAGTAAATGAGTCTTATTTCTTCTGTGACAAAATGGCTTTGGGAAGCTTCAACAAACTGACAAGCTTTGGGGTGGTTGTCATAAAGCAAATTTTAAATTGAACAGAGGCAGTGGTGCAATCAAATATTAAGACAGTGCATCATCATTGAAGCAGAAAATTAAGGAATCACCATTGGCCTTGTAAAACTTTGCATTAAGTATTTAAATTAATAAAAGAAGTGGTGAAATGCAATATTAATGGAAAGCATCATTATTGAAGCAGCGAAGGAAATTAAGGAATCAATGCTGGCTTGCCAGTGGACGATCACCAATCAGACATCAGAATTGCGAAACCATGGTAATAACTGACATGATAATAACTTGATTACCAAAACCAGAACAGTGCAGCAATCTCCATTTAATTTAATTTTAAGCCCTGCAGCCCAGGAGACCGTCTGAGCATGGGCTTCATTTGAGAACTCAGGAATCTGAAGGAACAATCAGCATTACCACCTTGCTAATGTTTTGCCTTCCACTTCTGCAACCAAAGGGAGTCCAATCTTACCGGTAGACAAATGCTATTTTTGGCTCAGAAAAAGCGGTCACAGGAGACACCTGGCGGTAATGTGAGCGACAGTGTCCATGAATCAACAGAATGTGTCTGTGAATGTGATTTGTGTGGAGGCCTCCGACTCAGAGTGCCACACTGCTACAGGCAATTGTGACTTGGCCCTGGCAGGTCAGCATTGATTCAATTGCTGAATTTGCAATCGATGGCTTCCTTGGCTTCCCTTGGCCACCTGCCATTTCCGTTTGTTTTTGCAATTCCTATCTTTGCATCCCTGCTTCTGTCATCCATTTTTGCACAGATATGTCATCCAATCCTTTATCTTATTCTTTTCTTTCAGAGGTCGCACTTGCCTTCAGCTGAGGTTAAGATACCTCATATCTGGGCAGCTTGACACCTCAATGTAATTACGGAGCTTATCACGGGCTGAATGAATGGCTGATGGCTACTGTCAGGACTGGCGATGACACTGTAGTTTGTTGTAGATAATTCTACGGTGTATAACATTAAAAAAAGAGGCATTTTCTTGCAGACAATAATTAACAATGCTCTGTGAACTCAAAAATGTCAATGAATGTAATGAAATTAGCCCTATTTTTCCAATGGGAACCTGCTGTTCCTGCGTTTTGCTTATATCAAAAGTCTTTCAGTAAGGAAATTGCTTTTGGCCAGTGTGCTTGTCTCTGAAATTAACAGTGTAGTAAATGAGTTAATTCTTTCCTTTGCAAAAACGTTTAGGAAAGCCTTGTCGAATTGACAAGTTTGGGTTGGTTGCAATTAACCAAATTTCAATTAACAGAGACACTGGTGCAATCAAATATTAAAAGAGTGTGTCATTATTGAAGCAGAAAATTAAGGAATGAGTCCTGGCCTTGCAAAACTTTGTAATGGTTGACATTAAGCAGTTTAAATTAAAAGAAGCAGTGGTGCAATCTACTGTTAAGGGAGTGTGTCATTATTGAAGCTGCAAAGGAAATTGAGGAATCAATGTTGGCCCGACAACCAATCAGACAACAGGATTGAAAACCATTGTAGTAACTGACATGATAATGAGACAGTTACCAAAACCAGACAAGTGCAGCATCTCCATTTAATTTCATTTTAAGCACTGCAGCCCAGAAGACCATCTATGCCTGGGCTTCATTTGAGAGCTCAGGAGGAAGAACCAGCATTACCACCTGGAATGGAGACTGGAGAGACAATTCAAAAACACTGTTTTTCCATTAAATGCTGATGTTGTAGAGATAAGGGGTGGTAGGACATGTCTATTCTAATGGGCAGTCAGTAAGACATTACGTGACAGTCCAACACCTAGACTCATTGGTCAGTTCGGTCACCAAAATAGCTAGACATTAAAAAAGGAAGCATGCTCATGCAAAATTAAATCCAGGTTCACCATTTGCAGTTTGAAAAAAGAAAAAGTCCAAATTTTTTTCCTCAAATTAAAATATTCTTGCAGCTAGTCTCTTGGTGGTTTTGTGTGGAAAGGGCCTTGCTAATGTTATGCCTTCCACTTTTCTGCAACCGAAAAGAGTCCAATCTTAATGGTAAAAAAAATGCTATTTTTAGCTCAGAAAAGAAGTGTTCTTAGGAGACACCTGGGGCTGATGCGAGCAATCTAGACAAGCTTTCTCACCAAGAACAATTGACAGATCACAAAAATCCAGGATTTTTCTGGTTGATTGTTATTTCCAATGGCTACTCTGATTATTATCAGACACCAGTTGTGACTTATCAGAAAATTACTTAACAGGCATTGTGAAATTTATTTTGAACCTTTTCCTCAGGACATCACTTCAAGAACGATGGTTTCCCCTGATAGTGATAATGAACAATGTGCACAGTGAACAACCTGTTTGTTTTCTACTGTGTGAAATATTCTTATAGCCCAAAATTGGGGCTGTTTACGAAAAAAAAAGATATTGATTGGCAGCTGTTCAGCAATAGGAACCTTCGTTTACTTTTCAAAAAATTCATCCACTGCTTCATGTTAAAATTCCAAGCTACAGACAAAATAAATCAAAAGTCAACACCTTGCAAGAAGGGTCAAGAGGTCACACTTCACTTCAGCTGAGGTGAAGAAGCCTCATATCTGGGCAGGCAGCTTGCTGAGCCATATCAATTGACATCTTCCGATAATTACGGAGCTTATCAGTGGCCGGATGAACTGGTTATGGGTGCTCTCAGAGCTAAGGTTGTGCTGCAGATGTCACATTAAAAAAAGAGCCGACAATACTTAACAATGCTGTGTGAACTTGCAGAAACTTTAATGAATGTAATGAATTAGACCTACAGTATCCCCAGTAAATGAGTACACCCCAGCGACATATTGACTAATTTGCTAATAAGTCAGGAACTAACTTAAGTAATCCAACTTAACCAGCATATGATATCCCAGCGACCTAAGGAAATGTGTATGAAAAGTTTTATGTTCTAACATCATGGAAATTTTTTACAAAGCATGTCATTATGAAATAGATGACATTAGCTTAATATCATGTAAAATGCTGGAAATTCCAATAGCCACTGTAGATGTTGTTGAGCGGCAAACATTTCCACAGGTAGTCATCCCAAATCAGCAATGCTATTTCAATGGAGAAAGAGATTCCTTGGCATCAGAATATGTTGCATACTCTGCCACTCGTAATGTGGCAGTAGAAATTGGTTGTCCTTTGTCATAAACTTAGTTGATGTGATGTAATTTGCACCGAAGATGCCATTTTCCAAAGTAAAACATTTTTAATGCCACATTATATATGCAAAAATAACTCATTTCTCAGGTCAGTCGAATGTCTGTTTTGCACTGGGTGTACTCACTTATTTAGTAGCACTTTTGCATTTTAATACTTGTCAGTTACAAATACCGATTTTTGTATCCTTCAAAGTTTACATGCACATTCTACCAGGTCTAGGCTACATCACATCATGAACTTGCTGGATTATTTCACTTGAGTGTTGAGCTCTGAGCAAATTAGTCCAGCAGTCGCAGGGGTGTACTCATTTACTGGGGATACTGTATTTTTCAAATGCGAAGTTACAGTTTCTACATTTTGCCTTTATCATAGTCTTTTTGTTAAGCAGTCTGGAGAAAAGAAATTTTGTGTCTCAAATTAACTATGCAGTGAACCATATATTTTCTTCTATAGAAAAAGGTTTAGGAAAACCTTTTCGAACTGACAAGCTTTGGGGTGGTTGCAATCAAGCAGATTCAATTAATAGAAGCAGTGGTGCAATCCACTATTAGGAGAGAGAATAATTATTGAAGCAGAAAATCAAGGGATCAGTCCTGGTCTTGCAAAACTTCGCTGTGGTTGCCTTAATGTAGTTTAAATTACTAGAGGCAGTGGTGTAATCCAATATAAAGGGAGTATGTAATTATTAAAGCAGGAAATTAAAGAATCAGTGCTGGCTCAGTCAATCAGACAGCAACAGAATTGAAAACCATGGTAATAACTAACATAATAACATGATTACCAAAACAGACAAGTGCAGCAATCTAAATTTGATTTAATTTTAAGCACTGCAGCCCAGGAGACCGTCTGAGCATGGGCTTCATTTGAGAGCTCGGGATCTGAAGGAACAACCAGCATACCACCTCGAATAAAGAGGCAGTTTAAAATAGTGTTTTTCCATTGAATGCTAATGTTGCAGAGATAATGGGAGGTAGGACATGTCCATTCTAATGGGAAGTTAGTAAGATAGTTTGCATCATTGGTCAGTTTGGTCACCAAAATAGCAAGAAGAGGTGGTATGCTCATGCAAAGCAAAATCCAGGATCGCCAGTAGCAAATTTTAAAAAAGTCCACAATTTTATCTGTGGTTATCTGTGGCCTAGCAGTCTTGAACAGGCCAAGGCAGGTGAGTTTAAGGGGAAAGTTTTGTTTTGTAGAAAAAATCTATTTAGCGTTTATCTGGGCATTGAAACTATGCAAGTCAGTAGCTTGTTTCTCCGAGCTGCCATTTCAAAAAAAAAAAAAAAAAGACAGTGGATGAACCACTATAAACCAAACATATATGTTGTAAGATTTGAGAGCAAAGGTTTCAAAGATACAAACTGAGACACCCCAAAGGACTTAGTAGAAGCAAAGGTGGGTTAGAAGTGCATCCACCAGATACTAACCACTCTTTTTGACCTTAATAATTACCCGACTGACCTCTCCTCTATACAATAACACTTCACTAATGATCTTGGCTGAGGACCATTCTTAGGATAGTGAAGCCTCGTGAGATTTAGTCTGTGAAAGGAAGACATTTGCATTGGATATCCAGTGAAATCCACCAAATGGAGTCTAGCACTGCCAATTACAGTGTTTAGAATTCTGGTCGGTCAGCTAGTCGGTAATGTCAAAGTTGTTCCTTTTTCACAGGTCCTCTGTTATTCGAGATATCCTTTCCTGGATCAGCACCAGACTCTTTTTCATACGAAATAGTGTACCTGGACCAGTTGCCCTTTTCACACAACTGGACCCGCTAACCTTTCCTCATATGGTCTCTTTGCACATTTCCTGCTACAATTCATATCTTTCTCCCCACTCTCTGTCTGCAATCTCCATCCTGCTTCTCCATGACCATGACCATGCTTAAGAGATTCAGCTGCTTTGCTTACTGACCATGATTTTCACCCTCTCACTTAATCTTTTTGGTAGCATTAATGTGGAAGCATGACATTAAGAGCAGTCAACAAATGTTATTTTAAGCACAGAAAGAAGTCTTCTTACATTGTAAGAGACACATAGGGCTGCTGCAACAGTGTCCATGAATCAACAGAATGTGTCTGTGAATGTGATTTACGTGGAGGCCTCAGATTCAGAGTGCCACACAGCCACAGGCAATTGTGACTTGGCCCTGGCAGGTCAGCGTTGATTCAATTGCTGAATTTGTAATCGATGGCTTCCTTGGCTTCCCTTGGCCACCTGCCATCTTTGTTTGTTTTCGCAATTCCCATCTTTGCAATGCCTGCTTCTGTCATCCATTTTTGCACAGATCTGTCATCCAATCCTGTGTCTTCAAACAGTTTCTTTTCTCTCTGGTTTCTTTTCTTTCCATTCTGCTGGTCCCTGCATTTCAAATTGCTCATTGATTTTTCAGGCGTGTGCAAGACTTGCATGCAATTCTGTCTTTGCACTAAAGGCATTTACTCTGGTCGATTACAAATCTAAGGGGGTGTTTAAATTCCCCATGGCACTGAGAGTTTAAACAGAAAAATCAGTACAAGACTGCAAAGGCGAATCAGAATTGGCCAACAGCAGGACAGATATTATTCATCATATCAGATGGACTGCTTTGACCTAAGGGATTTATTGTTAGTGGAAATGATCTACGTCATATTATAGGAATGATCTCCCTATCTGTGTCTGACAATTTATCTATCTTTCTTTATTCACATTGGTCACAAATTCACAACTCTCCTCAGAGAAGCAGACCCACTGAAGATATCCTGGGTCTCTATCAAGTAAGAAAGTTAATTGCACGCGAAGACTTGTTCTGCATGCAGTGTGATGGGCTGCCAGTGATTCAATGCCATCTTGCACAATGTTGTGGCAGAGCTTGGTAGTGATTGACTGACCAGTGAGTGAGAGATGGATGGATAATTGGGGCTTTACGTCCTGCATTTATGCACTTGCCAGGCTAAGTAGGACAGCCAGTGAGTGGGAGAAGGTTTGGCAGTATATCGCATCAACAAAGCCTTGACAGGAGTCAACAAGTGCAGCCAGATAGCTAAATATCAAGAGTATCGAAGTACAAGGAAGAACAAGGAAGAACAAAGAAGAACAAAGTTGTTGAAAAGGAGGAGAAAGAGCTGAAAAAGAAGGAAGATGCATCCTGATCATCAGTCAATAAGAAAAGCCTTAGAAACTACAAGGCAGATGGTCTTCATACTTTTTGAAATTGCAGTAACAGAAGCATCAAGAACAGACAGCACTCATCCAAAGAACAATGCAAAACTTAACTGAGCGAGAACCAAAAAAGCAAGGATATATGGACAATGGATTTAAGTTTGGCAGGTGTCTCATTTCATAAAGCAAAAAGTAATTTCTGCTTATGATTTATTCTAAAGATATTCCAGCTATTACTGAAATAAAAAATAAAATCTAGACAAGCTTTCTCACCAAGAACAATTGACAGATCAAAAAAAATCCTGGATTTTTCTTGTTCATTGTTATTTCCAATGGCTGCTCCGATTATTATCAGACACAAGTTGTGACTTATCAGAAAATAACATTACAGACATCGTGACAGTTATTTGGAACCATTTTTTTCCAGGACATCACTTCCAAAACGATGGTTTCCCCTAATAGTGATATGGAACAAAGCAGTGAACAAGTGTGTTGTTTTTCAAAATCTGGGCTGTTTGCGAAGAAAAAGATGTCGATTGGCTGCTGTTCAACAATAAGAACCTTCGTTTAGTTTTCAAAAAATTCATCCACTGCCTCATGTTAAAATTCCATGCTGCAGACAAAAATCAATATAAACACCTTGCAAGAAGAGTCAAGAGGTCACACCTTCCTTCAACTGAGGTGAAGAAGCCTCATATCTGGGCAGGCCGTACTGAGCCATATTGACACCATCCGGTAATTACGGAGCTTATCGGTGGCTGGATAAACCGGTTATGGGTGCTCTCAGGGCTAAAGGTTGTGCTGGAGATTGTTGTGAATATATCCAGGAAGTGTCACATTAAAAAAAAGAGCAGAAAATGCTTGACAATGCTATGTGAACTTGCAGAAACTTTAATGAATGTAATGAAATTAGACCTATTTATACGATGCGACCCTACTATTTCAACATTTTGCCTTCATCAAAGTCTTTTTGTTAAAATTTCTTTTGGCCAACTGTTTGTGTCTGAAATGAACTATGCAGTGAATGATAGTTGCCATCAAGCAGATTAAATTAATAGAAGCAGTGGCGCAATCCACTGCCTGTGGGCCATTCTTAGGGAAGTGACGCTTCATGAGATTTAGTCTGTTAAAAGAAGACATCTGCATTGGATATTCAGCGAATAGGAGTCCAGCACTGCCAATTATAGTGTATAGAATTCTGGTTGGTAATATCAAAGATGTCCCCCCTTTTACAGGTCCTCTCTTATTCGAGATATCCTTTCCTGGATCAGCACCAGACTCTCTTTTTCATACGAAATATTGTGCCAGGAACAGTTGCCTTTTTCACACAACTCGGTCCGCTACCCTTTCCCCATATTGTCTCTTTGTGCATTTCCTGTTACATTCCCCACTCTCTGTCTGTAATCTCGATTCTGCTTCTCGACGACCATGACCGTGCTTACGAGACTCAGCTGCTTCGCTTACTGACCATGATTGTCACTCTCTCACTTAATCTTCTTGGTAGCATGAATGTGGAAGGCATGATATTACGAGGGGCCAACAAATGCTATTTTAAGCTAAGAAAAGAAGTGTTCTTAAGAGACACCTGGGGTGGATGTGAGCAACAGTGTCCATAAATCAACAGAAGGTGTCTGTGAATGTGATTTACATGAAGGCCTCAGACTCACGGTGCCACACTGCTACAGGCAATTGTGGCTTGGCCCTGGCAGGTCAGCGTTGATTCAATAGCTAAATTGTAATCGATGGCTTCCCTGGCTTCCCTTGGCCACCTGCCACCTTCGTTTGTTTTTGCAATCCCTGCTTCTGTCATCCATTTGTGCACAGATCTGTCATCCAATCCTTTGTCTTCAAACTGTTTCTTTTCTCTCAGATTTCTTTTCCATTCTCCTGGTCCCTGCACTCCAAATTGCTCATTGATTTTTCAGGTGTGCAAGACTTGCATGCCATTCTGTCTTTGCACTCAAGGCATTTACTCTGGTTAATTACAAATCTAAGGGGGTATTTAAATTCCCCATGGCACTGAGAGTTTAAACAGAAAAATCAGTACAAGACAGCAGGACAGATATAATTCATCATATCAGATCGGCTGCTTTAACCAAAGGGATTTATTGTTGGTGGAAATGATCTATGTCATGTAACAGTATTGATCTCCCTATCTGTTTCTGACTATTTCTTTATCTTTCTTTATTCATATTTTTCACAAATTCAAAATCCTCCTCTGATGATATTCTGGGTCTTTATCAGTCAAGAAAGTTTATTGCACAAGAAGATTTTTCTGCATGCTGACCAATGAGTGGGGAGATGGATGGATGGATGATTGGGGCTTTACGTCCTGTATTCATGCACTTGGTAGGCCAGTGAGTGGCAGAAGGTTTGGCAGTATATCGCATTAACAAATCCTTGACAGGAGTCACCAAGTGGAGCCAGATAGCTAAATATCAAGAATATCGAAGTACAAGGAAGAACAAGGAAGAACAAGGAAGAACAAAGAAGCTGTTGAAAAGGATGAGAAAGAGCTGAGAAAGAAGGAAGATGCAGCCAGGTACTTTGATGGCAGCAATGTCATCTTCTGCCTCATCAACAACTTTCTCCTCATCATCCACATCACTTGGCACATTGGAGTTGGTGACTGATAAAAGAACTTCTGAAATTCACTCAACTGTTTCTGAAATTTCAATTAGTACGAGTTGCAACTTGCAAGGCTGCTTGCTACGCAGTATTTTAACTTCCTGTGATTGGTTCTTAACTGATCATCAATAAATAAAAAGAGGCTTAGAAACTACATAGCAGGTGGTCATAGCAACTCATGCTTTTTGAAATTGCAGTAACAGAAGCATCACGAACAGACAGTACTCATCCAAAGAACATTGCCAAACTTAACTGAGTGAGAACCAGAAAATCAATGATATATGGACAATATATTTGAATTTGGCAGGCGTCTCATTTCATAAAGCAAAAAGTAATTTCTCCTTATGATTTGTTCTAAAGATATTGGAACTATTACTGAAATAAAAATAAAATCTAGACAAGCTTTCTCACCAAGAACAATTGACAGATCACAAAAATCCAGGATTTTTCTGGTTCATTGTTATTTCCAATGGCTCTGATTATTATCAGACACCAGTTGTGACTTATCAGAAAATAACATTACAGGCATCTTGACAGTTATTTTGAACCATTTTTCCAGGACATCACTTCCAGAATGATGGTTTCCCCTGACAGTGATAAGGAACGATGCAGCGACCAAGCATTTTGTTTTCTACTGCATGAAATATTCCCATAGCCCAAAATTTGGGCTGAATGCGAAAAAAGAAGATAACGATTGGCAGCTGTTCACCAATAAGAACCTTCGTTTAGTTTTCAGAAAATTCATCCACTGCCTCATGTTAAAATTCCATGCTACAGACAAAAATCAATATGAACACCTTGCAAGAAGGATCAAGAGGTCACACTTTCCTTCAGCTGAGGTGAAGAAGCCTCATATCTGGGCAGGCAGCTTGCTGAGCCATATTGACACCTTTGGCAGTTGGGGAGCTTATTAGCGGCTGGATAAACTGGTTATGGGTGCTCTCAGGGCGGAAGGTTGTGCTACAGATTGCCGTTGATAATCATAACATCATAAAAAGAAACTTGGTAGTGCTATTTAGATTCTTTGAAACTATGAATTTAGATCTATTCATACCCTACAGCAATGCTCTTTCTACATCTTGCTTTTATTTAAGGCTCTTTGTTAGGAAATCGCTTTTAGCCAGACTGCTTGTCTCTAAAATGAACAATGCAGTAAATGAGTTATTTTCTCCAACAAAAAGGTTTGGGGAAACCTTTTCGAACTGACAAGCTTTGGGGTGGTTGCTATTACGTAGATTCAATTAATAGGAGCTGTGGTGCAATCCACCATTAAGAGAGCATATCATTATTGAAGCGGAAAATAAAGGAATCAGTTCTGGTATTGTAAAAAATTGTAGTGGCTGCCAATTTATAGTTTGAATTAATAGCGACGGTGGTGTAATCCAATATAAAGGGAGTGTGTCATTATTAAAGCAGAAAATTAAAGAATAATCGCTGGCCTCAACCAATCAGACAACAACAGAATTGAAAACCATGGTAATAACTGACATGATAATATTACCAAAACCAGACATGTGCAGCATCTCCATTTAATTCAATCTTAAGAACTGCAGCCCAGGAGACCCTCTGAGCAAAGGCTTCATTTGAGAGCTCAGGAATCCAAAGGAACAACCAGAATTACCACCTTAAATGGAGAGACAATTTAAAACACTGTTTTTCCATTTAACATCCATGTTGCAAAGACAAGGGGAGGTTGGACATGTCTACTCTAATGAGAAGTTAGTAAGACATTGCGTGACAGTCCAGGTCTCCAAAATAGCCAGACATATTTTAGCATGTAAAATGAAATAAAGGTTGGCCAATGGCAACTTGCAATTCGGAATAAAAACGCAACATTTTTTCCTCGAAGTAAAATTGTCTTTGCAGTGAGTATTGAGCAGATATATCTATCTGTGGAATGGTGGTCAGATTTGACTCTGGCCTAGCAGGTAGCATGTTGCAGTCTAGAACAGCTCAAGGCAGGCGAGTTTAAGGGAAAAGTTTTGTTGAGCTGAAAAATAAGTAACAGCGTTTGTCTGGTCATTGTAGTTCAAGTCAGCAACTGGTTTCTTCGTACTGTCATGACGAAAAAAGACTCTGGATGACACACCACTATATACCCAGCATGAGCTATAATATTAGGCAGCAAAGGATTCACAGACACAAATTGAGCTATGGGTTAGGCCTGGAGGTGCTGATTGACTACATCCACAAGATAATGACCATCCCCTGGCCTTTGACAATCACCTGACCTCTCCTCTATACAATAACACTTCACTAGTGATCTTGGCTGTGGACCATTATAAGGATAGTGAAGGTTCATCAGATTTAGTCTGTTAAAAGAAGACATCTGCATTGGATATCCAGTGAAATCGGCCAAATGGAGTCTAGCACTGCCAGTTACTGAGTTAGAATTCCGGTCGGTAATGTCAAAGTTTATAGGTCCTCTATTATTCGAGATATCCTTTCCAGGAACTACATCAGACTTTTTTTACACAAAATATTGTGTCTGGACATGTTGCCCTTTTCACACCACAACTGGGCCCAATAACCCTTCCCTGCAAACTATTTTTGGACAAAACATATCTAACACAGCAACAATGGTCATGTAAATTAAAGAATGTCTCACCATCAACACTGGTCTCTCTCAACGTTCTAAATGACTTTAAACAACTTTTTATGCCACAATGTCATGAGTGTGACAAATCAAAAAATTTAATCGAACACACCATGGGTACATTCGATTGGGTCTACTCCAACTACTCCGGAAGTGACGTTTCTACTCCGGGGCTGGTGTAAATGCTTGACAAAGGCGTTCGGGACGGCGGGACAGCAATAAATTGATGAATATGACCACAGTTAAGCAACCACCGCTGCCACACAAATGGCAGACCACATTTTAGAAAGTCCCGCTCATTTGCAAGCCAGTTTTCTGCATAACTGACGGCTAGCTCTGGGCTAAATGTGGTTTTTCAAGAGACATTAAATTTGATCGGACATAATTTTTTGTTTTTCACAATATCTTCAAAATGGATAGACTAGATTGAACTGTTCAGAATGAAATATAACACAACTGGGTTGCGTTACAAGTGTTTTGAAAGCTCCCATTACACAGATATTTCAATCATATTTGGTATTCCATAGCTTCAATTTTAATAGCGTAACATGACAATTATATAGATCTATTTAACAAGAGGTTGGCACTCTGTAGAGTGCAAAGAGAAGGGGGGGGGTGACTCATGTCTTTCCATAATTTGCTGCATAAGTAGTACATTGGAGCCTATTCAGTGTTAACGGTGATGTGAGTCAGCGAATGAGGCTCTGGGTCCTTCTGGTCAGGCTCGAATGACAGACATTCTAGGAAACCGTTCCATGTGCTATTTGACATTACCAAAACGGCGATTTTGCTTCACCAAATTAAACGCCGATTACCTATGTCAAAAACGCTATTTCTTAACACTAATGCTTCACAAATAAAATATATAGCCTATAATCACAAAAACAAAAGTTGTTCAGTTATCATTATTTTGTTCTATAATCGTCTCTGTTAGCCAACTTGATAGAAAATCAAATAATCCAGTGAGAAACAAAATGGCTAGCAGGTATTGGTAGAAATCTTGAGCTATAATATATATAATTAAAAATGTATTTTATATTTTCATTAAAAACTACCCAGCACAAAAAGGAGTACATTTGAAGCTCAAATTATTTAAATTATGCTTCCCTTGTATAAAGTATAGGCAATTTTGAGCTATTTTGCAGTACAATCCGAATGCATTTGGTAATTTTAATAATTTGAGCGCTTCAAATTTAATTTTTTTTGCTCTTGGTCTAATTACATGTATACAGGGGTGCCGGAAGGATCGCGGACGGCAGAGGCGGTCAGACGAGCAAAGGGCAAATCATATTCGCGCCAATTTTGCGTGACAAAATTCAAATAGAGAGTCAAATATATTTTTTTCAATATAAAATTACTAATTTGTGCCTAAAATTACTAAAATAAGGCATAATAATGTTTTATTATTAAGATCAAAAGGGCACACCTTGCCCCCCTGCCCCCCTTGGACAAGGGCGGGAGGGGCAATTGTCCCCCCTGCCCAGGCTACCCCCCCCTGTTCCGGCACCCCTGTCCCCCCTGTTCCGACACCCCTGCATGTATACATGTGCAGACCAGAGTGCGGAGCTTAATAGACCCCGAAGTCGACTACATAAAGTCGACTAGTGAAGTCATAATAGTTAGCTTTGAGGCTCTGAATGGGGTTTTGTGTCCCCCTGTCCCTTGGCCATTTTACTTTTGAATTCCCTGTCTCTTTTCAAGTTTACTAATGATGCTTTTGAAAAGAGCACAAGATACATTCCACACTATTTAAGGACTTTTTTTAAAGTCTCTGCAATATAAAACTCAACAAAAATGGACGCATTTGCAACCTACATGATTTCTGAGTGAAAAAATTCTGAAATTCCAGTTATGGCCCTCAAGCTTGTCGTGATAAGGAACTATACAGTAAAAAAGCATTATGTTCCCTGCTGTTCCAAATAAAAGAAAAAAAAGCAACTAATGCCAGTCTCAACTTCTTTAGATAAAGAGTGTTGAAGTTAATATCATGGTAGAAACCAACATGGCAATAAAGTTATTACCTTAAAAAGGAGGCAGGAAACAGCAGCACTCTCTCTGTATTTGATGCAAACAAAATCCAATATCAATATTCCACCAGACCGATGTTACAGGCATTAGGCTTTTTTGAAATACCAAGTGGTTTTTTGCATTGATATCTGATATTTTCAAAACCACAACATTTTTTAAAACATACTTCAGTCATATGGTATTTCCACAAACCTAAATCCTGACTTTTCACTTGCACTGCAAACAGAAGGAGAACACTTTGTCGATAATCAGAGGGCCACACATTTTGCTACTTAATTGATAAAACAATCAATATCATAATTAAACGGCAGATGGAATAAGGGGCCGACCAGATGATAGTTGGGGGGGCTATGGACTTTACCCCCGGGACGAACTTTTTTTTTTGTTCGCGACACGTCGACGAACAATTTTTTTCGCATGCGCACTCGCGACAAACTTTTTTATCGGAATTTTAACATTACAGTACCCTAGCTACAGGTGGAAACAAACTTTTTTTTTCATTTCCATGTGCTGAACAAACTTTTTTTTTTCAGTGTCAAGTGAGAAACAATCTTTTTTTTTCACAAAATATCCATAGCCCCCCCCCCAAAGATCATCTGGTCGGCCCCTAACAGTTACAGAAACGAAGCCAGAATGGTAGAGAGAACATGAGAAGCACATGAAAGAAAGCAATCAAAAAGACAATCAGAAAAGTTTGGTCAGACATTGACAACTCCATGGTGTTGGATGGATGGCAGTGAGTTGGTAAATACTAGCATATGGTGGGAACTGTCTCCTGTAGCAGTTTGATACTTCCACCATTGGACTGAAAATTGCATGTGCCGTGGTCCCTGCATCAGAAGACCTCCCCTCTGTCATGAAACAGTCTCTTGTGGGGGTGTGGTCTCTCATCAGGGTGCAAAATGCACTAAAACACTACTTAGTGAGGGAGGGGTTCTGTATACAATTCTTACAATAAAAGTCGGTTATGACATTTCATTTTGATAATGACTAATCAAATCGCCTCTATAGGCCTAGTTCCAATTGAAATGTGACCAATGACCATGACACATCAACATCATAAACTATTATTAATCAAAACGTGTGTTGGTGATTGTGCATTGACCTCCCCTGCGAATTAATGGTAATTGCATCATACTGGCCTGCTATTTTATAAGTTCTATCTCGAGAGCTTAAAGAATAGCCTGTGTGACTGCCCTGTAATGAGGACTTAGGAAAAACAGTGGCTTTCAATCAAAGGCCCATGTTGCAGTAATCAGGGGAGGAACAACAAGTCTATTTTAATGAGGCATCAGTCAGACATTGCGTGACACTATCAGACCTTGCCTCATTGGTCAACTTGGTCAACTTAATAGCAGGCCTTACCAAGTCGCCCATATTGCTATGTCAAGAATAGCAAAAATGGACAGAAGGGTTGGTTAATAGCCCTGTTTAATAGGACCACTCGTCCTGTGGTCATGAAGTGGTCTCTCATGGGTACAGTCTCTCCTCTGTGTGCCAAATGCAGTGAGAACAAAGCTTAGTGCAAGGGAAGCTGATCACATTTAGGCATTTTTAGTTGGTCTTATAACTGAAGAGCTTTATAATGCAAGGACAAACTTGTATAAAGTGGTTTGCACAAGGAGTATCCTCTTATAAACAAAAAACAAACCCCCAATGATGAGCAAAACTCGGCAAATACTAGATTTCAAAATCACGAAAGAATCTCAAGTGAGCACCCAATGCACGTTGTCATGACATTTCTTTTCGATTGGCCGAACTTGCCCGAATTTCACAAATTTATGAGAAGACTGATACTTCAAACTGGAAAAATTTAGGACATGCAGATTGGCAACTGCATCCACTGCATAATAGTCCTTCTCCAGGGTCATGCTAATCAGTGATCACCTGACCCCTCTCCACACAATAGTACTCGAAGGAGAGCAGCTAATGACTGTGACAGTCTATTCTAGGAACCACAAACCTTAATATGTTGTAATTTACTTGGAAAGAGCACAGTATGTTGAACGATGGATGAAATCAGATGAATGTCTTGCAGTCACTATAATCTGTCAGTGAAGATTCTGTGATTTGTCCCCAATCGAGCCCCCCCCCCCCCTTCTGGCCCAGACGTCCTTTCCCTGGAGACGAAACTGCACCCAGACTCCTCCTCTGACACATAATATAGTTTCTGGATCAGCCCTCTTCACACATCACCATGATCATATGGCAATTTAGCTGAGAAGCACCCTCCCTTTTATACAAATCTGTTACATACAATGTCTTCTATAGCTCATTGTACATTGCTTTTTCTTGTACTCGCTGTGATCAATCTGATACATATATACATATATATAAATTTCAATTGTGATATTTCTGGATAATCATCAAAGACCATACTGTAATCCTTATTGCCTTAAGAAAGTGATGTTCAGTAACTACTGGCTTTTTGAAAATGTGCACACTCTCTGGACAAAATTACATAGACATTTTTGTCCATATTAATTTATGCAAATATTGAAATGCAACTCATAAACCGAAGAAAATGAATTATAAAATTCCTACCTGGGAACAGAGGGTGAACCAGGATAAGCTTGCCTCTTTATTCAATGATCGAACCAGTTCCAGTTGGTGGCTGTTCTATCAAACTTACTTCACAGAAGTGTCAGAATTGTGTCTTGACTTAAGTCAACCAAACTCGCCTTGGGATTACCCTTAATACAGCTGTTACAATGTCAAACAAACAAACTGTCCGGATTAAGTGTCGCATTTCCTTAATGTGTAGCTGTGAACAACTTACAGGTCATTAATTTGCCATCGTTCCACTTTCTGAAGTCTATCCTTCAAAAGTGCGTCTATCTTCTCAGCTCTTCTCTGTCTGCCGGTGTGTTCTCTCTAGGCCTATTCTGTCTCATTTATATGATCTATGCATTTTGTCCAAAGAAATACGTGTACACAGAAAAAAACTGGGTTTATTGGAGTTTTCTCTAGAATTATGTAATCAGTAGAATGTATAAACACAGGCTGCGCGGCAGCACACCTGCTCCAGAAGGAAGAAAACGTTTTAAAACTAGAAGGCACACAAGTGTGCAATGGGCGGTAGTTATGGCATGGATTGCTCTGCTGAGCACAGGTGATGGTGGTATATATTTAAGTTTAAGTGTAATTAAACTTAAACGTAATTATATTCATAAATGCAAATGATATGATGGTGACACAAAGTGTACTAGAAATGAGTGCACGAGACATACCTGTGCTAGCGGTGCAAGTGGCATAAACGGAGTCTGGGTTGGGTTGGCAGGGGGGGAATTTCCATCAAAAAAATATCCGCCGGATCCCGACTCCTGTCCGCCGGCCCCACTCCTATCCGCCGGCCCCGCTCCTATCAGCCGCCCCCGACTACTCTCCGCTGGCGCCGCCCCCGACTCCTGTCCGCCACCCCCGACTCCTGTCCGCCGCCCAGACTCCTATCCGCAACCCCGACTCCTATCCGCCGCCCCCGATCCTGTCCGCCGCCCCAACTCCTATCCACCTCCGACTCCTATCCACCCCCGACTCCTATCCACCTCGACGCCTATCCACGGCAACCGCCATAGATTCTGTTGCTTGTGAGTCATCATGTAGGGCCTACGTAGAGTTTTAACAAATATGGCCACCAAGGTAACAGAAATGGTTCAAGGTCATCCATGTTACAACTCATTCAAGGTGTTACTGTGATACAAAATCCCTGTGAGTTTGGTGGTCCTAGGGAGAAAAATAGTGGAGTTGTTGTGCATATAAGCTTTTTACAAATATGGCTGCCAAGGTCACAGATATAGGTCAAGGTCATTGGTGTCAAAACTAATTCAAGGCCTTACAAAGATACATAATCCCTGTTAGTTTGGTGATCCTAGTGTAAATACAAGAGTAGTTATCGTGCACACAAGATATTTACAAATATGGCCGCCAAGGTCACAGAAGTAGGTCAAGGTCACTCATGTCAGAAATCATTCAAGGTCTTGCGGTCATACACAATCCCTGCTAGTTTCATGATTCCAGGATTAATAGAAATTGAGTTATCTTGTACACAAGCTTTTCACAAATATGGCCGCCAAGGTCACAGATGTAGGTCAAAGTCACTCATAAGTTATGCCTGGCGAGATGTCGAGGTATTTGATGTATTTGACTCATACTGGAAGTCTTGGGCAGCCTGTGCAAAGTGAAATCATCGTCAATAGGGAGGACAACAAAGACTACCAAACCTCACACTACAGCAATATGGGCGGGATGGCCTTTGGCCACCGCCCATAATAATGTAAATAAATCTGACCTTATTTGATGAAGAATAAGGTACAGAAAGTGTAATGGAGCAAGCAGTGGGAAAATGGTTTGAAAACTATGTTGTCTGTGAAACTTTTTAACAACTGGTGTCAGTTTTTAATAAGCCGGATGATCTACGCCAACCCTAAATAGATGGTAGTATCGAATAATTTGCAAGGACGTAGTTTTATGGTAGTAATAGAACCGAAATAATCTTCTCCGAATGAAGAATTTGAAAACAATGGCCTTCCATCCAATGTCATTCTGACAACATTGCAAACCGACCATGCTACCGGCTTGTTGCACTGCAGATCTGGTGACCATGTAGCCCAACAGACCGATATACAACTACAAGAAGTTGTTCAACTGATGAAGGGGATATAATTTGAAAACACCAGATTTCCATCAAAGGCTAATGTTGAAACGATCAGGGGAGGCAGGACATGGGGGAAGTCGGTCAGACATTGCGTGACTGCCCCAGACCTGGACTAAACGTTCAATTGGGTCACTGAAATACTGACCACAATAAAACCAGTTACCACAAAAAAAAACCAACAACAACAAAAGGGCAATCAGAGGAGTGGCCAGTTACAGATAGAAGTTGGTGACTGGTGTTGGATCGATTGCAACATGCCAAGAGGAGGATGAACAGGACAGTGAATTGATGTTGGGAGGAACCCTTTCAGTTAACATAATCTTTATTTGGTCAACACAAGCTCCTACCTTCTCTTATAGATCACCATTTTAGATCCTCCACTATGTAAAATCAGTGGTCTGTGTCTCTTTAACGACGACTACCATTTTCAATTAATAATAACAATTGTCCAGGGTCTTAAACTCCACCAGACCCCCAATCCACACATGATACAACAATACCTCACCTGTGGCCATGGCTGTGGTTCAGGAGACTCAACTTTCACAAGATGCAATAACCCTGGAGGCTGGAAAGAGCATTGCATGGGGTGATCTGGCACGTAGGGCCTGCCGTTGGGTGATGTGGACCTCGTAGGGCCGATGCCATAATTATACTGCAGCTGCTCCTGCTGCTGGCAGTATCTACATTTTGTAGGAGATTTCTTACGCACTTTGCTAAATTTTATATTGCCTGGTGCCATCTCCAGAGGCCACCTCCAATGTTCTTTTTTGCACACCATTAACTTACCATCATATCCTAATGTGTAACATCTTTAGATTTCTTATCCACCCCCCAGTTTTGTCATGAGGATGCAAAAACTGCAAATTTTTCCCTAATATCCATTCTGTCAAGTTTGTTCTACTAGTTTTTGCTACCCCCTCAATTTGCTCTGCCCCCCTCTTCTGCCACCTCATGTGCATTCAAGCGTGACCATATGAATGCTTACCACTTCTGTTTGATTAAGGACATAGGAACTTGAGAAAACATTAGTAGCTATATCAATGAAATTAGTTCTTACATTATTATATTGACATGTACTGGTAGTATGAATGGACTGTATTAATGATGAATGGTGTAGGTAGGCTAAGTAATGACATTACTATTGAATACAAAAGTTAATTACAAGTGAAGCTTGATCTTGAATTGGTGTTTACAGTTTCATAAATTCTATAAAAATCACTTAAAACATGACACTTTTTCACAGAAAGTTACCTGGTGAAGACAATTTTTTTACACTTTTACATGAAGCATAATTATATACAATCATAATATGTTTTATTTTTTATCACTTGTCACTTAATGATTTTGAGAATTGATACTGGTAAGAATGTTTTCATTCAGATTTGTTTTACATATAATTTTTTTTTCTCATTGAAAGAACTTGAAAAAAATGGCAAGAAATTTTGAAAGAAAAATTATTTACAATCATAATATGTTTTTTTTTTTTATCACTTGTCACTTAATGATTTTGAGAATTCATACTGGTAGGGATGTTTTCATTCAGATTTGTTTTACTTATAATTTTATTTTCTCTCAAAAAATGGCAAGAAATTTAAAAGATAGAGCCAACACAGTTCTGGAGCCAATAAAAACATTGGCAGAAAGAGCCCTTAAAATAATTCTGGGCCATCTCATCAGGCAAATACGGTATCATTTATAGTTATGCAATACATTGGTTCTAACTTTCTTTTGAGACAGTCTGAGGTGATTACCTGATCCACTTGGTTAAAATAATGGGGGTTAAAAAAGTTAAAGGCTGCAATTCCAAAGATCTATCCTTAAAAGCTGAATGTATATCTTTTAATCTAAAAGTTCTTTAAACAAAATCAGAGTCATATTTAATTTCTATCTGTAGTTTTTTGTAATTACCATTATAAGCCCAATGTAAACAATACTATTTTTCAGGGGTGCCACAACTGGAGGGGGATGGGGGGGGGGCAATTGCCCCTCCTGCCCTTGTCCAAGGGAGGCAGGGCCCTGCAGGGCAAGAGTGCCCTTTAGATCTTTAAGAAAAAAAATTATTAGGCCCCCTTTTAATAATTGAAGGCACAAAGTATTATTTACTCTATTTAAATTTTGTCATGCGAAATTGGCATGAATATGATTTGCCCTTTTTCCTGTGACTGCCCCTGCTGCCTGTGATTTCTTCCGGCACCCCTGCTATTTTTGTTTGGTTCAGTGGTTTCGAAAGGCATGTAAAGCAGCTGCTGCAGTATGTCACACACTGCCAGCAGTTTGTATACCTTCATAAATATGTGTTCATTAGGCCAGGAGTGTTGCGAACACTTCTCTTATGCCCCTATCTAGTATTTTGTACGGACTCATGATAAACAGGAACTGCTATTTCAGAGGAATGGTGGAGTCTGGGTGGTTCCAGGGGGAGGATGTGTAGGGGGTGAAAGGTGGAACAAACTAGAACCGGCGCAGTGCTAAAATGTTCTTCTGCTATGAGAGAACTTTTGCTATTAGGCGACTGTGTTACATGAAACATATGAAGTATTTTGGCAGTGACAGGAAGTCAAGATGTAGGTAAATTTTAAGAGTATTACTAGTCGAATTTACTGGATACAGATGTTGTGAAAGGACATGTGCAGTAAAATGAACTTTATTTTCTGTACTTGAGTAACCCCCAGGAAATTTGTTTTTGCAAGTACCCTTCCCCAAGGTGACCCCCTCGGGCCATGTAAAATAAAAAAATTTAAAAGTAGCTCCCCCGAGATGACCCCGAGCCTAGCAATATACATGGCAAAGTGTCCCCCCCATCTAGGCGACCCCCTCAGGCCTTGTAAAATATAAGATTTAATAAGTAGGACTACTCCCCGAGGTGGCCTAACAATATAACCAGCAAAAAAATATATTTTTTGCGAGCACCCCCTCCCCCTTGGGCCTTGTAAAATATATAATTTGATAAGTACTCCACGAGGTGACCCCAGCCTAGTAATACAACTAGCAAACACAAATTTTTTTCTCACTATTACCCCCCCCCCCGAGTTGACCCTCTCCAGCCTTTTAAAATATAGTATTTTCAATGTACCTCCCCCAAGGTGACTCCCAGCCTAGCCATATAATTAGCGAAAAAAAAAATTTTTGCGAGTACCCCCCCCCCGAGGTGACCCCCTCGGGCATTGCTAATATAGAATTTTCAATATACCTTCCCTGAGGTGACCCCCAGCCCAGCAATATAATTAGCAAAAAATTATTTTTATTTGCGAGTACCCCCTCCCCCGAGGTGACCCCCTCGGGCCTTGTAAAA
The DNA here is from genome assembly GCA_026936325.1 of Platynereis dumerilii. NCBI lineage: Eukaryota > Metazoa > Annelida > Polychaeta > Phyllodocida > Nereididae > Platynereis > Platynereis dumerilii. The sequence goes on along the minus strand of JAPTHN010000089.1, from coordinate 866,322 downwards.
TATAGAATTTTCAATGTACCTTCCCCCGAGGTGACCCCCAGATTTTCAATGTACCTCCCTCTGAGGTGACCCCCAGCCTAGCAATATACAATTAGCAAATACTTTTTTTTTTGCGAGACCCCCCGCCGCCGAGGTCACCCCCTCGGGCCTTGCAAAATATAGAATTTTCAATGTACTTTCCCCCGAGGTCACCCCCAGCCTAGCAATGTAATTAGCAAAAAAAAAAGATTTTTTTTACGAGGTCACCCCTTGTACAATAACTTGATGCAGGTTGGTCTATAAAATACAGGTGTTCAGTTTGGCTTATATGCATGAAGATCCCACTGCGTGAGAGCACTTGGAAATTTACTATCTCAGTCTTAATCTCAGTCTCAGTCTTAATCAGACTAAATACAAAATGATAATGTCCTTCGATCTGATGAAATCATATCGAAGAACATAATTATGGATTCTTCAAAGATCATAATAATCACAGCACCTGGTCCATATCACCCTAAGACATCTCTTTCTCCTTTGGCTATGGCCTATAAAAATGTTCTGCAGCCCATTGTGCGTGGCATTCGCCCATGTTTTCTGTCAGTTTTGTTTGTGACCAGTTTGAAACTCGAGCCATGCTTACTATGGAACGAGATTCATTTGACAGTGTGTTTAATACAAGCCATGTTTACTATGTTTGTGCCTCCAAAAATAAGTCCTTTCCACAGAGGGAGGCATGACATCATCAAGGGGCCAACAAACGGCCTTGGCCTATATTTAGCACAAAAAAGAAGTGAAGATGCAGGAGACAGTCCCACTGGAGGGTGCAACATCCTCACTGGGGCCAAACGGATGGGGCGACTGCAGTTGCCCCATCTTTCAAGATGGAGGATGGAAATCAAGCAGTAGCAATTCTGCTTCGTTTTCTTATAAAATGCCTTTCTACTCCTTCATAAATGGATTTATATGGTCTAAAATCTGAAGTTGTAGCTTACTGCAGTGCAACATGTTGTCTATTTCTTGTCAATTCCTTTAATTTGAAGGGTTGTGGATTCGGCGGGATGGGGAAACTCTATTTTCCAAATTTGAAAAGATGGGGGAACTCATTTGATTAGATGGGGCAACTGTTAAAGTGACTGCTTAACTATGCTCGTTTCTCGTGTGATAGAGACTCACAGAGTCAATAAAATTGATTCAGAGATGTTAAAATGACTTATAAATATAAAATTTTCGTAGCCTGTTGGCCACTGAGCCAAGCACTCACCGGACATGACATACATGTGTACACTTCAGCAGCAAGCAATAGACTGAGGTTGCAGTGGCTGACCAACAGGGGACAGAACTGCCCAACAGAGGGCAGTGTTGGTCAGCCAACTGCACTGCCGCCTACAACATACCACCAAATTTTATTTCTTTTTTGGCAACAAACTACCTTAGGCGGCAAATCACAAATTGAAACATTAAATCATAAATCGAAACAGGAAATTCAAAATGTAAATAAATGTAAGTAAATGTCCCAGAATGTCCAAATATAAATGAAATCAAATGAAAATCAATCAAAAGTCCAAGTGAGTACCATTTGAACATAAAAGTCCTGGTATATATACATTAATTACAATTTAATCAAATGGTGTTAATTTGTTGAAGTTAAATCCACTTCAGAATGTCACAAAAGTTCACGCATCCAGATGTTAAGTTGGAACGATTTATTAAGAGGAACTGTACAGCTCCATTGTGACATACATGTATTATTGAAGAGCGATTGAGCCATACAGCTCAGGCAAAGGGGGAGGAAATAACAAAAGGGAACTTTAGAGACATAGGGTCAGGTATGGCCAAAGATACTAGTCCTGAGTTCAAACATTAGGATGATCATGAAACATCGAAGCATACCACCGGAGTGAAATACGTGGAGGAGCTTTACGGCTCCCAGATGGCACATAAACTGGGGCTGAGCAATTTTACGGCTCCCAGATACATTTGAATAGGCATTCCAAAAGGGAACATAGGGAAATTGAAAACGTCAGGCACCAACCACACCAAATACTTTTTTTTTTTAGGAAACCTGACTTAATTAACTTTTTTGGGACCTTCTTAATGAATAAATACATAATTATGTGGCAAAAACAAAACAAGTGCGAGCTGTCTAGCTCATGGATGGATAGGTGATTGGGGCTTTACGTCCTCTATTTATGCACTTGGTAGGCCAATTAGGACGGGCGGACTCTGGCTCATGGAAGAGTCCTCATGCACTGGAGTGCTTGAAGGGCTTAAAGAGTGGAATCCATTATGAGGGATAGGGGGGCACACATTGGTGGTCATATTCAAGGAATACTGCCATACAGCAGGGGGTGGGGGTAGGTAAAGGGCACGGGATTTCAGTGGCATGAGTGAGGTCGCTTCCATCTAGGGCACTCAGTAGTGCTTTCTGAGGCTGACCACGATCCTCGAGCAGCAGAATCACAGCCGATTGCTCCAGTCACTGGGAGGGCCGATCGCATTTCCAGTGACTTGGCATTCGCAAAAGCCTTGACCATCAGGCCTTTACTTCTGACGAACTGGAACACTTGGGTAGGTGATGGAGTGGTTCGTCATCAACCACTTTCTTGCTGCTCGACATCATCTGGAACAGCACAAAGCCACTATGAATGATGGAAGACCTATCAAGATCAACAATCAGCACAGTCATTATTCAATTCAAAATGGTTGGAGGTGTTAAGCTCAACTTATCTTGAATGTGAATTTCTCCTTGCGTAACATCATGGTCTTCACTTCAGTTGTTCAGTTTCACCCTCATCTGATCCGATGGAACAACTGGACATGTCAGCACTGATGTCGGGAAGATCACAAATAACACTGGACTGTGAAGAGCTGATATACATCAGCAAATTGGGAACTCCAGGTTGCACATCCAGGGTGGGGGGATTATGCAGCGGAGCCCTACAGCTCGGTTAGTCATCTTTGGGCAACAACATGGAAGGAAAAGTGGGACGAGCAGGGCTCATAATGGGGCATTTCACAAAAATAACATTAGTAAAACCCTGGAGATGACCGATAAAAACCACTTGAGGATTCCATCATAAAGCACATTAAAATTGTCAAAAACAACTTCAAATTATTGGCAAAGCTTTTGGGGCAAAATAATTGATGGTAACAACATGGCAAATCACTGGATGGAGACAATGGTAGACACTCAAGCAGGGGCACCACAGCCAATGGCTTCAGTCCCTGGAAGGGCTGATGGAATTAGTTGGCATTTGCAAAAGGCCCGTGCTTCAGATGACATTGAACACATTGGAAGGCAACAGAGTGGTTTGTTATCAACCACAATTAATCCTGCTGGGTGACATCACTTGAACTAGATTGTGGCGGGTCATCAGTTGGTGTCCATTCTTGGTGGTTTCAAGTTCACTTAAACAGGTCAAATTGGATCCATATATATGCTGGCGGAAGGAACACTGCCATCACAGAACACTTGAGTTGCGAGAAAAGCTGACATATATCAGCACATTTGGAACTCAAGGACTCAAGGCTTGGGAGGTGATATTTTGATGCAAGGGAGCTCTACAGCCCGGTCAATTGGAACAACCACAGGGATGGACCAAGAAGATGATAACACACTGGGCAGCTCTTAAACATGGTCTTTATACAGGTGTCGCAAACATTTGGGGCAAACAATGGCGAGGTGAGCTCTACAGCTTAACTATATCACTCACGGCACAACCGGATGGACAATGGATTGGCCAGTTGGAAAGACCACAGAAAATATATTTTGATGCACAGGAGCTCTACAACTCTGTCCACTGCAAAAATATATTTTGATGCACAGGAGCTCTACAGCTCTGTCCACTGCAACAACCACGGGATGGACAAATGGGATGAGTAACAGACATCTCACAAAGGTGGTCTTCATGGCTTCACAGGTGTGGACAACAGTAGGGGCAGATGATGGCAAAGGAAGCTCCACGGCTCTACAGGGATGGATGGAGCACTTTGGTATATATGCAAAAGCCAGAGCCATAACTTCAGGCAACTGAGTGGTTTGCCATCAACCACAATCTCGAAGCTTGGCCGCTTCCGAGGAAAAGCTCCATCTTGAAGTCTTACTCCTTGGTAGTTTCATCCACACTTGATAACATGGGACTGGATTCGCCAGCACTCCCACTTGATGGCAGCAGGACCACGGATAAGGCTGGAGTTGGTTGTGTGAAGAGCTGCTAACATACATTTGCAAATGGGGAACTCCAGGATAAACATGCAAGGGGGTTGTGGATGGTAACAACACAAAATAGTGGATGGTAACAACACCTCAACTGGATGACTCCGGGATGGATGATAGATTGGCCCATGGACAAACATTGCGAAAGAGATGCTTTAAGTTGAAGGGCAAGTCAAAATAAATAGCATCATAGATTTGAGAGCTGAAATCTCAGGAACACAGAGTTGCACTTCCATCATGTAAAGGGGAACTTCAGAAATATATTAAAATAAGGCAGGCCTACACCTGCAGCAGGATGAGGGAATGATGAAGGAAGAACAAGCATGATGGGCAGCAGCTTCATCATCATCAAGTTGTCAAGGTCATGGGACACCTTTTTTCATGACAGAGTCTCCAAGTGGCTCATGGGTTGGGGACATGCAGTGGTTCACTGGAAATGCCAAATCCAGAGGCATGTATGAGGTCATCATGGAGCAACTTGGGTTCATGATCATAATACGGTCGATTTAGGATCTTGAAGCAGTGGGCACATTGAGCAGCTATCTACCCAGTTCATAAAATTATCATTGGCTCATTCGAGAGAGCTCATGCGCATCTTGCAAATGGGAAATTCAGGAATTAGGAAAGATCACGCAGGCCTACACCTGCCATAGATAAAGGGAACAAGGGAGAGAGAATAAACAAAATGCACAGCTTCATCGTCATCGAGTTGTCGAGGTTCATCCATTTAAAAGACAGGGTTCACCATTTTGGGTGAATTGTTGGCCAGGGGAAAGCAGTTTTCTTGAACTGTAGCGTCAGACACAGGGGCATGTAGGTGGTCATCATGAATGGACTTGGGCTTTCGATGATCAAAGGGTCGTTCGAGGGCCTCCCAACGACTGGCACACTGAGCAGCAATGTGCCCATTGCCCTGGCATTCATAACATTTGAGTGGGGGACTTGGCCTGTACTGCTTGTTCTTAAACTCACTGGGGTGGTAACTCATAGAATCATAAGTTGAGCAACATAAGGGAGTGGCATTGCAAATGGGCACCAGGCTGTCAGTGATAGGCATATCACCATTAAGGCAAGGGACATGGCGATTAGGGGACACTGGGGACAGCCAAGAAGAGTGCACCATGGGGACCATCACAAGTTGCTCACATTGTCTGTCAACTTCACCCATCAAGTCTGTGCTGAGGACATTTTTAGCAATATCGTTGCAAGGCACATGAGCTATTTTTAAGGGACTGGAAGCATTCATCACAGGGGCAATCGCAGGTTGCTGGGAGTGCTTAACAAAGGATAGGGTATCAGGGGCAGCAATGGTATGGGGCTGGCAGCGCTCATAAGAATGGGAAGGAAACAAGGTAGTAGGCCTATCATCATTCATTTCACCCACATACCTGTCTTTTCTTTGGCAGTCATTTCGTACCAGAATAGCTGTCCTGGCCTCATCAACCAGAGCCCTTATGGCCTGATCAAAGGCATCAAGGCTACCCTGGTCCTCATCAGCGTCGGCCTCAAACTGGTACTGCTCCTCAGCTTCAAGGCAACATTGCTTCTCCACATTCGCCTGATCCTCCACTTGTCTTCTCTGCTTCCCCTCCTGTCCGACCTTCTCAGACCTGTGGAAAGACTGCTTCTCAGCCAAGCATGACTGTCGAATGAGAGAGCCCAAGAACTGTGAAACAACATCATGATGGGGATCCGGCGACAGTGGCTGGAAGGATTCACTTTGTGCCTGTTGGCTCCTCAATCTGTCCTGGCGCATCTTATAACCCAACCGATTGATGGTGTTCAATTGCAATTGAACTGAGGAAGGATCAGAGATGGGTTGAGGCAGTAGCGAATATGGCGCAGAGAAATTGTAGGGAACTCTTGAGGGCATCAATGGATGGGCTGTGAGCTGTGGGGATGGTACAGCCAGATGCTGTTTTACACCAGACTTGGGCGAGAAGCTGTTGGGGAACTGAGACTGACATACATCAGCGACTGGTTGGTCATGGGTAGGGAAAAGGGATAAGGAAAGCCCAGGAGTTTGGGGACACCAGTATCTACAATTCATGGCAGATTACACAAGGGCAAATGGCTGGCCTACACCAGCACTATAGGGAACGGAAATATTGTTGACATTCATCAGCAGGCAAGCTTGGAGAAATGATGTCCTTTGTCCTTTCACATTGTGAAGACGATGACGAAGTAACGACCAGTTACATCTAGAACCAATCTCGGTCATCTCACTGCATTCATCACAATCTTCTGCCGTCAAGTAAACCTGCTGGTTACAGCAGGACATCAAGCACTTCCGTAAGTGCAACAGTGTCCAGGTGAATAGCCATCTGGTGTGTGATGATAGTATTGCCCAACGTTAGGAGGGAGGGGGGTATTTTAATGGGCGAAATATCTGTAGAAATTAGGCATACACCTGAGGGGGATTTGGCAAACGTCAATCAAACCAGGCATCCACCTGACAGCAGAAACGAATGGTCACAAGCAGGCACCAGCAATTTGCATTGGTATCAATTAGTTTAGCTGACAAAATGCCAAAGTGCAGAATGCACTGAAATTCACGATTTTGCATGCCAATAATTTAAAAGTTCTGCTGGATATCAAAACAATGCTGAGGGACAAAATATATGATGTGCCTATTAATGTTACCTAAACCAGGTATACACCTGACAGCAGAAAACGAATGGACATTATAAGAGTCTTGCTGTAAAAATGTCTAAGTGCAAAATGCTCTGAAATGCACTGTGAATTGTTCTAATAATTGAAAGTCAAGTCTGTTAAATGTCAGGAGTCACTTTCATGTGCACTGACAACTACCAGGTTATTGTTTTCCAAGCCTTGTGTTTCGGGTCTAGGAATGGGGATTAGCAGCACTTAATTTAAGGTTGCACAGTTAGCACATGTTGCACAGGTGACAAAATTAGGACATTAATTAGACAGTCATTCACAGCATAAAATATTTCGTTTTTAGCTTGCTTGAACTCTTGGTTGGTTGCTTTAGGTGTTACTTGCTTGCTTGTTTCGTTACACATGAAGGTTGCACACATAAACACTTGTTACTGCCAGCCATACAGCTGGAATGAAATGCCGGGAGACTGACAGCAGAGTTAATTGGACGAAACAACAGTTAAAATTCAATTACAAATGCAGGACCAGCCTGAGCATACAGTCACATAATCCCAAGGTGTGGGCTCGTATCCCAATCCAAAACCAATTTCGTAGCCTGTTGGCCACTGAGCCAAGCACTCACCGGACATGACATACATGTGTACACTTCAGCAGCAAGCAATAGACTGAGGTTGCAGTGGCTGACCAACAGGGGACAGAACTGACCAACAGAGGGCAGTGTTGGTCAGCCAACTGCACTGCCGCCTACAACAAAATTATAATGATTTTTCAGCTTATCTAAAATTACATTTGTGAATATACATAACAGTTATGAGGCTCTTAATCATCTGGATGGGGGGATATTGGGGACAGGGAATTCAAAAGTACCATTAGTAAAATTGCAAAGGGACAGGGAATTCGAAAGTGAAATTGCCAAGGGACAGGGGGACACAAAATTCAATCCAGAGCCTTATCTTTATTATTTCCATAAAGCATTTACACAGAAAAATGCATTCTTGATGAACTTCACTTCTATATCCAGGGCCAGAAAAAAATGTGAATTTCCTGGCAATTTGATTAAATATGACGAAATTTCCCACGAATGGCAGCAAAAAAAAAAACAACTTCCGTCAGGAATTTGGACCTTTCTTCAAAAATTTCCAGTGATTTCCGGGCAATGACATGCCCAAATTCCCTACTTTTTTTCAGTCATTGCTATACATGCATGTGGGCAGGGGTGGTCGCGCGAGAAAGGGCAAATCTAATTCGCGCAAATTCTTTTTAATGTAACGGCAATTACAGTTTTGAATACATACTTATAAATTTTTGCCTAAATTAAGGCATAATACCGTTTTTTCTTTGAGATGAAAGGGCAACTTTTGCCCCCCCCCCGCCCCTCCTGGCAAAGGGCAGGAGGGGAAATTGCCCCCTCCCCCCCCCCCTGTTCCGGCACCCTTGCATGTGGGGCCATTAAAGTATGATAAATAAATATATCTACAGGGTCAATTTTACTAAAAAAAACTCACTGCACAGCAACAGAGGCAGATAGGAAGATGGTTTTGGTGGCAAAAGATGACTGTGTCAATTAAAGGCCTAGTTGTACATCTACTTTGTGTGCCGGTTATATTATTTGTTCCATCAGAAAAAAAGCTATAAGTGGCCAAAAACAGCATTTTTCCCCATTTTTCAAATGTCTTTGTTGTGTTTAGAGATCTAAAGTCTGCTACAAAGATTGAGTAAAAAAAATCTAAAGAAGACCCATCATCAACATATGATCAAGAATGTCATCTCTGGATTCCTCAACAAGATAAATAAATATCTATCTAAAGTGGATAAAATAGATACTGATACATGGCAAGATACATTTTAAAACATGCATGTCAAAAGAAACACAAGTATAATTAGACATCATAATTCCAGCTGACCAGCTCTTTTCCTTGCATTTGCCAAAAAAAAAAAACCATATGATATCATAGGCGTATTTCGCAGGGGGTCAGGGCAAATGGCATATATCAGGGCAAATCCTGACCAATCAGGGCAGATCCACTGCCCTGGTCACATTCGCGCCATGTTAAAATTTCAGGGCAAAATAGTCACAGCCCCCCGCGAGACAGCCGTCCCGTACACCTATGTATGATATAACAGATATTGCCCATTACCTCATGCGATATCAGTTTTATATTGTATTTTAAAGACTTTTTCAAAAAACTGCATGCGCAAAACGAGAATTACTTATATTTTGTCCAGCCTCCCAAACGGACATAGGCTAAGCAACAAAAAATACATGAAATGTACATCTATAGGCCTATAGAATTTTACTTTTTTGGTTTTTGAATATATTTTTTGTGAGGGCAATGCTTAGGGCACGATATGGCGGTGTCCTAGAAGGACCTATATGACCAAAAAGGCATTAAATTAACCTTAGTCAGCTTCAGTTGCCCCATCCTTCAAATCATTTTGATTTGAGTTTCCCCATCCCCGGCAATGAGTTTCCCCATCCCGCCGAAACTGCAACTTCCAAATTTACCAAATAAAAGGCACTTTTCTCGTCAGTCCAGCACTCTGGTCGAATTTCTGTGGCAAACAAAATATTCTCATTCACTTTTCCAGTCCATAATATGTTTGCAAATACTTTAATCAACATGATTCCTCTCAGCTTTACTTCCATCCTCCATCTTGAAAGATGGGGCAACTGCAGTCGCCCCATCCGTTTGGCCCCAGTGATCCTGTCTACAAAACTGTCTCTAAATCAACATTATGTGTCTGTGAATGGGCCTGAGGTTGCTTCTGGATGCCTGGTAATTGTTGTGTCCCCTGGTGGAGCTCAGTCAGGTTGATTGAATTGTTTTTCATAACTGATGGCTTTATCAGCCTCGTGCCATCCAGTTTCTTGTGTAAACAACCTCAGTTATTTTGCAATTCCGTCTCACCCACTCCAGACTCAGCAAATGTTTTTCTTTTTTCTTTAGCGCCCAATGCAACAGAGAATTTGCCCAAGACTGCATTGTATTACTGTAACCAAAATTGACCGAAAACTGTTTTAACTGTCTTGATTGGAGAGGGTACTTTAATTAGGTAATCAGCTCTGTTATGGCCTAAATAAAGTTGTAAATACGTTGAATATCACAAGCCAAATGTGTTCAAGTTTTAAAAGCATCTTGTACCTTTGGCTAATGTTTCATGATCCCTGAAGGTCTAGACTATGACCCGTTTTGCAAATCTTAATTTATCTCACTGACAAAACGTCTTAGGAAACCCTACAAATGATTACTGGCGATGTGGCAGTGTGACAGCATTGCAATACTTCAACACAATTTTAATCCTTGTGAAAGAGAAATGATAAGACTTCTCCTCTTACCATTTTAGTTTTAATGTGATTTTGTATTCATTATATAATGTATTATACTGAACATTAAGAAATAATAGTGATGGGGGAAACAAAGATTTGAAAGAAGATATCTTTTTTATTATTAGGCCTATACATATGAAATATATAAGACCAAACCTCATGTATGTGTGTAATTGTATTTGTGTAATTGTGGCAAATGCAAAATGTAATATTTAACATGTGGTATATCAAAGCTTAAAATATAACGGAGTGCATTAATTGCACTTACTTTTAAAAGTAGGCGAATAGGCAAAAATTAGTGAACAATAAATATCATAATATTAAAATGCCCTCTTAATCTAACACAGCATAAACACAGTAAATTGACATGCAATAGTTGACAATCAATACAAAACCAGTTAATCATCAATACAAATTCAGTTAATCATCAATACAAAGCAGTAAATCAATACAAAATCTGTTAATCATCAATACAAAAACAGTTAATCACCAATACGAAAACAGTAAATCAATACAGAAACAGTAAATCAATACAAACAACTGAGATCATGCAGTCTAAATCATAACTATATGGGCCATTCTCAAATTTCGGGACAACGGGTATAGGAAAATTGTCCTGTAACGGAGGGGACAATGTGGTAACGGAGGGGAATTTTGATGTAAAAAACCAACTGCAGGAACAGCAACAAAAGGAAAAATGATAAAAGATTGATGTAACTATTATTTTCAGAAGGACTTCATCTCGTATCAGTAGATTTTTTGGTCCAAATGTCGATTTCTTGCTCATGATCTGGTAACGGAGTGGACGGTAACGGAGGGGAACAATTTTTTGCTTTTCACTCATTACTGCTTTTTATTTTGGAGATTAGACAAAATAATTGCAGAATATTAAAACCTGCCACCCTCAGCAACATATACATGAAATCGCTCTGTAAAATTATCATTGGTAAGCTTGGAAATGAAGGAAACGGAGGGGACATTTTAGTGGGACCAAAAACATCTTTTATGAACATTATGTCATAATTTATTGAATACATGTTTTATGAAGTCTGCAAGGCAGTGGTACTATGGCGCACATGTATGCGTCTGATGATATTCAGTGAAAATAGCTCATAAAAAACAATAACGAACAGAGCTATGGCAAGTAACGGAGGGGACAAAAAAATTGACATAAATTAGTGACACAACTATTGTATCAATTTAATCAATGAAATTATACCAAAAAATAATTGAATATGAACTAAATATAAATTCAAGTCTATACTCCCATGAATCGTGCAAAGAAACTTTGAAAATAATGGTATATTAGGAGGAAAATGAACACTTGATTTTGTCATGTCAGGTCCAGTGACAGGGAAAAACCATTGATTTTGCACGGATTTCTGGACATAATGCATTAAAAAAGTCTAATGAATGACTTTTTGCTCCAAATGCAGTGGTTCTAGGTAGAAATATGAATAACAGATGCAGAGTGACGCTTCAGATATTTATCGCATTCATATTAATGTCAGTGAGCTAGAGTGACGCAAATTGTCCCGAAATTTGAGAATGACCCATATACATATATCCTCTAGTTGCTGCCCAGTTGAATTTCTGAAGTTTAAAAAAACCTAAAAATGACTCCAATGTTAAAATGTATTGTAATTTGAAGTTGTTGTTTTTTTCACGTAACTAAAAGTTGAGTTTATAAATATGCTTTCTAAATTTATATTTTAAAAATGTTCTTGTTGTTTGGGATTACACAATAAATAATTCAGCTACATGGGGTAAGAAAGTAAATTTGGGAACGTAAAATCATAGAAGTTATGGATATTTGTTTTCTGATAGATTCAAATTTGAAGCTATTGCCTCTATTATATCTGAATGATCAAGTCATTAAGGTGAACTAATTGATTTTCAGCTACTCGGATCTTGTTGAGGCACTTTATTCTGGAGGTGAGCTCAATTTTCCCCAAAGGCAAAAAATGTGTTGGGTCAGTTAATCTGAGAAGCTAATCAAATATCCCTGGCCTAACAACAACTAATCTACAACACTACTTTGAAAGTTTTTGGTCAAATACAACCAAATTTGCCAAAGTAACAAAGATGACAGAAATCTCTCAGTCATCACATATGGAACATAAATGGCTTCCAGATGGGATGCTGTGCATGCAGAATTCAGGATCAACCAAAAAGTTATCCTTATTACCATGAATTGAACCAGATTTCACACCTTTCAAAAAGGGCGTGTCTTTGGAATAACTCATCCTTGAAAAATTCAATGAACAACCGAAACACCATTTTTCGCACGTCGACCATATTTGCCATGATTGAATATTATACCTCAGGCCTCAGGTCCCTGTGCTGTAACACACTGTAACATAATCTTACACCTCCAGGTCCCTGTGCCCTTCTTGTGTTACACAACTTTTTTTGGAAAGCATGTGTGCACTGTTTGACAATAAGACAATTTTGACAGATCAAGCCCTTAACTGGCTTAAGTTCATTGGATCATGGATTTGATCACAAATTCAATTTGAATTTACAGCAACTTCATTTTCTCAATTTTCCCCAGAAGTTTCGCTCGCTTAATGGGATCTTTCAGTCCCAGGGCTATAAAACCATCCTTGTCCAGATTGCGCAATGTGGCACCGTCAATGTCCTGTTTGACAAACTCATCCGAGAATTCTGCCAAGCCATTGTCATCCAGGAAGGCTTTGACCTCCTCAGGGGTCCATTGCAGTGATGCTAACCTCCTTTTCTTGGCGGAAGCTGGTCCTGGTTTTTTGGAAGAATCCCTCTTGTTTTTTGGTGTATCTTTGTTATTGGGTGTATCTTTGTTATTGGGTGTATCTAGCATCCGTCTTTTGGGTGTATCCTGATTTATCTTCTTTGGTGAAGCAGCCGCAATGCTCTTCAGTAGATGTTGTTTTGGCTCTGAGTTGCCATTGATAGACCTGGTTTGGTCTGGCGGCGGCATGGCAGTACATTGCTCAATTTCTGAAAATTCAAGAGAACATTCATAAATAAGCGGGCTAGGTTTATTTCCCAAAGAATATGTTCCATTTCTTTAAGCCTATTATCATTGTTACTTCATGAATACATTACACTGCTATTGGAGAATATACTGTAAATTTTTACACATTTACAACTCTCAACATACCTTCACCAACCACAGAAATAAGGACAATCTGTATTTGGAATTCCTTAACAGTGTGACTCGTTGCAACTTGCAGAATAAATCCTTCCTTGAAAATCTGAAATATGTTAGGTTTCACATTAGGACAACAATATATACAGCATAGCCAAAATCAATCTGACAGTAAACAATCTGATAGTGAATGCATATATACAGTGCTGCTTGTAAGTATGTGAAATGGGTTATGCTTGTAAAACATCCTAAACTGAACTTCTTGTGGAAGCTAGATTCCCATCCGATGAGATGAAAAATGTCACATCATAAGGGCTTTTATATATGAGATATGTTTTCATGTAAAAGGGACACAAATCACTGCCAAACTTCTTTGTTACATATGGGTTGAAACCTTTGATAAGTAAGTGAAACCCCCTCCAGACCGACCCCATTGAACTTACATTGGGCTTGTGTTTCACTTATCAAAAGCTTTCATATATATATGTAATCTTGAGTATATCAAAGAAAATTGGCCGCAATTCGTGTCAAGACTTCCATGAAGTATTGTCCTTTATGATTCAATACAATATATGCTTTAAACTTTTGGGTTGAGAATCTATTATACCATAAGCAGTTTGATAATTAAGGACGTTTAACATCGACTGAATGGGAAAACATCACCCATTTTCACTTTCTTACAAGGAGCAAATTTATATCTTTGCCAAGGATGAAAATGGACTCACATCATCAAACAACCTTCGGAAGTCAGGAAGTTTCTTCAACGAATGCTGTTGACACAGCTTCAAAGGGACAGCAATGATGTACAGGCCGAGTCCTTCCTTTGCCTTGGCTGCTGCATTGAGTCTCTTTACAGCATCTTTTATGTCATCTGATTTGACGGTTGTCTGGTGTACACATATAAAGAAGGAGTTCCTTTTGTGTTTCTTCACTGTCACATTCTGGTATAACTCACCAAGGGAACTGTTTTGAGAAAACCCTCCAATCGGGTACTTCCACCTCGGTTTCACAAAGAATCCAATCCACTTGACAAGACGTTGGACCTCATTTTCTGCCAAACGACCTTTCTCCTGAGTCAGCTCGACCTCCTCATTCCAAAAGAAAATGGTGGGAGCCCAAGGCACTCGTTTCGTGTACAACAAGAAGCGGTTGTACTTGCAAATCCACAAGTCATTCCTGTCTGACCTCTCATTGAAGTCAATGTCATCGAAAGCCTCCCATGGTTGAAAGGTAATCTTCTTTTCAGTGGTAGATTTCACATTCAGGAGATACAAGCTGTAGACATGAACTTTCTTGAAAGGCTTCATCACACGTTCTGAGCCCATCCTTGCTTTACGAACTCCTAGCGCAGCATAATTTCCAGAGGGCCCGGTGTATTTTTCCAATTCTGAAAGCTCTGGAAGTTCACGGTCTGATTGGTATGAGTGGAATTCTGAGCTTGGTCTTGGTCTGGGGGTGTCTCGATGAAATTGACTTTCCAAGTGGAGGAGAACCTTGTAGAAAGGAACACATTTAAATTCCACTCTGTTATCATTCTGCTTCACGCTGCCTTTTTCAAACTGAGCTTCATGGAAAAACCAAACCCTGTCATCAATCATGAAGATATGCTCAAGGCCGAGAACTTCGGCAAAAAGATGAATGAATCTTCGGCTGTACCCAATGCGACCTTCGACAGCTGATACACTTTGGTTGTCATCATCCATCATTGAACTGGGCAGTTGCAATATGGCAGTGACCTTCGAACCCCAAATCGAACAGTATTCTTTGAAGTCTTTCTGTTGTACCACCAGCACTTGTACGTAGGTCTTGAATACCTCCGAGTTGTCATCATTTGAACGTGGACCTCTCATTGTGTGCTTCAGGTTGAGGCAAGCGCTCTTGGCTCGTCCAGCAGTCGGAATGAAGATCCACGTACGGAGATCTGTGGGACATGGCATTGAACTAGGACCAGTTATTACTGGCATGTGCGGAACCTTTGCAATCCTATGCATAAGAAGAGGGCTTTGCTTTCCATTTGTAACATGGATCTTGACTTTAAGGTCGTCAATTACTATATCATGCACAACAGATGCAGGTATGATTCCCTTTTCAAAGCAATCAGAGCACTTGTGAGCATAGCACTCTGCCTTGTAAGGCACATGACAAGTGCCCACACTGCAATCTGTCTTTTTTGAAGGTTTCTTAGGTTTTTGAACCCAAGGTGTGCGAAATGCAGGCCTCTTTGTGGGCGCTTTCCCTGGTGCCCAAATGCCATGGATTGGGGTGTATTTATCACTATGTCCAACCTTGATGGTCAGCTTTTCTGAGCTCATCTGCTCATGGTAGGGGTACTGCCACTTTACCTCTTCATCTAAAAAAAAAAAAAACAGAAAAGAATATTCGTTTTTAGCTGCTCAATTACTGAAATCTTGAAATGAATTACAACTTGATGTAAATTTACTTACCCTCACGCTGATCACCTTCTCCATCAGATTCTTCCTCGCCATTGTCGTCGATGTCACAATAAGCAACCTCTTTGCAAATCAGTTTGCGCAATTCTGCGATGACATTGCAGTACGTCCCTGTCTTGCCACATTGGGGCTCAGCATCAAGGAGAATCATGTTTGTGTTGCTTTCAGAGGGACGCTCAAAACTCTGGGTGCTTGGTTTCATGATAATTCTATCGCCATCCCCTGTCTCTTTAATTTCTGCCTGGGTGAACCTGTCGATGGATTGGGTTCCCATGAAGCTACTGTACAACAGGGCATTTCCTTGGTCCTCCCTTTGGCCTGTTGTGTTCTTCTTCAGGTATTCTATTGTGCTTTTTGGTAGAAGGGCATACGGAACATTCTGAATGTCACCTTCTTTACGATAGTGACAAAGTCTTCCAAGCTCTTGAACTGTGCTTGATAACATATACTTTTTGTTGTTGTCTGGCCTTGCTGCCCCTTCCTTTTTTCGGTCTGGACACTTTATGCGCAGATCCATGCTCTTGAAATTTATAGGAAAGGTGTCTCCCATTTTGCCTTTGTCCACAAGTATCAAAATTGCTGGAAGTCCTTCCAGATCCTCAAATTTTGCCATGGGATTATGAAGATGTTTGCACTTTGTACATTCTATTAATGGTTTTGTGCTTGTGTATTCTTTGCATCCACAAAATCCTCTGCCAGAACTGTTTTGACA
Organism: Platynereis dumerilii; assembly: GCA_026936325.1. Taxonomy (NCBI): domain Eukaryota; kingdom Metazoa; phylum Annelida; class Polychaeta; order Phyllodocida; family Nereididae; genus Platynereis; species Platynereis dumerilii. Next base: position 849,885 of record JAPTHN010000089.1, on the reverse strand, counting down.
ACATTTACTCTGTACGAGCAGGTGCAGTTTGTACTTCCGATCATCGCGTTCTTTATAAATGTCGCTCAGTGAGTGCTTGCCATAGTCTCGCACTATGTCAAAAGGGATGGGGCAATCCTTATTTGCAGTTTCCTGAGCCAACTCTAATGATGAAAACAATTTTGTGGCTTTGCTATTTTCAGAGACTTTGATGATGGACAGACGACCTTGCAGTTGACCATCAACTGAGGTAATTTGCATCATATCTGCAATGATTTTCCCAGTTTCATACGCATTGATCACTTCATTTTTCAAGGTTTTTATCATTTCCAATGAAAAAGGGAGTCCTCCAGCTTCCCTTGCAAGAACTGTAGCAAGTTTTATATCACCAAAAAGACAAGCTTGCAAAACCTTTTTCCACTTGTTGTTTGATGATTCAGAAGCATCGAACTTGATAGGCTTGTGATATTCCAAAACATCTTCTATTACCTCTCGGTTGACAAATTCATCATTGTTGACGCGATTTGACTTTTGAAGTTCATCTTGAAATGCTGTGAGCTTCTGCTCTATTTTCCTTGCTTTTTCTAGTATTTCCTTCAATGCTGCATATGGTGAAGAGGATGAAGAGGTGAAGATTGTTTTGAATTCACTCAAACAAATCAAAAAGATGCAGTACTCCGCTATGAACAAGTCTGTCTGGTTGTGAAGCCTTGTCCTATTATCTTGCTCTTGTAGCATCTTTTGGCAGAGTCTTTCAAAGCCCTCATCACATCTGACTTTTCGAGCGTCCACATTGGCATGCCAGATGGTGTTGTAATAGTGATTCAATGACATGTAACGAAAACCATCTGTTGAGCTGTCATCTATATAGCGGTGAATAAACAAAAGGTCTGCGACTGGTAGTTCAATCAAGATGCCATCCCCTAAAGTTGTTGTTGGTGGTTTGCGATGTACTCCCATGGCTTTTGTTGCACAATCATAGTAAAGACTAAGTCTATCCGCGCAAATCGGATAGAGTGCAAAAATGTCCTCTCCAAAGGACAAGATGATTTCGAATTCATCTATTACTTGTCCCCTTGTGATTTTTGCATTAGGTGGGACAAAGCCCAAAGACCAGTCTTTCCCTTGAGGCATTTCAGAAATTAGGACTTTCAGCTGTCGATTTTTGGAATCAAATATCCTGACCTTGCCATTCTTTCCTTGGAATAACAATGTTAAATCATCACTACATTCCTCTACTCCAACAAGTGGCACAAGTTCAGAGACTGCATTTGGTCTGGGCCCGAGGTATACAGGTTTGCCACATTCTGTGTCTGATGAAGTGACTAACGTGCGGATCACCATTTTTATGCCTTTTTCAAGGCGGCTGCTATAGGTCTCTGTCCATTTGATATGGTGAAGAGCAACTTTTGGACCAACTCTGTCTGTGACATCTTCACCGTCTTTAATCAATCGCTCCTTCTCGCCATCAGGTGTTGTTTCCGCTCTGACAACCTGCAAGTCTCCTGTAGAAAGCGATTCAGCACAGAAAATATCAAGTGGTAAGCGAGATGCTTCTGTTAGGAGGTTGTAGGCAGTTGCCGTTACAAGTAGGACTATCACATTCTTGAAGGGATGCCAAGTGTTGATCAATTGGTCATGAGCTCTCTTCCCGGTCTCACTAGGACTTGTAATTCCCCAATGGGCCTCGTCGGCCACAATGAGGAACAATTTCTCTGGGTTTTCTCTGGCAGCTGCTTGGAGATCTTCATACCGTTTAGACTCCTTCTTTGTTAACTGGTACAATTGCACTCTCGCATCAGCAAATTTAGACACATCAGAACACTGAGGGGGAATGCAGCCTGACTCTGGATTCAACAACCGTGATTTGGTTTGCTCTTTCAAAGTGTTTGTTCGAGACGTATAGATTTGGAAGTCAAAGTCCTTGAAGTCTTCTAACAGTTGCCCCTGATGATGATGTTCAAAAATGAGTCTGATGCGCTCTATAATTTTCTGGGCAAGGACTTTCTGGGGCTCATAATAACATTGAAGGCTGCTCTCAATTTTCTGATGGATGCGCTGTAAGAGCTCAGTGTCTTCAATGTTAGCCAGGACATGAGCTGGTTTGTTGCGATTACTGAAATGGAATGAAATTTGCATGATTAAGACAAGGTATTCAGCACCTAACTCTGAGTCTTGAACTGTCTTCCATGTACAATTTGGGACGTTGCAGCTAAAACAGGTTTCAGAATTGAATAATTTAATGATAGGCCATTTACGGATGGATGGATGATTGGGGCCTTACACTGTATTTATGCACGTGGTAGGCTAATTAGGACAGGAGGAGGACACGGCAATGAGGCAAAGGTTGAAACAGCCGTCCAACATAGGCCCAGGTGACCCGGCAAGAGTTGAATTCGAACCCTGGACCCAGCGATTGGCAGCCCAGCACGCTACCACTGGACCAACCCTACCCCCTGGCCAATTACGGATGTTGCTCAACAAAACAATCCACACAAGGTGGCAGCACTCTCTATGGTGCAAAGGCCCAGCGCAAGAAAAACAGTGAAGGTATAAAGTAGATTTACGCATTAGCAGACTGGAAAATGAATATTGGGCCAGTGTACACAGTTCAAATATGACTGCTGACCAGATATTAGGGCTCTCACGATTAACCGATTAATCGCCGCCGATTAGATTTTAGTTAAAAATCGATTCCAGTTTGCAAAATCGATTAATCTGTTATTTGTATATTTGTACCTTGAAGACACTGTATGGCCTGCAATTTCCAGGTGTTAAGAGTGAATTGCAACTGGATTGGTCAAGTGGATTGGCTAATTGGATTGGTAGTACCTGATTGAAGCAGACTGGAGTGAATGAAGTGTGAAGTCGTAATTGCACTTAGTATTTTCAATGGAATATCGAGGTATCTTAGCTGTGCTTCAAGACAATGATATGAAAAGGAATATAGCTTCTCTAGCTGTCTAGAGTGGCGGGAAAACGGCGATTAATCGATTACGATTCGATTTTAGGCCATAGATTAATCGATTTTGAAATTCTGTAATCGTGATAGCCCTACCAGATATACAGTTTTGCTGAGTACTCCAGCCAGATGAGATTGATATGAGAAAATATTAAAGTGTATCTGCTGATTGTGCTGTACATATATACCGTAGAATGGGGTAAAGTTGGCAATCTGGGGGAAAAGTGGCAAGCAATTTTACCACTTATTGGAAGAATTCCTACTTTCTGCACCAAACACAGGTTTCTTCGGCAAAGTTACCAGCTGTGTCAGTGAGGAAAGTTGGAATTTCTTCCATTAAGTGGGTTGAAATAGGATGCCAACATTCCCCCGGATTGCCAACTATACTCTGTTACATGGTACACTTTATGGATCTTAACCAAAATTGAATCACTTCTTCATAATGGTGATTGGAACAATTCCTGTGGAGTTTCCTTAGAAAGTGCTCCGCGGCTTTTTAATTTTGTTGACAGACAAACAAACAGTGCGACAGCTAGACTGACAGACAGATGGACAGAAGGACAGACATCCACGAATGAAAACATAAAGCCCTCCTGTGGCCTGTCTAATGAATATTTGAATGGTTACTTACTTGTATGCCATTGCACGAAGATCCATGGTATAGAGTTTCTCCTTCCTGTACCTTTAAGATTTAATCATTAATAATCAAGCGGTACAGGAGACCATTCTTCAACTCAATAACGGGTAAAAGGTCAAGGCAGGAACTGATGATTTGCATTACCTCCATAGTGCAGCAGCAGTCAGGGAATCTTCATCTGTCAAAAGTAAGACAAAATTAGAAGTCAGAGGGGATCATAGGATGGATGGATGAGTGGGGCTTTACGTCCTGTATTTATGCACTAATTAGGACAGGAGGAGAACACGGCAATGAGGCAAAGGATGATTGAAGCAACCATCCAACATAGGCCCAGGTGACCGGCAAGAGCCAGATTCAAACCCTTGACCCAGCGATTGGCAGTCCAGCACGCTACCACTAGACCAACCCTCCCCCTCCCCCGAAGGGATAATAGGTGTATGACAGGGGGGGGCAGTTGCCCCCTCCCCCTCCAAAGTTTGGGAAACCGTAAGATTAGGGAAAAAGCCTAAAAATCAAGGTAGATGATAAGATAAAAACTATTGAAATGTCAACATTTATGGCCTCACTTACAGTAAAGAGTCACTTTTACAGTGCCCAAACGGAGCTGGATTTAGAGTGTTGTGACTGTCCATTGCGGCACTTGGTCGAGGAGTCCATTGGAGAGTTTTCCAAGCTAGAAGCTACAAGAAGGAACTTTCAAAGCCCATTATGAATATAAACTAGAATTTGTGTCGCAAGCGGAACACATGCGAGTTCACTATGCGTATGTTGTTTTGCCATTTTTGTGAGTAGATTCTTGGGGAAAGTGGTGTGGAATTTGGGGCCTAGATTTTCATACATGATCAGAGAAATAGAACAGACAATAAACTTAGCAGTGATATCACCAGGAGGGGGGGGGCACTAAAAAAAAAGTACAAGCGGCTTACAACAAATTATGGCAATAGCAAGAAGGCCAGATCTAGAAGGTATTGAGATCAGTAGCATAGCCATTAGCGGGGGGGGGGGGGGGTGAGAGGGCAGGGGGGATAACTTGCCCCCTGAACAGATTTTGGGGAAATTTCTGCAGATGTACTAGCAAAATTAGAAAGGAAAATGGGGAAATGGTAAGAAGAATGGAGAAATTATGAGCAAAATGGGGAAATGGTAAGCAAAATATGGAAATTATAAGTAAAATGGGGAAATGGTAAGAAAAATGGCAGAAATGGTCAGAAATTGGGGAAATGGTAAAAAAGAAGTGGGAAATTAACAGAAAAAAGAAACTGAAAGAAAAGGGGATTTATACGAAGAGTTTTAACAGATTTCCCCATTTTTCTTCACTATTTCCCATTTTTCTGCCCCTGAATGATATAAATTTGCAAAAAAACACCACAAAATTTCCAAAAGGTAACCAGCACCAGTGGCGTATCCAGGATTTTTTTCAGGGGGGGGGGCAAACCACCAAGATATTTCCCCAAATTGTTTTTCGCGACCAACAGCTCTGTCATGTGTCGCACATTGTACAATATTCAAAAATTCTTTCAGACAACATTTTCAGTGTACCTTCATGAGGAAAATCCCAGCTGGATGTCGTTCAGATGAGACGTTAAATTGGCGGACTATTGTATCAGTGTCTATGCTGGGCAAGTAAAAGATCCCTCAGATGGAATAAATGTGTAACATGTTGAGGACTCCCGCTCTCTCTCCCATTTCATCAATCGACCCTTGTGAGCGCCAGAACTGTGCTTAGAGGGCTGCACCTACCATATATATCTATCTATCTATGTGTGTTTAAAGAAGAAAGAGATAGAGCTTAAAAAGCTGACAAAATAAACTTGAGACAAACTGAAACTGTGGTAAATTTTGCAAATGCTTGTGATAAGTTCTAGGGAGCAGCCAACTTAATATTATATGTTCTAGTGTGCTCTGATTGGCTGGTTCTCTTGACTTTATTTGACATTAGTTAATTTGCTCCATACTTGCGAAGTCGAGAACGCATCTTGTGATGGCAGTGAGCCAGTAACTGATATTTTAGAAAGACGGATTTAATTGTTTAGATGGACAAATAATTATGTGTTTCTGTTGTAAGCTCCATGGGAGATGTTGGGGATTGCTTGATAGCAAGATAGATAGATAGATAGCAAGATAGATAGATAGGAAGATAGATAGATAGATAGCGAGATAGATAGATAGATAGCGAGATAGATAGATAGATAGCGAGATAGATAGTTAGATAGCAAGATAGATAGCAATATAGCAAGATAGCAAGATAAATAGCAAGAGAGCAAGATATATAGCAAGATATATAGCAAGATAGCAAGATATATAGCAAGATAGCAAGATATATAGCAAGATAGCAAGATATATAGCAAGACAGATAGATAGATAGCAAGATAGATAGATAGATAGCAAGATAGATAGATAGATAGCAAGATAGATAGACAGATAGCAAGATATATAGATAGATAGCAAGATAGATAGATAGATAGTAAGATAGATAGATAGATAGCAAGATAGATAGATCGATAGATAGCTAGATAGCTAGATAGATAGATAGATAGATAGATAGATAGCTAGATAGCTAGATAGCTAGATAGATAGATAGCTAGATAGATAGATAGCTAGATAGATAGATAGATAGCTAGCTAGATAGATAGATAGATAGATAGATAGATAGATAGATAGACAGATGGCTAGATAGATAGATAGATAGACAGCTAGCACGATGGATAGATAGCTAGCAAGATAGATAGACTGATAGACCGATCGAAATTCAAGTTCGAACTTCACACCTTTTCCAACCAACATCAACAGCAGGGTTTCTGTTGGGGTGCTAAAAAAGTGAGTCCTGGGGACTCAGTGAGGTCTGAAAAAGTGGGTCCCCAGCCAAATTTCTGGGTCCTAGTTTTTTTCATATCATGGCCATTGGCCAAGCGGCCATCACCCAATTACAATTCTTGAATATAAGGGAGGGGGCTAGCCCGGCTGGTAGAGCCTTGGGCTCCCAATTGTTGGGACCCAGGTTCGGAAGCTCTCCACAAAATAGTTTTCGCTTTATTGAAACAATTCTTCGTCGCATCCCTCAATCTTCAGATATATGTCAAAGTAGGAACTCCTAGTACAGGGTGAATGTTCTATAAAGTCAGGCCGCAGATACATTTTTACTATCAGAAAAAAGGTAATCTGCAGTGTCTGGAAGATTGGTCTTGATTTATGGGAAATTTGGGCCAAGAAAAGCCTAGAAAATCCTGGAATTTGATTCCAAAAATTCTGCAGACATCAATGCAAAGGCAATAATGTTCTTCTAAAATTGAGTTATAAAATACAAGAACTTTTCTGCTGACTTGACTTGTGTTGTGCTGGTATACCCCGGCTGACTTGACTTGTGTTGTGCTGTTGATAGGCTGTTACTCTAACTGTTACTGTATCCACATATTCATAAAATTTTGTCAAGGACCAACCACTGGTATTTCACTCTCTGCAGGCTGGCTTGGTAGTCATCAAAGAAACTGAATTGTACAGCAAAAAACATTGTAACAAAGAGTGTGCAGCTGTGGTTCATGTGAAAATTTTTTTTTAAAGGAGTGTCATGTTAAATTTTAATTGAGTGGATTGCCTCCCCCCAAAGATGGCATTGATTGCTATGAGAAAGTTCAATTTTACATAGGCCTTCAATGATGTGGGACTTCTTAGAAGGTGTTAATTGAAATGTACTAACTCAAGGTGTGAATGGCAAATTGGCTAATTGGTGAAGTCTTGATTGCTATTCTGAATTGCCTGACATTGTAAATAATGTTCAAATATGAAATATCAAGCATTATTAATTAACCTATAAATTTGTTTACTTATATGTCTTTTGATCAGGTCTTATATTATATAATTAATCATACTTTTCTTAATAAGCTGAATTGGCTATTTGTAAGTGATCAGTATCAGTGGTGTGTGTATTTTATTGACTGTTATCTATATTAATTAGTGTTTGATACCTACTTTATTTTATAACTATTTGGGTGGCTGGAACCTAGTTTGTATTTCTTTTAATCTTGTTCTGAGTGCTCTTTTTATCCAAAAGTACTATTACTCGTATATGTTTGTATCATTATGCTCACTTTATTCTAGCTATTTATAAAATGTGTATAATCGATTTTATGTATATGGTTAATCTTGTATATATATAATTAATACTATTTTTATATAATTTATTAAAATTGTTCCCATTACAAATGACATATGTATCAATTGTGATATTTATAGATGTCAATAAAAGAATATATATATATAGGTAAAGGGACTGCTGCACTTCTCAGTGCATCCTGGGGGAAAAATATATAGGCCTATTTATTTCAACGAATTCTCAGCAATGAATTGAGATATCTTCGTGAAAAAACGAAATCATAAAGATTAAGACACCAGGATTCCAAAGAGCCTAAGATTCTAATTCTAGGCCTAATAGAAGTGTCCGAAAACTATCGGGAAGATATTGAACCTGTTTCGGCCAATCAGAGGGCAGTAAAACAATAACAAGAATATTTCTATTTCCTGTTTTGCCGTGATTTCGTTGAAACTAAACACTTGAATTGCAATTAAACAAGGCACAAAAGACACACAAGGTTTGACCACGCCTCAAGTTAGCCAATTCTTCATAATTTTCATGAAAAAGAACCTTTAAAAAGTGCTCCCTTGTCTCTCATGAACGATCCAAAATTTCTGACTACCCTTATTTAACCTGGTTGGCCCACAATGCGAGTTCACTCGCAATTAGAGTGGAAAATGTCACTGTATAATGTCCACAATGTATGTTGTAGCTTTTAAAATTGTAATTCAATGGGCACGTGTAGGTTGAAACAAATATCAATCAATCATTCAATCAATAAAATATTAAATTGATGACTTGCAGGAAATAAACAATTTTAAAAGCTGATTTAGCCGTCTTCAAACATTATGCATTGTACACGTATCTCATCTGTCTTTTGTTTAGCTGTTAAAAACAAGAATCCCAGGATTCAATAGTTGGACTCAGCCCATAGCTTTGTCAGGCACAAGAAGAAATATTTGATATTTCCACCTCTAATTAAGGTGGGAGGGGTGTCTTATGACGTGTTTCTTTAATTTTTACCTTGAAACAAAAAACTAGTACCACATTGGGCCTAACTCCCAACCCCGGGGACTGTCATAAATTGTGAACAGTCCCTTATGGCCTATCTCAAAAATAATGAAGCCACACAACTGGTTTTCACTGAGGGTCACAAATTTTGATAACAGCTGTATGAAACAACTTCATATTACAGTCTTGCCTTAAATACATTCTTATGCCAAAATCCTGAAAATTTCATGGCAATTTGTCAAAAGATTATTGAGATAGAGATGAAAGTATATCGGAAAACATGCATTTTTTCACTTATTTAGCGTGACATAGACTTTTTCACCTGATGAATTCTTTCAATTTTACAAAGTTTGACATGTTCCATTGCTATTTCCTTTTACTTTTTGGAATCTCCAAATCCCCAGGCTTTATAAATCCATTGAAACAAGCAATTCCATCCACTTGTTTTGACATGATTGAGTTATTTTGGTTCAAAGGTTGACTTTGTAAAATCGAGTCAAATTTGAATGTTCCTGATCAGAGATGCTCTAGTTTCCCTTTAGCATATTTCAGTTGAATCTTTTTGCCATTGAGATCTAGTATTACATCTACTTAGTTGTTTTGGAGCTTTTTATGATTCTGGAAAATCTAGTTCACGGAAAAATTCCAATGAATAGCTGGAAAGGTGAATGTGTTGCACGCGTAACGCAGAGAGTACTTTCAAATGGTACAAAGCTATGAAAGCTCTGTTTTTAATCTGGATTGGCTCAAAATATAGTACATCTATAAAGTTTTATTAATCTATGAACTAACCCAAGTTTTTGACTGGTTTCTGGTGATTAAATTCAAAAGTTATGTTCGTCGCACGTGTAACGCTCTGAAAAATTTTGATCGTATTCAATTTTTTTTCTGACAAACAGTGAAGCGATCATTCTAATATTACTTGGAGTGAAAATTAACAATTAATTTCAGTAGTTGGAGTACGTTTCATTGCCTAATTACAAAAATTTTAACATTTATGGAGCATTCTTTAAAATTTGGGGCCAAATTGTCTAAAAAGGCAATAAACAGTAACAAAATATTTTTTATTTTGTAAATGGTTGTATTTTACCCCCAGTTATGATTGATAATTAATATAAGATCGATTTGAGTCAAAACCATAACATTTTCTGAAGATTCATATCACACCAGTACTTAAAATCAGCTTTTCATGTCTAAAAATGGGCAAAAAATCACGCTACTATCATCATTTGCTGAGCAGACATTCACTTCGGTGGCACTTATTTGGTATCAATTTGAAGCCAACATATAGATGCATAACATAGGGCAGTTAAAATCATTTTAAACGAAAAAATATGCTTCTGGGGTTAATATATATGTAAGTTTTGAAAAGAAATTTCCGAAAAATTTCGAAAAATTGGGTGTTTCTCAAAATATATTTGGTGTATTTGAATGACAATCGTCCAGAAGACTTTTAAAAATGTGCCAGTTGTTGTCAAATAAAGAAAACGGATTTAAGTTCATGACAACTTACCATTCAGCTCAGTTATGTTTCACTGCCATGAAAAACATACTTTTAAAAATTCTGTAATATTCAGCTGTTATCAATTATTTTCACTCATCAAAGCACCATGGCCAATACAGTTTCTGGACCTTAAATATGTTCTTTACAATATGCTTAGGTCATTTCATACAAAAATACTTTTTAAAATTTTGATGGTCATGTCACACTTTGGCTTCATTATTTTTGAGATAGGCCTTATCATGAAGTCCATGTGTGACGGAATGATGCTAAGAAGCAGTTTTTTTCTCTATAAGTCTCATTTTAATCACTCTCAGTGCCAACCCTGTCAGCGTGCCTCGGCGGCCCAACGTCGGCCCGAAGCTGGTCCGATGCTGCTGACATCGGACTGACGCTGGGCCGACGTTGGACCACCGAGGCATGCTGATAGGGAAGTATTAGTTTCTATATGTCTGACACTTAAGAGAACAATTCAAGCAGTAAAAATCTGCTGAAGTTTTAAACTAAGAGTGTCTCAGCAATCAGGGGTCCATTTCTAGCGTGACGGAATGATTCTTACCATCATTCCGTCACACTAGATATGGACCCCTGAATACTGAGGCACCTTGAGTTTGAAAATTTAGCAATGAGTGATTTTTGCTGTTTGAATTGTTCTCACCACTGTCAAATAGAAACCAAAATCTAGTACCAAGAATGATTAAATCGAGACTTATAGAGCAAAAAAACTGCATTTCATTTTATGTGGACTTCATGTTATATGGAAGCATAATTCTGGGTAATATTTTCAAATGGTGCATACTTTTGGAAGGATACAACTTGAGAATATGCAAAAGCAACAAGTCTAGAATTCGAGGCAAGTACCTATTAAATGCAGGAGTGAAATCTTATATAGGCCTTCGGGTGACGGGGGGCAATAACTGATCCGGATATAACCACCCCCTGGACAATTTTTGTTGTAGTAGGCCTTGTAGGCCTATTGTCTTTATAGGCTTAATCAAGTAACATACACACACAGCATTCTTTGGAAAATTCTGGGGGGCGGGGGAACTGCCCGCATATTAGTGAAACTACCCAGGACCCTGATTGCAAATGACCAGAAATTAAGTTAATTAGGCCAACAGTTACTGATAAAATATTTTGATTTCAGATGAGGCCTATCTAGATTTTTCCCCAGTAATAACAACTCTTGGAGCTGGGGAAGGGGTTAGGAGTTGGTATGGCATATAGATATTTGTTATAAATTAATTTATAACAAAAATCTGTGTGCCTATAAACAAGTGTGTGTCTATAATTTATAACAAAAATCCGTGTGCCAATGTGACTATGTCAAATAACCCCCTCCCCACCAACAAGAGTTACTATTTAGGCCTACTATTCTCTAGAACCAAAATTGATATTGTCTGCTAAGCAATGAATCCCCCGTACCATTGTCTACTCAGCAATTATTGCCAATTAATGACATGAAAAAAGCAAGAATCCTATGCCCCCCCCCACCCTAAAATTTCTAATTTTAGTTGTGTGCCCCCTCTCCCCTTTCCCCAATCTTGCTCAGCAGAGAGTGACTCACTCGTAAGTGCACTGTTGAGACCCCCCCCCCCCCCCCCACTGAGATCTGCCCCTGTCAAGCTGCTTACCAGAATGTAAGCTTGACTATCATTGGTTCACAGAGTCACATGATGGCTTTTGGCCAATCACGGACCACCTTTCAGCTGTCACACAGCATTTCATGAGTGATGTACCACACTAGGAAGTCTCTGTAAATACAGTCGAATTGTGGAGTTTAAATGCCCTAAACTTATCACTTGGATGGTTAATTCACAAAATAAAGATGCATGGTTTGAATTGAAGCTATGTTGCTGCATGTGACTCTGATGTTTGGCCGAAAAACGATTGTCAAAGGTGAGCATGCATGTTGGCTGGGTCATGATGACATGTTCATTGATGATGTGACAATGTTGTTGATACCCATCGTTTTGGCCATGAAGACAGCTCAAAACGAATTGAAAAACAACAGCTATTGTCCCAAATCATGACCAAAACATTTAAGAACTAATTTGACCACGCCATTGGTGCCAAAGTTGTCTGAAAACGCCAGAAATGATGGATCTCAAGCAACAATATTTTGCTTGTCACACAGACTGGTGTAGCTGGCATTCACCAATCACAACACATGAGAGAACACGTATCTGTGTCCACTTCTCTGATTGGTCTATAATTTTCGCGCCAATTTGTGGCATGCCCATATATGGCCCAGCCAGTTTATTCATGGTAACGAAAAAAATCATTTTCTGACCAAATAATGATGTATTAACAGTGCTTTTTGAAGCTGTACAGCTTGAAATGCCAGTATGTTGTGCTTGCTTTATTGCAGGGAATTCCTGATAGAATGCAATTGCCAAATTTGCCAAAAAACTGGTTTGGAAAACTGAATATTCATGACATTTCTCTTAATATTCATGAGCTTCCAACTATAAGATAAGTTGGCCAGCGAGAGCTGGTCCAACTAAAAACTAGTGAGGGTGACTTGGGCATGCACTTTCCCCTCCTGGAGCGACTAAAACCTATTCCTATTTTCACGCTGTACAAACGGACAGACTCAACAGCAGGGATGGGACGATTGTGGTAGTCAACCTATTATTTCCTTCAATAATATGCCTTGAAAAGTTAATATTTGATTCTTGCATACTCTAGATTGTTTCTCTGGAATCTCTTGATGGTGATGCGTGCATTACTTCTTCCAATTTCCGTGAATTATCAAGTTATCAAATAATAGAAAAATCTGGGGAATTTTCCACACTGTGACACGATTTGTGGTTAATTACTTAATACCAAGACACTAGAAGTTACATGAATATGTACCAAATATCGTTGGTCGTTTTATGCAAAGTATTCCATAAAAATTTCACCAGTCAATCACTTTTAAATTAACCAAATCTGAAGGCACTATTAAACTGTAACATTTCAGGCCTACCGCATTCAGCTGTCCTTTCAAGATTTGTGTGAAGAAGCAGATTTTAAAATGCTGATCTAGTGTATTAATAAAGCATTTGGAAGCTTGCAAAGTATCTTATAAAATGACTTATATTTTTAGCTATGTACCTCTTTCTCGGTTTTTCCAAAATTTTCACAGAAAATAACTAAAAAGTGAGTTACAAAGACAAAAGTAAGACATCAGCCAGTCAATACACCCCTAAATGTCTGTGGTTCTTTCTGATTGAATTTTTCGTTAAGATTAATGTACCTGTGACTATTTCATTCATTTAGGATCATAATATCATAGCCATTACATGGACACTGTTACTTGTATTCTTTTAAAATATGTTAACTGCCTTATTTGCCTGATAACTGCCGTTGAGTCTGTCCGTTTGTACAGCGTGATTTTACAGCAGTGCTTCGAAGTTACCCTCATCATTAGGTATGTCCACAGTGGAGTTACCCTCATCTTTCAAAATTGTCATATGACAGTACTTATGACCGAAATATTAAGAGAGTATATCAGTAAACAAACTTCAGAAGTTTTAGATGATCTTTTAAACTTTTATTTCACATAATTTTGCTCTTGTCAGACCTGACCAGGTCAGTGACACTGCATTCAGGAAGTCTTAATATAAAGAGTCTGGGACAATTTGGAGTTGATCCAGGCAAGACTACAAAGCACATCCAACTTACAACATGGCTGGTCATTCCTTTGCCGATGCATGTGCCTATAATCAGTGTAGGCCTATTGCTTGCTTGACTCCAAACTTCTCCAAACAAAATGACCCAGTTTGGGCCCAAAAGGCATTTTGAAAATGACTTTTAAAACTAATATTATGCAATCTGAGACCATATAGCCATATTTTCTGTATATTGCTCTACCACTATAGGCTAAACATGCAAATGTGCCTATTTGCATTTGAATGCTAAACATATAAGCATTTGCATATTCAGGAATGAAAGCATTGATTTTATATTCGCATTTGAGTAAAAAGCATTTTGACCGAAACGTTTAGACTTAATATAGCACGAGCAACTAATTGTGAATTGCCAACAGCTTCAGGCGGGGGGGGGGGGTTAAATCACTTTCAAAAATGCATTAACATAAATGTATTTATCACTATATCAGTAAGTTAGCATTTCTTAAGTGTCAGCTGGTATACATTTGTTGGGGTAGGATTCCCTTAATTACCCTTTCAGCTATTGTTATATGCATACCTCTATTGTGATACCCTCATGTATTGACCCATTTGGTGCTAATAGGCAAATTGCCCAGTTATTGTCACAACATTATATTGTTAAGAGAGAGTTTATTTCCCCATAGACAGATCTACAGAGCGTTTTAACATGATAGATAGATGGACTAAACAGACTAGATAGACTCATCCCTGGGACCCATGTGCAGGTTCCAGGGCTAAGAAAGACTAGATAGACTAGATAGAATAGATAGATAGATAGATAGATAGATAGATAGATAGATAGATAGATAGATAGATAGATAGATAGATAGATAGATAGATACTGATTTATTGATAAAATGAATGATAGATTGATACACAATTTTCCAATTACACATCTTTCAGGTAATAATCTTTTCATTTTCTTGCCCATCTCGTCTCAGGCAAGTAACTGGGAGATGTATTCATTCCATCTTGAGGAGTATGATTAATTCCTACTTTAAAGATATTAATCACCAGATTTAAAAGATTATCTATAGACAGATCTCAGTCCTATTTGACATATATATATATATATTCTGACTCATAAATTTGTCAAATTACTATGCTAAGTATTTTTATGATAATAAATGATTTTAAAATATAAAACAATTTTGAACAAATCAAATCGTTTTTAAAGCATTGCAGGGCTCTCCTTTTAAAAGTTATACACTCAATAAAACTCACTTGAATTCGTAATAGGCCTACATGCAATCAATTTTGTCAATTGTAAGTGTATATTTTACTTATTAAAAATCCATCAACTTATAATCTTAAATCTTTAACTGTAAGATGAGGGGGGGGGCTCTAGTTTCGTATACTTATGCTTCTTAATAATAAAGAATAGCCTAAAATATATTAAATATGGAGGTTGAATGGTAAATTTTGAAAATACGGACCCTTTCAGGAAATCAGGTCATTACCCCCCCCCCCCCACAGATGTGCCCCTGAACGTCTTGACCTATTTGGATCTGTCTGGGTATAGCAGCCCCTCAGGCATGTTTTAAAAATGACCCAGTTGAAGAATATAGGGTGCTGATTAGCAGCAGCGGCTGAGCAGCCTGCAGGGAAAATACACCATCTGGCAAAAATGTCACATTTTTACATGTAGGTCAATACAATGTACTCCCCATCGCAAAACACTGTGATTTGGGAGCAACTTAAAGTAGCTGGATATAAAAATAAAATGCAAAGGGGTGATGTGATGAAATGACTAAACCTGCTGAGGCCATTTTAAATATTGAGGGAGGCTCAAGTGTTGTGGATAGCATGATACATTGATACTGGAAAAATATATCAAACCTGAACCCTGGTAACTGGGTCATGTTGTGATACTCATTGCTGACTAATAAAATACAATTATTAAGACAACGTGTAAGTAACCGTGTATGAGACTAACCTTAAGCAGTAATGGTCTGGATTTATATCAGTGAGCCCTCATAAAAGCAGCCAGTGTGATTGTGCAAACGAAGTCACAGTCCACAAGATGTGAAGAACTTGTGTCAGTGAAGCTGGAGCAGTTCGTACCTCGCGGGGTTCCTCATCAACTTGTTGATCACGTGACGCAGTGCAGGGAGCAGTCAGTTATCAAGACCCCTTTTAAAGTTCTCACAGGAGTACAGGGAGCGTTCCCTGTTTTCTTGGCGAATCACACTTGCCACTCAGAAAAAAGTTAGCTACAGTATATAAATCTTACAAAGAATGCAAAGAAAATACCAACTTAAACCGTAGTTTCACAGATGATACAAAGAAAATGCTAATTTAAAAAAGAAAAAGAAAAAATGATATATATATATCAACTTTTTTTCTTTTATTAAGAACGAAAATGTCACACATGACACATTTGAATATAAGACATAAGACATACGATTGTTTTTTAGCTATAGACAAAATACCATAGAATTTGAGTTGGTAGACAAAATCTGTGTAGTATTGAAAAATTACTGAGAGTTAATTAGTTTTATAGAATAAGCCTATATACATAATCATAATAAATTAAAATTAGATAAGTTTGAAAATGAATTTAATATTGTGGAATGGTATAAAAGTTTTTTCCACAAGATGAAAAAAGAATTGTGGTAAAAATGCTATATTTCGTATTTTAAGAAATCAAGTAATAAACCAGGACATTAAACGAGGTTATACATTTTGTGTGTTTAGTCATGCATTTAGACCCACATTATATATATATAATGACGAGAGTTTCAACACCTAACCAAAATTGTCCTACTAATTTTCATTTGTACATAATTTGTTAATGTAAGTAATTTAAAACAAAGTTTCTCAATCTTGTGGTTGTCTCGAAGGTCAGTTGCTGTCATTTTGCAAAGGCGCAGCCTCACAAAACAGCGTCTATGAAATACTCAATGAGTGACAGAAGGCCTCCCTTAGTGAGTCATCGCTGTTCCTTGGTAATGGTAGGACTCCCTGACTGACGGCAACAGGGTATCACTCCAACATGTGTAAAGGAAGTTTTGTCATGCAGTGGTTGGTTCGAAGCTCATCATCCGTCATTGTTGAGGGACATTTCCTGTTCTGGATGAGAAAAGAATGGGTCGAGAAATGGGGCAACCAGGCATCAGATGGTGATGTGTGCCACTGAGCCGTCTTGTCTCTTATTGAGCCATCAGTGATCCATCTGTTGTCAGGTATGAGCCTTCTTGCCCTTGGACTCTTCTCAGCTCTTCTTGTCTCTTATTGAGCCATCAGTGATCCATCCAGGGTCATGTATGAGCCTTCTTGCCCTTGGACTCTTCTCAGCTCTTCTTGCTTGTTATTGAGCTTGCATTACCAATCAGCTTTGTCCTTGAAGCGCGTGTCTTATTGTTTTCCAGTCGCAAAGCTGCAGTTTGAGTGGATTAAGAGCAGCGATAAGCATGCAAACAAAGAGCTCAGTGGTCAAATATGAACTGATTAGCCGAATGAACTTCATTTTCCGTCTTTATAGTTGACTTTAGAATCTGATTAACCAGGTGGCCTCCCAGACCTTCACCCAATAGCACGATGCAGAAGTTCCAGCTGTATTCTCAAATGTCCCATCTTATCAGCCAGACAATCTCACTGCTTATTCTGACCACGCTTAGGATTTTATGGGCTTTGCTAGCATCGCTTTTTTTGCGATTCACGCCCCCTGAGGGAATTTACGTTGGGAGGTCTACAGTGGCATCGGACAACACAATGGCGATCCGTACTAGTCATGGCTTTCTGCTGTTGCTCACATGTTTCGATTGAATGAAGCCAAAGTTTGAAGCACAGGAATACCGGATGTACCTTTTATTTTAGTAAAAGATTTGGCTAAGCCATGAAGCCAAGGCTGCCACATATCCTGCATGAAACCAAGTAACATATCAGATTGATATGAGCAAAGCAATGGGATACCACAAATGTACATGTTATTTAACAGGCATTGCAGAATTAGCATTGTCTGTCTCTGTTTGGTATAGATCTACGTACCTCACATGATCACTGATTGCTTCATGATATGTAAGGCTGATAATCTACTTTCCACATCATAAATTATTCCCAAATGTAGTTTTTACATAGCAAGCTGCTGTACGTCAAGCTTCAAATTCAGACTCGAACTGCCAATTCTCTGATTAACAAGTGCTTTTATTTTGAATTTATTCACAGTTGGCTTGTCATGTTCTCTGATTGCCATAGTAACTGGGCCACAGTGGTCTATATTGGTTACAGTGGGAAGTATTTTTGTGTCTGGATTAACCATTGAGGCCACAGGTCTGGCTCTGTCATACACTCCTGCTCATAAATATGGAACACGTTTTTGGAGAAAAAGTGTCAAATAAATGTAAATTTCAGAGTGTGAATGTATGCAAGGTCCATTTTAAAGGTCAAGACATCTTCTGTAATCACTCTTTGAAAGCCTTAACTAAATTTTTCTCAAGAATTTTTAATTTTTGGTTTAATGCACCTCACCCTAAAAACCCCCCTGAATTTCCATATTTCGTGCTGCTGTAACTTTTCCTGGGGTTAACGCTGCAGCATGCGTTTTAAACTACAGCATGTTCTTCCCTTTAGCAGTCATTGGAAGTAGTTACGATTGAATCAGACCATTATGTGCTCCAGCAGAAGTTGCTAGAGTTGTCTATTTCAATTTAGACATCACCAAGATACTTATACTATTGGAAAAACTGGTATCTAACTGACAATATTGCATGTTAGCGCCTGGCTAAGGATTAACACTGTTTACAACAGCAAACAATCAATCAGATTATTGTTTATTTTGCTAAATTTATAAGTTAAAACAAATAATAGAAGTAGCATATGATGTCTAAGCCAGTTAGACACCTCATTGTCGGGTCCTAACATGCATTTTTGTCAGTTAGATCCCTCCCTCCGGTCGGGATCTAACTGACAAAAATGCATGTTAGAACCCTCCAAATCGGTGTCTAACTAATACGGAGAATGTTGAAGTATTCCATTTTTATGAGCAACAGTGCACAATTTCAGAATTTCTGATGAACTTCCCATTAAACTATCCATATTCTATCTCAGTTGGTCACTGCGACATTCCTCTTTGAAAAAAAACAAACTATTATATTAAAATTTTTCATTGCAGAGAGATAATGCCACGTTGATCTAAGATGAGGAAAGGAATTATTATTGGATGGTAGAATGTCAAGACATCCATCAATTACAAATGAAACAATTGAATCAACTCTGACCTGCTTTAACCACAATAGCCGCAGCATATAGGTGTATTTCGCAGGGGGGTCAGGGGGGCTGCAGATCCACTGCCCTAGTCACATTCGCGCCATGTTAAAATTTCAGGGCAAAATAGTCACAGCCCCCCGCGGGACAGCCGTCCCGTACGCCTATGCTGAATTGGCACTGTCAGGCATCCTACTTATCTTGACGGCACACTTTTTATGATAATACCGTAAAACGGGGTTACTTTGGCCGCTTCGGAGCACCAAATTTGTGTTCTGAGAAAAACTATTCGTTGAATATCAACAGTTTTGTGCCATAACACAGCCAGTACAATGAGGTTTCCATCTGTCAAAAAGCTTTCCAAAATCTGTAATGGTTCTATGTTTTATTACATAATTAAAGGGTCGGCCAAAGTAACCCCACAGTTGGGGTAACTTTGGCCGCCTTAGATTTGGAGCATGTAATACTATGTACCGCAGTAGAATTTAATTAGTTATGTTATTTTGGCTACCCAACAAGCGGAGGAATGTATTTTTGTAATCTAGAATAAATTGTGACTCATTCGCAGATTCTGAACAAAAATTAAGTATTGATACGTGTACCACAGTCTATGTACTACTGCCTCCTAATTCAGAATGACATTGTGTGAACATAACCCAGTTTTTAGGTCACAAGAATGTAAGATATGCTACCAGTCATAAAAGCCATTTTAAAACAATTTTTATCAATCATATGACATTTTACATCTCTATTCAAATTTTTTTTAAATTTTTTGCGTAATTCACCAATGTAACATTATGATGACAAACGCCATAAAAAATAGTCCAATATGAAATAACTTTGTCTAATGCTATTTTGGATGAAATCATATGTCTACGGTGGTTCACAGCTTCCCTGGCAGCCAGTACAACATTGTTATGTTATGCTTGTTGAATGGCACAAATTGCAATTATTGCATTGGACCATTTATGGTATTTTTTTAGCATCTATGGCAGTCAACATAATTTTCAGGGTCACTCACCTGTTTATCAAATCAAGGTTTATATTTCCTTGACTGCTATTAACTACAAACTGTTCCAACTCTTGCCAATTGCCATTTCCAGGGGTGGCCAAAGTAACCCCGACACTGACTTGGAGATTTGGGTTAACATTGGCCATAGCCCTAAACTCACTAAATTGCATAACATACAAACAAATCCTACGTAGGTTGTATCTGTGATATATTATCTTTAAAAATCGTCCACAGTTTTCACTGCGTAAGCTTGCACTTGACCTACCCAGAACAAAGTAGACACTTCCCTGCAAAATCACACTTTTTTGCAAATCTGCTTTTTCCCAGAATGGCCTTCACAAGAAGCACTGGTATCATGATATTGAAACAAAATGTATGTACATAAAAAGTAGACAAGTAACTCTAGCAGATGCAAAAAGAAATTTCCTGATATCTATATTGGTTTGAGAGATACAGGATACTGAATCTTTTTCTCATTTGGCGGCCAAAGTAGTACAGAACGGCCAAAGAAACCCCGTTTTACGGTAATAGAAAAAATCCAAACAATTTTAATTTTTATTTTATTTTCGTTTCACAACAGAGACTCAAATTAAAGCTGAGGCCTTTACTTGTAACTCTAACACAGAATAATGTTATTTGTTGATGATTTGATGATTGTCAGCACTGCAAAAAATTCCCGTTAAATTTTACAGTTAAATTAACTGGCAACTTTGTTCCAGGTCTAAGAACTGTAAAAGTACTGATAAACCTGAACAGGACAATGAACCGTGAAATGCAAATTGGTACATTGAACTGTAATTTTGCGGATTCAGCAAAGTGATATTACGGTATAATGTACATATATAAAACAGTTTATTTTAAGTATATTTTACAGTTATATCATCTGTCAAACATAGAATGTAAAGAATGCAAGGGGCTGTAGAATCTACTGTAAAAATACTGATAGTATTTGATTTAACTGTTGCATAGCTGTAGGGATGTATCGAAGCTGGAATCAGCTGAGAGAGTGAGAGAGACAGTGACTCCAGGCTCGGCCTTGCTCATCTCTTGCTTGACAGCAGGAAGTAAGTCTATCAATTAGTTTGCTCACAAACCATAAAATGGATGGATGGATATTTTCCAAGAGAACCAGGTGTCAAGTTTATCGAAGTATGTTCTATTGATGCAGACTGCCCTTGGGTTATTTTGGTTTTAATAGTGTTATTCTTTAGATCACATCATAAGACTCACACAAATGTCTATGTCACATATAGACATTACAACTTTTGCGTAATGACAGCATCTTTAAAAGCATATGTTATAGGTGGAACCAACTGTTCTGTGGTTGAAGTCCATGAAATGTTTATAGTTTCTATTCTGACCAGGTGTATTGATTGTTTAGTCAATTCAAATGTTTTGTCTGCATATTATACAAGTCAATATGGTTTCCGAGAGGGGCATTCAACACAGCTAGCAGCATTAGAATTAATCGACTTAATACTACTTGATATGGATAAAGGTAAAACTCTGTTAAACATATTCATTGACCTGTCCAAAGCATTTGACACCATAGATCATAAAATCCTTCTATCGAAATTATCTCACTATGGCTTTAAAGACAACTCTTACAAATTAATGGAAGACTACCTCAGTAACAGAAAACAATATGTAGAACTAAATGAAAGTCGATCAACAGAATTAACAATTAAAACAGGGGTGCCACAGGGTCCAATCCTGGGACCACTCTTATTCATTATCTACATCAATGACCTCTGCAATTCCACCAAACTTTTTAAAACAATAAGCTACGCAGATGACACTACCCTGTTTGTTTCTCTAAATAACAATAATAATCAATTCAATAATGACCAAATTAATAACGAACTGAAGAACGTTAGTGAATGGTTAGACTTGAACAAACTGTCATTAAATGTGTCAAAGACAAAATTCATGGTATTTCATCCCCAGAACAAGGTGGTAAAACTCCCAAACATCGAAATAAAATCGCAGAAAGTAGAACATGTTACAGAATTTGACTTTTTGGGTATTGTTCTTGACACTCAACTAAAACGGAAAGGACATATTAATAAAATCAGTAAAAAAATGTCTAAAGCAACTGGTATCTTGTCAAAATTGAAAAATTTTATTCCCCAAAACACACTAAATACTTTGTATTTCTCTCTTATGAATTCATACATTGACTATGGTATATTATGATGGGGTCATAAAGGTAACAAACTTTCTACCCTTCAAAAAAAGGCACTTAGAATAATAGCAAGAAGCAAGTACAATGCCCACACTGACCCCCTGTTTAAAAAACTTAATATCTTAAAAGTCCAGGACCTGTACATACTTAAACAGTACAAATTCTATTTCAAACTTAAGCACAATGGTCTTCCTGAGTACTTTAGCTGCGAAAATTTTCTTCCCATACAACAGGCTACTCATGCCTATTTTACAAGAGGTACAACATTTATCAAACCGAGAGTTAGGCATGTAATGCTTTTGTAGAAGGGTGCATACGCCATCAGCTACCAAGTCTACTGAATGATAGTCCCTCAAACATTTTAGATAAAATTCATACACACAGCGAATACGGCTTTGCCTCCTATGCAAAACATGTATTAATAGATAAATACACAACTGAATGTCAAATAACAAATTGTTACATTTGCAACTAGCGACACTTGATATAGATATAATTATTTATAAATGGATCAAGGCAACCCCACCCCCCTCTCCCCATCCACTCCTCAACTTGTCTTTCTCCCACTTCCTCCACCTCTCATCATTCTATTATAAGAACTTTGAACAGTTTATGGCAGTCCATGATCAGATAAAAGACCTGAACCATAAAAAGTTTATAGGCGGTGCTTGGAAAAGCGTTCTAAATAGGACATCTCAAGCATCGCCTAGCCAATTGTCTCTTAAATGAAAAAGTCCAATGTATGATAATGTATTGTAAATGGCTGAAATAAAAACCTGTCTGTCTGTCTGTCTGTCTGTCTGTTACAAGTTGCCAGTAAATTAACGGTTGAAGTAATTGTTCATGAACGTGAACTGAATGTTGAATGACATGTCGCTGTAAATTTATCTTGTATAGCCATTTTGTAACAGACAAAGAACTGTAATTTCCCAGACAAATTCTGTATAAAAAAAATAACAATAAATTTACGGTTCTTTTAGCCAGAAAAACACAGTCATTTCTTACAGTGAGGATCAAAAGCATTATTAGTCAATTCTACACATGTACTTCGTCTGTAGAATCCTACAGTAAACTTGACATCATAAAATGCTTTGGCACATATATTCAATTATTTGTCCTGTTTTTATCTGAAAATTGTCTGAATGGAAGAACTTTGTCTTTTTAGAAACTTATAAATCAGTCTGCACTCTGGACGAAATTAGTTTTTCAGCGGTCTGATTAACGGGCCACATTCATGCACTTTTTTTATTTGATCTATAAACCAAACATTATTTTTTATGTGCATTGACACAGTCACTCATGGATTTATGCAATCAAAAGTCCAATAAAGCAAATATTAATCCTCGATTATTGGCCTGAGAGATGGCACAATTCTAATAATATGGTTGTCATGGCAACTCCCACGTTCACGGGACCGTATACGTGTAGCAAAACCTCTCTAATACAATGCAATAGTGGGCAGCACTTTACAGTTGATGACCACGAGAGACCAACAGACACAGGTATGATTGCCATGCAATATTGGATGGTCTGTGGTCACTCTTGAGCCTGAGGGAGGGAGGGGGGCCAATCAGCCTTGCATCATGCATATTATTAAATGAGCCAGCTGACTAGCAGGCCACAAAGAAGGTCCAAAGCCACCATTTCACAGGTCCTTTATAAAAGTACTTTTTACACTTAGCAAAAATTTTTTAAACTATCTTTGTGTGCTTATAAGACTCAATCTTAGCAACGAAAGATGTTTTTGTTGGAAGTCGGGATTTGATGAATGTTTGCCTTTAATAAGAGAAAGAAGGTGTGCAGGTCTGTAATTATTTTTGCTTATGTAAAACCATTGTTTTTTTTTAAATCTGTAATTATTTGGCTTCATCAAAACTGTTTCTAATGGGCAACGGTTTATGTCATCAATGGTGATATTGAGCTCCAACAATGGTTGTAGGACATAGGATAGGATAGGATAGGATATTTTATTTGCACAACTTGAGTACTTACAATAAAATGGAACATACATAGAAATATTATGTGCAAAAAAGTAAAATGTTGTACAGGAGGGCACCTGAGCAGAAACTGCTGTAACCCAAAGGGTAGGTGCACCCCCTCCCCCCCTTTAGATAAACCCCGGATATACTTTAAATATTATGAATCAATACAAAAGATGTTATTCTGATAACATATATGCAAAAATAATTAGTAAATATGTGGAAAGACTATTCATATTCAAATACATTATACAAATAGATATATGAATAAAATACATTATACAAATAGATATATGAATATAGTAGTACGCAATTACCGTATATACCACATAATTATTAAAGCAAAAAGCGAAAAAGCGTCCTGCACTATCCCTCGTCTGGTTCAAAGTTGAACAGCAGAGTTGGAATAGCCAGGACAACTCATGCTTTCTGTTTATACACTAATACCGCTATATGAATATAATAGTATACAATTAAACACTACACATTAAAGCAAAAAGCGAAAGGCGCCCTGACTGTCCCTCGTCTGGTTCAAAGTTGAACAGCAGAGTTGGAACAGCCAGCACAACCCAGGCTTTCACTTAAAATTTAAAGCATAAATATAGCATATAAAAATTATGAACAAATGATTGTGAAAATTACTAATGTTAATAATTGGAGGGTCTGTAGCGACCACTACCTTTAGCATAACTTAGTACGGCATTGGAATTGGGACAAATACAAATGGGATGAGTGCCTATTAGTTATAGCGGGTGGGTCTAGGATAATCGCTACTACCTATATCAACTAAAAAAAATATATATATATTATATTATGGTGCATCTGGCTTTGAAAAGCAATGAAAACTATCAACTGGATTATGGTTAATAGTTTTCTATTTTCATCTGTGTAATGCATTTGCTAAATGACTTTAAGGTTAATTTGTCTTTAATTTGTTGGGGCATATGTTGCCATAGATGTGGTGCTCTAGCTAAGAAACTTTTATTATAAATTTCTAAACTATGATGGGGTGTTCTAGGATTGTTATTATTTCTAGTATTGTGGCGATGATTGTTGAATTCAAAGATGTTCACGATTCTTTGCGGCAATATATCATTTGTATATCTATATGATATTTTAAGCAGAGAGTTTTCAATTAGATCATCAAGTTTTAATAATTTACCATTTTTGAAATAGGGTTGAATTCTGACTCTACGTCTAATATTCGATATTGCTCTTATAGCATTGTTTTGTTTTACTCTCAATTGCTTCAGACAACTTCCACTTAACATTGGACCCCAAGCAGCTATCCCATACAATAGATGGCTTTCTACATTAGTAATATAAATCAGTTTTTTAGAAAAATAGGGCAACATATTCTTGATCATATATAAACTGTAGGTTCCCATGGTTAACTTGGTTAGCAGATATTGACAGTGAGTTTTCCAATCCAAATGCTGATCAAGGTGTACTCCAAGGAACTTTACACTATTTGTTTGCTTCACTCTAACCCCTCCCATCATAATGTTACCTTGGTAGTTAGCAAGTTTCTTCTTTGTTTTGAATAAAACATAGTAAGATTTGTCAACATTTAATGTTAGTGAATTTTTGTTGAACCACTTTGAAAGTCTATTCAAGTCATCATTCATTTTTCTGTATAGAAATTTTAAATTTTTACCCGATATAAATATAGTAGTGTCATCTGCAAACATAATGCTGCTGGTAAATTTAAGACATTTGGGCATATCATTTGCAACCAATATATAGAGTAATGGTCCTAACACTGAGCCTTGTGGGGTCCCAAATGATACTGGAAAATTGTCAGACATTACATTGTTAATGGCAACTTTAAGTGATCTATTTCCCAGATAACTCTTAATCCAATCTAAAGCTATTCCTCTTATACCATAACCTTCTAGTTTACAAAATAGAGTTTGGTGGTTGATGCTATCAAAAGCCTTGGTCATATCCAAAAATAATCCGAGGGTATACATGCCTTTATCAAAGCCATCAAGTATATTACCAGTTAAATCTAAGATTGCATCTGCAGTACTTCTTTGCCTTCTAAAACCATATTGACCTTCATACAATACCTTATGACGATCAAGGAATTTCATTAAGCGTATATGCACTAATTTTTCAAGAACTTTTGAGATAACTGGTAGCAAAGAGATTGGCCTGTAATTACTAAGTTCTGATCTGTTCTTGGCTTTATATAGTGGTTTCACAATAGCTAATTTCATATCATCTGGGAATTTACCTTCTGAAAGAGATTTGTTGAATAAAACATTAAGTGCTGGTAATATACTGGTATATATCGATTTCAACATATTATTAGATAATCCATCATGGCCTTTACTTGTTTTAGGTTTCAACCTTAGTATTACTTTTTCTATCTCAATATCAGTGGTTGGATAGAAGAAACAACTCTCATTAATTCTTCCTGACTGATTATCTATAGCAAAGTCTCTCTCTCTGTCAGTATTAACATTTATTTTCTCAGCCAATTTTTGTCCAACTTCACTGTAGTACTTCCCAAATGCATTACATATTTTCTGCTTGTCAGTTTCCTTTACTCCATTTATTATCATTTCATCATTGATATCTTGCTTATTTTTTACTTTACCAATAATCTTGTTAAGAGTATTCCACAACTTTTTTGAATTTGATCGATTTTGAATTATCAGTTTATTGTAATAGTTATGTTTAGCCTTTCTCCGTAGAGTGTTGTACAGCTTTCTATATTCCTTATATCTTTGAAACTCGAGACTATCACGTGGGAGATGAGAGACCTCCTTGTATAGTTTTAGACATTTAGCAGATGATGTCTTTAAACCTGAACTAAACCAAGGTTCTCGAGCTACGTATATTTTCCTCCTTTTAAACGTTTTAAATGGAGCATAAAAATCTAATGCTTTTGTAATTTCACAGTTCAATGCCTCACTTCCCTCATTAACTGACATATTTGCAATAAAAGTCCAATCAATATTACGTAATGCACCCTTTATATTACGACATGTATTTTCATCAATTTTCCGACACACATGAATGTCCCCAACATTTGTTTTTAACGAGCAATTTTTAATTTCTACCAGACACATGAAGTGGTCAGAAATATCAGATTTTATTACATATGATTGCACAGCAGTGAAAACCTCAGCATGTACATAGATATTGTCATCAAAGCTTCAAATGTTTTTCTTTTTAAAATCTTGAAGTTACTGTCTTAATTTCTAAGAAATTGCTAAAATTATGGTAAAATATGAGTGACGAGGGATTGATCTTCATTGGAACAGCAAAACCTCTCTCAAAATGTTTTAATATAGGCCTATGGGACAGCTGTCTCGAGTGGGGGGGGGGGGCTGTGACTATTTTGCCATGAAATTTAACATGGCGCGAATGTGACCAGGGTAGTGGATCTGCCCTGATATTGGTCAGGATTTGCCTTGATGAGCCATTTGCCCTGATGCCAGGGGGGGGGGGCTACAGCTCCCCCTGACCCCCTGCGAAATACGCCTATGTGTTTTAACATCTGCGTAGCAGAATGATTCACAATTTGTTATGAGACTGGTTATAAATTTATAACCCTGTACAATATAATTAGAAGGATTGTACTGCATAATTCAAAATTATCATGAATGTCATGAAAACCAATTTTTTTTAATTTCTCTCTTAATAATGCAATACTGATACATAGATTTTTTGTTGACAGAAACGCTGCTGAATGCTGAGGGTTTGCTGCTTTGCAGCCTAAACTTACTTTAACGCATTTTAAAACTGAAACTATACTTGTGCTACAAATGAATATGACTCAGCACTTTGGTCTCTAAAGGATCTGACCTCATAACACAATATACATTTCCCAGAAAGTACTAGGCCTATACTAGGGGGACCATTTAGAATTTAGAATTACTAAAGGGGGGGGGGTTGGGAGTTTTTTTTATTGGCCATACTTATTTTTTCGCACATGTTCCAATGGAGGATACTAATTTTTCACATCATATCGAAGGGATATTAAAAATCAACATTAGTAAAACATCATGAAATATTCATACTTTCAACGTGCAATTGATATTGTGTGAATGTCTCATGTGCAAATATATATCAGCTGGCCAATTATAAATGTACACACATATGTATGCTGCTTTTATGTCCGGGGAGGTACATAAAATTTGCGTTGTCCTCAAGGGTACTACAAATCTGCATGAAGGTGAACGGATTTTGTACGGGAAGTTCTGAAAAACCCCCAACCCCCCCCCCTCCAGTTGTATATTTTGAACAGTCCATAAACAGGTCAGTGTGCCAGACGTAGGGCGTCCCTCAAGCTGAGAGACCAGGAAGCGCGCTGACAGTATTCATGATCTTCACTAGCAGAGTTGGTAAGTTACTTATTATTATTGCACAGATATAGTCTTTAATAAGTGCCCTGTTTGGTTAGAAGGTCTAGGAAACAGCCTGGGGGGGGGGGGGTCCTGTAAGATAATATTTATCAAATATCAGTCGAGATATATTGATAAAATAGAATGTCTGTGGAGATATATTGATAAAATGTCAGTTGGGATTTTTTTTTTTCAGATACATCCGCTTTTTAATTTTGTGTTTTTAAAATGCAATCGTATTAAATGATGGTCTGAAATTATTATTATTGGAATATATTTTACACGGATAAACATGTTCAAAGCTAATTTCACTAATGTGATAGCAAAAGCAGACACTTGGAATTGATTAATATATGTCACTGATTAGGCCTATATGAGAAATGTGTGATTTTTACTCACATATTTTCAAAGTCATGACTCGAATTATGATACAACCACAACAAAAATCTAACTGAGATTTGACCATAGTGATGATCAACAGATGTACAAAATATCTTATGTGATGCTAAATGCTGTATTGTACTTATGGTACTATAATAGGCTGCTAGTATAGTTATAGGGCCAAACATGACTCTTTCTTAGGTGGAAAAAACTTATCTTATCTGAATCTCCTTGAGGGCTCCTTGAGGGCGTTAAAGTATCGATGAAGAGTTCTGAATCTATGATAAAGTTCAAGCAATATTTACACGAAGAAGATATAATGCACAAACTAGATTGTGATTCAAATGCAAATCCTAACATAAATTATGATAAATTTAATGAAATTTTAACAGATGGAATTAATAGGTGTTTTCCGGTGAAAAGTGTGAAATTTAATAAATATAAACATAAAAAATGTCCATGGATTACGGAAGGAATTCTAATTTCTATTAAGTATAGAGACTCTATATACAAGTCACTTAAGGCCCTTTCACCTACTGACAATCAATATATTGTAAAAAAGATTAACCTTCAAACCTATAACAGAATATTGAAGCGTAGTATTCGGCTCGCAAAAATAAAATATTACCAACGCTGTTTTGATAAATATAAAGATGATGCAAGAAAAACGTGGATGACAATTAATACTATTCTCAATAAAGTAAGAAATAAAAGTGAATTTCCAAAATATTTTGTAGTTGATGGTAACCAAATTCATGACAAAAATATTATTGTGAATGAATTTAATAATTTTTTTGTAAATATTGGCCCAAACTTAGCTGAGAAAATACAAAATTCCAACAATCAAAATTTTAAAAGTTATCTAAATGGAGCAATTGAGACCAGATTTCAATTTAATGAAATTTCTAATCAAGACATTATGAAAATTATTGATAGTCTAAAATCAAAAACTAGTTATGGTTATGATGGAATCTCAAATAAAGTATTAAAATATGTGAAGGAGGAGCTAGTCGAACCATTACATGTAATTATTAATCAATGCCTATCTAAAGGTCAATTTCCAAATAAATTGAAACTAGCAAAGGTTACTCCAGTTTATAAGAAAGACAACATTCACCAGTTTGATAATTATAGACCAGTATCTGTTCTCTCTAGCGTATCAAAGGTCTTTGAAAAGGTCCTATTCAATCAGCTTTACAAATATTTTCAAGACACAAATCTATTTCATGGAAGCCAGTATGGTTTTAGATCAAATCATTCAACGGAATTAGCTGCGCTTGAGTTTTTAGATAGAATTATGATTGAAATGGATAAAGGACGAACTCCACTTAGTGTCTTTCTGGACCTGTCAAAGGCCTTTGATACGATAGATCATGAAATTCTAATATACAAACTGCACCACTATGGTATAAGAAATCAGTCACTCTCTCTTATTAAAAGCTACTTGAATAACAGATATCAATATGTTCAAATTGATAGTCACAAATCAGACCAATTATGTATTACCACTGGAGTCCCTCAAGGGTCTATATTAGGACCACTACTATTCCTAATCTATGTTAATGACATATCTTCTGTAAGCAAATTATTCTATCCAATAATGTACGCCGATGATTCAACTCTAATGACTACTTTAAATTTGTTTCAACAAACAAGTTTGGCCTCAGATATTAACAACGAACTAAACAAATTTAATAAATGGCTTTGTGCAAATAAATTGTCTTTAAATTGTACGAAAAGTAAGGCTATGGCTTTTCATGCTCCTCAGAAACGTATTACTTACCCTGCTATATATATGAATAACATACAAATCGACTATGTAGATACTTTCAATTATTTGGGAATTTTTATCGACAAAACACTAAAATGGAATTCACATTGTAATTATATCGCTGGAAAAATATCTAAAGTGGTTGGTATTTTAAATAAGCTAAAACACTTTGTTCCACAAAATATACTACTTTCTACATACAATGCATTGATAGTACCACATCTTAATTATGGAAACATCTTGTGGGGAAATAAAAATAATAAGATTTTTGGATTACAGAAAAAAGCCATTCGTGTTGTTACATTAAGTAAATTTAAAGCGCATACAAGTAAGCTATTTAAAGAACTCCGTATTCTTAAATTTGGGGACATATGTGCACTTCATGATTTTAAATTTTGCTACAAGCTGGAGAACGGTCAGTTACCTATTTATTTTCATTCTATCTTTCAGAAAAATGCACAGGCCCACACTTATGATATCAGAAATTCCAATAACTTTGTCATTCCTTTAGTAAAGCATGAGTTTGTCAAACAGTCAATACGGTTTAGAATTCCCAAATTTTTCAACTCCATGAACTTAGATTTTAGGACAAAGATATATACACATAGTATGATTGGCTTTAAGCTATTTATTAAAAGAAATATGTTTCTCTCATATTCTGAAATATGTAATATTCCAAATTGCTTCATTTGTAATAACAACACATAAGTCTTTTTCATTATTTTATTTTATTATTTATTATATCCATTTTCTATATTCTCTAGCACGACAATCGGAAGTAACTTAACTGAACTAAATACTGAAATTACATTTAAGTCTATTTATTTTGCAACGCCGTCTAACTTGTGATCCTCATGTGGGTGCCCCTTTGCTTTATTATTTATATGTGTGCAATATTTATGTATTCTTCAGGGTCCACTCGATAACGACAAAGACTTGTCTTTGAGTGGGCCCTGGTCTTGAATGATATTAATATATTTTCATTTTCTTGATATTCATTAATTAATTTGTTTTTCCTTCAAGACCAAATAAAGATAATTCTGATTCTGATTCTGATTCTGCTTCAAAACGAAGTGATATATGTGATTGGAGTAAATATTCCTTATACAAATCATTGCAGGAAAAAATCGATTTTGACATACCTGACATACACCTGATTTTGACATAGGCATACATTCATACAATCCCTTTGCTTTTAAACAGTCAACATTTTTATTACCGATCACTAGGTACTATAGATTCTATAGGGGAGTACGGGGTTAGTTGTGCCACGAGGTAAGTTGTGCCACCAACTATTGGGGGCCATTTGGGGCAAAAAGTAGAACTGGGTAAAACAGGAAATATCACCGTATAGGCCTACACTTACTTCGTCAACATCATCATGCACCATGAAGAAACTGCCAAATGCTGAAAAGCTACACTCATAAATTTTGTTTTGAAAACGAGAAGTGCTGAGGACTGACATTCTTTTTTCTCAGTCATTAGGTATTGGCAACAGGATGATGTGACGTCTCTCTGGTAGGATGGAGTTAAGAGGTATATCTAGACATTTGTGTTGTTAAATTTAATCTTGCATTTTGGTTTATCTTTTATTACGAACAGTTTTCTTCAGAAAATCAATTTGGGGAAAGTTGTGCTGTTTAGATTGGGTTGAGTTGTGCCAATGGTATGACACAGGACTAAATTTTTCATTCATCTGTTTTTCTACATTTTATGCACGGCACAAACATGTTGTGAAATAATTTACACTGAGAGGAATATGTGTTAAAAGTCTTGTACCATCCGCTAAACAATGAATATTCCTAGTTTTTGCAATATTTTGAATATTCGCGTTAAATGGCTCATAAATGTTTCATAGCTTAAGTCTCATGTAACATATCCGCCGTATGCTGAATATGTGATACAAATGATCTATGTGACATAAGTGGGCATATTAGAATAAAATTTAAATAAGGGCATCAGGGCAAGTTATGCTACTTGACCTACTTTTTACCTTCAGCGAACAAAGTTTGAAGTAGGTATTGTTATCACTTTGGTCTTAGTTGTCCGTGCGCCGGGTGGGGGGTTAGGCGGCGGGCGGATAGATAGTTTTCGGGCCATTACTCAGCCCCTATTGCATGTGCATGGATAAAATTTGGTACACATGTAGCCTGTATGGTCTAGTTGTGTCTTTGATGGTCTGATTGATGGATATTTTGTACTTTTGGAAATATTGAGAAAAATATAAAAATAATTTTTTTTTTCGTTTCTGGGCTAAGACTCAGACCCTATTGCATGCACATGCATGAAATTTGGTACACGTGTAGCCTGTATGGTCTAGTTGTGCCTTTTGATGGTCCCATTGATGGACATTTAGTATTTTTTGAAATATTGAAAAAATATTTTTTTCATTTCCAGGCCAGGAGCTGGCCCCTATTGCATGTACATGGATGAAATTTGTTACACATGTAGGCTGTATGGTCTAGTTGTGCCTTTTGATGGTTTGATTGATAAAATATTCTATGCCTTTTGAAATATTGAGGAAAATGTAAAAACAATTTTTTTTTTTCATTTCACGTGGCCCAAAACTCAGCGGTTTGTCTCATTGAGAGATTGAAACGGCATGACCAAGTGGGACCATATAAAAAACATGCCCATTTTCCCCCACTTACTGACGTCTGTAGCGTCAGCAGGCCAACTATTAATGGCTTTGTGGACGTCTGGGAAAAGATGCTGAGCCATGACTACTGACAGTCTAGTCTGTAAAGGTTATCTTCAACCATATTATTACAGACGGCTTCTATAATTCAGCACTTTTGACATGTTATTGACTTAAAGCAGTCTGGAAGACCATATTTCACTTATGCTACAGACAGTCTAGATTACTGAGATTTTCTTTGCATGCTGACACAGGTTGATGTCATTTAGATTAGATTTAGATTTAGATTTGTTTTATTTTCCAAACACATAGTACATACATGTATACAGAATAGTTCATACAGCTTTTAAAAAGTGGTGTGTTTGAAGCATGTGCACGCTAGTCATACAACTGTTACAGGCATAGCCTGGCATGCACACACAATTAGAAAAAAAAAAGAAACAAAAAACAACAACAAAGAAATAAATAAGAAAATGATAGTACAGTCCTGGACAAAAGTCTTGTCGCATCCAAATGTTTTTGACAAAACTGTTAATAACTTGGCTTGTGATTGACTGATTTTGGTAAGAAATGCCTTAAATGAAAGCCAAAAGCTTCTGCAACTTGCTTATATTGCAAAAATAAAGTTTCAACTTACTCTGAATATTCTAGAAATTAATAATAAGAGTCTGTCACGAAAGTGCTTGGACATAAGTCTTGTCGCATGCACAACTTAATGCAGAAAATTTGTTTTAACAAATAGTGAAACTGTAAAAAAGATGCAAAAATGTTGGAGAATGTAGTCAAGGTGTAACTGAATGTAAAAATATTACTTTGCATGAATTCCTGATCTTTGAAGAAAATATCCATGGGGTTAAGGTAAAATATCAACATTTTATGAGTAAAAATCATCAACGATGGCAGATAATGCAGGAAAATGTCATCAAAAGCTCCTAAATATCCTTCGGAATGATCTTCCCTACCTCCTGTCCCATTTTGGTGGGCATTTGATCTGCGTACATCATTTCAGGTGATGGAGGAGATGCAAAAGGAGCTTCATAATCGGTCGAAAAATCAAGATAGGGGCCAAGTTGGAACTGATGTATTCCAGTGATCATTATTTTGGGCCTGTGTTTGATGATGCTTGTGATAAGGAACATTTATATGTACTTTGTTAGGGATGAATCGGGTTTTTGTCCTTTTGCACATGGGTGGTACCTCTTGTTGGCACAGGCCGAGCTGCACAGTGATTAATTTTTGGATCTTTTTAATCCAAAACTACATTGTAACTGCACAAAAGCTGCACCAATAATGCAAATGTCCAGTTAAAGCTTACATGAATACAATTAATCCAGACTTCACTGAAATTTACCATGATAATGAAAAACAAAAAATACTGTCTCGGAGCAAGAAATTGATTGAGATGGCAAGGGGACAATATAATAAACAGTAGGTTTCGACAAGAACAAATTTTAGTCCTAAATTATTCTAAAACACTGCTATGGTGAGGCTTTGAAGCCAAATGGCATAGTTTGTACAAGTGCAGCCCTCACTTCAATTTTTCTTGTTAATGTGGCGTGTACCATTACACCTGCTCGCCAACCGGGAATGCTGTAATCTCAATTTCCATGATCCCATGTCCTCCAAATTATGTTGGAAGGCAGGGAAGACAACTCCAAAGAATATTTGTGAATTTTAGAAAGCGTTGGTCTGTATTTATATCACTTTTGATGATCATTATTGTTACTGTGTTGATATTTCACATGAGTCCTCGTGGAACCCCATGGATATTGTTCTACAAGGTCATTAAGTTGAACAAAGTTAGTTTTTTTTATTCTCCTACATCATGACTAAATGCCCTGACAATTTTTCATCATTCTAACAATTGCAAAATTATTTTAGACAATTTTTCAGCATAAGTTCTTGCATACGACAGGACTTTTGTCCAGGCACATTTTGGACACACTGTCAATATTAATTTCTATGACATTCAGATTAAGACAAAACTTAATTTTCACAATATAAGCATATCGTAGAAGGACTTGGCTTTCATTTGAGCCATTACTCATTAAAATCTGTTCAGTACAAGTCAAATTATTGACAGTTGTATCTGTGACTTGTGCTAGCGACAGAACTTATGTCCAGGACTGTAAAACGGAAATGCTAAAGGAATGTCGGACAATAAACAAGTTAGTGATGACATTAATACATCCAAATATAGATTGATTATAAAAATAAATAGATAATACAGACAAGTACAATATAATATTTTGCCAGATGCATATCAATAGTCATTTAATTTCATTTTGGTTACACCTTTGATAAAAGACCCTACTCTAGTTTTATTTTTTAAACCATCAGGTAGATTTATCCAACAACCAGGTGCCTGTCCCAGGAAACTTCGACTGTACTGGAAGGTAGTGTGGTGGGGTGCCCTCAAACTATTTCTATTTCTTGTCATGTAGTCGTGGTTTGTCAAGTTGAACAAATTGGTAATACGTGTTGGTAGTTTGTCCTGAGAATATCTAAATGAAATTTTAATAAAGCCAGCTTAACTTGATCCTTAATTCTTAAAATCTGAGCTCTTTTGTAAAATTGACTTAAATTTGTTCTTCTTCCCACTTTAAAAAGTATCCTTATCGAGTTATTCTGTTGGACTGAAAGTTTCTTCATGTCACTCAGTTTGATCATTGGTCCCCAGACACATTATAAACTTCAATTTCTACTTTACTTTGAAATTGGAGGTTTTAGGAGATTTGATTGTTCCCTTACAAATTTAGACCACCCTACTACCCCCCCCCCCTAAAATTCTTGCAGTCTTGTAAATTGATATTTAATTCAGACAAAGATCTGAAAAATTGGGGCAGACAGCCTGATTGAACCAATGATGTGCTGCCCCACCTGGTTAAGTCATACAACTCTCTAGTGAGGTCGCAAGTCGCAACTCTCAGAATGTTGAGATATTAGTAATGTCATAAAACAGCTGGATGTCTACATTCATAATTCATCAGCTCGAACAATGCTTTGCTTGCCAGCTCGGGTTAGATTGCTACAGTCTGATTCATATTTTCATAATTTTTGCAGGTTAAGAAGCCTTGACAACTCTGGAAAATGAAATCATGGCTGCACCATAATCCAGTTAGGGCTACTGATTTGAGGGATGGTCTTTTGTGCCTCTTGATACATTTGTAGTTCTTGAAGGTACAGCCAGGAGAAGTTCACACCATGGATCTTCCTGCTATCACTTACAAGTAAGCTAATGATATCAACAGTCATTTAGATAATTGTATTTTCCAAACAACTGATAAAGTATCATTTATTCAATTCCGAAACCTGTCTTTACCTGGAAGGCATGGAGTCTGAGCTCTGAATACCTCGTATTAATGATGAAGATTACAATTAATTTCAGTGATCGCAACAAACCCACTCATGTCCTGGCTAACATTGGAGAATCTGAGCTCTTAATGAGCATCAACCAGAAAGTTAAGAGCAGCCTACAATGTTATTACGAGGCTCAGAGAGATCTCGCCCAGAAAATTATAGAGCGCATCAGACTAATTTTTGAACATCATCATGACGGGCAGTTGTTGGAAGACTTCAAGGACTTTGACTTCCAAATTTATACATCACGCACAAACACTTTGAAAGAGCAAACCAAGTCACGATTGCTAAATCCAGAGTCAGGCTGCATACCTACTTCATGTTCTGATGTATCTAAATTTGCTGATGCGAGGGTGCATTTATACCAGTTACAAGCGAGGGAGAAAAAACGGTATGAAGACCTCCAAACGGCTGCCAGAGAAAATCCAGAGAAATTGTTCTTTATTGTTGCAGATGAGGCCCATTGGGGAATAACAAGTCCTGGTGAGAGAGGGATGAGAGCTCATGACCAATTGATCAACACTTGGCATCCCTTTAAGAATGTGATAGTCCTTTTGGTCACTGCAACGGCCTACAACCTCCTAACAGAAGCATCCCGCCTACCACTTGATATTTTCTGTGCTGAATCGCTTTCTACAGGAGACTTGCAGGTTGTCAAAGCCGAAAGAACACCTGATGGCGAGACAGAACGATTGATGAAAGATGGTGAAGATGTCACAGACAGAGTTGGTCCAAAAGTTGCTCTTCACCATATCAAATGGACAGAAACATACAGTAGCAGGCTGGAAAAAGGCATGAAAATGGTCATCCGGACATTAGTCACATCATCAGACTCCGAATGTGGCAAACCTGTATATCTCGGGCCCAAACCAAATGCAGAGTCTGAACTTGTGCCACTTGTTGGACTTGAGGAATGCAGTGATGATTTAACATTGTTATTCCAAGGAAGGAATGGCAAAGTCAGAATATTTGATGCCAAAAATAGGCAATTGAAACTCCTGATTGACGAACTGCCAGAAGGGAAACATTGCTTTCTCGGTTTTGTACCACCCGAGGCAAAAATAACAAATAACAGAGTGATAGATGAATTTGAAATGGTCTTGTCATTTGGAGAGGATATCTTTGCCCTCTATCCTATCGGCACTGACAGACTCAGTCTTTACTATGATCAAGTTTTAAATACCATGAAAGTACATCGCAAACCACCAACAACAACTTTAGGGGACGACATCTTGATTGAACTACCAGTCACAGACCTTTTGTTTATTCACCGCTATACGGATGACAGCTCAACAGATAGTTTTCGTTACATGTCATTGAATCACTATTACAATACCATCTGGCATGCAAGTGTGGACGCTCAAAAAGTCAGATGTGATGAGGGCTTTGAAAGACTCTGCCAAAAGATGCTACAAGAGCAAGATAATAGGACAAGGCTTCACAACCAGACAGACTTGTTCATAGCGGAGTACTGCATCTTCTTGATTTGTTTGAGTGAATTCAAAAAACTCTTCACCTCATATTCTGATCTTTCAGGCACAAAGAAGGTAGTGGTGAAGGAAATACTTGAAAGGGCAAGAGAAATAAGGAAGAAGCTTACAGCATTTCGAGAGGAACTTCAAAAATCAAATCGTGTCAACAATGATGAATTTGTCAACCAAGAAGTAATAGAGGATGTTTTGGAACATCACAAGAACATCAAGTCAACGTCTCCTGAATCATCAAACAACAAGTGGAAAAAGGTTTTGCAAGCTTGTCTCTTTGGTGACTCAAATCTGGCTACAGCTCTTGCTAAGGAAGCTGGGGGAGCTGATGAGTTAATTGAAATGTTAAAAATCATGCAAAATGAGGTAATCAATTCTTATGAAACTGGGAAAATCATTGCAGATATGATGCAAATTACTGCAGTTGACGGTCAATTGCAAGGTCGTCTATCCATCATCAAAGTCTCTGAAAATAGCAAAGCCACCAAATTGTTTTCTTCCTTAGAATTGGCTCAGGAAACAGCAAATAAGGATTGCCCCATCCCCTTTGACATAGTGCGAGACTATGGCAAGCACATGCTGAGCGACATTTACAAAGAACGCGATGTTCGGAAGTACAAACTGCACCTGCTCGTACAGAGTAAATGTTGTCAAAACAGTTCTGGCAGAGGATTTTGTGGATGCAAAGAATACACAAGCACAAAACCATTAATAGAATGTACAAAGTGCAAACATCTTCATAATCCCATGGCAAAATTTGAGGATCTGGAAGGTCTCCCAGCCATTTTGATACTTGTTGACAAAGGCAAAATGGGAGACACCTTTCCTACAAATTTCAAGAGCATGGATCTGCGCATAAAATGTCCTGATCGAAAAAAAGAAGGGGCAGCGAGGATGGACAACAAAAAGTATGTCTTATCAAGCACAGTTCAAGAGCTCGGCAGACTTTGTCATTATCGCAAAGAAGATGACATTCAAAATGTTCCATATGCCCTTGTTCCAAAAAGCATGGTAGATTTCTTGAAGAAGAACACAACAAGCCAAAGGGAGGACCAAGGAAATGCCCTGTTGTACAGTAGCTTCA
Organism: Platynereis dumerilii; assembly: GCA_026936325.1. Classification (NCBI taxonomy): domain Eukaryota; kingdom Metazoa; phylum Annelida; class Polychaeta; order Phyllodocida; family Nereididae; genus Platynereis; species Platynereis dumerilii. Next base: position 810,613 of record JAPTHN010000089.1, on the reverse strand, counting down.
TGGGAACCCAATCCATCGACAGGTTCACCCAGGCAGCATTTACAAGGACACGGGATGGCGATCGACTTATCATGAAACCAAGCGACCAGAGTTTTGAGTGTCCCTCTGAAAGCAACACAAACATGATTCTCCTTGACGCTGAGCCCCAATGTGGCAAGACGGGAACTTACTGCAATGTCATCGCAGAATTACGCAAACTGATTTGCAAAGAGGTGGCTTATAGCGACATTGATGACAATGCCGAGGAAGAATCTGATAAAGAGGGTGATCAGCGTGAGGGTTAGTACATATTTTATGGCTTGTTGGTGGGAAAGGAGTTGGCCACAGTTGGATGGAATATATAGTTCAGCGTTGTACCATTTCAATGGGGACCATCCTAAGTTGCTCGTATATTTTGAGACATGTGTCCACTCCAATCATAAAATACACTAAAACCTCACATACACTTTAAAAAATTTCAGACAAAATTGGTTTTTTAGATTCAAAATGGTTTTAAGTTGCTCATATGGATTTTTTTTTTAAATCCATGTTGGTTTTGCATTGAAATTTGGTTTTTCAAAATACCATTTTGAATCTAAAAAACCAATTTTGTCCAGACATTTTTTAGAGTGTTTTCTAAAATGTGATGTGACTAAGATTCGATGAAACTTAACATTCTACTTGTCACTGAGATGTTAAAAAAAATACCTTGTAAAAAACGATATTAGCATGCTCTTGCTAAACATGTTACCATGCAACAGGCCTTACATTGAAGGAACTTATGTGCATGAAATTATTTTCAAGATTTCATTGAAGGAGCCGCTAAAAGCAGCAATATTTTCTTCTGTTTTTCAGATGAAGAAGTGAAATGGCAGTACCCGTACCATGAGCAGATGAGCTCAGAAAAGCTTACCATCAAAGTTGGAGGAAGCGATAAATACACTCCTATCCATGGATTTTGGTCACCAGGGAAGGCACCCACAAAGAGGCCTGCATTTGAGACACCTTGGGTTCAAGCTCCTCAAAAACCTTTAAAAAAGACAAATGGGAGTGTGGGAACTTGCCATGTGCCTTACAAAGCAGAGTGCTTTACTCACAAGTGCTCTGATTGCTTTGAAAAGGGAATCATACCTGCATCCGTTGTATATGATTTGGTAATTGACGGCCTTGTAGTCAAGATCCATGTTACAAATGGAAAGCAAAGCCCTCTTCTTATGGATAGGATTGCAAAGGTTCCTCACATGCCAGTAATAACTGGTCCTAGTTCAATGCCATGTCCCACAGATCTTCGTACGTGGATCTTCATTCCGACTGCTGGACGAGCCAAGAGCGCTTGCCTAAACCTGAAGCACACAATGAGAGGTCCAATTTCAAATGATGACAACACCGAGATATTCAAGACCTACATACAAGTGCTGGTGGTACAAGAGAAAGACTTCCAAGAATACTGTTCGATTTGGGGTTCAAAGGTCACTGCCATATTGCAACTTCCCAGTTCAATGATGGATGATGACAACCAAAGTGTATCAGCGGTCGAAGGTCGCATTGGGTACAGCCGAAGATTCATTCATCTTTTTGCCAAAGTTCTTGGCCTTGAGCACATCTTCATGATTGATGACAGGGTTTGGTTTTTCCATGAAGCTCAGTTTGAAAAAGGCAGAGTGAAGCAGAATGATAACAGAGTGGAATTTAAGTGTGTTCCTTTCTACAAGGTTCTCCTCCACTTGGAAAGCCAATTTCACAAGGACACACCAAGACCAAGACCAAGCTCAGACTTCCACTTTTACCAATCAGACCGTGAATGTGATCTTCCAGAGCTCTCAGAATTGGAGAAGTACACCGGGCCCTCTGGAAATTATGCCGCTCTAGGAGTTCGTAAAGCAAGGTTGGGCTCAGAACGGGTGATGAAGCCTTTCAAGAAGGTTCATGTGTACAGCTTGTATCTCCTGAATGTGAAATCTACCGCTGAAAAGAAGATAACCTTTCAACCATGGGAGGCTTTCGATGACATTGACTTCAATGAGAGGTCAGACAGGAATGACTTGTGGATTTGCAAGTACAATCGCTTCTTGTTGTACACGAAACGAGTGCATAGTGCTCCCACCATTTTCTTTTGGAATGAGGAGGTCGAGCTGACTCAGGAGAAAGGTCATTTGGCAGAGAATGAGGTCCAGCGTCTTGCCAAGTGGATTGGATTCTTTGTGAAACCGAGGTGGAAGTACCCGATTGGAGGGTTTTCTCAAAACAGTACCCTTGGTGAGTTATACCAGAATGTGACAGTGAAGAAACACAAAAGGAACTCCTTCTTTATATGTGTACATCAGACAACTGTCAAACCAGATGACATAAAAGATGCCATCAAGAGACTGAATGCAGCAGCCAAGGCAAAGGAAGGACTTGGCCTGTACATCATTGCTGTCCCTTTGAAGCTGTGTCAACAGCATTCGTTGAAAAAACTTCCAGACATCCGAAAGGTATTTGATGAGGTGAGTTCATTTTCAATCTTAGCAATGGTACACAATTCTCCTTGTAAGTGATGTATTGCAATTGAATCAATGTTAAACATCCGCAACCCAACTGCTTGTGGGACAATTGATTCACCGCCAATACAAGGAGATAAAAGCATATATAGCATCATAAAGGTACACTACCCTCCAAAAGTTTGAATACACCAGAAAAAGTTAGATTTCTTTCAAAAATACCACATCTTCAACACAATTTTGTTTTGTACTTGCATCAAACAATATGGAAATTTAAAATTAAGGCCATAAGGTGTCCATATTTCATGGTTTTAGATCATCTTGGTATAAATTTGTATAATTTTCTCCATATCCCATTTTATCATTTTCTATTAAAAGCTGTAAAAGCACTAATTTCTTCCATAGGTTATTTATGACATTTTATATTTTTTTTACACATTTACACTGGTTTGTGATGTTTTTACCAGTAGTTTCACACCAGAAAATGGCCATTGAAAATGAAATGAAAATACTGATTTTGGCTAGTTTTGGGTCAAAACTATGCCGAAGCAGCTTAAATAAAATTATTTTTCACTTGAGAATATACATTCTATGATTATACTAATAATGTGTATTCTCAAGTGAAAAATAATTTTATTTGAGCTGCTTCGGCATTGTTTTGACCCAAAAATACAAAATTTAGACCTGAAATTATCTAAATTTTGTATTTTTGAGTGGTCAATGTCTTTTTGGGGTTTAAAACTACAGTTCCGATCATGTTACAACTCTCGAAAAACTTAAATATGATTAGATTTCATAAACCTAGAAGATAACTGGGCTGTGACATTTTTTTATAAAATACCATAATTTGGGATTTCGAGAAGACAATTTATGACTTCAATGTGACTTCTGATACTGTTTTTTGTAAATGTAAAGCAAAAATTCTATTAAAAATAAGTAATTTTTAAAGAAACGTCACTTTTCCAGGTGTATTCAAACTTTTGGAGGGTAGTGTAGATATTTCAGGTATTAGCAAAAATTTGGCTGCGATTCATGTCTCATTAACCTCATCTATCATCCAGTGTTTAGGTAAGAGAGACATTGAATGAGATAGATGCACGTATGACGCACCATAAAGGCTTATCGATGCAGCATTTTTCATGTCATTGGATGAGAATCCAGCTTCCACGAGCATTTTGGTTGAGGATGTTTGACATTGACTCAATAGTAAAGCATCACCCATTTCACTTGCAGCATTCACTGTCAGATTGTTTCCCTTGATACAGTACATGTTGTTGTCCTAATGTGAAACCTAACATATTTCAGATTTTCAAGGAAGGATATATTCTTCAGGTCGCAACGAGTCACAACGTTCAGGAATTCCAAATACAGATTGTCCTCATTTCTGTGGTTGGTGAAGGTATGTTGAGAGTTTTAAATTGTGTCAAAGATCTACTGTATATTCTCCAATAGCACTGTGTAATACATTCTTGATTCACAAATTATAATGGGCCTAAAGAAATGGAACATATTCTTTGGGAAATAACCTAGCCCGCTTATTTATGAATGTTATCTTGAATTTTCAGAAATTGAGCAATGTACTGTCATGCCACCACCTGACCAAACCAGGTCTATCAATGGCAACCTTGAACCACAAAAACAACCAATGAAGACCAGTACGGCTGCTTCACCCAAGAAAGGAAATCTGGACTCGCCCAAAAAAAGGAAACCACATACACCCAATGACAAAGATACACCAAAAAGCAAGCAGAACAAGCGGGATTCTTCCAAAAAACCAGGGCCAGCTTCTGCCAAGAGAAGGCGGTTAGCATCACTACACTGGACTCCTGAGGAGGTCAAAGTCTTCCTGGATGAAAATGGCTTTGAAGAATTCTCGGATGAGTTTGTCAAACAGGACATTGACGGTGCTACATTGCGGAATCTCGACAAGGATGGTTTTGTAGCCCTGGGACTGAAAGATCCCATTAAGCGAGCTAAACTTCTTGGAAAAATTGAGAAATTGAAGTTGCTTTAAACCCATATTGAATTGGTGATCAAATCGAGTAACTTGACTTTCTCTACCTTCAACGTGGGAAAAATAGAGGCAGTTTGATTAGTCATGATCAAGAGAAGGCCATGTGACTTGCCTTAACTGATTTTGGATTGAAAATCAGATTCATAATCCTTTTGTTTGGCTGTCACCAACAAGAGGGATAAGTCTCCTTTAATCAAATTAACATTGAAAGTATTGGGTTTGATCATGACAAATCATCAGTATGATGGCACACGAGTGCCATTTTCACAGTGCAACAGTACGCTCTTTTTTGGAATCAAAGTGACATGCTGTAAAGCTTACACAATTCCTTTGATATTTATGATTTTATTCCCTTTTGGTGCTAATGAAAAAAAAGGTTAATTTCCAAATTTCAAGGATCTTTCTCTGAAGTGAATATTTTTTGCCTTCTATTTAGTATATGATAAGCTTGGCAAGGCGAAGTGACATCCAGTATATACGTGTATGTACCCATTGTTTATATACACTGTTGCTCATAAATATGGAATATACCGAAATAACCACGATCCTTGTTTTATTTTTTTTTCCTTGTTTTGGGTGAGTCCAGATTCAGAAATGAACTTCAACGTGCTGAGAAGAGGCTCAACTAGCCCAATATGAATGGCTGGAGTGGATTTTTCATATTTTGAGGTTTTCATAAACCAACCTTGTTTATTATGATAAACTCTCAATTGCTAGCAGTCAAAACAATTTCTAGTTGAAATTATAGTACATTTTGGTAGAGCACACATAGGGTGTATAAACCTATATCAATAAAACGTTCCTGGTTATCACGCAGTCTTGGAGTTCGAAAATGTAAAAAACTGTTCCATTGGACCAAGCATAAATATGACCCATTTTGCCTGTGCTGTGATTATTAATCTCGGAGATTCCACATGCTAATGACCATTGAATTGACTCATTTAAGGGTTAATCTTTCCTTTGATGCCAACAACTTTCACAAATAAACAATTCTTGATGGATTTCTAACCCTAAACAAAATTCTTATTTTGACATTTTTGCATCGTTTTTTTCAATTTCCTCCAGCCTCCCAGATTTTCAAAAATTTAAGCAAATATTAAAGTGAGGACTTCAAATAACTCTTCAGGAATCCACTTAAGTTCTTAAAAGTGCGATTTTAACCATTGGATTCAAATGGGATAGCCACAATTCAATGGTAGTTTTCGTGTTTTCCTATATTCCATATTTATGAGCAAGAGTGTATTATTTTATGTTATTAAGTGGTTTCCTTGCCACTTGCAATATTTTAGAAGCAAATTTATTAATCTCAAACACAAGACAATTCAATCTTTAGACAACGTAATCTCAATAAACAAACAATCTTGCATGCCGTGAAAGAACAAAAGGGGAGACTTTGAAGTACATTCAGACATTCTGAGTCACTTCAATGAGTGTAAAGAGAACTCTTGGGATATTTTTAAGTACATAAATTCAATTTGGCAGCAACTATTTAATAGTATCTATACACTTATGATTTTGTGTGCATGACCTCAGCTTTGTTTATTGATTTACTATTTTTGTATCAAAAATTTACAGTTTTTGTGTTGATATAATGTTTTGTATTAATTTCATTTTTTGCATTGATTTAATGGTATTGATTTTTATTACACTGGGTTCCCCCAGTGTAATAGAGAGAGAATGGAACAAAGTGCTTTTCTTTGAAGTTTTGTGGAGATAAATTGGGAGGTTTTAGAGGCTTAAAAACCAACTGGGGACCTTAGCATACTTGGTTTCTGAAATGCATTTTGTAATTTGGTGCTGTATGTGCTGGTGTTATTCAGAAATTAGCAAAATTCCAAAACATATCTTTTTCCTATTTCAGACTCTTTTTGTAGCAAATTGCCACATTTTAAAGTGTAAAGTGTCTATTGTGAGCTAAGTCTTTCACTCAAGAGTTATGAAATTTAGTGTAGGGATTCGTTTGAGGGTTTGAATCTGGAACATTTTCAGAAATTCAAGATGGCTGCCAAAATGGCCACCACAAAATGGCTGCTATTCTTGTTTTGCCACCGTTAGTTAAGTTTTTCACTTAAGAGTATTGAAATTTGGGGTAGAAAGTTGTTTGATGGTGTGAATCAATAGTTTGGGAAATACAAGAAAAATGGCCATCATTCTTGAGTTGCCCACTGTGAGCTTAGTATATCAACTAGAGGTTTGAAACTCGGTACATGTGTAGAGATTTGTTTGAGGGTATGGATCAAAGACCCCTGAGGAATCTAAGATGACTTCTACAAAATGGCTGCATTTCTTGATTTGTTCACTGTGACTCAGCCCCCCACCCTTGTGACGCCACTAAATGTAAGTGGTATCTCTGTTCACAAAATTTAGTGGTATATCTACAAACCTGACAAGACTTTCCTGTTTCAATCAGTACAGTATGAGCAAAATGGGAAGTTCATTGAGTACTTTGCAAATATTTGCTTATGATTTGTGTGTACAAAGTTACATTTTAAAAAAGGTTCATGTAAAATGGAGTTTAAGAAACAGGTCATTGAGCAATAAACATATCCCATCTTTAAAAATCTTACTAATAATAATAATCATGCAAAGCTTGCTAAACCCAGTGTTTGAATCCTCGGATTCTTGTTTTCTATATTGATTTACTGTTTTGTATTGATCATTTCCGCCCATGCTATGCAATGCATGGGGTAGTAATGCAATGATTTTGAAGGGGTGAAATTCTCCAGGCTCTTGCCTTAAACAAAATTGCAAATCACTACGACCAACTCACCCCAACGCCAACGAAACTAAAGACACCAATAGTTTAGTGCTTCTCCCTCACAGGTATAGAGCTAACTCGGCGATCTGGCAACCCGCACACCCGAAGAAGAAAGGAAGAAATTAACCAGCCCAGTGTGGGAGTTCTTCTCATATGTATATCACCTTAATGACATTGTAGATTTGCACAACGGATCGTTTTCCCAGTTAAATTAAATGTTATTATATATATTAACTTGCTCTCTGTTATCTAGTGCAGGGTACCGCCATTTTCTTGTGTATTCGCGCTGTCACGGTATCTGTACATACATGCATCAAAATTGCTCTCTGATGGACATAGCTTGTACTATAATATAGTTTGATTTTATATAAAGCCCATTTCAGATAAATCTACTCACCAGCGCTCGCCATACTGAACGGTCATCATACCAGTCATTATGGTGATGGCCGGAGTGGGGATCGAACCCGCTTCCTCATGTGTACAAGACAGGCATGCTAGCCACTGCACCACGGAGCCATGTGCTATCGTCATTTTAGTCTCTGATAATGTAACCCAATAGCTCTAATTGCAATTGAACGCTTCATTAAAATTGCGATCTCGATGTGGAATCGCAGATAGTGTGGAATTTGCATTACATACCAGTCACGATATCTTATTTTTTGATAATGTTTTAGCTGCATTTTAGCAATGTTTTTATATTATTATATGTACTATATACTTGTTTTTATGATTTACTTTACTTTTCTTATTATATACCACTCTCCAATGGAGGCTAAATAAAATAAAAGACTAGCAAGGTTTTTTTGAGTATGATTAAATACAGTAGCCTACATTACATTGAGGTTTTCTTTATCAATGTTTCAACTTCAAAAATGCAATTAGTCATCAATGGCCATTGACAAAAAATGAGAATTTAAGACAAAGCTCATAATTTGACAATATTTCACCATATTTTACTGAAACCATTAGACAATGCTGCAGGAATTTCTGCCTCATGGTATTGTTTGAGGGTCTGGGAGGCCACCTGGCAAATCAGAAAAAGATTACCAGCCCATTTGGGCAATCAGGGCATGCTCGGCCAGAAAGGACTCTTCAAAATTATACAGTTCCATGATTAACCTGTAATAAAGCTCTTTTTTGCATCCTTATTGCTGCTCCTAATCAACTGGAACTGCAGCTTTGTGGCTGGAAAACAATAAGACAAACGCTTCAAGGACAATGCTGATTGGTAATGCAAGCTCAATAAGAGGCAAGAAGAGCCGAGAAGAGTCCAAGGGCAAGAAGGCTCATACATGACCCTGGATGGATCACTGATGGCTCAATAAGAGACAAGAAGAGCTGAGAAGAGTCCAAGGGCAAGAAGGCTCATACCTGACCCTGGATGGATTGCTGATGGCTCAATAAGAGACAAGAAGAGCTGAGAAGAGTCCAAGGGCAAGAAGGCTCATACCTGACCCTGGATGGATCACTGATGGCTCAATAAGAGACAAGAAGAGCTGAGAAGAGTCCAAGGGCAAGAAGGCTCATACATGACCCTGGATGGATCACTGATGGCTCAATAAGAGACAAGAAGAGCTGAGAAGAGTCCAAGGGCAAGAAGGCTCATACATGACCCTGGACGGATCACTGATGGCTCAATAAGAGACAAGAAGAGATGAGAAGAGTCCAAGTTCAAGAGGGCTCACGCCTGACCCCGGATGGATCACTGATGGCTCAATAAGAGACAAGAAGAGCTGAGAAGAGTCCAAGGGCAAGAGGGCTCATGCCTGACCCTGGATGGATCACTGATGGCTCAATAAGAGACAAGAAGAGATGAGAAGAGTCCAAGGGCAAGAGGGCTCATGCCTGACAACAGATGGATCACTGATGGCTTAATAAGAGACATGAAGAGATGAGAAGAGTCCAAGGGCAAGACGGCTCATACCTGACAACAGATGGATCACTGATGGCTCAATAAGAGACAAGAAGAGATGAGAAGAGTCCAAGTTCAAGAGGGCTCACGCCTGACCCCGGATGGATCACTGATGGCTCAATAAGAGACAAGAAGAGCTGAGAAGAGTCCAAGGGCAAGAGGGCTCATGCCTGACCCTGGATGGATCACTGATGGCTCAATAAGAGACAAGAAGAGATGAGAAGAGTCCAAGGGCAAGAAGGCTCATACCTGACAACAGATGGATCACTGATGGCTCAATAAGAGACAAGAAGAGCTGAGAAGAGTCCAAGGGCAAGAGGGCTCATGCCTGACCCTGGATGGATCACTGATGGCTCAATAAGAGACATGAAGAGCTGAGAAGAGTCCAAAGGGCAAGAAGTCTCATACCTGACCCTGGGTGGATCACTGATGGCTCAATAAGAGACAAGAAGAGATGAGAAGAGTCCAAGGGCAAGAAGGCTCATACATGACCCTGGATGGATCAATGATGGCTCAATAAGAGACAAGAAGAGATGAGAAGGGTCCAAGGGCAAGAAGGCTCATACCTGACCCTGGGTGGATCACTGATGGCTCAATAAGAGACATGAAGAGCTGAGAAGAGTCCAAGGGCAAGAAGGCTCATACATGACCCTGGATGGATCAATGATGGCTCAATAAGAGACAAGAAGAGATGAGAAGGGTCCAAGGGCAAGAAGGCTCATACCTGACCCTGGGTGGATCACTGATGGCTCAATAAGAGACAAGAAGAGCTGAGAAGAGTCCAAAGGGCAAGAAGTCTCATACCTGACCCTGGACGGATCACTGATGGCTCAATAAGAGACAAGAAGAGCTGAGAAGAGTCCAAAGGGCAAGAGGGCTCATGCCTGACCCTGGATGGATCACTGATGGCTCAATAAGAGACAAGAAGAGCTGAGAAGAGTCCAAGGGCAAGAAGGCTCATACCTGACCCTGGATGGATCACTGATGGCTCAATAAGAGACATGAATAGCTGAGAAGAGTCCAAGGGCAAGAAGGCTCATGCCTGACCCTGGATGGATCACTGATGGCTCAATAAGAGACATGAAGAGCTGAGAAGAGTCAAAGGGCAAGAAGGCTCATACATGACCCTGGATGGATCACTGATGGCTCAACTCCAGACACAAGACGGCAAAGTGGCACACATCACCATCTGATGCCTGGTTGCCTCATTTCTCGACCCATTCTTTTCTCATCCAGAGCAGGAACTGTCCCTCAACAATGACGGGTGCTGAGCTTTGAACTAACTACTACTTGACAAAACTTCCTCTACATGTATTGGAATGCTATCCTTTTTTCCTCAGTCAGGGATACCAAGGGATAAGGATGGCTCACTAAGGGAGGCCGTCTGTCACTCATTGAGTTTTTCAGAGATGCCGTTATGTCAGAGCTATGCCTTGGTCTACATTTTTATCACAATACAAGACAAAGCAAGGCAAGCAGAATGAATGTTCTGGAGAGTGAAATTATCAAATTATGAAGGGGAGGCATCCTTTTAGGAGCCCTGGGAGATGGAGAAGGAGGTAGGTCTATAACATTTACACTGAGAGGGAGTTGGGGGGAAAGGGGGGGCAGAGGAAGATGAGATAAGAATTCTAGTGATGAAAGTTTTTTGGAGTGGAGGTCAAGATGAAGTGAGGGCTGTGAAGCACAAAGGGATGGTTGCTTTTGGCCTTTGGCATAATTCTCCAAAAAACATGAAGCAAAAAGATTACCAGGTCTAACACTTAGCCTTTGCTAACAACCTGAGGAACACACATGTCAGGTTAGCTGTGAGTTAGTTGATAGATAAACTGGTCTCTCTCCGAGGAGTCTTGCTGAGTCTGTGAATGGAGGAGGCAGGTAAGCTTAAGAGGATATTTTTTTATGTAGAAAAAGAAAAGCAGTAGTGTTTATCTCGTTAGTGAAGTCTGCACCTGGAGCTAGGTACCATGGCAATAGAAAGCAGGTTGACACCCAATGATATACTGTACTTGGGAAGAAAGGTTTCGCAAACTGAGACACCCACACAGCACTTGTAAATTAGTCAGGTGGAACAAAGTATGGGTCAGAGGTGCTGATTGGCTGCTGCATGCACTGGGTAATAACCACTCTCTGGGACAGTAACTACCACTTGACCTCTCTCCATCCAATAATACTGTGATGATGGCCCTGGCCGTGGGTCATTCTTATGACACTGAACCATCGTAGGATGCAATTTGCCGGGTAAGAGCAGAAAACTATGTTAACATCTTATAATGATGTCTAGCAGTCACCATGATTAGAATAGTATGAAGATTCCATAATTTGTGATCTCTTTCTTCCCTTGATGAGCCTCCATCATTCTGCTCCAGCTCTAGACATCCTTTCCCTGGAGCTGGATTTTTTTGGACCCAGACTCCTTGAGCTCAGTGAGTCCTAGCTCACTCACAAAATATGGAGTCTGAATCAGCCCTCTTCACACATCTAGAGACAACTCAACCGAACCACAATCTCCCCATATGCATCACATATGCCTAATGCCTTCTATTATAATAGTAAATATGACATACGGTGTAAGATGACTTTCTTCCAAATACTCCACTTTAATTTTTTTTCCAACTTTGAAACCAAATCGAGTCTTTCCAAAAGTGGAAATATGGGAGGCCTAAAACTATCAAGACACCAACACACAGTTAGTTTTACAACAAAGGTTAAATTGTGATACAAGAAACAGATGTGAGAGCACTGTTTGTCAAAAAAATTAGCCTGTCATAGCTGCAAACAATTAAGAGGATGGAACTATCCAATTAAGAATTGTTTGTAAGTGACATCAGTAGCAGATGGGCAGAGAAATTGACCAGCATTCCTCAAGATGTCTTCTTTCACTCAAAGGATCTGTGGTCCCTGTTTTGATTCTGATGTTATGATGATATATGTGTGCAGAGAGTGTAAGTTAAATTTATAGTGATTGCCATCTGCAGAAAAAAAATACTGTGTATGATTATAACACAGAGATACAATATGATCATAAAGCCTTAAAGGCATTTTCAAATATAGTTTAGTCTACAGTCTATACTAATATGTGATGTTTACTGGCACCCATATTTCATCATGATACTTCAGACCCTGGCAGCTTGTCAAATATACAAGCCAAATAAACTGGCCTGACAACAAAGCCCACAAAGCAGAGCAGAAGGAGACACTGGTCCTCCCACATGCTATTTTTTAACTGCTCAAAAAGCAGGTTCTTTGCATCAAAAGCCACTCCGTTACTACATTTTCCAGGGCATTTGTATGTGTTGCTTACTTGCACCCATATCTCATCATGATACATCAGACCCTTGCAGCTAGTCAAATAAACAAGCCAAATAAACCGGCCTAACAACAAAGCCCGCAAAGCAGAGCAGAAGGAGACACTGGTCCTCCCACATGCTCTTGTAAACCAACCTGACACTCCCTCAATATTAGCTGAGATCACAAGCATTGCATTATATTGTAGCTTAGCGCTAAGCTAGTTGTGGAGATGGGACACTTTGGGAGGATTTTTACATTGTACTACCATCAGCAGGGGAAAAAAGACATTCAGTGTATATACTTTTATGCCTTATACATGGGACCACACTTTTCCTTCACTGCTACCCGTGCCTTAATCTTATCTGGCTCCAATTCTGTTCTATAGGAATACAAATACCATGCTTGAAGAATTCGAACCTAGTTCCATGCATCCTATTCTGTGGGAAAACATCTTATTACATGCTGAATGAAAGTCACATTAATTTCACCTTTGCTCATTAACCATGCATCTCTTGAGACCTGTCATGGTCGTCAGACAAAATGTTTTTGGATAAGTCAAGACTACAGTCCATTAAGATGGTCATTAGAAAACCAATTAGACAGAACCATTAGACAAAACAATTATAAAAAACAGTCAGGATGTTTGTGATCATTCAATAAGTCTTGGTGATGGGTAAAAAACCATTTATGGATGTCTTGGTGACAAGACTTGTCTCGATTTCAAGAAGCAGTTTGAATTTCTACAGAGCACATCATTGGCAGGAAATTGCTTTTTGCCAGAGGAAATAAAATACTTAGTCTAAATTGCTTCCACTCTGCACTTCAATCTTTCCTCTCCACTTTCTCAGGTCTCACATGGTCTATGCCAACTCCTCTCTCTTTTTAGCTAAGCAATGTCTTTGGGATGGCAAAGCATCATGGCTCTGTGGTTGTTTGATTTTGATGCTGCTGTTAATTGTCCCTGAATCCTGGTCTTTAGCATTGGGATTTCGGTGGTTCAGCTACCTCGTAAAGATGTAACTAAAATGCTTCAAAACATTAAACATCCTTTCATTTCTTTGTAGTTCCTTGAACTCCTCTTGTTTCATTTTTAAAAACCAAGTTCACTGGAGCTTAGGTCCCAATTAGCCGAGTGCTATCAAATTGCATCCTCCAACCCCCAGCAGAGCAATTAGCCTCCCATGAGCCCATCCTGCAAGAACCTTAATTCTGGTGTCTCCCTTTCTTTCATGTTCTTACTCTCATATTAGCTCATATTAAAAAAAATGTCAAAGAGAGACTTCTGCAGTTTAGTGCTAGGATGCTGTTACTTTCTCTCAGAGGATGCTCTTAAAAGATTTGACTTGCAGTTAGAAAATTAAGATTGATTCATGATGCAGACAGAGTTTCTTGTGGTATATCATAAAAAATATAATCAACCACTTTCCCATGCATGAAGAGAGGTCTTTATGGTCGAAAGTTGATACCATTGACATCTGCATATCGTTCTCCTAAAAAAAGGGACACTGACTTTGATCTCTTACCTGGTTGTGAACATGAAAATGTGACATATGGAATTTGTTAGTGGGAAATGATTGCTGCTGCAGTAGTATGTTTTTATTGTAGGTTTAAAGCAGCTGTCATATATGCTGCAGTTTTAAAATTAAAACTTAGATTCTACTGAAAAGTGTCCCATCTCTGTAACTACACAGAGAGCAAAGTTATCTGGCAACAATGGTTTATTGCCATATCTCCAATAGTATTTCAAATATTTTGACATCCCAATATACCTCTTATATATGTCATAAAGTCTGATTGTGTGAACGGAATGGGACATAATTGGCTGAGAACAATCACCCACCAGGGCCCATTCTATAGTGGGATATAAAAATATTCCAAATAATTTTGGGGATGTGGTAAAAGCCATTGTTTCCTAAAATTGTGGCACTTGCTGTAGTAGCTAGGCTAGACTACATGTTCAAAATTTGGCTTTATATTACCGGTCTGATCTGCTATTGAGGGAGTGTCATTTGGTTGACAACAACATGCAAAAGGACCGATGTCTCTTTCAGCTTCTCATGCCTTACAGTTGCTCACTTCACTCACTTTGAAGCGAGGCAAGTTTGTTTGGCAAGATTGTTTGACCAGCTGTAAGGGCCTGATGCATGATGTTGGGTGCGGAAATAACTAAATACCTCATATTAATATCTATGACTATATTTGATACCCTCTGCACGGGATCACCAAGCACAGCCACAAGCAAACAAAAATAACGTGCAAGCACTTTAAGCAGCGCGAAATGTCAACATAATATAGGCTTACCAAGCAGGGGACAGCTGTCCTCCTTAAAATATAGCAGTAGACCCACAGTGGATCGAGACTCACAGCTGAATGTACAAGGCAGCCAGGTGGCCAAGTGCACTGTAGACATGCTGCATGCAAATTCAGCTGACCTTTGACCCAGTGAAAAGAAGCCTATTTGTTTTCTTTATTAATTTGTATTGTAACAGTGGGGCACCAAAAGTTTATCGTCGTGATTTAAAATTCAGGAGAGGCTGTATGTGAAGTTTGAATGAGATTGGTAAGCAGGGGCACCCACGGTTATGGTCATAAGTTTTGGCAAAATGTCTTCGGTAAGAGCTAGCGCTTCGCGCTTCTAAAAAGGAGGAGCTCCCAGGCATGCAGGACCAAACACACAAATCATGAACATCAACATGCCAATCATATACCAATGTTTTTATTATTATTATTTTACCATGCATGTGCGTCATGTGAAATAATGACTAGTAGTGCTTTTTTTTTGAAGACTTGTTCTGCATAAGTCCATGAGTTCTGGTTTTAAATTTATATACCACTGATAGTTGGCTGCAGACAAAAGATGGCTTGGCAGCACACGTCCCCATTTGATGCCTAGTTGCTTCATTTCTCCTCTAAACTTTTGTCATCCTCAACAGGATATGTCCTTCAACAATGGTAGCTGCCTAACTGAGAGTCAAACATGGGAAAACCATTTGAAGTGAGTTAAACCAATCAAGAAAGCATCCTTTTCTAAGAGAGCCTTCACCTGAAAATGTCCATACGTACCAGAGGAAAATGGCTTCAGTCAGGGATGACATGAATGGGACACGGATGTCCCTTTCAGGGACACCCTCTGTCACTCAGGGGTGCTGTTAGATGCATTACGTCGGACATGAGCCTTTGCCAATCAGATTGTGTATGACAACAAGACGCGTCAAGACAAGCTGCAATGAAGCCTCTGGAGGATGAAACAATCAAATTATAAAGAGAAGGCATCATTTAAGGAGCCTTATTGCTTATTGCACCTAAGCGTGCCATGTTTGTTCAACTGCTCACTTGCTATGTGGCACTGATGACGCTTCAAAATTGCGAGCTTGACTGAACACACTCCAGACAAAACAATTTCAGTGATTAAGCAGGGGAGTAGCCAGATCAAGTTTCCTGCCAGGTAGTTGAATCAGAATTACCGGAAAAAAATACATACGCTGTGCTTGATAGATACATATTATCAGGTAATTTATATAAACCTCTGATCTCTATCTATCTATCTATCTATCTATCTATCTATCTATCTATCTATCTATCTATCTATCTATCTATCTATCTATCTATCACATTCAAATTTATTACTTTCAAATCCATCACATTCAAATCTTTCACATTCAAATTGCTTCATGAACACATTGTCTAAATAATTTGATCTATACATTTTGTATATATGATCAGCCTGTCTTCTATCAGTCTGTCAGTCCGCATACTGGTGATGGAGGTGTGGGCTTTGGGGGGGGGGGCTGCTAATAGTCCGGTAATAGGCAGAATAATATGGGCAAGAAGTCTAACAGGCTCTAGTTTCGAATAAATAAAAAAAGCATTGCCCATCTTAGAATGCAGACCATTTGTCATTTGCCGATATTTAACTTTCCCTCTGTCTACCCGTCAGTCTATATGTATCTATTCATTTTTTTGGTATGTCAACCTGTCCGTCTCCCTGCTATGTAATGACACTCCATCATTTCCTTCAATCCCCCGAAATTGGGTACAATGTATGCCACTGGAATGCTTCAAATGAGTGAGTGTACTTTAATAGGTGTGAAGCACAAACAACAGTCCAGCAAAATCAATCAAGCCTGACAAAATGCAGCGTCATCAGTCTTCAATATCACCTAGCAGTTGAAAGTGGATTGGCACGCCTAGGTGCAATAAGCAATAAGAGATAGGGCCTTGAGTAAGGAGTCTATGAATCCATAAAATAGTTGCTTTAACATGGGAACTCCATGCAGTAATTATTCAGAGTGGAGGGCAAGGGTGAGGCGCGGCATGAGAGGATGGTTGCCCGGAGCCTTGAACCACAATAACCACTCTCTGGGACAGTAACTTCCACCTGACCTCTTCTCCATCCAATAATATTCTGATAATGGCCCTGGCTGTGGGCCAATCTTAGGAAACTGGACAGGATGCAATTTGCCAGTAAAGAGAATAGCACTGTGTTGGTATTTCAGAAATTTTCTGAATGGTGTCAATTAGTATGATAATCCATGAAGAGTCATAATTTGTGACTCTCTTCCTCACATTCTTTGTCTATTAGTTTTCTTTTTCACACTTTCGAAACTAAACACGAGTGTAATAGGTCTTGTAGGCTAGGTATGTTTATCTACATCTACACTACCCTCCAAAAGTTTGAATACACCTGGAAAAGTGAGGTTTCTTTTAAAAATACTTCATTTTGAATGGAATTTTTGTTTTATATTTACATCAAACAATATCAGAAGTCGCATTGAAATCAAAAGTAGTATTTATTTCGTTATTTTAGGTCATTTTGGTTGAAATTTATGGCCTTTCTCGATATCCCAAATTATGGTATTCTATAAAAAAATTGTTAAAGCCCAGTTATCTTCTAGGTTTATGTAATTTAATCATATTTAAGTGTTTCTAGAGTTTTAACATGATCGTAACAGTAGTTTTAAACCCCAAAAAGACAGTTTAAAAATTGGACATTCACCACTCAAAAATACAAAATTTAGATATTTTAGGGTCACCAAGAAATATAGTCATAGAATGCATCTTCTCAAGCGAAAATTGTTTTATTTCAGATGTTTCAGCATTGTTTTGACCCAAAACTACCCTAAATCAGTATTTTTGTCCGATTTTATATGGCCATGTTCTGATTGAAAGTAATAGTAAAATTATCACAAACCAGAAGGAAATGTGTGAAAAATGATAAAATTCATAAATATGGAAGATATCGGTGCTTTTATAGCTTTTCATATAAAATGATAAAATGGGATATCGAGAAAATTATGTAAATTTATACCGAAATTATCTGAAACAATGAAATATGGACACCTTATGGCCTGAATGTGAATTTCCATTTGTTTGATGTAAGTGTAAAACAAAAATTGTGTTGAAGATGCGATGTTTTTTAAAGAAATTTAACCTTTTCAAGTGCATCAAACTTTTGGAGGGTAGTGCATGTGATGGCTTTACTGAGTAGCCAAGCGGTGTATCACTCCTCAAATAAGTCTTTCTGCAGTGGAAATGATGTTGAAGGCCTAAAGCCATGCATCAATAGGGCAAATACAGATATTTTTACCATGGGATTTGCCCAACATGGATGCATGAAAATAGGAGAAAAATTGTCAAAATGAAAATTTTAAAAAGTGCACTTTCTTTAGCATGAAAGGATAAACCCATTGGATTGCTTGAAAACATGCTGACCGTTCAACCATCCTGACTTTAATTGTCAGTTGAGTTTTTCCTGCAATGTTCATCTCAGATTTTATCAGCTTCTTGGGACCTTCTATATTTGGAAAGTGACATCATTTGCAGATGGGAGACATTTGTAATTCAAGATATTTTCAGGCATTCAAGAAATTTTTATTCAGAAACACAACCACATTTTTTAACATTTTCAATGACTAAATTAACTAAGTGATAAGATTTCCAAAGCTAGATATGTGTCATAGAGACACTATCAAAATCTTGACTTAGTCTGTATTGATATGTGTTGTTTACTTGCACCCATATCTCATCATGATACATCAGACGCTTGCGGCTAGTCAAATAAACTGACCAAATAAACCGGCCTAACAACAAAGCTTGTAGAAGGAGACACTGGTCCTCCCACATGCTCTTGTAAACCAACCTGACACTCCCTCAATATTAGCTGAGATCACAAGCATTGCATTATATTGTCGGTAAGCTAGCTTTGGCGCTGGGACACTTTAGGAGGATTCTTAACGTCACAGGAAAAATGTGACATAATATTTCAAGGCCTTACATGGGACCATACTGTTCCCTCCCTCACTGCTGCCCATGCTGTAAACTTATCTGGCTCCCATTCTGTTCTGGGTAATACAAATATCATACTTTTCAGAATTTGGACCTGCTGTTATCAAATTCTGTAGGCAAACATTTTATTACATAATGAATGCAATGGGGGTAATGTTAGGTTCGAACATTGTGAAACCAGGACTATTAGTTCTTGAGAAACTACAAATTCAGAGGAGGGCCGTTTCTTCCAAAAACAACACTTGTCACGATCGTGCACATGCAAGACATTATAACTTCATGACAAGGTTCATGAATATCATGACTTATAAATATAAACCTGTAGTGACTTGTCCTGCCTTGGAGATTCTTATACTTGTTTTCTTGAGAATGTATGTATATAGCCGGAGATATTAATGGTAGTATGTGGTATTTACTTATATCTGCATCAACCATCATTATACATCAGGCCCTTGCAGCTAGTCAAACAAAGTGGCCAAATAAACCAGCCTCACTTCAAAGTGACGGAAATGATGCAAATGTAGGCCTGAGAAGCTGAAAGAGACATCCAGTTCCTCCACATGCTCTTGTCAACCAACATGACACTCCCTCAATACTAGCTCAGAACAGTAATGTCAATGCATTTCATTGTACAATGTATCTTAGCTACAATATGTTCCACACAAGTTAAGCAGGAATGGTTTTTACCACATCTCCAAAAGCATTTGGAATATTTTTATATCCTTCACCCAGTAGAGTGGGTTCTGGTCGAAGGTTGTTCTCAGTGAATTCTGTCCTATTCTGTATGCGCCATCAGAACTTTTGACATATTTTGTGTAAAAATGCTTGAAATACTATTTGAGACAACACAAAAAATCATCGCTGCCTGATAAATTGGCATTTGGTGCAGTTACAGAGATGGGACACTTTTCCGTGGAATAAAAGTATTTAAAATTGCAGTGCATGACAGCTGCTTGAACCTACAATGAACATGATTATACCACTGCAGCATCAATCATGTTATTACAAATTTCATAGGTCACATTATCAGGTTCATCACTAGTAAAGAGGTCCTTGGAAGTCAGTGTCCCTTTTTGAGGGCAACATAGAGATGCCAATGGCATCAAATGTTTTCCATGAAGGTCTTTAATTAAAAACCCTGGTCTCTTCATGCAAGGGATGGTAGTAGATTACATTGTATACATTAAAATATCTTACCCAAGAAATTCAGTTTTTACATCTTAACTTTCCAACTGTATGTCAGATCTTTTAAAAATATCCTCAGAGAGTGAGTAAACAGCATCCTAGCACTCCAAGGCAATTAATCTAAACTTCTGAAGTCTCTCATTGACAATTTTTAATATGAGCTAATATGACAGTAAGAACATGAAAGAAAACGAGACACCAGAATTAAGGTTCTTGCAGGATGGGCTCATGAGAGGCTAATTGCTCTGCTGGGGGTTGGAGGATGCAATTTGATAGCACTCGGCTAATTGGACCCAAGCTCCAGTGAACTTGGTTTAAATGAGACAAGATGAGTTCAAAGAACTACAAAGAAATGAAAGATGTGTTGAAGCGTATTCGTTACATCTTTACATTCTGTCTTACTTAAACTTGTGGTCGACAATTATCTTAACTGTGACTGAACTTGTAGCTCCGCTTTCTTGCAAATACAGGCACTTCCTGTTCAGACAGTCAGTGTAGACAGGAGCACCACACAGAATGAACTGCTGTAGTGCTAAGTGAGCTTTGCTCAATGGCTGCCAGAGCTGCCCTCATATCACATGACAGTGGGAGGTCTTAAATCTGTGGATATCTGTGTTCAGATGTAGTCTTCTTTCTGTTTGTTAATTGTGTTTAGTCATTACTCTTGCCGCTAAATTCTGAAGTTAGAAGGATGATGTTGGGTGATTTTTGTTCAAAAAGATACTGACGGCTAGGAGAAGCAGGTGTTTTTAGTTGAGATCCAATGAACTGATCAGTAAGTAAGACGCTTTTAACCTTCTGAATTGATTCCAATAAAAAGTTCATCTTGGCACCAACTCAAATGAGTCAAATGAATGAGTAATACGAGACCAGTGGAGGCAGAAGATCAATGGTACTGGTAATACTCATATCGAAACCTTGCCACAAATTACACAAAAATTCCTACTTGAAACAATACTGATCAAGGTTAGGATAGTTTAGGCATGCATTCAATGTGCAGGTATGTTCACTTATCAGTCTGACATCATCTCAAGTATTCAATAATTATTGTCCTTCTGTGTTTATTTAGGGATACTAAGACATGGAATCAAAATTGTTCCGGATTCATAAACAACTTCACAAAATGGCTCACATGCACCTCTGAGTGCACGTCTTTCTCGGTGTGTGGTTCACCAGGCGACAGATAACCAGGCGACACATTGCCACTACCAACTAGGCCACACAAATTTTTGAAAACGCCATCCACTTCCATCCAGAAGACAGAAACTTCCATCCAGGTGACACAGTACTTCCATTCAGGTGACAAACACTTCCATCCATGCGACAAACACTTTCACTAGGTGACAAACACTTTGAATTGACTGGGAGACAGTGCAGCCATGAAACAGGATGTTGACAAGTTGAAGATCACTGTGTGAAATTCACGCCAGAGGGAGCAGATTTAGTTTAGCTCTTTTTCTTGATATTTAGTGTTTGTAATGATTAATGATTGGTAATTTGAATAAAAGTTTGATTTATTTAACTTTTAAGGTTGTTGCTTTTGTCAATTCCTTTTGAGCTATGACTGACTGATGTGATGAGGGCATATGAGTTATCCACTAGGTGGAGTGGCCGTTCCAATGAGCGATAATCTGTAGCTTCAGATTCGCAGATTCTTGTCACCGGGATGAGCTGAAATTAAAGTTTGTCGCCTGGAATCGGGAATGCGTGTCACCTTCTTGGTATATCACTTAAAATATCTGTCACCTAGTTGGTGCTTGTTGTCGCCTGGCTGGTCAAAACTTGTCACCTGGCTGGTAGTAGTGTGTTGCCTGGCTGATTGTCGCCCAGTTGGTAGTGATGTCGCCTAGCTGTCTGTCGCCTGGTTGACTGGTAATCGTCTTTCTCATATGCTAATACCATGGAATCCAATGTAGTTTCAAAGGAAGTTCATTTTACTTCTTGTAAATTTACCTTTTATTAATGTTTATTTTCACACTCACGTTGATTGTCCAGCTGATGACCCTAAAGATTTAGATTAGACACATGGTTAGCATGTCCGCCTTGCGCGCCTCTAGAAAGTATGCACACTTTACACCTATGGTGATTGAATTTTTGAGAAGTTTTTTAAACCATTCCCAGATTTGTCTTTATATATTGCAATATTGTATGACAAACAGATATCTTCAATCTATTGATCTCTGTATTCTTAGACACCATTTCTTTCAGGGTAAATCTGATTCTGAGTCACCAAATCGAAAACAATGAATTTTTTTTCTAGGAACTAATCAAGATCTGTGGAAACACAGTGGCTTCGCTTTTGACCATTTGGCAAACCAGTCAAATGCCCCATGTTTTTCAGTCTTCTTATTATTTTTCATTCTTCGAAGTTTATTAACAATTTTACAAGTGATGCGACTGTTGGTTACTTTGATTTATGAAAATCACTCCTTTTCACACAAAATTCACAATAAACTGACCATGTGTCATAAGAGTAAGGCATTTAATCAAATAATTCTTAGGCAGGAAACATTACACACAATTAAGAATTTGGAAAATAATTTGGAAAAAAATGAACTGGGAGTATAAGTCTACCTATGTTAAAATACACAGGTGAACATCATTCTTAAAATCATCTCAAGCTACATTGTAAAACAATTAGAGTTATGAATAATTTAGCTGAACTACAATCACTTCCAACCTCCCTGTGTCATTTGGAATTATACTTGGGTGACTTGGTCAATTTGATTGAAATAAATCACTGTCCAACTGATTGGGTTTCAACAATGGCAGGAATTGTTTTGGTTATTATACTTTCTCTACCAGCACTAAACTACAATTTGGGAAACTGAACTAGCAAACTATGATTTAAATAAATCACTCATTTCAATAGAGTATACCAGGATTCAAGAACTATGACATTAGTCACAATCAAATATTATTCAGGGCAATAGCCTACTAAGAAATTGGCTTGGAAGATGGCCAACCTCAGGCATTGGCAAAACATATAGCATAGTGGCCTATGATTATTGAGTTTTTTTAAAAGGAAATCACCTGGTTAGAGGGCAGAAATTTCACTCTCCCCCCAGCCTAGTCATATAACTTGCAAAAAAAAATGTTTGCAGGTATCCCCCAGGTGACCCCCCTCCCACGAAATCAGCACGCCTGAATTGCTTTGTACTGTCAATTCTCCACACTCTCACTACACACAAAACTGCATTGATGACATCATGAGACGATGCCTCCAAAAATCAACAACACCCCAAACCCACTTATAGTAAAGCCTGCTTCTCAGGCAAAAATTAATGATGACTTGAGGTCTTACAAAATTAAGAAAAAATTGTTGACCTGACCTATCACTAGTAGTAGTTTAGCAAACACACTTTTTAGTAGTTTAGCAAACACACTTTTCATTGTGATGGTACATATTTCTTCCAAGAATTAGTAAACTGTTGATTGGCCACTGCCATGGAAATAAGAGCGATATACGGTTTTCCTTGATTATTTACTGAATTATTATAGCTGGCTTTTTTCACATGGTTTAGAATGAATCAGAAATTCTTACCTGACATTTTTCTGTTGTAAATAGGGTTCTACATCTGGGTAAGTTCCATCATGATTATTTTTGACCATTAACTGAAGATGTGCTAATGAGGATTTTACTTTTCATTGTTGGTTCAAATAATATCATACTAGATTAAAATATGTTATCTCAGTTTTCTTTGGTTGTTGGTCACAAGCATGATGTAATGTCCTCATACCTGTGACAAGCAATCTATTGAAAACTGCCAATATAAAGGATTAGACTGCATGTTGTCAAAAACAAAGGTATTGTATAACTTAGACTCATATTAATTGTTTGTTGCTGACTTTTTTGCCTGCAAAATGAGCAGACATGATATTTTTAACACTAGGAAGTGATATTACCAAGGGCTGTCTCAGTGGAATTTTTCATTGATTTAAGGTATGAATTAAATTTATCAAACATTAAAAGCATTGACACAGGCAAATTCAAATCAATTTGGTAATTCATATGATACGACAATTGTTAGACTGTTTAACCTGCAATATGAGCTTCAGTCTAATATATATTTAAATTCATAATGTCCTTTTTCAGTTCAACCATGTTAAAAATATAGGAAGCATTTTGCAATGGTTTGAGGGGTGCTACATGTTTTACGTCCTGTATTGTTTGTTTTCACTCTGTAGACAAACAGGACAGGATGATCGAATTTCATGAACATTTACATACAATTTAAATAGATATTTTATATAGGTAGGTTCCTTATTTGTCATAGGGGGAGGGTTGGTCTAGTGGTAGCATTCTGGGCTGCGTCCAGGGTTCGAATCCTGCTCTTGCCGGGTCGACCACCTGGGCCTATGTTGGATGGCTGTTTCAATCATCCTTCACCTCATTGCCGTGTCATCTGCCTGTCCTAATAAGCCTACCTCCACAAAAATACAGGACATAAAGCCCCAATCCATCTATATTTTCCATGCAGTATATACCCATTTTTCAAATTGTCTCCTTGGCCTAAAAATGGATAGTACCTTATTTGAGAGATGGTTTTGCCAAACAATTAAGAGACCAATGGAAAGGTAGCTTGTGCAAATCAAAAATTGGCTAAAATAACTTTTAAAAAAAACCAGTCTAATTTAACATGTATATACAGTACAACCATCATAAAATGGCTCATCAGTTTGGATCGATACTTATAATAAATATTTTCAGTTGTTAGATGGATTTTATATGTTCTTTGACTTATAATCCTAAATAATTGACATGATTGATTTTCTCTAAAAGTGGATTAGTAGATCACTACAGATAGAGTTATATCATCTCAGATCACTACAGATCACTCTTTATCCGGACCGCTCTGGATCACTATGGATCACTATGTTGAGCCACTTTAAGATGGTTGTACTGTAGTTTTCATTATTTGGCGTGTTCACATGTAAAAATGTGAAAGGGTAAAAAATAGCATGTAGGAATTTGTGGATATGAAAAAACGAGCAAAGGTACTCATATACATGTAATAATTAACACTAGTGAATGTGCTTTATTATTCATTTGTGTATCTGCCAATACTAACATTCGGGGAAGCGCTATTTAATTACGGTTTAGTGTTCAAATTAGGGTTGGAGTTGGTTTTAGCAAAGTTTCCATTTGCAATGTTTGTTAAGTACATATGCACAAATTCTTGAAAAGCAATAATTGACATGTACACAAGTGCCTTGGTCATGTATATGTTCGTTTTTACACTTTAACACATTCATCTACATGCCAAATAATGAAAAATATATACCTCAATTTAATTCTATTCCCTTTATACTAAAAAATACTAACCTCAAGCTCAACAATATCATTGAATGCATGTAAGCGGCTGATCAGATTTTATTGGCAGTTTTTATCATCCTCACTTCTCAGTGTGAGCTTGGGAAGCTACCCTGACCACATGATACACTGTTTTGTGAAGTAGTAACAAAAAGATTAACTTTCCTCCAGTGTGACAGACATAATTAACAGTTTGAGATTTCTCAAAGCAATTGAATGAATGCTTGAGTGTTTCATAGTTGACTGTTTGTTGTTTCAGTGAGTTTCTTTGTAGAAAACCATAAACAATTAATTAAATCATGCCGGAAAAAAGCTGACAATGCTTCAGAAATCTTCAGTATTTTGTAGAGATTGTTGGCAGAGCGAGTGTGAATGAGTCCTGCAATGGGAGTATGGTTTTTATGGGTGTGTCTAGGTTTTGTAGCATTCATGTACAATTATCCAATTTGCACCAACAAAAACTTATCCAGGCAAAAGATCTGCTTGCAGCAATAAATATTTGTGATTTTTTGACACATTTAATTTTTTTTGGTGATGTTTGAATAAAAATTGTTTTTCGGTTTTGATGAATTTGCAAAAAAGGTTGAATTTTATCTATTTGAGACTGGTGGCAAGTCAAGTGTTTCATTGGCATTTCAAGCTATTTCACCAACAAATTATTAAATAAGTCCCAATTTCCGTAGGATTGGAATGCTTCTAAGCTGTTGTTTGGCATTCTTATCAAACTGTGCAATGAGAATGTTTGTTAATACCACACCTTCTTTATTTCAAAAGTACTAAGTCAAAGTTTGTTTAATCTGTGTTCTAAACAGTTTAAAATTGGAAGAGAGCCCAATAAGACTGGCTGCTGCAGCTTGCAATGCATAGATGGATGATTGGGGCTTTACATCCTGGGTGGTGTAGTGGTTAAGGTTCCTGCCTGCTCCGCTGAAGCTCTTTGTCTGCATGGGTTCGAACCCCGGGTGGGGAACTCAAAATTTTCAGTGTACCTTCATAAGCAAAATCTAAGCTGGATATCATTCTGATGAGATGTTAAATTGGTGGCCCCTTGTATCAGTGTCTGTGCTGGGCAAGTAAATTTAATGATCCCTCACAAGGGGTAAAGGTGTAACATGCTGAGGACTCCCTCTCTCTCCCTCTCTCTCATCTCATCAATCAACCCTCGTAAGCATCCAGAACTGGGCTGAGAGGGCTGCACTTACCATATCTATCAATCTGTCTAATATTTGCCCAGGAGACTCGGCAAGAGTATGATTCAAACCCTGGACCCAGCGATTGACGGCCTAGCATGCCACCATCAGTCATCTGACCAACCCTCCCATCTGACACCTGCAGAGACCCACTCAGAGCAAGTCTCAATCTTGCCTAGTTTGGGCCATCCTCCCACTGCAAGGCTCGATTTCTACCATTGTTGAAAGCCTATAGGTTGGACAGTGATTTATTTCAATCAAATTGACCAAGTCATCCAAACATTATTATTCTTAATGATCAATACAAAGAAGTTGATAGCAACTGTAGTTCTGATAAATTAGGTAATTTTTTCGTTTTTATTTATGATGTACCTTGAGATGATGTTAAGAATCATATTTTTTAAAATATTTTAATATAGGTAGTCCCATATTGCCAAACTTATACCTTCTAAATTCTTAATAGCACATAATGTCTCATGGCCATGAGTAATTTCACATTCTTGAATTCTGGTAAACTTTCTTTAATTTCTTTGGAGTGATTTATCTAAATCGAAGCTTGCCAGTTCAGTTTCCAAAACTGTCGTTTGGTGCTGGTAGAGAATGTATAATAACAAATACAATTTCTGCCAATGTTGAAACCTAATCAGTTGGATAGTGATTTATTTCAATCAAAGTGACTAAGTCACCCAAGTTTAATTCAAAGTGATTCAGGGAACTTAGAAGTGACTGTAGTTCTGATAAATTATTTATAATGTTAATTTCTTTTTGTGATGTAACTTGAGATGATTTTAAGACTCCTGTTCCCCTTTATATTTTAACATAGGTAGATTCTTACTATACAATTGTAAATAAACGTAAGACAAATGAAAAAGAACAAGAAGACTGAAAAACAGGGTGCAACTGACCTTTTGCCGTTATGGTCAAATGCGATGCCACTGTGTTTGGAGGCAGCTGTTTTGAAGTTGAAATCCTATGACCAGATTCATGACAAAGTGGTATTCCAGTAATGCTTTTAACCTTCTGAATGGATCCCAATGGAAGTTCCCAGGAGTCTTGGCACAATCCCAAATGAGTCAAATGGATGTGTGTCGCGAAAGAAGTGGAGCCAAGTGATCAATTGTATCAGAATCACTCTTATTGAAACCTTTTCATAAATTACTCAAGGATACCAACTGGGTATACCGATCAAAGCAAGTTTGTTGTAAAATGTGCACTTTAATACTATCCAAAAAATATATCTTCTATTGATGAGTCATGACGCTGATTTATTTAGGGATGATAAAAAGCCATTGCCCCTTATTGTGCCACATTACAGCTATACTGCCTCAACTAAAAATACTCAGCTATTCAATATTATCATGACATAGTGTATGTGGTTTCATATATGTAGAGCATCACATGCATGGTCATGTTTCTGAGAGATTTGATGAGGCAAACAATGTTTTAACCTTTTAGTGATAAAGTGTATAGTTGCGTTATCTAGCATTTTGTATTTTGCCATTCTTTGGATTTGTTTCTGTGCATGGAACATTGTCTTTTGATGTCTACATTAATTAGCGCATTGCATATGTCCTTTCTTCATTTATCTTGTTCAGTTTCCTCTCAAGCCCTTTACAGAGAAGTATACTACTGAACAATTTTCAATAAATATGAGGAGGAAGTGATTGTTTGAAGTTAAAATCCAATAAATTGCTGAGCGAGTGATACCATGGCAGCTCTTTCTTCCCTCTGGTGAGTTTCCAATAAAATGTTCCTCTTGGCCCCAAGCAAAGTTAGTCAAAAATGTGAAACAAAAGGAACCAAGTGATCAAAGGTACTTGAAAGACTCATAGAGAAACCAAGTCACAACTTCCAAGGATGCTGGTTTTGTTTACATGTAGTGCACTCTGCAGTTCCAAAGAAATAAAAAGTATTCAATTGCTCAGAAATTATTCTGATATCATCTTCTGTATCAGGATCTCTTCTTCTGTGCAAAATGACAAAAAAGCCATTGCACAGTGTCAATTTGCACTCATATCATGCCAGATTCATATGGCGCATTGCAAGTCAAAGCCATCTTTGTGCAAATCAAAGCCTTTTTTTTTTGTTAGATGTGTGGTAAGATTACGTGTAAGCTATTCAAATGCACACAATGTGCCCTTCCATCAATGGTTGTATCTTGGAGTGCACCTTTTTTCCATTTGCTAATGTCACAGAATCCTAAGAAGCTTTAAAGGGAGTTAATTGCTCTAATGGAAGCCATCTCCTTTGATATACCTTGTATTTTTACCTGTTAATGTTACATTAAGTACCAATGTTTACGTGTAAATACTTTTTTCGCAGTCTCGACCACAGGTGGGTGAACCTAGATCAAGCACGGTGTTCTGCACTAAGGTATTTCAACCTATTGTAATGTGGCTGGCAGTTTGCAACCTTATTTCAATTCAGCAATACCCTGGATAAATTTGCATAGTTTGTTTTATATACCCATGCTCTCAAACACTAAAACTGCATGTCAAGGGGCCAACTTCTGAAGTTCTTTCTTTCTTCTTTTCTGTATATTTCATTGTGGTATTGTCTTTGGTTCATATGGCATGCACATTCCTATTCTCAGATGAATACTCTTTTTCTCATGCTTTTATTTTTGTTATATGGGTAAAAATTTGATAAGTCTGAAATTCTTGTCTCCGGTGTTTAACAATAATTCATGATGGCAGGAAGACCAATAGAGGACCTCTTGTTGTCATTTGTCATAGACAAGGATATTAGCAAAACTTTTAACACAAAAATTATGCGGCAGAATATTTTTATCCCATCCAAAAATAGCATTGTAGTGGCCTACCCCCCTGAAAATGGCCTGTCTCCAACAACATTTTCTTTGAAAGATCATATCACAAAAACTAGTACAGGATCCTATTTCAATTAAACTCTTCCATACATGGAGACTTGACTGTCAGTCTTCTAAAAACTGGTCACCAATTGCTGAAATAATATTCTGTATAAGAGCAGGAGGTTGTTGTGTCGATGTCTCCAATATTTGGTCATTAGCATCACGCCGGATTTGTTTCTTAATAAAAATTAAAGGGACACATGTTCTGTGAGAAAACCTTGTGTCTGATGTTGTCTGAGAACCCAAGAAAATAACTGAAGAATCTGTAGCTCTGTATCATTTATGTAAAGCAACATATTAGAGTATTTCTGTTGGAATGTCAGTTGTCCTGTCTCAATTTGTCATTAGCAAACGCCTTGCTACTCTATTTTGACTTCATATTTCTGGACCAAAGTCACTGTGAACATGTGTCTGGTATTCATAAGGTCATTGCATACACATTTCGCCAGATTGCCAGTTTTCCACTGGTCCTTGCAAAGAATTTTACTGTAATTATCATTAGCATCACGCTGTCATTAGCATCATGTCAAAAATGGCTTATTGCCTTACGTCACTAAAATTTTGTTGCAGGTGACTGGAGTTGAAATCAGTTGAATATATATTATAATAATAAATTAAAACAATAAATGTTTCAACAGACCATTACATGACTTTTTTGCATCTTCCTTGCATCTGACATGCTTAGTATGAAGTTTGATGCTTCTCTGAAACTACTAACCAAATATGGGATGCCAGTAACATTTAACCATTTTCTAGCATCTGAAATATGGTTTAGTAAAGACACTGGGCACTGGAGGAAATAGTGGAGATCATCTTTATTATTCAGAATCCAAACTATTGATGAAAAGAGTGTTTTTGTTTGTTTTTGTAAATTTCTGGTTCAAGGACATGTTCTATCTCAATGACTGTTGGTCACAGAGACCTGAAATATAGCTCAATGTGTGCAGAAAAGCCACTTTCCTATTTGTTGGTAATACATTATTCAGCTCTAAGTGGTACTGAATTCAAGTTATAGGCATGATGCTAATGACACACATATTTGGTATTTTAATTGATTAAATGCAGTTTCTCAAAAATAATTGGCACTAGAGACCTGGAACTTGGCCCAAAATGTGCAAGCAACTTGCCTAATCATTGGCAATAGATTGTTTACCCCTAAGTGGTCAGGATTTTTTAGTTAGAAGTGTGATTTTAATGACAGTCAAAAAACATTACAGCTATGTTTATCACCTCAGTACAGATCAGCGGGGCATTGGGACCCTTGGACATGAAAGCGCAGTGATAGCTGATTGTTTGACCTACCCAACGCAAACTTTAAAAGGCATTTCTGGAACGAAAAATTTTCAAAATTTTTTCAGCTGAAATTTCAAGGTTTTCAAATTTTGACCCATATCAAGGATGGCATCTCTAAATGCTACCAGTTGAAATGGCATGCACAAATGAACATCCGTCGACATCTATAGATAATGCTTGTAAATTTATGTTCCCTCACGACCACAATTTCTGTTATCTATTTCTTTAGTTATATCAGGGGGGATTTTTCTAATATACATGATGGAAGTAATAGCTGTCAAATATGATTGCCATCTATAGAAAATGTCTTCTTAGTTTGTGATCGAAATTGGATGGTAAATGATATTGTGTAGGGGAGACCGGGGCTAGTTGAATCGCGGGGTTAGTTGAATATCAGCTCTTATTCCCCGGGGTTGAATTTTTCCGCCCAAATTTTACTTCTGGTAGATTACTTATTCGTCAAGGCATGACATCACTTCCTGCATGAGCCATATTTCGAATTGTGTACTTCGCTAGGCTTTAAAGTTGATTTTTGTGCTCCTGAAGTAAATATTTTGAGTTGAAATAATTTTGACCTATATGCTATTTGAATTATTAAATGCAACATTTTTTACAGCAAGTTGGAAGCCTTTGGTATTACAAGTCAACAGGCAAAGACATTTATTGGTAAGCCTGTGATTAAAGTGCTATAATGGGTGACCAAAACCACATGGTGGGTTGGGGCTAGTTGAAGCATTTTTCGTGGGGTTAGTTGAAACGCTGAAGCAATGCTATGCATAGTCTCGTTATTAACAGCAAAGTAAATAATCATTACTGCATTGTATAGTTTGATCCTATTGGTGTTTTTTGCTGAAATAACATACATCAGAAAAAAGGAAATAGGATTAGTGCCTGCTGAAATACCCAGGCAGCCCTTTGAAGAATACTTAATTGCTAAACGATAATGTTGAACAGTAGCCCAAGAGTGTTATATTCTTCAGGTAACAATATACTATTTATTTATACAATATCAGTGTCTTGAAACAGAAAAAGAGAGGCTTTTGCACTGGTCATTTCAATAACCAAGTTATTACCATGCAGCAGCCAAGCCGGCCATTTGCTGACATTGTAATGAAGTATTCCCACCTTAATACAATGCAGGAAAGAGACAGCATCCAAAAAGCCATTTCCCCATTAACTTGTCTCCTTACAAAGATCTTTCTTCTCAGTCAACATCACTGTCTGAATTACTTTTCATACTGCACAACCATCTCTTTATTTCCATAGATTTCAAAATTTTCTTTCAAGTTTGGTATTGCTGCTTGTTATACTTTTTACATGTAGCCTATATTAAATTCTGAAATACATAATTCCTAATGTTAAACCTAATTGCTATTTAGGAATCAGTTGTTGTATTATAAATGTTTATTGAACAAACTTTTATCAGTCAATATGATTTTTGCTAGTTTATTCTCAATGATTCAACTAACCCCATGCGGTTATTCAACTAACCCCGGCCCCGGGGTTAGTTGAAACACTTGGTCTCGTGGTACTTTCAAGCTCATAGTGAGAACTTGTCAATATTTAAAACAAAGTTGTTCCATGGAATGTTGAGGTGAATACTGTAGCTAGCACTTGCTAAAATATTGTACCTGTATCTACTACCATAAGCTCAGTAGAACACGACAAAAAATTGGCGATTCAACTAACCCCGGTCTCCCCTACTCCCTGGTTGTTCTTTTGTTTTAGGTCAACTGAAAAAAGTCTCACGTCCGCTGAGTCCACTCTTATTTCTGATGAGGCATGTGTATATGTGACTATGTTTCACCTAAAAATACTGAGAACTCTTTTGAATCATGAAATTGCGACTCAGTTCTTAACTGTAGAATTCATAAAATATAGTTTAAAAATAATAAGTGAGTAATATGAGTATGTCATACTAAACCTGTAAAACATAACCACATGCATCTATTTATAAGACAGGACCTGCAAAAAACATAACCAATTTCCCAAAACTTCCAAAAGTTATCACTCTATTTCTCTCCTCAACTGTAAATGCCGCTCAGCAAATCAATATTTTCATGACATAGTGTATATGGTTGTGTGTACACGGAGTAGCAGTACATGCATGGTCATGTTGCTGGGGAAATCAATCTTGGCAAACAAACAATTTTTGTCATCTTCATGCTGAAAGATGTCAAACGAGCTATTTGAAGAGTATTTGAGAATCAGTACTTTTGCCATCAAGACTACGTAAAAGCAAGCAGTGCAGTTCTCGGGTTCAAGGCATTTTGAGGACTTCAATATCCCAACCAGAGTCTCACAGGGAAAGGTGAAGATGCACACATAATATTTCCACCCGAGAAGTTCATGATAATTATTATGATAATTGGATAAGGATGATTATATGGATCACTGATGCTCACATTTTGAAGCTACACAACTTCATTGACTAAATAAACACAATTTTGATTTGCCACATTTTATTGCAATCACACACAACAATAAATGACCACAAATTAAACTTCTAATGAGGATAGATGATATAAACAAATGGGTAGGCTACGTATTTGTCATCTATTTTGAGGGTCACTGTCAATTCCTTGTTGGTGGAATTGGCGCAGTTAGCTTCTTCTAAGTATTTGTCTCCTGAAATGTAAAGCAAATAATACTGTGTTATCCTATTTTATTAAACAATTTATCATTACTGTGTAAGTATGGTATACCAAATATGCATCGTTACTTTTTTTGTAGGGAAGCAGCCTTTCAGTAATGATGCCTTGAGAATTCTTTTTTAGGTACAGTCAGAGAAGCTGAATAGTCAGATTGAACTACATATGTTAGGATGGACGTGAAGTGATATCATTATAATCCTGTCTCTTTTTTCACATTGAAATGAGTGGGGAATATATTATTTGACTTCACTGGGGATTGACATGACATTTACTGAAGTGTGCTTATAATATGACAAGTACAGGATGTGACCTCAAGGCATATGACCTCACTTGCTGAATAAAAGTGTCATCGAATATACGAGGGCCGAGGGGCGTTCAGAAAGTTCATGACCAATTTTTTTTCGCAGAAATTAACAATTACAAATGATGTACAACCAATATCATTGATCACTGCAGGTGATGTTGTTTACTGAGGGATGACTATTAGATATTCAGGGGGAGGCAGACTTGGAGTTTTCCTCTACACGAAATAATTTCACGGAAACACCGACTGTAATTATAATATTTTGAGCATAAAACATCAAAGAAAATTTTGTTTTTTTTGTCAAACAAAACTGTGTTACGAAATGCCCTCGAAAGAGAACTTATTAATTTCAAGACAGCCAGGAAATTCATTAATTCACCAAGAGAGAGCAATAGATTTTTTATATCAGTAAAACTCCAAGCCCTTTGGTATCTAATAGTTTTACCCCAAAACATGCTTTTAAAGGCGATATGGGATGGATTGATTCAAAAACTAGACGTCAACTGTATTGAAATACTCCGTCTTTGGAATAGACTTGTTTACATGGATGAAAACAGACTAACAAAGCAAGTGTTTGAAGTTGATAAACAATTTAACAAGAGAAATTGGAGTAATGAGGTTTTACAAATATTCACTAAATTGAATCTTACTCAAAATTTTGTAGAAAATTTACCTATTAACCTAGAAAATGCACAACGTCAACTGATGGAAATTTATAAAACCAACTGGAAAAATCAAGTAACTAACATGCCAAAATTAAGAACTGATAGAGGTCATTTGTCTGTTCTTTCACAATTTAGGTTCGGTGTTTTACCATTAGCAATAGAGACAGGACATTACAATGATATACCATTAGAATATAGAGTTTGTGAATTTTGTTCCTATCATGTTCTAGAAGATGAAAATCATTTTTTGTTCCATTGTAATACTTATAACGATTTACGTAATTTACTTTTAACTCGTGTTTTAGATCATTGTGTGGATTTTTACTTTTTATCATTACAAGAAAACTTTAAGTTGTTGATGTCCAAGGATTTAGTTAAATTTACTGCAGAATATTTGTTTAAAGCTTTCCATAGAAGAAGAAGTTGTTTAAATAATGTAAATATGTGATTGTAAATGTTTTAATATTGTAAATATGTGATTGTAAATGTTTTAATATTGTAGTTTCCAGAAAATTTGTTGTTAAAGTTACTTTTGAATTATTTTGATGACTTGTAAGCCCATATAGGGCTGGGTGTATATTTTTTACACAGGTCAATAAAGAATTTGTCTGTCTGTCTAATGGTTACCCCTATAGAGGTGCAGCAGGAGAAACACTCAGAGAGCAAACTCCAGACTCTTTTGATAACTTGATTAATTTGAAATGTTGCTTACTTAGTTCTTTGGGACTTAAGTAATTTTTGTAGATCAGCTCCTGTTTGATGGCTATGTTCTTGTCTTTCGAACCTTGCTTATTAACCGTTACTGTCCATGGCTGAACTTCATGGTCTGACGGCATAGCGCAGAACTCGAAATCCTTAGAACCGTCCAACCATTTCATTGTCACAGTCAGATAGTCCCAGGGGTCTAAAAATCCTATCTGCCACTTTCCTTCTTGGCACTTGAGAGTTACATCCCATTCTCCACCGCTTGAAATGAAAGATTGTTAAAAAATGTGTAGTATAATTATAAGCACTGTATGGCTTTTCTTCTTGTAATGATAATATACATCCATTAAATATTAAATACATCTCATAAAAATTGAACTGCCTCATTCATTGTTTCTGAATAACAAGTTAAAAACTTTAACAAATTTCTCACCCGTCATTGTGAAGGGTTTCCCAAGGCCAGCAATCATCAGTCTCTCTAATTTTAGCAAAAGCAATTGTTATCAGAGATAGCAGTAAAATGGCAGAAGTCCACATTGTGCAACTCACTGTTCCCAATGTTCTGCTGCACTGGAAATGCTGAGTTAGTATGCAACAAACAGAAATTGTAACAGGACAATTATTTATAATGGGCCAAACCTGAGGCAGATTTAAATATTGCATCTATTGTAATTACACCAGATAACACATAAATTCATGGGATTCAACATCTACTGGTATTGGATTTTGAGGTCACAAAATAGCAGCGATAGCATAAAAGTAGTTTCCCAAATGCTCTGAACTTTTGGTGCTTGTAACCTTTACAGGGAGCGGCAAAAAAACTTGCACCACCAGCAGCTATGAATTGTAATTGTTATATTTTCACAACCAAAGCTTCTGTAATTATTAAAGTTAGTAGTAATAAGTCTGCATTATATGTCTGAATTGATATTATTGATGTTTTGTCTTTCCTGGTCAATTACCTATTTTTATTTGGGCTTTGAATGTAACCCATATGCTTTGATGCACTTAGGTGACGTTTTCACCTTAGATTTTCTAATTCTAGCTTCCCAACATGTCAAAGTCTTTTTTTTTTCGGTTGAACAGACATCTGTCGGCACCTTTGCTCACAAAAAATAGTCCCGCGGGGTGCCTCTTGATACCAGGAGAATTCTGTTAATCAGGTCTTTGGCAATTTTTTTCAATTGTTTTGTATCGTTTAGCCTTTTTGTTAATGACTCCCACTAGGTTGTGGCTGGTGTATGAAAATGTTCATATCCCACTGTACCTTCCATCGATGCCCATATTTTAGACTGCACCTTCTTCCATCTGCTAATGTCAAGGAATCTAAGGAAGGTTCAAGGAGATTTAATCGCTTGAGTGGCATCCATCTCTTTGGATACATTAGGTATTTGTACCTGTCAAATTGTTAATGTTACATTTAATATCAATGGTTGTGTGTAATAACTTTTTGCATTCCACGAGCATG
Source organism: Platynereis dumerilii (assembly GCA_026936325.1). Lineage (NCBI taxonomy): Eukaryota > Metazoa > Annelida > Polychaeta > Phyllodocida > Nereididae > Platynereis > Platynereis dumerilii. The sequence goes on along the minus strand of JAPTHN010000089.1, from coordinate 774,247 downwards.
GCAGTTGGGTGACCCTAGATCGAGCACTGTTTTCTGTGCCAAAGTAATGGTTAAGAGTGCTTGTTTGCAAAACCACTGGCTCTCAGGGCTTGGGTTTGATCCATAGAAATACATAGAAGGGACATGAGGCTGTATGAAGCCACCTCAAGATGAGGTCACCAAATCCGCCATATTGGAACTGCCCTGAGACATGACGTCACAATAGACAAATTGTGATGTGACGTCATGCCATTGTTATAAGTGACATCACAGTTATTGGTGACGTCACAGTACCATTGTGTCAAGATACAGGGCAGTTCCAAGATGGTGGATTTGGTTGCTTCATCTGCCAGAGCCTCATGTCCGTTCTATGTATTTCTATGGTTTGATCCCACCCCGGAACTAAATTTAGTCTGAGCCCATGGGACATTAAATGGAGGCGGGTTGTATCCAGTGTTCTATGCTGGGGCAACTGAAAGACCCTGGGCATCCCTGAATTAATAGGGTATGTTCCAGACTCACAGTCTTCTGATCTCATCATCACACGGTGATCGCCTGCCTCAATATAGCCCACTAAGATGCTCCTGAGGCATAAAACACAAAACAAACAAACAAACAAACTGTGCCAAATGTCTAAAGCTATTTTATGCATAGCATCTGGCAGTTTACAACATCATTTAAATTGAGCAATGCCCTGGATAAATTTGCATAGTTTGTTTTATATACCCATGCTCCTGAATGCTAAAACTGCATGTTAAGGGGCCAACTTCTGAAGTTGTTTCATTGCGGCATTGTCTTCGGTTCATATGGCATGCACATTCCTATTCTCAGATGGGAACTCTTTCTCTCATGCTTTTATTTTTGTTATAGCCATCAGTTGAAATAGCATGCAATTGTCAGAGTAATTCACCCTTGTTCCCTCATCGCTGTTATTTTTATTATATATTTTTTTGTGCTTTCTGAAGGGTGTCTCTAAATACATAAGTTGTATATGTCAAAACTTTCTAATATGATTGCCATCAGTAGAAGATGACTTGGTTGTTTGTGAACTAAATCGAATAGTTAAGTATACTCTCTTGTTGTTCTTTTGTTTTTCAGAACAAAGGTCCACCGAAGCTCAACTGCAGGAAATCTCTCTCCCACCGAAGCTCAACTGCAGGAAATCTCTCTCCATTCTAACTTCTGATAAATCCATATACGTTTCACTCTAAGATATTGAGAACATACACTGTACATACTCTTTCAAATCACCAAATTTCTGCTTCAGCCGTACCGCTGAATCCACAAACATTGTCGTATAGAAATGAGTGAGCAGGGCATACTTAATCTGCAATGAATTAACCACTTTCCCAATTTAAAAGACAGGACCTGCAAAAATACCACCAGTTTCCCAAAACTTCTAAATAAAAAGTAATCACTGCGTTTCTTTCCTCAACTGTAAATGCCACTCAGCAAATCAATATTTTCATGACATAGTGTATATGGTTGTGTGTACATGGAGTAGCAGCACATGTATGGTCATGTTGCTTGGAAAATCAATCTTGGCAAACAAACAATTTTTGTCATCTTCATTCTGTTATGGAAATGTGTAGAAGAAAGATTATCAAAGATATTTTGGATATACAAGCATCTACTGTATACTATACGAGTATACATTGTACCAGAAAGGGAAACCCATGAAATCAATTAAACAGTTCAACAAAGTTAAGTCTCCCCTAACAAACTTGAATATTTCTTGACCAATTTTTATGAAATATGGGTAATACTAGGCTTGCATATTGACATGATAGGCTAGTGTATTTTACAACATAATAGTATTATTCCTGCCTGTAGAAGTGGCCTTCGAGTGAGCCTGCCCCACTTTTCAAGATTTTTAAAGCTCTTCAATCGGTTTAAACATACAATGTATTCACCAGGTGGGGAGCCACTGACTTTTGTTGCTTTTGTTGGTAGTTAAAAGGCATTTCCTGATCAGAATCAGTGGACAACTGGAGAGTATTTTTGCTGTTTTTGGGCAAGCATATTAGCCTAAACATCAAATTTTAAGAGAGGGGTATTCGCAAAGGGTCTGCCATACACTATTAGACATGAATGAGGCAATCAAAAACTAAAAAATGCAGAAACAGTGTTAATATGCAAGCTTATGAACTGGCCAACTCACAAAAAGCATGTTTTAATCTTTAACATATGGTACATCAAAAGGTTCTCCAATGGACTCTAGGGATAAAGTTACTCTTCCTGATATAATATAAAATATACTGGTACAAGGTGCCATATAACCTATTTATTTGTAGATACCTGGCAAAGCATATTCGTCTCTAAGCAATCCTACTATTAATTCATGGACCCGTCCGTCCTTCACAGCAAAAGTATAGGGTGCCCATCCACAAAAACTTGCATGCAACCTTTTTTCACCCACTACAAGGTTTTAGGCTGGGTTTCATGTTCAAAATTTATATTTAATATTTTGCCCATCCCCTACCGCCCATTTCACGGGTATCATGCTAGTATACATAATTTGTGTAAGAAAAAAGTGATATTATTGCATGTCAGCCTGACTTCCCTACTACTCCCTAGCACTATTTGGCCATTCTTAGGTTTGTCTTCATACATTGCTTGAGAGTCAGCCATATTGAGTCTCTTGATGTCTACGTTCTTACATCTCCTCCTTTCTCAGTGTAAACCTTGTTTAGGACGCTTCAAATACAATAACAGCGTTGTGCTCAAGGAGATGAAGCAGGTGCTTTAATCGGAATCAGATGTACAAATGAGTAAGAGATATGTTTCGGCAGCTATTAACCTTTTGAATGGATTCCTGTGAAAAGTTATTCTCGGCACCGAGCCAAATGAGTCAAATGAATGAGTGATATGAAACAAGGGGAGCCAAGTGATCAATTGTACTGGAAACACATATGTGACAAATTAACCTTGCTTTAAATGCTATTGACTATTTTCAGTCCAGATGAGTCTGAGATGACCTTGCCAGAGATGTAATCAAGCCTGGGCTCAGCGATTGCATTATATTATTACAGAGATTGTCAGAAAATACTTCAAAAGAAAAGCAGAAATTCTCAGAAAAAGAATATAGTATACTGCAAATTATGCACAATGAATGTATTAAAAGCTAACAGATAATACCAGCTGGCTAGAGACAGAAATCACTGCTCAGAGATTGTACTCAATGTTTGGTAAATGTGTTTATTCACTCGGTGCTCAGGGAATATATTCACTGCTGAGGATCATACATTTTACTTGTGAATGTGTTCAATGTTCAGGAAATAGACTGGTTCATTTCACAGCAGTCAAATGTTAGGAGACTGCACATTGTGGAAGCAGCCCACAAGAGGTGGTTGGCAAGCCTTGTCTTTATGCTGATTTATTTTCTCTTTAACTGGTGCACTTCCCCCGGAGAGAAGAGAGAAAAACAAGAAAATATGAGGATGCCAGAGTGGATTTGGTGGCCCAACAGGTCTTCTGAAGTGATAGCCTTGCTGAGGCTCCTTGCAGAGACTAACACAGCCTTGCAGAGTAGCAGCTGTGTATAGGGCCAACATACAGGAGCAGAGAAGCCTTCTTCAGAAGCATAATCCTGTGAAGCATTTCACAAGCAATGTCATAAGACAACTCATAAGTCTTGTTGTGAGGTGCCTCTTATAGTGCATTCCTTGTGCGACTGAGTTCCCTTGCAGCAGATTAATCCCAACCAAGTCAATGCCATTCCTCCAATGTCAAACAGTCAATGCCATTGCCAAAATGAAATTCAGTCAGTGTCATTCACTCAATACAGTCATCACTCAAACTCAGTCAGACATAAAAGCAAGGCCAAGCAGTCATGAATGCACCAGGCCATCCACCATTGATTCCATGATGACTCTTCCAAAGGGACAGAGGGCGACTATTCTGAAACTGAATCCCTTGAGGCTGCCATGGTCATGGCTACTCTGAGGAGTTTTATCTACCATGGTTTACTAAAGATCTCAGGCCTCTCTCAGTGCTCTGCTAAACTTGACTCATCTAAGGATAACCTGTCCTGATTCACAATTCATTTGGAGTCATCTAAGACTGATTCAACCTGACTCATCTGAGACTGACTCATCTAAGGAGATTCTTTCTGACTAATCTAAGGCTGATTCATTTTAACTAATCTGACACTGATTCATCTAAGGCTGATTCAACCTGACTCATCCGAGACTGACACATCCTGACTCAACTGAAAGTTTGAAACTGACTCATCTAACTTTTAAGGCTGACTCATCTAAGGCTGATTCATCCTGACTCATCAGAGACTGACTGACTCATTTTAGGCTGGCTCTTCTAATCTTCATGAATTTGAGAAACCCACAAAGCAAAATGAGGCTTGCCCCTCTGAATCTGACTCTTCCAAGTCTGACCCATCTAATAATTATGATGGTGACATTGTGACTCACATGTGAATCATCTGTTTTAGCCTTATGATGTTGATTCTCCTATCAGGCTGACTCTACTTCTATTTCTGACTGCCTCTTCTAGAGCTGATTCTTCTGATGCTAGTATTTCAAAGGTGGACTCTTCTCATATTGGTATTTCTGACGCCGGCCCTTCTGAAGCTGAAACTGGTAATCTGAAACTGGCCTTGCTGTTCCACTGGCTCTCTTCCTCAGCTGGGGCTACAGTAGCACATGCATATGTGATATCAATTTCTTTTTTTAATCTAACCATTCCATTGCAGTAGGTTATTCTTCATGCCAGTGGGATATTGAATCTTTTAATGTTTATACTTCTTAGATGCTATTTGTTTCTGTTCAAATATCAATGTGCTTTAACAATTTTTCTTCAAGGAAAAGCTTCAAATCTGGGGAAGCAGCTGTTTTAAGTTGAAATCCAATGAATAGATTCATGAGTAAGTGGTATTCCCATAATGCTTTTAACCTTTGGAACGGATTCCAATAGAAGTTCCCAAGAGTCTTGGCACAAACCCAAATGAGTCAAATGGATGTGTGTCGCGAAAGAAGTGGAGCCAAATGATCAATTGTATTGCAGTCAGCTATTGAGGCAACTTCCCAAATTACATTGGGGCGCCTGTGCTGGGTAAACTAATCAAGGTCAGTTTGTTGTGTTAAGTGCACTGAGAAAGTTAATATGCAAAATTAAATAATTACTCATCTTCAGTTGTTCAGCCAAGACTCCAAAATCATCTTCTGTATCAGAAATGTCGTTCAGGATTTGTTTTGATGGCCTATGATCTTTATTGCGACGTTATATCACAGGTTCACTAGTATGCATACCACAGATCATGTAAGAATACCTGTGCAGCCTACACTGCATTCATTCAAATGCACAATGTGCTCTCCCATTAATTGCTGAATATTCCTATTCCCAGATGAGTGCTCTAACTTTTTGGAATCATGAAATGGCTTCTCAGGTCATTACAGCAGAATTCATAAATATAGTCTAAACGAAATGAGTGAGCATGTCATACTTTTCCTGTGTAATAAGTTAGCCACTTACCAGAATTTAAAAGTCAGGACCTACTAAAATATCACTAATTTTAGGAAATTTATCACTGCGTTTCTTACCTAAACTGAAAATGCCGCTCAGCAAATCAATATTTTCATGACCAAGGTCCAAGATAAGTACTCGTCCGCTTGTCTGAGACGAGTATAAATTGAGGAGGACGAGTAAGTTTGCTTATCTACTTGTCCGTCAGACTACTAACATCAAAATGAAAATATTTGCTTTGATTGAGGGATCAGTTTAACCAGTAACCAGTATCCATATAAGCATATCATTTAGTAACCAGTTGTTTACTAAATAAACATGCTCTCCCTTGTGATGCTTGTGCATTGAGTTATTGTTTACATTTCCCTGGACATTTAGTGTTATGGATGTTTATGTGAGTGATAAGGGCCATTTGTTTCCAGTCCCATCTCTGACTTTTTGTTGCTCTAAAATTTATTTGGACTTACATCTGTGTTTTTCTAATCACACCACTTTCTTAAGGATGTCAAGACTTTCTTAAACTCTCTGACCCTTTAATTAATTATTACCTGTTTAATAAGAAAATCAGGATTAATGAGAACTCTGCTTGTATCGCTCTGATTTGAATGGGATTTTTTTCTAACTGCTTTAAATTTAATTCCTTGCCTACTACAACAAAATAAAATACTTTTCTTTCAGAGTATAATAAAACAGTAGTCTAAAAAGACAGCCATTAATGAAAATATAAATTTTGCAGTTGAATTGGCATGTTTTAACCAATATGAACACTGGTAATAAAAAAATAACACAATTTTCTGGAGGAGTAAATGTTTGGGAGGACGAGTAACTTTTGGAGGATACTCGTCCGTTGGACTAGCAACATTTTTGGCTTATATTTGAGCCTGTTCATGACCAAGTGTATATGGTTGTGTGTACATGGAGTAGCAGCACATGCATGGTCATGTTGCGGGAAAATTGATCATGACAAACAAACATGCATGGCTATATGTGGAAGACTATGGTCTGCTGTTAAATTTGGTGTGTACATTGAAGACATTCACATCTCTTATTTATCAACAGTTGACAATTGCAGTAGCCAATCTGAACACAGAAAGCAGCTCAGATGATGACATCACAATATTATGATGTCACAATGGACAGGAAATCACAATGGTAAACATTGCAATGACATCATCTGAGTGAAGTTCAGCACTCTTTTGAATTACATGAGGGAATATTATATAAAAGACCAATGGTTGTTTGGTGGTATTTTGATAAAAATGTCTTTGGGTTTCAGTGATATGATTGCATGTCAGACTTCGCTTGCCTTTTTTTTGCTATTCTTAGGTTTGCCTTCATACATTGCATGACAGTCAGCCATCTAGAGTCCCTTGATGTCTCTTTTCTCAGATCTCTTTCTTTTCCTTGTGTAAATACTGTTAAGTCATTTCTCAAGCCACTTCAGCTCCAATAATATTGTTGTGTTCAAGGAGATAAGCCGGATTGAAAGGAGCAGGTGTTTTAATGTTAATCAATTGTACAGATGAGTAAGTGATGTGTTCCAGCAGCTCTTTAACCTTTTGAGTGGATTCCAATGAAAAGTTCTTCTTGGCACCAAACCAATTGAGTCCAATGAATGAGTGATATGATACAAGGGGTGCCAAATGATCAATTGTACGGGTAATACACATGTGACAAATTAACTTTTTCTTAAAAACATATATATTTTATGGACCATTTCTACTGCAGATTACCTGCCAGAGATGTAATCAAGCCTTGGGCTCAGCGATTGCATTGTCATGTGGAATTTGGTCATGACACATGTTCATTCCAAAACAAAAACAACAATTCTCAGATAAAGAATGTAATATACTGCTAATTTATACAATAAATCGTAGAGTATTTTATCAGTGTTTGGGGAATAAATATATATTGACTCCTTAGGATCATACTTTTTACTCAGTGGATGTGTTCAATGTTCTGGAAATGTGACAAGGAAATAGACTGGTTCGTTTCACAGCAGCCAAATGCTAAGAGACTGAACATTGTGGAAGCAGCTCACAAGAGGTGGTTGGCAAGCCTTGGCTTTATGCTGATTTATTTTCTCTTTAACTGGTGCATTTTCCTGGGAGAGAAGAGAGAGAAACAAGAACATATTAGGATGCTAGAGTGGATTTGATGGCCCAACAGGTTTTCTGAAGTGATGGCCTTGCTGAGGCTCCTTGCAGAGACTAACACAGCCTTAGAGTAGCAGCAGTCTATGGTGCCAGTATACAGGAGCAGAGAAGCCTTTCTTCAGAAGCATAATCCTGTGAAGCATTTCACAAGCAATGTCTTAAGACAACCTATAAGTCTTGTTGTGAAACGCCTTTTGTGGGGCATTCCTCATGCGATTGAGTTCCGTTGCAGCAGATTAATACCAACCAAGTCAAAGCAATTCCTCCAATGTCACTCAGTCAATACCATTGCCTTCGAGGTCATTCAATCAATGCCATTCTCCAATTTCATTCAGTCAGTATCATTCACTCTATAGTGTCATCACTCAAACTCAGTCGGACATGATAAAAGCAAGGCCAAGCAGTCATGAATGCACCAGGCCATCCACCATTGATTCCATGATGACTCTTCCAAAGGGACAGAGGACGACTATTCTGAAACTGAATCCCTGGAGGCTGCCATGGCCTTTGCTATTCTGAGGAGTTGAATCATCTCAGCCTTGAGACCTGCTCTACTAAATCTGACTCATCTGTGGCTGACCTGTCCTGACTCATCCAAGGCTGATTTATCCTGACTCATCATGGAAGACCCGACACCAAAGTAGTATAAAATTGCTAGTTTATTCAACGCGACGTGTCATTTCATATCTTATCAATAAGTTGTATCAATAAGTCGGTGAATCTATAAGTAGACACAAAATAAAACATCTTTTAAGTACTAAACCAATACCAACATGCATGTAAGTTATCTTATAATTAAATCTTATGATTAAATCTTAAGTAATAATAGTACTAAATAGGTCATAAATCAAACCATCAAACATCAAATAAATTAATATCAAATCACATAAAATATATTTGTAAAATAACAATGCTTAAATATACAGTTAATATGCATGAGCAAAATGACTTAGACAAATATATGCATCCCAATACACATAATCCTACACCAAATGCATACAGTTAAAATAACCAAATTATCAAATTTAAACGTCTTACATATTAATTTATAAAAATAACAATAATTTACTTATAACAGTAGCAACTACATCGGGAATCCAGGTTGTCAATTTGTCAATCGTATTGTCCTTATTGGTTGTCCTATAATAAAGAATTATTTAAAATAAACCTTCTATCAAACTTGTGTATTCTGAGATCAGCTGTTCAAAATATATACAACATAGGATCTAGATCACAGAGCAATCATTGAGAAACAACAATACACAAACAATTTAAAACTTATACAACTTAAGAGCTTATACCACTGTTTGCTTTTTCTGGCCAATCAGAAGGCAGGATTTCGCTCTGATATAATGCATATCACAGCTCATACACCTGACCATGATATTGCATGCTTGGCTGACTACAAGTTGACAAAATTGAAGGAAACACTGAAACAAAACTGACCAACAAAGGATTAAAACTGAACAACACAGACAGTAAAAAAGGAGGAAGATTGTATCAAGTGTAACTGGTCTCAATAAAAAGGCTATATTCACTCTTTTTCTAAATACCATTATCTGAAATAATGATCAAATTTAAGGTCACTTGATAAAATAGTACATTTGGGATATGTAAGCTGCAAAAAAAAAAGCGGAGCAGCAGACCAACAATTTTGGCCCCATTCGGCAAGCTCAAAGAATTATTTTTTCTTCTTAATTCGGGGCTGCCGCCCCCGAACCCCTGCTTCTTCTTATTTCGGGGGCTGCCGCCCCCGAACCCCTGCTCCTTGCTTTCTGTTACTTTTCAAATGTCTTTCATAATTTAAAAATAACATTTGCTAAGCGACTGTAATAATCAACCTCCCCAAAGTGAACTTGGCTGAGATGGCTGCACTATCGACCTACCTATCTATCTATATATCTATCTGTCTATCCGTCTATCAATCTATCTGTCTGTCCATATCTATCTATAAAATTAATCAATGAAATTAATGTATTGTGTTATTTCCATCTATCCATCGATCTTTCTATCTATCTTTCCATCTATCTTTCTATCTACAAAATTAATGTATTATATTATTTCCTGAGAACACAGAATTCTGACCTGTTGCCTTCAGGGCTGCCAACCTTCAAATGAACTGAGGAACATGAATGTGCGACAAATACAATGAAATGTTGTCAAACAAGAAGGATTGAAGGCAAACAAAGGGATTTAAATTAATTTGTTTTGTACTTAGTGGTATAAGTTAGATAACACCCTTGTTTGTGACAATATGCAATAATCCTTGGGCTAAAGCCCTCGGATATATTGCATATTGTCACAAACGAGGGCGTTATCTATTACTTATGCCAACAGGCAAACACTGACAAACAGTTAATGTTAGAGATACACAATAGAAGCAATCTCTTAAATCCACATAATTAGACAAGCAATCATTTAGAAATATATACAAATAAGAGATCAAGAAATAGAAAGCAATATTATACCTAGAAAATAGCCATATAAAAGTTTACCATTTTAAAGCCTAATTGCTGTCACATAGATGTTGTCTCTTTGAAGTCTAACTGCCCACTGAATTTGATTTGAAATGTCATGCTTAATTGGCACTGAGCATGTGCAGCAGCCTGAGCAGTGGAGCATGTACTGGGCTAAGTTATTTATAGATAACATGCTGTCTGCTAAAAAATATGCTAGCAAAGCTATGCTGTTTGCTACACTCATCTTTGGCTGATTCATCATTCACTTGGACTCATCTAAGGCGGCTCTTCTAATCTTGGTTTTTGTTTACTCTAACCTTTCCAGGTTTTGTCTTCGAACATTAAATAACAATTGATTATAGAATCTTTAATCAAGAGATTCACTAATGAAAATCCAATTATACTGCACATTAGACTAAGTTTGAAAAGATTGTGACATTGTGGCTCACGTGAGCGTGACTCCTTTGTTTTAGCCATTTGATGTTGATTCTCCTTTCAGGCTGACTGTTTTGTTGGTTCTGACAATCTTTCCCAAGGCTGATTCTTCTGATGCCAGTGTTTCAAAGGTGAACTATTCTCAGATTGGTTTTTCTGATGTTGGCCCTTCAAAGCTGCACATGCATGCAACATGAGTGATATGAATTCAAGTCTTCTTTAACTCTCACCATTCCAGATATGTCTTTGTATATTGAATAGCAGTGGGATATTGAATCTTTTGATGTCTGTAATTCTTATGCCATTTGTTTCCATGCAAAAATCAATGTCTTTTAACAGTTTTTCCTTGAGGAACAATCAAAGTCAGGGGAAGCAGCTGATTTAAGTTCAAATCCAATGAATAGATTCATGAGTAAGTGGTATTCCCGTAATGCTTTTAACCTTTGGAACATGTTCCAATAAAAGTCATGGACTCTTGGCACAAACACAAAAGAGTCAGATGGATGAGTGTCGCGAAAGAAGTGGAGCCAAATGATCAATTGTATGGCAGTTAGCCATTGAGGCATCTTCACAATTTACTTGGTGGCACCTGTGCTGGGTAGATGTACTAATCAAGGTCAGTTTGTTGTGTTAAGTGCACTGAGAAAGTTAATATGCAAAATTAAATAATTACTCATCTTCAGTTGTTCAGCCGAGACTCCAAAATCATCTTCTTATCTGCATCAGAAGTTGTTCAGCATTTGTTTTGGAGGGCCTATGATCAAGAGCCATTGTCCCGTTATTGCGCCATTACATCACACGTACACTGAAGTATACATACCAAAGATCATGTAAGAATACCTGTGCTGCATACACTGCGTTCATTCAAATGCACAATTTGTTCTCCCGTTAATTGCTGAATAATCCTATTCTCAGATGAGTGCTCTAACTTTAATAATCATGAAATGGCTTCTCAGGTCATTACAGCAGAATTCATAAATATAGTCTAAACGAAATGAGTAAGCATGACATACGTTTCCTGTACAATAAGTTAGCCACTTAGTAGGCCTTAAAATAAGGGCCTACAAAATATATCACTAATTTTAGGAAATTTATCACTGCATTTCTTTACTCAACTGAAAATGCCGCTCAGCAAATCAATATTTTCATGACCAGGGTCCAAGATAAGTACTCGTCCGCTTGTCTGAGACGAGTATAAATTGAGGAGGACGAGTAAGTTTGCTTATCTACTTGTCCATCAGACTACTAACATCAAAATAAAAATATTTGCTTTGATTGAGGGATCAGTTTAACCAGTAACCAGTATCCATATAAGCATATCATTTAGTAACCAGTTGTTTACTAAATAAACATGCTCTCCCTTGTGATGCTTGTGCATTGAGTTATTGTTTACATTTCCCTGGACTTTTAGTGTTATGGATGTTTATGTGAGTGATAAGGGCCATTTGTTTCCGGTCCCATCTATGACTTTTTGTTGCTCTAAAATTTATTTGGATTTATATCTGTGTTTTTCTAATCACACCACTTTCTTAAGGATGTCAAGACTTTCTTAAACTCTCTGACCTTTTAATTAATTATTACCTGTTTAATAAGAAAATCAGGATTTATGAGAACTCTGCTTGTATCGCTCTGATTTGAATGGGATTTTTTTCTAACTGCTTTAAATTTAATTCCTTGCCTACTACAACAAAATAAAATACTTTTCTTTCAGAGTATAATAAAACTGTAGTCTAAAAAGACAGCCATTAATGAAAATATAAATTTTGCAGTTGAATTGGCATGTTTTAACCAATATGAACACTGGTAATAAAAAAATAGCACAATTTTCTGGAGGAGTAAATGTTTGGGAGGACGAGTAACTTTTGGAGGATACTCGTCCGTTGGACTAGCAACATTTTTGGCTTATATTTGAGCCTGTTCATGACCAAGTGTATATGGTTGTGTGTACATGGAGTATTAGCACACGCATGGCCATGTTCTAGGAAAATTGATCATGACAAACAATCATGCATGACTGTGGAAGACTATAGTCTGCTGTTAAATTTGGCATATACATTGAAGACATTTACATGTAGTGATAATTGTCAATAGTTGACAATTGCAGTAGCCAATCAGAACACAGAAAGCAGCTCAGATGATGACATCACAATACTATGATGTCACAATGGACAGGAAAAAACAATGGTAAACAAATAAATGTCTTTGGGTTTCAGTGATATGATTGCATGTCAGACTTCGCTTTTTTTTTTTTGCTATTCTTAGGTTTGCCTTCATACATTGCATGACAGTCAGCCATCTGGAGTCCCTTGATGTCTCTTTTCTCAGATCTCTTTCTTTTCCTTGTGTAAATCTTGTTTAGTCTTTCCTCAAGCCATTTCAACTTCAATGATATCATTGTGGTCAAGGGGATAAGCAGGATCAGGAGGAGCAGGTGCTTTAATGTTAATCAATTGTACAGATGAGTAAGTGATGTATTCCAGCAGCTCTTTAACCTTTTGAATGGATTCCAATGAAAAGTTCTCCTTGGCACCAAACCAAATGAGTAAAATGAATGAGTGAAATGAAACAAGTGGAGCCAAATGATCAATTGTACTGGAAACACACATGTGACAAATTAACTTTTTCTTAAAAACATATATATTTTATGGACCATTTCTACTGCAGATTACCTGCCAGAGATGTAATCAAGCCTTGGGCTCAGCGATTGCATTGTCATGTGGAATTTGGTCAGGACACATGTTCATTCCAAAACAAAAACAACAATTCTCAGATAAAGAATGTAATATACTGCTAATTTATACAATAAATCGTAGAGTATTTTATCAGTGCTTGGGGAATAAATATATATTGACTTGATCATACTTTTTACTCGGAGTTAGTGGATGTGTTCAATGTTCTGGAAATGTGAAAGGAAATAGACTGGTTCGTTTCACAGCAGCCAAATGCTAAGAGACTGAACATTGTGGAGCAGCTCAAGAGAGGTGGTAAGCAAGCCTTGACTTTATGATGATTTATTTTCTCTTTAACTGGTACACTTTCCCCGGAGAGAAGAGAGAAAAACAAGAAAATATGAGGATGCTAGAGTGGATTTGATGGCCCAACAGGTCTTCTGAAGTGATGGCCTTGCTGAGGCTCCTTGCAGAGACTAACACAGCCCTGCAGAGTAGCAGCAGTAGTCTATGGGTCCAGTATACAGGAGCAGAGAAGCCTTTCTGCAGAAGCATAGTCCTGTGAAGCATTTCACAAGCAATGTCATAAGACAACTCATAAGTCTTGTTGTGAGGTGCTTCTTATGGGGCATTCCTTGTGCGATTGAGTTCCCTTGCAGCAGATTAATCCCAACCAAGTCAATTCCATTCCCTCCGAGGTCATTCAGTCAATGCCATTCCCTCCGAGGTCATTCAGTCAATGCCATTCCCCAATTTCATTCAGTCAGTGTCATTCACTCAATACAGTCATCACTCAAACTCAGTCAGACATAAAAGCAAGGCCAAGCAGTCATGAATGCACCAGGCCATCCACCATTGATTCCATGATGACTCTTCCAAAGGGACTGAGGACGACTATTCTGAAACTGAATCCCTTGAGGCTGCCATGGCCTTTGCTATTCTGAGGAGTTGAATCATCTCAGCCTTGAGACCTGCTCTACTAAATCTGACTCATCTGTGGCTGACCTGTCCTGACTCATCCAAGGCTGATTTGTCCTGACTCATCCAAGGCTGATTTATCCTGACTCATCTTTGGCTGATTCATCATTCACTTGGACTCATCTAAGGCGGCTCTTCTAATCTTGGTTTTTGTTTACTCTAACCTTTCCAGGTTTTGTCTTCGAACATTAAATAACAATTGAATATAGAATCTTTCATCAAGAGATTCACCAATGAAAATCCAATTATACTGCACATTAGACTAAGTTTGAAAAAGATTGTGACATTGTGGCTCACATGAGCATGACTCCTTTGTTTTAGCCATATGATGTTGGTTCTCCTTTCAGGCTGACTCTTCTGCTGGTTCTGACAATCTTTCCCAAGGCTGATTCTTCTGATGCAAGTGTTTCAAAGGTGAACTATTCTCAGATTGTTTTCTCTGATGTTGGCCTTTCTGAAGCTGAAGCTGGATATGCAACATGTGTGATATAAATTAAATTTTTTTACTCTCTCGCCATTCCAGATATGTCTTCGTATATTGAATAACAGTGGGATATTGAATCTTTTGATGTCTGTAAAAATTCCGTTTGTTTCAGCATTAGAATTGTTGTCTTTTAACAGTTTTTCCCCGAGGAACAAATCAAAGTCAGGGGAAGCAGCTGCTTTAAGTTGAAATCCAATGAATAGATTCATGAGTAAGTGGTATTCCAGTAATGCTTTTAACCTTTGGAACGGATTCCAATAAAAGTTCCCAAGAGTCTTGTGATAAACCCAAATGAGTCAAACGGATGTGTGTCATGAAAGAAGTGGAGCTAAATGATCAATTGTATTTCAAACGGCCATCAGGAAACCTTCACAAATTGCATGGGGGTACTCTGGGTATACTAATCAAGGTCAGTTTGTTGTGTTAAGTGCACTGAGAAAGTTAATATGCAAAATTAAATAATTAATCATCTTCAGTTGTTCAGCCAAGACTCCAAAATCATCTTCTTATCTGCATCAGAAGTTGTTCAGCATTTGTTTTGGAGGGCCTATGATCAAGAGCCATTGTCCCGTTATTGCGCCATTACATCACACGTACACTGAAGTATACATACCAAAGATCATGTAAGAATACCTGTGCTGCATACACTGCGTTCATTCAAATGCACAATTTGTTCTCCCATTAATTGTTGAATATTCCTATTCACAGATGAGTGCTCTAACTTTTTGGAATCATGAAATGGCTTCTCAGGTCATTACAGCAGAATTCATAAATATAGTCTAAACGAAATGAGTGAGCATGTCATACTTTTCCTGTGTAATAAGTTAGCCACTTACCAGAATTTAAAAGTCAGGACCTACAAAAATATCACTAATTTTAGAAAATTTATCACTTGGTTTCTTTACTCAACTGGAAATGCCGCTCAGCAAATCAATATTTTCATGACATAGTGTATATGGTTGTGTGTACATGGAGTAGCAGCACATGCATGGTCATGTTGCGGGAAAATTGATCATGACAAACAAACATGCATGGCTATATGTGGAAGACTATGGTCTGCTGTTAAATTTGGCGTGTACATTGAGACATTCACATGTCTTATTTATCAACAGTTGACAATTGCAGTAGCTAATCTGAACACAGAAAGCAGCTCAGAAGATGACATCACAATATTATGATGTCACCATGGACAGGAAATCACAATGGTAAACATTGCAATGACATCATCTGAGTGAAGTTCAGCACTCTTTTGAATTACTTGAGGGAAAACATATAAAAGACCATTGGTTGTTAGGTGGCATTCTTATAACAATGTCTTTGGGTTTCAGTGATATGATTGCATGTCAGACTTCGCTTGCCTTTTTTTTGCTATTCTTAGGTTTGCCTTCATACATTGCATGACAGTCAGCCATCTGGAGTCCCTTGATGTCTCTTTTCTCAGATCTCTTTCTTTTCCTTGTGTAAATCTTGTTTAGTCTTTCCTCAAGCCATTTCAAGTTCAATAATATCATTGCGTTCAAGGAGATAAGCCGGATTAGGAGCAGCAGGTGCTTTAATGTTAATCAATTGTACGGATGAGTAAGTGATGTGTTCCAGCAGCTCTTTAACCTTTTGAGTGGATTCCAATGAAAAGTTCTTCTTGGCACCAAACCAATCGAGTCCAATGAATGAGTGATATGATACAAGGGGAGCCAAATGATCAATTGTACGGGTAACACACATGTGACAAATTAACTTTTTCTTAAAAACATATATATTTTATGGACCATTTCTACTGCAGATTACCTGCCAGAGATGTAATCAAGCCTTGGGCTCAGCGATTGCATTGTCATGTGGAATTTGGTCAGGACACATGTTCATTCCAAAACAAAAACAACAATTCTCAGATAAAGAATGTAATATACTGCTAATTTATACAATAAATCGTAGAGTATTTTATCAGTGTAAATATATATTGACTCCTTAGGATCATACTTTTTACTCAGTGGATGTGTTCAATGTTCTGGAAATGTGACAAGGAAATAGACTGGTTCGTTTCACAGCAGCCAAATGCTAAGAGACTGAACATTGTGGAGCAGCTCACGAGAGGTGGTAAGCAAGCCTTGACTTTATGCTGATTTATTTTCTCTTTAACTGGTGCACTTTCCCCGGAGAGAAGAGAGAAAAACAAGAAAATATGAGGATGCTAGAGTGGATTTGATGGCCCAACAGGTCTTCTGAAGTGATGGCCTTGCTGAGGCTCCTTGCAGAGACTAACACAGCCTTGCAGAGTAGCAGCAGTCTATGCGGCCAGTATACACGAGCAGAGAAGCCTTTCTTCAGAAGCATTATCCTGTGAAGCATTTCACAAGCAATGTCATAAGACAACTCATAAGTCTTGTTGTGAGGTGCTTCTTATGGGGCATTCCTTGTGCGATTGAGTTCCCTTGCAGCAGATTAATCCAAACCAAGTCAATGCCATTCCCTCTGAGGTCATTCAGTCAATGCTATTCTCTCAATGCCATTCAGTCAGTGTCATTCACTCAATACAGTCATCACTCAAACTCAGTCAGACATAAAAGCAAGGCCAAGCAGTCATGAATGCACCAGGCCATCCACCATTGATTCCATGATGACTCTTCCAAAGGGACTGAGGACGACTATTCTGAAACTGAATCCCTTGAGGTTGCCTTGGCCATGGCAATTTCAAGTTGTTGAATCTGCCAGGGTTTACTCAAGATCTCAGGCCTGCTCTCAGTGCTCTGCTAAACCTGACTCATCTAAGGCTAACCTGTCCTGACTTACCTGAGGCTGATTTATCCTGACTCATCTTGAATGAATTGTCATTCATTTGGACTCATCTGAGACTGACTCATCTGAGACTGACTCATCTATGGCTTATTCTTCATGACTAATAAAAGGCTGATTCATCCTTACTCCTCTGAGACTGATTCATCTAAGACTGATTCATCCTCACTCATCTGAGACTGATTCATCTAAGGCTGATTCATTTTAACTTATTTGAGATTGATTCATCTAAGGCTGATACATCCTGACTCGTCTGAGGCTGATTCATCTAAGACTGATTCAACTTATCTGATACTGATTCATCTAAGGCTGATTCATCCTGACTTGTCTGAAACTGACTCGTCTAAGGCTGACTCATCTAAGGCTGAATCATCTAAGGCTGCCTCATCAAAGGCTGACTCATCTAAGGCTGATTCATCCTGACCCATCTGAGACTGACTGACTCATTTTAAGGCTGGCTCTTCTAATCTGCGTGAATTTGAGACACCCACTAAGCAAAATGAGGCCTTCCCCTCTGAATCTGACTCTTCCGAGTCTGACCCATCTAACCAAATGATGGTGACATTGTGACTCACATGTGAATCATCTGTTTTAGCCTTATGATGTTGGTTCTCCTATCAGGCTGACTCTACTTCTATTTCTGACTGCCTCTTCTAGAGCTGATTCTTCTGATGCTAGTATTTCAAAGGTGGACTCTTCTCATATTGGTATTTCTGACGCCGGCCCTTCTGAAGCTGAAACTGGTAATCTGAGACTGGCCTTGCTGTTCCACTGGCTCTCTTCCTCAGATGTACAGTTGCGGCTACAATGCAAGTACTTAGACTGCCGTGATGAGTGTATAGATTCCTTTGCAATATGACGCTTCCATATATGATTCCACCAGTGACCCTGGAAATCCAGGCTTGTCATCATGCAGACACTCCGATTGCCGCAGCCCTCCAGACTGATTTGCCTCCAAGGTTGCGTTCAGTGCTCTTCCAGACAGCCTTATGGACTGGATGCTGTAACATTGCTGTTCCAGGAGCCAGCAGCTGCTCAGGGCTGCTCGGGATTCCTTTCGGCTGCTCATGGCCGCTCTTTGTGGCTTCTTAATCTGTTTCCAGTGTCTGAAGTCTCTTAGTTGTTACTTCCTGGATTTGCCATCCTTGCATCTTCTGATTTGTTCCGATTGATTCTTGCTGTCCTTGGTTTACCGTATTACTTTTTGATTGATTTGATTGTTCAAGCGGCTTTGTATCAGGGCGGTGGAAGCCCAGTTGGTTGAGGCTTTGCCTTAAAGGGCCACACTCATCAAAATGACACTTTCTTTCATTTTTTTCCTAATAAAAGAATGGGCTACTGCAAGTGCACCCTGTCAACCTTAAAAAAATTGGTTTTAAGCACAGATCAAGGAAAATATATGAACTTGGGATTTGAGCAATATTTTGTGTCCCCACTGCATGTTCAGTCAGGTGATGAGTGACGTAGGGTAGGGTGGACCTCCCCCCCTCCAATTAATTAAACAAATTTGAGGTGTCCACCTGATATGCCTGTGACAAACTGTCAAAGAATTAAGAAATATTGCTTGATATGATATTACTAGCTGTGAATTTGCTACAATGCTACACTTGGGAAGAGGCTCATTTGTGCAAATGACAATAGGTGTTAAAAAAACAGAATAAAACAATTTACAACTTACAATCATTCAGCCATGCACTGAAATCTGATTGGTTGATTTTCTAAAGGTTGAGTGAGTAAGCAGTGACTGATTTGGACCACAATTTGCAAGACCAGACCGCAAAATGTACAATTAGGGCCTAAATTTATGATATAGTGATCAAGCAACACCCACATGCAGCTTTCAAGATACACTATACTTATCTATCTATGTATCTATGTATCTATGTATCTATGTATCTATGTATCTATGTATCTATGTATCTATCTATCTATCTATCTATCTATCTATCTATCTTATCCATCTATCTATTTATCTATCGATGTAATATATCTATCTAATCTATCTATCTAATCTATCTATCTAATCTATCTATCTCTATCTATCTATCTGATCTATCTAATCTAATCATTTATCTATCTATCTGTCTATCTATCTAATCTAGCCAGTCTCTCTGTCTGTCTGCCTGTTTATACGTATGACTGTGTGTCCACCTTGAAATTCTGTCTATCTAAAATACCAGTTGCTGCCATCACAAGATGCGTTCTGGACTTGGCAAATATGAGGCAAAATAACCAGTGCCAAAGTCAAAAGAACCAGCCAATCAGCACCCCAGAATTTATAATTATTCGTATGGATGAGAGTTGGGGCGGAGTTGGCAGTACAATAGACCTTATCACAAGTGTTTAAAATATTTTACACAGTTTCAGCTTGTCTCAGATTTACATTGTCAGCTTTTTAAGCTTCATCTCTTTCTTCATAAAATATTTCACAGCTAGGCCTCACCATTCTTTCATACCTCCAGAGGTCATAAAGGTCATCTATTTGTTTATTCATTACCCAGTCCTATGTGACTTGTTCAGTTTCTTCCAACAGGAGTCGCTTTTGCTTGTGCCAAAATTTTGGCCAAAATCATTAACTAAAAGAATTTTTTTATGGGTTTATTTTGGGAGAAATTCAAAAGGATCACTGTCATGTTTCTGTAAATGGTACATTTGAAGCTCTCAACTAATAAAAAAATTGCACTATTGTGTGCCTTTAATAGCTCTTAATTTGGTATAAGCAAAATGTTCCCAGATCAGATCACCAATGCATGTTCACTGTTTGGAACAGGCAGTTGTATCACAGACTGATCAGTTGTTACTTCAGTCTGCCTCTGGTAGGTGGCCACATTAACCGACTTTGTGACTGAAGCAAGACAGTTTTACATTTTATATATATTAGTTCCAAAATTATTATGCATATGGGCTTCTTACGATATTTAAAAGCAAATGTAAGTAATTTTACCCTACAGACCTTCACACATCTTGTTATATGTGCCATGGAACCATTACCGGTACCCTGTAAATTTTGTCAAATTCCTTTGATGCAGTGAGGAGTTGGGCCATAAAGTAGTTACATATACCAGGTTTTGAGGTGTCTAAAATGATCATGCAATTTCATTAAAGAGTTCCCAGAAATTATCAGAATGATGTTGCTAAAATATTTACCTCATAATGTTCAATGAAACAGAGAACCATCATTTTGAAAATTGATGTTTTCATCACTAATAAATCTACATTATTCCCCTGCATTGGAATAACATTGAAATCACTAAAAAGCCTCTCCTATTCAAAGAAAAAATGGCTCAATTATCAAACTCATTCTCTGCTTTCCCAAGCTTTAGGACTCTCCCCTGAACATGCAACAACAAAAAAAGCAATTTGGACCAAAATACTGAACAGTATCTTTAAATGAAAATGATGTATACTGAGCTTGTTCTGATGACAATGCTTAGTTTATGAGAAAAATAATTTGAAGAGAAATAGGAATTGGTTCTTCTCTGCACAGGACAACACCAGTGTCCTAGTGATATATATTGTTAGTAGAAAAGTTGTGATATGAATTTACGAAGCACAAGAGAGGCTTTATTTCAACAAAAAGGTAATTTCGGTGGTTTTCCCATGCAAAGTTTGAACATATTGACTTCTGGACGATGAAAACATCAATTTTCAAATAAGGGTTCTATTTTTCATTAAAAGTTATGGGGTAACTATGAAATTGCATAATAATTTGAGATGCTGCTTTAATTGCGGCATAACTCTTCCTGCCACCAATGGAATTGAATAAAATTTATAGGGCACATAAACGATTTAGGTATGAAAGATCTCAAAACAGTCTAATTTGTTTACGACATCATAAAAAAGGCCCGTTTGCATAACAATTTGAGACCTACTGTATTATATTATGCTCATCTCTGCTTTATTTGCTGCTGCTTTCAGTTCATTCTACACACTCTAAAAAATTTCAGACAAAATTGGTTTTTTAGATTCAAAATGGTTTTTGAAAAACCAAATTTCAATGCAAAAAACCAACATGGATTTTTTTAAAAATCCATGTTGGTTTTGCATTGAAATTTGGTTTTTCAAAAAACCATTTTGAATCTAAAAAACCAATTTTGTCCCGGCATTTTTTAGAGTGCACTATAGATCATGGAGGTGATCCTGATTGCGCAATTTGCTACCAGTTCTTCCTGGTTACCCTAGAGACTTGCTTCTTGCTATGGACAGTTTAGAGACTGGTTCAAAGTGCCACCCTCTTCACATCTCAGCTTCTGTAGCTCAGCAACAGAGGTGTTAGACCAGCTGTGGAAACAATCTACTGAACCTAGTCACTCAATGCCTACAACAACACTCGGTGCCCGGCTAGCGCGGCTGGCACTCCGCGACACAGCTGGGAATACCGTTGGGATGCGGCGAGATGGCAGTGACGGTGGACGGTTTGCCCGGTTACCAAATTAACCCTCGTTAGAGTTGGGATGGCAGTGGATAGCAGTGGATGCTCCGGGCTGATAAGGAAGTCATTCCATGACACCCTCAAAGGAAGCTGCCAAATTGCTCCGTATTGATTCCTGCTAATGCGCTTCAGATGTCTCTCTAAGATGCTTCTCTGCTGCATGCAGTAACGACATAAAAAGCACCGACTAATGGTTGCATCTCTATTGATAGGGTTGTATGCAATTGTATGCTAACATATGTGTGAGGATTGAGGCATGTATGTGTATATATGTCCAAGATTGCTGGACTACTCAGTTCAGCTCACTGGTCGACTGAGTGCAGTGCATGTGCACTTACAGAATGCAGAGGGCACCTTGAAGGCAGGACGAGACAAGAAAAGGGCAGGACGAGACAAGAAAAGGGCAGGACGAGACAAGAAAAGGGCAGGACGAGACAAGAAAAGGGCAGGACGAGACAAGAAAAGGGCAGAACGAGACAAGAAAAGGGCAGGACGAGACAAGAAAAGGGCAGGACAAGGACAAGATGAGCTGACACGATGCCGTTGAGGCAGTGAAGTGCTTGGGGACTGGAAAGTCTCTTAAAATTAAGACCTAAACAGCCTACACCACAACAATGTCATGCTCCTATCTTCTCTTAAACATGACAAGTTGCTCCTAAATGAAATTACAAAATACTGAGGCAGAAAGTCATAATTTCATTATATAAACGAGAACATATAGCGACTATAGTGCAATTTGGGAAGGCTGCCGCTTCACATATATCACAGAGCCCAGCCAAGTGTTCTATAGATCTATTCCACTCCAGCTCCCCCCAAACTTCTCTTCTTGTTGGGAATATTCATATCATCCGGGCCCGTGAAGGCGACACGAGATGTGGATTAAGTGAGGGCTCGCCTTCCTGCCGCCTTCCTTCTCTGCCCTCCTACGCTGCCCTCCCATTCTTCACCGGCTGTCAGTTTAAATCGACCCTGAATGGCCGCCGTGTCAGACACAAGAAACGCATTATTGGGAGCCGCTTCCTCATGCATGTCACCTCCACCTCATTTGCATATCATTTGCATATCTCCTACCTTGACCCTTTACTTGCTAATCCCATTTCCTCCTCCTCCCCCAATCCCATCTGCTTATTGGTTTCATGAGGGAGTGGAGACTCCATGTATCTAATTGATTGGCTCAAGATGGCCACCTAACTTTGTTGATTTGTTTGTTGGATCAATTCACGTCACATTTAATTATATTTGGAGAGAAGGAGGATGGCTTGATGAGCTTGCCTTTGTCTGCAGAGATAAACGTGACGTTGATGAGCCTCTAATGTGGTCTTTGAGGGCCACAGGGACAATCCAGGGCTGGCAGAAAGGACCACCAGGGGGTGCTGGCTCTGTGGAGTTGGCTGCCATTGCTTGGGGTTGGCGAGGGCACCAGTGGTTGATGAGTTTGTGAAAGTCTATCTGCTCTTCGATCCACCTACTTTGCCCCAGACTTTGCATATGCAGTGTACTTTAGCCCCCCTCCCCCTTAGGACCTGTTCTCTATTAAGCACTTCATTGCCATCATGTTAGCTCATCTTGCCCTCGTCCTGCTCTCACACTGACCTCGTCCTGACATCATCCTGACCTCATCCTGCCTCCATGGTGCCCTCTCAGTAAGTGCAACCGACCACTCAGTCAACCAAAGAGCGGCAGTGGACCAAGCAGTACAGCAATCTCTGGCATGCAGCAGAGCAGCACTGCAGCTGAACAGCAGAGCAACCTAACAACCGAACAACCGAGAAGCCGAGGCCACTCAATGGCCCCGCACGGCATTCAGCGTTTCTGATAACATGGGAGACGAAGCCACGGCGAGGAAGCCGAGCAGTACAAAGAATGCCATTGATCGGTCGGAGCTGAATATTCCGCAATGAAAAGTGTTGCTGCGGGGCACGGAGGGCATGAATGGCACATCGATGTGCAATGTTGACACCAATGGGTTGTATCAATGGCATGTTTGGATGCCTTGTATGGATGCTGTGCATGAATGCCGCACCAATGCCAATATCTGTGGGCAAGAATGCCACGAAATGCCATCAATACCTCACTACACGATCCGCTGTCATTCCCGGCAAGGCCGTTCTGAAGGATACGATGTCTCTGATCTGCAATGATCCTGTAATTATTAATCCCACAAGCCATTATTTCATCAATTAATTGCAGAGGATTGTGCATGCGATACTTGGCATTGGTTACATTCTCATCCAAAGAAATCGAGCCAAATGGGCATCGATATTTAGAAGCACTCGTCAAGTATGTCAGCGGGAAAAGTGCACGTTTCAAGTTTCCCTGATTGCTTTTTGGTGCAATAAAAGACCTATCAAATGTCACTTTGAAAAGAGCTGGAGAGAATGCCTTTGAGAAGTCTTTAAGTTCTTTCATTGATTGCAGGCAAAGGGTCATGAAAGGAAGTCTATGTGGTCCTGGTGTGTGGGCTGCATGTGTTTGCAACTGACTCAAAGCACAGAGAGCTGCTGGGTTGTTCCTTGAATGGGGAATAACACGGCATATAAATTGGAAAGAGGCCGGTCTAACTGGATGACCCCGACCAATCTGTATGGTTAGCGGAACTCCTTGGCAATCCTGCAGGCAGCAATCTCCATCAAATTGAAGCAGAGAGCATCTGGCCTCCTTTCAAGCACTTCTCCCACACTCTTGCCTTGCAACTAAAGTCTTTATGAAGTTGCTGCAATCTGATTGCTGGCTACTTCTCTTCTGGGTGCTGTGTGTGAATATAGACTGTTGGGCACATGTACACAGACTGCTTGAATACGACAAGATAGACTGAGATTAAAGATATTGCAGAATGCAGATATAGCAGGGAGCTTTACTGCTCCGCATATTACAGCCTTCCACTTTGATAAAGAAAAAGAGTGGACTGTTGCACTGTGAAAATGGCACTTGGTGTGTCATCATGCTGATGATTTTTCATGATCATACCCAATACTTTCAATGTTAATTTGATTTAAGGAGACTAATCCTGCTTGTAGGTGACAGCCAAACGAATTGATTATCTATCTGATTTTCACTCTGAAATCAGTTTTGACAAGTCAAATGGCCTTCTTTTGATCATGACTAATCAAACAACCTCTATGTTTCCCATGTCAAAGTAGAGAAGATGACACTTCATCAGCTGTCATTAATCAAGAAATGCATTTTTCACAGTGAACTGATCCTCATTGTGTCTCTATCAAAGTGGAAGGCTGTAAAAACTTTCAGAATATAGTCAGGGCAACCATTAGAGAACATTACATTGTGGCAGATGAGTTATTTATAGCAGAAGTCAAAAGTATCATAAACACCCATGCTTTTGACTTCTATTGTAAGACTAAAACAGTATAGTTTGCTTGTATCTCCTCAGGAAGAAATACATCGCAGGACTGATGGATAGATATAATGGAAATGTAACAGACCAAATTAAAATGAAATTGTAATTGTGAATATATATAGCTTCAGAATGCTGTTAGTTTCTGTATAAATTTATGTGTGGTGGCTGTAGCCTACTGTTCTACTGGGAGACAATCAATGGCATAAAGGTCCTGGCTCCTCCCCCTCTTTCCCCTTGAGGAGACAAATGAGTATGGTTGGCTGGCCAGCTATTCATTGGCATGGGGGTCAGCTGTGATCCAATCCCAGTAACAAGATCCACACGTGCTTGCCTAGTTAATCTCCCCCAGTTAATCTCCCTGGTAGTTCAACAGCCTCCAACACAGTTGTGTATCAAGGGAGCCCCTTCTGTTTACCTAACTAATGGCATCACAGGCTTACAGTGCTTCACATCGGTCTGCTCCTCTGCTTCCGTCACATTCTTTTAGTATGTGAGTCAAGAGCAAACCAGGATCAAACCATTAGGTATAAAAACATTGATTGTAATACAGTGATCTGGAGGACTGATCATAGAATTATAATACTGATTCTGTCATCCGGTGCGCCCCCTTGTCTGGGTTTACAACGCACTAAAATTTATAAGTTTGGTGCACTTCCGACATGGATGACTGTATGGATAGACGATTGTGCTTTCACATCCTGTATTTATACACTTGGTAGGCTAATTAGCACATGAGGAGGCTGTAGCAATGAGGTTAAGGATGATTGGTACGCCGTCGCCGTCAAACATTGGCCGGATTTGAATCCTGGACCAATTGATTCCCATGCAGTCCAACACACTACAAGGACACTGTAAATATACAGTACTACATATTCCAAAATGCGTTTTCATCAATTGGTAAAGCTTCATTTCACAGTATTATGGAAAACAGAGATTGCATGGTGACACAGCATAACTCATGCAGCAGGAATAAAGCAAAACATTATAGAGTTGCACAATAAGGTTTCACTGCGGTGACTATACACTCTATAAAGATTGACTGCTTGACATTTTTGTACACTGAAAAACCAGCTTCATCATTACACAGCAACAACCATACAGAAAAGGGTCATTCTTGTTGTAAAATGAAAATTTTTGTATTTATAACAGTATTTAATGTAATGTAATGTTTCGCAGTCAATGTTACACTGACACAACCATCCATACATACGATTAGGAATGAGCTCTAATTTCTGCCTCCATCATCCCCACCGTAAATACATGATTCAGCATCTGACATGTTATTAGCGACAACATGGACGCGAACGCAGAGATTGATCTAGATTGGGTTGGCTCACTCGGCTGTGTGCATTAGCAATCCCTCTGTTGTTTGCAACCCATCTATCTGTTTAGCTCTGTTTGTCCAAATTCAGCCGCATCAAATTTGCCTTCCCAGTAAATGAGTAAAGCGAAGACTTCAATGAGAAATGTCATCCATTGTGCGAGGCAGATGCAAAGCGCGGATCGATGGGAGATGTACCAGCCTGGCAGTCCAACGTTAGTGATTATTGTGCTGCGTTAAACCTGGAGGTAGGAGAAGAGTATAAAGGAGATATCCTTAGTTATGAGGATGAAATGTTATAGGAAAAAGAGAAAGGCCTGAAGGGATGCTGGTCTCAGTTCACCTGTCTCCTCCTCGGCACATTGATGCTGCACGGCATCGCTCTCGGGTAAGATTACGCAATCGATCTGGTCCAACTCCGAGGATTTCAGGCGAAAATAATGAGAAAAGAAAGTGTCAACATATTAGAAGCTGCTCAGTTCCTTCACAATATCAACTGCTGTAGACAGCTAATACGAAAATGCCCTCGATCGGGTACAACTCGGCAGTATTTTGAGTGTTAATAATAATGAGAAAAGAATGTGTCAACATGGAAGCCGCTTCAGTTCCTTCATAATATCAACTGCTATAGATAGCTAATATGAAAATGCCCTCGATCGGGTACAGCTTTTGTAAGAGGATTTTAGGCAATAATTATGATAAAAGAAAGTGTTAGCGTCATAGAAAATGACCTCGTAACTTCCTTTATAATCACAACAAGCTGTTGCGAACGGCTAATCTGCAAATGCCCTCGAGCTCTTTTGGTTAGGTCAATGGATCACAATGGGATTAAGATGAACTGACCTGACCTGAACTCACCTACACCTCTTGACCATCGTTTAGCGCAGTAACCTGCGTGATACTGACATGATAAGTAAATCGTTAAATTGATCGTGGAGCCCTCTACATGGAGTTGAATGCATGGAGTAGGTCCTACGTGTAATTGGTACCTGGAGGCTTTAGGTCAACTAGCCCCAAGGAGCTTCTCTATCCCTATATTATGTTACATAATTATGCATATCTACTGCAACATTAAGTGAGTTCTAATATAATATGGTTGGCTGGAGTACTGGCTCCTGATCGACAGAGAGCTATACAATATTTTATGATCTCGATGATATCTCACGGCAGTAGTTACTGATTTATGACAAGATATATATTTAGAACATTTGGGCCAAAAGAAACACAAATTAATTTCAGACATCAGAATTCCAGTCATTTTCTTTGCTTTTGCAGCCATATTATATTGCAAGAGGTGCACTGCAACTCATGCAATATCAGTTTTTATGGCACTGAGATTACTAATATTGCAGGAGGGCATAATCGTGAGTGCAATATTAGTCTTCTCAGTGCCATAAAAACTCCTGTGCAACAACTGTGTACTACAACTGGCAGCATGTATGGTTTCTTTATCCCTGTATATGTATGATATAACATTGTGTAAATCTATGTCTCTGTGGGTCTCCATTTGCCCTGTGGCTTTCTCTCAGCCAATGTTTGCATTGCATGTATAGCAGCTAAGCTCAACTGGAGGATCAGCATCTACAGGTGCAGGTGACAGTTGCCATAACGTCGGATCTAAAGGGCATACTGCCATGACGCAAGCGCTGCAGTCAATAAGGAAAGGAAAACTGGATGGCGGAATTGATCACTGTCACGCTGATAAAAGATGGCTCCCCTCAAGTCGTTATTGACTGAGCTATAAATATGGAACCAGGCTTTTCTGGCAAGATTGGCAAGATCAGCTCCCACACATAAATAAGCCTGTTGCAACGTCCGTGGTAATCCTAATTTGTGGCGTTTCCTTCTGCGGGAAGCCGGCTAATTCATCGCGTGTGCCTTGAAAGGTCCTACATGTTACGTATATATACACTGTAAAATGGAAGCTTCAAGGGCTTGTGGTATACTGGTTTAAACGCATGGACAAAAAACTAAAACAACGGATGAGTTTTGTTACACAGAATTAAATTGACATTTTGTATTCATCATCACATACACATGACGTGCCCCTGAATGTACAGTGAGTGGATCGCTTACTTACATGTCTTAAATCACACACGCACCGGCACACAACAGTCTGCAACAAAAGCCCTCGCTTTACTGCCCACGACCTCTGCGGCAGAGTCAGGAGGACTCCGAACCTAACCACAAGGACGAGGACAGCGAGGACATGGCATTTCTGCCCCGAGCATTTTCTCAAAGGACGACGCTGAAGAGCGCCGATAATAGGGAGAGCTTAATCGTCCACTCATGCGCAAAGGTAACGTCCTGCGCAATGTTCTAGCCACGTAACTCCTTTGTGTAATCACTCCTGGTTAAGATAACACCATAACTCCACTCCGACGATACTTCCCTTTGCAGATTTTAAGTACGGGCAAAAACCGTACACTGCATTTTGTTTTTGGACATAAAAGTCTTGCATACAAAATATCCACTTTGACTTTAAGTGCAGTATTAAGTCTACATTGCGTGACGTCATCAGAGTCTGTTGACTATGTCATCACTCACTGATGACATCATAACAAAAGCTGTGAAGTGTGTTGAAAGTCGTCAAGCAAAGAAGAAAGAAACCGGATGAATAATAAGATAGACAGTAAAGTTCATCCTCTGAAAAAGATAAATTCGTTATAATGATTCCATTTTGATTCCTCTGAGTCCATGCCCGGTTTGATTTCTCCCGCTGAGTTAGTTCCGGATGCACAAGAGCCGACCAAGCGGAAGCCGGCCTCATAGAGCATGTCCACCGCCTGTTCCAGGAAAGTGTGCTTCAGGAAGAACCGGGAGGTGTAGCGATCGTCCCCTCCTCTGTCTGGGTCTCTGCTTTCGTTTAACGTTTCCCCAAAGGCCTCACGACACAACGATACTCTGCCGGAGACTATTATACGAGCCAGTTTACGGAACTTGACATCAGCTAAGCCGTCTCTTCCGAAGGCAAAGGTGCCCCTGTAAGCCACAAGGATGCATCCGTTATTCAGCTTGCTCTGGACAGGAGCCTCATTGCAGTTGGTGATGCTCAAGTCCTTGACCTGGGAGGAGGCAATCACCGTGTTGAGGCAGGTGACCATGGCTGGCAGTCGGAAGTACTCTGCCTCGCCACGCAGCCTTTCCTTTTCGTGGAAGTTTTCTGGCAGCATCAATTTCTGGTTACGCAGGAAGTCCAGGATGAAGCGGAAGAGAACCCCGTCTCGGTCAATGAAGTAGCGACCCTTGGCATCCTTGACGACTGCCTGTTTGCCAGTGAACATCTCACCAAGGAGAGAGTCTGTATCCGCAGTCAAGGTCTCTAGGGCTGTCGTGTAGGTCACTCCTCCGACATTGAGCTCCACGATGTCTGCAAATTCTCCCGACATGCTGACTGTGATTCCTTCCAAGCTGCAGACTGCACTCCTCTCCAGGCAGGGACCAGGCAGACGGGCCAGCGGTGACACAGGCACTGAGGGTAGCTCCAAGGAGCCGAGACGGAGGAGGTGCAGGAGGCAGGAAGAGGAGAGCGGGAGGGAGAGAGGACAGGGGAGCTGCCTCGTTTACGTTCACCCTCGAGAAACGTCGTTCAAGTCTACGACGTTACGGCCTCTGCGATCACTTCATATCTGAGAGGAAAGATGAGCTCCTGCGATATGTCCGTTTGATAAGCAATCCCAGCTGCTTCTATTCCTGCCGTCTGTCCAATACTGCTCCCTATGACTAGCCTGGCCTGAGCAGCTGAGAACAGCTGAAGACCATTTAATATTACAATGAGGAAGAGGTTGGGATCGATAGAGCTCTCTCTCTCCCTCCCTGCTGTCTGCCTGGCTGCTGTGACTGGATGATGGCTGGCTTGCAGGCCCCTCTCTCTCCTCCTTAGCTGCAGGGTGATGCAGAGTGTGCAGGGCAGAGGGAGGGAGAGACCATCTAGCTAGCAGCCTCAGCAGCTCAGACCACCATAGAGCGGCACACAGGGCAGCTCACTGCTAGCTTCCTTTGCTCCTAGCTCACTTCATCACAGCATCATGACCGCCTTGTCACGCCATCCGCCTCCCTTGCATCACTGCACTAGCATCATCTATCCGGGCGTCATCACTCAGCATCAGCAGCACTGTCAGGGCAAGAGGAGCTAAGAGGGCATTCCTGCAGACCAAAGCCAACCAAGCAACCATGCACCCAAACCAAAGCCGGCTACTGCAGCAAAGCCTTGCAAATGCAGCGTCCTTCTCTCTGCATCCTCCTGCTGCCTAATCCCTGCTTCTGCAGCAGAATCCCTCATCATTGCCTTGGAATTCTGGCATTCCTGTCCGGATTAATTTGCACCGAGGAAT
The DNA here is from genome assembly GCA_026936325.1 of Platynereis dumerilii. NCBI lineage: Eukaryota > Metazoa > Annelida > Polychaeta > Phyllodocida > Nereididae > Platynereis > Platynereis dumerilii. Next base: position 743,380 of record JAPTHN010000089.1, on the reverse strand, counting down.
CCTTGCAGTTCAAACTGATTGGGAGCAATTAAAGCGTCTCTTGCAATGAGCATTGTCTCCTCTCATTCAGAACAACTCAGAGCAACTCAGAACTACTCAGAACTACTCAGAACTACTCAGCCTGTGAGCCTGCTTCAAGACAATGCTCAGTTGAAATGCTACACAGCATGGAAATCTCAGCCACAGACAGCCCTGGATAAGTACAGGCAAAACCGCACCACCCAGACATACACCATGCACCTTGCTCAATGCAATTAACTTCATTATATTGTTATGTGACGTATTTCCATTTTCATTGAAGAGCCAATTTATAAACCTGTGGCAGAAGTCAGCCTGCATGCCAAGCCCCTTATTTTAATGGCCTCAGGTAATTGGTATCATACTCAGTAATAGCTGAGAGAAGCAAGTAAATTGGCTACTTATGCTTAGAGGTCGTGTCTTCGGGGTGCTCAAGTGTCCTCTGAATGTATTTAATGTCAGCTCATATATCACGTACGACGTAATGGCGTTTTCTTGCATGCTAAATCCATACTTGCATGCCAGCGGAATGATGCTTTGCATATGATTATGTCTGATTTATGTAAGGCTAAACCGCTGAACCGCTAAAATAATTGGTTTGAACGCTTTTCATGTCGATATTATATCAGCGTGCATATTTAGACTCACCCCAAACCGAAAGTGACACATAGGACCCACACAGGACAGTTGCAAGCAATAACCTTGCAATGACCTGGAAAGGGGTTAGCAAAAGGTCAGAGGTCACCCATTTATTGCATAATACATGGTGTTGGCAGGAGGGCAGTCATGCTCATAAATCGTGGAAATGGTGGAAATCGAGGCTCTAGCTATCTCAACGGTTGCTGCTTCACAAAGGCCACCGGTCCCGAAGGTCCAAAAGGTCCAGCTGGTTCACCAGGTCCTCCCGGGAATGTTACATGTGGTGGACCCCTCTGCTGGACCTTCTGACCTAGCAGGACCTGCTGGACCTCTAGTGGTCATGCCCTCCTGAGCCCCCTGGCTCTGTCCTGTCGCCATTATACGACCCTGGGTGTTTTATGGCTTGCTCTCCTCCAGGTTATTCCAAGGCCAGTGCCATGCAGAACGCTCCTTGCAACACGCCTCCTGGCAAATAAGCTGCAATTTCTGTCTACAATACACTACTGATCATAAATATGGATACATTTTTTAAATATATGACAGTGTATGATTAAATTAAGGACAGGCAAGGTTCATTATAAACTATGAAGGCCAAGGCATCCTACCAAGTTAGTTTATAATGAACCTTGCCTGTCCTTAATATTTTTGGTCATTTTGAATTTGAGTTGTGCATAATTCCCTGCATTTAAAAAAGGCCCCATGATTCCCATTATGTTGCTGTAGCTGGAATAAAGGCTACAGGTATAGGTATCTGTTTTCAACAATGATATATCCCTCAAAGTGGCAATCATTGAATGCAGTTTCAATGGTTTTCAAAATCCTGCACACCAGCAGAATTGACCGAATACAGCAGTTTTCGAGCAGGCTTGGTCAGTTTACTGAAAATATCACTGAGACTGGAAGTGTGCTAATGCCCACCCTGACATCTGGGTAGAACCATAAACGGCTCAGTTGACCTTAAAAGTTTACCATTTGCTACTTAGAAACAAAGGAATCTCTCCAAGGTCAACCAGTTGCAGTATCTTGACTGATATTTTAATGTGATCTTAATAGTTGGTCAATTGCTTGATGGCTTTAGTCTTGGCTATCTAAGTTATGATCTGCAGGGTCTTTTCAGTTAATGCCACAAGTTGGTAAAATTTGGAACTTCCGGTGAAATTGACCAAAAAAACAATAATCACTGATATGCTTCCCATGTGTTGTTAGATTCTAAATCCAAAAATTTGAGGTTGTATATGCGTTTTTGTGACGTCTATGCCACATTATGCTAGTAAATTTAAACATGAATGTGAAGAAAATACTAACTTTAAATGCAGTTTATTCAAAACGAAACTTTGTTTCTTCAAATACCTCTGCAGCAAAGACTTTTTCAGATATCACTATGAAACTTGCACACATTTTGTTGAATAATATTCTTAAAGTAATCAAAAAACAGATTATTCATTATTTGCCTTCTCATACCTTCTATGGTGTAATTAGCGGGTAATGCCGAAAGCAAGCTTTGAACTTTTTGTCAACCATAAACACAGGGCCATTATACCATGATAGGTTTGACTAAAAATCATATTGTATATACCAATGGAAAGCCAAGCTCATGTATAACATCACAATATCAAACAAGTGAAAATTCCAGCAAAGAGTCTTTATCGCAAAGCATTTGAACAAGACATGTCTGAACACACATTTTTACAAAGTGTAAGAGTCCCACATTTGTTGTCAGTGACAAAGACAGGCCAGTAATACCATGATAGGTTACATTTACAACCGCGTTCTATAGACCAATAGAAACCTGGGCTCATGAGCAACAAAATCATATCAGAAAAGGTAACTTTCCTTCCACTCGCCTTCATCAAGACGCGTGTAAATAAGAAAGGTCCTCATAAATATTTCAAAATGTGAGAGCGTCGCATTTTTTGTCAGTCTCAAAGATAGGGCTCTAATGCCATTATGGGTTGGACTTTCTACCCTATTCTATACACTAATACAAAGCCAGGCTAATGAGCATGACAATAATACCAAGAATGCAAGAATTCTAGCAACAAGCCTTCATTAGGGAGTACCCGAACAAGAGAAGTCCCACAGAATGTTTGCAGAATATAAGAGCGTCGCGCTGTTGTCAGTCTTACTCAAGCCATCACAGCTCTGGCACAACAGCCTTAGCCACTTTAAGTGATATATTCCTGACAGACAAGGTCATGAGCAATGCATTGGTATATCAAATTTTCCAAAAATGTTTCGATCAGTGCTTTATCTGTGGCATCAAAAATCACATTGCACTTTTAAGCTTCACCTGGGACACACCAACTGAGGATTACAAAAGGTGTATTAAAAAAGTATAGAAACATCCAATTGCCATTTTTATGGATTCACAAGATGCCCACCTAATCAGGGAACAGTAATGCATTGCAATTTTGATCCTAAATTCATCCCTTTTCCTGTATTTGAAAGTTGTATGCAAAAATTTTACATGCAGTGTCCAGGCGGGACACCAAAAAATTCCCTAACTGCAATCATTGATCACTCATTATCTCAAGACCAGTGACATATTGATGCAATTGCTGCTATGTGCATCAAAGAAGATATTTTTGCCTATCATTCGATCCATAATACCGGCATCAATTCCTTTATGGGGCTGAGATATGACCTAAAATGTAAGTGCATGTTGGCCCAAAACTGAAATTTTACCAACTCACGGCACTGGACCTTAACTGACCAAGCCTGCTCGAAAACTGCTGTATGTCAATCAATATAATAATATTATGTGCAATATCAGTGGAAATTTCAAATAATTTTATATTTATCATCAAGAGTGTATAATATGTTCTTTAAAAGTGTAACATGTATCAGTAGTGCAGAATGAACAGGTTGCACATCACAGAGAGGTTTCCCATGTGGAGGTTGTTCCTTCTGTAGTGTACACATGGGGCTATGTGGACCAGGTATTGCCATGCATGTGTTGTTCACCTCTATATTCAGCTGTTTTTCCAGGCCAATATAAGTGTTCTCTGCAGCTACATGTACATTTACTTGCTCAGACCAGCTCAGGTGAGCTCACAGTTTAAACACAGGTTTATTGATTGCCCAGTCGGAGAGGGACATTTTCACACACGCACTGCAGCTACTTGTATCTGGTTGGTTTGAGTTGAACTGAGCTGATTGTCATGTCAATTTCCACTGGGCTGGCTTGTTGGGGCTGCTTTGTAGTCATGCAATGCCACACAGCAAGAGCAAACACTGCTATTTTGAAGTGCTATAGCTGTGTTTGTGTTGTGGGCTTCCTAAACCAACAGAAGGCACAGCACCACTTATCACAACCCTTCCCAGAGTTATAAATTGGGTTTGTGTTTCTGCAAAAACAAGCTGGGTTATTTTAACAGCCTTAGATTATTCCTGCAAGTGTTTCCAACTCAAGAGGTCTGCTTTCTCACTCAGATTCTCAGTCTCTCGAAATTGAAACAAACAGCTTAAGGAGACGCCTTCTAATGCAAACACCATTTTGCTTATCCAGGGAGCTTCCCCGCAACACAAGTTTGGTTTGCAAAGTTTGGCATCTTAATTAAATCTGTGTAGATCCAGGGTATACACCACACCGATGCTCGATACAGTTGATAAGCAGACAACAGACAGCAACTGTCACAGATGAGAAAGACTGTCACAATGGCTGTCACGGTGGCTGTCTGTCCATTCTATTCTTGTCACAACTGTTGTCTGCCTTGACAGACAATCAGACAAAACCATCAGACAAAACAAGCAAGGATGTTTGCACTCTGTCAATACTTCTTGGTGACACCGTCTTGTCTGGATTTCAAGAAGTGGTGTCAATATCTACAGAGCCAATCAGGCGAAGGAAATTGCTTTTCGTCCAAGGAAATGAAATGTTCACAAACTTCAGCTCTTGTCTGTTCTCTCTCTGTCCTCCCATAGTTGTCATGGTCCTCCGTTTGATTGTTTCCATGGCAACCAATTTGATCATAGTTGTCATTGGCTGGACGTATTGTATTTTATTGTACTGTCTCTACTAATCAGACTAATCGGAAGCCCAGTTAGCTTATATTGTACATGTAGATGTATTAACTACAAGCACATGGGAAATCGTCCTCCTGATTGTATATATGTATATATACATTGTAGCAGAAAGATCAGATAGTCTAAGAAGAGAAAGACAGATTGAAAATAGTCACTTTTAGGCAGACATGTAGATAGCTGGACAGACAGATATATTAATAAATTGAAAGAGAGAAAGAAAGACATACAGCTAGACACTAATAGACAGCCCAGCAGATAGACAGATTTAAAGCCAGACAAACCAAAGTAAAGCAGATAGATAGAGCAAATAGATAGATATGACATGAGAGCATTGTTCCCTGCAGAAACAAAGAATCACAAGAAGTTTCTACCTGAGTTAGCAATTGATGAAAGCTATTATGTAGGTGGCCAATTGCAAAGCCCTGCAGTATTCTCTTATTTGCTTTAATTCTTCTCCGCTTCTCGTGCAAAGTCTCTGGTGGCAGGGGAATTTAAAGACATCCTTTTCGCATTTAGTGCAAAGACAGAATGGCACGCAAGAGACTGAAAAAATCAATGGGCCTCAAGCGGTGCAGGGACCAGCTGATGCCGAGAGTATGGATAAGAAAAGAAATTGGAGAGAAGAAGGAAGGGGAACAGAAATGGATGGAAGACACAAAAATGGATTGCACATCTGTAGAAACAAGAAAGGCAGAGCAAGTAACAGTTGAAACAGATAATGCAGAGACAACCAAGGTTGGCATAAATGAGGGACAAGATGGCAGGAGGCCAAGGGATCCATCGATTACAAATGAAACAATTAAATCAGCGCTGACCTGCTTGCAGTGCTTGGCCACACACAAGGATAGCCGCAGGTGCTCTCACATATAGGAAGGTATACTCAGGCACATTCAGTTGATTAACAGAAATGGCATTTCCAGAGTCTGTTGCTCATATCACCTACAAGATGTCTGCTGTGTTACATCTTCTTTTTATCTAAAAATATCTGTTTCTTGATAACTACTGGCATTCCAACAGTTTCGCTGCTGAAAGGGCTTATCATGGTCACAAACATGGCTTGAAAGTGAAGCAGCCAAATCCGGTATACATGGATTTGATTTTAAAGTGTGGGAATACGACACCCAGCACAGAGAGAATACTGTGGGAAAAGCCATGTACCACAAGCTATTGAAGACAAACTGTCATGAGCCATGGGAATTGTGTAGGAGGGGTTGAGCTGTTTGGCTGACTAACTTTGTGACGTGTGAAGAGTGCTGATCTGGAAACAATATAGAGTATGTATCTGTTGATCAACAAGGATCATTCAGAAGGAGGAGGTGTCCAGTTCAGGGAGCTGATCTGTCTTGGATAGAGCGGAACAAATGAAGTAATCCTCATCAATCATAATTGTTATCAGAGCAACATGGTCCCCCAGACTACATTCTGCTGATTCCACTGTAATTTCAACAAAGTGCTATGCTCTTTCCAGGCAAATTGCATCCTGTATACTAAGATGGCTCATGGCCAAAGTCATTAGTGGAGTATTATTTCATATTATTTCCTTCAATATAGAGAATAGGTCTGGTAGATAGATTAGACCCAGGAGAATGGTTATTGTCTCTATTGTCTGGTAGAGGCAGCATCCAATCAGTAAAGTACTCACAGTAGGTTCCCTATTTCTACAAGGACCCTTGAGTACTTCAATCCGTTAAACCTTTGCTCCTTGATAAACTGGCTGTTAGTGGTTTTTAGTTCTAGTTATGTGTCCTCCCCTGTGTTATAATAAAAGCTGTACAGCATCAGCTCGCTGCTTCAACATCATTGCACAGGGTGTCGTGCCTTACAAACAGCCTATGCCACCATACTCCTGACCTTACCCCCAAAGAACTCCATCACTGGTGTCACTATCTCTCACTTCCAACACCTTCCCATTATCTTAACACCATTATGTAGCCATTCCATGGAATCTTACCTGCCCAACACTTTACTCAAAAGAGTCCTTTATCTAAGGCACTCTAACAGATGCCTCTTTGTCATAATTTGATTGTTAAATACTCCAGGGTCTTTTTTCATCTACTTACCTCACTTTACCTTAATGTTGCAAACAGTCGTCTGAGGCTCTGGTCTGGCTTTATACTACTTACAGCATCCTTGGCTGGCTCATTGTCCGAGATATCCCTGACAGAGACCAATAGTTGTTGGATCTCAGCCTGGCTGTTGTTGAAGGAATTTCCTGATCGGGTTGAGGAAAGGATGAGAGGAGAAATGAGGTAATCATGGATCAAATAGGGGACATGACTATGCTGATGACCCATCTTGTATCTGCAGTTGCTTGAGCCAACTAGTACTCATCCTTGTCAAATGTGTGTCCTGTTGTAAGCCAGTCACACAGTTGCAGTCAGGAGCAGAACTAATACAGAGACATGTAAAGAGCTTTATTTCAGGTGAATCATGGTAGGCACATTTGTTCAAAAAGGACCCACAGTCGATGATCAACTAAGCATGTCCTAATTAGCCAAATGGCCTGGTCAACCTCCTGCTTTAGAGCTGACCTCGACAGTCGACTCTATAGATGGCTAGCCCAGAGGCACCTACCCAGAAAATGGCCAGCATCCTGTGGTAATGTGCCTGCCAATCGGATAAGCCTGATATCAGTTTGCTTATTCCGTCCACGCTGAGTCTGCTATGGATTTGGTAAGCATCACTTGCCAAGAAATGACCCAGAAGGATTTGCAGGGCAGGATTGGCCCAGCAGTAGACCAGGGGCAATAGACACATAGAGGGACAGGAAAGGACCATACAGAAGCACTAGTGGACCAACAGGTGGTCATGTCCTTGTCCTATCGCCCTGTGGACCACCATGCAATTAGTAAAGTAAGCCACAGTTGAACCAGCAACAATGATGCCTTTCATTGACACCAGGCCATGGCTGCTATAGACTGTTGATGCATGGGTAACAACCTGGTAATGCACCAAATTTTTAAAGTTCTGGTTTATTAATGTTCATTTGTTGCTTCTCAAATCTTCAGTATCCTGCATCGCTCTTCCTCACCAAATGCCAGACACACATTACATGTAAGTGTTCCTTGAATTAGCACCAGGGGCCCCAATCAGGCTTCTTTGGTTTTCCTTTTCAACTCAACATGGACTCAAACACAAAACATCTGCCATATCCAAGGACCAGGGTGGAAAGCTTCCATTTGCATGATTCTACTAATGTTCCTAATATTGAGTTTAAAAGTATGTTTGTGTATTGTTGATACTGTATGTGTGCTATTTTAAACCAGTGTGTGCTAACCTGGGTGCTATGTCTCTTGGTTAACTTAAAGACACTTGTACATATGCCTGTGCCGACTCTTTTATTTATTTTTATTTTTTAGTTATAGAACTTTAGTTTTATTGTTAGTCTAGCTTGAGTAGTCTTTTATAACTCATATTAATTCCTTGTAGTTGTTTTGAAAATTGTCGTACAGAAGCATCTGCTTATTCCCTTGTATATCACTGTATATCTTGTGAATGATTGAAAACGACATTAAATAAAATCTACATACATACATTGCCAAAAAACCTTTTTTGATGGTCATTTATTTTACACAGTCACAAGCGGAGCAAAGGGCTTTATTGGAAGTCTACACTTAATAATAAGTTAATATATATTAAAATGCAAACAGACTGATTTACCAATTGTCAAATATGCACGGACTGACAGCTTTGCTGTCTCTTCAATGCTTAAGGCCTATTTTAAACATAATTTGCACTGGATTTGAAATGTGCCTTGGTCTTCTTGACCATAAATAGCCACAAAGTAAACAAATTGCCTTATTCCTAAAGAAGAATTCAAAAAGGTTCTGCAAAAGACATTGTATAGTTTATGTCTTCATGAATATTCCACTGCAACAGCCTTCATAGCTCATCTTGATGCTCTCTGATATTTTGCCTCCTATCACCTTGACAAGTGTTGCAAACTCATGCATTTCATATTTTCATTTCTACCTCACACTTCAGCTGCCAAATATAAACACACAAAGGGCAATAAAGAAATATGAGAGCTCCCAACTGATAGCAGATGTAGAGATAACCTGCCCCTGCTGTCTTTTTGTCTGTTAAAATAAATCTGTCCTGATGATATGTTACAGGTGTTTTCATTACCACGCGATTCTTGTCATTCACACTTGATTGTGAGGAATCAATGCTAAACCAGCACTCACTACGTTTGAGATGTCAAATGTGTAACGTTATATTGTTTCTAAACCAATCAGATTAACTAAAAATGGCATGTATTTGGTGGGTCTGGAACCTACGAAACGCGTACTAATGAAATCACCTGTAATGATAAGGAAGGAAGAAAGGAAAATTTTATTTATGGATGATAAGATCTGCTAATCAACTGCCATGGTTGTAGTATGCCAAGATCATTATAGATCTTCGCGGATTAGCGGCCCACATCATTTTCAAAATTAACGTTCAACTTGGCCATGTGATGTCACCGGCATAAAAGTGTTTTAATGATTGTTACATCAGTTACTGTTTATCGGTTAAGTTAACATGTGATATACCTATCAGCATAGGTGTCAATAAACAAACTATTTAACTTTGTTTGCAAGATGCACACCTGATAAGAGGATTAGAAGACAAACAGATAACTGTGAATGACGTGGCAAAGCCAGTTTGGAAGTTGAAAATAAAAAAAATGAAGATTTCCACTGGACCGCCAATCTGCAATGAGCTCTAAAGTCAATTCAATGTCTGGCTACCACTACCACAAATCACCTCCATAAAGTGGCTGGCACGTTTGCTGTTAATGCAACTAAAAGGCACTCAGGGAAGAATACCTGCTCTTACTCTTTATGGGACAACAAGAGAAAGGTTTCGTCCAACCATCTACATCCCAACCATATACATCACCTAAAACTATCCATACATAATCGATGTTTCAACCAGTTCAAACTAATAATCTAGTCAGTCCCTTTTCCTTAGGCAGGTTATGATTTTTTAATCAAATTGAGCAAACAATGCCTGCAGCTGGTAAACGTGATTGACATGCCTGCAGCTGGTAAGAAAAATTGACATACTAACACAGGGCCGGATTAACCCTTTCTGGTGCCCTAAGCTGCCGGCCGAGTTGGTGCCCCCCCCCAACCCCGCCCAGGCTACATTTCAAATTTCCAGATGAGATGCTCAACTTGAGCTGCCGGGGCCTCAGGATCAGGGTGGTTTTTTCCCATTGGCAACTGTACGGTAGTCTGTAGCCATACTTTACCACATAGAGATTTTATTTTTAATTTACAAATTTTACATTCTCGAGGTTGGGGGCACCTTGAGGGGTGGGCAATTTTTTATATCAGTCATTTTAATGAATTTGTTTTGGAGAGCTCAGGGGTGGGGGCACCCGGAGGGTTGGGGCCCCCCTGATGTGTGCCCCCCCCCCCTGATGAGTGGGGCCCCTGAGGTTAGGGGCCTGGGAGCAATTTTTTTCATGTTTTATTTCTGTCATTTTAAATAATGAAATTTTTTTGGAGGGCTCTCGAATAAGGCCCCCTGAGGGATGGGTCCCCCTGACAGATGGGCACCCTGAGGAGTGGGGGCACCCTGAGGATGGGGGGCACCCTGAGGAGTGGGGCAGCCTGAGGAGTGGGATCACCCTGAGGAGTGGGCGCACCCTGACGAGGGGGCACCCTGAGGGGTGGGGGCTTTTTTAAAAATATTTTAATTCAGTCACCCTGAGGAGTGGGGGCACCCTGAGGAGTGGGGGCACCCTGAGGAGGGGGGCATCCTGAGGAGTGGGGGCACCCTGAGGAGGGGGCACACTGAGGGGTGGGGGCTTTTTAAAAAAATGTTTTATTTCAGTCATTATAATGTTGTTTTATTTTTGAGGGCTCATGGTGCCCCCTGCTAGCATGGTGCCCTAAGCTGCAGCTTTTTCAGCCTATTTAGTAATCCGGCTCTGTACTAACACCAAAGTTTTACTGAAATCTGTTAGGAATATATTTTTTAAGTGAACTTGCATTGCAGTGTTAGTCAAGCAGCTGGGAGCATTTATTGAAGTAGGTGTCAGGGAAAATAAAGATCAAGTGGAATCGTAGTGTTAGTCATGCAACAATATAGTGATCAATAGATGCTTGTGTTATATTCACAGCTCCTGCAATGCTTGAATTTACAAGCAAGTAAGAACTTCTTTTGATTCCTCCTTTGTATGAATTCTTCACTGCTCCTATGTTTTCATATGTCAATGCCATGTTCTGCATTCTTTTGATTATTCTTCAAATACAACGGATTATAATATTTGTACTGATTTTCTTGTTTTGTTTTTCAATTTGAAATACTTCTCTGCAGTTTTGTCTGTTGCATCTGTCAGATAAGCCCAGGAATTATAGGAAAGTATTAAAATTGGCTTAGCAAGCAACCTGCCGAAGTTTGACAACCATTGTGTTATGACAACTGTAACTTCTCACATTGTATTAATGACCGATAAATGTTCAAAATTTACCTGAAAGGAAATAATGTTACAACTGTTCAAAATATGACCGACATTTACTTCATGATTGCTTTGTCTCCCTGGTAGACACTTATCAACAAGGAAACAAGCAATTTGGATAAACAATAAGACAGAACAATCAGGAATGTCTTTGATCTACCAACAGATAGTTGTTGGTGACAATCCTTGTCAAGATTTCATAAAGAAGTTTAATTTCTTCAAAGCCAAGCAAGCAAAGAAAATTGTCATGTGACGGAGTGAATAAGAGCCTCACAAGCTACTGCTCTCTACATCCTCTTATAGATCTCTCTGAACAAGTGAGCACTTTAGCTATGTGAGTGAGTGAGTGAGTGAGTGAGTGAGTGAGTTTTTGTTTTACGTCTCATCAGCACCTGATTGGGCTATTTAGAGACATACTTGGTTTGTCGTCATGTTGAGTTAGTCATCTCATCTTGGTTGATGGCATCTAGATCTTTGAGGTGTCACTTTGACAGGTATATCTGCAATAATTTTCAATTCAAGAAGTTTCCTTGCCTGAGTGGCATTTATGGCTTGTACCAATAAATTACCATCAGGCTGTCGATCGACTGGGTGTGGTTTTCCAAATTTCTTCAGCATTGTTGTGTAACTAACAAATGGTGATACATCCTTCAGTCTTCCATCGTTGGACTTGATGTGAAATATGAGACCAGTGGGGAGTTCTTTTTTGCTGTTGGAGAGTGTCATTTTACTCTTGTCTTTGTAAGGTAGTAAGCCGATTGTTTGACTTTTTTGGTTTGTTGTCTTGGGCCGTGTCTTGTTATCTGGAGCAACATATTTTTCCTGAGGTTGGTTGAGGGACTTCTCAGTCCCTTGGGTAACAGAAGAGAATATTTGACTTTGTTGGATCATTTTCTTCGGTGGTTCAGGGGAGTTCACAGGTTCTTCCTTGCTTGGCCGGTCTGGTGGTTGAGTCGGTGAAGGTGTTTTCATTAATATATCTGTGAAGAGGTTCCTATCCAGATGAATCTTTCTCTGTGGTGATGAATGAAGAGGTGGTCTAGGGTAATCTGCTTCCAGGCAAGGTTTGCCTGTTTCCTGTTCTACAAGGCGTCTGGCTTCAGGAAAGGATAGTTGTTTTTCAGTTCGTAGTTGTAGAATTTCTTTTCCTTCTTGAAGACTTTGCAATTGTGGCTAAAGGCAGGATGGTTCCCTGAACAGTTGACACAATATGAAAGTTCAGAGCAAGGTTTATGGAGTGTGTGCATGACCATAGTCACCACAATTGGCACAAATTGTTGGCCTGATGCATGTACGACTAAAATGGCCATACATTTGGCAATTGAAAACAGCGTTTTGGATGAGGAAAGTATGGAGAAACTCTGCACCATTTAAAGGCTACAGGTACTTTCTTTGGTAATCTTTCGTCTTTGAATGTTAGCAACAGTAACTCATAACCATTCTTGTGAGCAAGACGTTTGATTTTTGCGATGCCGTGTTCGTGAAACCAATTTGCAATTTCATTGTCTGAGCAGGTTTTGCTTTCTTTGGAGAAGATAATGCCTTTGCCTGATCTTTGAAAAGGTTCAATGACGACTTTGGTGTTGGATATCTCATGGATGCCGGTCAATTTATCTTGATGGTCAGAGGTCGCAGGTTTAAGAAGGAATGTACCATTGGTTTGGCGCCTCAGGCTATCTGCGATTGTCGTGTCGCAAAGGTCTGCAATTGTTTCGTAGATAGCAACAGATGATAGGTCTTCCAGTGATTGTGTGACACCTTTTATAACAAGCAAATTTTCAGTCTTTGACAGATGTGGGGGCGGTCAGGGTCAGTCCAGTCATCTGGAGACGTCCTTGTCCATTGAAATCTTGGTAGTCCAGTCGATCTCAGCCTGGTTTCCCGCTGAGGGACGCGTACCTTGGTAACCCGGTTGACGTACGATCCGGTTTGGAATCACGGTAAATGACGTATTCATTGATATTCCCCTGTAAGGTAGGGGACACACCGTGCATGCGCACTGTCTCATTTTGGCCACTAAGGATAGCGATTTTCACCTTAGTGTTACCACCCACCCCCTCCATGAGCAGCTTTATGCAATGCTCTTCTTCTGTACTGACACACTCTGGACAATAGTCCAGTCATTCTACTGTTTGACCCACCACAAATTGCAATAGTAATGATTCTGGTACCAAATTGATTGTCATAATCTAGAGCAACTTTCCTGAAGTTTACCCATAAATTTATGCATTGGAACATGGCCTAATTAGCATAAATCCAAGATGGCGGCAGTGAAAATCATGTTTTCTGCAAATAACATGGAAACTATTAGGTTAAGGCCTCATATCTGTATGAAACATGAATATAAACTTGGGTATTACGGACATTTTGACACCATTCCCATGTGTCTATCTCCGTTAGTTTCTGAGATATGGAATATTCACATATCTCGTATTTCAGGAAATATCTGTAAAACGGCCAAAAACGTATTTATTGGCCATGATTCCAAATGCTTAATGTATGATTTTGTTGTTTTATCCATTGAGGATTCAAAGGGAAATATAGTGGACCATTTTACACATTTACCATGTCTTTACCTCAATTCTATACCCCGCATCCCACGTATTGCATTTTGAAGACATACCTTGAAAATGCATCGTTTGCTGAAAATAGTGAATAATTTTATCCAACAAAGACCCAAAATTCGGTCTGGTTATCATCATGCCTCTTAGGGGTATGATATCTTATGTGCATGCAATGCAGCCTATTTTTCATGACTACAATTATCTAGATGAGACTGTATGGGGTAAGTGGATCCCCAGACTACGTAGATCCCCGGAATAAATTGATCCGTAGAAAATTGAAGGTGCTGTCGTCTGTCGGATGGGGTGCTCACCTGCTAAATTAGTTTTTAGAGCACAAGGAATCAACTTAAAAGGGAAACTAAACAAGCTTCTATTCAGTCAATAGGGCTATATAATCTGATCACTGCAACTATTGAATATTTTTCTCTCATTCTGAGTGACAATGTTCCCCAAGGAGTAACTGGTTTAGTCAGATTGCTATTCAGAATGACAGAATACAATCGGGATATCATATTTTATTGTATCTTTATTTTTGGGATCTTTGTTGAAAAGGTTCAGGTAATAACTTGCACCTTGCCAGACATTGACTTTGGGTGGGTTAATTATTTTCAAGGTACATTTTCAAAATAAAAGTAAGACACATCAGGGATAGGATATTTTTATAATTAAGGAATTGACAGTCTTTGAAGAGAATCAACAATGCTTGGTGTAACTTGACATCCAGAAAGTTGTTGATCCAATGAAACTCTCATCCCCAGTGTACAAAATATGAAACAAACATCTACTCCAATCTCCCCAATACTGTACTAATTGCTCAATTAATGCTGTTAAACATCAATTTCTTGAAGAAATGTGAGATGCTTGCTCCAGAATCGGCATTCTTAATTCACAGATTGTAACATGACTGACTTTTGTTGTGCTTGTATTCCCGGATCAGCAGGGGAAGCTCAGCCTCCATCTTTGCGGACCGAGCTGCACTTTCATTTTTGGTGACCGTAGTATGATGATTAGATGAGAAGTCTGAGAATGTGGCAAATGCCCCATTGATTCAGGGATGCCCAAGGTCTTTCAGTTGCCCCAGCATAGAATACTAGAATTACTAGATACAACCCGCCTCCATTTAATGTCCGAAGGGCTCGGACTAAAGCAAGTTCCCGGGATTAGATTTGAACCCATCAGAGCCAGTGGACAAGTGCGCTTAACCATAAGGCCATGGGGAACATTAAAGAGGGGGGGGGAGGATTATAATGTATTAAATGATCTAGTATAATTAGAAAATGCACAAGACTTCAGATTATATCCTGATAAATTTGCACAGTAAACCATGTTACTTGAACTCCACTGTCCGTGGCAGGATGACACTAACTCGGATCTTCTCTGACATCCAACATTGTTCAAGTAAACAGTTGATTGAAATCCGCCAGGTTGATGACCACAATTAATCACAACCATATGCTGGCATGTACTGCTCAACTGTATGGTGCTTGCCTTTCAGAGGCTCCAATAACGGAAAACTCTTCCCAGTTCTGAGACACCACTCGACTTCCCTGACAACAGTCCTGTTTTGTGATGATGGGCAGAAGAAAGTTGTGGTGGCCAATGGTAGGAGTTAGGAGAAGCAGTAGTGGAATTCAGGCCAGTGCTGCAGTTGCATGATTATAATGCCCTCAACAATAGCAGTATTTACCATATTTAATAGATGGGCAATTCCGTAAAGTCAGATTTACATATTTGACACTTTATTAGCTTGTGTAGCCCTACCACCATACGTTAGATATTTCATTGTTATCCAGGCATGAGGACGGGTAATAGGGGTGTGAGACAAGCCATCAACCAAAGCTCCAAGTGCAACAGGAGCTGAGCTACAAGGCAAAAAGTCATCGTTTCGGACGTACTCACACAATGTACGTCCGAAACGCTGATATTTTAATGTAGCTCAGCTCCTGTTGCACTTAGAGCTTTGGTTGGTGGCTTATCTGATACCCCTATTACCTGGCCTCCTCCCTGGTTAACAATGAAATAGCTGAGATATAATGGTAGGGTCACACAAGCTGCTAGAGTGCCAAATCTGTAAAGCGGACTTTACCAACCGAATCTATTCCACTGTTAACTTTCTATTATAGTTACTAACCTTGCTTGTAGTAATTCAAAATAGGCAGAATTCAATGCACATGACTACTTATATATTCAATGCTTACGACAGCTGCTAAGAACCATATTCATGAAAAATAGAGCCAATAGAAATTATTTATTTGCTGTAAAATGGACAATGTTCAACAAGGTATGCATTTTCATGGCATGACTTCTACATGCAAAAGATGGGATACTAGGGGATAGAATTGAGGTAAAGACATGATTGATTTGTGAAATGGTCCACAAGGAGTCCCTTTTGCATCCTCAATGCATAAAACAAAGAACACAAATCAAGTATTTGGAATCAACATCACTAATTAAGTTCTTCTGTCGTTTTACTACTATTTCCTGAAATACGAGATATGTGAATATTCCATATCTCAGAAAATAATAGAGATAGAGACATGGGAATGGTGTCAAAATGTCCGTAATACCCAAGTTTATATTCATGTTTCATACAGTTATGAGGCCTAAACCTAATAGTTTCCATGTTATTTGCAGAAAACATGATTTTCACTGCCACCATCTTGGATTTATGCTAATAAGGCCATGTTCCAATGCATACATTTATGGGTAAACTTCAGGAAAGTTGCTCTAGATTATGGCAATCAATTTGGTACCATAATCATTACTATTGCAATTTGTGGTGGGTTGACCCCCCTATTCTCCTAGAATGACTGGACTACTCCTGGCACAACAGCCTTAGCCACTTTAAGTGATATATTCCTGACAGACAAGGTCATGAGCAATGCATTGGTATATCAAATTTTCCAAAAATATTTCGATCAGTGCTTTATCTGTGGCATCAAAAGTCACATTGCACTTTTAAGCTTCCACCGGGACACACCAACTGAGGATTACAAAAGGTGTATTAAAAAAGTATAGAAACATCCAATTGCCATTTTTATGGATTCACAAGATGCCCACCTAATCAGGGAACAGTAATGCATTGCAATTTTGATCCTAAATTCATCCCTTTTCCTGTATTTGAAAGTTGTATGCAAAAATTTTACATGCAGTGTCCAGGCGGGACACCAAAAAATTCCCTAACTGCAATCATTGATCACTCATTATCTCAAGACCAGTGACATATGGATGCAATTGCTGCTATGTACATCAAAGAAGATATTTTTGCCTATCATTCGATCCATAATACCGGCATCAATTCCTTTATGGGGCTGAGATATGACCTAAAATGTAAGTGCATATTGGCCCAAAACTGAAATTTTACCAACTCACGGCACTGGACCTTAACTGACCAAGCCTGCTCGAAAACTGCTGTATGTCAATCAATATAATAATATTGTGTGCAATATCAGTGGAAATTTCAAATAATTTTATATTTATCATCAAGAGTGTATAATATGTTCTTTAAAAGTGTAACATGTATCAGTAGTGCAGAATGAACAGGTTGCACATCACAGAGAGGTTTCCCATGTGGAGGTTGTTCCTTCTGTAGTGTACACATGGGGCTATGTGGACCAGGTATTGCCATGCATGTGTTGTTCACCTCTATATTCAGCTGTTTTTCCAGGCCAATATAAGTGTTCTCTGCAGCTACATGTACATTTACTTGCTCAGACCAGCTCAGGTGAGCTCACAGTTTAAACACAGGTTTATTGATTGCCCAGTCGGAGAGGGACATTTTCACACACGCACTGCAGCTACTTGTATCTGGTTGGTTTGAGTTGAACTGAGCTGATTGTCATGTCAATTTCCACTGGGATGGCTTGTTGGGGCTGCTTCGTAGTCATGCAATGCCACACAGCAAGAGCAAACACTGCTATTTTGAAGTGCTATAGCTGTGTTTGTGTTGTGGGCTTCCTAAACCAACAGAAGGCACAGCACCACTTATCACAACCCTTTCCAGAGGTATAAATTGGGTTTGTGTTTCTGCAAAAACAAGCTGGGTTATTTTAACAGCCTTAGATTATTCCTGCAAGTGTTTCCAACTCAAGAGGTCTGCTTTCTCACTCAGATTCTCAGTCTCTCAAAATTGAAACAAACAGCTTAAGGAGACGCCTTCTAATGCAAACACCATTTTGCTTATCCAGGGAGCTTCCCCGGAACACAAGTTTGGTTTGCAAAGTGGGGCATCTTAATTAAATCCGTGTAGATCCAGGGTATACTCCACGCAGATGGTCGATATAGGAGTTGATAAGCGGACACTGAACAGCAACTGTCACAGATGAGAAAGACTGTCACAATGGCTGTCACAGTGGCTGTCTGTCCATTCTATTCTTCTCACAACTGTTGTCTGCCCTGACAGACAATCAGACAAAACCATCAGACAAAACAAGCAAGGATGTTTGCAGTCTGTCAATACTTCTTGGTGACACCATCTTGTGTGGATTTCAAGAAGTGGTGTCAATATCTACAGAGCCAATCAGGTGAAGGAAATTGCTTTTCGTCCAAGGAAATGAAATGTTCACAAACTTCAGCTGTTATCTGTTCTCTCTCTGTCCTCCCATAGTTATCATGGTCCTCCGTTTGACTCAGAACCATTGGCTGGATGTATTGTATTTTATTGTACTGTCTCTACTAATCAGACTAATCGGAAGCCCAGTTAGCTTATATTGTACATGTAGATGTATTAACTACACGCACATGGGAAATCGTCCTCCTGATTGTATATAAATGTATATCTAGCAGAAAGATCAGATAATCTAAGAAGAGAAAGACAGATTGAAAATAGACACTTTTAGACAGACATATGTAGATAGCTGGACGGACAGATATATTAATAAATTGAAAGAGAGAAAGAAAGACATACAGCTAGACACTAGTATAGACAACCCAGCAGATAGACAGATTTAAAGCCAGACAAACCAAAGTAAAGCAGATAGATAGAGCAAATAGACAGATAAGACATGAGAGCATTGTTCCCTGCAGAAACAAAGAATCACAAGAAGTTTCTACCTGAGTTAGCAATTGATGAAAGCTATTATGTAGGTGGCCAATTGCAAAGCCCTGCAGTATTCTCTTATTTGCTTTAATTCTTCTCCGCTTCTCGTGCAAAGTCTCTGGTGGCAGGGGAATTTAAAGACATCCTTTTCGCATTTAGTGCAAAGACAGAATGGCACGCAAGAGACTGAAAAAATCAATGGGCCTCAAGCGGTGCAGGGACCAGCTGATGCCGAGAGTATGGATAAGAAAAGAAATTGGAGAGAAGAAGGAAGGGGAACAGAAATGGATGGAAGACACAAAAATGGATTGCACATCTGTAGAAACAAGAAAGGCAGAGCAAGTAACAGTTGAAACAGATAATGCAGAGACAACCAAGGTTGGCATAAATGAGGGACAAGATGGCAGGAGGCCAAGGGATCCATCGATTACAAATGAAACAATTAAATCAGCGCTGACCTGCTTGCAGTGCTTGGCCACACACAAGGATAGCCGCAGGTGCTCTCACATATAGGAAGGTATACTCAGGCACATTCAGTTGATTAACAGAAATGGCATTTCCAGAGTCTGTTGCTCATATCACCTACAAGATGTCTGCTGTGTTACATCTTCTTTTTATCTAAAAATATCTGTTTCTTGATAACTACTGGCATTCCAACAGTTTCGCTGCTGAAAGGGCTTATCATGGTCACAAACATGGCTTGAAAGTGAAGCAGCCAAATCCGGTATACATGGATTTGATTTTAAAGTGTGGGAATACGACACCCAGCACAGAGAGAATACTGTGGGAAAAGCCATGTACCACAAGCTATTGAAGACAAACTGTCATGAGCCATGGGAATTGTGTAGGAGGGGTTGAGCTGTTTGGCTGACTAACTTTGTGACGTGTGAAGAGTGCTGATCTGGAAACAATATAGAGTATGTATCTGTTGATCAACAAGGATCATTCAGAAGGAGGAGGTGTCCAGTTCAGGGAGCTGATCTGTCTTGGATAGAGCGGAACAAATGAAGTAATCCTCATCAATCATAATTGTTATCAGAGCAACATGGTCCCCCAGACTACATTCTGCTGATTCCACTGTAATTTCAACAAAGTGCTATGCTCTTTCCAGGCAAATTGCCTCCTGTATACTAAGAAGGCTCATGGCCAAAGTCATTAGTGGAGTATTATTTCATATTATTTCCTTCAATATAGAGAATAGGTCTGGTAGATAGATTAGACCCAGGAGAATGGTTATTGTCTCTATTGTCTGGTAGAGGCAGCATCCAATCAGTACAGTACTCACAGTAGGTTCCCTATTTCTACAAGGACCCTTGAGTACTTCAATCCGTTAAAACTTTGCTCCTTGATAAACTGGCTGTTTGTGGTTTTAGTTATGTGTCCTCCCCTGTGTTATAATAAAAGCTGTACAGCATCAGCTCGCTGCTTCAACATCATTGCACAGGGTGTCGTGCCTTACAAACAGCCTATGCCACCATACTCCTGACCTTACCCCCAAAGAACTCCATCACTGGTGTCACTATCTCTCACTTCCAACACCTTCCCATTATCTTAACACCATTATGTAGCCATTCCATGGAATCTTACCTGCCCAACACTTTACTCAAAAGAGTCCTTTATCTAAGGCACTCTAACAGATGCCTCTTTGTCATAATTTGATTGTTAAATACTCCAGGGTCTTTTTTCATCTACTTACCTCACTTTACCTTAATGTTGCAAACAGTCGTCTGAGGCTCTGGTCTGGCTTTATACTACTTACAGCATCCTTGGCTGGCTCATTGTCCGAGATATCCCTGACAGAGACCAATAGTTGTTGGATCTCAGCCTGGCTGTTGTTGAAGGAATTTCCTGATCGGGTTGAGGAAAGGATGAGAGGAGAAATGAGGTAATCATGGATCAAATAGGGGACATGACTATGCTGATGACCCATCTTGTATCTGCAGTTGCTTGAGCCAACTAGTACTCATCCTTGTCAAATGTGTGTCCTGTTGTAAGCCAGTCACACAGTTGCAGTCAGGAGCAGAACTAATACAGAGACATGTAAAGAGCTTTATTTCAGGTGAATCATGGTAGGCACATTTGTTCAAAAAGGACCCACAGTCGATGATCAACTAAGCATGTCCTAATTAGCCAAATGGCCTGGTCAACCTCCTGCTTTAGAGCTGACCTCGACAGTCGACTCTATAGATGGCTAGCCCTGAGGCACCTACCCAGAAAATGGCCAGCATCCTGTGGTAATGTGCCTGCCAATCGGATAAGCCAGATATCAGTTTGCTTATTCCGTCCACGCTGAGTCTGCTATGGATTTGGCAAGCATCACTTGCCAAGAAATGACCCAGAAGGATTGGCAGGGCTGGATCGGTGCAGCAGTAGACCAGGGAGGGCAATAGAACCATAGAGGAACAGGTAAGGACCGGACAGAACCACTAGTGAACCAACAGGTGGTCATGTCCTTGTCCTACTGCCCTTTGGCCCACCATGCATTTAGTAAAGTAAGCCACAGTTGAACCAGCGACGACAATGCCTTTCATTTACACAGAGCCATGGCTGCTATAGACTGTTGATGCATGGGTAACAACCTGGTAATGCACCAAATTTTTAAAGTTCTGGTTTATTAATGTTCATTTGTTGCTTCTCAAATCTTCAGTATCCTGCATCGCTCTTCCTCACCAAATGCCAGACACACATTACATGTAAGTGTTCCTTGAATTAGCACCAGGGGCCCCAATCAGGCTTCTTTGGTTTTCCTTTTCAACTCAACATGGACTCAAACACAAAACATCTGCCATATCCAAGGACCAGGGTGGAAAGCTTCCATTTGCATGATTCTACTAATGTTCCTAATATTGAGTTTAAAAGTATGTTTGTGTATTGTTGATACTGTATGTGTGCTATTTTAAACCAGTGTGTGCTAACCTGGGTGCTATGTCTCTTGGTTAACTTAAAGACACTTGTACATATGCCTGTGCCGACTCTTTTATTTATTTTTATTTTTTAGTTATAGAACTTTAGTTTTATTGTTAGTCTAGCTTGAGTAGTCTTTATAACTCATTAATTCCTTGTAGTTGTCTTGAAAATTGTCGTACAGAAGCATCTGCTTATTCCCTTGTATATCACTGTATATCTTGTGAATGATTGAAAACGACATTAAATAAAATCTACATACACACATTGCCAAAAAACTTTTTTTGATGGTCATTTATTTTACACAGTTGCAAGCGGAGCAAAGGGCTTTATTGGAAGTCTACACTTAATAATAAGTTAATATATATTAAAATGCAAACAGACTGATTTACCAATTGCCAAATATGCACAGACTGACAGCCTTGCTGTTTCTTCAATGCTTAAGGCCTATTTTAAACATAATTTGCACTGGATTTGAAATGTGCCTTGGTCTTCTTGACCATAAATAGCCACAAAGTAAACAAATTGCCTTATTCCTAAAGAAGAATTCAAAAAGGTTCTGCAAAAGACATTGTATAGTTTATGTCTTCATGAATATTCCACTGCAACAGCCTTCATAGCTCATCTTGATGCTCTCTGATATTTTGCCTCCTATCACCTTGACAAGCGTTGCAAACTCATGCAATTCATATTTTCATTTCTACCTCACGCTTCAACTGCCAAATATAAACACACAAAGGGTGATAAACAAATGTGAGAGCTCCCAACTAATAGCAGATGTAGAGATAACCTGCCCCTGCTGTCTTTTTGTCTGTTAAAATAAATCTGTCCTGATGATATGTTACAGGTGTTTTCATTACCACGCGATTCTTGTCATTCACACTTGGTTGTGAGGAATCAATGCTAAACCAGCACTTACTACGTTTTAGATGTCAAATGTGTAACGTTATATTGTTTCTAAACCAATCAGATTAACTAAAAATGGCATGTATTTGGTGGGTCTGGAACCTACGAAACGGGTACTAATGAAATCACCTGTAATGATAAGGAAGGAAGAAAGGAAAATTTTATTTTGACCCAAGTTAGGGTGGCTCGATACTCATGAACTTTCCAAGATAGCATTTTTTAAAAATAGTTTAGAATGATCCAAAATATAGTTTATAGCAAGGATATGTAAAAAAAAGTGGTCGCAACCAGCCTTTCTTTCAAAATATTTGAGGTTAAATACACGAAAGTTAAACCACGCAAACCTGAAAACCTCAATTTTTTTCTCAACTTTTTTACAGTGAAGTTTTCCCTGCCATTCAGTGGTCACGCATCCCATATTATTCAATGAAGCATGAAATTAAAGAAGACACTTTAATGGAAAAGGTGATTACAATTTCAAGGAGATATATTTAGTTCAAAGGGCTTTCCAAGGGGCTGGGAATCAAAATATTGATTTTGACAATTTTAACTTTTTTTGTAAACCATGGCGCTAAAAAAAATTGGCGAGATAGGATTTCTCATTTCTTTGTCATTTATTTCCAAAAATTGTAAGGAACAATAAAATGCGTAAGAGAAGGTGTCCTACCGCGAAGGATTTTGATATAAAAATTTATTTATATCTCAAAGTCATTATTGAGAAATTAGACCTGCTTGCTGAAAATCGCCTGTAAAAATATTCTATTTGGACTATAAAGCTGAAATCCTCTCTGATTGCAGTCCTCTTCATAGCGCATCTAATGCTTTAAACCAGAAGTCTCTAACCCCAATGAAAGTGGCACAAATGGTAAACGAAGCGGTTGTCACACAGAATTGTAAAAAACCAAAAAACCAGTCCACAGAGCTCAGCAGACTGTTGTTGCTATGGTGACGCCAACCATTGCTGGACCATGAGTAGCGAGCCACCTTAACAGAATATATCATATACAAAGTAATGCATTTAGGAGGATTTAATTAATATGGATGATAAGATCTGCTAGTCAACTGTGGTTGTAGTATGCCAAGATCATTATAGATCTTCGCGGATTAGCGGCCCACATCATTTTCAAAATTAACGTTCAACTTGGCCATGTGATGTCACCGGCATAAAAGTGTTTTAATGATTGTTACATCAGTTACTGTTTATCGGTTAAGTTAACATGTGACATACCTATCAGCATAGGTGTCAATAAACAAACTATTAACTTTATTTGCAAGATACACACCTGATAAGAGGATTAGAAGACAAACAGATAACTGTGAATGACGTGGCAAAGCCAGTTTGGAAGTTGAAAATAAAAAAAATGAAGATTTCCACTGGACCGCCAATCAGCAATGAGCTCTAAAGTCAATTCAATGTCTGGCTACCACTACCACAAATCACCTCCATAAAGTGGCTGGCACGTTTGCTGTTAATGCAACTAAAAGGCACTCAGGGAAGAATACCTGCTCTTACTCTTTATGGGACAATAACCGACAGGTTTCGTCCAACCATCTACATCCCAACCATATACATCACCTAAAACTATCCATACATAATCGATGTTTCAACCAGTTCAAACTAATAATCTAGTCAGTCCCTTTTCCTTAGGCAGGTTATGATTTTTTAATCAAATTGAGCAAACAATGCCTGCAGCTGGGAAACAAAATTTACATACTAGCATCAAAGTTTTACTGAAATCTGTCAGGAATATATTTTTTAAGTGAACTTGTGCTGCAGTGTTAGTCAAGCAGCTGGGAGCATTTATTGAAGTAGGTGTCAGGGAAACTAAAGATCAAGTGGAATTGTAGTGTTAGTCATGCAACAATATAGTGATTAATAGATGCTTGTGTTATATTCACAGCTCCTGCAATGCTTGAATTTACAAGCAAGTAAGAACTTCTTTTGATTCCTCCTTTGTATGAATTCTTCACTGCTCCTATGTTTTCATTTGTCAATGCCATGTTCTGCATTATTTTGATTATTCTTTAAATACTGTGGATTATAATATTTGTACTGATTTTCTTGTTTTGTTTTTCAATTTGAAATACTTCTCTGCAGTTTTGTCTGTTGCATCTGTCAGATAAGCCCAGTAATTATAGGAAAGTATCAAAGTTGGTTTGGCAAGCAACCTGCTGAAGTTTGACAATACTAGTGTTATGACAACTGTAACTTCTCACATTGTATATTAATGACCGATAAATGTTCAAAATTTACCTGAAAGGAAATAATGTTACAACTGTTCAAAATATGACCGACATTTACTTCATGATTGCTTTGTCTCCCTGGTAGACACTTATCAACAAGGAAACAAGCAATTTGGATAAACAATAAGACAGAACAATCAGGAATGTCTTTGATCTACCAACAGATAGTTGTTGGTGACAATCCTTGTCAAGATTTCATAAAGAAGATTATCTTCAAGCCAAGCAAGCAAAGAAAATTGTCATGTGACGGAGTGAATAAGAGCCTCACAAGCTACTGCTCTCTGAGCAAGTGAGCACTTTAGCTATGTGACCGTTTGTTCTCATAGCTTCTGTTAATAGTTGAGTGAATCCATGGCTTTAATTGTGTGCTTACAGTAGTTCTGTTACTAGTCACTGACAGATTTCCAGAGTGAAGTGATAATGATAAGGAGACTGGAGTTATTAGGATGAGAAGAACGAAGTGATCAGGATTATGAGAATGATTGTGAATCATAGAGACAGGAGGCAATGGTGCTGCCATCAAAGGACCTGACTGCATCTTCTTCTCCACTCTCCCCTTCTCATCTTTCTCTATTTTGTTCTCCTTCATCACTAATCTCTGGCTCCCTCTAGTGACACTTGGGAACCCCAGCCACATTGCTTTGCAAATGTGATGAACTAAAGAGTGTCAAACCTTCTCCAAATCCCAGTCAATCACTGCCACGACACAGATCCGATGAGATGACTTCATTGACAACCCAACACAGAGCAGAGCCAGTCTTCCTGTGGAACTAACTAACTTGCCTTATATAAGTGCTGGGATCTCTTCAGTAGACCAGTTGCTTCTGTGTAGAATTATCTGTTATAGTCAATCTGAAATCCTTTCATGAATAGGGAAGACCTTATTTCCATAAGAGGGTCTCTAAAAAGCTAAAAGGTCTCTCAGACGGTGAGTCAGACCATCGCCAACTCCAGTGTAAATTGTCAAAGCTGTAATTTTTTTAGAAAATGCAGATCTACTCTATTTTCTTGTATGCAGGGTGTGTTGGTACAGTAGAAGAGGGTTGCATTTCACAGTGAGGCTGCTCATGGGAGGGGGAGGGGTTCATCTTAAACATGTACATTGAATCTCTGTTGTATTGTTTACCTACAGGGCCATTCTTTTGCATGAGTTGTTCAACCACATTTGCTAGCATGGTCTGGGTGGGGTGATACAGTTGAACTGAGCAGGTAGCCATGTCAAATTCCACTTGGCTTGCTGCGTTGCATCATTTAATCCTACACAGCAAGAATAAATGCTGCTATTTAGAAGTGTATAATTGAGTCTGTGTAGCGGCCTAACGAAACTAACAAAAGGCACACTCACATTCTCTCCTTATCGAAACCTTTTCCAATGGTATAAATTGGTTTGTTAGTCTACAAAAAATAAGCTAGGTTATTTTAACAGCTTCAGTTTATTCCTACAAGTGGTTCCAACTCAAGAAGTCTGCATTGTCAGTCTCCTGAAATTAAGACAAACAACTTAAGGAGATGCTTTCTAAAGCAAACGCCATTCTCTTTACCAGGGAAGCTGCCTTGACATACCACAGTGGTTCGCAAAACAGAGTGGTCTAATCAAAACTGAGCATACATATACTCAATATAGAAGTCAACAAGCAGATAAGAGACAGCAACTGTCTTTCATGAAAGGACTGACATGATGGCTGTCTGTCAATTTTGTTTTATTCACAGCTGCTCCTTGTTATCAGACCTGGACAGACAATCAGACAGAACCATTAGACAAAACAATCAAGAATGTTCGCTATCTGTCAATACCTCTTGGTGACAAGCCTTACATAGATTTGACAAACGGAATATTACCAGAGAAAATGATGCATCAAGCAATTATTACCCATGAAGGTATGTTAGCAAATTGATAGAAGCTATTCTGTAGGTGGCCAATTGCGAAGTCTTGCACTGGCTTAAACTATTCTCTTATTTGCTTTCATTATACTATTCTTTCCCTTGCAAGATCTCTGGTGGCAATGGAATATAAAGACATCCTTTGATTCGTAATCACCGATATTCACATTTAGTGAAGAGACAGAATGGCACGCAAGAGATCTGAAAAAATCAATGGACCACAAACAGTGCAGGGACCAGCTGATACCTGGAGTATGGAAAAGAAAGGAAATAGGAGAGAAGATGGAAGGGGAACAGAAATTGGTTGAAAGACACAGAAATGCATTATACGCGGAGACGAGAATGGCAAAGCAAGTGACAGTCAAGACAAAAATTGCAGAGACAACCACCAAAGTTGACATATTGTGAGGGACAAGATGGCAGGAGGCCAAGCAATACATCGATTACAAATAAAACAATTGAATCAACACTTGCTTGCAGTGCTTGGCCACATACACAAGGATAGCCTCAGGTCTTTCAAGCATAGAAAGGCATACTCAGACACTTTCTGTTGATTCACAGACATACACTTCCTAGAGACTGTTGCTCGTGTCACCCACAAGTGTCTACTGTGTTATGTCTAATTCTTTTTTGCCTAAAAATAGCCCTTTCGTGATAACGTCAGGCCATCCAGCATTTTTGTTGAGCAGAACGTAATACGATAGTCACAAATATGGCTTGAAAGTAAATCTAGTGTACATGGATTTTATTTCAAAATGTGGGAATAAGACACCTAGCAGAGAGAGATTATTATGGGAAAAGCCATGTGTTAGAAAGGAAGTTAGCTATTTGGCTGAGTCACTTTTTGATGTGTGACGAGAGCTGATCCGGGAAATATATTTCATATAAGGCTGTTGATCAACAAGATCTATTCTGGAGAAGGAGGAGTCCGGTTCAGGGGTAGGACGTGTTCAGGACAGGGAGGAGGCACAGATTACAAAATCTTAAGCAATCATAAATCTAATGAGAGCAATTGCAAGATACCATCAAGTTATTCTCACCAAAAGTAAGACACAGCGATCTTCTATTTCCAGGCAAATTGCATCCTGCAAATTGCATTCTGTATCCTTTATACTAAGATGGCACATGGTCATTAGTGGAGTATTATTTCATATACATAATATTATAGGATGAGGTCAGGTAACTAAATTAGGCCCTAGAGAATGGTTATTGTCTTGCAGAGCGGCATCCAATCAGTATACAGCTAACTCAACCCATAATTGGTTCCCCCTTTCTGCAAGGGCCCTTGGGTACCTCATTATGATAACCCTTTGCTCCCAGATTAAACTAGCCATAGTATTATGTGGTTGTTATTTAAGTGTCCTCCTCAGTGTTATCCATGCAAGCTACAAAGCACCAGAAATGACTATGACTACTGCTCATATACACTGTAAACACAGCTGCTTATTTTTCTCTTCCCTGTAAAATACTCTTCTTTGGTCCACCTGCTGTTCTCTAATCATAGACTGTGGCAGACTCCTTTGGCCAGAGACCAGTCTTCTCATAAATCTATGGCTAACCTGGCCCATTAGCACATAAAGGATGCACAGCATTAGCTCACTGTTTGACTCGGAAATTTTGCACCATCCTCATGTTTGCAAAAATGTTTCTGTTAGTCTCAAGGCAGCCATCCTTTTGCCCTGTGCCCCTGACCTCTGCTCATCAGAGCTTAATTTCTGGTGCCGCTATCTCATACTATAAGAAACACATTCTCCCATTAATCTTAATTCAATTATGGACGAATTCAATGTAGCTACCTAAGCTTGCCCATTCCCAAAGTAAGAAGCAGCACTTGCAAGGAGACGAGTAAAGAGCTTTATTTTAGGAATATTGTTGAAGCCAGAGATATTCCAAAAGCCCCCATAGTCTCTGAGCAATCAAGCATGTCTAAATTGGGTAAATGTCCTAGGGGGACAAATCATCAATGGACTTGTTAACCTTTCCCTCCTCCTTTAGAGCTGACCTCAACAGCCACTCTTAACATGGTCAGCCCAGAGGCACCTATGCAGAAATAGCCAGCATCCTGTGGTAACATGCCTCACAATCAGATCAGCCAGATATACATTGTATCTTCTTGCTTATTCTGTTCACACAAGGTTGCTATGGATTTGGCAAGCATCACTTGCCAACAAATTCCCCAGAAGGATTGGCAGGGCATGAATTGGTGCAGCAGTGGACCAGCAAAGGCCACAGAGGAACAAAAAGTCCGGACAGAACCACTGGTGGACCCAACTGGTCGTCATAAACTTGTCCTACTGCCCTGAGGCCTACCATGCAATTATCAAGCCATTGTTGACCCAGATATGGCTGCTAGACTGTTGATGTTGGCCTTAAGTTGCACTATCAGTCTCTGCTCTATCAATGTTAATTTGTTGCTTCTAAATGCCACACTGTATGCGGGATTCCGTTTGTTTAAAAAACATTGGTTGGTCAGCCATCAACTCGATACAGTAGCAAGCGGAGCAAAGGGCTTCATTGGAAGTTTACACTTATTATGTATTTAAATGCAAACAGACTGATTTACCAATCGCAGTTAGGACTGTGCCGAATATAACATAATTGCATTGGATTTGAAATGTGTCTTGGTCTTCTTGAACATAAATAGCCACCAAGCAAGCAAATTGTCTTATTCCTAAGGAAGTGTCCACAAAGGATCTACGAAGGACACTGTGAAATTATGTCTTCATGAATATTCCACTACAACAGCTTCCATAGCTCATCTCAATGCTCTCTGACATTTTTCCTCCTTTCACCTTGGCAAGCATTGCAAATTCATGCAATTTGTCTCAGCTGCCAAATATAAACACACAAAGGGTTATAAAGAAATGTGAGTGCTGCAAACTTATAGTAAATGAAGAGATAACCTGCTACTTGTGCCTTTTTGCCAGTTATGAAATAAATATGTTCTGATGATACATTAATGGGAACAGTGGAGATTAATTAAAATATCAGCCAATGAACTGCCATAGTCGTAGTATGCAAAGATCATTAGAGTCAATCCGATGCTGGTAACTGCTACCACAAATCACCTCCATATATGGCTGGTTAGTTTGCTCTGAATGCAACTAAAAGACAGGTGAAATTCAAGATGAGATAAACTCTTGAAGGTGCTCCGACTGTACATATAATCTCTGCTTCTGAAGGGTGCCTCCTTGAAAAACAGCGAAGGCTGAACATGTTACCCTGCCAAAATAAAAGTAATTTTGACTTTGACTTGACTTTGCCTCCTATATTTACTTACAAAATTGATATTTTTGCTGTTTAGAACTATTGACCTAGTCAGTGTAGCAGCAGTCTCTGTGTCTTTTGGTGTGGTCTGATACTTCTATGCATCAGGACATCTGCAGTTAAATTGAGCAAACAGTGCCTGCAGCTAATTAACAAAATTGACATAACATCAAAACTTCATCTTTCTGACAAGGCATTTCATTCCCTAGAATCATGATGTAATGGCTAGGGGCATATATTGAAGAAGCTGTCAGAGAAAATATATTTCTTGTGAAGTTGTGTTGCAGAGATAGTCGTGCAGCAATATGGTGATCAATAGATGCTGATGCTTGTGTTATTTCTGCAGTTCATGTTGTAATTCTAATACTTGTAGGCAACTGGAGATACACCAAATGGCATGATGCAAATTGATCAAAAATCAGATGTTCAGTGTTGTTTGCGGAATGGTGACTGCAACTGGCTGCTCAATAATTTATTTTGACTGCTCCTTTGACAGCTTTCTTCACTCCTCCTTTGTTTCCATTTGTCAATGCCATGTTCTGAACTCTTTTGAATGTTCTTCAAATGCTATTGATTTCAATTTTTCAGACGGGAATTTGTTTGCCAGTTGGTCTCTTCAGATAAGCTCTGCCATTACAGTAAATGTGAATAATTGCTTAGACAAGCAACCTGCTGAAGTAAAATATGATCTTCGTCATGTTACTATGTTATGACAACTTTAACTTCTAACATTGGTTATTTTTGAATGTACAAAAGTTTTCTGAAAAGAAATACTATAGATCGCCAAAGTTCAAAAATAGCAAGCACTTTGCTAACTGTGATGAGGCTGTCATGGTGACAGCCATAATTTCCTCGTTGATTAGTGTTTGCCTGGCAGACAAAGTAATCTAGCAATTTATTGTAAACAATTGCGATATTTCAGTATGACAAAAAAATGAATGGGATGTACATGATCTATCAATAGTTGTTGGTTACAAATCTGTGTCAAGATTTCACAAAAAAGTTCAAGATTCAAGATTTCTTTATTGGCCACGATATACATGGAATTTTTTGTAGTATGTTAATAAACATAGCATGAAGAAGACAGGAGTGCAGTACAGTGCAGCCATTCTGTACCCTTACACTAGCAGAGACAAAGCTATTTCTGAATCTGGTAGTTCGACATTCAATATCTATACTTCATACCTTGCGGCAGCAATTGGTAATATCTACGCCAAGGCAAGTCATTCCCCAGAATAGTATGATTTATTGATGAAGCTGTCAAGTATAACATAGTTATATGTAATTCATATTGGCAATATCTAAAAGCCAATCAAGCAAAGGGTTTTGCCTGAGTAAATGACAGTGTCACAAGCTCCCATTCTCTAAAAATTCTCTCATGGATCCCATTGAAAAAAGAGCACTAAGCTACAGTTGCTCTCGAAAGTAAGTACACCCCATGCTATTTTTCAAACTTTTGTCTCTCAAAGGTACAAATTATTATATAATTACACACTAACAATTATTTAGTGTCAACTTAATATATGTGCATACAATTATATAACTAATTCACAAATTCAGTCTCCAATTAAATTAATACAGTTAAGTATGGAAAAAACGGTCATTGCAAAAGTAAGTACACCCTTCTAATTTCAGACAGTCAATACCTTGTGTTTCCTAAATCGGTGGCTAAAATTGCTTGAAGATGTTTCATATACCCATGAATAAGGTTCTAACATCTTTGCACTGGAATTTTCAGCCATGCCTCTATGTAAAACTGTGTCACTATTGAATTTCCAGGGGATAACCTGTATTCACCCGCTTTTTGTGGTCAAACCACAACATCTCGATTGGATTCAGATCAGGGATTTTGCTGGGTCAATAAAAAAGCTTGTATTTATTTTAATTTACTTAGAATTTAGTTAACACACTTGTGTGTTTGGGATTGTTGTCCTGCTGGAACACCCTAGAGCACTTTAAATCAAGCTATTTCACCAATTTGGCAATATTATCTCCTAGGGTTTCATAATGGAGCTTTGGATTCACAATTCCTACTAGATGAACCAGTTTGCCAGTTTCTGATGAGGCAAAAAACCCATTCTGCAAGATTATCCCACCTCCATGCTTCACTATAGGTACCAGGTTCTTCCCTTGGCAAGCCAAGTTCACGTTGCAGCAAATGTATCGGTTGTTCGTGTGACCTTAGAATTCAATTTTAGGTTCATCTGTCCAAAGAATATTAGCCAAAAAGTCTTCTGGTTTATCAAAATGCTTCTGGGCAAAGTATAGGCCTGGTTCCTTGTTTTTTTTCATCAGCAGGAGCTTGTTTCTGGGTGTTCTGGCAGTGAAGCCTTCTTCATTCAAATGTCTCCACATAGTTAACATGCAGACATGTATTCCAGGCAAAGTCTGTTGCTCTTGTAATTCTTTGGAGGTGACCTTAGGGTATTTTGCTGCTTCCTGTATTAATTTATTGGATGTTCTGCAAGACATCTTTGTTGGTATTCCCATCCTGCTTGATGAGTTTGTGTATTTTTGCTCCTTCCATCTGAATAAAACATCCTGAAAGTCGATATGTGACTCCAAGCTGTACAGAAATACTCTTATATATCCAAATAAGTCATTGTAGGTGTAAATGATAGTATTTCTTAGCCTTTTAGACAGTTCCAAAGTTCTAAGCATGGTGACTGACCCATCAATCAAACCATAATGACATGATTCAGCAAATTTAAGGATAATCAATTGTTAAGTACTGCTAAGGAGGATGGAAATTTAAATAAAGGTGTCAAAATCAACCAGGCGGAACTACCAACATTTCAGGGTCACAAGGCAAAAGCAGATTGATGAAAACAGAAGGTATAAAGCGATGAAAAGGCTAACTATTGTAAGGGTGTACTCACTTTTGCAATGAGAAATTTTTTCATTTGAGGTCAAAGGTCAAAATGACCTTGATATTTCAGGAAATCCAAATTACATATTATGTAAGACTTCAAATACATAAACTTCATTGCAAAAACGAGAGGATAATCATGACCTGATATTAATTAATGAGCCAAATGCAGTATTCCTGTAGGGGTGTACTTACTTTCGAGAGCAACTGTATGTGACTATTTCTTCTCAAAGCTTCTAGAAATAGTTCAGTGAATCCATGTCTTTAATTATTTTGTGCTACAGTGGTTCTCCTACCAGTCACTGACAGATTTACAGAGTGGAGTGATGAGGATGAGGAGAATGATGGAGAATTGTTAGATGAGACAAGAAACAATGATGCTACCATCAAAGGACCTGATTTCATAATATTAATGATTTTGTCATAAGCCTCCCATTCCTTTTCTTCTTCTTCCTGTTCTCGACTCTCCCCTTCCTCATCTTTAATTTCTCTTTCTTGTTCTCCTTCTTCACTATTCTTTCCCTTTCTTATTTTTCTTCTTCACTATTCTTTGGCTCTCTCTGGTATGACTTGGCAACCCCGCCACATTGCATGGTTGGTAAATGTGACGAATGAGTGTCAGACCTTCTCCCATTCTCCCAAACCCCAGATAATCACCACCACAATGAAGATCCGATTAGATTACTTCATTGTCAACCTAACACAGCATCTATAGCAGGTCTTCTAGAACTAACTCACTTGCCTAATAAAAGTCCTTAGATCTTTCCAGTAGAGCAGGTGCTTTTATGAGGAATATTTGTTATAGTGACGGACCATTCCACAGAGAAGACCTTATTTCCATCAGAGGATTCTCTCCTCAACGGGTCTCTCAGACAAACATCAGCTCCAATACAAGTTGTCAATTTCTTTGGAAAATGCAGATGAGCACCATTTGTCATTAATGACACTTAAGTGTGACAGACCAACTGGCAGAGTCTGGAAAAAGAAAATCCATAGTACATGTATTTAAAGAACAGTCAAAAGAGTTCAGAACACTGCATTGACAAGCGAAAAGATAGGAGGAGAGAAGAACTTTTTCAAAGACGCAGTCAAAAGAAATTATTGAGCAGCCAGTGGCAGTCACCAGTCAGCAAACAACACTGAACATTTGATTTCGGATCAATTCGCTGCATGCCATGTGGTGTATGGCCAGTTGATTGTAAATTCAAACATTGCAGGAACTGCGGAAATAACACAAGCATCTATTGATCAACATATTGCTGCATGACTAAGGCTGCAACACAACTTCACTAGAACTATATTTTCCCTGACAGAATCTTCAATAAATGCCCCAAGCCATTACTGCATGATTCCACAGAATGAGATGCCTTGTCAGAGAGATTTTAGTGAAACTTTGATGTTATGTCAATTTTGTTTATCAGCCGCAGGCACTGTTTGCTCAATTTAACTTCAGATGACCTGGTGCATAGAAATATCAGACCATACCAAAACAAACAGGGACTGCTACTACACTGACTAGATCAATAGTTTTAAACAGCTGAAATATCAATTTTGCATGTAGTTTGAGGCACCCTTCAGAAGCAGAGACTAGATGTACAGTCGGAGAACCTTCAGAAGTTTATCTCATCTTGACTTCACCTGCCTATTAGTTGCATTCACAGCAAACTGGCCGGCCATCTGTGCAAGTGATTTGTAGTAGCAGCAACCGGCATCGGATTGACTCTAATGATCTTTGCATACTGGTACTATGGCAGTTTATTGTTTGTTCTTCAATCTCGACTGTTTCGATTAACTTATCATCAGAACACATAAATTTTATTTTATAATGGACAAAAAGACACCTTGGGCAAGTTATTTTTTTATCCCTACATCTGCTATTAGTTGGTAGCATTCATATTTGTTTATTATTCTGTGTGTGTTTACATTTGGCAGTTGAGGCACAAGGTAGAAACAAAAATGTAAATTGCATGAATTTGCAAAGGCTTGCTAAGGTGATATCCGAGAGCACCTAGATGAGGTATGATGGCTGTTGCAGTGGAATATTCATGAAGACATAAACAATACAGTGTCTTTTGGAGAACCTTTGTGAACGATTCTTTAAGAATAAGACAATTTGCTTACTTGGTTGTTGTTTACGGTCAAGAAGACCAAGACACACTTCAAATCAGGTGCAAATTATGTTTAAAGTAGGCCTTAAACATTGTTACATTGAAGAGACAAAGCTATCAGTCTGTGCATATTTGGCAATTAGTAAATCTGTATGTTTGAATTAAAATATATATTAAGAGTAGGCTGCCATTAAATCCCTTTGCTTCGCTTGCAACTGTATAAAGTAGATGACCATCAAAAAAATGTTTTAAGGCAAATGGAAGCTTTCCTCCCCGGTCCTTTGATCTATCTTGTGTTCGGAGTCCTAGCCGAGTCAATTGAATAAAAATGGTAAGTTTCAATCAAATCTGATTGGGGCCCCTGATGATAATTCAAGGAATACTTGCATGTAACGTGTACTTGGCAGTTGGTGAGGAAGAGCGTTGCAGGATGCCGAAGGATTTAGCATTGAGAAGCAATCAATGAACATCTATAAACCAGAGACTCAAATATTCATAAAAATCCGGTGCATTACCAAGTTGTCACCCATGCATCAACAGTCCATAGCAGCCATGGCTTTCTGCCAATGAAAGGCATCGTTGCTGGTTCAACTGTGGCTTACTTTACTAATTGTATGGTGGTCCACACAGCAGTAGGACAAGGACATAACCATTGGTTGGTCCTTTCCTGAAAATCCTTCTGGGTCATTTGTTAGCAGGTAACGCTTACCAAATCCATAGCAGACTAAGCGTGGATGGAATAAGCAAACTTACTTCTGGCTGAACCAATTGGCACATAACCACAGGATGCTAGCCATTTCTGCATAGGTTCTTCAGGGCTGGCCATTTAGGGAGTTGGCTGTTGAGTCAGCTCTAAAGGAGGAGGTTGACCAGGCCATTTGGCTAATTAGGACATGCTTAATTTATTAGCGACTATGGATCCTTTCGGAACAAATGTGTCAACCAGGATTTACCTGAAATAAATCTCTTTACTTGTCTCCTCATTAGTCATGCTCCTGACTGCAACTCTGTGGCTGGCTTACAACAGGACATCCACTTAATAGACACAAGGACAAGTAATATTATAATATTAAGTACTTATATAGCGCCAATTCCAGTAAACTACTCATTGGCGTAGCTCAAGTAAGGCCCTGGACGGATCAATTTTGGCTAAAATATAGATACAAGATGGGTCATCACCACATGTCCCCAATTTGATCCATGACCGTTCCATTGCTCCTCTCATCCTTTCCTCTACCCAATCAGAAAAGTCCTTCAACAACAGCCCGGCTAAGATCCAACAACCCTTGGTCTCTGTCACAGACATCCTCGGACAATGAGCCA
This sequence comes from Platynereis dumerilii, assembly GCA_026936325.1. Lineage (NCBI taxonomy): Eukaryota > Metazoa > Annelida > Polychaeta > Phyllodocida > Nereididae > Platynereis > Platynereis dumerilii. The sequence goes on along the minus strand of JAPTHN010000089.1, from coordinate 707,139 downwards.
GCCAAGGATGCTATAAGCAGGATAAAGCCAGACCTGGGCTGCAGACCATTTGTAATGTCAAGGTAACATGAGGTAAGTTGATCAAAGAAGACCCTGGAGTATCTAACAATTAAATTATGACAAAGAGGCATCTGTTAGAGTGCCTTAGATAAAGGGCTCTTTGAGTAAAGTGTTGGGCAGCTAAGATTACATTGAATGGGTGAATAATTGTATAAAGATGATGGCAAGGTGTTGGAAGTGAGAGATAGTGACTCCAGGGATGTAGTTCTTTGGGGGTAAGGTCTGGAGCACGGTGGCAAAGGCTGTTTGTGAGGCTGAAACGTAATAAACTCTAGCAGTGAGCGGATGCTGTAAAACCTTTATCAGCTGATGAAGTACATTAGCAATAGATTGATGAGAAGACTCGTGTCTGGCCTGAACATGCAGTCCGGCACTGTCTGTAAATAGAGGAAGGCAGACGAGCCTCAGGAGGGCATTAATTTTTATAGAGAAAGAACAAGAAGCTGTGTTTCTGAGCAGTACAGACATTAACTCTTGATAGATGATGCCTTGCATCTACCATGGATAACACAGAGGAGGACACATAACTAAAAATAAAACCAGAACTGGCCAGTTTATGGGGAAGCCAAGGTGTAGCTTGTTGACGTACCCCATAGTCCTTGCGGAAAAGGGGAACCAATAGTAGGTTAGATATACAGGTTGCATGCTGCCTCTACCAGACTATAACCATTCTCCTGGCTTAATCTAATTACAGGACATCTTCTCTATATGTATAATGAAAATGCTATGATAATCCACTGATGGCCTTGAATATGAGCCAGCTTAGTAGACCAGATGCTGGATGCAGTTTGCCTAGAATGAGCATAGCACTGTCTCAAACATTTTGTGAAATTATCAGATTGGTACCTGGCAGTGAAGAAGATTCCATATTTGTCGAAGACACTTCCTCTCCCTAAACTGGAATCCTGCTTCTCCGGAATAGATCTTGTTGATCAACAGCTTTATATGCCATTAAGTGAAATTTATACCTACCTACCTATTAAATTAGGTTCCAAGGTCAGCCCCGTTAACACTTCACAAGGTTACTCAGCCAAAAAGCGTACTTCCTTTCCAACAATCTCCCAAGACTTGTCTTCTTTAGCTGGTGTTACATGGCTTTCCCCATACTATTCCCATTCTCTGGAAATAAAATCCATGTATACAAGATTTGGCTGCTTTACTTTCAAGCCATGTTTGTGACTCCCATAATTTGTTCTTTTTGCGGCAGAAATGTTGGAAGGTCTGATTGTATCAAGAAACAGCCATTTTTAGGTAAAACTGGGGATGTGGTACAGCAGACACTTGTGGGTGATATGAGTGAAAGTCTCTGGGAATGGCATGTCTGAGAATCAACAGAATGTGTCTGAGTATGCCTTTCTATGCTTGAGAGTACCTGCGGCTACCCTTGTGTGTGTGGCCAAACACTGCAAGCACTTTAGTGTTGATTCAATTGTTTTATTTGTAATCAATGTGTTCCTTGGCCTCCTGCCATCTTATCCCTCATAATATGCCAACCTTTGTTGTCTCTGTAATTTCTGTCTCAACTATTACTCACTCGGTCAAGTATGATCAATTTTTGTGTCTTCCATCCATTTCTGTTCCCCTTCCATCTTCTCCCCTGTTTCTTTTCTTTTCCACACTCATGGCATCAGCTGGTCCCTGTACTGCTTGTGGCCCATTGATTTTTTCAGTCTCTTGCGTGCCATTCTGTCTCTGCACTAAATGCGAACATTGGCAATTACGAATCTAAGGATGTCTTTAAACTCCCCTCCCACAGGTGACTTTACATGAGAAAGAAAAATTAAAGCAAATAAAAGAACACCGCAGGGCTTTTCAATTGGCCACCCACAGAAAAGCTTTTATCAATTGCTAGCAGACCTACACAGATAATACTTACATTGATGATTCGTTATCTGGGCTTGCAATCCACTTTTAAAATCTGTCTATCTGCCATATTCTGGTTTGTCTTAGTAGTTGTATGTCTATATCTCTGCCAGGCAGTCTAGCTGTATGTCAGACTTCCTTGCTATCTGTCTTTCTGTCTTTCAATTGATCCTTATATCTGTCTGTCCACCTATTCACATGTTTATGTTCTGTTCTATCTGACTGACAAGTCAGTCTGCTGTAAAGCAGGCGAGCGAGCGAGGCTGCAGACTGATGAAATTCAAGTCGAATTGGGTATCGAATTGGGATCTAGGTCACTAGAACTGCTGCCTCTAAAGTCCGCGCTGCTGCCCCTAAGGTCCGCGCCCTGCAGAACCCAGCAGAACTGAGCTGGCTGCTTTTTAAAAAAATGCATGTGTGCGAGGACCAGAAAGGCAGCACCTCCAGTGAAATGTTGTAGCCTGCTCGCTAACGCTCGCAACTGATGTAGCAGGCTACTGTAGCCTGCTGTTCTATCCGATCCCTTTGCTAGAAATATTATACTGCAAAGAAGATAATTGTCCATCTTCTTATGGTGAATACATGTACGATATAAGCTAACTGGGCCTCTGTTCAGTCTGCAAACTCTGCATGGTCAGTACTCTCAAATCAACAAAATAAAACAAGTGCAACCAACAGTTCTTACCCAAACAGAGGAGCATGACAACCATGGGAGGACTGAGAGAGGACTGAGAAGAGCAGAAGTTTGTGAGCATTTCATTTCCTTGGATGAAAAGCAATTTCCTTCTCCTGATTGGCTCTGTAGATATTGACACCACTTCTTGAAATCCACATGAGGGTTGTCACCAAGAAGTATTGGAAGATCGCAAACATCCTTGATTGTTTTGTCTCATGGTTTTGTGTGATTGTCTATCTAAACCTGACAGTCATAGTGGCAGTCAGAGTGACAGTCTTTCTCATCTGAGACAGTTGGTGTCCCTTATCTGCTTATCCAGCATCTGTATGGTGTATACCCTAGATCTACGCAGATTTAATTTAGACACCCTGTTTTGCAAACCACACTTGTGTCTGTACAGCTCCCTGGTAAAGAGAATGGTGTTTGCATTAGAAAGCATCTCCTTAAGCTGTTTGTTTCAATTTCTGGAGACTGAGAATGCAGACCTCTTGAGTTGGAAACACTTGCAGGAATAATCTAAAGCTGTTAACTTAACCCAGTTTGTTTTTGTAGAAACACAAACCAATTTATACCACTGGAAAGGGTCGTGATAAGTGGCGCTGTTCCTTTTGTTTATTTAGGAAGCCCACAACACAAACACAGCTATAACATTAACACTTCTAAATAGCAGTGTTTGTTCTTGCTGTTTGACATTGCATAAATCACAGCAAAACAGCAACAACCAGCCAGCAGGTGCAGAAATTGACCTCAGTTAAAGTCAAACGTGCCAGATTGAAGTAGCTAAAGTGCAAATGTTTAAACTTTGAGTTCAACTGAGCAGAAGGTTGCCAATAAAGCCATCACATGGGATTTGTGTTGTTGCAGTGATTGCCTGGGGAGTGGGCAAGAAAGTTTGACACTCGTTATTACATGACATTTACATTGTACCAGTCATTGTGGTGGACCATTTTGACCCTTTCCTGTAATTGCAAGCCTTGTGGTGTGTGACCAGATGCTCGTTCAATCACACATGGCAGCAAATGAAGAAATTATTATCCCAATTTACAAAATCAGCAACATAGTTTGCACAATTTCATTTCAGGCATCATGGTGCGTGAAATATTGATGCATACCAGAGAAAACATGGACCCCTACTTCATTGTTTTATAAAATGTTCAACCACCAACAGAAAAGAAACAATGTTAGCATTGTTCCAAAAGACACAGGAATTTACTGTCATAGATGAGAACGGCTGCATGACAGCTGCCAGCAATTTCTTTGCTGATAAGTGCCTGCCAGGCATACAAAGCGATCATAAAAACAATTTCAACAAAATGTTTAGAGAGAACAATAAAGAATATTTGTGATCTGTCAATGGTTGGTGACAATCCTAGTATAGATTTTACAAGAGGTTTAATACCTTCATAGCCAATCATACAAAGATAATTGTTATTCAGCTTAGCAATAAATAGTCACAAGGTCCTACTCTTTCTAAGTCTACGTACTCTCACAGTCCTCTTACGGTCCTCGTGTAGCTTCGATCAGTAATGTCTCTGGAATAAGTGCACCATGGCCATTCACAATAAGTGTTTTTGTTCTAAATGCTTGTGTTAATGGTTGAGTGAATTCTGGTCTTTTTTCTGCCTCTGGGTTCTGCTACCAGCCACTAATTCTGCTTTGCAAGTTGAAGTGCTATTGGAGATGAGAATGACAAAGAGAAAGAGGTTGATGAGGCATGAGATGAAGCTACCATCAAAGGATCTGACTTCATCTTCCTTGTTTTATCAGGCATTTATTCTCTCCCGATCCTTTCACGTTCATCCCCATCTTGTTCTCTATCTTCATCTACTACTTATTACATTTGGCAACCCCCGCCATTGATTGGTAAATGGGATGAACTTATGAGTGTCAAACTTTCTCCCACTCCCAAGTCAATCACTGCCACAGCACAAATCCCGTGTGATGGCTTTATTGGGCAACCCAACACAGAGCAGAGCAAATCTTCCCATACATTATAAGATAAATAGATAGATATTTGCATAGAAAAATAAAAAAATAGAGGGATGTGATAGACCAGAGAGTATAGTCAAAGCAGACTGAGAAAATACAGTAACTTACGCTAAATGTTGCTCAATCTACTAAAATCCACAAATGCTACTGACACAGGGAATTCATAGACATCTCCTGGCCCTGGGTCACCAATGGCCATAGTGCATCTCTAAGGAAATGACAATAGCTACTCTCTTTTCTGATTGTGAAGTCTCAAGTGGAATTCTCTTGCAGCTTGTGGTATATGATTATAGAAATTGTAAATAGTGTATTTAAAATATTCAATGAGCTACAAATAAGAGATCTGAATCTGAATCTAACCTAAGCTAATCTGCCTAGACCTCCACAAGGACAGCCAGAGGCACTCTCACAAATCCAGAGAGAGCCTAATAAGGCACATTTACAAGAATCGATTCATAGACACCTTTGTAGACACACTGTTGCTCATGTCATCCGAAGGTGTCTCTTGCGTCACCATTTCTTCTCCAAGCTAAAAATAGCTATTTGTTGACGCAAGCCTCCCACATTTCCTTAGCTGAAAGGAACCTATTTATGGAACCAAAGGCATAGCTAGTAAGCAGAGCATCTATATCTGGTAAGCATGGCTTGGGTTTCAAAGAGATCGCAGATGGAGAATAGGGAGGGCGTTATTCTGCTGACTTGCTGTATGATGGGTGAGAAGACTTGACCTGGCCACCATATTTTGCGTGATAACAACTGCTACTAAAACGGAAAAAAATAATCTGGGAGCAGTTTAGATGATGTCTGGGGTTGAAGGGCAGTACATCAGGATCAGAGGGGTCTATTCAATGGACCTCATTCAACTGTCTCCCACTCTCCCTCTTCCATCTTACGGAGTCTTGTCACCAATGGCCCGGAGCCTGCTCAGGTGATACACAATTTAATTGCTCGACACCTTTTTGCCTGCTGTTCTTCTTGCCTTTTCTCATGTTGGACGGCTGTTTCAATCATCCTTTGCCTCATTGCTGTGTCCTCCTCTGTCCTACTTAACCACCCAAGTGCATAAATACAGGATGTAAGGCCCAAATCATCCATCCATCCATCTTGCCTTTTCTCAGTTTCTCTTGCTTTCAACTGCCTTTTTCATCAAGCATGTTTCCTGTTGTCAGCCAACAACAAAGCTGTTGATCTAGACTTTTAAAATAAGGAGCCATGCAGAGAGCCTCATTTCAGGTAAGTCATGCAGGGCTGATGTTGCGAAGGTACCCAAAGGCCTAACTTGTTATTTTGACTGGACAAATGTCCTCTCCTTCTTTGGAGCAAGTTGGTTCTCCATGCAAGCAGTCCTTGCTACCTCACGGTATCCCTGCAGAAGTGACCGCCATCTCATTGTAATGTGCCTCCTTGCATGTATTTGATCAGCCTGCATATCTGTTCACTGAGTCTGTTCCTACAAAAGTTGTAATTTGGAGATGAAAAGCATAAATTTTAGCAACTTATCCAGTACAAGAGTGCGCTTGTCAACTGGCGTTGAGGGCGTCGGTTCAAATCTCACCCTGGGAACTCACTTTAGTCCAAGCCCATGGGACTCTAAATGGAGGAGGGTTGTATCCAGTATTCTATGCTGGGGCAACTAAAAGACCCTGGGCATCCCTGAATTAAAGGGTTTGTGCCAGACTCACACTCTTCTCATCTCATCATCATACAGGGGTCGCCTGCCTCGATATAGCCCACTAAGGTGCTGCAGAGGCGTAAAACACAAACAAACAAACAAAATCCAGTATAAGAAAAGTCCAGAAGTGGCCAGATACAAAAAAAGTAGTCGATCTACCAGGTAAAGATGTTGTCCTGTTGCCTACCCTGCATTGATTGTAGCCATGGTTATAAGTATATTAGTATGTTACCTTTTTATTCCAAGATGGGAAATTATTGGGATGACAGAGAAATTGGTCATATATTTATATCACACAAGACATTAAGCCTCTGTATCTTGTATGAGATATAGAACAGACGTTGGTGCTTCCATATGCAATTTCATTCCATGTTCCACGACGTCCTTCAATTTCCTTCTCGCATTAGTCCGGCCATTTGCAAATAAGCTTGGCTTAAATTGATGTCTTTTACAATGCAGAACATGATGCATACCCACATGACATGGGCATTGTGCTACTTCTTAGACAGTGCACACAGAATGTCTGAATGTTATGGATGTGTCTTCGTGAATATTCTGCTGCAATAGCCTCCATATAGCTTATCTCTGTGGTGTCTGATAACTCGCTGTTGCTGGGTATTGCCATGTCCAGCTCACACAACAACTCCTGTCACACTTGTTTCGGCCTTTCATTTTAAATGTACTGCTGCAATTTGAATGGCAAATTGAAGTAGATAGTTTGACAAACACATTGAATGAGGCAATAAACAATTATTACAAATTATTGCTCCCAGAGTTCTTAAATAGTTTGCGTGATAAACAAGCGAATATTGGAAAACTACTTGTGTCATGTCTAGTTCTTATTTTGGTCATTCGCTCATGGTGCATGATTTGTTACCAAGTATTGTCCTGCAACGATGCAGAAAACAATCACCTGAATAAAATAGCAGGCCGGTTTGCTGCAATTACCACTAATTGGCAAGTAAACTTTAATAAAATCACATGAAAAACTATTAAAACTGCCCCAAATACTACATATTCTATTCCCTGCTTCCGGATCATGTTTATTAAACTCTGATATAACAGCTGGTGCAGCTAATGGTCTAGTTAGTGTAAAAGTAGTCACTGCTGCTTCAAGGTGTCTGAACGTCAGTATGTTAAATATCAAGCAAATCATCCCGCAGCTAAGAAGCAAACATGCCATTTTACAGAGTTGCACTGAAATCTCTACAACAAGGCACATCGTCCCCAACAAATGGCTTTGGGTATTCATTGAAGAAGTTGTTTGGAAACTATAATTAAAGTGGAGTTATGTTACACTTTAACTTGTGCAGTAGAAAATGGTGTTCCATAGCAGCTTGTGTTAATTGGGACAATTCCTGCCAACAAATTTTCAAACAACTCTATTTAGCATGCAATGGATCCAACACCAACCTGTTCCAAACTTCAGACTATCTGCCTCTTCTCTGATTGCTCATATTACTTTTACAATTAACATTTTTGCAGTGGCTCCACCTGCAGGTCTTATCCCACATCTGAATTATGCCTCAAAATTCACATGCTTCTACTGTTTAAAATTAATGTTTCACCTGGTGGTCTGGGAAGAGTCAATGGTTTCTCAGAAATTATTCAATATTTCATGCCCCATGATGCCTGGAATTAAATTGTGCAAACAGAGCAGTTAATAAAAATTTTAATCTCATAAAACAATGTTTTTAAAGTGAAGTTACTTTGACAAGCATCTCATTCCCTAGTAGCAGGCTGTAATGGCTTGGGAACTTATTGTTGAAGCTGTTAGGAAAATGTAATTTTAAAAAGGGTGTTTGGTTTCATCATGGTGATCAATAGATGCTTGTGTTGATTTCTACAATTTCTGCCATGTCTGAATGAACAAGCAACTGGCCATACACTACACTGTACCTTGCTCGGCACATATTGATCCAAAATCAAATGTTACCTGACTTCTGACAACAAATGGCAACTCAATAATATCTTCTGGCTGCTCTTTTGATAGCTTTATTTAATGCTCTTCTGTTTTTATTTCTTCACATCACCTTCAGGGCTCTTTCCATTGCTCCTTGATATATCATTTGGACTTTTGCTGTGCACCCAAGTATTACAGATTTCTTTTTCGAATTCTGACTGGACTGTGGCTATTGACAGCTTTGTCTCAACAGCTAAGCTCTGCAATTACAGGGAAAATGGCTTAGCAAGCTGTTTGCTCTAATTAGAGACCTTGGATTAATCTCACTATGTTATGAAAATTGTAACTTCTTGCATGGCGTATTTGTGATTGTTTTTTAAAACATTTAAACTCTATGAGAAAATATATGAAGTAATAAATGTTCTCAAAAAGACACAGAAATTTATTATTATGAATGAGATAGGTTGTACGACAGCAGCCTGCAATTCTTCGCTGATAAGTGTGTGCCAGGCATACAAAAAAATATCATAAAAAAGGCATTTTGATAAGAGAGAACAATAAAGCATATTTGTGATCTGTCAATAGTTGTTGGTGACAATCCTTGTCAAGATTTCACAGAGAGGTTTAATATCTCCATAGCCAATCATACAAAGATAATTGTTATTTGCCTGAGCAAATATTCACAAGTTCCTACTCTTTGTAATGTCTCACGGTCCTCAGTGACTCCTTACTTATTTTAACTAAGCCTTGTCTCTGGAATGAGTGAGCACCATGACCATGAGATTGTTTGTTCTGAATACTTCTGTTAATGGTTGAATGAATCCAGGTCTTTATCCTTGTGCCTCGGGGTTCTGCTACCAGTGACTAACTCTGCTTTGCAAAGTGATGTAAAAGGGAGATGAGAATGATGAGGAGAAAGATGCCAGTGAAGCAGGAGGTGATGATGTTAACATCAAAGGATCTGACAGCATCTTCATTGTTTTATCTGTTTCTTCTCCTCTCTCCATCCTGTTGTCTACACTCATTTCACATTCTTCCAAATCTTGTTCTCTATCCTCAGCTGCTACTTGTTACACTTGGTAACCCCCACCAATGAATGGTAAATGTGATGAACTAATGAGTTTCAAACCTTCTCCCACTCCACAGTCAATCACTGCCACAGCACAGATCCCACGATATGGCTTTATCGGCAACCAAACAAGGAGCACAGCAAATGAATCACTTGTCTGACTTACAGAGGTGGAATCTCTTAAAGGCACACAATAGTGCAATTTTTTTATTAGTTGAGAGCTTCAAATGTACCATTTACAGAAACATGACAGTGATCCTTTTGAATTTCTCCCAAAATAAACCCATAAAAAAATTCTTTTAGTTAATGATTTTGGCCAAAATTTTGGCACAAGCAAAAGCGACTCCTGTTGGAAGAAACTGAACAAGTCACATAGGACTGGGTAATGAATAAACAAATAGATGACCTTTATGACCTCTGGAGGTATGAAAGAATGGTGAGGCCTAGCTGTGAATTATTTTATGAACAAAGAGATGAAGCTTAAAAAGCTGACAATGTAAATCTGAGACAAGCTGAAACTGTGTAAAATATTTTAAACACTTGTGATAAGGTCTATTGTACTGCCAACTCCGCCCCAACTCTCATCCATACGAATAATTATAAATTCTGGGGTGCTGATTGGCTGGTTCTTTTGACTTTGGCACTGGTTATTTTGCCTCATATTTGCCAAGTCCAGAACGCATCTTGTGATGGCAGCAACTGGTATTTTAGATAGACAGAATTTCAAGGTGGACACACAGTCATACGTATAAACAGGCAGACAGACAGAGAGACTGGCTAGATTAGATAGATAGACAGATAGATAGATAAATGATTAGTTAGATAGATCAGATAGATAGATAGAGATAGATAGATTAGATAGATAGATTAGATAGATAGATTACATAGATATATTACATAGATAGATAAATAGATAGATGGATAGTTAGATAGATAGATAGATAGATAGATAGATCGATAGATAGATAGATAGATAGATAGATAGATAGATACATAGATACATAGATACATAGATACATAGATACATAGATACATAGATAGATAAGTATAGTGTATCTTGAAAGCTGCATGTGGGTGTTGCTTGATCACTATATCATAAATTTAGGCCCTAATTGTACATTTTGCGGTCTGGTCTTGCAAATTGTGGTCCAAATCAGTCACTGCTTACTCACTCAACCTTTAGAAAATCAACCAATCAGATTTCAGTGCATGGCTGAATGATTGTAAGTTGTAAATTGTTTTATTCTGTTTTTTTAACACCTATTGTCATTTGCACAAATGAGCCTCTTCCCAAGTGTAGCAAATTCACAGCTAGTAATATCATATCAAGCAATATTTCTTAATTCTTTGACAGTTTGTCACAGGCATATCAGGTGGACACCTCAAATTTGTTTAATTAATTGGAGGGGGGGAGGTCCACCCTACCCTACGTCACTCATCAGCTGACTGAACATGCAGTGGGGACACAAAATATTGCTCAAATCCCAAGTTCATATATTTTCCTTGATCTGTGCTTAAAACCAAATTTTTTGAGGTTGACAGGGTGCACTTGCAGTAGCCCATTCTTTTATAAGGAAAAAAATGAAAGAAAGTGTCATTTTGATGAGTGTGGCCCTTTAAGGAGAGGTGTTTATCTCACGAGGAATTATTTGTTGCTGTGAAGGATTCATTCATTTGGAGGTTCAGATTTTCATCATGGACAGAGCAGATAGCCAAGAGTGATGGGGCCGAAAAGACTGAGCAGATACAATAAATTGAGCAAAAAAGTGCTTAATCTACTAAAATCCACAAATGTTGCTCACAGAGTGAATTCATAGACATCTCCTGGCCTTCGGTCACCAATGACCATTGTGCATCTCTAAATGACAAAAGCCATTCTTTTCTCAGTTTGTGAACGGTATTCTCTTACCGGTCCTGATTTACAGCAGCACAATAGTACCTTGGAGGAGCTCTTGCAGCTTGTATATTATTAGAGAAATCGTAAATAGCGCACGTAAAAATATTCAATGAGCTACAAATAACAGATCTGAATCTGCATATGATTCTGAATCTGAACCTTTGCTAATCTGTCTCAGTTAGCCACAAGGACAGCCCAAGACACTCTCACAAATCCAGAGATAACCGGGTAATAAGGCAAATTTACAAGCATTGATTCAGAGAAACCTTTGGAGTCATACTGTTGCTAATGTCATCCCAAGGTGTCTCTTGCATCACCAAATAGCTATTTGTTGACCGTCCACTGGCGTCATGCCTCCCTTGGCTTAAAGGAACCTATTTTTGGAGCCACATGCATAGCTAGTAAGCAGAGCTTCTATATATGGTAAGCATGGCTCGGGTTTCAAAGAGATCACAGACAGAGAATAGGGAGGGAGGTGTTTGGCTGACTTGCTGCATGATGGGTGAGAAGAGCTGACCGAGTCATCGTATTTTGTCTGAGGCCCTTGGTGATAACTGCTACTTAGATGGAGAAGAAGAATCTGGGCGCAGTTGAGATGATGTCTGGGGTGGGAGGGCAGTGCATCAGGCTCAGGGGGGTCTATTTAATGGACCTCATTCAACAGTCTCGCCAACTCCCTCTTCCATTCTCAAAAATTCTTGTCACCAATGGCTCAGAGCCTGCTGAGCATGTCAGGTGATTCACAATTTGATTGCAAGAAACTTTTTGGCCTGCTTTCCTTACTTAGTCTTGTTGTTACATTTCTACTGTAGCTCCGGGTCTAACATCTCCGAAAAACTGGCTCACTCTGTATCTCTCATCATGGTTTCCTTTAGTTACAGTATCAGAGAAGAAATGAAGTAACCAGGCATCAAATAGGGACAGATGCTGCTGAGTGATCTCGAGTTGAACCACCAGTGATCCATTCAGGGCCAAGCATGAGCCTTATTGTCCCCAGATTCCTCTTTTCTCTTCTTCTTGCTTTTTCTGTTTCTTTGGCTTTCAACTGCCTCTTTCATCAAGCATGTTTCCTGTTGTCAGCCAACAACAAAGCTCTAGATCTGGAGTGAATAAGGAGCCAGGCAAAGAGCCTCATTTCAGGTAAATCATGGAGGGCTGATGTTGTGGAGGGACCTTTGGTGGCTGAGCAGGGCCTAAGTTGTCATTTAGACAGTCCACTAGTGGACCAGATAGAAAAACAGAAGTGGATCTGCCAGGTCAAGACCCTGCCCTTTTATGTACAACTAAGGAAAGCAGGCCAAATCAAATCTTGAAAGGGATGTATCACCTGAATGGAGTAGAGGGTGGGTGAGACTGTTGAATGAGGTCCATTGAATAGACCCCTCTGATCCGATGCACTGCCCTTTCAGCCCAGACATCATCTCCTGTGCTCCCAGACTCTTCCATTCAAGAAGCAGTTATAATCGAGGGCCTCACACAAAATATGGTGGCTCGGTCAGCTCTCCTCACCCATCATGCAGCGACTGAGCAGCACATCTCCCTCCCTATTCTCTGTCTGCGATCTCTTTGAAACCCGAGCCATGCTTAACAGACAGAGATGCTCTGCTTACTAGCTATGCCTGGGGCTCCATAAATGGGTTCCTTTCAGCCAAGGAAATGTGGGAGGCTTGCATCAACAGACTGCTATTTTTAGATAGGATAAGAAGTAGTGCCCCAAGAGACACTCTGAGACACCTTTGGATGACAGGAGCAACTACGTGCCTATAGAGGTGTCTCTGAATCACTGCTTGTAAATGTGCCTTATAAAGTTGTCTGTAGATTAGGCTGTCCTTGCGGAGGCCTGGGCGGATTAGCGCAGATTGAGAGTCAGATATCTTATTTGTAGCTCTTTGAATATTTCAAATACATTACGTGTATTTACAATGTTGGCCATCTAATTAAAATTAGCATAGGTTCAGATCAAGATTCAGATACCAATTCAAATACCGAAATATTTCCGGCTCAATGAATATTTCCAATACACTATTTACAATGTCTCCAATTATATACAACAAGCTGTAGGACAGTGTATGAGCAGCTGTCAATGAGAACTCAGGAAAGTTGTAAATTTCCCATGCAACATTATGTACTGAAAGGAAGTGGCTGGTAATTTCAGACATTTTTTTTCAGTTGCTTCATTCAATAGCTTCTTTGGCTTCCCTTGGCCTCCAGCCCTCCAGACTTCTGCATTGTGCCAACCTTGGTTGTGTTCTGCTGTCCTTGTCTATACAATTCCTGGCTCTGCTGTCCCTTTATCTATCAACCATTTCTTTTCCCATATAGTTATCTTCCTTTTCATTCTTTCTTTTCTATTCTCCTGGCCTCAGCTTGTCCTTGCATTGCATCCTATCCATAGGTTTTTCCAGTTGCATGCCCAGCAAATCTGCATGCCATTCTGTCTTTGCACTGATCACTTGCACACATTTAATCCAGCTGATTACAAATTGAAAGTTGTTTTAAAATTGACCTTTCATGAGCCTTTACATGCAAGAAGAAGCAGTGAAGAATTAAAAGAGAATACCACTGGTGGTTTCAAAAACAGAGGAGATAATATTGTGATTTCCATGAAAATCACCTCTATATATATATATATATATATATATATGAATCTACTGTAATCAATATATCCTGTCAGAGAAACAACTCTGCTAAAGAGATTCTTGGTCTTTATAAGACAGGCAAGTTAGTTGCTTGGGATAATTTGCTCTGCTCTTTGTTGGGTTACCAATAAAGCCATCTCTTGGGATCTGTCTTGTGGCACAGATTGACTGGGAGTGGGGGAAGGTTTGACACTCATTAGTTCATCCCATTTACCATTCAATGTAGTTGGGTCACCCAAATGTAACAAGTAGCAAGTGCACATAGAGAACAAGATGGGAAAGAAATGATTCATACAATGAAGATGCAGTTGAGTCCTTTGATGTTAACATCATCCCCCTCCTGCCTCATCAACATCTTTCTCCTCATCATTCTCATCTTCCTTTGTACATCACTCTGCAGAGCAGAGTCAACGACCAGTAGCAAAACCTGGAGGCACAATGATAAAGACCTGGGTTCACTCAACCACTAACAGAAGCATTTAGAACAAACAATCTCATGGCTATTGTGCTCACTTATTCCAGAGACATGACTCGGCTAAACTAAATAAGGACCTTGAGAGTACGTTGAGTCATGTGCGTTGTAAAGAGTGGGAACTTGTGAGTATCTATTGCTCAGGCAGATAAAAATTATCTTTCTATGACACGCTAATGGCTATGGAGATATTGAAATCTCTTTGTGAAAACTTGACAAGGATTGTCACTAACAATTGTTGACTGATCACAAACATCCTTTATTGTTCTCTCTTATCATTATGCCCAAATTGTTTTTATGATGGCTTTGTATGTTTGGCAGACATTTATCATCAAGGAAATTGCAGGCAGCCATCATGCAGCCTTCCTTATCCATGACAATAAATTTCTGTGTCTTTTTGAAAATAGTTATATATATTACCTCATCAATTTTCTTATGGTGTCTGAACAATTTAAAACAATCACAAATATACAATGCAAGAAGTTTTCATAACATATTCCATTGGTCCAAGGTCTCGAATTTGAGCAGACAGCTTGCTAAGCCATTTTGACCCTTCCCTGTAATGGCAGAGCTTATCTTTTGAGACGAAACTGGCAATAGCCACTACAAAGTCCAGTCAGAATTTGAAAAATTAATCTGTAATATTTGGGTGCACAGCAAAAGCCAAAATTATATATCAAGGAGCAATGGAGAGAGTCCTGAAGGTGGTGTGAAGAAATAAAAACAGAAGAGCAGTAAATAAAGCTATCAAAAGAGCAGTCAAAAGATATTATTGAGCTGATATTTGTTGTCAGAAGTCAGGTAACATTTGACTTTGGATCAATTTGTGGCATGCCATGTACAGTGTAGTGTATGGCCAGTTGCTTGTTCATTCAGACATTTGGCATTTACTGTGGACATCTATTGATTACCATGCTGCAACCAAACTCCTCTGTTAAAATTATATTTTCCTAACAGCTTTTACAATAAGTTCCCAAGCCATTACTGACTGCTACTAGGGAATGAGATGCCTTGTAATAGTGATTTCACTGAAACTTTGTTTTATGCCAATTTATCAGTTTCATTATCCGCACAATTTAATTCCAGGCATCATGGTGCATAAAATAATGAACCACAGATTCCTACTACTACACTGCATGGACCACTCACTAGTTGAGCCAGCTGAAACACTAATTTTATACAGTAGAAGCATACAGATTTTGAGGCATAATTCAGATGTGGGATTTGAACTGTGGCTTGAGCCACTGCAAAAAATGTTATTTGCTATTAAAATGCATCGGATTGATTGGAGAAGAGGCAGATAGTCTGAAATTTAGGACAGGTTGTTGTTGGATTGATTGCATGCAAAATAGAGTTGGTTGAAAATGTTTTGGCAGGAACTGTTCCAATTAACACAAGCTGCTATCTGCTGCATGGAACACCATTTCCTACTGCACAAGTTGAAGTGTAACACAACTCCACTTTAATTATAGTTTCCAAACGTTCTTCAACAAATACCAAATAATGCTGTTTGTATAGGATAACATGCCTTGACTAACTGAAGCTGAAAGATAGAACGAAATGTAATGATTTTTTTGAATCTATGATTTCACATAGCTTAATTCCTAAGATAACGCTGCCTACCAGAATTTCAAGAAATAGTGCTACTCTTATTGATAATGCATTCTGCAAGTTATCCAAAGATTTCTCAAAAACAACTTGTGGAATACTCACAAATAACCTATCTGATCATCAGCCATACTTTGTTCGCTTTGACTATTTAAAAAGATCTAAAAGAACTCCCAAATATGTAAATCTGCAGCGTTATGATGATGATTCTGTAAGAAAATTCAAGGCTGATCTTGCCTCCTATGATTTTAATGTCCAACTGACACAGGAGACAGCTGATGAAAATTATAACATTTTGGATGATATCCTGAAAGATCTGAAAGAGAAACATTTTCCTCTGAAAAGAGTACGATTCAATAAATATAAACATAAAAACAACAACTGGATAACAAGAGGCATACTGAACTAAATAAAATTCCGCGATAAGCTTTATATTAAACTAAAAAAGACTCCTAGAGACTCTCCATCTCATGACACCTTGCAGATTAACCTTGCAACTTTCAATAAGATATTAAAGACAAGTATTAGATCCGCCAAACAAAAGTATTACAATGATAAATTCAGAACTTTTAAAAAGGACATAAAAAATACCTGGATCACTATAAAAGAGTTAATTAATCAAACCAATAATAAGAAAAACCTACCAAAGTTCTTCAAGATAAATGGCGAAAACATATCGAATCCTCAAGATATAGCTAATAAATTTAACCAGTACTTCAATGATTTAGGTCCTGTATAGCTTAGCAAGAAAAATAAGGCTACCGAATAGTAATACAACCTTTCGCAATTTTCTACCTGATGTGACGCACCAAAGATTTGATTTTCATGAAATTTCAGAGGAAAATGTTTCTCGTATCATTAATAAACTACCAACAAAAACTAGCTGAGGTGTAGATGGACTCTCTACAAAATTCCTGAAAGATATAAAAGAAACAATAGTATCCCCTCTGATGATAATTATAAACCAATCTATTAAAACAGGCATTTTTCCACAGAAATTAAAAATTGCACGAATTGTGCCAGTTCATAAAAAAGATGACAACACTGTTATAGGAAACTATCGCCCAATTTCAGTATTGCCGGCAATATCAAAAGTTTTTGAAAAAGTGATGCACCAACAATTGAATACACACTTTGAATCTCTTAGCTTATTATTTCCGAGTCAATATGGTTTTAGAGAAAAGCATAATACAGAATACGCAGTTATTGAAAATATAGATAGAGTGATTGATGGCTTAGAAAAGAAAGAAACACCACTGAACATATTCCTGGACCTGTCAAAGGCATTTGATACCCTCGACCACTCTATACTTTTAAGCAAACTTAGCCATTATGGAATATCAGGAAGCTCATACAAACTATGTCAATCTTACTCAACAGACAGACAACAATTTGTTGAATATGATGAGTCTAAATCTGAACTACTACCTATAGTAACAGGAGTGCCCCAGGGTTCTATATTAGGCCCCCTCTTCTTTCTTATCTATATGAATGACTTTGACAGGTCCACGGATGTGTTCAGATTCGTTATGTATGCCGATGATACAACTTTGTTAACAATGCTATCCTCAAAAAATAATAGGTCAAACATACAAGAGTCAAAACTAAACAGTGAATTAGAAAAACTTAGTATTTGGTTAAAGCTTAACAAATTATCTTTGAATGTTTCTAAAACAAAGTATATGCTTTTTCATCCCAAAAAAGTTATTAGTGACATGAATTTATTTTTAGACGGTGACAAACTGGAACGAGTGACAGCTTTTGACTTTTTAGGTATTACAGTGGATGAATGTCTGACTTGGAATGAACATATTCATAAGGTTCAAATGAAGGTTGCAAAGACATTAGGGGTAATGAACCGCATGAAATCATACCTACCATCAGAAACTCTACTTATCATTTATAATTCCCTTATCTACTCCCAGTTACTATATGGTATCCTGCTATGGGGACCAAAACATACTAAACTGGTAAAACCTCAGAAAAAGTCTATGAGAATTATTAGTAAAAGTAAGTACAATGCTCATACTAATCCACTATTCAAAAGAATGAATGCCCTAAAACTTTCGGATATTCTATATGTGCAAGAACTGAAATTCTGCCATAAATTCATAAATCGAGAAGTCCCAAAATATTTTCTTGAACTAAATTTCCAAATGCAGTCAGACATTCATCCCTACCCTATCAGAGACAGACATAAGTTAGTCATGCCTCGACTAAAATATAGTTTTTCCAACTGTTCAATAAAAAACCGAATACCCAAAATAGTAAATGATGCACCACCAGCAATTTTAGACAAATTGCATACCCATAGTATTAATGGTCTGAGTTCTTATATAAAAAGGATGAGGATAGATGCCTATCCAACAGATTGTACTATTCAGGATTGTTACATTTGTGGATTGAGATAGCCCACTGATATGACATATTGTTTTTACTTAATTAAGTGACAATATAGATGATTTATCATTGATAAGTTGTTAAATTGTTCCCATCATGTAGTAACCTATTATACCTATATATGTATATATATATATATTTTTTTTTTTCTTCTTCTTTCTAAAATTAGTAAAGAATAATTACTTGTTGTATATATATGCTACAAAATGTTCTCATATTTATCTTTCCAAATAGTAGTGCAGCAAAATCAATAATTTGTAAATTTTATTATAGATCTGTAATTATTAGGGGGTCATATACATAAGCGGCTCCAGCCAACGTGTATGCCTCCTAGACCAATTGTATATGTATATATATGTTATGTTATTAACTTGTCAAAAAAAAAAAAAAGAGCATTACTTTGGTCGAATAAACTATATGTCTGTCTGTCTGTCTGTCTGCCTTGTTGTAAAGATTTCAGTGCAACGCTGTTGTAATAGCAATTTTGCTTCTAAGTTGTGAGCTCCATTTGCTTAATATTTAGCATACAAATGGTCAGACACCTTGAAGCAGCAGTGACTACTTTGACAGAGGTAAGTCAATTAAGTAAAACAGACAACACGAACACTGAGCATGTGTTGGGACGCATTGCCATTTTATTGGCTCAGGACAAGACAATTACAATTACACTCATTCAGACATTCAGGCATGACATCACGGAGACAAGACAGACGAGACAACATATAAAGACAAGGACACACATATAAACACAAAACATATAATTGAGAACAGTATTGTTAGAACTGATCTTAAAGGAGGCTAAGGTGAGTATGAACACTTACTGGGTAACTTATGAGTAAGTTAGGTTAATTTTAGTTTTAATGAAAGGTAAAGTTAAAATTAAGTTAGAAAATTTGGAATTTTTATAAATTAATTTTGAGTGAATTAATAAAATTAATTTTGAGGAATTAAAAATAATTTTTTAGTAAAATTTTGAGGAACTTGAAAACCCACTCCAGAGAATAATGGGTGGGACGGTGGGTGAACGAAGGTGAAGGAATGAGTGGCGGGAGCCGGGAAGCCTCCACTATATATGTGGATTGGTATGGTTGACTGGAGCTGGCAGATCGGACCCTCTAATTGGCCTATGGATCGATGACACATACGTAATCGGCGGGAAGAGGGTCGAGGAAGACGCTTCGGCAGCCATGTTTACTTAACTGCTCTTACAAGGTAAGTAATTATTAAGTAAAACAGACAACACGAACACTGAGCATGTGTTGGGACGCATTGCCATTTTATTGGCTCAGGACAAGACAATTACAATTACACTCATTCAGACATTCAGGCATGACATCACGGAGACAAGACAGACGAGACAACATATAAAGACAAGGACACACATATAAACACAAAACATATAATTGAGAACAGTATTGTTAGAACTGATCTTAAAGGAGGCCAAGAACAGACCAAGATCAGTGTTAATACAAAGGAGTTAACATAATGTTAGTTAAGATGATGGATAGGTGTTAGGGAGAGAGTAATTACAGATAGAAGAGAGAATGAGTTATGAGATGAAATGGTTAAGAGGTAGTGGTAGAGCGAGGCGAGACGCAACGGCCGCTTGGGCTCCCCGAGTGGGTCTGAGGTACCTGCGGTAACAAAGGGAGGCCCATCTACCTAGCTGCTGAATTTCGGCCTCCGAGCAGCCTGCTGCGGCTGCGGTCGTAGCCGCACCTGCTCTGAGAGAGTGTAAGGTGTAGTTTGTAGAATTGGCTCCTATGAGCCCTAACAAGGATTTAAGCTTAGCAGAGAGATAGGAGTAAGATAAAGGAGCGCCATTAGGCATAGTGAATAGATGAGCATTAGGAGAGGAAGGATAATTAATGAAAATGCATTTAATCAAGCAAACCGCACAAACTGGTGATCTTGAGCAGCCGACGTGGACCACAAAACCCTTGTGATTCGTCTTGGAGCGGAGTACCTTGTAGTCGAAGGCGTCCATGTCTCTGGAGAAGGTAATGTTGGCCCTCAGGGGGGGGGAATTTACTCCCTTAGTGAGCAAGTATTCTGAGGGGCGCAGGCAGGCATAGTAAGCAAGGGTCATGGCGGCCATGGACATCAGGTTATCCTTATTAAACGGGGCCATGACCAACATGGTAAGTAAATGATTGTAAAGGATTGGGGGAGACTGGACCGGCTTGTGCACTCGGTCCAGTGCCCTAAGAGCCTGGTTTAGGGCTGGGGAGTAGATATATGGGACGGGAAGGCCAAGTTCTATGGCCCAGGATCTGAGTCCTGACAGATAAACCCTGATGGTAGAAATGACTAGGCCCTTGTCGGCCAAGTATGCCACGAATCTCAGTGCGTTTGACTGCGAGATCGGGAGGACTTGAAGTGAATAAGTCAAGCAAAATTTTTGATATTTTTTAACGGCCGTGGAATAAGCGCCTCTTGAATTGGAGGTAATGCCCTGCTGTATGAGGGACTGTACCTTGGAGTCCAGACCTGGAAATTAAAATGGAATGAATGTAGGCCAGGTAGGAGTGGGGGAGGCACTGGGGCGGCGCTGCTTGAACTGGTCGACGGCAAGTCTACTCAAGTCATCAGCATCAACGTTTTCTGTAGTATTTATATATACTGGCTTAACGTTGATGTCAAATTGGACAATTAAAAGGCACCAAGACCTGATGAGAGCCATAAAGGAGGGGACAGGGGAATACTTTTTCTTAATGGCTCCGACAACCGACTGATTGTCGATGTGAAAATATGTATTTTTGCCTGCGAGGCGTGGTGCCCATGTGGCGAGTGAAATGAGGGCCACATAAAATTCCCTCCAATTAATAGACTTGTCCCTTGTGCAGGCTAGGGAGCCAACAAGGGGGGCAGAAAACCATTCAGGGTGAAAGTAACCCCCCAGGGCAACATTAGACGCATCGGAGTAGACATGCTGGGCTGATGCGTCGTCCCATGGGGCAGGAAGCATCGAGACGCCATTATGATCCTGGACACAGTCCCTCCACCACTTGAGATCTTCTCTGGCACCAGATTTGAGTCTTATTTTGTAGTGCAGGTATTTGGTGGCCTTTGAGGCCTCAATAAGACGACCCAGGAAAGCTCGCCCCACGCTAACCACGCGTGACGCAAAGGCGAGCTTCCCAATTAAACTTAAAAGTTGTCTCTTAGAGACTGTACGCTGCAACAGAAAGTAGGACACCAGGGACAGGACCTCTTCGAGCCGGGCCCTGTCAATTGACAGGGTCCGGTCTAGGGTGTTGATGGTAATTCCCAGAAACTTCACCATAGTATCTGGGGTGGTAACCTTAGAAGGCTGCACCGGAAAACCTGCCCGCTCGCATGTCGCTAGCATGATGGCCAAGCCATCTCGACATGTACGAGCGTCTGCGGATACGATTAAGAAATCGTCCACATAACGTACAACAGATGCATGTGCCCCACTTTGAAACATGAACAGCTGGAGGGCAGAGGCGAAAACATCAAAAAGAGCTGGGGCCGACCGTAAGCCGAAGCTTAAAACCTTAGAAAAGTAGTACTGAGTACAGCCCGCCCTTTCTAGCCATGATAGCCCCATGAGATGCCAATCATCTCTATGAATTTTGATAAATTTAAACGCATCTTGCAAGTCTAACTTAGCAAGGTAAGGGGGGGAGGAAACATACTCATTACAGTATGCCACGGCATCGTCTATGGATGCATACTTAAGGGAAAACTCAGCCGCATCAATCAGGGAATTGACGGATCCCTCGGCTGGAAAGGAGAGGTCGTGAATTAACCTAATTTTGTCTGAGTCACGTTTAAGAAACGCGCCCAGCGGGGAAACAATATAGGCTTGATAGGGGGGCTGTCGAAACGGGCCATGGAGGCGACCCATCTCGCAATCTCTGACAATAATCTCAGTAACTTTGGATCGGTGCTCGAAAGCAGATGGCCAATTGGGGGACACAATTGTGTCTATGGCCCCCGACCTACCGATCCTAACCCCCTGCTCCAGCATGTCCAAGACAACGGACGCATGATCAGGATCGTAGACTGTGTGCAGCATACGACGCCAATAAGAAGAATTAAGTAGTTTTAGCTCCTGCTGAGCCTGAGGAACATTTAGGACAGTTCTTGACCCCGATTGGTCCAGAACACCCGATACAACAGTGAGTGCGGGGGCAGTTTTTGTATCTGCATGTCCCGTCTTGAAATCTGATGCAGATCTCATTTGGGTCGATAGCGGCCTTTGGCTTGGGCTTATCGACTGCGGATTGCGCCTTGGCTCCCGAGGAGCCACTGCCACGAAAGGGGCATTCATTACTGGGGTGGTCTTGCGCGCCACACTTGCTACATTTACTTGTAGCCCTCATTGAATTCGCATCGAAAATAGTGACAAATAATTGTTGATCGAAGCGCGTAAATTCAAAGGATCTGGCCCTGCCTAATGCAGCCCGGTTCCTCTCGTCATACGTAAGAATGAAGGGAATTTTGTATTTCTCAGTAAGTGAGAGGATGAAAGCTCTGTAGCTTGCAAGTTCCAGATATAAATCAATGCCATAGTGGCAGACCAGCAGCACCTCATATTGGCCCCAAGCCTCCATCCATTTATATAGGCTGGTTATCATTTTTCTAGGCCTAGTGGGCTTTAAGTTCTGGCCCAAACCATCAGAGAACCTAGTTTCTTCAAATTCATTTGTATTACAATTTAGAAACAGTTCGAGATGAGCGACTCACCATCCAGGGCGGCCTGAGCCACCCGAGGATCAATGTGATGCGGTGCCCTGGAAGCAGCGTCGACGCCCAGTCCGGGCAGTCCATCTCCATGTCCTGGGACGACTTGTGTTGCCCTGGCGTAGTGGTAGGAGGCAGGGTCCGTCCTGGGATGACAGTCCATCCTTCCGTAGGGGTCACTCCTGGGCTGAGGCTCCGTCCTGGCGTAGGGGTCCCTCCTGAGGTGGGGGTCCATCCTGGCGTGGGGCTCCATCCTGAGGTCCATCCTGGGGATGCGTTCCGTCCTGGGGTCCATCCTGGGATCCATCCTGGGGGGGGCCGCCATCCTGGGGTGGGGGTCCATCCTGGCGTGGGGCTCCATCCTGGGGTGGGGCTGCATCCTGGCCTGGTAGATTCCCTCCATCCCGTCACCATATCCGTAGACATCGGAGCCCTGGTACACATCAGGCACGCGGCTGCGTGAGGTCTGCTGTCTGGGCCTAGGTGCACCCAATCGGTCGGAGTGCAATGGTGCACGTTGGTCATGGTACCTGGGCCCACCTGCACCCATTGAGTCAAGGTATCTGGGCCCGCCTGCGCCCATTGAGTCAAGGTATCTGGGTTCATCAAAATTTACATCATGGTATCTTGGTTCAGTCTCACCCCACTGGTCACTGTGCCTTGGGGCACTCTGCTCATTGGTAACATTTCTGGTAACATTTGGTCTCACAGCATAAGGGTTATACTGTTCATTGGGTCCCCAGTCATGCCTCTCCTGGGCCTGGTGAACTCCCCGACTGGTAGCTGCCCCATGGGAGGCTTGGTGGTGGCGCTGCCTGCTATTATGGAGTCCCGTACTGGTGGCGACCCCTGGCGTAACATTGCGACTACTACTGGCGACCTCTTTCGGGCGGGCGCCCGAGCCATGCTGTTTCAGTAATGCCGGGAGGCAAGAAGTTCTGGCTACATCGGCTACGGATTGTACGTTCTGTGACTCATTTCGGACTGGCACACTGGATTGTGGGTCTCGGTAAGGCCACCCTGCACTAAAGGGACCAGGTTGCGACTCAACATTAGGATTATAAGCGTCATTTGGGACTGAGAGAACGCGGCTTGCGTAACTCTCTGAGGGCTCTACACGTGGCCTGCTGAATCGGGTGCCGCCGCTAGATGGCGTGCCCATGGCAACCGCCTGACGCTCCATGTCAACAGTGTCGGCCCGGCCACCCTCATCAACCACGAAGTCCGTCAGGCAATGCGTGGGGGTATTAGCCCTCGTTGGGTCGGTATGGGGCGGCCCCCGGTACTCAGACCCACCCCCAAAGCCATCAGAACCGAAAAACTCATCCCCCCTGTCAAGATCTGCATCAAAACCACCAGAAACCATAGTCTGCGAGGCTCCACTATCCTGAACATAATCTACATCATCGTCAGCGCAATCAGCGTAATCATCTTTCAATGTGTGGCATTTGCCTCCCATCGGGCCTGGATGACCCCTTGCCGGCTGTAGGCATACAGTACAACGCCTATGTTTAGTCATGGTTGGCAGAAAATTCAGAAGTGTCAAATTTGCCGGTCGCATAAGCCCACGATTGAACTGACTAGTAGCAGGATACCTCAGACAGCCACACGGAGTGCAGTGTCAATAAATAAGCAGACAAAGATAAGGAATCTGGACTTACTAAGTGCGAAGTGCAGTGCAGCGATCTGACATGAACGAAGGTGAAGGAATGAGTGGCGGGAGCCGGGAAGCCTGCACTATATATGTGGATTGGTATGGTTGACTGGAGCTGGCAGATCGGACCCTCTAATTGGCCTATGGATCGATGACGCATACGTAATCGGCGGGAAGAGGGTCGAGGAAGACGCTTCGGCAGCCATGTTTACTTAACTGCTCTTACAAGGTAAGTAATTATTAGTTGCACCAGCTGTTAGTGGTTGGAGCAGCTTTAAAACTCTTCCTCTGGCTTTACTATAGTTAACTCGCCAATTAGTAGTAATTGCAGCAAACTAGCAAGCCATTTAATTCAGGTAAATGGTTTCTGCATCATTACAGGAGAATGCTTGTAAAATTGCCAACAAAACATGCACCATGATTGCATTTATATATAGGGCCATGTTCACAGAGGCTCTGTGATCTACGGCACTTTACAATGTATTTAAACAATTGTGGCTGGAGGTCTTCTTCAGCTCTGGATGACTTTGTTGTGTTCTATGTCTCTGGTCCCGTCAACCACTCCAGAGGAGTCTGGCTGGAGGTGTTGCTGATCACACCTGAGGGCGAACTCCTTCCTACACAAGTGCCCAGTGGCCACCCTCCCCGGCCACAGCTGCAACCAACTCACTCCAATTGAGTTCCAGGAGCATAGTTTGAACCCACGTCCTCAAGTGACAAACGATTCAAGCACTTTAACCATTAGGCTATGGGAAGTTGGGAAATCTATGAGAAAAGCAATTAGTAATGGTTTATTGCCTCATTCAATGTGTTACCAAACCATCTGCATCGATTTGGAAGTCACATTGTAACAGCACATTTTGAATGAAAGGTCAAAACAGGTATGACAGTAGTTGTTCTGTGGGCTGGACATGGCGATAGCCAGTAACAGCAAGTTATCAGACACCACAGAGATGAGCTATGGAGGCTTTTGCAGCAGAATATTCATGAAGACAGAATACATAACATTCAGACATTCTGTGTGCACTGTCTAAGAAGTAGCACAAAACCCATGTTATGTGGATATGTAGTTCTGCATAGTAAAAAAAGACATCAAGGTTTATTTGCCAATGGCTGGACTAATGCGAGAAGGAAATTGAAGGACATCGTTGGACATGGAATGAAATTGCATGTAGAAGAACTAATAACCATTCTATATATCAGTGTGCACACAAGATACACAGGCTTAATGTCTTGTGTTATACAAATATGACCGATTGCTCGGTCTGTATAGAGGGTGTTTGGTAGTTTTGGTTTTGGACTTCTGGACTGCTGCTGCTCTTATGCTGCTCCCACAAATGTTTCTGGGTCATTTGCTACAAGTGATGCCTTTCATCCCCAAACTACAACTTTTGCAGGAACAGAGTCAGTGAACAGAAATGCAGGCTGATCAAATACATGAAGGGAGGCACATTACAATGAGATGTTAGTAATTTCTGCAGTGATGCCATAAGAAGGAGAGAAAGTTGACCAGTCCAAATGACAACCTAGGCCTTACTCATCAACTTAGGGTCCCTCTGCAAAATCAGCCCTCCATGATTCACCTGAAATGAGTCTGGCTCCTTATTCACTCAAGACTCAGAGCTTTATTGTTGGCTGACAACAGGAAACATGCTTGATGAAAGAGGCAGTTGAAAGGCAGATAAACAGAGAAAAAGCAAGGAGAACAGAAAAGAGGAGTCTGGGGACAATAAGGCTCATGCTTGGCCCTGAATGGATCACTGCTGGTTCAACTCAAGAGCACGCAGCAGCATCTTTCCCTATTTGATGCCGGTTACTTCATTTTTTCTATGAACCATGTAGCTGAAAGGAGACCATGATGAGAGATACAGAGTGAGCCAATTTTTCGGAGATGTTAGACCAGAACTTCCTATATCGCTCTCTCTTATCATTATGCCCAAATTGTGAGACTTTTGAGAATGAGGTCCATTGAATAGACCCCCTCTGCTCCGATGCAGTGCCTTCTCAGCCCAGACATCATCTCCAGTGCTCCAAGATTCTTCTATTCAGGTAGCAGTTATAATGGAGGGCCTCTCACAAAATATGGCGGCTCGGTTGGCTCTCCTCACCCATCATGCAGCGACTGAGCAGCACATCCCCTTCCCTATTCTCTGTCTGCGATCTCTTTGAAACCCAAGCCATGCTTAACAGATGGAGATGCTCTGCTTACTATGCCTGTGACTCCAGAAATAGGTTCCTTTTAGCCAAGGAAATGTGGGAGGCTTGTGTCAACAGATGGCTATTTTTAGATCAGATAAGAAGTTACCCAAGAGACACTCTGAGACACCTTTGGATGACATGAGCAACAGCATGGCTACAATGGTGTCTCTGAATCACTGCTTGTAAATGTGCCTTATTAGGCTGTCTCTGGATTTGTGAGAGTGCTTTGGGCTGTCCTTGTGGAGGCCTTGGCAGATAAGCGTAGATTCAGATTCAGATCTCTTATTTGTAGCTCATTGAATATTTCAAATACACTATTTACAATGTCTCCAATTATATGCAACAAGCTGTAGGTCAGTGTAGGAGCTCCTCGAAGACAATATTGTGTTGCTGTCAATGAATACTCAGGCCTGTTGTTAATTTCCCATGCAACATTATGTACAGAAAGGAAGTGGCTGGTAATTTCAGACAATTTTTTCAGTTGCTTCATTCAATAGCTTCTTTGGCTTCCCTTGGCCTCCTGCCTGCCCTCCAGACTTCTGCATTGTGCCAACCTTGGTTGTGTTCTGCTGTCCTTGTCTATACAATTCCTGGTTCTGCCTACTGTCCCACTATCTATCAACCATTTCTTTTCCCACACAGTAATCTTCCTTTTCATTCTTCTTTTCTATTCTCCTGGCCTCAGCTTGTCCTTGCATTGTATCTTATCCATAGGTTTTTTCATTTGCATGCCCAGCAAATCTGCATGCCATTCTGTCTTTGCACTGATCACTTCAAGTTGTTCTAAAATTCACCTTTCATGAGCCTTTGCATGCTGGAAGAAGCAGTGAAGAGAATACCACTGAGCTTTCAAAATCAGAGTAGAGAGTGTTGTTATTTCCCAACCTCTGTACTATGGTCACTGGATTTGACCTCACATTGATGAAAATCACCTCCATATGATAATATGAATGGATCACTGTAACCAATATATCCTGTCAGAGAAACAACTCTGCTAAAGAGATTCTTGGTCTTTATAAGACAGGCAAGTTAGTTGCTTGGGATAATTTGCTCTGCTCTTTGTTGGGTTACCAATAAAGCCATCTCTTGGGATCTGTCTAGTGGCATAGATTGACAGCGGAGTGGCAGAAGGTTTGACACTCATCAGTTCGTCACTTTACCAATCAATGTAGTTGAGTCACAAAAATGTAACAAGTAGCAAGTGCAGATAGAGAACAAAATGGGGAAGAAGGTGAAAGGAGTGCAGACGATATTGGATGGGCAAAGGATAAGTAATGATTCAAACAATGAAGATGCAGTTGAGTCCTTTGATGTTAACATCATCCCCCTCCTGCCTCATCAACATCTTTCTCCTCATCATTCTCATCTTCCTTTGCACATCACTCTGCAGAGCAGAGTCAACGACCAGTAGCAAAATCAGGAGGCACAACGATAAAGACCTGGATTCACTCAACCACTAACAGAAGCATTTAGAACAAACAGTCTCATGGCTATTGTGCTCACTTATTCCAGAGACATGGCTCAGCTAAACTAAATGAGGACCGTGAGAGTACGTTGAGTCGTAGGCATCGTAAAGAGTAGGAACTTGTGAGTATTCATTGATCAGGCAGATAACAATTATCCTTGTATGACTGGGTAATGCCTATGGAGATGTTGAAATCTCTTTGTGAAAACTTGACAAGGATTGTCACTAACAATTGTTGACTGATCACAAAAAACCTTTATTGTTCTCACTGTGCCCAAATTGTTTCTATGATGGGTTTGTATGTTTTGCAGACATTTATCATCAAGGAAATTACAGGCACCCATCATGGAGCCTCCTTATCCATGACAATAAATTTCTGTGTCCTTTTGAAAATAGTTATATATATATTTTTTCATAAATGTTCTTGTAGTGTTCAAACAATTTAAAGCAATTGCAAATATACAATGCAAGAAGATCTTCATAACATAGTCCTTTAATAAAAGGTCTCGAATTTGAGCAGACAACTTGCTCAGCCATTTTGACCCTTCCCTGCAATTGCAGAGCTGATCTGTTGAGACAAAAATGGCATAGCCACCACAAAGTCCATTCAGAAATTGAAAAATGAATCTGTAATATTTGGTTGCACAGCAAAAGCCCAAATTATATATTATCAAGGAGCAATGGAAAGACCCCTGAAGGCGGTGTGAAGAAATAAAAACAGAAGAGCAGTAAATCAAGGCATCAAAAGAGCAGTCAAAAGATATTATTGAGCTGATATTTGTTGTCAGAAGTCAGGTAACATTTAGACGGGTCAATATATGAGAATTGGCCACCTAACCCACAACAAATTGATACAAAAGGTTTTTCAGTGGATTTTGGTACTAATTGCCTTGCTCAATAACATATTAAAAATCTAGGATTTTCTGACTATGCTAAGTGGGTCAAAATCAAGATGGCGTCCAAGATGGCCGCCGGAATCTTTAAAGTGTTATATCTCAGTTAATATTCAACCTAGAAAGATAATTCTTGGATCCAAACCTAGGTTTTCATACCCAAGGAATCTGTTATTGCCCTTAAAATTGTACTAAGATGAGATTTTAAGCTAAAACTCTCATTTCAAGTTCTAGATCACGCCCAAGATTACCTCCTAGTGGTTTAAGATGCAATAACTTAGTGACTCTTTGACTTATGAAAGTGATGTTGGTGTCTATACCTATGTTTGTGGCCTGAAGGAAACCAATGAGATCAACAAAAATGTATTTGCTGCAATATTTGAGGGAGGACATGAATAATGAGGCATATTTTCATATGTAGTGTTCCCTTTTGATGAGATCCGAATAGCTGAAGTTGAGCTGAGGGAGGTGAAATGTTCATGTCAGCACAAGCAATAACATCATAATTTGCTTAATTTGCTTGTGTAGAAATGAAATGACCTTCAATTTTTTGTTTCATCATAATGATTAAATACAATTGAAATTAAGAAGAGGGCATTTTTGCTAGAAAAAGAAGTGACATCGTACGGTCATACTATCATGCATGAAAGGTGAAGATGATGAAGATGCACAAAACGGTCATTTTTGTGACAGCAGTGAGAATAAGGAGTAACAGTTCAAATAAGAGACAATTACCCATCCACAGAAGTGGCAAGGCTCTTCTTTATATCCTCGGTATGGCCAAAATCAATATGTCCTGCTCTAAAAAACCAATTAATTGGCAAGTGTGCTGAGCAGAATGAAGCAAGTGCATTGGACGTGCAATCATACAGACTGCATGCCCGAGAGTTGTACTTCTCCACTACAAATATCACTTGCAGTGAAAATACATTTATATCAGCAGAATTTCTTATTGATTGTTTTTAATATTAGATGGGGTTTGCATCTTCTTACAGTGAAGTGTTTAGATGGTTGGGGTTTGAAAAAAAACTTACCAGGTTGTGTTGTAGTGACTACACTTAATTGACACAGATGTTTACATTATACATGGTTTCTACACAGCTTGTAGTTTGCAGTGCACAGTGTTCACCATAGCACAAAATTGATGGGAAAGGTACATTTCCTGGAATGGTCATGCTTGTGGCATCGGCACCAGGGCAAAGGAAATTTACAGATCTAATGATCACTAATGAGTTGTCAATTTCTTACATTGTGTAGTCATCCCTGAATTCAAGAATATGTGTATTTCGGTTGATTTTTCTGTGGGATTTCTTTTAACTATAGTCTAGTCCAGGAAGGCAAGATATGATGCACTTGATTAATCAATCGAATGACCATCCAGTCCAGTTATAAGTCAGACATTTATCTATGGTGAACATGTATGCTATACATGTATATTGTAGTATTCCAGTTATTAGTATACAACCAGCTATATTTACCTCCATTGGAAGCTTTCAGGCTGTTGCACTAGCCCTTTTTCACCCAAAAGTGATCACTGTAGATTGTAAACTTTAGAGTTTCTGCATTAATTATCTTGCATACATTTGATGAATCACTGTACTGGGAAGCTGAGTTATGTGCATAGGTAGTATGAAGAGAACTGAGATAATGTAGGAGTCATGACAATAATTTTAGTCACTTGGAAGTCAGCTGTATTGCTTGACTGCTTCCACACATTTGTCGTAAATGACTGAGTTATTTGCATAGGTATGAAGAGAACTGAGAGCTCAGTCAACTATGTTGACAGGCAAATCAGTGCAGAAAGCATTCCATGGCCATCTTCTCAGAACAAACAACACTGTGGTGTCTGATTTGTCAATTGAGATTCCTGACTCTTTGGCTGTTACTCTGGTCTCTGGAGAATGAAAAGTTTGGAAAACCTGTAAACATTGATAACCAACGAAGATGCATAATATCAAGAATCTGCATTATATTTTTCTGCCAAATAAACAAAGGACTAACTGAAAGAAACAAGGAATTGGGCAGAAAGTCCAAGACCAGTCAACTGTTGCTGAATTACCAAAGTACGAGTATACTCCATGTTAATAGATGAAGACAGAAGTGGCTTCAGGTCAATGCAAATCAAACTGTTACCAACTACTTTCCTGTATTTGCAAAAGTAGGGTTTTGTAACTACTTGAAATAAGCATACCTGTACCTTCAAGATATGGTCACACGAAAAAGTAGAGGTCTTGCCATAAAAAACCACTGGACCCTGAGAACACTGTTGAGACCAGTTTCATACAGCATATCAATGCAGGAATTTACAAATGTGTTCATCAGGAAAATGCAAAGACCTGACAGCATCACTGCCTCAGTGATTAAAAGAGACCACACTGGCCTCAAGAAGATCATTGCAAAATTAGCAGGATGCTCACCATACACTCTGGACCCTTTCTTGAGGAATATTGTCATTGGTTTTTGCAGTCTAGAATGATATGAATGTCCATGAATATAGCTTAGTCAGATGCAAGATTTTACAAAAAAATTACAGGACACCTAGTATTTTGGTACTATTAAGCAGAAAAGACAAAGCCATCACATATAATTATACTTCATGATGAAAAACAGTTCCTCTGCACATTCATAATAGGTCTAAAAATCATTCATATCCACAGCTAGATATATGCTCTGAGAATGAAAAACAGCATCAGCAAAAATGTGAAACTTATAATATAACTATGTAATATCTAACAGACTGCTGACTGCTGTCCGAACTTGTCACAAACATCATCCACTAGCAACATCTTAGTAGACATTTCATGGCTCCATACATGCTACTATTAAACCGCCAGGTGCTAGTTGAAGCAAGTATCTGTTCCCTTATGAAGAAAAAAACACAATTAGCAATTTTAATTGCTGTATCACTCCGTGTTATTACTGTCGGAAAAACGGACTACAGTGCATACCCTTGTCTTGCTTGTGGACCATTCCAACTTCAAACCTGCAAAAGTCCATAGAACAGGACTGTTGATAGTTATGAGGATTAGCCTATTGTTTATGAAAACAATTCTTTAACATTTTGTAAAAGCATACATGCAATTATGAATACCATTATATATATTCCTTAGATCTATTTGTTAGAGCTTCCCTACAGCACTTCTATGTATTTACCTTGATCAGTGAGGCTTGGATCCAAAAGTTGGGTAATATATCTTTTCTGCATTTAAGTTGGTACATTTTTGGCCAAGAGTAATTTCAATGCATTTAATGCATTATACAAGTTTGCCAGTCCAGAGAATTGTCCACATTTAAGATACCATATAATTAAAGTCCATTCACATATGGCTTGCCCTTTGTGACAGCAAGTTACACAAAGGGCCCTAATTTTAATCCTCTATATTGTTGTACCATTTATCATGTTGGGGCTATCTATAAGCCCCAACACAAAGGCCTTGCCAAACCAAGGCATCTGACAATTCTCTGTGATCCAGCATTCTTTCTATTGGGAATTAAGATGAATTGGGGGGATAAAAGCTAGTAACAATTATCTAAGGGAGGTTAATTGCACTTTAACAATTAGCACCTTTCTGGTTATGAAACCTGGAGTCCAGAATCACTGAACCCACATACTGTTTATACAATGCATAAGGGCACTGTCCCATTTTATTAATACTGTTCTCTGATTGGCTATTGCCATCCACCAATTACATGTTTGTTCATATTTCTATATAACCTGCTGTTACCTTCAATAAATCATCTTTTAGTCTATCTGTGAACCGTAACTATATTGTTTGTAATTCTTACCATATACAAACTAGCATCTTGAAATCCCAGTATAACTGGTCTGGAATTATTAGAATTGTGATAGCCATTTCCTTGGCTAGCTGAGCTCCCTCAATTGCAGTGATACGAGTACACATTTGGGAAGCTGTTTTAATTGAGGACTGATTAATTAGTCTAACAATTGTGACTATTAATCTATGATTGTCTCTGTCAACCAGTAGACACCTGGAGCTCACAATTTGTAGGATACATTTTTACCAGTTGATTTTTGTAATGTATCAATTTTTCTTTCTCTGTGCATTACTGGTATTCATAGGCCTGATAACTAAAACTTTGACAGTATTTGTTACTCAAACACTACCATTGTTTACAGATATACATACAGAATCACAGATTGATCAGATATTTTATTTTTTAATAATGGATTTCTGGATATAAATAAAACTTTTGCATAAAATCTCATCTTATTGTAACTTAATTTTTTCCTTTACCTGAAAAACTTTGGACATTTCACCTTCCTCTGCTCAACTTTATCTATTCGGATCTCATCAAAAGGAAATACTTCATATGGAAACACGCCTCATTATCCATGTCCTCCCTCAAATATTGCAGCAAATGCATTTTTGTTGATCTCATTGGTTTCCACAAACATAGGTATAGACACCAACATCACTTTCATAAGTCAAAGAGTCACTAAGTTTCTACATCAACCATTAGGACGTTATCTTAGACATGATCTAGAACTTGAAATGAGAGTTTTAGCTTAAAATCTCATCTTAGTAAAATTTTAAGGGCAGTAACAGATTCCTTGGGTATGAAAACCTAGGTTTGGACCCAAGAATTATCTTTCTAAGTTGAATATTAACTGAGATATGACACTTTAAAGATTCCGGCGGCCATCTTGGACGCCATCTTGATTTTGACCCACTTAGCATAGTCAGAAAATCCTAGATTTTTAATATGTTATTGAGCAAGGCAATTAGTACCAAAATCCACTGAAAAACCTTTTGTATCAATTTGTTGTGGGTTATACTACAGATTGACCCGTCTAATTTGACTTTGGATCAATTTGTGGCATGCCATGTACAGTGTAGTGTATGGCCAGTTGCTTGTTCATTCAGACATGGCATTCACTGTGGACATCTATTGATTACCATGCTGCAACCAAACTCCTCTTTTAAAATGATATTTTCCTAACAGCTTCGACAATAAGTTCCCTGGCCATTACTGACTGCTACTAATGGGATGCCTTGTCACAGTGATTTCATTGAAACTTTGTTTTACGCCAATTTATCTGTTAAATTATCTGCACAATTTAATTCCAGGCATCATGGTGCATAAAATAATGAATATTTCTAAGAAACCTTGGACTCCTACTACTACACTGCCTAGACCACTAGTTGAAACAACTGAAATATTAATTTCATACAGTAGAAGCATATGTATTTTGAGGCAAAAAAGTTAATTGTAAGAGTCATCTGAGCAGTCTGAGAAGAGGCAGATAGTGTGAAGAATAGGACCAGTTGGTGTTGGATCAATTGCGAGTTGTTAACAACTTTATAGACAGGAATTGTCTCAATCAATAAAAGCTGCTATCTGCTGCTACGGAGGACCATTTTCTACTGCACAAGTCGAAGTGTAACACAACTCCGATTTAATTATAGTTTCCAAACAACTTCTGCAATAAACACCCCAAGCCATTTGTAGAGTATGATGTGCCTTGTTGTAGAGATTTCAGTGCAGCTCTGTTGTAATGGCAATTTTGCTTCTTAGCTGCAAGCTCCAGTTGCTTAATATTTCGCATACAAATGGTCAGACACCTTGAAGCAGCAGTGACTGCTTTGACGTAAGTCCATTAGTTGCACCAGCTGTTAGTATTTGGAGCAACTTTAAAATCTCTCCCTCTGACTTTACTAAAGTTAACTTGCCAATTAGTGGTAATTGCAGCAAACTGGCAAGCCATTCAATTCACGTGAATGGTTTCTGCATCATTACAGGAGAATGCCTGTAAAATTGCCAACAAAACATGCACCATGATTGTTGTGTTTCTGTCAGTGACCCTTGATTGGTGAATGACCAAAAAACTAGACATGACACAAGTGGTTATCTCAATATTCACATTTTTATCACACAAACTATTTATTTGTATTAGAGAGCATTTATATTGGACCATATTCATAGAGGCTCTGTGCTCTACAGCAATTTACAATGTATTTAAACAATTCAATGTGACTGGAGGTCTTCTTCAGGTCTGGATGACTTCATTTCTCTTGCAAGTTGTGTTCAATTTTCACGTCCTTGTCCCTGGTCCCGTCAACCACTTCAGAGGAGTCTGGCTGGAGGTGCTGCTGATCACACCTGACAGGAGGGTGAACTCCTGCCTACAGTGTGGCCACCCTCCCAGGCCACAGCTGCAACAAACTCACTCCAATTGAGTTCCAGGATTCAGATTCAGATTCAGATTGTTTATTGTCACTTGTAAGATTATACAAAAAAGAGGATTACACAGTTTGATCCCCGAAGGCATAATTGCCGCTCATGGGGATCAAAAGAATAGATATAAAGCAATGTTATTATAATGATACAATTTAAATGGTAAGAAAAAAAAAATTAAAAGGAAACAGAAAAACGAAATACGGAATGTGGTCAAGTTACTTAATCAAATGTTTCAGATATAGCCATATGCACCAGGAGCAGGGTTCGAACCCGCGTCCTGAAGTGCAGTCAAGCGCTTTAACCATTAGCTATGGGAAATTGTTTATTGCCTCATTCAATGTGTTTGTCACACCATCTACTTCAATTTTGCATTCAAAAGGCAGCAGTACATTTAAATGAAAGGCCAAAACAAAGTAGTTGTTCTGTGGGCTGGACATGGTGATGGCCAGCAACAGCGAGTTATCAGAGACCATAGAGATGAGCTATGGAGGCTTTTGCAGCAGAATATTCATGAAGACAGAATACATAACATTCAGACATTCTGTGTGCACTGTCTAAGAAGTAGCACAATGCCCATGTTATGTGGATATGTAGTTCTGCATAGTAAAAGACATCAAGGCTTATTTGCTTATGGCTGGACTTATGTGAGAAGGAAATTGAAGGACATTGTTGAAATTGAATGTAGAAGCTCTAACATCTGTTCTATATATCAGTGTGCATACAAGATACAGAATCTTAATATCTTGTGTAATATAAATATGACCAATTGCTCAGTCTATATAGAGGCTGTTTGGTAGCCTTGTCTCTTGCCATAATTTCCCATCAAGAAATAAAAGGTAATGTCCGTATTGCTTATATCCATGGCTACCTTCAATCAATGCTGGGTAGGCAACAGGGCATGGTCTTGACAAGGCAGATCCACTACTTTTTTCTTTCTGGCCACTTCTGGACCTGTCTGGACAGCTGCTGCTCTAATACTGGCCCTACAAATGTTTCTTGATAATTTGCTACAAGTGATGCTTTGCATCCCAAAATCTTTAGCAATGTTATACATTTTTTAATATTTATTCAAAATTGCTTTAAACATGAATGACCTATCTTCCATATTTAGCTAATTTGAAGTGATTTACTTTTTTAAAAAGTGAGCTGCAAAGTGAAATAATGCAGGGGTAAGGATAAGAAATGAAGGGTGTGGACTGCGGAAGGGAGAATCTTCCTGAAGACAAGGGATTGAAGACAATATTTTGGTTTGTACTGTTCCGGGACATGAAGCATGTCCAAATAACATGGGAATTGTGCTATTTCTCAGACAGTGTACAGAAAATTTCTGTGAATGTCATGGATATGTCTTCATGAATATTCTGCTGCATAAGCCTCTGTATAGCTCATCTTAATCTCTCAGATAACTCGCTGTACATAGCTGGCTATCACCTTGTTGAGCCAAATAAAATCCTCTAATACTCATTCCGGCTTTTCATTTCAATTTGTGCTGCTACATTTTGACTACCAAATTTAAGAACCAGCAATTGCGTCATTTCAAGTTCTTATTTTGGTCACTCACAAATCATATGGAGCACTGATGGAATGACAACAATCACGGTGTGTGTCTTGTCTGCATTTGTATTGGCATTGTCATGGAATGATGCAGCAACCAATTAAAAGGCTTGTCAGTTTGCTACAATTACCACTAATTGGCAGCTGAAGTCACAAGGCGATAAAGTTCAACAGCCGCTCCATTGCTCCAACTATTAGTCTATTCCCTGCATTTGTATGACGTCTGAAAAATCCAGATAATTGCAGAATTGGTGTAACAGTTGGAGCAACTAATGATCCAGTCGGTGCATGGAAAAGTACATGTAGTTGCTGCTACAAGATGTCTGAACATTTGTATGCTCAATGTTAAGCAAATGAAGTCCACAGCCTAGAAGGTAAATTGTCTCCAAGTTTAACTGAAATGTAAACAATGAGCCACACCATCCTCCAGTAATGCCCTGGGGATGTTTATTGAAGTTATTTCGAAAGCATAATTAAATGGAGTCATGTTACACTACGCCTTGTGCAATAGGAATGGCAGTTTCTGTTAATTTAGACAGTTCCAGCCAAGTTTCAATTTTCAAACAACTCTGTTGATACGCTGCTATCGATAAAACACGGAACAGTAGCAAACTTCATTCTCTGACTGCTCTTTCGATTTTTTTGGCATCGGGTTTGTCATTGTGTTTTTAATTACTATAATATACTAAATGTTGATTGCAAAAGTTAATTTTAGACTATGTCTCCAGTTGTTTACTGAATATAATCAAGTAATAAACTTTCAACATCCACTCAACAAGAAAGACCAGTCGATGGCTCTTCTGCATGGTCAATTGAAAACAAATTGCATGATAAAAGCCTAAGATTTTGAAAGTAGTGGTAGACCCAGCCAAAGAATACTGGCTCATGCAGGAATAATTTCATCAAGCTGCAAAGACACACTCTTGTGCTTGTTTGTAAAGTTCTTAACAGATACATAGAGCAGAAATATAGAGCAGATCAATAAATTTCACTGAAATCTTTACAACAAGCCACACCATCCTCCAGTAATGCCCTTGGGATGTTTATTGAAGTTATTTCGAAAGTATAATTAAAGTGGAGTCGTGTTACACTACGCCTTGTGCAATGGGAATGGCAGTTTCTGTTAATTTAGACAGTTCCAGCCAAGTTTCACTTTTCAAACAACTCTCTTGATACGCTGCTATCAATCCAGCACCAAGCAGTCGCAAACTTCATCCTCTGATTGCTCTTTCGATTTTGTTTTCGCAACTGGTTTGTCATTGTATTTTTAATTACTATAATATACTAAAAGTAGATTGCAAAAGTTGATTTTACTCTATGTCTCCAGTTGTCAGGTGAATATAATCAAGAAATAAACTTTCAACATCCACTCAACAAGAAAGACCAGTCGATGGCTCTTCTGCATGGTCAATTGTTTCAAACAAGTTGAAAAACTTTCAAAAAGATTTTGAAAGCAGGGGTAGGCTCAGCCAAAGAATGCTGGATCATGCAGGAATGAATGATATCATCAAGCTACAAATATGCACTCTTGTGCTTAGGTAGATAGAGCAGACATATAGAGCAGATCGATGAAGCCGAAAGAGCCACAGGTGATACAATGTTCAACTAATAGCAGAGGCAAGGAATCCTATAGTGATTTATCCCTTGGGTATTGTAAGTGTCTGTGAGCAACTGATAACAGCTATTTTGTAGTCGGCCAATTGTAGGTAAAGCCCCTGGGCATTCTCTTACCAGTTTAAATCTTGTCTGCTTTTTCATGCCAAAGTGATGGTGTGCTAGAACAATTTAGATGTATAAATCCTTAGATATGTAATTTGGTTGAACGCATTCAGAAAGAATGCACAAGAGTCTCATATGAGTCTTGCAAGTTACATATATATGTTGAACATGGCAATGGCCTTTCAAAAGTAAAGCATGGTTTTCGATAATTTGCTGTGTGCAGAACATGATGCATATCCAGTATTGTCCACATAACATGGGAATTGTGCTATTTCTCAGACAGCGTGCACAGAGATTATCTGTGAATGTCATGGATATGTCTTCATGAATATTCTGCAGCAAAAGCCTCTGAATAGCTCATCTTAATGCTCTCTGATAACTTGCTGTTGCTTGCTATCACCTTGTCCTGCCCACAAAACAACTCCTGTCATAGTTGTTCTGGCCTTCCATTTAAAATGTGCTACTGCAGTTTGACTCCCAAATTGAAGTAGATGGTGAGACAAAAGCATTGGGTGAGGTAATAAAAACTACTAAGTGCTGCAAACTCGTAGTTTGAGTGATGAATATGCCATTATCAAGATAACAGCCATCAACCAGCAATTGTGTCATGTCAAGTTCTTATTTTGGTAACTCACCAATCTCGGACTATTGATGGAATGATAGCAATCATGGTGTGTTTTTTGTCTACCATTTTACTGATATTGTCATGGAATGTTGGTGAAATTATTCACCTGAGTTAAATGTTTGGCCAGTTTGCTACATTTACCACTAATTGGCAGCTGACCTTCACAAGTCAGGGGACATAACTTTTACAGCTGCTTCAACTATTAGCCTATTCCCTACTTTTGAACAGCTGGTGCTACTAATGAATTAGTTAGTGCATGTAATAGTAGTCGCTGCTGCTTCAAAATGTGTGAACATTTGGATGCTCAATCTTATCAAATAAATTATTCAGCTTAGAAACAAAATTTCTAAAGTTTCACTGAAATCTCTACAACAAGCCACACCATCCACCAGTAATGCCTTGGGGATATTTATTGAAGTTATTTCGAAAGTATAATTAAAGTGGAATCGTGTTACACTAGATCTACGCCTTGTGCAATAGGAATGGCAGTTTCTGTTAATTGAGTCAGTTCCAGCCAAGTTTCAAGTTTAAAACAACTCTTTTGATTTGATACTCTGCTATCGATCCAGCACCAAACAGTTGCAAACTTCATCCTCTGATTGCTCTTTTGATTTTGTTTTCGCAACTAGTTTGTCATTGTATTTTTAATTAGGCTACTATAATATACTAAAAGTTGATTGCAAAAGTTGATTTTACACTATGTCTCCAGTTGTCAAGTGAATATAATCAAGTAATACATTTTCAACATCCACTCAAAAATAAAATACTAGTCGTTGGCTCCTCTGCATGGTCAACAAATTCGAACAAGTTGAAAAACCTAAAGATTATGAAAGCAGGGTAGGCTCAGCCAAAGAATGCTGGCTCATGCAGGAATAATATCATCAAGCTGCAAAGACACACTCTTGTGCTTGTTTGTAAAGTTCTTAACAGATACATAGAGCAGACAGATGGAGCAGATTGATAAATTTAAGAGAGCCACATGTGATACAATGTTCAACTGAAGGCAGAAACAAAGAATCCTAAAGTGATTTGTCCCTTGGGTATTGTACGCGTCTGTGAGCAACTGATAACAGCTATTCTGAAGTCGGCCAATTGCAGGTAAAGCCCCTGGGCATTCTCTTACCAGTTTAAATCTTATCTGCTTCTTCTGCTAAAGTGATGGTGCTAGAGGAATTTAGATACCTCCTTAGATATGTAATCTGGTTGAATGCATTCATACAGAACACACTAGAGTCTCATGTGAGTCTTGCAAGTTACATATATATGTTGAACATGGCAATGGCCTTTCAAAAGTAAAGCATGGTTTTCGATAATTTTTCCATATTTTAGCTATTTCAAAGTGATTTACTTTAGAGTGAGTTGGGAAGTGAGGGCATGGAGGGTTGAGGGTAAGAACTGAAGGATGTAAAAGGGCTAGAATTTTCCTGATGGCAGGGGATTTAGGAAAATATTTGGGATTGCACTGTATGCAGAACATGATGCATATCCAGTATTGTCCACGTAACAGGAATTGTGTTATTTCTCAGACAGCGTGCACAGAGATTATCTGTGAATGTCATGGATATGTCTTCATGCATATTCTGCTGCAAAAGCCTCCATAGCTCATCTTAATACTCTCTGATAACTCGCTGAACATTGCTTGCTATCACCTTGTTCAGTCCACAAAACAACTCTTGTCATACTTGTTTTGGCCTTCCATTTAAAATGTGCTACTGCAGTTTGGCCAAATTGAAGTAGATGGTGAGACAAAAGCATTGGGTGAGGTTACTGAGGTAAACAACTACACACTATTAGTTTATGTGATAAACACACTATTATTGTGATAACAAGCACTTTAGTCATGTCTACGATGTAGCTCTTACCTTGGTAACTCACAATTATATTGTATGGAGCACTGACGGAATGACAACAATCATGATGTGTGTCTTGTCTGCAATTGTATGGGCATTGTCATGGAATGATGCAGCAACCAATTAAAAGGCTTGTCAGTTTGCTACAATTACCACTAATTGGCAGCTGAAGTCACAAGGCGACAGAGTTTAACAGCCGCTCCATTGCTCCAACTATTAGTCTATTCCCTGCATTTGCATGACACCTGAAAAATCCAGATAATTGCAGAATTGATGTAACAGCCGGTGCAACTAATGATCCAGTCGGTGCATGGAAAAGTACATGTAGTTGCTGCTGCTACAAGATGTCTGAAACTTTGTATGCTCAATGTTAAGCAAATGAAGTCCACAGCTTAGAAAGAAAATCGTCTCCAAGTTTCACCGAAATGTATACAATGAGCCACACCATCCTCCAGTAATGCCCCGGGATGTTTATTGAAGTTATTTCGAAAGTATAATTAAAGTGGAGTCGTGTTACACTGCGACTTGTGCAGTTGCAAATGGTGTTCCATAGCAGCAGATAGTAGCTCGTGTTAATTGAGATAGTTTCTGCCAAGCTTCAATTTTAAAACAAATGTCATCAGAAGAACCGAGGCAGCAAAAAATTAATGTTCCAATAAGTCTCCTGTAACTCCTCAACTGAACACAATCAAGTATTAAATTTCACCAGCCACTCAACAAAAAGACCATTCGGTGGCTCCTCTGCCGTTCTGCATAGTCAATATGCTAAAACC
Organism: Platynereis dumerilii; assembly: GCA_026936325.1. Lineage (NCBI taxonomy): Eukaryota > Metazoa > Annelida > Polychaeta > Phyllodocida > Nereididae > Platynereis > Platynereis dumerilii. The sequence continues at coordinate 665,245 of JAPTHN010000089.1, read as the reverse complement.
ACTAGAAAAGCGTCAGATTTTGAAAAATAAGCATGCTTAAATTTTGCTGGCCTGCCCAGGAAAAAATGCCATCAAGCTACAAATACTAACTGTTATGCAGGTTTGTAGGGTTCTCATACGGACCAGGCAATCAAGAGGATTGAAGCTTGTGCTACCGACATTAAAATTTGGATGCAAAGAAATTTTCTTAAATTAAATTATGACAAAACAGAAATGATTGTTTTTGGAACTAGACAAAAACTCCCAAGCACTTCCGCCTTTGTGACTCAAGTGGGTGATACTGCCATTAATCCTAGACCTACAGTAAAGAATCTTGGTGTCACACTTGACCAGCACTGTACAATGGAAAGTCACATCAGAACAGTCTGTAAACAATCATATTACCAGCTACGCAATATCGCATCCATCCGCCGCTACATTACTGCACCAGCAGTTAAGACTCTAGTTCAAGCTTGTGTCATATCAAGAATTGATTATGCGAATGGGCTACTATACGGTGTGTCACAGAAAGCTACCAGTCGTTTACGAGTCCAAAACATGGCTGCGAGGGTAATTACCAAAACAAAACGTACATGCCACATCACCCCAATTCTGATGGAGTTACATTGGTTGCCAGTAACCTGGAGAATTCAGTACAAGATTCCGATCATGACATACAAGGCACTCCATGGCCTAGCGCCTTCTTACATCTCAGAGTTGATACATGAACCTCAACAAGCAAGATCACTTCGTTCATCGGGGGAACTATATCTTGCACCACCAAAATCGAGACTACGTTCCTATGGTGATCGAACATTCCAGTTTGCCGCTGCCACTGAGTGGAATGCACTCCCGAAGTTCCTCAGAGACTGTCAAACATTTACTGTTTTTAAAAAACACTTAAAGACTCACCTGTTTAGAATTGCTTTCAGTATTTAATCTATACTACATACTCTTATCTTATATTCTACATTTTACATTTTTATTGTGATCTTAATTTTACATGTGAAGCGCCTTAGAGCAGGATATATTCTGAATAAGGCGCTATAGAAATGCTTGTATAATAATAATAATTAAAAGATATGTAGAGCAGACAGATAGAGCAGATCGATAAAGCTGAGAGAGCCACATTTGATACAATGTTCAAGCGATACCAGAAACAAAGAATCCTAAAGTGATTTGTCCCTTGGGTATTGTACAATGTACATGTCTGTGAGCAACTGAAAACAGCTATTCTGTAGTCGGCCAATTGCAAGTAAAGCCCTCAGGCATTCTCTTACCAGTTCAAATCTTATCTTACTTCTTCATGCTAAAGTGATGGTGTCAGAGGAATATAAAACCTCCTTAGATATGTAATCTGGTTGAATGCATTCATACAGAACGCACGAGAGTCTCACATGAGCCTTGCAAGATACATATACCTGTTCAACATAGCAATGACCTTTCAAAAGTAAAGCATGGTTTTTCATAATTTTTCCATATTTTAGCTATTTCAAAGTGATTTACTTTAGAGTGAGTTGGGAAGTTAGGGCGTGGAGGGTTGAGGGTAAGAACTGAAGGATGTAAAAGGGCTAGAATTTTCCTGACGACAAGGGATTTAGGAAAATATTTGGATTGTACTGTATGCAGAACATGATGCATATCCAGTATTGTCCTCGTAACATGGGAATTGTGCTATTTCTCAGACAGTGTACAGAGAATATCTGTGAATGTCATGGATATGTCTTCATGGATATTCTGCTGCAAAAGCCTCCTTATAGCTCATCTTAATGCTCTCTGATAACTCACTGTAGCTGGCTATCACCTCGTCCAGCACACAAAACAACTGTTGTCATACTTGTTCAGAACTTCCTTTCATTTGAAATGTAATGCTGTTTTTTGACTGCTAAATTAAAGTAGATGGTGTGATAAATGCATTGGATGAGGTAATAAACAACTACTAAGTGTTGTAAACTCGTAGGTTGAGTGAGAAATATGCCATTATCAGGAAAACCACCATCAACCAGCTATTGTGTCAAGTCTAGTTCTTAGTTAGGTCACTCACCAATCACGGGCCATTGATGGAATGATAGCTATCATGGTGTGTTTTTTGCCTGCCATTTTACTGATATTGTCATGGAATGTTGGTGAAATTATTCACCTGAGTTAAATGTTTGGCCAGTTTGCTACATTTACCACTAATTGGCAGCTGACCTTCACAAGTCACGGGACATAACTTTTACATCTGCTTCAACTATTAGCCTATTCCCTGCTTTTGAACAGCTGGTGCTACTAATGATTTAGTTAGTGCATGTAATAGTAGTCGCTGCTGCTTCAAAATGTGTGAACATTTGGATGCTCAATCTTATCAAATAAATTATGCAGCTTAGAAACAAAATTTCTAAAGTTTCACTGAAATCTCTACAACAAGCCACACCATCCACCAGTAATGCCTTGGGGATATTTATTGAAGTTATTTCGAAAGTATAATTAAAGTGGAATCGTGTTACACTAGATCTACGCCTTGTGCAATAGGAATGGCAGTTTCTGTTAATTGAGACAGTTCCAGCCAAGTTTCAAGTTTAAAACAACTCTTTTGATTTGATACTCTGCTATCGATCCAGCACCAAACAGTTGCAAACTTCATCCTCTGATTGCTCTTTTGATTTTGTTTTTGCAACTAGTTTGTCATCAGTGCCCGATTTAGGAGTGTGCAGCCGCACAGGGCCCCCACATTTAAGGGGGCCCCCACACAAGCAGATCACGCGTAATATCTATAACAAATTCTTATTACAGTTTACGCAAATGATGCCGATCTGAAACATAACCTAATTGTGCAACAAGTAGAGCATTATGAAAGACTCAAATGTGGGGGCCCCAACCTTCTTAAGGCAAAATTGCAAAATTGTGGTAACATTTTCACCAAAAATGTTCGTGTGAACAGGTGATCTATTAAACCAGCAGAAAATTGTGGTTTATATGTGGGGGCCCTGCTCAAAGGTCCCCTTCCCTTATGTCTCTTGCCCGTCTGGGGCCCTCACTTCTCCTCTGGGGACCCCAAGGCCTCCTATGCTCCTCCCTTCCTGTCTGGGCCCCCTCCCCTGCCGGACCTACGCCTCGGGGGGGGGGGGCAACTTACTCTTGGACCCCAGCCGTTCTGGGGCTCCCACCCATTCTTGGGGCCCCTCCCACTTTGGGGGCCCCCTCCCACTTTGGGGGCCCCTCCCACTCAGGGGGCACCCTTCCACTCTGGGGGCCCCCTCCCACTCTGGGGGCCCCTTCCACTCTGGGGGCCCCCACCCACTCTGGGGGACCCTCCCAATCTGGGGGTCCCCTCCCACTCTGGGGGCCCCCTCCCACTTTGGCCTCAGTCCTTCTTCAGATGCCCCAGGTTAAATACATGTTATTTCAAATTTTACTTTGTATGTGTCAAAGGTGTCCTCAGATTTTTGTTTTGCTGTTGCGTGTACATGAATTCTGAAATTTCTGTCTTTTTTAAAAGCATCATGCACAAATAAGAAAATACATGAAAGAAAAGGTCATCATATTCAGACTTGCCAGTAAATATGTTTAAAAGTTAAATTCAACTTCTATTGCAAGATGAGACAATTCTTTCTTTATTTACTCTATGGTAAAGTAAAAGCATAAAAGTATGTACTTCATAAAAGAAGTCCGGTTTGTGCGGTATTTATCAACATTATAACGAGACAGTAAGCCCTTTAGAAAAGGTCTCCTATCTAACTCAATAAACGTAGAGTAGGTCGGTGCAGGCGGCCCCCCTTAACTTCGAGGTTCGATTTGACCTACTTTTATTGGAGATTGTTTGAATGCTTTTGCTGTCAGGAAGGGACCACTTTGCTCTACTAATAGCTAGTGAAGCAAATGTCTACCAATTTTAATAAAGCAGTTATGGCCATTTTTGTAAAAAAATCAAAATGGCCTTCTTACCCCACCCATCGGGCAAGAAGCCCCCCTATTATAATCCTATGGCAATTTTTTTTGCGAGCGCATTCAGCCTAAAAGTTATTTCTTAGGGTTCTTCTATCATTTTTAAGGCATTCTATTCACTTTTTCTGAATTTCAGAATTTTTCTGTTGATACATTTATTTTTTAATATTTTTTGCCCTGTTTCAATTTCGGCTGAAATTTTTTCTATTTTAATTAGCTATTCTATCAATATTTAAGGTAAAGTACCCATTATTAAATGGTTCCTGAAGCAGCTTCGACCCCCCGTGAAGGAGGCCTCATGCCCCATATCATGTGGGGCCTCTCGCCCCAAACCCACATATTTTAATTTGACCTCTATATTTTGAACTAAAATGCAAAAAATATGATCCAAATCATATTTATGTGATGGTCATAAAATGAAGCAATGCAGATATCCATTATACTTTAAAAAATTTCCAAAGTTATTTCTGACAACCCCTTTCAATGAATTAGTCAAAGTTACAAAAACCATGCACATTTTTTTGTTTCTTTAATTTCTACTATGGTTTCATGCTGTTTGCCCTGAAAATTTGTGACGTCACCTAAAATGCCTCTAGCTTCAATCCTATCAATAGATAAATGCACCAAAAATGTAAGTTCGGATATAAGCCTGGGGGGGCCTCTCACCTAACCCGGGCTTCTTGCCCCGACCTACTCTATATTAATTAGTTTTAGTATTTTATCGATTTAGCCAATTTTACATGCACGTGCATGCCAGGACAGAGTCTGCATGACCCTTCTGAAAGTTAAAGAAACATCTCAACGAAACGCATTTAGGGGGCCCCCACAAATTCTCAGCACAGAGGCCTCCACACACCTAAATCAGGCACTGTTTGTCATTGTATTTTTAATTAGGCTACTATAATATACTAAAAGTTGATTGCAAAAGTTGATTTTACACTATGTCTCCAGTTGTCAAGTGAATATAATCAAGTAATACATTTTCAACATCCACTCAAAAATAAAATACTAGTCGTTGGCTCCTCTGCATGGTCAACAAATTCGAACAAGTTGAAAAACCTAAAGATTATGAAAGCAGGGTAGGCTCAGCCAAAGAATGCTGGCTCATGCAGGAATAATATCATCAAGCTGCAAAGACACACTCTTGTGCTTGTTTGTAAAGTTCTTAACAGATACATAGAGCAGAAAGATGGAGCAGATTGATAAATTTAAGAGAGCCACATGTGATACAATGTTCAACTGAAGGCAGAAACAAAGAATCCTAAAGTGATTTGTCCCTTGGGTATTGTACGTGTCTGTGAGCAACTGATAACAGCTATTCTGAAGTCGGCCAATTGCAGGTAAAGCCCCTGGGCATTCTCTTACCAGTTTAAATCTTATCTGCTTTTTCATGCCAAAGTGATGGTGTGCTAGAACAATTTAGATACCTCCTTAGATATGTAATTTGGTTGAACGCATTTAGACAGAATGGCACATAAGTTTTGCGTGAGTCTTGTAAGAATGCGAGAGACATTCTTAAAAAGTCAATGGGCCACATGAAGCAGAGGGCCCAGCTGAAGCCAAGATGGAAATACAAGAAAAATTAGATAAAAGGAATGGTTGGTAGACGCCAGAATAGATGACATGTATATGCAGGCATGAATGGTGGCAACACTGGAGACAAATGTTGCTGAGATAATCACTGTTGGTCTATTGTGAGGGAAAAGATGGCAGAAGGCCATGACATCCATCAATTACAAATGAAACAATTGAATCAACTCTGATCGACTGTAACTACAATAGGTCTGTCTCCATATGGGGATTACGACAGGTATTATCGGTAGGTGGCACTACAATAAGGAGGGAGTGCTATTTTTGTCTTGGGGGAGCCCACCAAATGACATATTATCTGGTTTGTTTGCAAAGTAAGTGAAAGCCTGTGACCAACAGTTAATTATAATCTGGTTGTTAACAAGTTACAATTCCCCAATCTGTATGAAAACGACACACTTTTCTTTTGAACTGCTCTTTTGAGAACATAATCAATACAGCTAGCCGACCCAAACAATCAAACATTAAAAAAAACACACTCATCAAGTTAGACTCCTTGGCTTGGTCAACAACACCAATCACCTTGTTGAAAGGCAAAGGGGATTCCATCAGAGCTCCTATTGCTTGGAGACACCACCTGTAAATAAATTCGGAACTACAAATGGAGACAGACCTATTGCAATGAACACTCTCATGCTTTGTCAGACACATTCTGTTGAACCATGTCACATTTCTAGACCCTGTTGGTCATATCAGCACCAATATATGTGTGTGGTCACCACTTGCCTGCAGAGCTAAAGATAACCATTCAGCATGTTCAGTTGTTCCATTGATGACATCTCCCAAACAAGGAACTTATTATGGAAGTCACAAACATGGATCGTAAGAGGAGCAGCTAAATCTACTAAGTATGGCTCGAGTTACAAAGAAGACAGAATCAGGGAGACATCCATGCACAGTGAGCTGCAGAAGACATGAGCCATAAGATAAGCATTGGGAGGTTTGATCCGGATGCGTAAAAGAAGAAACATGTAGTAGAATAGTGGATGCATCAATAGAATCTCACCTCAACCTGTTTTCCACGCAGAATCATCTTGTTTATAAATGTTGTTTTTTCTTCATAATTTGATTGTTTGCCATTCTTCCTTTGTGAAATACAAGTTTGAAGCACTCTACCAAACAAAGACCCCTTCAAAGACTTGGCTCACTTTGTTTCTTCTTAACCTGGCTGTAGTTATACATGAAGCAAGTTTCCTCTTCATGCTGAGAAGAAGGATAAGAGGAGATACAAAGCAGACAACTGCCAAAAGGGACATTGTGCCACTGAGCCATCCAGTGGATGCTGTTTAGCCACCAATGAACCTTTCCAGGTCCATACATGAGCCATAACTTCTTAACTTGGCTTTTCATCCAGCCCTATCTATCACTGTTTCACGTGCATGTCATTTTTTCAGCCAGCCAAAAAGCTGTAGTTCCAGTTAATTAGGGACAGCACACCAAGGAGCTGACAAATGAGCTCTATTTCAGGTAAATCATGTACTGTAGGACTACTGTTCAAAGGGGACCCCCAGTGGCCAAGCATGGCCTGATTAGCCAATGGCCTGGTCAACCTTTTCCCCCTTTCTTCAGAGACAACTTCAGAAGCTGACACACTGGGTACCTCCCCCCCCCATCTCCAACTTCAACAATAAGTGACACTCATGCTGCAATGGCCAGAATCTTGTTATTTGTCTCCCAGTCCGACCAGCCTGATATCCACTTCATTATTCTGTCCACAATCTTTAACACTGTTATCGTGAAGCCCTGTCTTTTTTTTATCACCTTACCTGGTTCTGCAAACTCTTGTAACATTATCCAAGTTTTCATTTTGCATTTGTAAATATGTGATTGTCATTCAACTATGAAATAGATGGTGTGATAAAGCATGAATGGTGTGACAAACAATTACTAAGTGCTACCAACTAGTGTGCTGTGAAAAACTGTAATGTAAACATAACCTGCCTTGAAGTGTTCTAAATTGGGAAACTGCAATCATGGAGTATTATCTCAAGACAGCTCTCCTCAGATGATATCAGCACTATCATCACCACATTAAATAAGAGACCATTAGTAGAGATAGCTGGCATTGAAGTGTATTTTTTTGTGTTCTAGATCTTGCAACCAGGCTATTTTGGGGTAATAATCGAATACAACAGCAAATGATACCAGGACTGCCTTGACTACTAAGAGAAAAAGATTAATTAACATGTTAATGAAAGCCATGCCGGGCTAGTATGCTGTACATATTATAATTGTGGTGATTAACATTATGTGGTAGGTGAGGGCAGTGATTCATAATAGACAATGTTTACAAGATTTTTGAAAAAAAAAATCACTACTTTTAATGGTTGCATTTTTATTATATGCATCATTGCTTTTCTAATTTTGTTTTGTCCTTGTTTTGTATTGCAACTTTTACTCACTTCTTCAAGTAACATCTCTGATTGCTCTTTAGTTACACTTCAGAATGCTAACCTACAATCATCACACACTGGATTTAATATCTGGCTACTAACAGGACCCACAAATCGATCAAATATATCCCCACTCTGATTGTGAAAGCTCTATACCGTGAATCCACATTCGATGGAATAATGAACCTAAGTAACACAGTGGCTTCGCTTTTGACCATTTGGCAAACCAGTCAAATGCCCCATGTTTTTCAGTCTTCTTATTATTTTTCATTCTTCGAAGTTTATTAACAATTTTACAAGTGATGCGACTGTTGGTTACTTTGATTTATGAAAATCACTCCTTTTCACACAAAATTCACAATAAACTCTCTCTCAAAACACTGGATTTGAAGTTTAAAGATTGGAAAACTGACCATGTGTCATAAGAGTAAGGCATTTAATCAAATAATTCTTAGGCAGGAAACATTACACACAATTAAGAATTTGGAAAATAATTTGGAAAAAAATGAACTGGGAGTATAAGTCTACCTATGTTAAAATATACACAGGTGAACATCATTCTTAAAATCATCTCAAGCTACATTGTAAAACAATTAGAGTTATGAATAATTTAGCTGAACTACAATCACTTCCAACCTCCCTGTGTCATTTGGAATTATACTTGGGTGACTTGGTCAATTTGATTGAAATAAATCACTGTCCAACTGATTGGGTTTCAACAATGGCAGGAATTGTTTTGGTTATTATACATTCTCTACCAGCACTAAACTACAATTTGGGAAACTGAACTAGCAAACTATGATTTAAATAAATCACTCATTTCAATAGAGTATACCAGGATTCAAGAACTATGACATTAGTCACAATCAAATATTATTCAGGGCAATAGCCTACTAAGAAATTGGCTTGGAAGATGGCCAACCTCAGGCATTGGCAAAACATATAGCAGAGTGGCCTATGATTATTGAGTTTTTTAAAAGGAAATCACCTGGTTAGAGGGCAGAAATTTCACTGTCCCCCCAGCCTAGTCATATAACTTGCAAAAAAAAATGTTTGCAGGTATCCCCCCAGGTGACCCCCCTCCCACGAAATCAGCACGCCTGAATTGCTTTGTACTGTCAATTCTCCACACTCTCACTACACACAAAACTGCATTGATGACATCATGAGACGATGCCTCCAAAAATCAACAACACCCCAAACCCACTTATAGTAAAGCCTGCTTCTCAGGCAAAAATTAATGATGACTTGAGGTCTTACAAAATTAAGAAAAAATTGTTGACCTGACCTATCACTAGTAGTAGTTTAGCAAACACACTTTTTAGTAGTTTAGCAAACACACTTTTCATTGTGATGGTACATATTTCTTCCAAGAATTAGTAAACTGTTGATTGGCCACTGCCATGGATATAAGAGCGATATACGGTTTTCCTTGATTATTTACTGAATTATTATAGCTGGCTTTTTTCACATGGTTTAGAATGAATCAGAAATTCTTACCTGACATTTTTCTGTTGTAAATAGGGTTCTACATCTGGGTAAGTTCCATCATGATTATTTTTGACCATTAACTGAAGATGTGCTAATGAGGATTTTACTTTTCATTGTTGGTTCAAATAATATCATACTAGATTAAAATATGTTATCTCAGTTTTCTTTGGTTGTTGGTCACAAGCATGATGTAATGTCCTCATACCTGTGACAAGCAATCTATTGAAAACTGCCAATATAAAGGATTAGACTGCATGTTGTCAAAAACAAAGGTATTGTATAACTTAGACTCATATTAATTGTTTGTTGCTGACTTTTTTTGCCTGCAAAATGAGCAGACATGATATTTTTAACACTAGGAAGTGATATTACCAAGGGCTGTCTCAGTGGAATTTTTCATTGATTTAAGGTATGAATTAAATTTATCAAACATTAAAAGCATTGACACAGGCAAATTCAAATCAATTTGGTAATTCATATGATACGACAATTGTTAGACTGTTTAACCTGCAATATGAGCTTCAGTCTAATATATATTTAAATTCATAATGTCCTTTTTCAGTTCAACCATGTTAAAAATATAGGAAGCATTTTGCAATGGTTTGAGGGGTGCTACATGTTTTACGTCCTGTATTGTTTGTTTTCACTCTGTAGACAAACAGGACAGGATGATCGAATTTCATGAACATTTACATACAATTTAAATAGATATTTTATATAGGTAGGTTCCTTATTTGTCATAGGGGTAGCATTCTGGGCTGCGTCCAGGGTTCGAATCCTGCTCTTGCCGGGTCGACCACCTGGGCCTATGTTGGATGGCTGTTTCAATCATCCTTCACCTCATTGCCGTGTCATCTGCCTGTCCTAATAAGCCTACCTCCACAAAAATACAGGACATAAAGCCCCAATCCATCTATATTTTCCATGCAGTATATACCCATTTTTCAAATTGTCTCCTTGGCCTAAAAATGGATAGTACCTTATTTGAGAGATGGTTTTGCCAAACAATTAAGAGACCAATGGAAAGGTAGCTTGTGCAAATCAAAAATTGGCTAAAATAACTTTTAAAAAAAACCAGTCTAATTTAACATGTATATACAGTACAACCATCATAAAATGGCTCATCAGTTTGGATCGATACTTATAATAAATATTTTCAGTTGTTAGATGGATTTTATATGTTCTTTGACTTATAATCCTAAATAATTGACATGATTGATTTTCTCTAAAAGTGGATTAGTAGATCACTACAGATAGAGTTATATCATCTCAGATCACTACAGATCACTCTTTATCCGGACCGCTCTGGATCACTATGGATCACTATGGATCACTATGTTGAGCCACTTTAAGATGGTTGTACTGTAGTTTTCATTATTTGGCGTGTTCACATGTAAAAATGTGAAAGGGTAAAAAATAGCATGTAGGAATTTGTGGATATGAAAAAACGAGCAAAGGTACTCATATACATGTAATAATTAACACTAGTGAATGTGCTTTATTATTCATTTGTGTATCTGCCAATACTAACATTCGGGGAAGCGCTATTTAATTACGGTTTAGTGTTCAAATTAGGGTTGGAGTTGGTTTTAGCAAAGTTTCCATTTGCAATGTTTGTTAAGTACATATGCACAAATTCTTGAAAAGCAATAATTGACATGTACACAAGTGCCTTGGTCATGTATATGTTCGTTTTTACACTTTAACACATTCATCTACATGCCAAATAATGAAAAATATATACCTCAATTTAATTCTATTCCCTTTATACTAAAAAATACTAATCTCAAGCTCAACGATATCATTGAATGCATGTAAGCGGCTGATCAGATTTTATTGGCAGTTTTTATCATCCTCACTTCTCAGTGTGAGCTTGGGAAGCTACCCTGACCACATGATACACTGTTTTGTGAAGTAGTAACAAAAAGATTAACTTTCCTCCAGTGTGACAGACATAATTAACAGTTTGAGATTTCTCAAAGCAATTGAATGAATGCTTGAGTGTTTCATAGTTGACTGTTTGTTGTTTCAGTGAGTTTCTTTGTAGAAAACCATAAACAATTAATTAAATCATGCCGGAAAAAAGCTGACAATGCTTCAGAAATCTTCAGTATTTTGTAGAGATTGTTGGCAGAGCGAGTGTGAATGAGTCCTGCAATGGGAGTATGGTTTTTATGGGTGTGTCTAGGTTTTGTAGCATTCATGTACAATTATCCAATTTGCACCAACAAAAACTTATCCAGGCAAAAGATCTGCTTGCAGCAATAAATATTTGTGATTTTTTGACACATTTAATTTTTTTTGGTGATGTTTGAATAAAAATTGTTTTTCGGTTTTGATGAATTTGCAAAAAAGGTTGAATTTTATCTATTTGAGACTGGTGGCAAGTCAAGTGTTTCATTGGCATTTCAAGCTATTTCACCAACAAATTATTAAATAAGTCCCAATTTCCGTAGGATTGGAATGCTTCTAAGCTGTTGTTTGGCATTCTTATCAAACTGTGCAATGAGAATGTTTGTTAATACCACACCTTCTTTATTTCAAAAGTACTAAGTCAAAGTTTGTTTAATCTGTGTTCTAAACAGTTTAAAATTGGAAGAGAGCCCAATAAGACTGGCTGCTGCAGCTTGCAATGCATAGATGGATGATTGGGGCTTTACATCCTGGGTGGTGTAGTGGTTAAGGTTCCTGCCTGCTCCGCTGAAGCTCTTTGTCTGCATGGGTTCGAACCCCGGGTGGGGAACTCAAAATTTTCAGTGTACCTTCATAAGCAAAATCTAAGCTGGATATCATTCTGATGAGATGTTAAATTGGTGGCCCCTTGTATCAGTGTCTGTGCTGGGCAAGTAAATTTAATGATCCCTCACAAGGGGTAAAGGTGTAACATGCTGAGGACTCCCTCTCTCTCCCTCTCTCTCATCTCATCAATCAACCCTCGTAAGCATCCAGAACTGGGCTGAGAGGGCTGCACTTACCATATCTATCAATCTGTCTAATATTTGCCCAGGAGACTCGGCAAGAGTATGATTCAAACCCTGGACCCAGCGATTGACGGCCTAGCATGCCACCATCAGTCACCTGACCAACCCTCCCATCTGACACCTGCAGAGACCCACTCAGAGCAAGTCTCAATCTTGCCTAGTTTGGGCCATCCTCCCACTGCAAGGCTCGATTTCTACCATTGTTGAAAGCCTATAGGTTGGACAGTGATTTATTTCAATCAAATTGACCAAGTCATCCAAACATTATTATTCTTAATGATCAATACAAAGAAGTTGATAGCAACTGTAGTTCTGATAAATTAGGTAATTTTTTCGTTTTTATTTATGATGTACCTTGAGATGATGTTAAGAATCATATTTTTTAAAATATTTTAATATAGGTAGTCCCATATTGCCAAACTTATACTTTCTAAATTCTTAATAGCACATAATGTCTCATGGCCGTGAGTAATTTCACATTCTTGAATTCTGGTAAACTTTCTTTAATTTCTTTGGAGTGATTTATCTAAATCGAAGCTTGCCAGTTCAGTTTCCAAAACTGTCGTTTGGTGCTGGTAGAGAATGTATAATAACAAATACAATTTCTGCCAATGTTGAAACCTAATCAGTTGGATAGTGATTTATTTCAATCAAAGTGACTAAGTCACCCAAGTTTAATTCAAAGTGATTCAGGGAACTTAGAAGTGACTGTAGTTCTGATAAATTATTTATAATGTTAATTTCTTTTTGTGATGTAACTTGAGATGATTTTAAGACTCCTGTTCCCCTTTATATTTTAACATAGGTAGATTCTTACTATACAATTGTAAATAAACGTAAGACAAATGAAAAAGAACAAGAAGACTGAAAAACAGGGTGCAACTGACCTTTTGCCGTTATGGTCAAATGCGATGCCACTGTGTTGCCTTCATTTTTCTGCTGAACTAATTAATGTGTAATAACTGTAATTACCAAAAATGGCAGGATCAGTTTAATGAGTAATATAATGGGAATTTTATACGCTGAAATGATATATTGTCCAAACAAAAAGGCTGGTTTAATTAACATCCAATGAAACAGGATTATTTCATCAGAACTGGAAGTAAAATGAACAAACTTTACAGTGCAATTTTGGTCAACATAACAGCTACTCTGCCTATGTCTGTGGGCATTGTTCGATGGTGCTGGTGCATAGAGGTAGCTTTGTAGTGGCTGATATTTTGTGGACCAAATTAACTAAATAGTACAGGTCTTGGATTGTTATGCAATATCTCAGTGACTCCTTATTTGAAAAGAAATATCCAACCTCCCCTGATCACTGCAACATGATTGAAAAGACAGTGTTTTTAAAAAGGCCTTTTCATGTCGGCTGTTGCACTCAAGTTGCTCAAATTATCCTCTATTGCTTCAACAAGGGATTGCTTATTGCCAACTTGTCTGGTATTGCTAATCCTCTAATTACCACATCCATCCATGATAATATAATTGTCATAGTCTTCATAGTGGTTTGGTTGATTTGGTCCAGGCCAGCATTGTTCAGATGTCTTTTATCATGACATTGCACTACTGCTTCTGTTACTTGGGGTGCTTCTGAAATCTGCTTAATGGCAGCCAGCTCAAAGCTTTTCAATAAAAACAGTTTTTACAAGTCTTTTCCTCTCTTTCTTTATTGCATTGTTTATTTCACAGACCTGTGCACTGAAAGCAGCGTCCCAAAAAAGAAGCAAACATAAACGAAAGACCTGGACACAGCAGGGGATAAATACAAGTCTCAGTTCATCCTATTAAATTTTTGTTTTTTCAAATTTTAAGTACCACCCCTGCAAATTTCCCACAGCCATCTCATTTCAACACACACAGGAAGGTGTCGATATGGCTTGCAAGCTGGCTGCCACAACCCAAGGATTCTGGGTTCATGGTTTTGTGATTTTGACATGCTATAATTAAATGAGTGAGAAAATGAAAATGTTCTCTTAGAATTGCTTTTGTGATTTCACAGCAGTCCAGCGATGATAATAAAACCTACCAGTTCTGTCTGTGAGACGAAAAAATGTTTAACCGAGCGTCTCAAAAGATAGAAATAACAAAAATATTTATCTCCTCCTTGCTTACATTGTAATCAGTTATCAATAGAATTGACCATGTTGAAGTGCTCAATATCAGATAGATAGACTCCACAAGTACCACAACAATAGATGTATAACTGACAACAGAGGGAGAGACTAACCAAGTGATTTATCCCATGAGAGGCAGTGGTAGGTGTGCTAGTCACTGATAATAGCTTTTTGGTAGTTAGCCAACTGTAAATCCCAAGGTATTCTCTTCCTGCTTTTAATTATCCTCTGCCTTCTCATCCAAAGCCATTGTGCCAGGGGGATTTAAAGACCTCCTTAGCTTCCTAATCAGCCACTGTAAATGCATTTAGTGTAAAGAAAGAGAACGGCATGCACATCTTCTGAGAAACACACCTGAAAAAATCAATGAGTAAACATGTTTAAGTGCCATGGAGGGATCAGCTGAGGCCAGGAGAAAGGCAATTAAAAAAATGGAAGAAAAATAGGAGATAAAGGAAATTACCATAATTACTATGATAACTGCTACAATACTCAATAGAAAGGCATGTGGTGCTTCCAAATTTTCAATTAATGAGAGATAGTATTGGTTGATCTATTCAATCCAATTGAACATTCAAGTACATCACTTGAAGTGAAGTATTTTGTCTGGTGTTGGTAAAAATTTTCTCCAGGTTATCATCTTATTGGTTGACCAGGTTCATTCAGCAGTGATTCCAATAGTGCTGCAACAACTGTTACTGCCGACTGTTTATTCAGACTTTCTCTCACTACTGGCTTCCACAACTGCTTCTGCCAAAGAGCTTTACGATAATGCATGGTGACAAGGCTTTTCCAAACCTCTTTTTTTATATAGAAGAAGTAAACAACTTGTGTATTGTTACAGAGACAACAAGAGGACCAAAGGTGAATATTTTGGCAAAAGACTGCACATAACTTTATAAAAAGCTGATAGTGCTGCTATTTTTGCAATGTGACTTCTCAACAACCATCCCTTTTAGGCACTTGATCCTTCCCAGCCATCCACACTATCTTGCCCCAGTCCTGTCAACAGCAGTCGTGACTTCATCCGGTCCCTGATAAGCTCAGCAATTACAGGAAGGTGTCAATATGGCTTGCCAAGCTGCTTGCCCAGATATTCGGCTTCTGCACCTCTCTTATCACAATTGTGACTAGTTGCAAAAGAGTGACACGGCTTTCTGATTTTGAGTTGACAAGTACTTGTGTCAGCCTTCATTTGGGCATCTGACCTTTTATGTATGGATAAATTTGCAATGACAACAACTGGCTCATGATATCAGCAACTTAACTAACATGAGCAAACGCAGAGAGACCATTAACCTAAATCAAACAGTCTGCCAATATGTTGCATCATAGTATTCGCAGAAGACTTAGGCCAGATATATATAATAATTTTTAGCTTCTTGGATAAACCGACCAAACAGGTTTTCTGCATACTGAAAAGAAATTGACTTAACCCACAATTTTTTGTAAAATTGACATACATATAAAAAATTGAGATTTCGCTTTTTTTTTTCGGTCCTACCTATCGACCCTAGAAAAAGAGCCTCGAGAAGATCCCAGAAGACAAATATCAATTATCCACAAACATGGCTCATAAGCATGCATGTATGTACAATGTAACAGCCATATCTAAATTAAGCATTGTTCATGATTCAAAAGCATCCCAAAATGAGAAAGTCATGTAAAATGAGCCATTGAAGACATAAGCCACAAGGGATATTATAAGAGGGAGAAGCTGAGCTAAGCTGACATGGGGTTGATCCATGCAGACCCCATATTTTTCGTGAGGCCCTGATGCAACAAGCACAATTTTAGTGTTCAGTACATTGCTGTCCTCTCACCAGGCAAATTGCATCTTTCTATGGTTCAGTTTCTTCAGTTCCAAGGTCATCAGAGGAGTGTTTTATGAGCAGAAACAACAGGTCAGAATGTTGTCGAGAGCTTTGAACAGGTAGTTATCATCATGGATGCTGCAGCGAATCAGTCAGGGCAAAGTGGACCTTTAATTGAAAGATGCAATCTTAAAAACATTTGCTCCAAGATCATACACGCCATGTATGGTTTGTAGTGAGATTTCTTCTCCTCTATATGATATTGCTTTTATAGCCATGCTCCGGGCCAACAGGTGCTGACCATCTTAGATCAGATAGATACTTCTTCTTTCCTCCTTCCAAAAAGTGCTATTCCTTGCCAAGTCCTTAGTCTATCTGCCTTTTTTTTTGTCTCACTGACAATCTAATGTATTTTCACTAGACTCCAGTCTACCTGCTAATCCGCTACTAACCTTGCTCCTCGGCTGATAAATGCTTAACAGCTTTAGCTTGCTAGACTTGGTTACTTTGCAGCTTCGACATCTTTGCAGAATGTCACTTGTCGCCTTGGCGCAACAATCCTTTAGTGCCTGGCCCCTGACCTCCACTACTAACTTCAGTGATATTGCAGTCTCTACCTCAAAACTAAAGGCAACATTTTCCCATCTTGTAGAATCATGGATCGCAGTCAATTGAATCTAAGCAACGGTTCTCTTAACCTCATGTATCTTGGGGCAACCATGCTTTAGTGCTTGGCCCCTGACCTCCATTCCACAACAAAGTACTCCAGTATCATTGCAGTCCCTACCTCATTATCTAAGTCACCATTTTCCCATCTTGTAGAATCGTAGAGCTCAATCAATTGAACCTAAGCAACCATATTCTCTGAAGACACTCATGTATCTTGGGGCAACCATCCTTTAGTGCTTGGCCCCTGACCTCTAGAGCTCCACTGCAAAGTACAGCTGTGATATTACAGTCCCTAACTCATAACCAAAGCCAACATTTTCTCATCTTGTACAATTGTTGAGCTCATTCAATAACATTTCATCAACAGTATTCTCTAGAAACTCTCTTGTATCTCCTGGGACTGCTTCAACGATGTATCTCCTTCATAATCTGGTTATTTAACTCCCCAGAGGCTTCTCTTGCCTGCTAGCCTTGCTGGGTCTTGTTGTTGCAAACAATCAGATTGACTGGGGCTCAGCTCTGACTTAGTGCTGCTGACAGCATCTTGGAATAACTCAGAAACAACAAATCCTTGATATAGGGAATTCTTGCAACATCAATTACAGAAGGGCTTAATCTTTCACTTCTTGTATCTCTGTTTCTATCCCTGCTCAGGTTGAGAAGATGGTATGAGGGGAAATGAAGTTGTCGCCTAGTTGGTAGTGTTTAGCCTAGTTGTCTGTCACTCAGTTGACTGGCAATCTTCCGAAACGTGGCCAGATGGTCAAAGGCAGAGCTTGTGATGCAGAACCATACACAAAAGGTGTTAGCCGCATGGTTTCCATGAGCTATCCATTTCGTTTCTCTTTTATTTCTCTTCAGCTTTTTTCTTGTTTTCTTTCTCCTTGCCTCAACTGGTCCCTGCATGGCACTTTAACCATTGACTTTATCAGGTGCGTTTCCAATAAGATGTGCGTGCCATTCAGTCTTTGCACTAAATGCATTCAGTCCGGCTGATTAAGAAGTGAAGGAGGTCTTTAAATGCCCCTGACACAAAGGCTTTGGATGAGAAGGCAGAGAATAATTAAAAGTAGGAAGAGAATGCCTTGGGATTTACAGTTGGCAAACTACCAAAAAGCTATTATCAGTGACTAGCAGACCTACCACAGCCTCTCATGGGATAAATCACTTGGTTAGTCTCTCCCTCTGTTGTCAGTTACATCCACTGTGTGGCACTTGTGAAGTCTATCTGTCTATCTATTGTTCTATGGAAAATGTATGCAAAAGAAAACTTTTCTATTTAAAACATCTGGAGCACACAAACAGCATATTTCTATTGATAACTGATTATATTGCAAGCGAGGATAATATAAACATTATGTATAAGAAATGAATTGGCCAGATGGTCAATACGTCTACCTTGTATTCCTAGAACCATATGTTTACTTTTTGTGTTTGCTGTAGTGCTTAAATGAGCCATCCATGTGTGAGCTTTTTGTCCCTGAACTTTTTAACTCAGTTCTCCTTGTCTATTCTTGAGCTTTCAGAACAGCTTTGTGTTTCATGTGGATCTTGTTTTCAGCCAGCTATAAAACCAGTTTTAGTTAAGGGGCAGTACGCATGAACCATCTAAAGGACTTTATTTCTGGCAAATCATGGAGGGCTGCACTCTAAGAAAAAAAGGTGCGAGGGGTGGAGCAAAACACCTGCAAGGTGGATGTAAAAACCTTTGGGGTGAACAAGGTTCATCATCATCGTTTTGGTGCATCAAACAAGGGGTGCATGAAAAAAAGGTGCATCACACATTATAGGATACATTGCACGAGAGGTGTATCACACCTTACAAGGTACATGGGGTGCTTCACCATCCTTCCATGGCTTCTGAAACTGGATACGGAAAATTACGAAATAATTGGGTAGCTGGGTTATTGCATAAAAATGCCAGGCAGTGCCTAACTGACTGCTGGTCGAAGGCAAAGGTGGTGACCCAGGACTCTGAGTTTTTCCTATCTCCTCTATGTCAACTTCAGGCCTTATGGGAAGGCAATACCTGCTAGATACACCACTGACTTTACTGACCTGCCTCCAAACGGATATCCTGGAAAGTGTAACCATGTCAGCTTCAACGGAATGCTAAAGGTGTATCTATGAGGCAGCTGACAGCAATATTTACACCAGAGCTGCTCTCTTTCACATCTGCTTATTAATTGGTCTGGATTTCTACTGATAACAGACGTAATAGGCAATTGCCCCAGTTTCCAATTTGATACCCATTCACCTTAAAATTCACCATCTGCAGCCAAGCTACTCTCACCTGCCTGTACAGCAGACTGACTTGTCAAGCGGGGCAATGCTACATTAATTGAGGAACCGCCAGAAACCAGATGCCACACTGATTTACCAGCAGTTTAGAAAATCATGACCAAGAGTGGTAAATGTACTATTCACCAGCCTCAGTGCAATGGGCAGCCCATGCTAATGTAATCCTGAGAAACTCAGCATATTTAAACAAATCTGAATCAGGAATTTTGACTTGGTTGAGCAAAGAGCAATTTCCTTGTCTGACTCAGGAAGTCTTACCTACAGTAAATAAGATTGCAGAATTGGTTAGAATATACTGTTTAGGTTTATTGCACACCTTCATAGGGATTGTTTAATTAGGTAAGTAAAGTAATTGGGTTAATCTACATCACGAAAGGTCTTTAATGAACTGGCTTGTGATATTTTCTTACATGGGACAAGTGGCGTCATCTATAATGCAAAGCTTTTTGCAATAAATTCTCAATTGTTATGCATGTGGCCCCACCTATAACAGACGTGAACTCGTAAAATTTGTTTTTGCATAATTTTAATATTAAATTAACAAAATGTATCATAATGTTTATTTGAATATTTACTACACTCTTGAAAGAACATTTTCAATTACAATGCATGTGGTTTAAAGCTCATGTGTAATTATTTCAGTCCTCTGAACATTAGACACACTTTGACCTCAATAAAGCAAGAGGAATGTGTAGATATACAGAAATTCCAACTTACATGAGCATTCAATTTTAAAATGTTGAGAAGGTGAAGACGACCTCCTTTGCTTCCCTCTCACAATGGTCATCATTTATCTGAGGAGTTGTAATCTTCAGACTGACTACCAGGAGTAGGCAATTTGGAAGACAGAGAAATTGTCTCACTGTGAACTAAACAGTTCAACAAAAATAAGTCCCCCTTTACGAAAACGTGAATATCTCAAAGACCTCTTCTCCGATTTTGGTGAAAGTTGGCCAGTTTGTAGGCCTGCATATTGACAGTCTGCATATGTATTTGTAGCTTTATAGCTAAATTTCGTCTGCGCCAGCAGACCCCGAGTGCACGTACCCCTCTTTTCAAAAATCCTAAATTTTGGTTTTTCCAAAAAAAATTTACCGAAAGGTGTTTAAACTCCACTCAAATTACTTGATATTGCATCCAAGGAACCTAAACTGTAAAACTGTTACAAAAGAAGTCCTTAGTTATCTTCTAAACACGATTGAGAAACAAAATTTTATCCAGAAACATGATGAGGTTTATCAAGCTGGTGGCTCCCTCGCATGGTGAAATTGTTCATATCCATTGGAAAAGCCATGGATTTTTTAAAACAGGGGTAGGCTTACTCGAAGGCTGCTGGCTCAGTGAGGAATAATGCCACTGAGCTATAAATACACACTTGTAAAGTCGATATATGGGGCTATAATTTAGCCAACTGTCATAAATATCAGCGAAGGAATCTTTGTGATATTCAAGTTTATCCAAAGGGGGACTTATTTTTGTTGAACTGTTTATATGTAACAACCACAAAAATGAATGAAAGCTATCAGAATCTACCTTGTGAGGTCGAGGAATGGCTTATAAGCACCCTTGCAAGAGGCCCCTTTCCACCCTAAAATGCCATGAACCCCCAAAGGTTCTACAAAGCAAAAACTCCTCAGGGTTCTTTGACCTAGGGTGCTTCCCAAGCACCCTATGAAAAGGTGCTTCCTGGCACTCTATGGGGTGCTGTATTTGTGACGAAGTGAAGCACCTTATTTGGTTGTTCTAATCCCTTTTTGTTCTTAGAGTGTGGTGCTACAAAGGGACCACCAATGGTTGAGCATGCTTTGATTAGCCAAATGGACTACTCAACCTTACCATCCTTCTTTGAGCAGACTTCATAACCTGCCACCAAATGCCCCAAAGACCTCACCACAAGGTATCCATGCAGAAATCTACATGATCTTGGAATGTGCCACCCTATTAGATCAGGTCCACATCTCCTTGCTTATTCCCTCCATGCTGAGACTATCATGAATTTGGTAAGCATCACTAGACATCAAATGGCCAAAAAGGATTTATAGGTGGGTCAAAATTTGATAAGTCTGAAACTTTTGTCTCTAGTGTTTAACAATAATTCATGATGACAAGAAGGCACATGGAGGACCTCTTGTTGTCATTTGTCATAGAGAAGGATATTAACAAAACTTATAATATAAAAAATATGTGGCAGAATATTTTTATCCCATCCAAAAATAGCATTGAAGTGGCCAACCCCCCTAAAAATGGCCTATCTTCACCAACATTTCTTTGAAAGATCGCATCACAAAAACTAGTAAAGGATCCTTATTCAATAAAACTCTTCCATACATGGAGATTGACTGTCAGTCTTTTAAAATCTAGTTACCAATAGCTGAAATAATACTCTGTTTAAGAGCAGGAGGTTGTAGTGTCAATGTCTCCAATATTGGGTCATAAGCATCGCACCGGACTTGTTTCTTAATTAAAACATTAAAGGGACACACATTCTTTGAGAAAACCTTGTGTCTGACGTTGTGTGAGAACCCAAGAAAATAACTTATCTATCTTTAGCTCTGCATCATTAATGTAAAAGAAAGTATTAGAGTATTTCTGTTGGCATGTCAGTTGTACTATCTCAATTTGTCATAAGCAAACGCCTCGCTACTCTATTTTGACAGCATATTTCTGGACCAAAATCACCGTGAACATGTTTCTGGTGTTCATAAGGTCAATGCATGCACATATTTCCAGACTGCCAGTTTTGTACTGGCCAATACAAAGATTTTTTCCGTAATTATCATTAGCATCACGCTGTCATTAGCATCATGTCAAAAATGGCTTATTGCCTTTACCTCACTGAAATTTTGTTGCAGGTGATGGAGTTGAAATTAGTTGAATATATATCATCAATAAATGTTTCAACGGAATATAACATAACATTTTTGCATTTTCCTTTCATCTGACATGCTTAGTATGAACTTTGATGCTTCTCAGACACTACTAATCAAATATGGGGTGCCAGTAACATTTTACCATTGTCTAGCATCTGAAAAATAGTTTAGCAAAGACGTTGTATGCTAGAGAGAGTAGTGGAGATCATCTTTGTTATTCAGAATCCAAACTATTGATGAAAAGAGTATTTTTGTTTGTGTTTGTACATTTCTGATTCAAGGATGTGTTCTATCTCAATAACCATTGGTCATAGAGACCTGAAATATAGCTCAATGTGTGCAGAATAGCCACTTTCCCATACGTTGGTAATACATTCTTCAGCTCTAAATGTTACTGATTTCAAGTTATAGGCATGATGCTAATGACACACATATTTTGTATTTAATTGATCAAAATCCAGTTTCTTCAAAAGAATTGGCACTAGAGACCTGGAACTTGGCCCAAAATGTGGGAACAACTTGCCTAATCATTGGCAATCGATTTTAGCCCTATGTGGTAAGGATTTTTTAGTTATAAGTGTGATTCTAATGACAGTCAAAAAACATTATAGCTATGTTTATCACCTCAGTACAGTTCAATAGAGCTTTCGGACCCTTGGACATGAAAGTGCAGAGATAGCTGATTGTTTTACCAACCCAACGCAAACTTAAAAAGGCATTTCTGGAGCGAAAAAGTTTCAAATGTTTTTCAGCTGAAATTTCAAGGTTTTCAAATTTGGACCCAGGTGCACTCCAAAATTTCTAGTTAAAGTGACTCCTATCATTCGGTCCTTGTTCTTGTGTGAAACTTTTCTCTGCACCTCTTAATAACATCTTCTGATTGCTGGATTCCATCTCTGGCCACTAACACCACTCACATATTGATCAAATGTGACCCCATTCAGATTGAGGAAGCTTTATACTCCAGCAATCAAAATCCTTCGTTTTCTGCTGAGCCAATTAATGTAGTGATCACCGCGATTGCCTGAAATATCCGCATCAGTTAAATGAGAAATATAATGGGAATTTTATACGTTGAAATGAAATATTGTCCAAACAAAAATGCTGGTTTAATTAACATGCAATTAAACTGGATTATTTCATCGGAACTGGAAATAAAAATGAGCAACTTTACAGGGAAATTGTGGTCAATAGTGATACAATACAGCTATTCTGTATGCTGGCATTGTTCGGTGGTGCTGGTGCATAGAGGTAGTTTTGCAGTAGCTTATATTTAGTTGACCCAATTGACCAAGTAGTATAGGTCTGGGACTGTCACGCAATGTCTGACTTACTGCCAATTAGAATAGAGCTATCAGACATGTCCAACCTCTCTGATAATATAGCTTTGCAGAAAGATGCATTTAAAATTGATAAAGTGCCTGTTGACTTCTTTCGATCTGAAGAATCGGCACAACAAATTATACACATGATTGAAAAAATTGAAAATACGAGAGCTAATCAAGATTGTATTGATGAAGTGTATAAAAAACTATGTGATATGTTCCATGAAGAAATGAATGTTTGGTTCAGAAAGAAATCTGTTAACCCGCAAAATTAGAGAAACTTATATAGGCACAGCTGTGCCTTTTGGAATGAAGATTTGAAAAATCATTGGGAGGATCTTTGTCTTAAAGAGAAAAATAATTTAAGATGTCATAGACCTTAAAAGAGGAGAAATAGAGAGGAATATAATTCTGCTAGAAAACTATTTGATAAGGTTTTTCGCAGAGAAAAAAGAAAATTCAACAGAAATAAAATCATACAAATTGAAAATCTAAATACTGAAAATCCAAAAGAATTTTGGAAATCGTTAAAAAATGTAGGTCCCAAGAAAAGGAATAAAATTCCTGAAGAAGTGATCAATAATCAAAATGAAGTAATAACTGAACATGCAGAAGTATTGCTGCAATGGAAAAATGATTTTAAAAACCTGTACAATCCTAAATCTGTGGATACATTTGATTTAAATTTTTATAACGAATGTATTGAATATTTACAAGATCATGAAAATGAAATACCTATAATTTATGATCAAGAAAACTTAATTGAGATTAGAGAGATAGAGAAAGTGATTCAAAAGACAAAATTAAATAAATCCATGGGAGTTGATAACATACCATACGAAATTTTTAAAAATGGGTTGTCAAATGGATTACTCTTATATCTATTTAATAAAATATACATTACTAACATCATGCCTAGTGAGTGGAATATGGCTATCATCAAACCAATTCCAAAATCAAATATGATAGATCCACGAATACCACTACAATACAGAGGTATAAGTCTAATGTCATGTATTTTTAAATTATTCTCAGCTATCATCAATAACAGATTGTTACAGATAGCAGAAATTAATGATATATATGTCGATGAACAAAATGGTTTTAGACCAAAACGCTCTTGTTCAGACCATCTTTATAACTTAACTAGTACTATTCGAAATAGAATAAATAAAAAACGCTCAACTTTTGTCGCCTTTATAGACCTACAAAAGGCTTTTGATTCAGTTAATCGTGAACTACTATTTTTCAAACTCAGGAAACAGGGGTTTGGTGGAAAACTATTCAACGCCATAAAATGTATATACACCAACCCAGTAGCTAAAGTAAATCTTAATAATGCTAATACAGACACATTTCAGTTAGGTTCAGGGGTTAAACAAGGTGATCCATTATCCCCTACTCTTTTTGGTTTATATATTAATGACTTAGCTCTAGATATTAAAAATTTAGAAATGGGTGTAGATGTTACAGACAATGTTAAATTAAGTATTCTTATGTATGCAGATGACTTGGCCTTAATTGCTGAGTCTGAAAGTGATTTACAGAAAATGATTGATGTAATGTATCAGTGGTGTAGTAAATGGCAAATGAAAGTTAATATTGGTAAAACAAAAATTGTCCACTTTAGACATAAAGGTCTAAATGTTAGCAACTGTGAATTTACCTATGGAAATGAATCAATTGAAATTGTAAAAAGTTATAAATATCTGGGACTAATCTTAGAAGAATGTCTTGATTATAATGTTACATCAACTGCCCTTGCCAACTCGGCTGGAAGAGCGCTTGGAAGTATCCAAAACAAAGTTTACAAATTGAAAGGTTTAGGATTTAAAACATACAGTAAATTGTTTGATTCAGGTGTTGTTCCTATTATGGATTATTGTTCAGGAGTTTGGGGCTACAAAGACTTTTCTAAACCTGAAGCAATACAAAATAGGGCTATACGATTTTTTCTAGGTGTGAATAGTTTTACCCCGAAACATGCTTTTAAAGGCGATATGGGATGGATTGATTCAAAAACTAGACGTCATATTGAAATACTACGTCTTAGGAATAGACTTGTTTACATGGATGAAAACAGACTGACAAAGCAAGTGTTTGAAGTTGATAAACAAATTAACAAGAGAAATTCGATTAATGAGGTTTTACAAATATTCACTAAATTGAATCTTACTCAAAATTTTGTAGAAAATTTACCTATTAACCTGGAAAATGCACAACGTCAACTGATGGAAATTTATAAAACCAACTGGAAAAATCAAGTAACTAGCATGCCAAAATTAAGAACTTACAGAGAATTTAAAACTACATTTGGTACTGAGGATTATGTATATAAAATTTATGATAGAGGTCATTTGTCTGTTCTTTCACAATTTAGGTTCGGTGTTTTACCATTAGCAATAGAGACAGGACGTTACAATGATATACCATTAGAATATAGAGTTTGTGAATTTTGTTCCCATCATGTTCTAGAAGATGAAAATCATTTTTTGTTCCATTGTAATACTTATAACGATATACGTAATTTACATTTAACTCGTGTTTTAGATTATTGTGTGGATTTTTACTTTTTATCATTACAAGAAAAATTTAAGTTGTTGATGTCCAAGGATTTAGTTAAATTTACTGCAGAATATTTGTTTAAAGCTTTCCATAGAAGAAGAAGTTTGTTGTATAATAATTAATTCAAGAAGTTTGTTGTAAATGTTTTAATATTGTAAATGTGTGATTGTAAATGTTTTAATATTGTAGTTTCCAGAAAATTTGTTGTTAAAGTTACTTTTGAATTATTTTGATGACTTGTAAGCCCATATAGGGCTGGGTGTATTTTTTTACACAGGTCAATAAAGAATTTGTCTGTCTGTCTTTGTCTGATCACTGAAACAAGATGGATAAGCAGCGCTTTTAAATTGGACTTTTTCGTTTATGTAGTATCGCCAAACTGACATCAACTGCTGGGTCAGGGTTCGAATCCAGCTCTTGCCGGGTGACCTGGTCATATGCTGGGCGAATATTTAAATCTTCCTTCACTTCTTTGCCATGTCCTCATCTAGTCCTAATTAGCCTACCCAGCCCATAAATACAGGACCTAAAACCCAAATCATCCATCCATCCACCTCTTTGCCATCAAATTTAATAGTTCTGTTTGTCAGATAAAAACATGTTTAAGGCAAACAACTAAACATTTTTATGAAAAAAATTATACATAACAATAATATTTATCTTCTCCTGCTTACGATGTGATCATTTATCAATAATTAACCAAAATAATACATTCTATTTATGATGCTTTATGCGATTTAAATAAAAAATTTCTTTTCAATTTAACTTTATATAGAACGATAGATAGATTGTATTTGATTAGATTGAGAGCCATACATAGTGTAGACAACTGCCACACCAGAGTAGATCTGACCGGCTGCAGAGGCATAAAATACCCAAGTGATTCATACCCTGGGAGACCTTGGTGGGTCTGCTGGTGGCTGATAATAGCTTTTCCGTGGTTTACCAATTGTATATCCCTTTGTATTCGCTTCTGTTCCTCTCTTTAATCATCCTCCGCCTTCTCGTCCAAGGCCTATGTGTTAGAGCAGATTTAAAGACCTCCTTTGTTTCTTAATCAGCCTGCATTAATGCATTTAGTGCAAAGGCAGGATGGCACGCAAGTCTTGTGGGAAACACACCTGATAAAATCAATGGGTAAAATTCCAATCGTGGACCAGCTGCTGCCAGTAGAATGGCAATGGAAGAAAGAGAAGAGTAATGGGAGAGAAAAGAAATAGTTGCTCTTTTAATTTTGCTTCCCACTGCCTTTCTTTCTCCATCGAACACTGGAATTATTCCCTTGCTTCAACACCATTGACAAATGCAATCAAGCAATCTTACATGTCGAAGCTCTATAATCACTCATCCAACAGAATTAAAAATCCATGTTGGCTGCTGAGCTTATTAATATACTGTGATCACAGACTACAGTAATTACCAGTAATGGCTATATCAGCTTAATGAGTAATATAATTGGAATTTGATACCTGGAAATGAAATGTAGCTGAAATGAAAATACCTGGCAAATTAAAGCGTAATGAGATTGAATCATTCCATAAGATCTGAAATAAAAATGAGGAAAAAATTAAAATTGCAACTGGCATTAATGTCAATCGATATTAAGAAAACAAAGTTGACAATGATCATTCTTTCCATAGTGGTTTTGCAGCCTGGCTTTGTAATAGAAAAGTTTTTGTAAGGATATTGAGTCTAGATTTGCTCATGTGATGTTTGATGACTCTCCAACTAAAAATACTACTTGGTGCAGGAGGAAGGCAGTTACATGAGATCAGTCTTACGACAGGCGTCTTATAGTAGTCACATAAGATAAGTCAGTCTTATAATTACAACAGATGCACACATACCACAGCAATGAATTTCACAACTGCTTCTATCAATAGTCTTCATGTAATACATGGTAAGCACTAGGTTCACCAAGAGCTTGTCAGTGTGAAAAGGATTTTCTAAGCCCTTTTTTAATGAGGTAAACCACTTACATTGTATTGTTGTCGCGCGCTGGGTGTGGGGTCAGGATGGCACTTACAAGCAAGAAATGGGTACTCATTGATGGTCTGTTCCAGAATGTATTGAGCCACTGATGCATGACACTGAATCACTGATGCATGATGATGACACTAGATGGAACATTCTGCCGCATGCCACACCACGTCTTTTTACAGAGACAAGAGGGGCAAAGGTGAATTTTCTAGCTAAAACGACTGGACACAAATTTATAGAAAGCAGGCAGAAGAGTTTTTCTTATGTAACTTCTTTTACTGACCATTCCATATGTACCATACTGCAATCTTCCAAGCCATACCCACAAACTGGCTTCCCTCCTGTCAACAGCAATCGCGAGTTCATCCGGTCCCTGATAAGCTCAGCAATTACAGGAAGGTGTCAATATGGCTTGGCAAGCTGCTCGCCCAGATATTCGGCTTCTGCACCTCTCTTGTGACAATTGTGACTTCTTGCAAAAGGGGGACATGGCTTTTTGATTTTGCGTTGACAAGTTTAGTGCTTGCGTCTGCTTTAATTTTGGCATCTAGCTTGTAGTGGACCAATGATGTAACGACAACAATTCTAGCTAATGATATCAACAACTTAAATATCATAAACAAGCACAGAAGTGACCTATAACCCAAATCAAACAGTCAGGCAGACTGAGCCAGTACATTGCATGACAATAATCATAATTTGTGGAATTAAACCTTATTAGCAACTGAGTTCTAGAGGAGATGAATTCTGTTGCACGACTATCAACCACAGGTGTCTCCTGCTTCACAATTTGTTCTGTGAGCTAAAAATAGCCATTTGCTGACACTTGATGAATGACAATGTCATGCCTCCTAGATTTTCAAACGACTCATTTGGGAATTCACAAACTTGGCTCATAAGCCATCCTATACAATGTAACACCTATATCTATAGTAAGCATTGTTCAGGCTTCAAAAAGCTTACACATTGAAAAAGCCATGTACAATGGGCGATTCAAGACATGAGCCATGAAGGATATTACATAGGAAGAGGTTGCTGTTCAGCTAGGCCGGTTAACAACATATTTTATGTGTGCCCCTGATACGAGAAGCACTATTTTGGGAAAAATAAAAAACTCTAGTTGAGGCTCTGGATGGGAGATTATGGGAGACAGGGAATTAAAAAGTAATACGACTGAGGGACAGGGAATTCAAAAGTAAAATGGCCATGGGACACGGGGGACACAAACCCTTTCTAGAGCTGAGGGACAGGGAGTTTAAAAGTAAATTAAAAAGATTGAAAAGGGATGTGGAATTCAAAAGTGAAATGGCCAAGGGACAGGGGGACACAAAACTCCATCCAGAGCGTCCTAGTTGGTGGAACCTCACCATCTACTGTTCTTATCAAAGTGATTGCTAGACTCCATTTGGCCAATTTCACCCAGCGTTCAACACATTGCCGCGCTCCAACCAGGCAAATTGCATCTTTCTTTGGTTCAGTGTCCTCAGTGCCAAGGTCATTAGAGGAGTGGAGAACAGGCCACATGATTGTTGAGAGGGAAAGGTGGCTAAATTTTATCACGGATGCAGCAGCCAGTCAGCATTTTTTAACCTCGTTCAAAATGGTAACTTTTAAGTTTTGGCCCATTGGTGTATCAGATTGAAGGATGCAACCTTCACACAATTTTTGCTCCCTGATTATACATGCACATCTGGCTTATGATGCAGTTTCCCCTTCTCTTTCTCCTCTATATCCTCTAACTTTTATATCCTTGCTTAGCTCCCAGGCAACAGGTGCTGACCATCGTATCTCAGATAGACACTGCGTATTTCCTCCTTCCAAAAAAAGCATTACTCCTTGCCAAGTCCTCAGTCTCTATCTGCCTTTTTTTGTATTCACTGACTATCTAGAATGGTTTTACTAGACACCAGTCTACCCACTTATCTTTCACTGATCTGGCTCTTCAGCTGATAAATGGTCAGCTTGCTAGACTTAGTTACTTTGCAGCTTCAACATCTTTGCAGAATGTCACTTGTTGCCTTGGGGCAATCGTCCTTTAGTGCTCAACCCTTGACCTCCAGTCCTCCACTACTAAGTGCTCCAGTGATATTGCAGTCCCTACCTCAAAACCAAGGCACCATTTTCCCATTTTGTAGAATCATGGAGCGCAATCAATTGAATCTAAGCAACTATTCTCTGAAGACCCTCATGTATCTTGGGGCAACCATCCTTTAGTGCTTGGCCCCTGACCTCCGGAACTCCCCTACAAAGTACACTGGTGATATTACAGTCCCTAACTCATGACCAAAAGCAACATTTTCCCCATCTTGTAGAATTGTTGAGCTCAACCAATTAAATTTTAGCAACGGTATTCTCTGGAAACTCTCTATCTCCTGGGACTGCTTCAACGATGTATCTTCTTCATAATCTGATTGCTTAGCTCCCCGGAGACTTCTTTGCCTGTTCACCTAGCTTTATCTTGTTGTTACAAACAATCAGTTTGACTGAGGCTCAGGTCTGACTTACTGCTGATGACAGCATCCTGGAGTGACTCAGGACAAAACATCCCTGATGTTGGGGATTCTTATAACATCAATTACTGAAGGGCTAAATCTTTCCCTTCTTGATGTCTCAGTTTCTATTACTGCTCAGGTTGAAAATTTGGTGAGAGGAGAAATGAAGTGGCCTGATGGTCAAATGCGGACCTTGTGCTGCAGAACCTATAGCATTTGCTGTAGGGTTTCCATGAGCTATACAAGGACATATATGAGCTTTTTGTCCTTGAACTTCTAATTACAGCTCTTCTTGTCTCTTCTTGAGCTTTCCGAACAGCCTTGTTTTTTTGTGTGGGTCTTGTTTTCAGCCAGCATTAAACCTGTTTTGGTTAATAAGGAGCAGCAAGCACGAACCATCTAAAGGACCTTTATTTCAGGTAATCATGGAAGGCTGGTGCTACAAAGGGACCCCCAGTGGTTGAGCATGCTTTAATTAGCCAAATGGACTACTCAACCTTACCATGGAGCGGACTTCACAACATGCCACCAGGCACCCCCAAGACATCACCACAACTGGCAAACAAGCAGAAATCTACATGATCTCGTAATGTGCCACCGTATTGGATCAGACACATATCTCCTTGCTTATTCCATACATGCTCAGACTATAATGAATTTGGTACGCATCATTGTCATTGAATGGCCAAGCAGGGTTTTTAGGGGAAAACTTCACCATGTACAATTGTAGCACACCATTGCTATGACATTTTGTACTTGTTCGAGTGTTGCAACTTTTCTTTACAGCTCTTAATGACATCTTCTGACTGCTCCTTCAATTATCCTTCAGACTGCTTCTCTACCTTCATTACACACTGGATACAATCTCTAGCTACTAACACTACCCATAAATTAATCAAATGTGTCCCCACATATCAACCAAATATCCCCCCATTCGGATTGTGGACGCTTCATACTACACATCCAATGTAATAACGATTTTTTTGTTTTCTGCTGAGCCAATTAATGTGGTGATCACCAAAATTACTAGAAATGGCTGGATCAGTTTCAATAGTAATATAATGGGAATTTGATATGCTGAAATGATATATTGTCCAAACAAAATGGCTGGTTAAATTAACACACAATGAAACTGAATTATTTCATTGGAACTGGACATAAAAATTAGCAAATCTTACAGTGCAATTTTCGTCAACATAACAGCCACTCTACCTATGTCTGCTGGCTTTGTTCGATGGTTGAAGTGCTCACACAAAATATGGCATCAAGATCAACCAACCTGATAACTCATATGGCAACTCGACAGAACAGTGTCTTCTCTTTTACACATTTCCCATGGCTATTGTCTACTATGGCTCATGGTGCACAACTTTCTTCAGATTTTCTAGCTACATCCTCCCATTGATTGGTAGCACTGTGTTTGTTTATCACCCCATTCTTTTTCTTATCACACAATCAGTTGAATCACAAGGTTGCAATAGCACAATGAATCATTGACTAAAGTATAAAACAACAGTCTAAGATGAATTTTCAAGAGGTTGGAAGGACAGACAAGATGGTATGAAGCCAGCAAATTTAAGTCAGTTATCAAGGACCATTCAGATGAGCTATGAACTTAAGGGTGACATTGCAAGACAGATGGAGGTGAAGTGTGATGGTGGTGCGCATACATTGTATGGTTCCTTTGTGTTTTTCATATTAATCAAGCCCATTGCTTTGTCATCATGCGTGGTACATTATGTGCAAGTCATGTGTCTTCTGTGGCTTAATCTTTTCTTTTCTAAACAAAGAAAGGATGTGTACCTCTTTCTCCAAACTACAGCTTCCCTCAATCCATGCATGGTAGTCTGCATCGACAAAGTCATGACCAAATAGGTCCAGTACAACTCCTGTCTGGTCCACTTCTGGTGCATTCCTGACCCCACAAATCCTTTTGGATCATTCGATGGCAAGTGTTGCTTTCCAAATCCATAGCAGCTTGAGTGTGAACAGAATAAGCAAGCAGATATCATCCTGATCCAGCGGAAAGACACATTGCAAGATCATGCTGGCTATTTCTGCAAGGATGCCATTGGTGGTGGGTCTGGGGGCATCTGGTGGCAGGCCTTTGAAGTCAGCTCTAAGAAGAACAGAAAGGTTGACTTGTCCATTTGGCTAATTAGAGCATGTTCGGCCACTGGGGGTCCCTTTGTATAATCAGTCTTCCATGATGTACCTAAAATAAAAGACCTTTGCATGGCTTAGTTCTTAGTGGTGCTCCTCATTAACTAAGACTACAGTTTTGTAGCTGGCTGACAACAGGACAAATAATATAAAAAGGAGACTGTTAGGAAGAACAGCTGCATCGGAAGAGCTGAGAAGAGGAGCCCAAGTAAAAATGGCAATGAGGCTCATGCATGGCCCTCAATGGCAAAGATGGTTCTGCAGCACAATCTCCTCCCTCGACACTCATCTAAACCAATGCTGAAAATGTCCCTCAAAACGGGCCTGCCATAAGAAGTAACTCCTTCAGGAAAGAATTGTTCACTCAAAGTTGCCCCACATCAAGGATGCTTTGACAAGGATGCCCCAAGTTGCTCAATCTGAAATGCTGTCAACAGAACTTAGTCAAACCTGAGGTCAGTCAAGCTAACTGTTTGTAACAAGACAAAGCAAGGCAAACTGTCAAAAGGGGGGGGGGTTAGGCAATCAGATTATGAAGGAGAAGCGTTGCAGAAGGAGCCCTAGGACAAACCCATTGCTATTTACTGAGCTCAATGTTTCTATAAGATTGGTTGGGGTGTCGAGTATGAGTTCAGAATGCCAGCAATATCAAGGGAATGGTCATTGCCTTTGCAAGGGAGGGCCCAAATTATGGTTTCCCCGACTCCCTGGCCACAAGACACATATTTTGATCGTATCTCAGATTGAAACTGCTTATTTCCTCCTGCCAGAAAGCATTACTCCTTGCCTGGTCCTCAGTCTGTATCTGCCTTTTTTGTACTCACCGACAATCTAGAATGTTTGGACTAGACACCAGTCTGCCTACTAATCTGCCACTAACCTTGCTCCTCAGCTGATAAATGCTCAACAGCTTTGGCTTGCAAGACTTGGTTACTTTGCAGCTTCAACATCTTTGCAGAATGTCACCAGTCGCCTATGGGCAACCATCCTTTAGTGCTTGGCTTCTGACCTCCAGTCCTCCACTACAGAGTACTCTACCTCAAAACCAAAGCCACCATTCTCCCATTGTGTAGCATCATCCATGGAACTTAATCAAATGAGTCTTACCAACGGTATTCTCTGAAGACCCCCATGTATCTCCTGGGGCCCTATGAACGATGCATCTCCCTCATAATCTGATTGCCTAACTCTCCAGAGGCTTCTTTTGCCTGCTTGCCTTGCTACGTCTTGTTGTTGCAAACAATCAGTTTGACTGAGGCTCAGCACTGACTTAGTGCTGCTGACAGCATCTTGGAGTAACTCAGTAACAACAAATTCTTGATTTTGGAGATTATTTTAACATGAATTAATGAAGGGCTAAATCTTTCCCTTCTTGGTATCTCAGTTTCTATTACTGCTCAATCAGTGGCACTCCTCAGCTTGAAGATTGTGAGAGGAGAAACAAAGTGGCCAGATGGTCAAACGGGGACATTCTGCTGCAGAACCATATACTTATAGCATTGGCGATAGGGTTTAAATGAGCTATACAGGGCCATATGTGAGCTTTTTGTCCTTGTAGTCCTACTTCTCTTGTTTTCAGTTACCTATAAAACCTGTTTTAGTTAACAAGGAGAAGCGAGAATGAAGGTAAGCATCAATTGTCATCGAATAACCAGGAAGAATTTGTAGGGGCAAGATTGCACAAGGAGTGTACCCCACCATTGCTAGTTGTAGTGATTCCTCTCTTTTTTTCTTGTAATTTATTGCTACTTGTTTTACTCCTCTTAATAATTTCTCCTTCCCCTGTGAGCATGCCTAGGCGGTCCAAGGTCAGTCCAGCGTCAATCCGATGTCAGTAGCATCGGACCAGCTTTGGGCCGACGTTGGACCGCCGAGGCACGCTGCTAGGGAATTGTCCTTCAGACTGCCTCCCTGCCTTCATTACACACTGGATTTAATGTTAGATACTAACACCACCCATAAATCGATCAAATGTATCCCCTCTCAGATTGTGGGAGCTTTATACTCCACATCTAATGGAATAAAGATCCTTTGTTTTCTGCTGAGCCAATTAATGTGGTGATCACCGTAATTACCAGAAATGGCTGGATCAGTTTCATTAGTAATATAATGGGAATTTGATATGCTGAAATGATATATTGTCCAAACAAAATGGCTGGTTTAATTAACATGCAATGAAACTGGATTATTTCATCAGAACTGGAAATAAAAATGAGCAAACTTCACAGTGCAATTGTGGTCAACATAACAGCTACTCTGTCTATGTCTGCTGGCATTGTTCGATGATGCTGATGCACAGAGGTAGCTTTGTAGAGGCTGATGTTTAGTTGACCAAATTTACCAAATAATACAGGTCTGGTACTGTCACGCAATGTCTTGTTCCTCCTCATTTGAATAGACATGTCCAACCTTCCCTGATAGCAAAGGGAGAGACTAACCAAGTGATTTATCCCCTGTGAGACTGTGGTGCATCTGCTAGTCACTGATAATAGCCTTTCTGCAGTTTGCCAATTGTATATCCGCCCTGTATTCTCTTCCTACCTGTAATTATTCTCTGCCTTCTTATCCAAAGCCTTTGTGCCAGGGGGTTTTAAAGACCTCCTTCACTTCTTAATTAGCCGGAGTAAATGCATTCAGTGCAAAGCCAGAATGGCACGCACGTCTTGAGAGAGACACACCTGATAAAATCAATGGTTAAAGTGCCATGCAGGGACCAGCTGAGGCCTGGAGAATGCGAATGGAAGAAATACAGGAAAGATAGAGAAAAAAGAAATGGTTGAAATGGTTGGAGACACAGAAATATATGACAGAGACACAAATGAATGGCTGGGAATTGCAGGGACACCTGAGGTTTACACATTGCTAGAGGCTAGGGTGCTCCTTTTGCCCCAACTTGCTCAGAACCCCGTATACTTTTTTTTGTGGATGAGGTTAGTCAATAGAAGTAATCATGCCAAATTTCAAGAAATTTTATTGATGCCTAGGTGTAGCACATTTGGATTGAAATTTGTCAAATTTCCTTAAAATTGTGCGATTTCTTGTGAATTACTAGGTTATCTATCATAGTTTTTTCAATAGCCTTGAATATTGTTTGAGAATATTTATGTGTCAAAACAGCATTTTCCATCCATATCTTACTCATTTCTAAATTTAACATCAGATTAAAGGTTCAGCTTAGGATCAGGAAGGCACAGTAGGTGGCAACAGTGATTGCGTCGTCTCATAATGTCACAACATTATCGTTAATTGTTGATAACAAGGCTGGTTTAGTATATATAGCAAATTATACAACAAATAAAATTATTTTTCCCCTGATGACATGGTAACCTTTGTTAGAAATCAAACTTTTTCACTTCTTTGAATGCCTTTATCAAAATAAGGCTGTATCTTGATGGAAACTAGAATTTCGATTATTTAAATGAGTTGAAAAATAAAAAGTTTCCAAGAGTTTCAAGATGCAGTGTTTAATTTACACATTAAATCATTTACTTGTGACACTTGTAGTCACTTAATTAAAGTTTTGTAATGTGACCAGCTGCACAGTACCTCACATGGTAAAAGTGTTAAGGACATTTCTGAAGTTTTAAAGGCCTACAAAGATGTCAATTATCCAATTCAGCAGATCCTTG
The DNA here is from genome assembly GCA_026936325.1 of Platynereis dumerilii. Lineage (NCBI taxonomy): Eukaryota > Metazoa > Annelida > Polychaeta > Phyllodocida > Nereididae > Platynereis > Platynereis dumerilii. The sequence continues at coordinate 628,962 of JAPTHN010000089.1, read as the reverse complement.
GGATAGTCCTTTTGCACAGCATTCTTAGTCATGTCAAGACACTAGGATCAAGGTATTTGTTTTACAAGAAACTGTGTCTACAATTCTTCCCAAAGGAAGCAGGTCATGTTGCACTTCATAGCTCATAGGGAAGATATTTGGAAAAAATACTTGTTTTATCTTTCTGTGAGAGAGCACATAATTATTTCCTGTCAGCCCCAAATAAGATGACTTTGGAAATATTTAATGCTATGAGGAATTTAAAGTGTTACTGAAATAAAACATCAAGATAGGAAAGACTCCTGTCACAGTGGCTGGGCACAGGACCACAAATATGTTCACCATTATATGTCAAAATTAGGAGAAAATTTACCCCAAAAAATGTCATTCAGTGATTTAAATTCATAGTCAATGGCGGATAGTGGTTTGCAGCCTTTCCTCAGTGAGCTGAAAGAGATTGTGGTAGACCTTTTGTAAAACTTCAGAAGGTACCCTAATTCTGATGATGTATTGATACTTGATCTTGTCTTGCTGTATTTCTACTCTTCAATTGTGACTACATATGTAGCAATGACTTGAAAAGAAGGGTGCAACTTGGATGGCAAAGCTTCTTATGCACTCTATTTAGCTGTTGCCTGAATAGAGTCATGTCTTTATTTGGCAATTATAAATAAATTGTGACAATTAAGACAAGACTCCAGGCTTTTGCATGTGCTCGCAGCATGCAAACAATTAAATGATTCGTCAAATTTGAGGTATTTGTACATGCACCTTGGTTGAATTCAACTGCAACCCAAGCAATGACCTCGTACTATGCAATAATATCATCAAGTTATTAACAACTCACTCCACAATTTGGGAAGCTGAGCTGAAAGTACTGAGACATCGTCTCTGTTTTCTTGTTCCTGACATGATCGCTTTGACACTGTTTGATGATCACTTGCGTACTGATGAGAAAAACACATACAGTAACTTAGTGCAAGAAATATTAAAACAACCATAAAGTGTCTGACATCAAAAGCCTTAATTTCCTTTCCTGAATTGAGGGAAAATATGAAACTGTGGGTTAGTGGTTGCAGACTTATGGCATGCACATTGTTTCTTTAATGAAGATTGAACCATCCTTTTTGGAGATTGATGTACACATCCGAACCTTCTGAATTACAATATGATGACAGATGCATATCAGGGAAAAAGATCTCCAGTGCCTTTAGGGTTACAATGACTGTGCAGAAAGAGGGTAAAATTGGAAGCAGATTATTAAGATCAAGAAAGGAAGATCGACTTCAAAATGATATGGTTGACAATTCCTGAATTATCGCCAAAATCACTGAAAACAGCACACACTTGATGTTGTACACCTATCATATTGATGACCCTGGCAAGTTGTACATAGTCTTTAGCTGACCTCTATCTTTCCCAAATGGTGTCTGTACTTCATTATGTATGTTTAAATCTGATTTATCATGCAAACCATGTAATCTCTTGATTGGCTATTTGTTTTCTTTTCTCTCGAAATTACGAAAAACGACAAAATTTCAATTGCAATGTGCTACACCTAGGAGTTCTTCAAATTTCATGAAATTTCAGAAAAATGGTCTACATTGATAACCTCACCACCAAAAAAAAGTAAGGTTGGATCCTGAAAAAATTTCAATTTTGGGGGGCAGAAGGAGCACCCTACTGGAGGATATATGGCCACTAAGTACAAATAAAACAATTATATAAATGCTGACATGTCAGAGTGAGGCTGAAACAATTGTAACAGGCACTCTTATCAGAACTTATAATTAAGTTCTGATAATTAATGGACAACTCAGTTTTGTAGATAAACTGTTGATTATGTCAACCATAGGTGTCTCGTGCCTCACCATTTCTTTTCTGAGCTAAAAATATAATAGTCACGTTTATCAGAATTTAATTCTGTAATGGTTTTTTTTTTAATTCCGCTGATATAATTTCTGATTGCTGTTTAATTTTGTTTCCAACATTTCTTTCTGCATTCAACACTAGAATTATGTTCTTGCTTCAATACCTTCGACAAATAAAATAAAGCAATATAACTATTAAATTCCAGTTGTCGAAGCCCTGTATCCCTCATCCAACCAAATGAAAAATCTGTGTTGGCTCGGCTTATTATTAAAGCGCAATGAGACTGAATCATTCCATCAGATCTGAAAATGAAAATGAGAAAAATGTTTAAATTGCAACAGATGTGAATGTCTATTGACATCAGGACAATGAATGTGACAACTTTAAATCCTTCCATGCTGATTTACCAAACCAGACTTCACCTCAGTCAAACTTGCCATTGTAAGTTGTAACGACAAGACATGATAAGTACATGTAATACCAGACAAGCTGAAACAAAACAAACAGCAATCCCTTGTTGAAGCAATAGAGGATCATTTGAGTCGCATGAGTGCAACAGCCCACATGATAATGCCTTTTTAAAAATATTGCCGTTCCATTATCTTTCATTGATCAGGGGAGGTTGGACATATCCATTCAATGAGGAGTCAGTGAGACATCGCATGACAGTCCCAAACCTGGCATTCTTGCTCAGTCTGGTCCACTAAATATCAGCAACTACAAAGCTACATCTATGCACCAGCAATGTTGCCCAATGCAAGGATGTACAGGATGGCTAGCATGATTCTTGATTGACCAAATTGCCCAGCAAACTGACTGCAAACCCATATTTACTGCAATTTGTGAAGGTTTGGTGATTTTGATAACTGTTCAGATGAAATTATACAGTTTTATTGTGTGTTAATTAAACTAGGACAATATTTCATTTCAACATATCAAATTCCCATTATATTACTCATTAAACTGAGCCAGTCATTTCACGTTAATTACGGTGATCACCACATTAATTGGCTCGAGAGAAAACAAAGGATCTTCATTCCATTGGATGTGGAGTATAAAGCTTCCACAATCAGAATGAGGATACATCTGTGAGTGGTGTTGGTAGCCAGAGATTGAATCCGCTGTTTGATGAAGGTAGGGAAGGAGACTGAGGGGCAATTGAAAGAGCAATCAGAGATGTTATTAAGAGCAGTTAAGAAAAGTTGCGAAAGAAGAACAAGGAGAGATATCAAGAAGGGAAAGATTTACCCATTCAGTAATTGATGTTGTAAGAATCCCCAACATCAAGGATGTTTTGTCACTGAGTTACTCAAAGATGCTGTCAGCAGCAGTAAGACGAAGCTGAGCCTCATTCAAAGTGGTTGTTTGTAACAACAAGACAAAGCAAGGTAAGCAGGCAAGGAAGTCTCTGGAGAGTTTAACAATCAGATTATAACAGGAGTTGCATCGTTTACAGGGCCCCAGGAGGTACATGGGGGTCTTCAGAGAATATCGTTGGTAAGATTAAATTGATTGAGCCCCATGATTCTACAAGATGGGAGAGTGGTGGCTTTGATTATGAGTTAGGGACTGCGAGTACTTTGCAGTGGATGACTGGAGGTCAGGAGCCAAGCACTAAAGGATGGTTGCCCCAAGGGGACAAGTAACATTCTGCAAAGTAACCAAGTTTAGCGATCTGAAGCTGTTAAGCATTTATCAGCTGAGGAGCGAGGTCAGTGGCAGATTAGTAGGCAGACTGGTGTCTAGTCCAAACATTCTAGATTGTCGGTGAGTACAAAAAAGGCAGATACAGACTGAGGACTAGGCAAGGAGTATGCTTTCTGGAAGGAGGAAATAATAGTCCTGGAGCCAAGGGGTGTTTGCATGCATAAAAGTGCCACAAAATCACCCACCTGATTTTGATAAAGGACCCCTTGGGACACATTTTTAGCGAGGGTGGACACTCTCAAACCCGGCAGTAAGTGAGATATTTGACGTTTCGTCGGAAATGCTCGGAACCAAAATTACGCCAAAAATTAGGGGTAGGGGAAACTTACATTAATATAACATCACAACTAATCAGTCTATGACATTGTATAGCCACTCAAATTAAAGGTAATCAAATCAGCTTTAAGATGAGTGCAAATTAAATGTGATTGGATGAAAGTTGAGGTCACCAGAGGTCAAAGTATGACATGATCTGACATGTGCTTGAAATTTGGACATTTTGAAGAGTCAAACAGCAATAAAATTTCTCAGAATGATTGGATTTCTTATTGGTTGGTATATATGATTAGAGTACAACATAGGAAAGTTTTTAAAACAAGTTTGAATAATCTATCATGTGCCATAATCCTTTGGGGTCCTTTTTAAAGATATGCCATATCGACAAAATCGGTTAAATTATATTTTCCGGCAATATATCTTACAAACACAGCCACATATCTCATAGAAACCAATAATAGTGGTATGGTAGGGAAGAGATTGATCCAATTTCACTCAAATGGTAAAAAGATACTATAATATAGTGTTTTTACTGTCTTTGTTTATTGTGTGGCATGTGCAATAAGGACAATATTTGATGCGGATTTCCATATACTGATGACAACTTACAATACAAGCTGTACATCTGCTTAAAGGAAGTCATCGGGAATAAACACCTGCTTCAGTTAACCAGGAGGGGACTATCTTGCTGACAAAGGCCATACTCCAGTTGGTTTGGTATAGTGCCTTTTTTAGTCAGCATAACTGCAGGAGTGCAGGTTCGTTCAGTTAAACACCTCAGTATGTGAAGTTGCACAACCGGTTGGAGGTCCAATAGCGTTTCTGGTATAACATTTTTACAAGATACTACTCATCTGCTGTTCATTTCTGAATCTGAAAAAATTTGAAAGATATTTGTCATTGTTTGATGGTGGTTGCTACAGAGTGGCAAAATTTGAACCAATTATGCACAGCCAATTGATGGGGCCAAGGCATGCAGGGCTGAAGATCTCCAGAGTCCAGACCATCTGCCAAGATATGGAATGGTACATGTATGTACCTTGCTGTATTCCTGACATAGACCCTATCCATAGTTTCTTTGGGCTATGAGCCTTAATAGATCTCCAATAAAGAAGTCAAGGAACACAACATCTGAATAATTTGACTGCAAAACTTCTCTGTGAGCTCCACAAATTATGATATTCAGGGGCCGAGAATACTTGGGATCATTCTTACTGTCTCTTCAGTGTGGACATCCAGTTCTGGTAACAGGATGTCAATTTAGCATCAGGCACCTGTATTTCCAGTCTGAACTCTGGAAGTTCATCAGACTCACAATAGTTATGATTCCCATAGTTGACATTTGCCAATCTTATATACACGTATGTCTGGAATTAACAATTCAGGCTCGGCTTTAGTCACAAGGTTACAGATAACAATGTCTAAGGAAACACTTTATTAAATATTCATGTCAATGGGATGGAAATTGCATTTCCTGGCCAGTTCACCAGCTTTAACTGTAACTTCAACTGGATGGCAAAAAACAAAGCCAACACAGAGAGCATTTCTGCCAACATTTCATGTAAACTACCTGTCAATTGAGCGCCAGGTTGCTTCCTCATAGTTCTGCAAATTATACCAACAGTGCTCTTTTGGGCCAGAATTGTTGTATTCTCAAGACACATGTCTGACCCAGCAGAAGTGTATTGCCTCCCTGTCCTTTTTACAACAAATGTCCCTGGCCTAAACTTTTCCAACAAAGAGGAACATCTTGTGGTTTCTTTTCCTCATATCCTCCAGATAAACAGATCCAGTGAATCTGATCTATCCACCAATCAGCAGAAGTGTATTGCCTCCCTGTCCTTTTTACAACAAATGTCCCTGGCCTAAACTTTTCCAACAAGGAGGAACATCTTGTGGTTTTTTTCCCTCATATCCTCCAGATAAACAGATCCAGTGAATCTGATCTATCCACCAATCAGGAGAAGAGATTTGTAGACACTTTCAATATTAACATTTATTTCCCTCATGGGACATCTTTCAGAATAGAAACATTCTGATGCATTAACTGGCTAGACCTGAAAGCGCGGAAATCTTCAATTGAATTTGACCCAAGTTTAACCTAATGCCTCTCAAGGTCATTCCGCTAGATTTATTGCCTGCATCTTGTTTCTTCTGTGATTCGGACAATCTCACCTCTTTAATGACAGATAATTCATGTATGATTAGACATGTTTGGTTCTATAGAAGTCTGCCCACTGCAATCTCACCATCCAATTATTGAGAAACATCAAATCCTTTTCTGATTTATAGTGTAGGCCAACCATCAAGCATTGATCTCATAATATTTTAATGAATTGAATCGGGCAACATGGCAGAATTCAGCATTCCAGCAAGGTTATCTTTCAGGCACTGGTAGACTGCCTTTTCAAACATAACAGAGAAGACATGAAGCTTGGGTTACTGGTGTCTTGGAAGTTCTGTATTCCGTTAAGAACGGAACTACTGTTTGCCTCCTCTCACTAAACTCCGTTGGTAACATGTTGGTATCTAATCTACAATTTTCATTTTTTTAAGTGTGTTTTGTACCAAGTTTCCTATTTCAACTGATTTAAAATTGACCTAGAAGCACGAAAGGCTGGGCGACTATATTACAATTTATATTTTTATCACACAATTAGGCCTACGGCCCTACATCATGTCACAAGTCAATGAAGAATTTCTAATCTAATCTAAGCAGTTACAGGATAGGGTAGACCAGATAGAAAACCCTAGCCTTGTTGGTCATATTAAAGAAGGCACCTGTTGTTCTTGGTTTGTTTCATGATGACTTCTTTTTAGTCTGAAATATCTAATCTATCCACCATCCATGCAGAATCTTTCATTCTTAGTACCTTCATCCGGTACTCATCCACTCCATGCAATCCATCTGGAATCCAGAGATGTAGCAATACTTTCTTGGCAGGTTTCATGGGATTGTTTGCAACCCGGCCACAAAGAAATGGCCTTCTTTTATATGTGATCCAATTCTAGGATATGGTTGGTTTGCCATTTGCCAATGAACCAGTTGCTAAAATTCCCATGACAGGGTTGAAAGTGGGTGAGAATGGATACAACATCTCAATGCAGTATCTTGACTGCCATCAATTCCAGGTGCAATTGTGTATTCGTCATGATCAAAGTGGTGAAATGGCCCAATGATAAATTTGCTTGGGTTAACAGATTTTGGTGGTGATCTGTACTGTATAGTTTTGTCGCAGACGAATGGTGCTATATCACAATTGTTGAGAAAAACTTGTCAAAACAAATTACTGGTTCAAACAAATTGAGGCTCCAGGTGAGTTTCTAGAACCTACCAGCGTTATAAAAGTAAATTAATTTTGCTTCCAAATCAAACATATGTAGATGAATGCACATTCTGACAATTGACTTGATATACTGGAAGATTCGCTTCAGTTTATATACCCGCAGGGGTGCCTGCGACCTAGCTCAGAGGTAGTGTGTTGTGCTGCTAGGTTAAACCCTATCACCTACCAACAGTCTCCCTCTTACCCTTATCAAAACCTCTATAAGTTGTGTTATTAGACTTCAGTCACCACATTAAATGGACATTTTTGGACTTTTCTCCAATATGTATTGCATAGACACAACATACACTTAAGCTTCCAACAGAACACATTTGCAGTTATGCTGACAGAAAAAGACAGAACCAAACCAATTGGAGTTAGAGGTCTTTTTCAGCTAGTGCCCTGTTACTTAACTGAAGCAGGTATTTATTCCTGATGACTTGCTTTGAACAGATGCGCAGCTTGTATTGCTTGTTGTTGACCGTGTCTGGAAATCCGCATCAAATATTGTCCTTATTGCACATGCCACACAATAAACAAAGACTGTAAAAAGACTATATTATAAATATTTTTTACCATTTGAGTGAAATTGGATCAACCTCTTCCCTGCCATACCACTAGAAATAGATACTATGAGATTTGTGGCTATGTTTGTAAGATATATTGCCGGAAAATATAATTTGACCGATTTTGTTGATCTGGCATATTTTTTAAAAGGACCCCAAAGGAATATGGCACATGATAGATTATTCAAACTTGTTTTAAAAACTTCCCTCGGTTGTACTCTAATCATATGTACCAACCAATAAGAAATCCAATCATTCTGAGAAATTTTATTGCTGTTTGACTCTTCAAAATGTCCAAATTTCAAGCACATGTCAGATTATGTCATACTTTGACCTCTGGTGACCTCAACTTTCATCCAATCACATTGAATATGCACTCATCTTAAAGCTGATTTAATAACCTTTAATTTGAGTGGCTATACAATGTCATGGACTGATTAGTTGTGATGTTATATTGATTTAAGTTTCCCCTACCCCTAATTTTTGGCGTAATTTTGGGTCCGAGCTTTTCCGACAAAACGTCAAATATCTCACTTACTGCCGGGTTTGAGAATGTCCACCCTCGATAAAAATGTGTCCCAGGTGGTCCTTTATCAAAATCAGGTGGGTGATTTTGTGGCACTTTTATGCATGCAAACACCCCTTGGCTCCTGTACTATAAGCAGTTTCAATCTGAGATACGATCAGAATATGTGTCTTGCATGTGGCCAGGGGAGTTGGGGAAACCATCCTTTAGGTTCGGCCGGGTCAGAATTGGCCACCCTTGCTAAGTATTCCTTAGACATTGCTGGGATTCTGAACTCATACTCGACACACTAACCCTCTTAAAGAAACATTGAGCTCAGTAAATAGCAAATTGGTGGGTCTGTCTGAGAACCACTTATAGGGCTCCTTCTGCAACGCTTCTCCTTCAAAATTGACTGCCTCATCCTACAGAGGCTTCTTTAGTCAGTATGCCTTACTTTATCTTGTTACAAACAGTTAGCTTGACTGACCTCAGGTCTGACTAAGTGCTGTTGACAGCATTTCAGATTGTGCAACTTGGGGCATCCTTGTCAAAACATCCTTGATGTTGGGCATCTTTGAGTGAAAAATTCTTTCCTGAAGGAATTACTTCTTATGGCAGGCCCGTTTTGAGGGACATTCTCAGCATTGGGTTAGATGAGTGTCGAGGGAGGACATTGTGCTGCAGAAGCATCTTTGTCATTCAGGGCTGTGCATGAGCCTCATTGCCATTTTTACTTGGGCTCCTCTCAGCTCTTCCTAACAGTCTTCTTTTTATATTATTTGTCCTACAGGTTGTCAGCCAGCTACAAAACTGTAGTCTTAGTTAATAAGGGGTGCGGCAAAAAAACTTGCACCAGCAGCAGTGATGAATTGTAATTGTTATATTTTGACAACCAAAGCTTCTGTTATTATGAAAGTTGGTAGAAATATGCCTGTATATGTCTAAATTGATAATATTGATGTTTTGTCCTTCCTGTTCAATTAATTATTTTTATTTGAGCTTCGAATGCAACCCCTGTGCTTAGATGCACTTGTGTGATGTTTTCATCCCAAATTTTCCAATTATTGCTTCCCAACATGTCAATGGCTTCTTTTGGTTGTAACAGACGTCTGTCCACACCTTTGCCCACAAAAAATTGTTCATTTTATTGAACTCAGTTGAGGAGAGAAGCCATCGATCATCAGACGAGAGGCGAGAGATATTTCTCGAAAATCAGTCTTTTGTTATTTTTCCAGTGTTCGAGTGTTCCATTTTGGGAGATTTGTCATATAATAACTTCTGCTGAAGTGAAGTCCCCTTCCAGGTTTCAAACGTTTAGATATTAGCCTTGTATACACCCTATCATTAATTTTCTTTCATCAGTTTTATGCAAGGGTGGCAGCCATCATGCCATTTGCGCAAACCAACCAGAAACCATAACCGATTGCATAAATTGGACTAAAACTTTCAGATTATCTCTTCACTACCTCCCCTTCCTTAAACTTTTTTTTTCCGGAAAACATATTAAGTCTATACCTGCAAAATGGACAAGCGAACATGAGGGTACAGTGCAATTCAAAGTGAAAACAGAGTTTTGAGGATGCCACAAAATATTGAAAAAAGGAAGTAATAAAGCTCTAATTTTACACTGATTGACTTTGTTAGCATTTGTTGATGTCTTTGACTGAACATTCCAATTATTAGATGGTTCATTTATATATTTTTTATCAGTTTGCTAAGGCCTTTTTGAGTCCATGCATAGTGCACGTTTTTTTGCCGCACCCTGTAAGGAGCACCACTAAGAACTAAGCCATGCAAAGGTCTTTTATTTCAGGTACATCATGGAAGACTGATTATACAAAGGGACCCCCAGTGGCCGAACATGCTCTAATTAGCCAAATGGACAAGTCAACCTTTCTGTTCTCCTTAGAGCTGACTTCAAAGGCCTGCCCCAAGATGCTCGCAGACCCACCACCTATGGCATTCTTGCAGAAATGGCCAGCATGATCTTGCAATGTGTCTTTCTGCTTGATCAGGCTAATATCTGCTTACTTATTCTGTCCACACTCAAGCTGCTATGGATTTGGAAAGCAACACTTGCTAGTGAATGGCCCAGAGGGATTTACGGGGGCAGGATTGCACCAGAAGTGGACCAGACAGGAGTAGTACTGCACCCATTTGGTAGTAACTTTGGCCATGCAGAGTATCGCAGACCACCGTGCATAAATTGAAGGAAAAGGTCAGGTTTAGGGTTAGGGTTTTGCAGAAAATTGAGTCTCTATTTCAACCCCTGCCCTTCTAAATTGAAGGAAGCTGCAGTTTGAAGAACAGGGATATTTCCTTTCTTATTCAGAAAAGACAAGATTAAGCCACAGAAGAAACAGGACTTGGACATACCATACATGAAAAAAACCAAAATGAGTTTCTCTTTTTGAGACTAAATAAAGTATATCGTTATCGTTATCGTCGTTAACAAAAAAATGGGCTGGATTTATACGACATGCACAAAGGAATCATACAATGTATGTGCAGTGCACCTCCATCACACTGCACCTCCATCACACTTCACCTCCATCACACTGCACCTCCATCACACAGCACCTCCATCACACTTCACCTCCATCACACTGCACCTCCATCACACTGCACCTCCATCACACTGCACCTCCATCACACTTCACCTCCATCACACAGCACCTCCATCACACTGCACCTCCATCGCACTTCACCTCCATCGCACTTCACCTCCATCACACTGCACCTCCATCACACTGCACCTCCATCACACTTCACCTCCATCACACAGCACCTCCATCACACTGCACCTCCATCACGCTTCACCTCCATCACACTGCACCTCCATCACACTGCACCTCCATCACACTGCACCTCCATCACACTGCACCTCCATCACACTGCACCTCCATCACACTTCACCTCCATCTCATTGCACCTCCATCACACTTCACCTCCATCACACTGCACCTCCATCACACTGCTCCTCCATCACACAGCACCTCCATCACACTTCACCTCCATCACACTTCACCTCCATCACACTTCACCTCCATCACACTGCACCTCCATCACACTGCACCGCCATCACATTTCACCTCCATCACACTTCACCTCCATCACACTTCACCTCCATCACACTTCACCTCCATCACACTTCACCTCCATCACACTGCACCTCCATCACACTTCACCTCCATCGCACTTCACCTCCATCACACTTCATCTCCATCACACTTCATCTCCATCACACTGCACCTCCATCACACTGCACCTCCATCACACTGCACCTCCATCACACTTCACCTCCATCACACTGCACCTCCATCACACTGCACCTCCATCACACATCACACTGCACCTCCATCACACTGCACCTCCATCACACTGCACCTCCATCACACTGCACCTCCATCACACTGCACCTCCATCACACTGCACCTCCATCACACTGCACCTCCATCACACTGCACCTCCATCACACATCACACTTGACCTCCATCACACTGCACCTCCATCAAACTGCACCTCCATCACACTTCACCTCCATCACACTGCACCTCCATCACACTTCACCTCCATCACACTTCACCTCCATCACACTGCACCTCCATCAAACTGCACCTCCATCAAACTGCACCTCCATCAAACTGCACCTCCATCACACTTCACCTCCATCACACTTCACCTCCATCACACTGCACCTCCATCACACTGCACCTCCATCACACTGCACCTCCATCACACATCACACTTGACCTCCATCACACTGCACCTCCATCACACTGCACCTCCATCACACTTCACCTCCATCACACTGCACCTCAATCACACTGCACCTGCATCACACTGCACCTCCATCACACATCACACTGCACCTCCATCACACTGCACCTCCATCACACTGCACCTCTATCTGTGTCTGGGAATGTCATCTCTTAGTCCTTAGCTCATCTGAATGCTCCTTGATAACTGACTTTTTCTGGCTACATACCACCTTGTCTATCCTTGCAACCTCTTGAAATACATCTTAGCTTGTACCAGAGGAGCTTCATACCTTTAGTAATTGATTAGTTGTGCTTTTGCTGCCTTGTGATTCAACTGACTGTGAGACAAATACAAGAATGGGGTGATAAACAAACACATCAAATGTTACCAATCAATGGACAAAGTATAGGAGGACATAGAGAGACAATCAGGAAGAAAGCTGTGCGTTATGAGCCATTATGAGTCAGAGCAGACAAGAGCCGTAGGAGATGTGGGAGGAGATGTGTATAAACGGGATGGTGCTGTTCGGCCGAGTTGCCATTTGATGTATCGGGATGGCTGATCTTGATGCCATATTTTGTGTGAGGCCCTTGATCAACAAGAACTGTGATAGGTGGGATGGAGAGGAGTCTAATGCAGTTCAGTAGCAAGGGGAGATGCTTAGAGTGGAAAGGGCCTGAGGCTCAAGGGTTTCCTTGTATTGTCAATCGTTGGTATAAGCATTAGAGTTGTGCTCAAGCTACTCAAAAAGGGTCTATGCACATAGGCAGGTGGTGGGAAATTAAGTAATCTTTATAGAGTGAAATTCTTCTCACACTGGCTGTTAGACTCCTTTTGACAAATTTCAAATAATGACGTTATAGTCGGATACAGCAGCCAGTCGACATGTCTACCACTCAGTTCATTCAACCTGACCAACAGACAAGTCCTTTGAGCCTCAGCCTTGGTAGCTAATAGGCACCAGGTGCTGACTGTAACTGTGTTTTACTGCTCCGATAAACACTGTCCCTTGTTTCTCGCCTCACAACACAAAAAGCTCCTCCAGACTCATCTGCCTCTGTCTCTACCGATAGACTCAGCCAGACTGCTGGCCAGTACTGGGAGGCAGACCAGTATCCCATCAATCCATGGTTAACCTGGCCACTCAGCTGATAAAGACTGTAAGCAAATGCTCACAGCCAGACTTGCTACTTTATGGCCTCAACATTTTTGCAGAATGTTCCTATGGCTGCAAGGCAACTATCCTTTCGCAAATGGTCCATGACCTCCATTCTACTGAACTCATCACTTGAGTCCCTATTTTGCCCCCCCAATATTATTGTATCATGGGCCTAATTCAATAGATTCTAATCCCCTGCTGGCATGTCCCTATTCTCATATGGCCTCTCTTCAAAGGCTCCTAAAACTATGCCTCTCTTTAATAATATGGTTCCTTGATCCTAAAGAGGCTTTTTCGCTAGCTAGCCTTACTTTGTCTTGTAGATATAAACAGTCAGTTTGATTGAGTCTCAGGTCTGATTTGATGCTGCTGACAGCATCCAACTTGGAGCATCCCTGACAGACAATCCCTGAAGCAGGACATCTTATACAGAGGGAATTTTGCTCTTGGGCATATGGTTGAAGCACTCCACTGAAGGAAGGTCTTATTGCAAGGCTCGGCTCCCTTATTTCCTAGTTGGCCATTGTTGAGTGAACATTCCTGCCAGATGAGAGGTGAAATGAAGCAGCAAGGCATCAAATGGGAGATGAGCAATCTTTTGTCTGCAGTGCCATCCATGAGCTTTCTCATCCTTGGATTTTGATGTATTTTGATGCATTTTTGTTTCCTCAAAGCTCTCTTTTATTAATTAATTCATATAGCCTCAATGCTGCATCATCTATCAAAAGTGTGTTCTGTTACCAGCCAACCACAAACTTCCAGTTTCAATCAATAACATAACTAGCTTTAGGTCCAATGTCGTGAGTTGGTAAAATTTCAGTTTTGGCCCGACATGGACATGCATTTCGGGTCATATCTCAGCTTTCGTACAGAATTTATGAATGTATTATGGATCATGTGAAAGGCAATGATGTCCTCTTTGATGTAAATAGCAGGAAATGTATCCACTTCTCATAGCTTTTGATAGAGTAGGTCGGGGCAAGAAGCCCGGGTTAGGTGAGAGGCCCCCCAGGCTTATATCCAAACTTACATTTTTGGAGCGTTTATCTATTGATCGGATTGAAGTTTTAGGTGACGTCACAAATTTTCAGGGCAAACAGCACCAAACCATAGTAGAAATTAAAGAAACAAAAAAATGTGCATGGTTTTTGTAACTTTGACTAATTCTTTGAAAGGGGTTGTCAGAAATAACTTTGGAAATATTTAAAAGTATAATGGATATCTGCATTGCTTCACTTTATGACCATCACATAAATATGATTTGGATTATGTTTTTTGCATTTTACTTCAAAATAAAGAGGTCAAATTAAAATATGTGAGTGTTGGGCGAGAGGCCTCACTTGATATGGGGCATGAGGCCCCCCTCACTGGGGGTCGAAGCAGCTGCAGGAACCATTTAATAATGTTTACTTTACCTTAAATCTTGATGGAATAGCTAATTAAAATAGAAAATGTGCCCCAGAATTGAAACATGGCAAAAAATATTAAAAAATGAAAGTATGAAATGAAAAATTCTGAAATTCAGAAAAAGTGAATAGAATGCCTTAAAAATGATAGAAGAACCCTAAGAAATAACTTTTAGGCTGAATGCGCTGGAAAAAAAATCGCCATAGGATTATAATAGGGCGGCTTCTCGCCCGATGGTTGGGGTAAGAAGGCCATTTAAATTTTTTTACAAAAATGGCCATAACTCCTTTATTAAGATTGATAGACATCTGTCTCACTAGTTATTAGTAGAGTCAAGTGATCCCTTCCTGGCAGCATAAGCATTCAAATAATCGCCCATAAAAAGTAGGTCAAATCGCACCTCGAAGTTAAGGGGGGCCGCATGCCCCGACCTACTCTATCACCGTGAAATTAACAAAAAATCTAGAAAATGATATCCTTTATACAATTACTTTATCATTTAAGATATTTTCATTATTTAACCTTTCTTATGGCAGTTGGCAGTTATTGTAGAACAAGAATGCACCATATTTTTTATCAGTCTCAAACGCAGGGCTCTAATACCAAGATAGGTTCGACAAACAACAATATTGTGTGTAGAAATGGAAAGCCATGGTCATGAGCAACGAAATGGTATGAAGATAATGGCCATTCTAGCATCAATCCTTTTTCCAGAAGCATCGGAACAAGAGCAGTCCAGACACAAAATTTTACTATCGGCAAGAATGTTGATTTTGTTGTCAGGTTCAAATACAGGGCTCTAATACCTGATAGGTCAGACTTCTAACCACATATTATACCAGAATCAATAGCCAGACACACAAGCAACAAGAAAATATAAAAATAATGAGCATTCCATTAGAAGCCATCATCACGAAGCATCTATACAAGAGAGGTGTGACATAAATTTTACAAAAGTTTAGAGTGTCAATTTTTCGTCAGACTCAGAAACAAGGCTGTAATACCATGAAAGATTAGAGTTACAACCACTTTCGCTATACCAATGGAAAGCCAGGCTCAAGAGCATCTCGGAACCATCCAGAAAAGCAAAATTTCCATACGACGCCATAATCAGACAGCATCTGAACAATAGAGTACCTACATAATTCTCACTAAAAAAGAGGGTGTCAATTTTTCGTCAGTCTCACTTAGGCCCTCACAGCTTCCAAAACAAGAGCCTCTACAAAGTTTTGTTACTATTTCCTGACAGACCAGATCATGAGCAAAACATTGATGTACACATTTTTAAAAATCAAATCAGTGAATGGTGTATTTGATGCATCAAATATTACATTGTCCATTTTGGCTTTGCGTGTGACATGACAACCTTATACTGCAAAACGTGACATTCTGAAATACAGAAACATATTATGGCCTTTTTTCTGTATTCATAAGATGCTCAGCTAACCAGAGCATAATACAAAATTTCAAATTTTATTTTAACTGCATTTACTTGCTTGTATTTTAAAGTTTTACCTTAATTTTTTTCATGCAGTGTCCAGCGTGACACCAAAAATTTATCGCATATGCAATCATTTACCATTTAATATAGGTCTATCTTTAAAACTTTACCCTACAAGTCCATTTGAATGAAGTCAAAACAGTTTCGCAAAAACTGCAAAGTTTGAAAATCCTTCATATTTATGTTTAAAAATAATGGCATTATCTAGCCTCGTTCGCTTAAAAATGCATTTACCACCTATAATTTTTGCATTTTGGAATCTACCAATACATAGGGAACATATCTGTGAGTATCCATTTTTTGTCCTGAATGACCAAAAATCACAAATTTTACCAACTTGTGACATTGGACCTTCAGAAAAGAGTTGTTCCTGGCAGGCATAAATAATCAAAATGGACTCAATGTGGGCAAGTGTGTTGGTCACTATTGCCCCTCTTTTGGCTCTGACTTCCAAAACTGACTTGCCACCAATGGCCACTCACAGGAAAGTGGGAAGTGGGTCAAAGAGTCTCATTGGTTGCTCAACTCCATATGGTCAACTAACCAATGTTATCATCAGGAACATGAAGCAGCCAATCAGCACATCCAACACTTCTTTCATTCCACTTGACCAATAACCATAAAGTTTTCATGAACACTCGATTTCTCGGCAACCAGGCCTTCCACAAACTCCAAATTTCACTTACATGGCTTGGGTAGCTGTTTATTACTGCTTGTCACACTTTAATGCTAGTTTTGAAGCTGTTATATTTTTGTAAAATTGTTGTCGATTCTGTGTCCATTTCATTTATAATGTAACCACATCAATCTACTGCATCACCACCATAATTTGTTTAACTGTTCACAAGCAAGGTGAAGAGCACTGCAGAGCCTAAGCCATGGTAGTATATAGACATCAGGTGCTTACTTAATTGTATTTATTGCTCAGATAAACACTTCCCCTTACTACAAAGGGATCCTCTAAGACACATCTTCCTTTGTCTCTGCACTTAGACCACAAGCCACTAAGTCTAAGCCAGACTGCCGGGGACCTCAGACTAGTCTTCCCATCAATCAACAGCTAAAAAGGCTACTCAGCTGATAAAGGTTGTGTAAGCTCACAGCTAGACTTGGTTAGTTTACACCTTCAACATTATTGCAGAATGTTCCAATGGCCTCAGGGTGACCATCCTTTATCATGAGGTCGATGACCTCTGCTCTTGCATGCTCCCTTCCCCCTCCCCATATTATAGAATCGTGAACCTAATTCAACAGAATCTTAACCTCTGCCGGAATGTCCATATATTCTGATGCCTCCTCTGTTCAAAGACTACTTAAACCATGCCACTCATCCATAATTTGATTTCCTAATCCTTCAGAACTTCAGTTTGCTGCAGGTCTGGCTTTGAATGTGTCTTGTTGTTTTAAATGGTTCTGTTTGACTGAGACTCCGGTCTGATTCGATGCTGCTGACATCATCCCTGACTCAGTAACTTCGGGCATCCCTGACAGAATATCCCAGCTGTATGACACCTTAAATGGAGAGCACCTTTGGAACCCATGGCATTTTGTGCTGAAGGCACTGAACCAAATGAAGCTCTTTTCAAAAGGTTTGGCTCATAGGGTGCCTCCTATGGTTGAGATGTTTCCAGTTCAGGATGAGAGGATTCAAAGAAGCAACCAGGTATCAAATGGGAACGTGTGATACTGAGCCATCTTGTGTCTGTTGTTGAGATCCTATCAGCCATTTGTGAGCTGCCCAGGGCCGAGCATGATGCTTCTTGTCCTCGGAATTTCCCCTCTATTCTTGTCTCATCAAAGCTCTCTTAATTCAAACAGCCTCGAAGCTGCCTCATCTATCAAGATTGCCCCGTTACCAGCCTGCCACAAAGCTGCCATTTCAGTGAACAAGATACAGAACTACCTTATTATTTGAGTAACAAATATATATGATGCATGTGATGTGCTCAGCAATAGTAAGCTTAGTTTTGGTTACAAGTAAATCAGCGTGAAAATGAGCAGCTATAAGACATGAGCCACAAGAGATGTGTATAGATGGGGCGGTGTGGCTTGGTCAAGTAGCTACAAGATGTACTGGATGGGTTGATCTGGATGCAATATTAAGTGTGAGGCCCTTGATCAACAGAAAAGTGCAATGGCGGGGAGAGAGAGGAGAGGAGTATGGTGCAGTTCTGTAGCAGGGTGACGATGTTTAGAGTGGAGAGGCGATGAGGCCCTCGTCTTGATCCCCGACCTCTTCTCCAAGAACCTACACTAGAGTCCCTATTTCACTCCCAAGACCTCTTCCCAACTATTATCATAGGGCCTCTGCGTCTACCAATCTCTAAATTGCCGATCTCTAAATAGTCAAAAGACTAAAAAAGGATTGATTTAGATATTGGCAAAGAAGATTCCATGCCCATCTCTGCAATTATCGCTCATTTAAGGTCTTTTCGGGCCACTTAGAACATTTACAAATAGTGAGTTGATTGTGCCCATTCCTGCAATTATCGCCCATCAAGTCTTTTCTGATATGCGGGACCCGGTTGCGGGACGCGGGAAGCGGGATTTTCCGATTTTTTTTAGAGAAATAAGTGAGTTAGACTCGGTTTTTATTTGAAAGACTTCTAATAATGATAGAAGAGTCATTTTTGCACCAATAGATGCGTCTCGAAGAGACTCGCTCATTCAGCTATATTACAAGTTTATAGTCTGGAAACTGTCCAAATATTCGTTAAGAATATAATTGGAAATTAATAATCTGGGCAATTTTGATTAAATTCCCTTAACTGCTCATATGTGGGGGATGAGCAACCAATAAGAAAGCTGAACAGTTTTTCTTAGTTTTTGGAAAATGTCCAAATATTCACTAAAAGTAAAATTGAAACTAAAACATCTGGGCCTTAAATTTTGCATCTATCATTATTAGAAGTCCTTGATTCGAATTAAGGACTTGTAATAATGATAGATGCGAATTTTTTGCACCAATAGATGCGTCCTGGAGAGACAGTTTAGAAATTCGTAGCTTAGAAAATGTTCAAATATTCGTTAAAATTGAAAATTAATAAATCTGTGAAATTTTGATTAAATCCCCTGAACTGCTTAAAACTAAGAATCCGAGCTAGGTGGTCATCTGTGGTATATGTGTGTGATGAGCAATCAGACTCAAGCCAGAAAGAAAGCTGAACAGTTTCTTTTTTGATTTTTTTTTACTTTTAATTAATTTTTCTCAAATGTAGACTTTTTCAAATAAGTAGTTAAGATACCTTAACCACGAATATATTGGTCTTTTCAATCAGTCAATCAGTCAATTTTGTAAAGAATTAATATTCTTATTACAATTTTTGGACATTTTCTACAACAGTTATGACATTAACTGGAAAAATTCTCGAAAATGTTCTAGTCAAGCTAGGGCGATAAAACTGGCATCTAAAAATAGCTATTTTCAAGCCGAATTTAATGGTGAAATAATCAAGTTTTTATCTTTACTAGAAGTCACGCAAATCGCAAAAAACCGAATCCCGCATTTTTCGGGATTTCCGCTATTGTGCCCCGCTTTTTAACATCGAAAGTGGGCGATAATTGCAGGAATAGGCACAATTTAACTATTTGTTAATGTTCTACGTGGCCCGAAAAGACATTTAGAGATTGGCAAATTTTGCCAATAGTTAGAATAGTGTGCCAATAGTTAGAATAGCAATGTTCTGAGCCCGAAAAAGACAATTGTGGAGATTGGCAAAGTGTGCCAATAGTTAGAATAGTTGGCCAAAAGGAGAAATGGGAAACTGTGCCTTTGGGAAAGACAGTAAGATTTTGCCAAAAGGAGAAATAATTTGCCAATAGTCGCAATAGTTTGCCAATAGGAGAAATAGTCATGCCCGATTGTAAAATTGGACACGATTTAGAGATTGTCTGCAATAGCCTCTCTTCTAAGGCTTCTTGAACGATTACTATAAAATTAGTAATCTGATTGCCCGGGCAACTCTCCAGGGGTTTTATTGCCTGCTTGGCTTGCTCTGTCACTCAGTCACAAACAGTCAACTGAGGTTCAAGTCTGATTGAACTGGTGAAAGCATCTGACTAAATTGTGGAATCACTGACATCTTACATGGAAAACTTTTTGTTCTTTTGGAATCTGGGGGACATTCCACCACAGGAAGCTTTTCCCAAAAGGCTTGGCTCCCATGGTTGGCTGTTGAAGGAAGTTTCCTGCTCAGGAAGAGAAGAGGATGAGAGGAGAAATGAAGCAGCCAGGCATCAAATGGGAACTTGTGCTGCTGAGCCATCTTGTATCTGCTGTGGAGCCTCCTATCAGCCATTCATGAGCCATCCAGGGCCATGCATGAGCCTTCTTGTCCTTGGATTCTTCCTCCCTTTTGTCTCATCGAAGCTATCTTATAATTCAAACAGCCTCAATGCTGTCTCATCAATCAAGAGTGTGTCCATGTCCTGTTGCCAGCCAACTACCCCTGTGGTATCAAGACTTTACATTCAGTGAATAAGGAGCGCAACTAGGCAGAAAAGAGTTGTTTCAAGAAGTCTGATGTTCCAGAGAGGGATTGTTCAACAAGTTCCATAGTGAACTGGAGGTGCACTTTGCAGAACCAGCAGTCTAAAGACTGAAAGACTGATATGCTTTGTCCTGCTCACTGCCAAGTCCTGATTTCCTTGTTTTTTTAATTCATAATCATGGACAGTTTTATTCTTTTTCAACATTTTCCCCCCTTTATCACTACTTTTCAAGAATTACAGATCCCAGACTTAAACAATAGAACTGTGCAGTACTATGCTTGAGCTTATGCTTACATCTTTGGACTCCTCTTCTGGTTGCGTATTTTTCTTTATGGTCACTTCATTTCTCAGTTTAACGGCCACTGGAACTAACTTAGTTTTAATTTCATGTGTAACTTCACTCAGTTTGTTCTGATTCTTAATTAAACAACTTTCCTCTAGAATTTTCGTACTCATAATTCAGACAGCCCTTTATTATCTCCAATAACACCACTGATTGCTGCTTTAAATCGCCTTTAATTACTATTCCTGCCTTTCTGTTTCAATTGCACAATAGTTTCATTCCCCGGCTAAAATGCCATCCACAGATCAATCAAACTTATTTTAATTTCGATAGCAGAAGCTCTTTATTCCGTGTGCAGCAGAGTGAAAATCCTATCTGCCGCAGAGCTAATTAAATTAATGTAATAATCTCAGTAAAATCACCAATTATATAGATGTGGCACAGACTGCCTGGTTTTTATCCTTAATTATTTGTTATAAATTATTTTTAATCTTTTTTTTTAACTTGTTTTTTAAACACTGTAGATTGTAGATGTTCAATCTGAATAAAGATATTATATATTAATAGAGATAGTATCTCACTGTTGCTCAGCATTTCGTGAGACTTTCCCATGTGGCAAATTATGTGTACCAAACAAAAAAGCTCGAACCATTTCATCCGAATTTGGAGGTGAAAAAAAAAAAGTTGGATAAATAATTCAAATTGCAAGAGCCATGAATGTCAATGTTAGAATTAAGGTTATAATCAACCTAGAGCCATTTTGCCAATGTTGCAAACTGGCCATGCTGATGCAGGAAGGTCACTTAAAATAGTCGGTCTTTTGATAGCCTTAGTGACTGGTGAGCTCAAGTCTGGGTCAGTCACGCAACGTCTAACAGACTCTTTGGAACTGACATGTCCAACTCTTTGTGATTAGGGGAGAGCGGGGCACAGTGAGACGGCAGGCACAGTGACACAAAGCCCGTAGCATCAACCTGGTACTGTTTACAGATCAACCCTTTTTTGTATAGTACAAAAATTAAGTAAGTGATAGACTGTCCTATCTCATGAATGCTTATGCAGCATAACGAGAGTGAAATTTAAATATTTTTGTTTTCAGCCTGTAAAAGTAAATAATTTTTTTAAACGACTTTTTGTTATAATTCCCAAGAAATATGGTATAATGCAAAGCAATTGCCAGGGATTCAAACCTTGGTTTTTGTCCTAGTTTAGTGAGATGATCATCTGATGATGAACCACAATACAGGCATCCGGTACGCAGGATTCAAAAATTTTATAAACAGAGTTGCATGGGGCACAGTGAGACAGTTTGAAGCGGGACACAGTGAGACATCACAAAATACACTCGAAACGACCTGAATGTTATGCATGGCTCACAATTCACTATTAAAAACAAAATACCTGCTATAAACTACTGATTTTAGTGAGTAATATCCACAGGGAAGTGTCAAAGAAGAATTTTGATTAGGATGGAACAGGTGCGGCGGGTTAAATAAGTCGTGCATATGTCCCGTGCGATGAAGTTTCAAAACATGCTCAAAAAAGGACCTAAAATATCACCTAGCCAGCTGCTTTTATTAGAGTACAGTAGTTTCTAATGCAACAATTGATAGAACAATTCTGCAGGTCCTGATGATTGGCGGTTATGACAGCAGATGCCCTGTCTCACTGTGCCCCACCTGCTGTCTCACTGTGCCCCGCCCACGGGGCACAGTGAGACACTTAACGAGCACGAACATAACTCAAAGTTTCTCCAAACCTGTAAAAAGTAGGAACCTGAAACTATGTGACAATATACCCAATGTCATTATCTATAACGTGGACCTGATCTCATTTAACTCGTGGCTGCCAACATTTTGGAAGACTTGAAAATAAAAAAAAGTGTCTCACTGTGCCCCGCTCTCCCCTAATGCAATAAAAACACTTTTATGGAAAGCTGGTGTTTTTCATCAGGCATTATTCTTCACAGCCGAGCATGAGCTCTCAAGTGAAGCCTATGCTCAGATAATCTTCACCGCTGCAGCATTTTAAATATGCAGTGTTCTAATTCTAAGCTTGTGGTTTTAGTTTTGGCAATCATCAAGTTACCACATCAGTTTTCACTGTGAGATTGTTCAATAGAACCAAGTCATAATTGATGCCTTCATCTTAACTGAGCTTCAATAACAACCGACTCCCTGAAATATTGGATTGCACAATTTATTAATTTGGTGCTTCTGAAATCTGCTTAATGGTAACCACGACAAAGTCTGTCACTGCAATGGGGCTTGCTGTTATAAAAGAAATAAAATGCCTTCTAACTACATTGTTCATTTCACAGACAAGCTGGCAGGCCAAAGTAGTTTCCCTACACACAAAAAAACTACATAGAGGCAAGAGAATGAAGAATGTTTCACAAAGGAAGAATGGTGGTCTAACTCATTTCATTCATTGACATTTCAATGCCACATAGAGCAATGTCAAATGGTTTCTGCAAGTGAATGCCACTTCTTCATCCAAGTTTGTTTCTCAGAAACATCCGCAGAGCCATCCCCTCTTCCCTACAATTCCCAGCCCTGTGAATGTCTTTCACAAGTTCATCCGGCCTCGGCTAAGCTCTGAAATTATGAGAAAACTACGGAAAGGACCTGGAAGGTGTCGCAAAGTGTCTCGCAAGCTGCCAGCCTAGATACAGTAGCGGACAAAAGTTTAGGCCTCGTCAATTTTTTGGCAATATTAGGGAAAATAGGTGCTCAGCTGAAAAATTTCTGCATGGATTTTCTGGCCTATGTGTCAGGGAAGTTCTACAAGAGAGAGAACTTGATCTATTTTAACACTTCCTTGAATATGTGTGATAAACAAGAATTTCAGGTAGTCTAAACTTACGTCTGATGCTTGCTTGCATCAACAAAGGCCCTTAATGGTATTGTGCATTACCGGAAAGGTGGCTAAATTATTCAATGTTATTTTAGACAAGTTATTCAAACATGTTTCATGTGATTTAAAGGCAATTAGTCATGAAACAGGAAAAAACACAGTTTTCAATAATTTTTTAAAATTTCAACTTAGGAGGTAATAATAGTGATTCAATGAGCCAAAATTGTTAATAAACAAAAGGTCAACTAAAAACAACTAAGAAAATATGTCTCTGACACATTTTCATCCTTCTAATGGAGTATGAATACACTTGACACCCAGTCATACTGCAAAAATTGTGTTTTTGCCTGGTTTTGTCTAAGAGGCTCCTATTTGAAGCATCATAAAACAGTGAAAGGAGAGTTTTAATTCACCCGAGTATGTGTCCTGATAAAATCAACAAACTTTTGTTCTTTTCCTACAGCACAGACAAAATTACAGACGCCACTCTGGAAAGTGTACTGAAACGTAATGTTAATGAATGGACCAGATTTACGCCTTCCATAAAAGTCTCTGTAGTTTCATCATAAGTAAAGTGAACAAACAAAAGTTTATTGATTTTATCAGGAAACATACTCAGGTGAATGAAAACTCTCCTTTCACTGTTTTATGATGCTTCAAATTGCAGTCTCTTAGACAAAACCAGGTAAAAACACCATTTTTGCAGTATGAGTGGGTGTCAAGTGTATTTATACTCCATTAGAAGGATGAAAATGGGTCAGAGACATATTTTCTTAGTTGTTTTTAGTTGACCTTTTATTTATTAACAATTTTGGCGCATTGAATCACCATTATTACCTCCTAAGTTGAAATTTTTAAAAATTATTAAAAACTGTGTTTTTTCCTGTTTCATGACTAATTGCCTTTAAATCACATGAAACATGTTTGAATAACTTGTCTAAAATAACATTGAATAAATTAGCCACCTTTCCGGTAATGCACAATGCCATTAAGGGCCTTTGTGGATGCAAGCAAGCATCAGACGTAAGTTTAGACCACTTTGAAATTTTTGTTTATCACACATATTCAAGGAAGTGCTAAAAATAGATCAAGTTTTCTCTCTTGTAGAACTTCCCTGACACACAGGCAAGGAAATCCATGCAGAAATTTTTCAGCTGAGCACCTATTTTCCCTAATATTGCCAAAAAATTGACGTGGCCTAAACTTTTGTCCGCTACTGTATAATAATAATATGAGGCTTCTTCACCTCTTTGGTGACAAGTTTGTGACAACTTTGACATCATGGTGTTGTGACATGGCTTCCAAAATCTGATACAAATTTGTTACATCACATGAAAGTAAAATTCTGAAAGTGATAAGAAGATTTCATAAGTGGCCTTGAACACTCAAAAAATTAGTCACTGACAGAGATGTATTTCATTCATCCCATTACAATTAATGGGATTTCTTTAGTTTCAAAACCTTCATTGGCAATGAGACAAAAAAATTGTTTTGGTATTCTGAATTGTCTTGGTATTCTGAATGGTTCAAACACAATTAGTGAATGGAGTTGAAAATGTTAAAATGCCATTGCCCTCGTCAGAGTAAGGTCAGTCGTTGTCTTCTTGATTGCAAATGCCTTTCTTGAGCGCCCTCAATTGTCTGCGAAGCGTGTCACTTCCCAGAGGAGGCTGAACTGTTTGTGTTCAGAAGGTCACAAGAAGGTCACAAGAGGTTGAGAAGGACAATCGGATGAAAATGGACATCGATGTGCAGAGAAAGGACAATCGGCAGGAGAATTGGTTTGTGGGAGAAGAACCTGGCAGTGGATATATGACAAAAACTCCAAAAGGATCTCTTTTGTTTTTGTGTCAAATAGTACTCTTTTGATGGTTTTTTTTTTTCAGTGAGACTTGAGCGCTATCTACTACTCTGTGATGAGAATACAATCATACATGTGATGAACAGATAACGAAAAATAGCCAGATACCGGATACCCCACCTGCCAGATGCTGAATCGAAACCAGATATTAAGAACCTTATAAAATAACTAGAAAGCAATTTTTTCAGCATTCAAAAGTGAACACTATGCGTCTGATCTATGTTTTCTTCTTTTTTTTGTGACTGAAATTAAATTTTGAAGTCTTTTATCTAATGTTGTTTACTCTTTTTTCATTTACTTTGATTATATTTTTTTGTGCTTTCCACTAATTTTGGAGCATCGAACAGAGGTCCAAGTTATCCGGCAAGAGCTGGATTTGAACCTCGGACCCAGCCATTGGCAGCCTAGCACACCACCACCGAGCTAACCCTAGCTCCTTGCAATCTGAAGGAGTCTGATCATAGCAATATTGATCTCAATTACATGCATGCATGGCCATGTTCTGATAACTACATATACTGAAAGCTTAAGTTGAGAAAGAAAGTTTCTAAAATGCCTCAACATGTCTTTTTATTTCTTTGAAGTTCTTTGAACTCATCTTGTCTCATTTAAACCAAGTTCACTGGAGCTTAGGTCCCAATTAGCCGAGTGCTATCAAATTGCATCCTCCAACCCCCAGCAGAGCAATTAGCCTCCCATGAGCCCATCCTGCGAGAACCTTAATTCTGGTGTCTCCTTTTCTTTCATGTTCTTACTGTCATATTACCTCATATTAAAAATAGTGATTGAAGAGGGTGTGATAGCTTATTTCTGAATTATATGAATCTTCTCCCAACATACAGAAGCTGAGAAGCAAAAGTCGACTCAATCACACTCCTGTCTGCAAAGTTGTTTCGAACGGCGCCAGGATTATTTAAGTTCAAATAACGGCATGAAAAACTTAATTTTTATGTTCTATAATATAATGGCTGGGCTTTCAAATACTTCTGTGTTCAGCATTTTGTGAAGTAGATTAGATGCAATGTATCTACGATCCACCATTATACCCTTTGCTGCTACCAAGAAATAGTTCCAATTTCATTGCACATTCACAAAGTTTCTTTTCAATACTGAAGTAAACCTGGGTCAGACTTGGCAATTACATTCTCTAAGGGAGTAGACAAGGCCATCAGCATACTCTGGAACAGCCCTAGTTTCTTCCAGACAGAAGTTGTGCGAGTTCCTCACACTCAGTTTCAGTGGACCACTCGCATAGCTCGCAGAATAGCACGCTGGCCAACAGGGGCAACACGTGGCAGCACATGTTCTGCAAAGGCTGGAAAAAGGGTTAAGGAAATCTTTAAGGAAATCTTTAATATCCCTGGTGGGAAAAAAGCAATGGCAATGAAACAGCAGTCATCTTGTAGACAGCAGTTAGACTGTGATTCCTGACAACCGACCTGTGCCAACCTTCTTGACCTGCCAGAGACTTATGACTCTTTATTTTTATGTCCCATTGTGCCAGAACTTCTTATTCAGACTTGAAAGCAAGTGAGAAAGACATGCCAATGTGTTCGCAAACAAATTGACGATGATGACGAGAATTTGACCAGCTAAATTACTTAATCAAAGAACTGCATTTTCAGATTGGCAGAAAACAGAGAAAGATGCCTTGCTGTTAATTCCCCTGAAGTAAGATGCATGTATATATACATGGCATTACAAAGCCCAATGGGCCATGTCTGGGGAGTGTTTTAGAAGGCTTTCGTTAGTCGTTCATCTTTTTAGGCTAATTAACTGTCATAGCCTTCGCATGTCTAGATTAGCCCACTTAGTGGTCCTTCAGAAACAGCCCACTAATCAGTCATAACTCTGTTCCCTTGTCATTAACAAAGTTATCTGCTGTACCTGTATCAGGTATACACACTGTGCAGTATAAAAATTAAAAAACATACAAAGATGAAGATAAGGTCGTAAAATTTTAAGTAATCCGCTTGCCCATTAAAACCCCCATGTAGACAGTCTCTCACAAATATAACTACAAAGAAGTCTCCCGTGCGGGACAGGCTAAGGAAAGAAAGGTTTCCACACAAACTTCCAAAGTTGGTTCAGTAAAAGTATTCCTACAAAAATATTAACAGCAGGAGCTCAATCCCAGAGCATAAGCCAGACTGCCGGGGACCTCACACTAGTCTTCCCATCAATCAACAGCTAAAAAGGCTACTCAGGTGATAAAGATTGTGTAAGCTCACAGCTAGACTTGGTTAGTTTACAACATCAACATCATTGCAGAATGTTCCAATGGCCTCAGAGTGCCATCTTTCAGCTCACGGTCGATGACCTCTGCCCTTTCATGCTCCCTTTCCCCACCGCATATTATTGTGAACCTAATTCAACAGAATATGAACCTGTGCAGGGCAGCCTGGGCTGTCCATATAATAATTATTCTGATGCCTCCTCTGTTCAAAGACTACTTAAAGGCACACAATAGTGCAATTTTTTTATTAGTTGAGAGCTTCAAATGTACCATTTACAGAAACATGACAGTGATCCTTTTGAATTTCTCCCAAAATAAACCCATAAAAAAATTCTTTTAGTTAATGATTTTGGCCAAAATTTTGGCACAAGCAAAAGCGACTCCTGTTGGAAGAAACTGAACAAGTCACATAGGACTGGGTAATGAATAAACAAATAGATGACCTTTATGACCTCTGGAGGTATGAAAGAATGGTGAGGCCTAGCTGTGAAATATTTTATGAAGAAAGAGATGAAGCTTAAAAAGCTGACAATGTAAATCTGAGACAAGCTGAAACTGTGTAAAATATTTTAAACACTTGTGATAAGGTCTATTGTACTGCCAACTCCGCCCCAACTCTCATCCATACGAATAATTATAAATTCTGGGGTGCTGATTGGCTGGTTCTTTTGACTTTGGCACTGGTTATTTTGCCTCATATTTGCCAAGTCCAGAACGCATCTTGTGATGGCAGCAACTGGTATTTTAGATAGACAGAATTTCAAGGTGGACACACAGTCATACGTATAAACAGGCAGACAGACAGAGAGACTGGCTAGATTAGATAGATAGACAGATAGATAGATAAATGATTAGATTAGATAGATCAGATAGATAGATAGAGATAGATAGATTAGATAGATAGATTAGATAGATAGATTAGATAGATATATTACATAGATAGATAAATAGATAGATGGATAAGATAGATAGATAGATAGATAGATAGATAGATAGATAGATAGATAGATAGATAGATAGATAGATAGATACATAGATACATAGATACATAGATAGATAAGTATAGTGTATCTTGAAAGCTGCATGTGGGTGTTGCTTGATCACTATATCATAAATTTAGGCCCTAATTGTACATTTTGCGGTCTGGTCTTGCAAATTGTGGTCCAAATCAGTCACTGCTTACTCACTCAACCTTTAGAAAATCAACCAATCAGATTTCAGTGCATGGCTGAATGATTGTAAGTTGTAAATTGTTTTATTCTGTTTTTTTAACACCTATTGTCATTTGCACAAATGAGCCTCTTCCCAAGTGTAGCAAATTCACAGCTAGTAATATCATATCAAGCAATATTTCTTTATTCTTTGACAGTTTGTCACAGGCATATCAGGTGGACACCTCAAATTTGTTTAATTAATTGGAGGGGGGGAGGTCCACCCTACCCTACGTCACTCATCAGCTGACTGAACATGCAGTGGGGACACAAAATATTGCTCAAATCCCAAGTTCATATATTTTCCTTGATCTGTGCTTAAAACCAATTTTTTTAAGGTTGACAGGGTGCACTTGCAGTAGCCCATTCTTTTATAAGGAAAAAAATGAAATAAAGTGTCATTTTGATAAGTGTGGCCCTTTAAACCCTGTCTCTCATTCATACGTTGTAATTTGATTTCTTAATCCTTCAGAACTTTGTTTGCTGCAAGTCTGGCTTTGAATTTGTCTCGTTATTTTAAATGGTTCTGTTTGACTGAGACTCCGGTCTGATTTGATGCTGCTGACATCATCCCTGACTCAGTACCTTTGGGCATCCCTGACAGAATATCACTGCTGTATGACACCTTAAATGGAGAGCACCTTTGGAACCCATGGCATTTTGTGCTGAAGGCACTCAACCAAATGAAGCTCTTTTCAAAAAGGTTTGGCTCATAGGGTGCCTCCTATGGTTGAAATGTTTCCCGTTCATGATGAGAGGATTTATAAAAGCAACCAGGTATCAAATGGGAACGTGTGATACTGAGCCATCTTGTGTCTGTTGTTGAGATCCTATCAGCCATTTGTGAGCTGCCCAGGGCCGAGCATGATGCTTCTTGTCCTCGGAATTTCCCCTCTATTCTTGTCTCATCAAAGCTCTCTTAATTCAAACAGCCTCGAAGCTGCCTCATCTATCAAGATTGCCCCGTTACCAGCCTGCCACAAAGCTGCCATTTCAGTGAACAAGATACAGAACTACCTTATTATTTGAGTAACAAATATATGATGCATGTGATGTGCTCAGCTATAGTAAGCTTGGTTTTGGTTACAAATAAATCAGTGTGAAAATGAGCAGCTATAAGACATGAGCCACAAGAGATGTGTATAGATGGGGCGGTGTGGCTTGGTCGAGCAGCTACAAGATGTATTGGATGGGTTGATCTGGATGCCATATTTAGTGTGAGGCCCTTGATTAACACAAAGTGCAATGGCGGGGAGAGAGAGGAGAGGAGTATGGTGCAGTTCTGTAGCAGGGTGAGGATGTTTAGAGTGGAGAGGCGATGAGGCCCTCGTCTTGATCCCCGACCTCTTCTCCAAGAACCTACACAAGAGTCCCTATTTCACACTCTCAAGACCTCTTCCCAACTGTTATCATAGGGCCTCTCTTCTAAGGCTTCTTGAACGATTACTTTAAAATTAGTAATCTGATTGCTCGAGCAACTCTCCAGGGGCTTTATTGCCTGCTTGCCTTGCTCAGTCACTCAGTCACAAACAGTCAGTACAACTGAGGTTCAAGTCTGATTGAACTGGTGAAAGCATCTGACTAAATTACGGAATCACTGACATCTTACATGGAAAACTTTTTGTTCTTTTGGAATCTGGGGGACACTCCACCACAGGAAGCTTTTCCCAAAAGGCTTGGCTCTCTGAGTTCATCCCAGGCTGGCTGTTTGCTGAAGGATGTTTTCTGCTCAGGAAGAGAAGGGGATGAGAAGAAAAATGAAGCAGCCAGGCATCAAATGAGGACTTGTGCTGCTGAGCCATCTTGTGTCTGTTGTAGAGCCTCCTATGAGCCATTCGTGAGCCATCCAGGGCCATGCAAGAGTCTTCTTGTCCTTGCAAACTTCCTCTCTTTTGTCTCATCGAAGCTCTCTTAATTCAAACAGCCTCAATACGGTCTCATCAATCAAGAGTGCGTCCTGTTGCCAGCCAACCAGCTGTGTGAATGAAGAACACATTTTGTCAACTAGGCATAAAAGAGTTAGCTGTTTCAAGAAGCCTGATGTTCCAACAAACAGCCTTTAGAAGGGACAGGATTTGAGAAATAAAGAGCCCGGGATGGCTAAGAAGACCAGTGTTGAACTGGAGACCTGTGCATTGTCTTGCTCACCACCATGTCCTGATTTACTGCTCTCTTTTTTTAAAATCATGGTTTTTTTTACTTTGTAAGTTTTACCTATTTATCACTACCATTCTAGAATTACATATACCAAACTTAAACAATAGAACTGTGCAGTACTATGCTTGAGCTTATGCTTACATCTTTGGACTCCTTTTCTGGTTGTGTATTTTTCTTTATGGTCACTTCATTTTCCAGTTTAATGGCCACGGGGACTAACTTAGTTTTAATTGTGCATGTAACTTCACTCAATTTGTTCTGATTCTTAATTGTACAACAACTTTCCTCTGGAAATTTTGTACTCATAATTCAGACAGCCCTTTGTTATCTCCAATAACACCACTGATTGCTGCTTTAAATTGCCTTTAATTACTTTTCCTCTTTCTGCTTCCATTACACAATAGTTTCATTCCCCGGCTGAATTGCCATCCACAGATCAATCAAATGTATTTCAATTACGATTGCAGAAGCTCTTTATTCCGTATGCAGCAGAGTGAAAATCCCATTTACCACAGAGCTAATTAAATTAATGTAATAATCTCAGGAGAATCACAAATTAATAGAGACAGTATTCTCACTGTTGCTTAGCATATTGTGAGACTTTCACATTTGGCAAATTATATGTGGACCAAACAAAAACCTTGAACCATTTCATCTGAATTTGGAGGTGATAAAAAAAAGGTAGATTAAAACTTTCAAATTGCAACAGCCATGAATGTCAATGTTAGTATCAAGGTTACAATCAACCTAAACTAGAGCCATTCTGCCAATGTTGCAAACTGGCCATGCAGATGCAGGAAGGTCACTTAAAATAGTCGGTCTTTTGATAGCCTTAGTGACTGGTGAGCTCAAGTCTGGGTCAGTCACGCAACATCTGACAGACTCTTTGGAATGGACGTGTCCAACTCTTTGTGATTACCGCAACATGGACCTTTTATGGAAAGCTGGTGTTCTTCATCAGGCATCATTCTTCACAGCCGAGCATGAGCTCTCAAGTGAAGCCTCAGTATACTCAGATGATAGTCACTTTTGCAGCATTTTAAATAAAGCTAGTCAGAACTCGCCCCTTTGTGTCTTACTGCTTCAATAACCATCAACTGTCAACGGTGCTTTCTGTAATAGAAGAACTAAAACGTTTGCTAACTGCATTGTTCATTTCACAGACAAGCTGGCAGGCCAAAAGTAGTTTCCCTACAAAAAAATAACTACATAGCGGCAAGAGCATGAAGAATGTTTCACAAAGGGAGAAACGGCTGTCTAACTCCTTTCATTCTTTGAAATTTCAATATACAGCATACCAAGACATGCCTTCAAGTGAAGGTCACTTCTTTGTACAAGTTTGATTCCCCACAGCCATCTACAGAGCCATCCCCTCCACACTGCCGTCGCCAGCCCTGTGAATGTCAATCACAAGTTCATCCGGCCTTGGCTAAGCTCTGGAATTATAGGAAGACAACAGGAAGAGTCCAGAAGGTGTTACGAAGTTTCTAGCAAGCTGGCAGCCCAGATATGAGGCTTATTCAACTATGTGTTGACAAGTTTGTGACAAGTTTGTAGCAAGTTTGTAGCAAGTTTGTTACATCACATGAAAGGGAACTTCTGTAAGTGATAAGACGATTTCAGAAGTGGCCTTGAACACTCAATAAACTACATGTAGTCACTAACAAAGATATAGTTCACACATTCTAGTAAAAGTAATTTGATTTATTTTATTGCATTGGTAATGAGGTGCGGAAAAAAGGTATCTTGGCATTTTGAACGGTTCAAACACAATTAGTGAATGGAGTTGAAAATGTTAAAAATGCCATTGCCCTTGTCAGAGTAAGGTCAGTCTTTGTCTTCTTGATTGCAAATGCCTTTCTTGAACGCCCCCAATTGTCTCTTTGTGTCTGCTGAGAGTGTCACTTCCCAGAGGAGGCTGATCTGCTCCTGTTCAGAAGGTCACAAGAAGGTCACGAGAAGTTAAGAAGAACAATCGGATGGAAATGGACATCAATCCGCAGAGAAAGGACAATGGGTGGGCAAAATGGTTAGCGAGAGATGAATTTTGAAACCGACATGTTGTTGAGATCTACTCCCATTGTAGAATATGTCACACTTCATTGGACCCACTCAACACATAGGCTTGCTATACAAAATGATTTTATTATCAGTGCTTGGTCTTGTGGCTATGCCTATTTACCAAAATTAATAACTCTCCAGAGCACATTGTTTCCAAATTTGGTCAAATATGAGATGCCAAAAAAATAGGCATACGCAAAATGTGACATACTCTGACCGAGACACTGAGAGAGCTTTGTGGCAACTTTAGCTAATGCTTGAACTTGTCAAGTCAATGCCCAATTGTGAGTACCAAACAACACTTCACTCTACCTCACAACATGATCCAGTGACATTTTTGGACTGAAGGCACCAAAGGAAGCTCTTTTCAAAGGGTTTGGCTCCATGAGTCCCTCCTATTGGTGGGATTTTCCTGCTCAGAATGAGGATTTATAGAAGCAACATGGTATCAGATGGGAACGTGTGCTGCTGAGTCAGCTTGTGTCAGTTGTGATGATCACACTTCTGTGGGCCACCCAGGGCCAAGCATGATACTTCTTGTCCTCGGAAACCCCAAGTAGATGAGCATGCCCAAATTCATCAAATGGACGGGTCACCATCGGCAATCTATCGGTGCTGACTTTCAAAACCATCTCACCATTTCATGGGAACCACACTCAACATGTTGGCCACAGCAAATTCTGTTGATTCACAAGCTCCTTTCTATCACCCAGAGAATCTACCCTAGACGAATCCTTCCATCGTCATACATTATCATAAAATTTTGCGTCAGAGCGTCACAGCCAATCAGCGTGCAGGATTTCTCTCCACTTCAAAAGTTTACCGGCAATTTTCGTAGCGAGTTTTGGGACTACAGAGATGTATGACCTATCATTTTAAAGGTCTCAGAGAGATCTATCTAGCCATATAAGAAACACACATGTAACCCTTACGGAAGTGTCCGAATCAGCGAAATCGGCCTCATTTGCATAACTTGTGTGAAGGCCTGTTCATTGGTCATGTTTGTGGGTGTGTCTGATCTATTCACTGAAGGCTCTGCTGAAGTGCTTTCTATACACCATGTTGCTCATATCACTAAAAGGTGTCTGCTGTGTCAGCTCCTATTTTCTGTGCTAATAATAGCCATAGACCTGTTAGCTTCTTGATGATATATCATGGCTCCCACTGAACAGTGTCAGTTTTCTGAGGCTCAAAGAACTTATTATTTGAGTAACAAACATAGGATGTATGTGATGTGCTCAGCTGCAGTAAGCTTGGCTTGGGTAACAAAGACATCAGCGTGAAAATGAGCAGCCATAACACATGAGCCACAGGAGATGTGTAAAGACCGGAGGGTGCTCTTTAGTCGAATTGCCACATGATGTATTGGGAGGGTTGATCTGGATGCCAGATTTAGTGTGAGGCCCTTGATCAACACAAAGTGCAATGGCGGGGAGATAGAGGAGTCTGGTGCAGTTCTGTAGCAGAGTGAGGATGTCTAGAGGGAAGAGGTGATGAGGCCATCATCCTATAGCACTTGATCCCCGACCTCCTCTCCAAGAACCAACACGAGTCCCTATTTCACACTCTCAAGACCTCTTCCTGCCTATTATCATAGGGCCCATCTACCAAGGCTCGTCGAACTATGCCTTTCATTAATAATTTGATTGTTAATCTTCATTAATGTTTTATATTATTGCCTGCTTGCCTTGATTTGTTTGTCACAAAGTCACAAACAGTCTGTATGACTTAGGTTCAAGTCTGATTTAAGTATACTGATGACTAACGACTCATAAAATTGGAGAATCACTGACGTCTTATACTGATTACTCTTTCCGTTTGGAAACTGTGACATTCTAGGCTGAAGACACTCCACCAAGGAAAGCTTTCCCTAAAAGGCTTGGCTCGGAATAGCTCCCTGAGTTCATCCCATGTTGAAGGAAGTTTCCTGCTCAGGAAGAGAAGAGGATGAGAGGAGAAAATGAAGCAGCCAGGCATCAAATGGGGACTTGTGCTGCTGAGCCATCTTGTGTCTGCTGTGGAGCCTCCTATCAGCCATTCATGAGCCATCCAGGGCCATGCATGAGCCTTCTTGTCCTTGGATTTTTCCTCTCTTTTGTTTCATCAAAGCTCTCTTAATTCAAACAGCCTCAAAACTGTCTCATCAATCAAGAGTGCGTCCTGTTGCCAGCCAACCACCTTTGTGGTCTAAAGACTTCAGTTTCAGTGAATGAGGAACACAACTAGGCAGGAAAGAGTTGTTCCAAGAGGTCTGATGTTCCAACCAACAACCTATAGAAGGGACAGCATTGGAGCAAAAAAACAAAGGGACGGCTAAAGAAGACAAGTAGTGAACTGGAGGTGGACTTTACAGAACCAGTAGTCGACCTCACTAATATGTCCTGCTCACCACCATGTCCTGATTCACTTCTATCTTTATTTTATCATGGATGCTTTATTCTTCTTTTCCCTCTTTATCACTAAAATTCTTGAATTTCAGATCCCAAACTTAAACAATAGAATTGTGCATTTCCAAGAATAGCCTCTTCTGGTTGTTTATTTCCCTAGTCTTTTAAGTTTTTTTATTCAAATTACTGTTATTATGCTGGACTTTTCAATATCCTTTGACTATGGCCACTGGGACTAAGTTAGTTTGCATTTTATGTTTAACTACACACGGTGTGTTTATTCCTGTAGAACAACTTTCCTATGAAACTTCTGTACTGATAATTAAGACAGGTCTTTAAAAATAACTTTTTATCTCCAATAACACCACTTCCTTGCAATTTCTGAAACTTTTGTACTTTTAATCCAGTGAGCTCTTTATTATCTCCAATAACACCACTGATTGCTGCTTTAAATTGCCTTTAATTACTTTTCCTGCCTTTCTGCTTCTATTACACAATAGTTTCATTCCCCGGTTAAAATGCCATCCGCAGATCAATCAAATGTATTTCAATTTCAATTGCAGAAGCTCTTTATTCCATGTGCAGCAGAATGAAAATCCTATTTGCCGCAGAGGTAATTAAATTAATGTAATAATCTCAGTAGGATCACCAATTAATAGAGACAGTATTCTCACTATTGCTCAGCATTTTGTGAGACTTTCGTATGTGGCAAATTATATGTCGACCAAACAAAAAGCCTGAACCATTTTCATCTGAATTTGTAGGTTAAAAAAAAAGGTAGGTTAAAACTTTCAAATTGCAACAGCCATGCATGAATGTCAATGTTAGTATTAAGGCTACAATCAACCTAGAGCCATTCTGCCAATGTTGCAAACTGGCCACGCTGATGCAGGAAGGTCACTTAGAGCTCTTTGCAGATTGGCGGTCCATTGGAAAAATTAATTTTCTTCTTTTCAATTTGCAAACTGGCTTTGCCATGTCATTAACAGTTACTTGTTGGTCTCTTAATCTTCTTATTAGGTACATACATTAAATTAATCAATTAGGTTGTTTATTCATTATTCACACCTGTGCTGCTAGATACGATATTTATGCTGAATGAACTGATCCTACGATAACTGACACAAACAAAATCATTAAAACATTCTTAAGCCAGTGACATCACAAGACCAAGTTGAAAGTTATTTTGAAACTGTTTGGACCACTAATCTGAAAAGATCTCTAATATCACCGGTCTTTTGATGGCCATATTGACTGGTGAGTTCAAATCTGTGACAGTCATGCAACGTCTGACAGACTCTTTGGAATAGACATGTCCAAGCCCTTGTGATTACTGCAACGTGGACCTTTTATCATAAGAGGTCCATGTTGCAGTTTTATGGAAAGCTGGTGTTTTTCATCAGGCATTATTCTTCACAGTTGAGCATGAGCTCTCAAGTGAAGCCTATACTCAGATAACCTTCACTGATGCAGCATTTTAAATATGCAGTGTTCTAATTCTAAGCTTCTGGCTTCGGTTTTTGCAATCGTCAAGTAACCACATCAGTTTTAACTATGACATTGTTCAATCAAACCAAGCCATAATTGATGCCTTCATCTTTTAAACTGAGCTTCAATAACAACCGACTCCCTGAAATATTGGATTGCACAATTTATAATTTGGTGCTTCTGAAATCTGCTTAATGTTAAATGGCAACCACAACAAAGCTTGTCACTGCAGTGGGGCTTTCTGTAATAGAAGAACTAAAATGTTTGCTAACTACATTGTTCATTTCACAGACAAGCTGGCAGGCCAAAAGTAGTTTCCCTATATAAAAAAGAACTACATAAAGGTAAGAGCATGAAGAAAGGGAGAAATGGTGGTCTTACTCATTTCAATTACTGGAATTCTTGCTATTTAAATTCTGAATGTGTCAAAAAATAAAGAGATTGTTTTTGATTTCAGAAAAAGAAAATTTGAAATCCGCTTAATGGCAACCATGTCAAAGCTTGTCACTACAATGGGGCTTTCTGTAATAGAAGAACTAAAATGTTTGCTAACTGCATTGTTCATTTCACAGACAAGCTGGCAGGCCGAAAGTAGTTTCCCTCCAAAAATTAACTACATAGAGGCAAGAGCATGAAGAATGTTTCACAAAGGGAGAAACGGCTGTCTAACTCCTTTCATTCTTTGAAATTTCAATGGCTCATACAGCATACCAAGACATGCCTACAAGTGAAGGTCACTTCTTTGTACAAGTTTGATTCCCCACAGCCATCTACAGAGCCATCCCCTCTACACTGCCATCGCCAGCCCTGTGAATGTCAATCACAAGTTCATCCGGCCTTGGCTAAGCTCTGGAATTATAGGAAGACAACAGGAAGAGTCCAGAAGGTGTTACGAAGTTTCTAGCAAGCTAGCAGCCCAGATATGAGGCTTATTCAACTATGTGTTGACAAGTTTGTGACAAGTTTGTGACAAGTTTGTAGCAAGTTTGTAGCAAGTTTGTAGCAAGTT
Organism: Platynereis dumerilii; assembly: GCA_026936325.1. NCBI lineage: Eukaryota > Metazoa > Annelida > Polychaeta > Phyllodocida > Nereididae > Platynereis > Platynereis dumerilii. Next base: position 590,859 of record JAPTHN010000089.1, on the reverse strand, counting down.
TGTTACATCACATGAAAGGAAAATTCTGTAAGTGATAAGACGATTTCAGAAGTGGCCTTGAACACTCAATAAACTACATGTAGTCACTAACAAAGATATAGTTCACACATTCTAGTAAAAGTAATTTGATTTATTTTATTGCATTGGTAATGAAGTGCGGAAAAAACGTATCTTGGCATTTTGAATGGTTCAAACACAATTAGTGAATGGAGTTGAAAATGTTAAAAATGCCATTGCCCTTGTCAGAGTAAGGTCAGTCTTTGTCTCCTTGATTGCAAATGCCTTTTAATGCCCTCAATTGTCTCTTTGTGTCAGCTAAGAGTGTCACTTCCCAGAGGAGGCTGATCTGCTCCTGTTCAGAAGGTCACAAGAAGGTCACGAGAAGTTGAGAAGGACAATCAGATGGAAATGGACATCGGCAGAGAAAGGACAATGGGTGGGCAAAATAAAGGTAAAGGTAAAGGTAATTTTATTAAACGTGGGTAGCCAAGCTAAGTCAGTGAGTTGTTTCCAGTTGGGCCCACGACACGTCCAATTTACGTCTGATGTGAATAACGATGTAGTGGAATGACATATGGCAGCCTGGGGATTGAAGCCAGGTCCCTCGCTTGTGAGGTGAGTGCTCTACTGGCTGGCGTATATAGGGGCTGACAAAATGGATAGCAGGAGAAGAATTTGGAAGCCGACGTGAAAAAACTCTTATAAAAAGGATCTCTTTACAAAAATGTGTTTTTCAGCATCCAAAAGTTAAATAAAATTTTTATTCCAATTGCCTCATTTGCCTGGCAACTGCTCTTTTAGCTGGGAATACTTAAATCAAATGTTTTCTTTATGTTTTGCGACTGAAATTAAATGTTGAAGTCTGTTATCTAATGTAGTTGACTCTTTTTTCATCAATTTGAATCTTTTTTATTCCTTTTCTTTTTGTTTTGTGTTTTCCACTAATTTTGGATCATCCAACATAGGCCCAAGGGATCCAGCAAGAGCCGGATTTGAACCCTGGACCCAGCGATTGGCAGCCCAGCACACTACCACTGAGCTAACCTTCCCCCTTGCAATCTGAAGGAGTGCAATCAATGCTGATCATGGCAATAATTATCTCAATTACATGCATGCATGCCGATAGCCTGATAATTAAGTTATCTATATACACTGAAAGCTTAAGTTAAGAAAGAAAGTTTCTGAAAATGCCTCAACATGTCTTTTTAAGTCTTTGAAGTTCTTTGAACTCCTCTTGTCTCATTTAAACCAAGTTCACTGGAGCTTAGGTCCCAATTAGCCAAGTGCTGTCTTGTTGCATCCTCCAACCCCCAGCAGAGCAATTAGCCTACCATGAGCTCCCTGCAAGAACCTAAATTCTGGTTATTAACAACTTCGAGGGAATGATTTAACTCGCTGCTTTATTTGAAGATCACATAGCACATTTGCGGTTAACTGAAACCAAAAAACCTACGTTGTAATTTGGCACAATCAAATATCAAACCATTATACTTTGTTGAGAAGTGAGAAGTCATAATAAGGAAAACAATTGATTCCAAAGAGATTACAAATAATTCAAATTACATGGCAAATACAAAGGAATTCACTTACAAATAATTATAACATCAAGCATACAATATTGAAATTAAAGGTACTTACAATCCATTTCCCTATATCCCTTGACATCTTGTCTGTACAACAGCTGAGATTGAACTGACCAGAGGAAACTAACAAATTGAAACAAAGCAATTGTCACAGCTATGGCTGTCACAAACATAACACTAATAGATAGGTGTCTGTTAGTTTGACTTCTGTCACAAGAGTAAAGTGTGAACCACAGTAGTTCTGTTGCATTCAATAACCAGTCATTCACACTGGTGTCTCCTTTTCTTTCATGTTCTTACTGTCATATTAGCTCATATTAAAAATAGTGATTGAAGAGGGTGTGATAGCTTATTTCTGAATTATATGAATCTTCTCCCAACATACAGAAGCTGAGAAGCAAAAGTCGACTCGATCACACTTCTGTCTGCAAAGTTTTTTCCAACGGCGCCAGGATTTTTTAAGTTCAAATAACTGCATGAAAAACTTAATTTTTATGTTCTATAATACAATGGCTGGTCTTTCAAATACTTCTGTGTTCACCATTTTTGAGAAACAGATTATATTATGCAACGTATCTACGATCCACCATCATTCCCTTTGCTGCTAGCAAGATATAGTTCCAATTTCATTGCACATTCACAAAGTTTCTTTTCAATACTGAAGTAAACCTGAGTCAGACTTGGCAATTACATTTCTTCCAGACAGAAGTTGTGCGAGTTCCTCACACTAAGTTTCAGTGGACCACTCGCATAACTCGCAGAATAGCACGCTGGCCACCAGGGCAACAGGTGGCAGCACATGTTCTGCAAAGGCTGGAAAAAGCACTGGCAATGAAACAGCAGGACTTCAACTTGTAGACAGACCAGTGCCAACCTCCTTGACCGGCCAGAGACATTTGACTCTTTTATTTTTATGTCCAATTTTGCCACAACTTCTTATTTGGACTTGAGAGCAAGTGAGAAAGACATGCCAATGTGTTTGCAAACGAATTGACAATGTTGATGTGAATTTGACCAGCTAAATTACTCAAAGAACTGCATTTTCAGATTGGCAGAAAACTGAGAAAGATGCTTTGCTGTTAATTCCCCTGAAGTAAGATGCATGTATATATACATGGCATTACAAAGCCCAATGGGCCATGGCTGGGGAGTGCTTTAAAAGGCTTTTGTTAGTCGTTCATCATTTTTGGCTAATTAACTGTCATAGCCTTCGCATGTCTAGATTAGCCCACTTAGTGGTCCTTCAGAAACAGCCCACTAATCAGTCATAACTATGTTCCCTTGTCATTAACCAAGTTGTACTGGTTCCCTGTAGATGGGAAGTTTTTTTACAGCATGTATATGTATCCTAGCAGCTTTTTAGCATGTAGGATAACGCCTCGCACACAAGGGATCAAGTTTGAATCTCATTCACAGATTTCTTACAAAGCTATCTGCTGTACCTGTATCAGGTATGCACACTGTGCAGTATAAAAATTAAGATGAAGATAAGGTCGTAAAAAATTTAAAGTAATCCGCTTGCCCACTAAAACCCCCATGTAGACAAGTCTCTCACAAATATAACTCCAAAGAAGTCTCCGGAACGGGAAACGCCAAGGAAAGAAATGTTTCAACACAAACTTCCAAAGTTGGTTCAGTAAAAGTATTCCTGCGACAATATTAACTGCAGGAGTTAAATCCCAAAGCAACCGAGATGGAAGGATGATAGGGGCTTTACATCCATCCTGTACGCAATAAACTAATTAGGACAGGAGAAGGACACAGCAATGAGGCAAAGGATGATTGAAACAGCCGGCCAACATAGAACCCTCGAACCAGCGATTGGCAGCCCAGCATGCTATCACTGAGCTAACACTCCCTCCGAACCAACCAATAACACTGGGCACTAAAATAGGTAATGGATGACACAAACCTTCTTTGATGAAAATCACATACTCTCCCGAGAGAAGAAAAGAGAGAATATTTTAATAGGAAACACCCAATAAATATTCACAAAAATATTATGAACTGTTTTTAAATTTATTTTACATGTTAGTAAATATTGTCATTATGTCATTCAGATTGTTTGGATTCAAATTCAACAGCATAAAGCATTATGCACATAAACTTAATACATGTAACATAAATAAAAGAAGGTCGACCAATACAAAACATGTCATTGTAATGGACAACAAAATACACTGTACATTGTGTACGTAATAATTATTATTCAACTCACAAGTAACACATTCACACTTCACATGTAAATTCACTCAGAATGTCAAGTAACTTAAACTTACAATTTTGTGTAAATTCAACTCCTTACTAACACACTCACACAGCACATGTAAATTCAACGTAAAATGTGATTGAAACTGACAACTCTAAATTTCATGTCCAAGTAATTTCAACTCATAAATACATGGCAACATGATTACCACATTCACACAGTACATGTAAACTCACAAATAATAAAATTACAGGAAAATGACACATTAAACAAATTCAAAGCAATTTTCCCAATTCCCATAATTGCAATCACAAGAGTTTAAGTATTTCACAGGAATATTTTGATTAATCAGATCATATACTTGTACAATGCATAGACGAAGAGAAAAACTCAAGCACACTGTCCATGAAATATGGAATACACATGTTTGCATCTATCTTCCAAAAATTTTAACTTTGACAATGTCTGCAGGAGCACCTGATGGTCTAATCCAATTTAATGTCGCAATTGATTCAATGAGTTACAGCAAAGTAATTGCAATTCAGATTCTTTTCCAACTTAGTCATGATTGCCAGAGCCATTTATTGTTCAGTTTCATGAAATGGGATAGGGGAGACCGGAGCTGGTTGTCACAGGGGCAGGTTGTCAGAGTGTGTAAAACTTAAACATGCTACTATTTCTATATAAAGCATGCAGGAGCACTGCCATTCTGTATGAATGGCAAAAGGGGAGTGACTTAAACCTATCTGGTGAATATATACCTATATCATTCAAAATCTTGATGTCCTATTGGACATTTCTTAAAATTCAGAATTCGGGGCAGGTTGTCACATTTTCGGGGCAGGTTGTCACACTCTCGGGGCAGGTTGTCACACTTTTGGTTATGAGCTCGAATGCAGGAAGTGGAACTCTGTAGGGTAGATCTTGACCAAGAAAAGGTATTTTGGACATATGAGGAATCCTTTACTTGTCCAGTAAAGACCTTAACAAACATGCTACTGTGTACAAGGGTGCTACAAATGCAGGCTTACCAATCAGCAGGAAAGCATTCTGCTTGGGAGTAGGATTTTTACGATTTCTTTTGAAAATTTTACATTAAATTTGAAATCAATTTATTTAAACACAATTCAATATCTGCATACATCTTTTGTCATCAATAGCATGTATAAAGCACAAATTTATATTTATGTTGGTTTTTTGGTTTAAAAGCCTGGTCCTAATAGGTAAACAACCAGCTCCAAAAAGTGTGACAACCTGCCCCGCCTTTTTGTGACAACCTGCCCCGAATGATGAAAATTCCAAAAACGGGTGACCAAGGCCGTTGTTATCCAAATTTTCACTATTTGTTCTTATGATGATTTAAAGAAATGTTCATATGGTAAGTGTATTAACTTTAACTTTTTCAACAACTATTATATAAAGACTAGCATTGCATGCAAGTTAAAGGTAAAAAATTACTTTTTGTGACAGAAAATTTTTAACAGACCGTGTGCCTACCAGACTCTTTTCCAGGGGTTAAGATTTTTCAAAAATACTCCAGCGGGTTATATAAGCAATAAACAATGATTGGTTGAGCTGTGTGACTCCATAGTTTAGTGCAATAAAAAGTGTGACAACCTGCCCCTGTGACAACCAGCCCCGGTCTCCCCTACCAGTAATCCGGTATACACAATATATGCGAAACTAAAGAACTCCTGCCAAAGTATTTTTCAAGGAAAATCATAGATTTTATATGTTTCAATGTTTTTCACTATACCCAGTCATACAGAAAATGAGAAAGTTAGGATTTTTTTAATTTCTATCAGTTCTGTCCAAAGTTAGGCATTCAGCAGGAATTTGTCAGTCGCAAATCATTCACAAATCAATTCAACAAATTGTGATACCTGAACTGGTTAGATGAGTCAGTTGAAGTTTTTATCACTCATTGATTTTCAACTGTAGGATCTACATTTGCTTCTGATAGTGGGAATTACACATTTCAACGCAACACCAAAAAGTAAAAACAGTTTAAAACACACAATGAATTGTATCACAGGCATGAGGAAAAGATTCAATGACATTTCAAGCATTATGAAAGATAAAAGATGCAGTAAGTAGGCACTGCTTTACCTTAAAATTTGCACCATTACTTTCTACTAAAAATTCTAAGATTAAAAGAGACCACCAGGGTCTTGACCTCTCAAGGATTTAAAATAGAAGGTCAACGAATATCTACAATTTTAAATACAGAGAGATTGAAATATGTACAGGACTTCAGAAGTCCTTAACAGAGTATATGAACTTTGACAGGCACACAGTAAATTTATGTCACATGATACTTTTCAAAATGTCCGAAACTATCGATATTCATGAAATCTACACAAAATTATCATTATTCATTAAAAATGTATGTAAAAAAGACCTATAGTTATAACCAGAACATTTTATAGCCTTGTTACGGCTAATGACAACTATAAACAACTCAGACATACACACACATGTAACAACCATAGTAACAGTTCATCTTTTCACCACCAGGAGCATGGCGATGCAGTTCAAGATGCCTACTGTGCAGTACAGAGACCTCTGGCTGATTGAGAAGCACCAATAATAGGAAACAATAGGGACAATAGGAAAACATGCTGAACAATCGATGACATTAGCGATTGTCATCTATGAACCAATTCAAGGCGGAGTCTTTATTATCACGGAGTAAATGGAAGAACTCTTTGTGCGACTATCGCTACGGCAACCAGAGAACATTCAACCACTTTAGTCCATCATAAACAGGATGCCAATGTTAGTCTGTTAAAGGGGGATTCCAACACCTTTTTGCTCTCATCAGCAGTAGAGCAAAAAGCTGTCGGACTGTTGTCATACGTAGGTTGTCCGGTTTAGATTCAAGTTGTTCTCAGTTTCGGCCATGACTTGGTCGTAACTAGGAGGAAGCTCGAGGTTGTTAAAGGCAGGCGGTGGCTCGCTGGGAGATGGCTCCACGACAGAACTATAACTGGGAGGGGGTTGCTGTAGATCGCGGGGTTCGGGAGAACGCATGGGGCCAGGAGGGGGAGAGGGGGGCCCCTCTCGTGGAGGGGGGTTATAAATGTTCGGCCTGTTAGGCAACAGTCTGGGGGCTCTCGGCCTGTGGGCAGCTTCTCCATTTGTAATAGGGTTCCCAGGACGCCGAGGGTGATTCCTCAGCTCGAACCCGGAGTTCGTAGCGACCCCAGAGTAAGGACGAGAAGAGGAGGGACCACTCCGACCATTCATTCCTCCGCTGATGGTCGGACAAAGGTCGCTAGTAAGACCACCTCCTGAAAGAAGAATGCACTGAGGTAAAATTAAAGTTATATATAAATTTCCTATCAACTTCATTTTCCTAAAATTTATGCTGTATCAAAGATACACACAAAACACTAGAGCAAAAGCAGACTTTGGATTGGTAGTTAAGCTATATTGCAATTCAGCAATACAGGAGTGTGCATGTAATAACATATACATATAAAATATAAACAATAATATCTAAGTAAAACCTGTACAAACCTGGCCTGCGTTTTCGCATCTTGAGCCTGTAGCCAAGATAGAGACTCAAGCAAATCAGGAAAAAGGCGATTCCCGCTCCGATGTACTTGACCTTGGCGGCAGTGGAGTATTCGTGCACACCGTTTGTTAAATCATTAACTGAAACAAGAAGTGGAATTCATCAAACTATATACGTGTACGCTCTCATAGAGCACTTTTGTTTGCAAAATCTACGGACACCAGCATAACCGGAGTCTAGAGTTTTCAACTGAGCACCAAGAGGTGTTGATTGATTGATTGATTGATTTTGAAATTCAAACAGAGTTACAATATTAAATAATATTGATAATTCCAAGAGCTGCCAGGTGGGGCCAGACATAGTTTATCTTTGACCTCTCGAGGCACTTTTTCTAAGGTTGGATGGTAGGACAAAAAAGGCTGTAATTTTCAATTCTTATAACGTCAATTTCAATAAAAATAGCGGGTAAAGTCAATTTTTTTCTGTAGGCCTACTTGACTGAATGACTGCTCATTGACCTTTAGTCCCGATTGGAATAGGTGTAAAGGTCAATGAAAGCGCATCAACTTTTTCTGCAATTTTTGCAAGTTTCCTGCGTAGTGTAGGTATGTGTGATGTTTAAGCCCAACAATTATTGCTGACGTATTTCAAGTTGCATCGCGTCATATTTTGTCGGACTCTGGGACATTAAGTGTACGTCCGGAGGTTACCTCCGGGTTGGCAGAATTTGCCAGAGTTTTGATGTCAAAAACGATTCTAAAATTTAGTCTAAATACCTGAAGTTGTTGTGTAGTAAGGCCATGAAGTTGGCGTTTCCCACCAGGAGGGTCTGACGGGTCGTCTGGTCATGCTCGGTCCTCTCGTGGTAGTGGGTCTCGCGGTGGTGGTTGTGGTCGTTGTGGTGGTACTTGTGGTAGTGGCTGTAATAAAACAATTTAATGACTAAAATATATAATTCAGCTGGTATTGGCGATCTATTGAATTGTTCAACATTTGACATAACAGACACCAGAGGGAAGCAGCAAAACACATTGGCCCCCTGGTGTTCAACAGAATTTAGTGAGCTACTACGTTCCATGAATCACAACTCAAATGGGTATATCATATAATATAATATAAGGCCTATTAATACAGTACGTATACTGCATGTAGGCCTAATCCTCTTAAATGTATAAACATTATTTCATAGCTTTTTTCACAATGTTAGCCATCTTATACATCAAGTACTGCAATCACAGCACCTATAGCTGTTCAAAATTGTCGAGACTTAATTCTGGAAGATTTTCAATACAAAAGTTTTTATAAATCAAAGGAGCTTGAAAGGATCGCCAAGGAAAATTCTGACTGAATGGGTTCTTTCCTCTATAAATATAAATTATTTAGTGGCGTAAACAGAAATGACTGGTCACCAGGCTACTTTAGCAACAAAGGATTTAATCATTTCTACACTTCTGACTTCCTTGAAATAGACTCAGACTTGATTTTATTTAGTCCATATATATATAGAGATGAAATTAACAATGATACAGTAATAATAGGCATTTATATAGCGCCAATTCCAGTAATCTGCTCACTAGCGCTTATGCATGATCGATTTATTTGTAGAAACTCTTAAACAGGTGAGTTTTAAGATTTCTCTTGAAGCCTTCAAGTGTTTTGGAGACAATTTTTGGGAGTTGGTTCCACAGTTTTGGAACGTCAGTTGAAAAGGCTCTGACTTCATACTTGTTTTTATTGAAGAAAGTTGGTTCATTTAAGAGTATTTTGTTATTGCTTCTCAGATTACAATTTCTTTCAGATTTTGACTGAATCATATTTTGAATATAAACAAGGGAGCTTGTCTGTTAACTGCTTTCCAAGTTGTTAACATGAGTTTGAATTGTAGCCTATTGACACGTTAAGACCAGTTTGCAAAACATCAGAGTAAAGCTTTCTGTATTGGTGCATTGTTATTATTTGTTTAAAGTAAGAAGTTTTCAATGAGCAAGACAATTTGTGATTTGCCAAAGAAGTTGGTCAGAATTGACGATCAGGCAATTTGTGACTGACCGGCGAGTAGCTTAGAATCAAGAATTAAGGATCAGTGAGTTAGTGATTGACCTTAGGAGCTCGTTGGAAGCAGAGATCAGGCAATTTGTGACTGACCAGGAGAGTAAGCTAGAATGGAGGATCAGTAATTTTGTTACTGACCTAAATCTAGGATCGATCAATCAAATTGTGACTGACCAAAGGATTTAGTTAGAATCGAGGATGAGGCAATTTGTGATTGACAAAAGGAGTAGGCGAGAGTCGAGGATCAATCAATCAGTGACTGACCAAAGGAGTTTTCCAGATCAATCAATTTGTGACTGACCAAAGGAGTTAATTAGAATTGCAGATCAATCAATTAGTGACTGACCAAAGGAGTTAATTAGAAATGCAATCAATTTTTGATTGACAAAAATTACATAATAATATTATTGATACTTACTAAATTAAATAATAAAATACTAAAACAAATAACAATAATTATTATTTAATGACGTAATTGTAGCAACACAAAGGAAATTCAAGTCCATTAATAAATTTTCTATTATAATAGATACAGTGTACACATACAATTTAAAAAAATTAAAATAAATAAAAGATATCATCAGAAACTTTAACATTTACAATTTTCATAAACTTATAGTCAAGTCTTTTTTTTTTGGCAGTAAGTTTTTGGCTGATAATTAAAAACATACCTTACTCTTGACAAAAATACTTGTCTCATCCTGTTCCTGACACCTTGACCAAACAGTTTCATAAACATTTGGAAGTATTGGCATCTTGTAGCACTGGTTTTGAGGTGGTCCCATTAGAATAACATTGCTGTCAACACAGCTCAAGAAGCCATTTTCTTCTACTGCTTCTATTGCTGCTGTTGTGACGTCACCATTGTCTTGGTGATGTCATAGAGCTGACAATGCTGATGACGTCACAACAGAAGGCTAAAAATAGCTCTAAATGTGCTGAAGAGCATCAGCAATTTAACATTGTAAGTGCCTGCATGATGAAGCTGGGGGATTAGAGGACATATATTTAATCTAAATCATGCTTGGTCATGGTGTACTCACCCTAATAAACCAAAAATTAAACCTCAGACTTAATCATGAATTGTTTTATTGGCTAAAAACTTACTGCCAAAATAAAGTGTCTTGACTTTAATGTTCAATGCTAAATTTAGAAGGATGTCTAAAACAACCATCCAACATAGGGCTAGGTGACCCAGCAAGAGCTGGATTCGAACCCTGGACCCAGCGATTGGCAACCTAGCACGCCACCACTGGACCAACCATCCCCCCCCCCCCCCGACAGAGAAGAAAATTTAACTTACTGAAGCACTCTGGTAGTTGCTCATCTTCATTGGCCGGACAGTGCTGGATGCCATCGCAGAGGAACGATCGAGGGATGCACCACCAATCACTCTTCAGGCAGAAGAACCCAGGAACAAATCGGACGTCAAAGTCACAACCTGGAAAACACAACGTAACGTAGTCTTGCGTTATCATGCCACAAATATACATTTAGGAAGTAAAATAGGTTATTCAACTTCCGTGCACATCTTGTAAAAAGCTTTACTTTCCCTAAAGTTTTCAACTACATTGCATAATCATCTAATGATAGCTGTATGAGAATGCATTGCTTAGCCCAGTCATTGCGAAGATTGCCGGTCCAAAGGACCTGTCCGGCAGATTTTTAACCAGTCCGGCAGTCTAGGGTAATAATTGGTAATTGATACACGTTAAAATTTCTTGAAATAGCCAACTTGTCCATTCGGGCCCAGCAAGGTATTTTGGATCATCGCGAAGACTGCTAGTCACTTGTTCAAAGAATCACAAAATCAATTTGTAGGCCTATGACATAATAATTATGCAAGAGCTAAAAACCAGTTTTCTGCCGGATTAACTACACCTTGAATACTAGGTGCGGACCTCATTGCCACAACCAAAACAGATCTATAGTTTGACTGCCAATTTAACTTAAATTTGCCTGTCTGCTGACTGGTTTTTCATTGCGCTTGCCTGGCACAACTAAGAAATCAGCTTTAAATTTGATGCAGCAAGACATATCATTTCCGATACCAAATTCAAAAGACATTTTCAAATTAATTGGTTAATCCAACTCACTGTTATCAATTGCACTAATAAGAGTAGACTGTTGAAAGTCCCCATAGACGAAGCCAAACCGCCCCTGCACAGTAAGATTCAGGTGCAGGACGATGTAAAATCCCTCGGCAGAAGTGAAACCTTCGCTCGGCTGAGCCTCTATACTCGTGAGGTACCTGGAATCGCTTGAGTATTCAAACAGCAGTGGAGATGCAGACGTGAGGCCTTTCCTGATTTCTAGCGACCCTGAAAATGTAAATTATAGAATAATATTGCGTCATAGTGAGCAGTATAAATTAGAATAATGCTTTTAGGTCAGTAGCTGACTGAACAATTATTCTTTATTCCAGGGCTTCGGAGTCAACTCCTACTCCGGACTCCTTTAGCTTCGGACTCCCGACTCCATCCAAATACCTACGACTCTGATTCAGACTCCAATTTTACTGACAATTCCCATTAATCAGTCTCGGCTTTGAGGGAATTGTCCGGCATTAGAGTTTATTGTATTGTTATATGTAGTAATGTACTTGTGAAATGATATTGTCAACCTACTCTTATGCAATTCATTTACTTTGCTGTTCAAATTAAAATGGTATAATCGGAATTACCTTTTAAAAACAATTGATTAACCCTGAGAAATGTTTTGATCTGTGTCTGTTGATATCCTGCTTGGGGTTTTATCTGCCAGACGGAATACCGAACCTTGCTGACAGAGCTACGAGTTGGAGTCTCCGTAAAAATCTGTCCGCCCGTAAGAGCCTCGAGCGTTCCACCATTGTCTCCTGTGAGAAGAATAAGAAAATCAATTAATATCACAAATCGTAATTACGTTTCTAAAACTCTAATGTTTCCACAAAAGCTATTCAAATAAAGAGGGAACGCTGCTTTGAGAAACTTATGATTAGAGTAGCTGAAGAGTGAAGATAGATGTTTTCTAAGCAAAAAACTCTACCTGAGTATACGCTAATTCATCTGATATTTAATATTTTACAATGAGTTAGGTATGCCACTCAAGGATAGGCAGCAAATCTGCCAATACAAGGTCCTTGAATGAAACTTAGTAAATTTACAACTAAAAGTAAAGAACTATTATGTATACAATCAGATACGTACCAGATGTGTAGTAAAAGCCATGGAACATAGGCCTGTCGTACCCTGGAATATGGAAAACATAGTTAATGCCAAGTAGCAATAAACAGTATTAAATACAGCAGTTTTGGAGCGAACATGGGCACTGGACAGTCCACAAAGTTCACTGAGACTATAAGTGCAAAAATGTCCACCATGACCAGCTGACATCCCTGTAGAGCCATAAACAATTTGAATCATTTGAGGACAATGAAAGTTTACTACTGACTTACTTAAAATCAAAAGAAATTTCTTCTCGGTCAACCAGCTGCATTACAGAGATCAATACTTTAATGTGAGACCATAGTAAATTTATTTTCAATGAAAAGATAAATGAAAAATTTTTATCAAACAAACGTGACTCATACTATAGTAATCATGATACTTACTTGAGTAGTACTCATAATGTAGTTTAAACCCAGTGTATATCTGATTGGAAGAACTCTTTTTGATGATAAAGCCAATGGCAACATGGCAGTCATTTACGACATGGTAACTGGGATTCCAGGTTTTTCTTCTTTTATTATACGATAAAAATCCTGAATGTTGCAAGTCTCCAGAAGCATGTTGTGTAAATATCTGAAATTAAGCAAAAATATTTCCCTTATTTACTTCACAGCTTTTCAGTTTTCACTACATGCATATATCATAAAGTTATTATTGAAGATATTGTGACGTCCAAATCATGCTATTGCTATTTCTAACAAAGCTAAATATACATTTATAAAGGGACAGCCAGATAAGCGTCAAAGTTGCCAGATCGACAAAAGTTGTTTAGTTTTTGGACACATTAAATCATTTGATCTTTTTTGCTTAAAATTCATGAAATAAAGGTATGGTATGGTATGGTATATCTTTATTAGCCAATATAAATTTAAAATATACATTAGAATGTATTTTGCCACATGAGATCATTTGAATAGAAGACAATTAAGTCCAATTCCGTGAGAAAAATAACCATCTAAGTGACTCACCCCTGCTCCGGCATCCGGGGGTAAATCAAGATCGCTGAAGCGGAATATGAAGCCCCCTCGCTGGAAGGAAAAAGCGACCTGACACTGGAAGATGATCGTCAGGTTCAAGTCTCGAGAACAACACGAAGGAAATCCTGGAGATTCGACGCTTCCTTTCATTCCTGGCGTCACTAACTTGTTTATGACTTCAATGCCTGAAAATGTCAAAAGAAATACAAGAAACTAATAACTGATACCTGGGAGCTGGGGAGTTACATTTTTCAATTCTAACCCTATCTTTGTAAAGCACTGTACAAACATTAAGACTTCCAACCTGAATATTTATTCATAGTCTCCTGCACCATCAATTACTCTCTTCTTGCCAATATACATGATATACGAATAAACATTTTCAATCAAATAAATGATAGAAATATACACTTTTATTTGATTTCATTTTAAGGTACACAGAGTCAGGGTTGTTGATTTTTTTTAATCCATTGATTTAAATCATGATTAAAAGCATGATTTAAATCAAATAAATCGATTGAAATCATGATTTAAATAATGATTTGAATCACCTTGATTTAAATCGAACAACCCTGCAGAGTCATACTTTTTTTGTCATTCCACAAACTTGTTGCAGGCCAATACACAAAGTAATACACAAATGATATGATCAATCACATCCAATGATCCAAACAGGATTCATATCCACAGAGGATTATGAGGAAAAAACATCTAATGTCATGCCAATTCCAGGACATCATAATCATGTGATAATGCAAACATGAAGTTAATTGTTTCATTTTTGCTGTTACAACTCCTAGCAGTGTTTTCAGGGTCTGATTTTTGCCAGAATATTTAAAGGTCTGTGTTTGGCCTGTTTACAGGATGGATGGATTGATAGGGCTTTACATCCTGGAATTATGCACTTGGTAGGCTAATTAGGACAGGAGGGCACAGCAATGAGGCGAAAGCTGTCTGTTTACAGGAAGTAAAGCTGTTTCACTTACCACTGGCAGCTTGTGTGATGATGGTGGCCAACCAAATCAGGAAGATTGTTTTCCAGTTTGTCAGGTGATCTGAAAATTTGGACTCATTATCATTTATTACACATATTAACATGAGTAATGATTATTAATACAGCACAAATCAATAATTGACAATATTCTTGAAGATCGAGCTATGTACGATTTAGGGCTATCACGATTACAGAATTTCATAATCGATTAATCTATAACCATAAAATCGAATCTTAATCGATTAATCGCCGTTTTCCCGCCATTCTAGAGAGCAAGTGAATATCTGTCTTTTTATATCATTGTCTTGAAGCAGAGCCACGAGACTTTGATATTCCATTGAAAATATTAATTTCAATGAGGACTTCACACTTCATTCACTCCAATCTGCTTCAACCAGGTAATACCAATCCAATTACCCAATCCACTTGACAATCCAGTGGCAATTCACTCTTGACACTTGGAATTTGAATGCCATACAGTGTCTTATAGGTACAAATATACAAATATTAGATTAATCGATTTTGCAAACTGGAATCGATTTTTAACTAAAATCTAATCGGCGGCGATTAATTGGTTAATCGTGAGAGCCCTAGTACGATTGTACGTAATACTTGCACAGTGCTCGCAGTGACGAGCATATACTCTCGAAGAATAACCTCCCCACAATATGCAATTAACGTATACCCTTTCCTTACACGCAAATTAAGTTACATAATACATCACCAGACCACATCCCCTGAGGAACTTCCATGTCAAGAAAGAGGGTGTTGCCATCGCAGGGACTACACTACAGTCCAACTACTCGTAAAATGTATTACCCAATGTCAGTGATTATGTCACTGACTTGGACCCTGAAATTCGTACATGCCCTGTGACAGTCTCTCAAAAGACTACAGAACTGACCATATTAGTAACAATAAAGTAATATTTGTTGGCTTAAATTTTTTCCACATGATATTCCAGAAGGAGATGATTGTAGTAGGCCTAACCATTAGATGCCGTGGTGGCCTGATGGTCAGAGTGCCTGCGCTTAAATTCAGTTAGGCTCTCAGGGAGTCACACACGGACCAGGTTCGAATCCTGCTCCCGGCCCTCCATGTAGCTTCATGTACACAACTTTGTAAGGGACCGTTCAGAATTTATGACTGGGGTGGGTGGGAGTTTTGGCCGAGGGGGTACTAACTTTTCACACTTGTTTCAAGGGGGGTAATAATTTTTGACAAGACGTCCAAGGGGGGTAAGAAAATTTTACAAAACATATATGTAATAAAACACGCATACACTCTGTTTATTCACGCTTTTTTACATGCAAAAGTCCGCGAATCTGTGCGCGTGACCGTCCAAGTGAGACATCTGTGACATTATATGTGTGTATTCTAAACAAACTTAAACATTCCATTCCTGAACAAGTTCTTTTTACAATTTATAATTCTCTGATTTTACCTCATCTGAATTATGGGTCCTCAGTTTGGGAACGTAACATATCAAGATTAGTAACATTACAAAAGAAAGCATTGAGAGCTATCACTAAGAGTAAATATAATGCCCACACCAGTATCATGTTTAAATATTTGAAAACCTTAAAATGCCAAGACATCTGTGCACTGCATTGCTTAAAGTTTTGTCATAAATTAGAAAACAAAAGGCTACCAAATTATTTTATTCATTCTGGTATCTTTTCTAAAAGAAATGATGTTCATGATCATTATAATATAAGATTAAATGATTTTAGTATTCCAAGAATTAAACATGAATTTGCTAGAAAAACCACAAGATATAAAATTGCCATGACTTTCAATAACATGGAATCAAAATTCAGGGACAAGATATACACTCACAGTTTTGAAGGTTTCAAAAATTATTTTAAAAAAGCAATGATTGACAGCTATGATATAACATGTCATGTTGATAACTGCTATATCTGTAACAGAACATAAGTTATCCACCTATATGTCGGCTTTTTATTTATATTAAATTTTTTTCATTACTTTTACACAGATTACTCGGTATTTGGACAGATTGACAGACAGTGACACTGAATGACACTGACACACCAAGACAGAACATCAATAACAAAACGACAAACAGAGTGACTGACAGAGCGACTGACAGAGCGACTGATAGATATCTGTGTGACTTACATGTCATGGGAATAGTAAACTAGTGATTAGCTTGTCTTTTTACTGTGTTGTCGAATTCCTACGAATTTCTGTGCTGCCTCCCACCTCTCCTCTCATGTACCTTACTTACATCTGGTGGCCCCTACATAGCGGTCCTTTGGGCCTTCATTGGGGTCTCCACCATTTACTTATAATCACCATAAATGTATTACTTTGTTGACAAAATATTGGAAATAAATCAAATCTGAATCTGAATCTGAATCTGTATTTCTTTTTATGCCGAGGGGGGAGGGTACTAAAAATGCGCAATAAACCTTGGGGTGGGGGTACTAAAAATCCGCATGAATCTCAAGGGGGGGGGGGTATCAATTTTTGACTGAAAGTTCTGACAAAACTCCCACCCCCCCCCCCCCAGTCATAAATTCTGAACGGTCCCTAATAGTCTAGTAATGCCTCGCCTCAGGTATCAAGACAAGTCGTAGACACGCCAACTCGTAGACAAACCAACTGGTAGACAACCAACTAGTAGACTAGGGTGGCCTAAAAATGTACAGGAAAATATTTTTTTCTGATATTCACATCGCACACCCCCTCATTTTATGAGAAATGGTGAAAAAAGCACCTTGTTAAAATTTCATGAAAATCAGTCAAGTCTAAGTGGTCTCTCAAGGCCCCTCAATTCTCATGAAAAAGAAACATTTAAACCATTTTCGCCAATACGCGGTTTGCCATAACTTTGTCAATGTTTAATGAACAACATTCTTAATGCCATGGTTGGAAAGGTCTCAAAATTAGCTTCAATTTGCATACCAACATTAATGGTCTAGGATGATATCTTAACTCCCATGGACTCTTCAGCTAACAGTGCTTATGTGCGAAAGTGTTTCTGAATGACTAAACCTGTTCAAGAAAAGATTTCCATTAAATTTCACTGTCAAGTAACATGTTCTTATTCTCCAAAAGGCAGGATGACCCGATAAAACATAAAACTTTTTTTTTTACCAAGGAGAAACCCGCTTTATGAGCTGTAAAGTTTTAATGTTAGATTTTGTCTAAAGTGCTGAAAACATCGGAGAGTGGCTGTTGCATTTCATAGTTTAACTTCATAAGTGTTAAATATAGGACACCATAATTTATATCATGTGAAACATAAGAATATTGTCTTTCAAGTGGTACCCATCATGTTGCCCTGTGATAAATTTGGATGAAGATATGAACTTGAAATACTACAATTACCCCCTGCTATTTTATGAGTTTGCGACAAACTTCAACATAATATTTCATCACTCATGAACGGGCATTCCCACGGTCAAAAAATTTTTTTGAAAATATTTGGTCATTCTGGAAGTGGGAAAATAAGAATCGCAGCAATTTACAGCGAAAAAAATTAGAAGCCTGGCTTTTATCAGGATCGGTCATTCAGCAACAATTTCATTCATGAAAAGTGTAAACTGAAGAGACCATGGGAGTTGAGATATCATCTTAGACCAATAATGTTGGTATGCAAAATGAAGCTCTTTTTGAGACCTATCCAACCATGCCAATGAAAATGCAGTACTGTACAAACTGACTTAGTTATGAGGAACCGCGTATTGGCGAAAATGGTTTAAATTTTCCTTTTTGCTAAGAATGGAGGGGTCTTGAGAGACCACTAAGACTCGACCAATTTTCTTGAAATTTTTACAGGGTGCTTCTTTCATTATTTCTCCTAAAATGAGGGGGTGTGCGAATAGAAAATCAAAAATTTTATTTTTTGGGCCACCCTACTAGTAGACAACCAACTGGTAGACACCAGGTACTACCAACTGGTAGACATCAAATTTGCAGGGGTCACCAAGTCGTAGACACATACATTTTAGTCAGTTTAAACTTACCAAGTCGTAGACACAGTAGTTTTTCTGCTTACCAACTCGTAGACACTAAATTTCAGATGTTTACCAACCTGTAGACAAACCAACTTTGACAGGGAACCTAAGTCGTAGATAAACATTAATTTGATGATGTTATAAAGGGCCGAATGATCCACAAGATAAAAAAAAAAAGATTAATTGATTTAATTATAAAAAATTCATTATATTTCTTGTATTCAGCTAATTTTGGTCAACTTAAGGAGACAGTGGCCAAGTTTAGTTAACAAAAGAAAATACAATTCAACATTCAACAATTACAATTATAGCAATTAACTTTTTAATATGACACACATATTGATTGCAATCTGTACTGAATCTATGTGGCAAAAACAAAAGTGACAACAGAATTGCAATTAATTGTGTTGAGCACTCTTTGTGTCTGTAATCAAATACTTTGAAGATTTGCTCATTACTGTTTCAAAAAGCCTTTTTAACATTGTCTACGAGATGGAAAACCTTGGTATTGTGCTGTCTACTAGTTGGTAGATCCTAAAAGAATGCTGTCTACGGGTTGGGTGATGCAGTGTCTACGACTTGGTTAGTTAATTTTATTTTATGTCTACGAGTGGGTAATGGCTTTTCTAAGTGAAAATGCTGTGTCTACGACTTGGGGGATAGCTCTGAAATATGTCTATGACTTGGTGTGTCTACGACTTGGCGTGTCTACGACTTGACTTGTATTCCTCGCCTCATTATCATACTCAAGTTGGAAGAGTTCGGTGAAGTCGGAACTGAAGACGTAACACCATCAATCATTAATCACTACAATTATGATAGGCCTACAACCATTTATTTCAATTATTGATTATGTAACTCACCCTGGCCCATCACTCGGGCAGCATCACCCAGTAAGTATCCTGCCATGTCTTGCTTCTGGTCTGGTCACCCTTCTTCTAACCAAATGACCAATCTCATGATTTCCAAATATGTAAACACAGCACAGGATTTTGCAATACCATGAACACTGCACCACTTTTTGCACTCCTCTCAGGATCCGGGTTTTTCTACAAAGAACTGATAGCTGTCTGCTGGCCAGCAGCTTCCTGGTCCATTTGCTTACTACCTGGTCGCCAGAAAACGACTATAAAACTTGTTATAGATCTTTCTTGAGCAAATAACAGCCTATTTACACAAATCTCATAAAACACAATAATGCCAACAGCCATAAAATCCCAAGGTGGCGCTGTGATAAAAACAGTCAACAACGCCACCTGTCGTATTTTCGCTATCTGTCATTTTTGACGTTTTGTTTGACAGCTCGTTTGACAGCTCCATGTCTTTCTCAGCTTCAAGATGAATGGCATTTAATTGTGAAGATCTTCATTGGCGAAAGTGTTTGGAAAATGATGGACGAGATGTCTTGAAAACTGCTGAATGGTTCCAGGAGTCTGTCATACGAAAGAGGAGGGGATTTTGATAGGTAAATTTTGTCAACATGTGACATTCATAACAAAACATCTTCAATTTCCAGAACATGTCATGAGTCATTCAATGATTTGCAATGTTTTGCCAGAATCTCTTAAATAAGTGATTGTTCATTGGTCTAAGCTTATGTCACACATGTGGCTGACAGTCAAAGGAAATCTGTTTGCCTTGGCTAGTCAATGCTCACTCTTTGTCTGTCTGACAGTGACAGTTCAGTTCAGTTCAGTTCAGTTCAGTAGCCTTACTGGACTCAGGTCCTTAGACCTCTATATCCAGATCTTACAGAAAATATATAGTTTAAAATGCAAATGACAAAATTGTTGAAGTCTTTGTAATGCTATCAAGTGGGTTGAATGGTGGACGGCATAAATGATTGGTGAAACGAAAGTCATATAAATATGGAAAAAATTTTTTTTTTTTTGATTTATCATTTGGTTTTGTCCTTTTTTGTAGTTCTTTGATTTAAAAACTTTAAAAATATAGACATATGTCTTAAAATCCTCTCGATATATATACATATGTACATATTTACAGTCTGCACATCATTAAGAAGTGAGACATTGACGGATGGCCGCTGGCAGCCAGCAACTTTGTGAAGGGTCATTCGTTAGGTACGTAGACCAGGACGGTTGGATCAATCGAAGACCAGGACGGTTGTTCAGATAGGGGCCGCTAGCTGCCCGTTTGTGAGGGTAAAACACTAAGCTATCTTTATGGTTGTTGGACCATTTCTCAGCACATTAGGCCGCTTGCAGCCCTCATGCTACTACTTACACAAGGATTCCTGTCAGGGTCAAGTTTCAGAGCCAGTCGGTTGGGTGCGAAGACCAGGACGGTTGGTTTGATTCGAAGACCAGGACGTTTCTTCAGCTAGGGGCCGCATGCTGCCCGTTCGTGAGGATGGATCACTAAGCCATCTTTTCCGGTTGTTGGACCATTTTCTCAGCACGTTAGGCCGCTTGCAGCCCTCATGCTACTGCTTACACAAAGGGATTCCGGTCGGGGTCAAGTTTCAGAGGGTGGAATTTCCAAAATTTGTCCAACTGGTTCTTGAACGAGTTGACACTAGGCGCCAGGACAACTGAATCAGGAAGAGTATTCCAGTGCTTCACCACTCTTACTTTGAAGCTGTATTTACGGATGTCTGTTGTAACACCTCCTACCACTAGCAGCTTGAGGCTGTTACCCCTCCGACCAGCAGTGTCACGCCTCATTTGCGGAGAGGATGCCGGGTCATAGATGCCATGAAGTAGCTTATAAGTCTCGATCATATCTCCCCTTAAGCGCCTGTATGCCAGGGTTGTTAGACCGAGATATTCGAGCCTGTCCCTGTATTCCATGTCCCTTAGGCCATTTACTCGACAAGTTGGTACAGTGACAGTCATTCAGTCATTCACTGCCACTGTACCAACTTGCTGTGTAACATGCTTTGGCCTAAGTGCTGTCAGTTTGTTCATGTTGATTACTAAATAGACATTAATTGGTTGGGAATTGTGATATCTTGATAAGTTGATATCTGCTTTGTCTTAATCTCTAGTGGCAAATGCTTATTTTAGAAATCAGTGTGGAACAGATTGGTTGAGGAAGTAAATTAAAGAATAATCTGGAATTTTCTTAAATTTTTTCCCACGGAACTTCTGTGTGTATTATGCAATTCTAGGGATGAAGGCAGCCAAGATGATCTTTAAAAGTAAAGGCGAAGAAGTATTGTCTCTGCCGAATAGAATTAACTAGAAAAATTTTAATTTTTGCATTTATACTGACAAAATTTGATGTTTCTGTTTGATATGAAAGTTGTCAATAAAACTACATGTACATTGAATCATTAATGATAAAGTACTGTATTATAAAATGTGAGACTCAATTCCTATCCAGTCCTTCTTGCTGCCAATGACCCTCCATTCGCCCCAGTATGTTACCTGTCTACAGATCTCAAGCAGTAAATTAGATTTAAAAAATTGTTATGTTGTTGAAGCAATTCGTATGAAAATAATTCCCATGATTTGTAGATGTGCGGACAATTCTTGAATACGACCACCCCAAATTATGTTGATATACATGTGTGTTTGACCAGGTTACCTCCTGGTATTGTTATTTCTGAATCCGAATATAAGATGTGTGTTTATTTTCTTCAGGATGACGGACAAATCAAAAGGACCGGATACCTCCCGGATGAGCAGTATGGATGAGGACCTGGGGGATGGGGAAGAGGGTATAGCCATGGAAGTGGATATGGCCAACCCAATGGCCGGCCTTGACTCGAAAGCCCTTGAAGTCTTAAGAGGAAGCCTGGAGAGTCTGCCTCGTCTGCCCACCAAGACTGTGCGCATTTTCCTCAGCTCAACATTCTCAGGTAATATTACTAATATGGATGGTGTATGATCCTTTTGTGTCCGTAGTTTATAACCCGGAGGATATATAATCCATCCTCATTTTAATGGTTTATTCACTGTATTATGCATTCAAATGCGTATTGTGTGCATTATAATCTTTTATTGCTCTGATGTGCATTGTTCTGAATTTGAAAAACTGCTGAATACCTGGATATTAAATTTTTGATTGTGAAGAATTTCTTCCTTGATTTTCAGATTTCAAGGCTGAACGCAACATCCTTCCGAAATTAGCCTACCCCGAACTCCTGAGCTACTGCAGCGACCTCGGACTGGAGTTCCAAGTGGTCGACATGCGTTGGGGCGTGACCGATGATGCCATAAACGACCACCAGGTGTCAGCACTCTGTCTTCAAGAGATCATGACGTGTCAGCAAGTCTCCTGCGGACCTAACTTTGTGGTAGGCCTATGTGTTTGATTTGTAAAAAAATTAATCGGCATTTTGAGAAAAATAAAAATAATATTATTGTCTCAAATACCCTCTTCTGGTACAATGAATTTCACCTTCTGGAGAATAGATGAAAACAGTCCATAGTTTTTGCTATTATCTAAACAGCTTCGTCTTTCTTCCACTTCTCCTATCATAATCACAATAATTGTCTCTTTTTCTTGGAATATCAAAGGCTGTCTACACTGTTATGAACACCTTGAACTCTTAAAATGCTGACACAACAGCAAATAAGAACAGTATTATAAAAAGCAATACTGCAGAGTAAAAGCCAGATTTTTAATTTTTAACTGGCACGTGTATACATAGGGCCTAATAATAACCAGCAGAATTAAATGCATCTATATCGGTTAATCTAACCATTAATACAACTCTGCTAATTACTGCTAATTGGTTATTCCTTTGATGTGGGTAATGATCTTTGATCTTCATTGTATAAAAAGATGCTTTGCATTTAGAACTAATTATCTACCAACCTGCACTTAGTTCAAAGAATTAGAATTATTATAAATGCATAAAAATGAAGTTTTTTCAAAACTTACTGCTATACCAGAAGAGGAAAGACAAGTGATCACATTTGGCTGTTTGAGGACACCAATGATGTCACTGCAGGTCCTGTCTTTAACATCGAAATGAGAAGTCAATTCCGCATTTAGAGACATGTCAGCAGAATAGAAATCCGTAAATGAGTCATATAAATGAGTCATATTAGTCTTTCTACAAAAACACAGGATAAACCTCACATATATCAAATGTCTTTATGGTTTCAGGTCCTCCTTGGTAATAGGTATGGATGGCAGCCTTTTCCCGCCACAGTAGAGGCGACCATGTTTGAGGAATTCCGGAAGATTGCCGAGGAAAAGGATTTGCCGCAGTGGGAGTTGCTGGTCAACTGGTTCATCAGAGATGACAACGCTGTGCCTCCCCAGTACAATTTGCAGGTAATAACATGATTAACATAATTGCTTCTCCCGGTCTCCAAAGCATTGGAGGGAGGGGGTATAGTCAGGTTTCCCGCAGTCATGGAAAGCCATGGAAAAATTTGTGATCATGGAAGAGTCATGGAAAGTCACACTTTTCTGAAAAGTCAAGGAAAATTGAGATTTTGACCATAATTTGCAATAAAATTTAGCAAATTTCTTTAGTTATGGCACTTATTGGTTGACCGAATGGATGGATTGTAGACGAAGGTCTTTTCTGTGAATTAGTTTCGGAGTGGGGAATCTCGACCTCAATGAGCAAAGCATTGGTCATGGAAAATCCAAAATTTGGTCATGGAAAGTCATGGAAAAGTCATGGATTTCCCATTGTAAAAATTTTTGGGAACCCTGTCTAGTGGTAGCGTGCTAGGCTGTCAGTCACTATATCCTGGGTTCAAATCCAACTCTTGCCAGGTCACCTGGGAGGGCTGTTTCAATCATCACTTTCTAACTTGTTATTTGCAGCCGATTCACAAGTTCCTCAAGTACTATAGTGACATGACTCGAGACGCACTGAGAGAACAAGATCGCGAGAGGTGGAGCCAGGTGTTCGTTCGATTGAGGACTCTGCTCAGAGAGTGCGCCACCATCGCTCGGCAACGCGGTATCATCGAGGCGGAGGTCGAAAAGAGATTCTACATATCAGGTGATATATAGATAAACAAACATTTTTTTGAAGAATTGACCTGTTTCTACAGAGACAACTTCAAGCAATGTATGAACCATGATAAACTTAAAAAAACAGTTCTTAGAAAACTTGTTGAGATTCGGTTGATGCATCACGCAAGTCTATACCATGCACATTTGTCTCCTATTTTTCCATCACCATTAAGTTAAAATTCTGATTAAGTTGCAGAACATAGCAAAAGTAGGCCTATAAAGTAAATGCATTTGTATCACATAGCCCTGTGCTCCTCCTGTCCTAATTAGCCTACCAAGTGCATAAATACAGTACGTACAGCCCACTCATCCCTCCATCTATTTTCCTCAAACTAATCTCTCTCTCCATCTGTTATATTTTTTAGTTACTGAGGAGGAGATGGGCCAAGGAGTGTTCGGCTCGGAGAGACCCGAGCAACAGATTCTGTGCTACATGAGAGACTTGCACGGAATAGAAGAGAACTACCCTCAGTCCGAGCTGTTCATTGACGTCGACGAACAGGGGAGCATAGATGCTTTTGCTCAAGGGTTGCGCAGGGAGTTGCATCAGAAGAAACTGCCCATGGTCTTGCCGGAATCAAATATCAAGAAGTATAAAGTCAAGTGGACGGGTACCCCTTTGGAAGAGTCACGGGACTTCGAACACCAGACCTACTTGGAGAGATTCTGCACGGACTTTGTTCACGAGATGAAGAACCTCATAGACATGGCGTACGAAGATCACGAGGACGAAGAACACCAGTTAGTGACGACCATCTATCACGAAGCTCTCCACCACGCTCGGTTCGCAAAAGTCAAGTGCGAAGTATTCTGCGGCAGAGACGAGGAACTCAAGTTTATTCAGAGGTACCTGCAAGATCCTCGATGTCCCGAATCTCGCTGCTACCCCTTTGTGATTTACGGCAAATCTGGGATCGGCAAGACGGCTCTGTTGGCAAAAGCGGCGTACCATTGTCCCGAATGGCTCGGCCCTTCCGCCGTGACAATTTTGAGATTCTTTGGAACATCTCCGCAGAGTTCTAACATCAGTGACGCTCTCAAGTCTATGATCTTTCAAATCTGCATTAACTTTGGCTACAGACTTCCTAAGGAAGAGACCCTCGAGAATTTCGGCGACATTCGGCGTGAGTTCTGGGAACTGTTAGAACGTACCGGTCAAGAGGCTGAAGTGAGACCCCTGGTGTTAATTCTAGATTCCGTCGATCAGTTGTTGAGTAATTATGGTGCCCACAACATGATATGGCTTCCGAAAGCCATCCCCAGGAACGTTTATTTGATCACAGCCATGTTGTCTGAGAGATTTGGATGCTTGGAGAGCTCCAGGAAGCGTTTCATGAACTGTCCAAACTTCCTTCAACTTGACTGCATCTCAACGGAGACCGGGTCGGAGATTATCGACTTGTGTCTTCGCCAAGCTAACAGAGAACTGACGTGCGAACAGAGAGAGTTAGTTAAACAAGTGTTCGAGCAAAACCCTCAACCTCTCTTTCTCAAACTCCTAATGGACAATGCCAGAACGTGGCAATCGTACACAAAAGTCACGGCCAATGAATTAGGATCCAGTGTACACGCTGCGATTACAAAGTTGTTTGAACAGCTGGAATTGAAGTATGGAAGAACCTTCGTGAGACATGCCCTTGGCTACCTGACATGTGGAAAAGTTGGACTGACAGGTAAGGATTATTCACTTCTGAGATTCTTTCCATATTAAATCATGAATGGTATTGAACACTACTAATGTTTGGTCGGAATGAGCAACGAAACTAGACTATTTGAGAATTCAAGTTTAGAAGATTCAGGTCCTGGACTTCTGGTTAGATTCCTGCTTTGGGCTTGTCACCTGGACCTGTGTTAGACAACAGTTTCAATCATCCTTGACCCAGTTCCAGTGTCTTCTTCGTGCCCTAGCTTGCAGGGTGTCCACTTTTCCTTTATTTTCTATATTTCCTTTTATTTTTTGGGCCTCTTATATTTTGGAAAAGATTGTATAAATTGCTATGTTTTTTAAGTCCACGATATGTAGTTTTAAGCCCATTTTTGTCACCGCTGTGAAGTTTTGGACATGTTTTTGTGTCTGGTATAAAGTGATTGGAAATTGTTGTCTCCGATATGAAGTTTTACTTGCAACATGAAGTTTGAGGCAATAGTAGCCATTCAGACATTTTGTTGATTCTTTCACTGTGAAAAATTACTATAGTGTCCCATAAAAGTAGATAAAATCCTGCCATATTTTCCAATGTTGTACTGTAAAAAATTCCTACAATATTTAATGCGCTGTTGAGTTGGAACCCTGAACAAGCCTACCATGTATGAAAATTATTATATTGTTATAAATAAATTTGTTTCAGGATGTAAAGCCCCAATCAGCCATCCATCCATGAAAATTATTATATTGTTATAAATAAATTTGTTTTGATAAATTGTTCAGATGTGGAGATGGAAGATGCGCTCTCCTGCGATGACAAGGTGTTGGTGGAAGTGTACCAGTACCACGACCCTCCCCTCGAAGGAATGATCAGGATCCCCCCTCTGCTCTGGGCGAGACTGCAACACGCCCTGAAGGAGTACCTGGCTGACAGACAAGTTGATGGCAAGGTTGTACAAGCCTGGTATCATCGACAGTTCTGGGAAACGGCTGAGCAGAGGTATGTTTGACAAACACAGAAGCATCATGTCTGCTTTTTGAAAAGGACTCAAGCACTGTCCCTTGCATTTTGAAAAGCACCACGATCTAACATTTCATTGTGGTCACAGTGTGTTCGTGGTGACTCATTATTTTTCAACCGTTTATTTATCAGTTTCTGCTTCTTTACAGATATTTGGCATCTACAGAGGAAGTTGAAGCGAGACACGGGGTCCTAGCAGAAATATTTCTTCAAGAAAACGGAGTGTGTAGGACGATAGTTCTGGAGCAACGTGCCGGGAAGGTGATTGAGAATGCCAATAGACGTGTGACTCCCCAACCACTGTCTGCTAGGAATAAACGAAAGCTGAATGCTCTTCCATACCACTTCATTTGTGGATCAAGGATAAATGACTTAAAGGAAAGGTGCTTACTGAACTTTGAGTGGCTCCTCATTAAGTTGCTTTCAGTTAACATCAGCATGGTGACCAAGGAGTATACTCTAATGTGTGAAGGAAAGTCACTCAAGGGTCATGATGATGTCGAGCTGTTTCGCAACTTCTTGGACCTGTGTTTCGATTCGTTATGGCACGATCCGTATCTTCTCGCTTATCACGTCAAAGAGAGGCTCAGCAGGTGTTCCAACAAGAGCCCCCTGCTGGAGAAGATGGTCAGAGACGCCACCTTGTGGTTGAGCAATACGCACATTCCCACCCTGGTGCCGACCCATGTCCTCAATCTTGCCTCTCCTGACAGCCCCCTGCGTTTCAACATCCTAGTTGGTTACGACGGAATCCTCTCTGACGACGAAACGATGATGGCGTGTTACTGGTCAGAGACCAACTGCCCTGCGAAGATCCAAGTGCTCAATTTAACGACCAAGGACCTCGTAGCCTCCGTTCAGACCGAGAGAAAGGCTCCGTTTGCTCTGACGCACGACAGTCGCTTCTTCATCACCTTCGATTCAAACATCTTGAAGATCTGTGATTTGGACGGAGGTGATTTAGTCAGTTCATTCCCGTATTTTGACGGCGATTATGACAAGATGTACATCAAAGCGATGGCTCTGAACAGCACAAGCAAGAAGGTTATTGTGTCGGTCAAACTGGGAAAGCCAAAAAACCTCTCGCCTTATTTGCTGTGGGAGGCTATGAGCATGCTGTACCTCATCGATATTGCCGAGAAGAAGACTGTCGATAAATCATTCGAGATGAAGGGTCGTACTAACATCACCCGGCTCTTCTTCACCCCGGATGACCGGCATGTGATTAGCCTGACCAAGGACAGAATTTTCATCCACTCAATGGAGAGGTTAGCGGACTACGAGAGTCTTGATGAGTTGGGAGACGTCAAGATGCACCTGTTCTCTCTACTTCCGGAGGCCGGGGAAGCGGGAATGTTGGTCGGACCAGTGAGCCAGGGGGAGGTCATCAAGTTGCTGCTCCTAAATTGCAGTGATAACGTAATCACGATTAGCCAAGGCCTGCATGATGAACCGGACTACGAGGCCTTTCACATTCTATCGCAGCCTGATGGCTCGCGTCACTTAGTGGGCCTGATGAACAAAGTAAACTGCCTGCTGTGTACATGGGACACCAGATCAGATGAGATGCGCAGCGTGAAGGTCCCGATTCATGGATTGAAAGGTCCCAGTACTTTCACGGCCACGAGCGACTGGTCGCAGGTCTTCATTGGATGGAATAGCGGATATATTTCTTTTGTGGACATGGCTAAGGAGGAGGAGCTACACTCGGCTCAGTGTCACGGGCAGGTCATCAACTACATGAAGATGTTGAGCAACAGTTCTACAATGATCACAATCTCCCAGGACCATAGCTTCAAGATGTGGGATACCTCACGGTGGGTGGCGCTCGTTCAAAGCAAACTGGCGAAGAAAGCTAACGGGCACGTGTCGGCAGAAAACGGCGACAAAACGCCCGTGTTAGATGAGAACGAGCAATGCCTAGATGTCGTCGCAAGCTCGTCATATGTCATCACCGCTCCAAAGGAGACCCTCGAGGGCCCTCGTTACTGGAACATCGAGAACGGAGAACTGGACCGAGAGATGACGGAGAACCATACAAGGTCATTTGAAGCGTCCTGGAGAGATGTTGTCGGACAACTGCTGCCGGAGGGGTCGACTCACGCGAATCTAGAATTAGTGAACGATGAGATTCTCCTGTACACCCGCAAACGGAGAGACATCATGACCATGTGTGTGTCTGACCCTATGGGAGAGCCCAATATCTGTGGCCACCGAGTGTTGCTGAACGCTTTCATTAGCATCACCCCTCGTGGCAGGGTGTTCACCGACACAGAGCTGCTGACGTATGTGGTGCTGGAAGGCAAATTAAACGCATACTCCCTACCCAACTTGGATGAGATGTTCTCGATCGATATCCCGTCAATTTTGAAGGAGGTCGGCCACATAACCAACAATGCAGGAAGGCGTCGTCTCGGGTTTTACCGAGTCGGAATTACAACAGACAGGAGGTACTTCTTGATCGCCAATCCAGGGGGTACGTACAGGAAAAATGACCGCTACTTCGACCTCATTGACCTGGAAGAGAAATGCCACGCTTGTCGAGTCAAGTTTCCGAAGCATTTGTCGGCCACCCTCATGGAGAATAGCATAACGTTCCTCGTGCAGAAGGAGGAAACGGTCTGGGCCATCTACCCTCCGTCCATCTTGGAAGAGGTGTTGGCCAGCAACGAGTTCTCGTACCGCTTGATATACAACGGCAAGTTCATGTCCGAGGATGGCTCGCTCGGCATTGAATTCTGCAACCGCTATCACTCGTGCATCGTGTGGCAAATCAACCCGTTGCAGCGTCTGCACGTGTTGACCAATCACACTCACCAGTTGACGTGCTGCAGTATATCGGCCGACAACCAGTACCTCGTGACGGGCTCTTACGACAAGACTGTACGAGTGTGGTCCCTCGTGACCGGGACGCAGCTCTGCATGTTTCACACGAACGGCTCGGCCGTTCAGGTTCTCTTCAACCCTCCCGGGAAGTACGTCATCGTCAGTTGTTACGCTGCCCCCCAGAAGAAGAGGACCATCATCCTCAAGTTCCAGAACTGCAAGGGGAGGAGAAAACTGAGTCGTTTCATTTCTAAGTACGACCTGATGTAATTAATTGACTCTGGCCAAACGGACACTTGGATATCGCAGTTCCATCATCGTTCGCTTCATTGCTGTGTTGTCTTCCTGTCTCAATAAGCCTACTAGAGTGCATAAATATAGGACATAAACCCTCAATTATCTATCCATCGACCTGATGTAATTGTAAAACTGGAAAATATATTTGCCACATGATATAGTGAAAGACTGAGATAGGTACTCCTGATTATAAATGTATCATTTATGTATGTATGGAATATCTGTTTTCCACAAGAAAATTGGTAACTTGGACAAGTTGTGATTGCACAATTGGTGGTCCACTGGTCCTACACATTGTCAATTGTAACTAGTAACTACTACCAATGACTACTGTTTGGAGGAACATATCAATGTGAAAAAAAAACAGCATTATTGCATTGTATAGCATTGTATAGCAACTGCCGGGTGAAATATGGAAACTGAGGGGCCTACAATGCCGCCTACATGTATAACAGTTGGGTGTGCCAAACTCATAGTGCCTACTGAAGTAGTAGATTCATGAATGTTTCAAAGTGAGATTAGGCAGGATAACTCGACCTTTATAATGAGACCTTGTTGACATGCAATTGCCTAAATTTTCAATTATATGGTGCAATATACTCTAAAAGTGTATTCGTATTATAATGGAGCATGCATGCAGCATAACAATAGTAATTCATCATGAAAGTTTCCCATAGCTCAGCAATCCTTTGAGGTTTGTGGATATGTTCATTGTAGCTCATGATATCATGTTAGATTGGATTTGTGTAGTATTTTTCATGTGCAAAATGATAGACCTGATATTAATTTAATGGGTCATTTAATGGCTACATGTACCTACGCAAATTTATTTCTAATTTATCACAGATAAATATTACGAGGGGCGTTCAGAAAGTTCGAGGCTTTTTTTTATATGGACACTTATTTTCAATCTAGAACTATGACATCTTCACAGGATAAAATTCAGCATATTTGGAATGGATTTCCAAAATTTTGGACAATTTGGACTTTTTTAAGTCATTCTGTGGTTGCTATGGAAACTCAAAGTTCAGCTTCTTGGGGCAGATAATACTGAAACCACTAAAGCCAATGGATTTTGGCTGAGAGAGACTCCTCTCTGTCACTTGTATTAGTGCGATTGACAATATTTGACACAAGAAATATAATATTAGCCTTAAAAAATACTCCCAAGCTCACTAAAAGCATTGATTTATACGCCTGACCCATTGAAGTAAATGTTCCTTGAAGTCCTCCAAAAAAAAGTTCTGTGAAAGAATTTTGGTCATCCAAAGCCTTTTCTCCTCCAGTGCCTGAAACTATAGCCCCCATGGACTAAAGTAACTGAAAACCAAGACTTATGTAAAGCAACATGTCACAGGAATAGCTAGGATGGAAAATGCTGTCCATTTTGGTCTCTTGTTCATACCAGTGAATCCATGCTTTCACAAGTCCTTATGTAGTCAGGGAAACACACCTTTGCCTCCTGAATTTCCCTCGCCAAATCTGGCATGCAGGAGTGCTTTCCTACATGGGTTCAGTGCAGGAATACACGCATTTGGTGTGCTTGAAAGCATATTCAGAAGCTAATATCATATTTCTTGTGTCAAATATTGTCAATCTCACTAATACAAGTGACAGAGAGAAGTCTCTCACACTTACAATTTCTTGGCATTCTTGGTTTCAGTGTTACCTGCCCCAAGAAGCTGAACTTTCAGTTTCCATGGCAACCACAGAATGACTTAAAAATGTCCAAATAGTCCAAAATTTTGGAAATCCATTCCAAATATGCTGAATTTTATCCTGTGAAAAATTCATAGTTCTAGATTGAAAATAAGTATCCCTATGAAAAAAAGCCTCGAACTTTCTGAACGCCCCTCGTATATGCATTGTAATTAAGCTCAATCTATTATTTAGGTTAGAATTTATGATTTACGCTTCTAAAGTCTTAACTAGTGATTATGTAATATGTACAAACTATAGTGAATATACGTCTTTATTATTTCTGTTGTGCTATATTTCTTTTAACATTTTAAAAATGTTAACTAAAATCCTGCATGTGCCCTCTCCAGGTGCTGCAGCCAATCTCTAAATCGTGCCCAATTTTAAAATCGGGCATGACTATTTCTCCTATTGGCAAATTATTTAACTATTGGCAAATTATTTCCCCTTTGGGCAAAATCCTTCAACTTTGTCCAAAGGAGCAATTTGCTATTCTAACTATTGGCAACCTATTGTTCCTATTGGCACACTTTGCCTAAAGGAGCAATTTTGCTATTCTAACTATTGGCACAATATTCTAACTATTGGCAAAATTTGCCAATCTCTAAATATCTTTTTGGGCCACTTAGAACATTAACAAATAGCTAAATCGTGCCCATTCCTGCAATTATCGCTCATTTTCGATATTAAAATTCAGGGCTCGGCCGCGGAAATCCCGCAAATGCGGGATTCAGTGTTTTGCTATTTGCGCGACTTCTAGTAAAGATACAGACTTCATTTTTTCACCATTAAATGTGGCTTGAAATTAGCTATTTTTTGACATCAAGTTTATCTCTGTAGCTTGCATAGAAAATTTACGAGAATTTTTAGTTAGTGTCCTAAACTTTAAAAAAAATTAATTATTCATGTGATTTTATATCATCAAATTCCAATCTAAATACCTAATGGACAGTTCCAAATGGGTTAGAAGTGGGGATTGAGAGGAAAACAGAAATGTCAGTCTGTTATACTGCCTGGTAAATTACTCCTTTTTAAGAAAGTAAGATTTTCAAAGTAAGATTTTCAAGTGTAATTCAAGTATTTTTATTACTTCATCTGACAATTTTCTACTCTCCCTGGTCATGTCAATGTAGATAGCCTAAAATAGGCCTATTTTACAGACACTAAATTATGAGCATGCAGGCCTATATATGAAAGAATAAATAAATAAACTATATTACTACAGGCCTTTGGACAAAAAAATGGAAAGTTCCAATATTGCTAGGAAGATATATCCCATCCTACTGAAAAGATCTATCCAAGACAAAAAAAGTCACAGCTCCGTCATTATCAGAAGTCCTCCAAAAAAAAGATAATCCTCCTTAGCCATGCAGACGGCCTACAATAAGATTATTTTACAGACACTAAATTAGCATGCCTCACAGGTTATACATGTAGGCCTATTAACAAAAAAAAACTATGGAAGTATAGACCTATGGAAATTCTGGTTGTAGGCCTAAACCCTTAGCTCCCCACTCAGCCTGACTCAGGGACATGCACCACCGAAACTAACTTTATAAGTGGATAGAGTTAATTTAATAAAATGTTTGATATGATTGGCCCAGACAATATCATAGATGGAGACAGATAGATGGATCTAGACAGATAGATGGATCTAGAAAGATATATAGGTAGATAGATAGATACATAGATACATAGGTAGATCAGATACATAGATACATGAGCCAGAATTTACTGTCATGATTTTTTGTTACGTCTTAGCACAAAAACATTCCATTTGGTGTCCAAAGTTACATCTTAGACCATGACTTGTTTTTAGACAATTACGAAAAAACAATACTTATTATCTATAAAACAATTGCTGCTATTTATTCAATAATGGTATTTTCAGTATTTCATGGTAATTTGACTAGAATCTATACCAGAAACTATCAGTTTTTGATGAATCAGTAAAAGATGTAACATTGGACACTAAAGCTATTTTAGTAGATGTCCAGGATGTAACAGAGACACCAACAATATGACAATGGATGTCTTGTTCGTTTGAAATGTGTAGTGTAAATGCAGTTCACAAACTGAATGACACTCTTGTTCAAACTAAAATACTTCTATAGTTTCAGAATTGTGTCAATTCCACAATGCCAAGTCTACATAAAGCTTGCCAAACTTCAATTGTCGAAGACGTAACATGGGACACCAAAGGACTAAGACGTAACATGGACACAATTGTGTCCATGTTACATCTTTTCCAAACCTTCTCCTTTTGGACATTTTTCTTGTGAATCATGCAGCATTAAAAAGTGCAAATTATTCTAAACAGTGTTTTAAACAAGTCTTGCACATAATTTGGAGATTGGCATCCAATGGGAGACACACATCCATGTCTAAGCAATTATTGCCAAGACGTAACATCATCAAAAACCTGATTTTGTATTAATGAAGTCCCTCCCCCAAAATTTCGATGAAGGTGAAACCATACATGATTGGTTCAAATGGTGCAAAAATATGTAAATGTGCCACGGATACGTGCATTTATGCTAATGAATCACTGTGGATTAATTAACAAGACATTTATTCATTGAGTATTAGTGTCCAAGACGTAACACACTGACATTTGGAAATCAAAGGCCACAGATTCTTGATCAATCTCACTCAGAAACAGCCTGAAATAGTTTTGGTTAAAAAGGGACCAATAAAGTACAACAAGAGATTGTTATTTTAGTGATGGCAAATAAATTCACCTTTGTACTCATATGTTATTAGAAGTAGCTATTGTGGACACCAAAGTGGGCGGGCAACTTTTACCCATATTTAATGTTATTTGTCTTTCAACCCATGAAACATAGTATGAAAACATATTTTCAAACATCTGAACAATACATTATGGTGTAATTCATTGCTGGATAACAACATGCCAGTTCTATATGACCATTTTTATTTCATGGACACCACAATATTTTGGTGATTTTGCACCCTATCTCCAAGTTGATTCAGCAATAGCATGCAAAGTATAAATGCCCAAGCTGTGAATGAGGCCAGAACATCAAGATAATAACTTACACTATCCACTTATCATATTAAAATTTTGGTAGAGGACATCAGAAAGTTTTCTTCAGTCATAAAGTGACTGTTCCAAGACGTAACAAAAAAAGTCATGACAGTAAATTCTGGCTCACATAGATACATAAAAATAAAAGATGTCTATCTCTATCATATTTTCTTAGAATTTTCTTATAAAGCTACGAATATATACCCAAGCCAACTGAACACATCTCTCAACGATAAATCCAACAGTGAAAAAATTGCGATCCTATCATTACTAGAAGTTCTTCAAATGGAATAAAAGCCAGATGGGCATTCCGAGGGTCTAATTTTGAAAAAAATACGAGAATCCCGCGATCCCGCATCCCGCAGCGGCGTCCCGTATTTCAGAAAAGACCTGATGGGCGATAATTGCAGGATTGGGCATAAATTCAATTAACTATTTGTGGATGTTCTAAGTGGCCCGAAAAGACATTAATGAGCGATAATTGCAGAGATGGGCATGGACTATTCAATGGGTACATTCGTTTCGCTGCTCCAAAGTGCTCTTGGAGTGGAGTACTTCACTCCAGATCATTCGTTTTGCATTTCCGGGAGTAGTTTGGAGTAGATTGGAGTAGATCGGAAGTACTCCAAGAAATTGGGATATCCCATGACGTATGATTGTTTACATAAATAAATGGCACTTCAGAAGCTTTGATTTGGTCGCTGATTGCATTTTTTTGATGTGCATTGCTGTAATTCAATTGATTCAATTACGGCAATCAATTGAAAATGCCACATGGCGTCTTGAATTGCCATTGGCAAGGGAATCCTCACAGGAAGGGAACCCCCAAATAGTGACGTTCCTAAGTACTCCTTTCCATTCGATTTGGACCCACCTTGGAGTAGTTTACTCCAGGTGTAGAAACGTCACTTCCTGGAGTAGATACGTAACTTCCGGAGTAGTTAGAGTAGATCGAATCGAATGTACCCTTTGCCAATATCTAAATCAAGTCTTTTTTGTCTTTTTGGCGATTTGGAGATTGGCACTTTAGATATTGGCTGAAGCACCAGGTTCATTTTATTCCTTGGGTTAATCTTTCTATTCAATGTTACTTGTGTTTAATTTGCTATACAATGGTGAAATATGTTTTCGTTGAGAAATTGTATCTATGATAATCTATTGTCTCAATTGCAATTAGTCTGGAATGAGATTTTCAGAATTTTCTTGATCCTGATTGGACCAGATAAATGCAATCATTGAATGCTTGTAGTAATTTATTACCTCTAAAAAATGATTCAAGATATATATGTTGTCTTTACAAAAAATTTCCCACTTTGATTATGTTTATCTAATATATTTATTTCGTATTTAGTGATTACGGACCCGTCTTTATGGACATTATGGTATTACAGTTAATGTCATACTAGTGAATATTTAGTTGTGATCTTTTTTTGTACCATTTGTTAAGCTACATTTCAAGAGGGATATAATTTTTTTTCCAAACCTTTGTTTAATCTCATTCCCAATCTCAACGTGATTGTAAAATTGGGTGATAATGTTCCAAGTTTCTTTTCCATTCTCTGCCGGTGAACATTTTGATATACACTTAGTTTCTTTTTCACTTATCTATGTCAATGAATTTTCCACATGCATCACTATTGAAATGTCTTTCACGCCAAATTGCCATATTTTGAAGTATGTATACATGTCTCTATTTTTGTACATTCCGGCCCGGCGCCATGTGATCTTTCGATGTCATAGATTAATGTTTATAATATAAAATTTTACATGTTCATTGATTGCCTTGATTTATTTTTTGCAATTAAAAGACCACATCTCCAAGGTCTGTGACTTCATCAAATGGTTTTCTTATCACAAGTGAGATTATTAATTTGGTAAAATGAAGAGTTTCATTAGTTCTGACCTTCAGAGGTTTCTTGGCTGTTTGATATCTTGATTTATTAACTTGTCATCAATTTTGGTTACATTTTCATTTGAAGATGGAGAATATTTTCGAAGCACTTGTCATGAAGGTAGTCCGGTTTATCTGGTGTGGTTTTCTTTTTTCTGAAAGTATCTCTGAACAGGGACGTAGATTTTTTATTTTTGTAGGGGGTTATTTTGGCAAACGCAACTTCGCGCCAAGCCCAACAGGCCAAAAGTCGTGCGTCAAGGGTTTCGGGGCACACAAAACCAATAAATTTTAGGTTATCTAAGATAAGTCCTGAGACGCAGATCTTCACTTGTATTTTCCTTATAACATCCAACTGCTATGATGAAAAAAAAACAACTAAATATAACTAATACTTGTCAACACTAGTTGTAATATTTGAGATTCTAGGGGGGGGGATAATCATATGATCCCCCTGATCCCCCCCCCCCCGGGGATACTTGGGAAAATAGACAGTTTCAACGACTTGTAGGTTGAGTCATGTTGGGCATTTCTAACTACATAATCATTTTAATAATGTCGAAAAGAAGTACATCAAATGGCCCATAGAAGTTATGGAGGGCTCTTTGCCCCACGCCAATCTAATCCTTAACCTTCATGACTGGCAAGAACTTGCTTCTGAGGGCTGCATATACCTTCTTTGTGAACAAGTCAGCTGTGAGGCAGATAGATGCAAAGATGAGATAGACTGAATCCAATAAAGAGCTACTTTTCCTGGATGCTTGCCATGGTAGCTCATGGTATGTTGGGTGGATTAGGTATTTTCCTGCACTGCTGAAGGTCTTTGTCTGCATGGGCTCGTACCCGGTTTAGAGATCCCGAAATTTTTAGTGCATCTTCATAAGCAAAATCCCAGCCGAATGAGACATTGAATTGACGGTCCCTTGTATCAGTGTCTGCACTGGGCAAATAAACATCTCTTGTCAATCAACCCTTGTGAGCGCCCAGAACTGGGCTTTGTGGGCTGCACTTACCCCATAGATCTTTCTATCTATTCATATTCTATCTGCCATTTATGAATTCAATACAATGGAGGAAACTTTCTATATACTATTCCAAATCTGTTTGCCAAGAGACAACAATTATCCTATTATTCAATCTGGTTCACTGGAAATTTCTCAACTGGTAAGTGCCTTGACTGCAGTTAATAGGATAACCCACTTAATGGGGGTAATATGATGTGGAATGGCTTAGACAATTGAAGGGCAATTCGCCTTGGAGGCATTGTCTTCTGATCCTTGCATCTGTTTAGTTTCTCTGCATCAATTCCGCCGAGGATGGTAGTGGGTTGCAACAAATGGCTATATGCCTGTGGGTATACATTTATCTGTAAAGAAATCCAATAGTTGCTGCCTTAAATCAGAATTTTAGAGGAAAACAATGCTTGTCTGTTGGTGAGATCCCTGGGAGAAGACTGTTGACATTCAATTGTAGAAGTCATTGCTTCAGTTTAAAGTGCATCATGCCATGAATGCACAACTTTCTTAAGCAAAATCTCTTCCAAACAAAAGAAAAACCATCTTTTGCTGTAGTATAAGTTTGATTTCAGGCAACACCAGGAATCAGTCAGAATTCCCAAAAGAAAGACTTTGTGAAGAAACATATTAAGTGGATTCTCTGTTGGCAATCCATTGCAGAGGTCATTACCTTTGCTTTACTTCAAAGTATCTCCAATTTATGGACACATGTTTCAGTAAAGCCTCTTCCTAATCACCGCAACAACAACCATCTCAGTTTTGTTGATGTAATTTTCACCTCAGGCAGAAAAAGACTTCAGTCAGGTGTCCTGGGATGAAATTATTTGGGGACTGAAGAAAATTATACGATTATCCAAAAATGCCTCTAGCAAGTTGTTTGCATTGTTTGTCATTAAGTAGACGGGCTGTTTGATGGGCACTATACATTCAATTGGCATTTCTGTTCATTGATAAACAATGATTAAGGTTTAAGGCATTGTCTAAGAATCCTCTTTCCAAGCCCTTTGGTCTGTCTGAATTGAAAATTGCAATAATGAAGGGACTCTCTTCACAAACAGAAATGTTGTACCTTTGTGATGATTCACCAGTTCCGTTGGCTTCATCAGACTATTTTTCTCCTTCTTATTTCAGGTATGAGTACTTGTATTGTGAGTGTACAGTCTAAAGGCATGTGTTCCCTTAACATAACTGCTCTATCAGTGGATGACACGTACCTGCTTTACTACCCAACTGGAAGTACAAGTGCCTCATCACTTGGCTGCCTTATAGCAGTACAATGATGTTATGGAAGTCCTTTTTGTCCTGAGTGACTGTATCATATTGTGGACTCCTGGCTAACAATGGCTATATTATACTGAGCTGTACAGTAACTGTTATTTAATTTCCCAGCAGTTGCGGCAGTCAGTGGGCTGCTGGAGCCAAATTGGTCTGCATTGACCAGAAGACAAATTACACCATCAAGTCAGAACATGACTCATTCAATTTTTAACATGCATCATGTACAAAAAGTTTCCTGAGGCAAAAAAAAATTCAAAGTGGAAGTAATTTGTAGCTGTTAAAATGGACCAAGTATAAATTATGGTTTTGGTACAGATGCCACTTACAGATGATTTCATATTTGTAGACATTTGAGGTAGAAAATACATCATTTTTCTTGCAATTTTCATTGGTCGAGAGAAGGTATGACACCACTCTCTCCTGAAAAGTGACATAGCGTTTTACATGGGTGACCATGGCATTCTAAGCCATTGATCTCCTGACAGGGATTGAATTTAGCAGTTTCAAGTGAGAGTTTTAGTTTTTGTTTCACACATTTTTTGTACACATTCTGCAAGTCCAATACTGTGCATTCTAATATGATTCGGATCAGTTGATCCATGTAATGACTGTTTATACAGAAAATAAACATGAATAATTGTAAATGCATCATTTTCTCAGAGGAGGGGCTCAGCTCAGGTGGCAGGACAATGGGCTACAAATCACGGGGTCCCTGCTCTGTTTTCACTGTGATTTTCTTATGACTGTCTCGCACATGACTGGGCCACCATCCTGTCCAGGGGGACCATTCAGAATTAAATTTTATGATTCTATGGGGGGGGGGACAGTTTTTTGAAACTTTCTGTCAAAAATGTATACACTCTTTTGATTTCATGCTCATTTGTAGACGGGACAGAGCCACCGGCTCACCGAGCGAAGCGAGGTGTCTCGTCCCTTATGGCAAACATGCGAGGAGTGAACCAGCCAGATGGTTCAATAAAAAAAAATGATTCAGACATCCCATAATATGATCCTGGCACTTTTTTCTCATCACACGTGACTACCGTAAATGTTCGAAAAAAAAAAGAAAATTACCAAAAATGTTCGAAAAAAATTTTTTTTTTTTTTTTTAAATTTTTGAAAAAAAAAAAAAATTACCAAAAATGTTCGAAAAAAATAAAAATTACCGTATACGTTCGAAAAAAAAAATTTTCCAAAAAAAAAACAAATTAGGCCTACCGTAAAATGTTCGAAACATTAAAAAAAATTACCGTATACGTTCGAAAAAAAAAAATTTCCAAAAAAAAACAAATTACCGTAAAATGTTCGAAAAATTAAAAAAATTACCGTATATGTTCGAAAAAAAAAATTTTCCAAAAAAAAAAAATTACCGTAAAATGTTAGAAAAATGAAAAATTACCGAAAATGTTCGAAAAAAGAAAATTTACCAAAAATGCTCTAAAAAAAATTATTTTTCGAAAAAAATAAAAAAAAATTACCAAAAATGCTCGAAAAAATTCTCCAAAACAAAAAAATTACCAAATATGTTTGGAAAAAAACAAAATTACCAAAAATGTTCGAAAAAAAAAATTCTAAAACAAAGAAGTTTGAGAAAAAAAATTACCGTAAAATGTTCGAAAAAAACAAGAATTTCAAAAAATGCTCGAAAACAAAAAATCATCGTACAAAATGTTTGAAAAAAAAAATTACCAAAAATGTTCAAAACAAAAAATTGCAAAAAAATGTTTGAAAAAAAAAAAGTTTCCCAAAAAACATGTTCGAATAAAAAAAAAAATTCCCCAAAAAAAATAAATTTTCGAAAAAAAAAAGTTACATATTTAAACATTTTCTTTTCTCCAAACTTTTTATGGAACAAACTTGAATACAAAAATGAATTTCGAGAAAAAATTTGGTAATTACAATTTAGAGTCTGTCTTTTAAAATTTATTTTTTGCGTTAAGGCAGTCCCGTCTTCATGCTTTGGCATTTACATATTAATTTCATACCCCCTAAGCATGTTGTGAGTAATAAGTACCCCTCTTGAAACATGTGTGAAAAATTGGTGCTCCGTTGGGCAAACTTCCCATTCCCCCCAAATCATAAATTCTATTTAGCCTGCAAGGCAAATAGATTCGGGACAAAGGGTAAAAATTAGTACTGCCCAGTGCCCCCTTGAAGCATGCAGCACCCATTCAGGTAAAACTCCCATCTCCCCCTCAACCCAGTCATAAATTCTGAAAAGTCCCTTAGTGTAAATAGATGTGAAGTCATTCAGAGTCAGCTTGAAACAGATTTAATGTCAATTGAAACAATCAACAGTTGTACACAGGAGTGTGAAATACAACAGCTCATGAAGAAATGAAAGAGTTCATGTGGATTGCGGTTTGACGTGTGTGAACAACTGCCACAATGCCAAGTTGGCCTTTGCGTTATACTATTGGTCAAAATTATGACATCATTTTTCCAGCAAATATCATTTGCTTGAATCAAGCTGAAAAAAAGTGACACGCAATGGGCAACTTGACCAATCACCTGGCAGGATTTTCTGATGTCAGACCAGAAATTTAGCTGTTTTTTTTTGTTATTTGAGAAAAGTCTACAAATATGAAATCATCTGTAATACACAACGCAATCAATTTTTTTTAAATGGTTGAAGGGAGTTTCTTGCTGTCAGTATCTTTTCCGTTATTTTTGCCAAGCATTCATAGTTCAACCCAGATTCTACTAATTTCTCATCTGACAATATCATTGACTTGGATAACCCACTCCATGAGGGTAATTCTGTGTCAGATGATGAAGCCAACTTTGCTTAGACAGCTGGAGGCATTTCTGCTTGAGAGGCATTGTCTGGGGATTTGTGTATCTGTTTTCTGCATCAATTCCACTGTGGATGGCAGTTTCCAATCCTAAGCAGCGGAGGAGTGTTGTAATTGGCAGAAAATGGATTTTTGCTCATGGGTGTACACTTTTTTTAAACTTGCTTTTTTTCTATTCCTGGAAAATGTTGACATTCAGTTTAAAAAGAAGTCATTACCTTTTCTCTATTTCAAAATAGATTGAATGCATAATTTTCTTCAGTAAAGCCTCTTTCAAACAACGAGAAAAATAATGTGCAAGTACTTGCTTACGATTGGAAACTACCATCCACAGTGGAATTGATGTATAGAGAAACTAAACAGCAGTTTATGATAACTGTCTTTCATCAAGATGTTTTTTAGCTTTGAAGTAAATGTACATAATACAGTACATTAGTGTGTTCCACATTTCAATGGGAAAAATCAAATCTCCTAAAACCTCAGATTTGAAAGTTAAAATTCATGACCACATCAGTAAAACAAACACATGCAAAATTTCGCCAAATCAGTTTTAAAATATTTAGAGGTGGCACAATGCCATAGAAGTTTATCATGTAATTCCTCATTCGCGCAACCAAAAAATTGGTCAATATCCCAGATCTTTCCAGGAGTGAATATTTTT
This sequence comes from Platynereis dumerilii, assembly GCA_026936325.1. Taxonomy (NCBI): domain Eukaryota; kingdom Metazoa; phylum Annelida; class Polychaeta; order Phyllodocida; family Nereididae; genus Platynereis; species Platynereis dumerilii. The sequence continues at coordinate 548,203 of JAPTHN010000089.1, read as the reverse complement.
CCCTGATTTTTTAGTATATATATGATAAAATTTGCCTAGCAAAGTAATATCTGGTGGTCAGTTTTTATTCATTTTTCATAGCAAGTGAAATATTTGCCTGTTTTTCTAAAAAAAAAAGGCTTGATAATTAACATATATATGTAATATCTATGCTGACCTGCTACGAAACGTTGTAAGTCAGACAATATCAGGACTGGATTGGGCATCCTGGACAAACTATAAAAAAGGTTACTTGATCAAAATAATAGGCCGTTATAGCACAATTTGCAAAGACAGATGATTTTGAGGTCTGCCGATGGGCATTCGCATGTTAAACTTCAAGGGCTTTGTGCCACCTGTAAATATTTATTGATTTTGCTGAAATTTCTACACGATGCCTTCTATCCATATGAGATCAGAATGCAATATTCAAATCAAAGAAATTCAGAAGAAAGTGTTTTTGGACCACCCTAATGTACAGTACTTTCTTCTGAGCCAATGTGCCATCAGTTGCTTCATTGTTGGACTGTCCTGGAGAATTTTCTTTTGGTAATGTCAGCTTATTCTTGAGATGTCTTGACAGAAGAAGTCTCAAAAATGTTCATTTACTCATTGGGATGTGATAGTTGTCACTCTGGCAGGATTGCCAGAAAAGATGCAGTGGCCCCTTTTTCATCAGATTCACAGATTCCAGTTCTTTGTGAATTATGATAACCATTCCAACTGGTCTCTCAGATTTTTTTCTCCGGATAAAATTCTTAATGTGTGTAGAGTATACACCTTCCATAAACAGGACTGCTCATTCAGTGGATGACAATCATGATATCTGCTTTATTACCCAACTGGAAGAACTAGCGCCTCATCTTGAACTGGCAATACAATGATGTTGTGGAAGTCTTGTTTGTCCTGGAATACTGTATATTGTGGACGCCTGGCTAACAGTTGCTATATTATACTGAGCTGCGCAGTAACTGAGGTCTGTAATTTAATTTTCCAGCAGTTGCGGCAGTCAGTGGGCTGCTGGAGCCAAATTGGTCTGCATTGACCAGAAGACAAATTACACCATCAAGTCAGAACATGGCTCATTCAATGTTTAATATATATCATACATGAAAACGTAGCTCAAGTACAAAAAGGATGTAAAAAAGAGAGGCGAAAAATATAATTCAATGTGTAAGTAAGTTGTAGCTGTACAATGAACACATTAAAATGGACCAAGTATAAATTACAGCAATGGGGCTCAGACCACTAACTGTAAGTGCACTGAAAATAAAAAGGTTTATGTAAAAATTGACAAAATATAACAGAAAAATTGGTGTTGGTAGAAACTCTTGTAAAAGTAAAAGCTCCCTTCGTTTCCATTGTCCTCCCCCGACTCTTTAAAAATAATTTAATTCTCTTGCTGATAAAAATATTGACCTCATCACAAATGTTGAATTGTCCATTAAATTGATGATGAGCTCAGAATAGGCGATTTCACGCAGACATTTTGTCTGATGTCCACAAAGCAGTATTTTTAGCGCATTTCACAACCCAATGAGAGACCACTTCATGGCTTTAGAAGGGGTGGTCTTATAACTGAGGGATCACTGCGTTAGGATTATTGTCAATTTGTCATTTTGTCAATCTTCACATAAACTTTTTTTTTTCAGTGCACATGTGGGATCTAATACTGATACTAAGTGCACTCTAAAAAATGTCGGGACAAAATTGGTTTTTTAGATTCAAAATGGTTTTTTGAAAAACCAAATTTCAATGCAAAACCAACATGGATTTTTAAAAAAATCCATGTTGGTTTTTTGCATTGAAATTTGGTTTTTCAAAAAACCATTTTGAATCTAAAAAACCAATTTTGTCTGAAATTTTTTAGAGTGTGAGGTGAGTATTTGTTCACCAAATCAACTAACATCAAAATAACCAACTCATTCACAGGTCAATTGCATACTGAAATCGAATGCCACTTAGATGGAATGTCTACAATTAATAACAATCAAGTTCAAGCCAAATATGGTCATATATCAGGTTAATTGAAAGTGACGCGTTATGACATTTTCCCTCCTTGCAGATGATGCATAGAACCAATGATACAATTATATTGACTCTACTTTGCTTGATTTTAACCTAAACTTGGAGCACAGGCACTAGCCTTCAAGTATACTTTGCAAAACACAATGGTAGATATATAAATTAAACAAGGTAGTGCACTCCTCGCTCCACCTGATTATTTCAAAAGCCCAGCATGACCTCACCCAATTCTCTGAGCTTCTCTGATTGGCTGAATAGGATGAGGTCATGCCCTCAAAAGGTTGTAGTTGCACCTTTCACAACTTTCTCCATTGATGCATATTGACAAAGTTGTCATATTTAATAGGTGAGTTTCTGTGGAGTGTCCCACTTTGTTTACAATGTTGCATTGCACTAGTGATGACTATGAGGCAGGTGCCTGTGCTTGATGCTCAACTTTGTGACAATATATATTGTGATGCCAGTGCCTGTGATTGGAGCTTAAGTTGATGCTCCATTGGGCAAGCATCTCATTGTCATGCTCTCAGATTCAGGTCAACTGGCCCATCACTGGTTTAGGTCAATTGCCCTGTCTACAAGAGGACTGCTCTTGCATTGCCACAGATCAGAACATATGCTGTCTTGTGTTGCCACCTAGTGACTAGTGTGCTATTCTGCGAGCTCCTGTGAGCGTCCACATACTTTCAACCAGAGGAACACACATAATTTTGTCTGGAAGACACCGGGGCTGTTTCTGAGTGTGCTGATGGCCTTGTCTACTTCCTTAGAGAATGTGATTGCCGAGTCTGACTCTGGCATACATCAATGTTAAACAGAAGTTTTGTGAATGTGCAATTAAATTGGAACTATTTCTTGGGACAGCAATGCTGTAGCATAGAAAATCAACTTTTGTGCCAGGTGGCAGCAGCATGCAGTTCTCATTTTCACCAGACTGTCAATTGCCACTATTGGATCCCATGATTCTATGTATCAATTAGCAATGGAGGTTAAGTTCAAAGTACATATAATTATGTTCTGCAATGTCACATAAGGATATCATGAGCACATCAAGATAATCAAGATAGTTAAAGCAATATTGCAATTTGCATTTGAGACGTCAAAGCCACATACAATATTGAATGCTCAAAATGTCTCAAAAAGTTATTATCAACTTCACACATTTGGCTAAGTTAAGAGCAAATGTTTTACACGAATTCCTCAAGGAGGTTTTTAAGGAGAAGATGGCATGGAATTCTTGATAAAAATAGTATTAATGTCATCTGACAGAGAAGCTTTCACATCCATTGAACATTACTGGAGGTCTTTGGAACAAGAAATAGCAGACAAGACACAATAAGATCCCTTGGGATGTAGCAAGACTTCTGTAGGGAATGTTTAGAGAGTATCACGTTCCATCAATTGTGACGTCACTTGCATTGCCCCAGAACAAACAGTCACGTGACTGTCTTTTTGCAAGTCTGGAGTGCTCCTGGACGGCAAAAAAAGTCCGCAGGCAAACCGTGCTCCGCTGACGAAAACAGCTCACAATCAGAGCAGGCTCTGAGTAATCCGCTAGAGTAGCTAGTCCATAAAATAGTCCTCCGGAGGGTTGGAAACCTCCATAGAGTAGTCTGTAGGTCCCATGAAAGAACCTATTCCTTGAAAGCAATATTTACATAGGGAGATGGAAAATCCTTTCAGAGCCCCTGTGGAGAGAGGCAGCTCACTTGCCAGACACCATCGTCTGCTGAGTGGTCATCGACTCAGAGGCCCTTAAGGGGTCCATTTCATTCTGTCTGTTTTCTTCTAACTTCTGTAGATTCGTGTACCAGCAGAAACCAAGCAAGATAAAGAGTCCTCCCAGACCGCAGAAGCTGTAACTGATTCCCCGGAGTGTCGGATCATAGTTCTTGCCTTCCTGGAGGTACGAGACTAACAGCATGATGGCCCCACACAGCCCCATGACTGAACCGAAGACTATCTCAATGACCCAAGCCCTGTTCCTGTAGGCATTGGCCAGCACTGGGCTCATGTAAAGAGCAGGTTCGGGCGGAGCCTTCTTCTTCTTTTTCGTCTGTTTCTTAGGAGGGTACGTAGCCGGTTCCCCCTCCGAGCAGTTATCATTCTCCATTTTGGCATACATTTTGCTTGTTGTTGTTGGCGGAGTGTCCGGGCACCTCACTTAACGTCCTTTTAATCACACCTCGTATCCTTCGATTCCTTTAAAATCGTGAAAATTATCCTCTAGTGTCGCCGGGACGTCTTTCGCAATGGGTCGGACGCAATGTCATAATTGTCCGAAAGACACAAAGATGATAATGCGGATGACGGCTATGGTGGTGCTGATGCAAAACAAGGTGATGCGGAGGGATGATGATGCCTTGTGCTGGCAGGGGATGCTGGGTGTGTGTGCTGCAGCAGTCAGAGCTGGCCCACTGCCAAGTGAGTATCGATCCTCTTGGCCTTGCACATGTCTCCTCTATTGCACAGCCCCACTGCACAGCCCTTTGCATAGCCAACCAGCCTATTGCCTTAGAATAGCACTCTGTGGCTCGAGGGCCCCATACAACTAAGATTGAGCGTGGGCCTAGCCACAATGCTCCCAAAATGGCCTTTACAAACTTTACTTTCCACTTTTTAGGGCTCTTTCATCCACTTATAGACTTATTGTTCACTTCTGGTATTCTTGGAGTTCATTTGAATTTCCTGGAATCACGCATGACCCAGTTTAAACAATTAACATTTTGCAATGCAAACAATTCTTAAGGAACATTAAAATTAAAATTAATATAATTCCTTGAAAATGCTTACTTCCCGGAATTGTTAGTGTGGTAACTTTTACAATCATTGAATGGCGTGGAAACAGCACAGATGTGATGCTGGTTTACAGCTTTGTAGACTACACTGAATACCCCTGCGGATGGTATCAAACAGGGATGGTCGTGGGCCCGCATCTATCGTGTATACATTCTGCTTTGTTTTGGCCACTTGTTTAGCATCCGACGCTGATCTAAATGCACCTCATGCAAGTCCCTGGGCTGTGCTTTTGTTTCATTCGTCAATAACATGAGCAGAATATTCCAGAGGACGATGTCCTTGGGCCTAGGAATTTTGTGCAGACAAAAAAGGCGCGAAGCTGAGAGCAGACGAGAGGAGAGCAGCAGACGAAATCTGCTGCAAGGACACCCCCCCCCCTCTCAGGCGCCTCTTTCGATTAGGGGACTCTTCTGGAACATATCCAGTGCTTCTGTAGCTAGTACTGTACCATTATAACTATGTAGCCTTTATATCACTTTATTGGTTTTCGAACATTGCTCCTCTCTACATTTTTTCTCATTTGTAGCTTTTTCGATTTTGGGACTCTGCTACTGCTAGAACATCTCCAGTGCTTCTGTAGCTATAGTATTGTACAACCATATAACTACGTAGCCTTTATATCAATTCAATTGGCTGAACTGCACTTGATATTCCAACATTGCTCCTCTCCACATCTTTCTCATTTGTAGCTTTTTCGATTAGGGGACTCTGCTGGAACATCTCTAGCCAGTATTTTCCTCTAAATTGTGTAGCCTTTATACTAAATGAACTTATTGATATTTCAACCCATGTTCCTTTGAACATTTTTCTCATTTGTGTCTTTTCGATTAGGAGACTTAGGCTAGCTTGAACATTTCTAGTGCTTTTAATATTGGAAGCAACTGCACTTTATTGGTGGTACTATTGATATTTCAAACATGTGTTCCTCTGCATTTTTTTCTCATTCGTGCTATTCTCCAATTAACATTTTCGTGTTCTAATGGCACATCAATAAGTTGGCCGATTGCCTCATTACTCTTTCATGTTCACTGGAACAAGTTCTGTGCTATATCCATTAGAAGTATCAATTAATTTTTGGCTTGTCTGATTGTATCGATCAGTATGTATCTCCACACAAACACTACAACAACTCAGATCATAAAATTTTAACCATTTTATTAAGTTAACCAACACAAGACGAACATAAAAGTCATCCTGCATGCACCATGAATGGTAAATGAAAAACACCATTGGCAACGACTTCGACAGTGTCAAGTAAACACTCTAAAAAATTTCAGACAAAATTGGTTTTTTAGATTCAAAATGGTTTTTTGAAAAACCAAATTTCAATGCAAAAAACCAATTTTGTCCTGGCATTTTTTAGAGTAAAGGTGAAGTGTATAGAAGTTAAATCTGCAGCTTTGTCTACTGGCGCTGGATGCAGTTAATTTACAATTAAATGTCATTGAACTTTGCTATAGACAGACTGAGCCTCTACCAGAGAGCCTATCAACAATGCCCAAGAGAACCCCTCATAGAACCTCTAGAAGAGCCTCTCATGAGAGCCTTTCTTGGAGAGCTTCCAAAGAAGATCCATTAATATAGCCTCTAAGAAGTTATAATCTTTACAGGATAGCCTCTTCAGAAGAACCTCTGCAAAAGAGCCTCCAAATATGGTATCGCCTCTAAGAGAGCTTCAACATGACAGTCTCAGAGAAAGCCTCTTTAAAAAAGCCTTCTGCAAATGAAAGTCTCTACAAGAAAGCCTCCACACGATAGGCTCCACATCGAGAGTCTCTATAAGAGAGTCTCAACCATACAGCCTCCCTTGTGGAGGCTCTCCCCCAAAAGCTATACTCTAAAGACTCTCTTTAAGACTATCTGGATCTCCACTGGGCTTTCTTTTAGATGCTCTTTTGTAGATGTTCTCTTGCTGAGGCCTTTGCAGAGGCTCTCTGTGAGAAGATTCTCTTGGAAGGACTCAAAGGCCTCCACAAGAGTCTCTAAAAGAGAGTCTCTAAAAGAGAGTCTCTAAAAGAGAGTCTCTAAAAGAGAGTCTCTAAAAGAGAGTCTCTAAAAGAGAGTCTCTAAAAGAGAGTCTCTAAAAGAGAGTCTCTAAAAGAGAGTCTCTAAAAGAGAGTCTCTATGAAAGAGCCTCCACAAGAGAGCATCCTCATAGAGTCTTTACAAGAGCCCATCTGCAGGGGAGCCTCTAAGGCTTCTGAGAGAGCCTGAAAATTTGTACAAGAAACTTCCCAAGAAAGCCTCTAATGTAGAGCCTCTATGAAAGGGCCTTTCCAGGAGAGCCTCCACATAAGAACCTTTACCATGTGAGCCTCTTAAAGAGAGCTTCCTCACATAAAGCTTCTACAAGAGAGCCTCTTGAATGAACCTTTCTAGGAGAACCTCCAATGGCTGTACAGAGGAGAGCCTCCAGAATTTGCAATTTACAAAAATACAGAGTGATAAGCTAGTGAGTGACTGGGCTATCTACAATGATTTGGCAACTACAACTAGTCAACAAATGGAATGTCGTGTATGCATCCGCTCACCAAATGTCTACAGTGACCTTACTAAATTACCACTTAAAACATTAATGATAAAATATTATATGATAATGTACAAGCTCACCGAGGATACCTCGCTGAGATGAAGCAACTGACTTATCGGCATGAAGCGATGTGATTATGAAATGTACAAATGCAAATCTCGTATTAAAGATCTTTAAGAGCTTCAAGATGGCTACATGTTATGTGTTACATGCATGCATTATATATACGAATTGTCAATATTGACTCAATAATCAATGGAAGATCAAGTAGTTTCTTGAGCATATAACTAAATGAAATGTCTGTAATGTCAGCATGGATATTGGATAAGTTGACGACAAGTGCTGAATGTAAGAAGGAGAAAAGGTGTGGGACACAGAGAGGTGTTCCAAAGGGTGATGATCTCAAGGGGTGATAAGTCCATCAGAAAACTCCTTGCTAGGGGTAGTTGGGGTGACTGCTTGGTTGCGAAGTTCCGAGTAAGGTGTAGCCCCCGGGTAGCCTGCTTTTCGCGCCTTCTTTCTAGAGATCTGTTCTCGCCACACGAAGCCGGTTATAATGAAGACGACGCCAAACGCAGCCAGACCGCAACCAACGAACATGGATCCAATGGCGTAATCATCAGCCGCGTCCACCAGGACACAAATAGCTCCCACCAGGAGAAAGATGGCGCCAGTGGTCACCTCCATCTGCCAGGCCCTTCGCATGCCCACCGCAGCAAACGGAAGTCGCTCATTGCCACGGTAACGCGTCAGTTTGCCCTTTTTATTACTCTTCTTGCGGAAGGAGCTGCTCGTCTGTGACCTTGACATTTGACTTTGGCTTTCTGAGATGGACAGAAGTCTAGATGACCTTCCGCTTCCTCCGCTTCCCCCACTGACAGTAGATGGCGACACCGGAGGGATCTCTTCCGTCTGGGGGGTCGTCTGCTTGGTGGTTGTTTCCGGTTGCTTTTCGGGCTGTTTCGGTTGCTCTGGGGTCTTCTTCTCAACCGGTTGCTTGACCTTGAACTGTTGGTTGGGCAAGGTCAGGTGTTGCATTTGTTGTTGTGCCTGTCTGGAGCTTGCCCTCTGTTGCATCAGCAGACTCTGTTGGATCTGGGCGGAGGGCATCCGAGGAAGAGGGGAAGCCACGTTCCGTGGGGTGTCGTGAGCAGGCGGGACCACTTGGTGGGGAGGGGGGAGTGCATTAGCGCTGTAGAACAGACCCGGGGTGTTCGTGTTAATCTCCTCATCGTCCGTGTAGACGATCGTGTTGTTGTTGATGTTCCAGGCGTAGTTGTTGTTGAGAGGGAAGGCCCCGTAGAAGTCCATGTTGTTGGGCATGAACTGAGCTTGGTGGGCCCCCTGGTAAGAAGGACTGAGCTGAGGGTGCATTCCTTGCATTCGACCGGGATCAGGACTGAGACGGTTGGGAGAGATACTTCGACAAGCCATGTAAGGATCCATCGCAGCTGCAGGATGTTGGTAAAAGTGGTGACCGTGGTTTGGGTCGTACCAGGCACCATACGCCTGCCCGGGTTCTGGACTCAGACCCCTCGGAGACAGCTGAGGACTCCTGCCGCCGTAAGCAGCTGCGTAGGGACTCAGAAAGTTGTTGGCCATTTTTGACGATGTTTATTTTGTCACTTCCGGTGGTTTGTAGGACTAATGTTCCTTATGACGTCAAAATGATATTTCAACACTGTCCTTTTTAGCACTGTGACGTTTTTCTTCTCCCAGAGATGACTAATGGAATGTTGTTACATCCGGTTCACCCACTTCAAACAAGAATGTTCGACTGGATGACCATAACAGGTTCAGTCCCTGGTGACAAAATGGCGTCCAGGCTAGGAGCTGCAGTCTCTTGCTTTTGTCTCTGGGACCATGATGACTAGCTGGGAGACTCAGCTTGTCTTGCTAAATATATATCCAGTGACAGTTTCTCATGTGAAAGCTTTTGTCTCTATTCCATCATTGTTATCATTGCATCACATGGTGGTGTGCAGCTCCCACCACCTATTGTTCTCCATTGCAACATAGCAGCTCATAGCAGCATCCTGCAGTGATGGGGTGATTCTCTGCTGAATGGCTAAGCAGCTGCAGCCATCGATTGACGAGCACCACCTAGTGTCACCTGGCTGCTTTCACTTGGTCGTCTAGGCAACTGCTTTTGCTGTTGAAGCTCAGCTGCAATTCCACCAGAGGTCGCCACCAGTCTTACTTGGAAGCTCTTTGGAATGGCACGTGCCCAGGGCAGAAACTGGAGCTTCAGAAGTGCAAACTTTATTTCGTGAAAAATATGTTTAGCTCAAATAGCCTGTGGCACAACTGCAGAAATCGTGTGCAGCATGCCATTTGCTAGAAAATCGTATGGAAACTTACATAGGCCTATATGTAGACCTATATGAAGAAATAGTTGGTGTGATAAATGTAGAGTGAGTTTATCACATCCTTCCTCCACCATATCGATGCCTTTTTGATTGGAAGATGGTAATGATGGTAACTCTGTTAGATAAAAGAATTACACTTTTAAAAAGAGTTGATAAGCACACATGATCTGATGGCAAGTCACATCATGCAATGGCTTTGAAACTAGGTTTTTCTGACATACATTTGCAACTTACCAGCCATTGATTTGGGCTATATTACTCAAGTAATATCAATATATCTTTGTCAATTGTTAGGAGCTAATTGAATCTTTGGTAAGCAACCTGATTACCAAGTCAGTTCTGAAGCACATTGAAGCAGCACTTCTCTTTGGACTGCAAAATGATGGCTGGCATCGGCTGGCCATTCTCCAAGAGGCCCTCGTACACTTGAGACCACAAGTGGATAATTAGATTGGTGACCTTGATGGAATGCCTGAGGCATGCCAAGGTCGAATTAGGGCATCCTCCTTCCTAGTTTGATTCTTGCAGAAGAGTTTCTTCTCGTAAATGATACTCTGCTAATGGCTGCTCTCATCCCATCTGCTCCAGAAACTGGAGAATGGCTCATTGTCATCAGGATGCTCTTCTGGTGATGCCATTCTTGCAGGGAAATGCATGTGTGACATATTGTGGACTCCTTTCTTTCCTTGTCTCTTCTTTCCTGGTCTCTTCTTTCCTTCTCTGTTCTTTCCTTCCCTCTTCTTTCCTTCTGCATGCTCTTCCTCCATCTCTTCTTTCCTCTCCTGGGGGGGGTACTCAACATTTTTTCTGATACGTATGCTAGGCTGGAAGTTCGGCGACTAGACCCGGTGCTAGGCGGTCGGTCGTCGCGAAAATACCCCGACTCTAGGAGTTTTTTTTGGCGTCACAATGGTATTTGCCTGTTTTTCCCATATTAACCCGTAATTTCACCCAAAAATAACATCGCAATTCGATAAAAGTTCCTATTGAAATTTAGGGGCCAACTCTAGGAATTAATATGTCAGATTTTTAGACCCAACTCTAGGAATTTTTCAGTTGAAAAAGGGGCCTACTGAGCCGAGCTTCCCTCTCTCTGCTTTCCTCTCTCTTCTTTCCTCTCTCTTCTTTCCTCTCTCTGCTTTCCTCTCTCTTCTTTCCTTCTCTCTTCTTTCCTGGTCTCTTCTTTCCCCTCTCTGCTTTCCTCTGAATCCTCTCTCTTCTTTCCTCTCTCTTCTTTCCTCTCTCTTCTTTCCTCTCTCTTCTTTCCTCTCTCTTCTTTCCTCTCTCTTCTTTCCTCTCTCTTCTTTCCTCTCTCTTCTTTCCTCTCTCTTCTTTCCTCTCTCTTCTTTCCTCTCTCTTCTTTCCTCTCTCTTCTTTCCTCTCTCTTCTTTCCTCTCTCTTCTTTCCTCTCTCTTCTTTCCTACTCTCTCCCTTCCTACTCTCTTCTTGACATCTCTATCCCTTCTTTCTCTCTTCTTTTCTTCTGTCTTCTTTCCTTCTCTCTTCTTTCCTTCTGTCTTCTTTCCTTCTGTCTTCTTTCCTTCTCTCTTCTTTCCTTCTCTCTTCTTTCCTTCTCTCTTCTTTCCTTCTCTCTTCTTCCCTTCTCTCTTCTTTCCTTCTCTCTTCTTTCCTTCTCTCTTCTTTCCTTCTTTCTTCTTTCCTTCTCTCTTCTTTACTTCTCTGTCCTTTCCTTTTTCTCTTCTTTCCTTTTCTCTTCTTTCTTTCTCTCTTCCTTCATTTTCTCTTCTTTCCTTTTCTCTTCTTTCCTTCTCTGTCCTTTCCTTTTCTCTTCTTTCCTTTTCTCTACTTTCTTTCTCTCTTCTTTCATTCTCTCTTCTTTCTTTCTCTCTTCTTCCTTCTCTCTTCTTTCTTTCTCTCTTCTTCCTTCTCTCTTCTATCCTTCTGCATTATTTTCTTCCTTCTCTTCTTTCTTCTCTCTTCTTTCCTCTCTCTTCTTTCCTTCTCTCTTCTTCCCTTCTCTCTTCCTCCCTACTCTCTCTTTCCTTCTCTCTCCCTTCCTACTCTCTTCTTGACATCTCTATCCCTTCTTTCTCTCTTCTTTTCTTCTATCTTATTTCCTTCTTTATGTCTTCCTTCTCTCTCCCTTCCTTCCTTCTCTCATCCTTTCTCCTCTCTTCTGTCCTCCTGTGTTCCTTCCTTCCATCTTCTTTCCTTCTTTTCCCCTTCCTTTGCTCTTCTGTCCTTCTCTTATTTCCTTCTCTCTTCTTTCATTCTCTCTTCTTTCCTTCTGTCTTATTTCATTTTGTCTTTCTTCCTTCTCTCTTCCTTGCTTCCCTGCTTCCCTACTTCATTCCCCCTCTTTTCTCTTTCCAGTGCTCTTCCTTCCTCTCTTCTTTCCTCCCTCTTTCTTCCTACCTTTCTTCTTTTGATCTCCCCTTCTCTCCTTTCCTTCCCCTCTCTCTCATCATCCCTACATTAATTGCTCTCTCCCATCCTCTTTCTCTCTTTCCTCCAGTCTTACTTAGTTATCTCCTCCTCCTCCTCCTCCTCCCTCTCCTCCTCCTCCTCCTCCTCCTCCTCCTCCTCCTCCTCCTCCTCCTCCTCCTCCTCCTCCTCTCTTTTCTACTCCATTTTTCTTGCTTTATCGAAAAAAAAATCTGGCAATTACAGATATATCATCTAAACTTTCAACTTTAATATTTATGTTTTATTGAAACATTTTCTAAAGGACATTTTTGATAAATGACGATGCATGCAGTCTTTTGTGTAGTGATAATAAATTACTTTTTCTCGCGTCATTTTGTCATTGATTTTCCATAAATTTGACGTGGGGACCCTGGAAGAATATGAATAACAATGGGCCTTCTTTATGAATGAGAGTTAGACTATCATAGGCTATAGATTTGATTTTTTGATTGAAGTGGATGTCATGCACTGGCTGAGCAATGACGGCTGCTACTCTGATGTCCTGTATAAGGTCTTTTAAAAGGCCTGCGGTCTTGGGCCTAAGTCTTGACCGTAAGTCTGGGGCCTTAGTCTTTACCGAAAGTCTTGGGCCTAAGTGTAGGACTTTGGGTCGTGTCGTTTGGGCCTTGGCTGCCGCCTAGGGTTCAATATCCAGTTGGAAAATGACTTTTAACTTTCCATGTAGCTTGATATCATTCGACGAGATGTTACAGCCTGAGAAATATGTGTGATCATATTAGGGACCATGCAAAATTTACGATTAGGGGTGGGGGTTTTGCCCGAAGGGGTACTAACTTCACAAACCTCACAATGACAACTTTTCGTACTCATTAGGGCATGCAGTTATACATCAATGATGTTCTCGCCAGGTCTGTAATTCCTCTCTGGATGTAAAAAAGAAAATCGTTTGCATCATTATATATAGCGATGTATCAAATATTTTAAATTGTATACTGGCTCCTCCCACTTCACTTGTTACTCATCTCATCAACCAAACCTTGTGAGTAGCAAGTACATGCCTCAGAGCGCTACACTAGAAGTATTTTACTCCTTGTCAAAGTTTTAATTTTTAACACCTCCCTGAAAACTCCAAAAATCTGCAACTCGACAGTCAACTTCTGTGCTGCATGTGGACTGATAGTGAAACTTCAAGAAATTTGGGAATGTTCAAAGTTGAAACTTTGACTGTAGGACAAATTTGTACCTTGTGCCTCCTCTGAAATATCCTCCTATTCTGTGTAATGTTATTGATGTGAAACTTGCACTGGAAAAAGAAGTTGTTTTACAAGAAAAAAAAGAACGAGATTGTTGGTCACAAGTTTCACACCAAAATGTGCTGAAAAGTTGCAACGTCACATTGTCAGTTCAAACAGCTGCTTACTTTCAACCTCAAAGGCAGTCCTTTGTTACAGCAAAGAGAACATACAATGTATGAAATTTGCAATTTGAGAGTCATGATAACAGATGAAGAGTCATCATGTTCTAGGACGGATATCATCTAGAAGTCGTTCGATGTGCAAATTATCGAGAGGAGGCTCATGCAATCATGTATATGCCAATAAATATTGTGTTATAACTTAATTAACAACATGCATAATCCTTCAGTTTGTCAGTCACCAACAAGCAGTATTAGGGACATACAATTTTATTGAAACTAACTGGCAATGACACATCATATATGCACAATGACACACACAAAACTCAAATTTCTCAATTGAAAAAAAGCCTCTCTTTCCCCATGCATTATGAAGCTGCTGTAATGATACAAATATTAATCCCAGTTTAATTGTTCTCCCTATTACAATTGTGTAGCTGTATTAAATTCTGCAATTTTCTTTCATTTCTTCGGATCTTCCATTGAATCTCCTGCTCCAAATGACAGCTCAGGGTCTCGTGCAGAATATTGACATTTGGAGACAGTAATCTTCCTCAAGGCTTTGCAAAGTAATTGGAAATTTTGCTTCAGACTCCACACCATATACATGAAATATACATATTGTATTTGATATATGTAATATTTGATATATATATAATATTTGATATTTATTATATATTTGAAAATATTTCGTGATAAAGCTCTTCATAAGAACACAGTGCTTGTGAATCACGAATCATATATGTTGTAGATAAAAGCTATCGATATCCTTATCTTTCCTATAATATAATATAATATAATCTTTTATGTAAATGTTTCAAGGCAATGAAGAACATTTCAGACTGTTTCATTTGATTGAATTTCCTTGAAAGGTGATTTCACAAATAGGAATCTGCAAAGCTGTAACAGGATGCTTGAGGCAGTTGTCCCTTCAATTTCTCTTCCTCCACAAAGCACCTGCCCAATACACGATTGTCTGCTCATTTAAAACGTCATTTTCTCGTCTGCTTATTTGGAACGAAAGAAAAAATCGTCTGCATGAAACAGGTTGGAACATTTCTTTGAAGATATACATATATGGAAAGCTTGCTCTTATGGACGCCTTTGGGCAAATCAATTAAACATAAATGTCCTATTTTGCTTTAAGCACTTCCTTTGAAAATATTCCATCAATGCTTATTTGGAATGTTGCTTATACTTATTTTTACGTCTGATTGGAAGCAATTTGTTCGTCTGCTCGATGAAATGTCGTCTGCTTGGAACGTCTTGTTGTTACTGTAAGAAGCGGAAAGACGGTGGCGCTGACAGATGTCGATATGTTGCCATGGCAACGGGATGCAGATTGGCGGATGCTGAGCTGCTGAAGGGGGGGGGGGCAGGAAGGGAGGGAGAGGGAGAGCAGCGGAGGACAGCATTGGTTGATGAGGGCGCGTGGAGCATCTCTCTAACAATGCCTGCCTGCCTCCGGTAATGCCGCTGCCTCTGCTACAGCTTGCTAAGGATGCCTTTTTGCAATCAACATGTGAGGAATGAACGGCTTGCCTCATTCACAGGCACGGTAACTCTCTATTAAGGTGGGTGAATTTATCAGCTGCTAAAGTGTTTTGCTTTAACACCGCACTTGTAGCTTGTAGCATATATGGCACCTTTAAAAGCACCACATCAGCTGAGAGCTAACAGGTGCATTCATTGAGAATTTTTTTTACAATAAATGATGCCTGCAGTGTAGTGTACAATCTATTAAATCTTATAGATGTAGTATAGGCCTATATATTTCAGCATCACAATTCTTATAGCTCTGTAGACTATTGCATCAGAGAACAATGGCTTTGACAATATATAGCCGGATGGGTGGGCCCCTATAGACAACCTATTCACAGCGTATTCATGACAGTTTATTGTGGATATCTCGTGCAAAGAGGCGCTCAAGACGCGATGGTGACAATTCCATTTGCAGCATTTCCATCTGATTACCATGGCAACAGCTTCAGCAATCCAGAGCTCACCCAGGGTGTTGACGTGGGTTAGATGCAGAGATAGATGCGGGGAGATAGATCCAGGGAGATAGATGCAGTGATGATTGTAATGGCTTTGGTGGATGGCTTGCTTGGATGATGGGAATTCACCAGCAGTAGCAGACTCTCATGAGATCTCATGATAGCTCATATGCAGTGTATGATGTGTGAGTCCCCTGAGGTGTCACCCCCCCCCCTCCTCTCTATCTCTTTCTGTGAATCCTCTAAATATAGTATCCCTGCTTCTCTGCCTTTCTGCTTTTAATCCTCTGACTCACTTCCCTGGGCCAATAATTACATCAATATGACAAGAAAGCATAGCTCCAGGCTCCTGTCTAATCTCCGGCAAATTGGCACAGCATTGGAGGCCCGTCCTGCAGCTCAACAGTGCTCCTCAGTCCGCCTCAATGCCTAGGAACAAGTGGAAAGGATTACATTAACCCTCTACTAGACTGGCTGCTCCCAGGTCTGTTAATCTATTAATGAGTGCATAATATTATGGGATATTATGGGATATTATCTGTAAGGTTTGCAAGGACATGTGGATGAATGCATTGAGTGGCAATGGCAGTGCATTAGAGCATTGGGCTGCTCTGTCCATAAACACTTTGCATTTTGCTCCCAGCTTTGCCTTACTTTGCTGTTAGCTTTGCAATTAGCTTTGCTGTTAGCTTTGCTCTCAGGCTTTGCTCTGAGCATTGCTGCTGCATGCTCTCAGTCTTGCTCTCAGCTCTGCTCTCAGCTTTGCTTTGGTATAGTAAGCAGAGTAAGCCCAGTGTAATGTGATCATTGCTGGTCTCTTTGTAGCCATTAGTCCTGTGTCCAGCCTCAGCCTTCTGCAGCTTTCAGCCTAAGCCCTGCTAATGTGCTGCATGGACAACTTCCTGACTCTCCATCAACCTGGCAGCCAGGCTCAGCCTCCTGCCTCCCTGCCTCAAAGTGCTACACACTGCTTCCTATGCCTCATTTGCTTGCCTCAATTCTGCCTTTGCCTCATTCTGCTCCTTTTGCCTCTTTCATTTGCTCCATTCTCTTCTACTTTTGCTTGCTTCATTTGCTTGCCTCAATATGCTGCTTTTGCCTCCTTGACCTGCCTCAATCTGTGCTGTACTCCCATACATTGCCTCGTTTGCCTGCCTCAATCTGTTCCTTTGCTTCATTTGCTTGCCTCGAGCACTGTATAGTGCCTTTGCCTCTGTCTGTCTCCTTCTGCTTGCTTCGATGCTTTCCTCTGTTGCTGCTTGCCTGCCTCTTTCTTGGGTAATTTTGATTGCCTCATTTTGTCTGCTTCTTTCTTGGCTCATTTAACTTGTCTCATTTGCCTGTCTCAATCTGTTATTGCCTTCCTTTCCCGCTGTCTTTTTGCCTCAATCGCCTTTCTTATAACCTCTCTCTGATAGTCTCGATTGAGCCATGCTTGTCTTTTGCTTCAGTTTGCTCTTTGTTTGCCTATGCCAATCTCCCAGTACTATTCTCTTGTTTGCCTCATTTTGTCTTGCCTCTTTCTTCAAGCACTGCATGTTGCACTGGTTATAGCCTTTTCCTAGCCTCAATCTGCTCCAATTGTACGCTTTGTATCATTTCGATTGTCTCTCTTTGATTACCTTTGTCTGTTACTTTCGCCATTCTTTGCTTTGTCTGCTCCATTAGCTTGCCTTAATTCAATTTTATCGCCATTTGCCCGAGTTTGACTCTTTTTCTTTGTAATTTTCTTTCTCCTTTAATCTTCTGTTTTTCCCCTCTCTGGAGGCCCCCCTTGACCTGCCTCAATTTGGATATTCCATTGCATTCTCTGCCTCTTTTCTTACTTCACTTAGTTGTCTCTGTTGTTGTTTTGCTTTTCCTTTCTTTTCTTGCTTCAGTTTGTGTCTTCTCTTCAGTTTTATTTTGCCTTTATTTTGCTTGATTGTCTGCTTCATCTTCTTTATTTGTGCATAATAGTGCCCAAATGTTACATCTTTCTCTTCTATTCAGCCTATTTTGGCATTATACTCCACGGGGATGACTCAGTTTGACTCTTTTTCTTTCTGATTTTTTGTCTCGTCAGTCTGTTGCTTCTCTCCTTTAAGTCTTAATTCTGTCTTTTCTTGCTTGCTCTCTCTTTTTTTGCTCAGTGTAACCATTTTATCTTCTTTATTTTGTGTTTCGTTTGCACTAAACTATCTGTAAAAGTACCCATTGCAACCCTTATACTTGGCTTTGCTTCGATCCTATACAGCCTGTTTTGGCATTACTGCAGATTCATTTAGTATGAGTTTCTCTGGTAAGTTTTCTCAGTATCCACGTAGCATTTTCAGCTATCCTGATTGGTCTATGACCTATGAAACGTCCTCAAAATCTATCTGTTGTATGCAATGAAGCATTGAAAAACGTCGTGTTTTGCTTCAGTGAGCAGCTGAGCTTGATAAGTGAATAAGATTACCAGGTAAGCACTCACAGTTTCTAAGACAACCAGACACGTCAATGGCATTAAAACACGTTTTTATGCCATGCAAATTAGATTTTTGCTATGTAATTCAGTGCCTCAACCAATGACATGGACTGTATTTGCTACGTTTCACTCTCCTATTAGAGAAACTCATACTTATTGAAATTGCAGTAAACTCAGCAGGCAGTGGCCAGTGATGAAGGCAAGCCTTGCATTAATGAGTCTGCCTCTACCCTAGTCAATGAGGCCCTAGACACATAACGCCTCAACCCGTGGACATGATGAGTGAGTGAATTCGATTCACTTTGAACCCTGGATGCCACAACAACTGGATGCACTCTCAGAACGAGGCTGGCAATTGCTCTGAATCAGTGGCTCTGAATCAGTTGCCGCTGATCCATGGCTGATGTCTGTGATCTGTGGCCTTGGCTGCTCTCGAGTTATGTCTTTGTTGCTGGCCTGGCTTCAGAGTTCAGACATGGCTTCAGAGTTCTGTCCTGGGGTTTTGGGTAATATCCCACACTTGGCAGTGATCCCCATGGAAAACCCATGAGGAACAGCCCATGGGATATAATTTTGTGATCCACCATCCCTAATTTAAATATGATCCACCATCCCTAATTTAAATATGATCCACTATCCTTGATTTACATATTTTATTTATTTGTGGCACTACTTCAGATCACACATGAGGTCACAATCACAACACATGACATCACAACAGCAGCACATGACGTCACAATAGCAGCTGAACCACTATGACATCATCAGCATTGGTGACGTCACCAGCAGTCATGTGACTCTTAGGGCTTTGTTTATAGCAACCAGTCAGACTCCACCCACTTTGTCATTTGTTTATGTGACTGTTTGATCTGATTGGTTTGGCCACCATCAAAACATTAGATCCATCCACCAAAGTGATTAGGTCATTATTATTTTTAATTATTTATATTTAAGCATTAAAATACCCTCATAGGTGGTCAAAATAGCAGAAAATGTGGGATATAAATAAAACCCACTCAGGGTGGTGGATCAGTCCACTGAAACCCACTCGTGGTCTGGCTGGCTGCAGAACTCACTCGTGACTTCGTCACTCGTGAGTTCCTCCGCCAGCCGGACCACTCATGGGTTTCAGTGGACTGATCCACCACCCTGAGTGGGTTTTATTATATTACACCAAGTCACAGCATGCATCCTCACCTGCCATCAGACGCATAGCAGACAAATCTGCCAGCACCACGTGGGGCCTGCCCAGACCATTACATTCTCAATGCCATTTAGCTGCGATGTCTTTTGTTCTGATGAAATGCACACTTTGCATTTGATATGAGGTTTTTGTTGCAAAAGAAATAACATTCATTTTCTTGACAGTAATTACACTGGGTTTAAGTATATATAAACTTTTATTATGACAAACCGAATATCAAAAAAGATACATGTGTCATCAATATCGCAATACAAAGCAAAATCAAAGTCTACACTAATCTACAGAAAGCTAAAAACAAGGTTAAGTATAATGTTATTATTACAATACTGGTCCCAGTTCTAGTGATTAAACTTGTAAATGTCCGATGTTTTTAAAGAGTGTCCAATATCAGTTTAGATTTTCAAGTAAAAGATAATTTTAAAAATGTCAATATAAATTTAATTTTTAAAAATGTCAATATAAATTTAATATAATAAAGTCCTTAAAACATTATACAAAAATATATCGGATGGACCAGCAGCAACTGCTTAAAGGCCCTCCAACATAGAAATGAGTGCTGTTGATATTCCTAAACAAAAACTACATCTAGTTAGCAACTTACATATCATTCACACATTATAATAAGGTATACAACTGTTAGTAAAAATTTAATATATATATACTCTGAAGAAAATTCCCACACATATCTAGCATTCAAACATATATTTAGTACAGAGATTCATTTTGCAAACTTTCACATAACAGCACAGAAACCCTCTATATTGTAGAATGAAGAGTCAGTTGTCCAAAATTGGGTTCGGAAAATTACTACTCACTGTAGGGAGGCGCAGCTAGACAGCTAAAAATACACAGTAGGGTATTGAGTTATCATTAATTTTTTAGCAACACTTACATTACTTTGTTTAGGTAAGAGCCTATAGCCTGTATTACATCCGGTCTTTTATCTGACATCAGTGCAATGAATTTTTCACTTTCATCAAGACTACTTAAGTTGGGCATAAGGCTACTAACTCTGTCAAAAAGCTCTGATCTGGGGGCATCGTTATTAGTACAAATTAAGAGGCAATGAATCTCGTCTTCTATATCGTCAGTATTACATTTGTCACATTTTCTCTCTTCTATCGGAATTTTGGGTATGTTATGTCTACCTGTTTCAATTTTTAGATTATGAGAGCTTACTCTGAATCTGGCAATGTTGCTGTATGTTTTCTTTGAGAGGTTTAGATTTAGATACGGTTCAAGACAATAATTTTTCTTAAACATTTTATATGTGCGCAATTTGGGAAATTTATCCGAGTTATTAATCTCATTCAAAATGATTATGTTATATTGTTGCAGCTTGCCTCACATTGACTGCAAGGGATTTCTGGCAAGGTGAAGTCAGAAATTGAGAAAGAAATCGGAGGTTAAATCTGCTGATTAAATTGAGCACTGTTGAGTACGATGTGTGCATAAAATGTATTATTATTACAAACACATCCAGTGCACTCTGTATGAGTTTGTAAATTTATACACAGCATGAAATTGCTCATTTTCTTCTGGACTTCACAGCTCAATCTCCTATTGTCGATTATTGTCTCCAACACTCCCTAGTACTTTCCATTATCCAGAAGATATCAGAGAAAGATGATCTGCCTTGGCGTGTGCATGTACATACTGATGAGTGTTACTTGTACTGGTTAGCAAGTTTATCATCACCTTCCAGGAAGTGTGCAGGGATGTGCAGAGTTGCCCATTAAACCAAAAATTCTCTAAGTTTTTTCCCTCAAAGTTTTCTGTCTTCGCAATGATAAGGAGATGTAATGAACAACCCTATAGCTCTTGAGTCTTGGTTTTCCTTGAAGTTGTTAATAGGGAGCCAAAAAACCTTAATTTATAATAGAGGAAGAGTTGTATTTAGGTCTGGTCATTCTCCTTAGCCGTCATCGAGAGGCTTTTCTTCTGTTCCAACAGGTGTTTTGTTATACATCATATTATAAAATGAGTTTTTTTATATGTGACAGGCAGTTGTTGAAATTAGGTTGATTCATCATTTGCACCAACAAAGGTGGTCATGGTTGTTAATTTTTTTAGGAAAATTCCTATTTATTCTATTTGTGGTCAAGAGTACTTTGAGTATCCAACTATCCATAATATCAATAATCATTATTTTATTGAGAAATATTGTAGAATTAGTAAGAAAGGAGAATTTTGTTTCAACTCGTAGCAACAAGACCTACACATGTTTCCCCAGTCAGATATTGTGCTGTTGACAACATTATTGGAATGCAACAGATGACTGCTGTTGTGAGTCTGTGACAGGGTAATGATCTACATTAGCAGCGATAAACAGATCTATGGGTGGCTGGCTGCAGACATAATTCATTCATTGTCAATTTGTCCCTCCTCCGTTGGCATCACATAAAAGCATTTGCTATGTGATACTTTGCCGTATTGCTTTGATTTGCTACCATTGCACTGTTTGGAGGTGCCCTTTTATAACTATATCAGTACACAATCACCATATAATCATATTATATTGGTATATATTACACACTGTGGGTCATAACACTGCTGGTAGTGCCAGGGCCAAAAGGAGGACCCTTGGTGACTCGATGCCTTTCTCTGATGCTTGCCTCATTATGTATGCCTCAATTTGTTGCTATTGCCCTTCTTTCTCTTTTTTCTAACTTCTATCTTTTCTTGCTTGTTGTCTTTTATACTCCTTTATCCCTTTTATTTTGACCTTCATTTTCACGATATTGTATATATATAATATTGCCGAACCCTTATTTGGCTGTACTTCTTTCCCTCCTATTCAGCCTGTTTAGGCATTAAACTCAGCAGGCAGTGGCTAGTGACGAAGGCAATATGAGTCTGCCTCTACCCTAGTCAATGAGGCCCTAGGCACATAATGCCTCAACCCGTGGACATGATGAGTGAGTGAATTCGATTCACTTTGAACCCTGGATGCCACAACAACTGGATGCACTCTCAAAACGAGGCTGGCAATGGCTCTGAATCAGTTGGTGCTGATCCATGGCTGATGTCTGTGATCTGTGGCCTTGGCTGCTCTCGATTTATGTCTTTGTTGCTGGCCTGGCTTCAGACATGGCTTCAGAGGTCTGTCCTGGGGTTTTGGGTATTACACCAAGTCACAGCATGCATGCTCACCTGCCATCAGACGAATAGCAGACAAATCTGCCAGCACCATGTGGGGCCTGCCCAGACCATTACATTCTCAATGCCACTGCAGCCGTTTAGCTGCAACGTCTTTTGTTCTGATGAAATGCACAATTTGCATTTGATGTGAGGTTTTTATTGCCCAAGAAATAACGTTTATTTGATGGCAGTATGCCTAATTGCAGGGTTGGTATATTGTTGCAACTTGACTGGCAAGGTTAAACCAGAAATTGAGAAAGAAATTGGAGTTAAATCTGTTGATTAAACTGAGTGCGATCTGTGCATAAAAAGTTACTACAAGTATTATTATAAGCATATTCAATGTTCCCCATTAGAGATTGTAACCATGTAGCATGAAATTGCCACCAATCTTTTCATGGAGTTCAAAACTCGATCTCCTGTTATCTCTTGCATCTCCCAAGTACTTTCCACTATCCAGAACTTATCAGGAAAAGATGTTGTGTAATGTTTTTGTACTCAGTCCTTCAAATGCACTTGTGAGCAGGTTTATCATCAGCTTCCAGGAAGCTCAGGGAAATGCAAGGAAGTGTATAGAGTTGCTCATTAAACCAAGAATTCTCAAAGTTTTTGTCTGTCTTCGTGTGATAAGAAGAGGTTATGGACAACCATTCATATCTCTAGGACTAGGTGTTACTTGTAGCTGTAAATGAAGAGCCCAAAAAACCTTAATTTATAATACAGGAAGAGTTGTATTAAGGTCTAGTTATTCTCTCTAATCTTATGTTTCAACAGGTGTTTTGTGGCATGGTAACATTATTTTGTTTTACAATGACAGATTCACCAAAATCGAAATACATGCAATACTCTTTGGTAGTTGTTGAAATTGGGTCCTTTCACCATCTGCTCTAGCACGGTTTATCAGAGTTGTTTTATTTTCTGAAAAAGAGCAGACTTATTCCATATTTATGTTCAAGACTATAACATCAACTATTTCAATGAAAAATATTTCAAAATTAGTAATAGATTAATTAAGTTGCAACTCATATAGCAACAAGGTCCACACATATATCACTAGACAGATCTTGTGCTGTGTACACAACATTATTGGATTGCAACTGTTGAATGCTGTTCTGCATCTGTGACAGGGCAATGATCTACATTAGCAGCAATAAACAGATGGGTGGCTGGCTGCAGACATAGTTCATTCATTGTAAATTTGTCCCTCTGCCGCTGGCATCACATAAAAGCATTTGGTAGTTGTATTGCTTTCTGCATTACTTGGTTTTATTGCTTTGCTGTGTTATTTGGTACCATTGCACTGATTGGAGGCACCCTGGTATAACTGTATCAATGGCAAATCATCATGTGATCATATAGATTACACACAGAGGATTAGGACACTGCTGGTATATTACTGGGGTCAAAAGGAGGGCCCTTGGTGACTCTATGCCTTTTCTCTGTTGCTTGCCTCATCTTGTCAGCCTCAATCTGTAGGCTGTTGTCATTCTTTGCTTTTTTCCCCTAATTCTATCTTCCCTTGCTTGTTCTGTCTTTTCGAGCTCCAGTTTGAAACTCAAGCAGAAACGGGCAGTTAGCCTATTTTGGCATTAAACTCAGCAGACAGTATAGCTAGTGATGAAGGCAAGCCTTGCATTAATTAGTCTGCCTCTTCCCTAGTCAATGAGGCCCTAGGCACATAACATAATGGCTGTCTCTGATTGGTCTGAATTGAGTGATGTCACAAACAACTTTGGTGATGTCATAACAGAGCTATAGTGACGTCACTGTAATGTAACATTGAGGCTTATGGCTGAAACTCCAGTTTTTTAAGAATTTCTCTGCATTTTGCAGTGATTTAAGGTCATTCAGAAAATGCTTTGAAAAGTAGTGCCGTCAGTAGAATGGCATGTTAGGTGCAAGAAAATCAAATTATTATGCAGCCTACTGCACTGGTGTTGCTGCCGTCTTAGTTCTCCTGATGATATGTCATAATCTCAAGATTTTGCATGGAATGACCCATGACCCATGCTACGCATGGGTCCCAGGGCTACCATAGAACAAAGCACAAAATCACACGAAGACAGACAAAAACTTTCAGAATTCTTGGTTTACTGAGCGACTCTATACTCTTAATGCCTCAACTGTGGACAAGATGAGTGAGTGAATTCGATTCACTTTGAACCCTGGATGCCACAACAACTGGATGCACTCTCAAAACGAGGCTGGCAATGGCTCTGAATCAGTTGCTGCTGATCCATGGCTGATGTCTGTGATCTGTGGCCTTGGCTGCTCTAGATTTATGTCTTTGTTGCTGGCCTGGCTTCAGAAATGGCTTCAGAGTTCTGTCCTGGGGTTTTGGGTATTACACCAAGTCACAGCATGCATGCTCACCTGCCATCAGACGAATAGCAGACAAATCTGCCAGCGCCATGTGGGGCCTGCCCAGACCATTACATTCTCAATGCCATTGCAGCCATTTAGCTGCAACGTCTTTTGTTCTGATGAAATGCACAATTTGCATTTGATGTGAGGTTTTTTATTGCAAGAAGAAATACCATTCATTTTATGAGAGTAATTACAAGGTTGATATTGTTGAAGTTTGCCTTGCAGTGACTGTAAGGGATTATGGCAAGGTGAAATCAGAAATTGAGAAAGAAATTGGAGTTAAATCTGCTGATTAAATTGAGCACTGCTTAGTACAATTTGCGCATAAAATTTACTATTATTACAAGCAAATCCAGTGCACTCTGCAAGATATCATAAAAGCAAAGCATGAAATTGCTCATTTTATTCTGGACTTCACAACCCAATCTCCTATTATATGGCTGTTATTATCTTCTTGTACGTACTTTCCAGTATCCAGGAGATGTCAGCTTGATCAGGGAAAGATGATATCCCTTGGCATGTGTGCATGTGCACTCAGTCCTTGCAATGCACTTGTGAGCAGGTTTATCGTCAGCTTCCAGGAAGCACCCCGGAAGCACAGGGAAGTGCAGGGAGTCCAGGGAAGTGTGGAGTTTCTCATTAAACCAAGAATTATCCATGTTTTTGTCTGCCTTCATGTGATAAGGGAAGCTTATTGACAACCCTTCTTATCTCTTGGTGTAATCATTTAGTTAAAGGAGAGCCCAAGAAAGTCTTATTTATAGCAGTTAGGAGTCTGCATTCTAGCAGTGGAAAGGCCCATGATTGAGGTGTAGTTAATTTTCGCGCAGCAAATTGAGCACAGGAGAGGACTCAAAAATCTCTGCAGTGATGCTCTCAACATCAACAGTCCACAGCAGGGAATTAGGTCAAGTGGGTCCAGCTTCTTATCAATGATTTAGTTTCATAATTTAACAAAACATAACATATTCATCTTCAAAAGTGTCTTAATAATTCAATTTTCTCTTGTATTATTTCCCATGTGTGAAAGCCTGTTCATTGGCCTGCTTTGAGTGTGTCTTATTTATTCACTGAAGGCTTTGCTGAAGTGTCCGAAGTCCGCATGCATATATTTGAAACCCAGACAGATGTTATCCTGTACAACATTACTGGATTGCAACTGTTGACTGCTGTCGTGAGTCTGTGACAGGGCAATGATCTACATTAGCAGCAATAAACAGATGGGTGGCTGGCTGCAGACATAGTTCATTCATTGTCAATTTGTCCCTCTGCCGATGGCATCACATAAAAGCATTTGCTATGTGATACTTTGCTGTATTACTTTGCTGTATATTGCTCTGCAGTGTTGCATGCTGACATTGCTGTACTGGACTGTTATGGGAGGCGCCCTGGTATAACTATATCATTCCCAATCATCATTTGATCATATATAGACATTATTACACACTGAGGCCCATGACACTGCTGGTAATGCTGGGGCCAGAGGGGGACCCTTGGCGACTCCCTTCCCTCTATATTGGCCACCATTGAAGCTGGGCTATAATGTGATCTGGTAGCCAAAACCATCAGCTTTCTGATTGCTTTTATCGACTGAGTGCTCTGTTGATAACCAAGTCTCATTAATGGCCGATTATCGCATTACAGCTGAGGGCAAATCCACCAAATATACTGCTTGTATTCCTTCCACTGTTATACCATTGCTGCAGTGTTGTTGTTGTCATTATAATGGGATAAATTGATTAAATTGGCCTGTCTGCAACATTTCATGGTACAGCTGTGATGTGTTGTTTATTGGTGTGTCTCCAATCCATTTAAGTTACAACTGTGCAGTATGTGAATACCAGGGCTTTGGAGTCGGGTAATAATTGAACCGACTCCGACTCCTGACTCCTTTGGCTTTCTGCAAAGCGACTCCGACTCCGACTCCGACTCCTTGGACCTCTTGAATTACGACTCCGACTCCGACTCCCGACTCCGCTTATCAGCATTATTGCACATAAATATTACATGTTTCACAGGGGAGAAAAAGCAATTCTACAATGTTTTCATAGTATTTTGTATATGAATACTTGATTAGGAAATTTTATTTAAAATTTCGGATACATTTAATATTTTTGTAACTTTGTTTTTGTTAATTATATTAATTATTTTTAGGAGTCAGGAGTCACCAATCTAATTTCCGACTCCGACTCCGACTCCACCTGACAATCAAAGTTCGACTCCGACTCCGACTCCGACTCCGACTCCACCCAAAAACCTCCGACTCCGCGACTCCGACTCCCGACTCCGACTCCCGACTCCGACTCCAAAGCCCTGGTGAATACATATACAGAATGTATTGGGCTATTTTGTTGATGTACATGGAAGTATGCACTTGTCCTGCTTCACTTAACAGAATTCCTGTCAGTTTTAATTTTAGTCGAAAACAACTTGTTCGTATGAACAGTGGCAACATCCAGAATGAACTTGTTAAGCCCACCCAGTCTCAAAAAGAGGCCGTTCTGCAATTATCAATCACTGCCTGACACCAAATGATGGATGGATGGCTGAAGAGTGAGGAGCTCTGAAGCTTCACAATTGCTGCATGTTATGTTATTTCAACATTGCTGCAGCCGTCCTACTGTTGCTGTCTATCTGGCTGCAGTGCCAGTTGTAAGTAAGTGAAGCGGGTCATATTTTGCCATTGGGTCAATACTAAACATTCTCAATTAAACTGCCTGTGGAAGCAAGGGTGCTCATCCAATACGAAGAAAACATGTTGGACACAAATGGCTGCCAATTTTAATTGCAAACATGGGTCACAATCTTTGCTAAGTAAGCAAACTGGCAACCATTGTTATCCCAAATGCCTCAAATAGGCCTAATATCCGATTTATTATGACCCAGTCTGTTTTCATCTCATTGGATGAGAAGTCTTATACTTCCACAAGCAGTTTGGTTTATAATATAGGGTTGACCCAAAGGCAAAATATCAACCGTTTCACTTACTTACAGTCTGTCGGGGTACTTTGGCTATCTCTGTATTTTTATCTGTCTGGGTTCTCCAGTGAGTCTATGGTGCCTTGACATCTCCCACAGTTTGTGCAAGGGGAATAATTTAAACAACTTCAAACGGAAATGAGCTGTCTACGAAATACCTAGGGTTAAGTCAATTAAAACGGACAGTAAGATCAGCACTTGACAGTCAGCTGAAGAAGTTAAGACTTTCATCCTCTTCGAGTTGCACTAACAGCAGTTTTTAAGGTACATTGGCAATCTCTGGCATGCAGACCCTTACACTGCAGTTCAAGTCAGTTGCAGGGTTCAGCAGAGTTTATAACCACCGATTGGCCAGCTCAGCAGGAATTGCGTCTTGGATTTGGCGGGCAGTAGATCAAGATTTAATCCCCTTGCTTATTGCTGAGGGGGGCAAAGGGGGAAGGGGAATGTTCAGTGTACGCCTGGGGGAGTGTCAGCGCCAGATATCAATTCTCCCAATATATTGCCTGATGA
The DNA here is from genome assembly GCA_026936325.1 of Platynereis dumerilii. Classification (NCBI taxonomy): domain Eukaryota; kingdom Metazoa; phylum Annelida; class Polychaeta; order Phyllodocida; family Nereididae; genus Platynereis; species Platynereis dumerilii. The sequence continues at coordinate 520,052 of JAPTHN010000089.1, read as the reverse complement.
CAGCCGGAGCAGGTCCCCAGTCACAACTCAACCCACAACTGCAATTGCCTCTGCCCCTGATATATAATGATTAGTAACAGGGCATTCCTCACATTTGTTACAGTCTTGTTTTGCTCAATGGTTCAGATGTGGCTCTGGGAGCTCTGTATAGAGCTCTGTGGTTGCCCTATCTGATAGACTGGTACAAGACCCACCTGGATCAGAAAGGGGCAAGCACCTGTCAGGGATGGAGATGGGTGGATTGTTTGGGCTTTGTGTCCTGTATTTTTATGCACTGTCTTCCTCTTGTCCTAATTACCCTACCAAGTACACAGATACAGGGTGTAAAGTTCCAATAATCCACCCATTGAACGATGATTGAAACTGCTTACCAACCAGGTCCAGCTGACCAGTCACAGCTGAATTCAAACCAATGGCTCCAGAAAAAGGAAGCCCTGGGCGCTAAATTTTTTAAAAGTAGAGCTTATTGCCCTTAATATTAGCTCTGATTGCCCTTTCCCAATGCAACCTATTGCTAAAGAAAAGCACATGGGAGATTTGCACTGTTGAATTTCATTGCTCAGTGAATTTCACTGCTCTACTGAATTGCACTTGCCCAGCTGAATTGCCCTACTGAATTGCAGTACATTGACTAGACTTCTGGCTTCAGTGGCTTGTGCTGACTTGCCCCTGGGCTTGATCAGTCTATTCTAAATGAGTTTCCTGTACCCAAGGCTCCTGATAGGCTGGTCAATATCTTGAAGGCTTGGATATGATTTACACCAGAGCTCATGTTACTGGTTAAGCAAAGTGTTACTCAGCAGTGGCTTTGTGTTTAATACAACGTTTATCAGCGGATATTTTCATATCAAGTGTGAAACAAAATTGCTGGAAAATCATGAATTATAACATGGAGTAGAAATGGCAGATGTATTATAGTAACCTGAGGCGGAGGTCTGTGGAGGATTAAGCTGTTGGCCAAAGGGTCTGTGAAGTTTTAGGTGCAATGTCGTATCTGTAGGCATATTGAGGGGGCTGTATCAGATAGAACAACAACTAGAGTCAGCGGCGGATCCAGACAGGGTAGTCGGGGGGGAGGGGGACATCATATCGGCATTCGTGTGCCCGTGTAGGTGTCGAAGTCAAAGAAATTTTATTTAACGTCGGTTTTACATTAAACAGAAACACAAGCCTATTAAGGCTTTTACATCCGACTTATTGCGGTGTTCATCTGAGTTGGTCCAAATTTTCTTACAAATAGTGTTTCCCTCCCAGTGCCCGCCCCCCCTGGATCCGCTACTGAGAATGAGACTGAGAAGGCAAAGTTAAAATGTAGCTTGATTGTGCTATGAGAAATGGAGAGGGCCCTTCAACAGGTTCAGAGGCAATCAGTCCTGTACTGTTTTGTGCAGTAGCCCTTGGCGGCCAGGAACCGACAAAGGAGAAAAAAAGGGAAGAAAACTTCAAAAAGAAGAAGAAGGGAGATCTGGAGTTTATCTCTTGGAGCAAAACAACCAGGATCCTTTTTACCCCCCCCCCTCCGACCACGCCCCTTTGGCTGACTGAATCCAGAAATTGCTCCTGACATTCGGTGACTGGACACACAGCAGATCTAAGGGTAGTCTGGGGTAGTACATACATAACTTATTGCCTCACCATTTTTATTAGCTCCCCTTTTAGCTCTTTATCACCATGTACATGATGTACATTGTACTTTGTATCCGGCCATGTGGTTCATATGGTACTCAATGTACTGCATTTCCTTGGTCACTCAAGCTTGTATAGCAACACCTGTAGAAAATACCTCTGGCCACTCATTCGGTGGTTATGTATTCTCAAATACTACACAATTCTAGTGCAAATCATTTGGCTTATGTAGTATTGTGTACATGGGTGGAGCTCAGGAAAATGTCATGGACGGAACAGGCACTACACAGACAGGAAGTGCCAGTCTTAAGGTATCACATCTGACGCCGTTCGTCAAAGACGCGGAAGTAGTGGTTGGTACATCTCAGCTCGGGATGGTACACCATTTTTCTCCCCATAGCTCAGTGAGCAGCTTTTTCTGATCTTTTGATACACGATGCTCTACAAGTCTGTGCCCTGGGAAGCTACCTGTCAAAATGTTATTCCTGCTTTGCAAGCTTTGCTACTTTAGCCGGAAGTATTGTGTTGCTCTGGGGCACCCTCTGTGGCTGCTGGAGGAACTACAGGGCAGATCGTAACCTCACTATGCTCTCGTGAATGTGAGGTCCTGAGGTCCTTTTCGTTTACCTTGTTTCAGTCTCCTTCTCTTTTTATGCAGGGTCTTCAGCGAAGTCTGGTGCTACTATAGATAGTAGTAGGGCCTGAAGGATCTCCTTGTAATACTCCCTGGTCAGGACACTCTATTAGATTAGACTTAACTTTGTTTCTATTGGCAGACAGTAAAATGCAGCATTAGGACATTGTCTTGCTATTTGAAAGCATTTTCTTCCTTCAGGTCCACTTCAGTCAGTCTACTTTATGAATGACCAGCAAAAAAATTGTTGCTGTTTATACGCACTGTCTAGTGGTGTCTTGGAATGAGGCGCCACACTGAGCACTAAAAAATGGCTGTGGTTCATTGTGGAGCATGCATGGCTTGCTATGCCAACAGTATTGTCATCTATCATAACACCAAAAGAAAAGAAGTGGACATATAATGCAGTATAGTAATGTACCAGACACATACAATACCAAAGTACTATAAAGACACCCCATTGCATCAGGTATTCATGAAGCTGTGTGTATGATAATTGTCACAGCTTGACTTCTCTGCAGGTTGAAGAGGAGCTGAGAGGGTTAAGGACCAAATCAATGTAAACACTTCCAAGTCTTCCATTTTTGTCCATTTTCTACTTTCCATTTTTGTCAATCGCTCTCCTGGTGACAACTTTTATCTCCAAAAATCTGATTGATTCCAGGAGTCCTGTTATAGTTTCATGGATTGTAGCATGCAGTTTCTGCATTGGTTCGTGATTATAACTTATTTCCTCCTATGTTCTCTCTATGTGCTTTAGGGCATATACATCTTGGTATATTTAAATTTCGTGGTTGCCTTTGAGCTTTTACCACTGCTTCATGGTAATAAGCAGCATGTGCTTGGAAGATAACAAGTGATTTCCTTCCCATTGGCTTGCAGGAGGCATACATTATGTATGGTTGCCTTTAAAGGCGTACATACTATAGAACAATTAATTGGCTTCAACTAGCCAACCGTAAGTTTGTAAATATAAAAATAAGCAATATATTCAAATTCATAGATCTACGTCCTTTTATTAGGTCTCATGCATGGTGTTTTCTATACACACTGTACAGCAACTAGTAAAAGCAGTGATGGCCGTCGTATGTGGGCTAATAGGATGCCAGGTTGAGTGAGGAGACTAAGACAGCTTTCCATATCTGGGGCTCAGGATGCTGTAGGTCTCCTGAATGCCAGATAAGATGGGAAATTGCAGAATTTGCCCAAGAAATCTCTAAGACACGTTTCAGCTATGCATTGCTTCTTCTAATCGCATCTGCCTCCTCCCTCCATCTTCCCCCTCTACCCAACCTCCCCACCCTCCCCCTCAACCACCCTCTTGCCTATATCTCCTTATAGTCTTGGATGAGAATCAGTGCCTTGGACGTGAGAAGGGTATCAATGCAGCCATATTCAATAGTAACCTCAAACCCTTTCCCGTTCCCTCTCCTCTCTAATACTTCGTTAGGCACATCCAAGAACTCTCTCCTTTAATTGCACAACTGTCAGTGGCACTTCAACATGTCTTGCTGCTATTTGCTATTGATACAAGTCATTGGACCTGTATGCTTCAATGTGGCTCTGGGAAGCTCTAAATTACTCTTTTTAAAGGAAATGGCTCCATTTTGCTCTCTGCATAGTGTAGGGCAGCTCGTTTGATTATTCTGTGAAACCATTAAAAGACCATTATATTGCTAAGTTATAGTATCTCCAGTTTACATGTGAGTGCAACCTCACAACTAATTATTTGCTAATAACTCATCATGCTAAAAGAATAAACTTGAAAGACATGCACTTATTTGAAAGCAGTTTTTGGTTCCTCACTGTCTCAAGTCCAGTCTATGAATGACCAAAAAAATTTGGATACTGTTTACTCTATACAGGCTAAGTGGTGTATTCTAACTTGGAATGAGGCACTACATTTTACTAAAAGAATTGAAACATTGTGTAGTCTGCATGGCTTGCTTTTCCAACCATAGGCGTTCGGCGCGCGCGATTTTTGGGGGGGCGAGCAACATTTGCCCGAATTTCATGATCTAAATTTATAAACATTTCAAATTAAATTGCCTGGAAATCATTAATTTTCAGTAGTTTTTATTTAATCATCTGCCCGAAGTTTTAAGCCTTTTTGCCCGAATCTTACTGTTTCCAAAACTTTTGGCCCCCCTGCCCCCCCCCCCTCCGATACGCCTATGTTTCCAACAATATTGTCGTCTACCATAACACCAAAAGAAAAGGCGTGGACATATAATACTGGACACATACAATACTACAGTAATATAAAGACACATCCTTGCATCAGGTATTCATGAAGCTGTGTGTATGATAATTGTCACAGCTTGACTTCTCGGCAGGTTGAAGAGGAGCTGAGAGGGTTAAGGACCAAATCAATGTAAACACTTCCATTATTGTCCAATTCCAACGTGCCATTTTTGTCAATCATTCCCCTGGTGACAACTTTTATCTTTTATAGATCTCTAAAAATCTGATTGATTCTAGGATTCATATTAAAAATTCCGGGATCACAACATACAGTTACTGTGATAAGTCATTTCCTCCCTACATGTATTTTCCTCCTAATACGTCTACATGCTTATGTATCTAAATGTTGTCTTGATGCCTTTGAGCCTTTTATCAGCGCTCCGCCATTCCATTACAGTATACATTCCAATATCACTTCAGGGCATATGCTGCATGTACTGAGAAGATAGAAAGTGCTTTCAATCTTGTACATGTATACCTGCATTACCATGCATATTCCATTTTATTCCATTTTCCCTTTATTTTTAAATACCTTACATACTATAGAATGACTAAATTTTGAAACATGCTATTGACTGTAAGTGTATAATCACAGAAAAAGTCACTTTATGGATGTCATTAATTCGGTCTCGAAAACATTTTCTATTCAAAGGTATGTACTCCGTACAGCAACTGGTAAGCAGAAGTGGCACTTGTATGTGGGTTAATAACATGCCATTTTGAGAGAGCATGCTGTAGGTCTCCTGAATGTTGGATAAGATAGGAAATTACACAATTTGCCCAAGAAATCTCCGAGACACATTTCAGCTATGCATTGCTTCTTCTAATCGCATCTGCCTCCCCCTCAATCTCTCCACCCTCCCCCTCAATCACCCTCTTGCCTATATCTCCTTATAGTCTTGGATCAGAATCAGTGCCTTTGACGTGAGGAGGGTATCAACAAAGCAATATTCAATAACAACCACCTACCCTACCCCATCCCTTTCTCAGCTTTCTTAAGACAGAGCCGTGTCTGCTCACCTTTAATTGTGAAACTGTCATTGGCACTTCAACATGTATTTTTTATTGGACCTGCATGCTATATTGTGACTCTAGCGGCAGTCTTGCCTTGCAGGTAAGCAGGACTCTTGAAGTCTTCTGTGTTGAATAGTCATGAAATCAGGAGCCTATTCATTGCCCAAGTTTCACATTCACAGCTTCGTTTTTAAGGATGGATGGAACATGATTCAGCTCATTGCCTGCTCATTTGTGGAACTTAATACTAGTTAATAGCATACTGATGATTCAGTAGCTAAATGATAGACCGATGTGGCCGTATCAATAAAGCATTTTATTGATGGCTCTGTTGGCTATTGCTGTATACCTGGTTGGCTATTTGGCAATTTTCTCTTTTTGAAGTGAATTATTGTCCCTCCAAAGTTCTCTTTATTATTTGCTGCTGCCGAGTCCTGCAGTTTTGTCCATCTGTGCTATTTGCCAATTGGCTCATGCTTTGATCAAAGGATCAAAGAAGCTATGTGGTCCATGGTTGAATTATGCCACGTGGATGGAGTTTTGCCCTTGGCCAATGACGTTGGTCGGTGTGTCTCACATCTTGCAATAAAGGCCTTGGTTGCATCTGTGGCATTTGTCATATTCTGTGACTTCGGCATGAATGTGTCCAATTCTGTGACATTGTGTGACAGTGACATTCAGTGGCAGTGGCATGATGCTCTGGCATTTTGTGGCATCTGTATGAGACAAGTGCTGGCATGCTGAAAACGATGCCCTGTAACTTGAACGATCCTTTGGGGCAGACTCCATCCTTTCATATTGGGACACCCTCTCCCTGGATGCCCCAATGGCCCTGAGCACAGTCATCATGACATTCAACTGCTGCCTGTATTGATAAGCTCGGTAGCATGGATCTCTACAGGGCAACTGTCTCTATACTATTTTCCAATTTTTATGCGCAAAATGTTTGTGATGGCCCCCTATACATTTTCATCGATTATGACTTGGCTCATATGTAACATGCATTATCACTCATTGATTTGCAAACCATTGGCTCCTGTCTGTCCCTTCACAGAGCGACCTGGTGGAAATGGACTCCAGCTGAATGTCAATTAGGCATTAGGATGGGAGACATGATGGCATGCATGTTGTTGTCCTGACTGACTCGATGCAATGCAATGTCTGTTTTATGGCCAATAGCTGCAAAGGTTTAAACAGGACATTGAGTCATTGACTGACCATGATGTGACCTCAGAATGTAGGCTGAGCAGCTTTGCAATTAAGTTGCTCTAAAGCATGCCTTGTTCTGCAAGGTCGACCCAGGGCCCATTCAATCAGGGGCTTCTCAGAACTGAGCACATGTACGAGGGGTGTTCAGAAAGTTCGAGGCTTTTTTTCATATGGATACTTATTTTCAATCTAGAACTATGAATTTTTTGCAGGATAAAATTCAGCATATTTGGAATGGATTTCCAAAATTTTGGACAATTTGGACATTTTAAAGTCATTCTGTGGTTGCCATGGAAACTGAAAGTTCAGCTTCTTGGGGCAGGTAACACTGAAACCAAGAATGCCAAGAAATTGCGACTGTGAGAGACTTCTCTCTGTCACTTCTATTAGTGAGATTGGATATATTTGACACAAGAAATATGGTATTAGCTTCTAAATATGCTTTCAAGCACACTAAATGTGTGAATTCTTACACTGAACCCACATAGTAAAGCACTCCTGCATGCCAGATTTGGCGAGGGAAATTCAGGAGGCAAAGGTGTGTTTCCCTGACTACATAAGGACTTGTGAAAGCATGGATTCACTAGTATGAACAAGAGATCAAAATGGACATCATTATCCATCCTAGCTATTCCTGTGACATTTTGCTTTACAAAAGTCCTTGTTTTCCCTTACTTTAGTCCATGGGGGCTATAGTTTCTGGCTCTGGAGGCGAAAAGGCTTTGGATGACCAAAATTCTTTCACAGAACTTTGTTTGGAGGACTTCAAGGAACATTTACTTCAATGGGTCAGGTGTATAAATCAATGCTTTTGGTGAGCTTGGGAGTATTTTTAAAGCTAATATTATATTTCTTGTGTCAAATATTGCCAATCTCACTAATGCAAGTGATAGAGAGAGGTCTCTCACAGCCAAAATGCATTGGCTTTAGTGGTTTCAGTATTATCTGCCCCAAGAAGCTGAACTTTCAGTTTCCATGGCAACCACAGAATGACTTAGAAATGTCCAAATTGTCCAAAATTTTGGAGCTCCATTCCAAATATGCTGAATTTTATCCTGTGAAAAATTCATAGTTCTAGATTGAAAATAAGTGTCCGTATAAAAAAAAGCCTCAAACTTTCTGAACGCCCCTCGTATTATGTAATCTGCATTAACCTATTAACAGTAAGTTAATGTTATTCTGGCAAGATAGGACAATTGCACATTAAAATGTTCACTTTGTGAGTCAAGATAGCTGACGGTGTTTGAGGATAGTAGTTTAAGAATTGGAACCATTAAGCATATAGACGAGGGCAAATTTCACCGTGTAAGAGTCCTCTCTTTACCTCTAAATGGTGAAACTGCTGCATATGGGTCTCACAAACATTTTCAAAATAGCTATAGAGGTCTGTTCTCTGTACAGCAACTAGTAAGCAGACATGACACTCGTATATAGGCTAATAGGATGCCAGGTTGAGTGGGGAGACTAAGACAGCTTTCCATATCTGGGCTCAGGATCCTGTAGGTCTCCTAAATGCTAGATAAGATGGGGACCTGCAGTATTTGTCCAAGAAATCTCAGAGACACATTTCAGCTATGCATTGCTTCTTCTAATCGTATCTGCCTCCCCCTTCCCCCTTTACCCAATCTCTCACCCTCCCCCCTCAATCACCCTCTTGCCCATATCTCCTTATAGTCTTGGATCAGAACCAGTGCCTTGGACGTGACTAGGGTATCAACACAGCCGTATTCAATGACAACCTCCAACCCTTCCCCATCCCCTCATCCTTCGTCAGGTAAACCAAGAACCCTGTCCTTTAATTGGGCAACTGTCAGTGGCAGTTCAGCATGTATTTGTTATTGGACTAATGTGATTCATTGTTGCTCTTGCAGGAAAGCATGACTTATAAGATCTTCTTTGTTGGCCGCATAGGAAAGGTCAACACTCAAAAAGTCTCATGAAATCAAAAGAAGTATATTATTCATTTCCGAAGTGTCACCTTTACAGCTTTCCTTTTTAGGACGGATACATGCATCGGATAAAAGCTTGTTGCTTTCACACTTATAGAACTTCATGACTTAAAGAAGATGCTTCTGTGGTTGGATGACGGACTTATGTACAGATGTAGGTACAGATGTATGTACATACGCGGCTGTTTGTATTAAGCCTTTTACTGATGGCTACTGCAATGTACCTGGTTGGCTATTTGAGGTGAATAATCGTCTCTACAAAGTTCCATTTATTGCTTGCTCTGGCTGCTGAGTCTTGCAATTTTGTCCGTCTCTGCTGCATGTTTGCCAGTTGGCTTGTGCTTTGATCAAAGGATCAAAGAAGCCATGTGGTCCTTTGGTGAATTATGGCCCGTGGATGGAGTTTTGTCCTTGGGCCATGCTTTCAGTTGGTTTGTCGCAAATTTTGGAAAAAAACCATTGCTGCATCTGTGCATTTGCTGTATTCTATTACTGTGGCAAGGTTGTGTTGAATTCCATGGCAATGTATGACAGTGACATTCAGTGGCAGTGGCATGATGCTGTGGTATTTTGTGGCATCTGGATCAGACAAGTGCTGGCATGCTGAAAACTATGCTCCGTAACTTGAACAATCCTCAGGGGCACCCTTCCCCCTTTCATATAGGGACACCCCCCTCCTCTGGATGCCCCAATGGCCCTAAGCACAGTCATCATGACATTCAACAGCCAGTATTGACATGGTTGGTCGTATGGATCTCTATAGTGCAACTGTCTCTATACTATTTCCATTTTTTATGCGCTAAATGTTTGTGATGTCCTGCAACTGATCAATTGCGACTTGGCTCATATGTAACATGCATTATCACTCATTGATTTGCAAACCACTGGCTCAAATCTGTCCCTACACAGAGCGACTGGGTTGAAATGGACTCCAGCTGAATGTCAATTAGGCATTAGGATGGGAGACATGATGGCATGCATGTTGTTGTCCTGACTGACTTGATGCAATGCAATGTTTTATGGCCAATAGCTGCTAAGGTTTACACAGGACATTGAGTCATTGACTGACCATGATGTGACCTCAGAATGTAGGCTGAGCGGCTTTGCAATTAAGTTGCTCTAAAGCATGTCTTGTTCTGCAACGTCGATCCAGGGCCCATTCAATCAGGGGCTTCTCAGAAAAGAGCACATGTATTATGTAATCTGCATTAACCTATTAACAGTTAATGTTAGCCTGGCAACATAGGACAATTGCACTTTAAAATTTGCTCTTTGCAAATCAAGATAGCTGACGGTGTGTCAGGATCATAGTTCAAGCATTGACATTGGAAACCATTTAGTATATAGACTTAATAGATGAGGCCAAATTTCACAGTGAGATAGTCCTCTCTTTACCTTTTTAAAATTATGAAATTACTGTATTGGAGTATCACAAACATTTTCAAGATGATGTCTGTAATCTGTGCAGCAACTGGTAAGCAGGGGTGGCCCAAGTAGGTTGGTTAATATCACGCAATTTTGAGTGAGGAGACTAAGACTGCTTTCCATATCTGGGGCTCAGGATGCTATATGTCTCCTGAATGCTAGATAAGATGGGAAATTGCAGAATTTGTCCAATAAATCTCTTAGACATGTTTCAGCTGTGCAATGTTTCTTCTAATCAAATCTGCTTCTCCCTCCCCCTCTACCTAATCTCCCCACCGTCCCCCTTCCATCACCCCTTGCCTATATCTCCTTATAGTCCTGGATCAGAATCAGTGCGTTGCATGTGAGCAGGGTATCAATGCAGCCGTATTCAATAGCAACCTCCAACCCTTCCCCGTCCCTCCTCCTTCATCTTTCTTTAGGTACAACTCTCTTTTGTAAATGCACAGCTGTCAATCAACATGTATTTTTCATTGGAATCATTGGACCAATCTGCATCATTGCAAGAAAGCATGACTCTTCAAGTTCGCTACGTTGGCTGTATAGTGGAGGTCAACGCTTGACAATTCTCATGAAATAAGAGGAAGTCTATTATTCATTGCCAAAGTTGCACCTGTTCAGCTTTGCTTTTTAAGGACGGTTAGAACATTATTTTAGCTCGATGCCTGCACATTTGCAGCACTTGATCATTTGTGGATGCTTCTATTGCCAAATGATGGCCTGATTTTCATGTGGCTGTATCAATTAGCATTTCACTGATGGCTCCCTTGGCTGCTGAAATGTACCTGGTTGGCTGCTTTTGCTCTTTTTTAAGTGAATTATCGTCCCTCCAAAGTTCCCTTTACTGTTTGCTCCTGCTGTCAAGTCCTGCAGTTTTGTCGATCTGTAATGTTTGCCAATTGGCTCATGCTTTGATCGAGGAGGCTGCATGTGTGGTGGTCAATAGATGCCGTATGGCCCATGGATAGGACTTTTTCCTTGGCCCATGCTGTCTCGCATCTTGCAAAAGAGCCTTGCTTGCATCTGTGGCATTTGTCATGTTCTATACCTTTTGCATGACTGTGTTCAATTCTGTGGCATTGTGTGACAGTGACATTCAGTGGCACTGGCATGATGCTCTGGCATTTGGTGGCATCTGTATGAGACAAGTGCTGGCATGCTGAAAACTATGCTCTGTAACTTGAACGATCCTTTGGGGCACCCTTCCCCCTTTCATATAGGGACACCCCCTCCCTGGATGCCCCAATGGCCCTGAGCACAGTCATCATGACACTCAACTGCTGCCTGTATTGATATGGTCATAAGGATCTCTGCAGTGCAACTGTCTCTATACTATTTTCCAATTTTTATGCAAAAATGTTTGTAATGTCCCCCTGTACATGTTCATCGATTGTGAGTTGGCTCATATGTAACATGCATTATCACTCATTGATTTGCAAACCACTGGCTCCAATCTGTCCCTACACAGAGCAACTGGGTGGAAATGGACTCCAGCTGAATGTCAATTAGGCATTAGGATGGGAGACATGATGGCATGTATGTTGTTGCCCTGACTGATTCCACCATTTGTCAGATGTGATGTCAATTTTATGTCTGGTAGCACCAAATGATTGACAAATGGCTGACCATTAGTGAATTAACTACTTTAGAGTTTCTGCTTTGCAGTTTGGTTAGCCTTAGATATAAATATCTTAATTGAGCTTACCTCAGTTATATGCTTTTTAGTTAAAGAGACTTTAAATTGCCTGCTTTGAAATTAAGCTGATGTTGGACTGTTAGTTTGGAAATTAAGTTCACCTAAGATTGCATGGTTGATAGATTGTCCACTTTCCAGCTTATAGTGACACTGGGAAGACTTCGAAACTGTGGACGAAGAGGGGAAGAAAATAGAGAACCCTGACCTGGCAAAAGAGCACATTGCAAACTACTATGAAAACCTGTACCGAGCAAGAGATGAGGAAGAAGAAGGGAAACTGTGGACAACAAGAATAGAACACCTGAACAGAAAGAGACTTGAAGAAATGAACAGAATGAACACCCCAAACAGCATTACACGAAGAGAAATGTTCAATGTTAAAAAAAAGATCAAGAAGAGAAAGAGCTGTGGACCAGACCTTATCCCAAATGAAGCCCTGATATACGCAAACAATGACAACCTGGAGAGGATAAGAAGAAACCTAAATGATGTACTGGACCAAGGAACTATACCTGAAGAGTGGAAATCCGGAAGAATAATCACCCTGTACAAAGGAAAAGGAGTGCGAGGAAAATGCTCCAATGAGAGAGGGATAACAATTGGCAGCAACATGGGAAAATTCTTCGAAAGAATTATCAATGACAGAGCTACCAGAAGCATCCAAGTCAGCGACATGCAAGGAGGAGGGAAAAAGGGAGCCCAGACTGTGGACCACATAACAACGCTGACAGAACTGGTGAGAAAAGGAAAAAATGTCTACATCGCCTTCCTTGATGTAACCAAGGCCTATGACAAGGCATGGGCAGCGGGGATCCTCCATGTACTCTATGAACAGGGACTAACGGACAGGACCTGGGAAGTAGTCAAGAAACTAAATGATGACCTGACTGCCCAAGTAGAAACGATACACGGAACCACAAGGAAAATCCACATGAAGGACAACATCAGACAAGGAGGTGTGCTGTCAGTCATCATGTATGCAACCCTAATGGACGAAATTGCCAAGCGAGTCAAGAGAGAGAACCTAGGAATTCCCCTGGGGGGGGATAGAATTGGATGCCTCCTGTGGATGGATGACGTAGCATTCATATCAACAACGAAAGAAGAACTGCAAAGAATGCTAGATATAGCAAACGAGATGAGTATAAAGTACAGGATCAAATTTGGAGAGGAGAAGAGTAAAATCCTAAGGATAGGCAAGAAAATACCAGAGGTACAATTCTCCCTTGGCCTGATGGAACTACAAGAGTGCGAAAGATACAAGTACTTGGGAATGACAATGGCAAAGAGCGGAAAGATGGAAGAGCATCTGAAGGAGGTAAAAAGAAAAGTACAAGCAGCCTACAACACTATCATGGCAATAGCTGGAAACCCAGACCTGAAAGGAATTGAAATGAGGTCAATATGGCTCCTGGTGAAATCATGCATCTTCCCGATAGCAACCTACGGATGGGAAGCAGTGTTAGCCACAAAGAAAGAAAAGGACGAACTGAAGAAAATCATCGACAACCTGATCAAAATGGTTATTGTAACACCAAGGACAACCCCCTGGGAACCACTGTACCTGGAAACCGGCCTGATGGAGGTCAACTACTTGATTAACCGCAACAGAATCCTGTATGCAGAAAAGGTCAAACACAGTGAGAACTCACTCCTGAGGGCCATCAGAGAAGAAGAGCGGGATAAAGCCTGGTGGAAGATAACACAAAAATTGAGGGAGGACACCATGGTTCATGAAAGCCTTGAAGGCAAGAAAAAACAGGCGAAAAAACGAGTGGTGGACCGAGCAGTCAGGAAAAAGATGATAGAAGACATAAAAACAGGAGGTAATGAAAAAAGTAAAACCAAGTTCTACATTGACAACAAAGCAAGAGGCACCATTGGTACATGTGCAAAATACATGATGGAGTGCACGAGAGCAGAAGTAAGCTTGATATTCAAAGCAAGGACAAGAATGCTGGATGTAAAGGAAAACTTCAGGAATAAGTACCAAGACCATGAATGCAGAAACTGCAGAGAAGAGACAGAGACCCAGGAGCATATCTTGGAAAAATGCCAAGGAATCCATGAAAACCACAACCAACTGACAGTCTCGATTAAAGACATCTTTGAAGAAAACACAGCCGCCCTCAAAGAGGTAGCAAGAAGGATAAGAATAATAATGAGAAAACATCAAAGTGCTGCCCCCCAGTAACACTGGGTTGAGCAACCTGGCTGATCCAGGAAAGCACACAGAAGAAGAAGAAGAACTAAGATCACCTGCTTTTGCGATGCGATCAACCTTAGATTCTCTTCTTTGCATGCATGTAAGTTGACCTTTGGATTGTCTGCATTGTGGTTAAGTTGGTCATGGATTGTCTGTTTAGCTTTTAAGTTGACCTTTGATTGTTAGCTTTCAATTATTGAGTTTAGGGGAGACCGGGGTTAGTTGAATCGCGGGGTTAGTTGAAACTTGGCCTAAAATCACCTTTATTTTAAATTTTTTGCCAAACGCTGATTTTAGTACTTTTGGTAGATACCCTGTTTATTGGCACAAGTTATCGTACCTTTATTCATTCAAAATTTCAAAATGCTAATTTTGTAGGCAAGAAAGTTTGTTTTTTGGGTGATATATATATAGTAACTTGTTTGCTCAGTCTTCGAAGGGGGTTATTCTATAGCTATGATTTTAATCCAGGTGAACTAACCTTATTTCTAAATAGGCAAATCCATGCCTAATCCACACCAAGAACCTTTTTTATGTGTGACTTTGATAAGACTGACAAATAAGACAATATTGTGTTCCAGGTGTGATGGGGTTAGTTGAATCATGCACGGTGTAGTTGGCCGTAACATAGATTTCAAGTGTTGAAATTGCCTTGCAAGTCATTGTTAGTTGGAGTTACGGCATTTAGAACTACTACAGTGCATGTTTGCATTCCTGAAAGGGAAATACGGAAAAACCAGCTTTTTTGCCCAAAATAGACAAAAATTTTAGTAAATTACAGTATACAATTTCTTTTCAAACGAGTGTTATATTGAAGCTGGTGGTCATCATAGAGATATCAGTTATGCAAAGGAAACCCCTTTTGTAAGAAGTTGTCTCCAAATTTTTATGGCGTTTCAACTAACCCCGGGGTCGGGGTTGGTTGAATCAAATTTTTTTTCTTGAAGTTTGTGTCCGAGACACAAATTTCAATAATCATTTACAACATCTCTTGGGCTGATCATTGAGTTAAACACACTCACTATCACATGCTAAAATTTTGTGGGAATGTCTTGTACCGTTTGCTCTCCAGAGCAAATATGAAAATGAGTGTGCCAACTAACCCCGGTCTCCCCTACTTTAAATTATCTGCTTTGCCACTAAAATGCCTTGAACAATTTTGAAGCTGCATGGTCTTAATTGTGTTTCAGGGCCCTGGGAATTTCTCAG
Organism: Platynereis dumerilii; assembly: GCA_026936325.1. NCBI lineage: Eukaryota > Metazoa > Annelida > Polychaeta > Phyllodocida > Nereididae > Platynereis > Platynereis dumerilii. The sequence goes on along the minus strand of JAPTHN010000089.1, from coordinate 504,840 downwards.
GATGTACTCTTTTCTGGAAGCCCTTAACTGCATGACACCCAAGGCAGGCAGTTGACAAAAAGTCAAGATGATTTTTTAATAAAAGGCAATAAGCTGTCATGTTGCCATAATGTTGGGACATGTGTTCTTAAGCGAAAGAAATCTTCAACAAGGGGATTATGAGAATGTCCACTGGGGGATCCTCATGTCACTGACAAGCAACTGTGTTGTCTACAAGTTGTCTTTCAATAAGCATAAGGGCATGGGGGACGTGGAGAGGAAAAAAATAGCCAAACAAAGACAGAAGCTCAGTTGCAAACTATGTTGCAACTTAGTTGAAACTCAGCTGAAACACAGACTGCCATCACTCACAGCTTTTTGCCTGTGAAGTCCCTTTTTGCATGCTTTTTGTAGCAGGGGTGGAGAGAATCACTTGAAGTGGTGAAAAGTGAGTAGCAAAACTCTGAATGAATGTAAATTTGCCCTAATTGAAAAAAAGATAAAGTTGGCAGGAAAAATGTCAGAGAGTGTTGAGCGCCAAAATGGGAGGGAAATATGGAACAGTTGGTCTGATGAGGATTGAGTAGTAGCTGAAGTGTGTGTCAATTGTCAGTTTGCTTATCATGCTTATAGTCTATAGTTTACTGGATGTTGTGCTTACTGAGTTGCTATATGAGTTAGTGGAGTTATACTTGAGTTATTCTATAATCTATGCAGTTTTGCATAAGGCTGGAATATACAAGGGAATGATTCCTGGCATAGGGGGCTGGGCCAATCTCCTTTTTCTCCCTGGCTCTCTCCCCACCAGGGACTTCATAACCACTTATACTTATTCACTAGAAAGACTTGGGAGAGCACAAACTCTAAATTGAGGTGTAATAGCAAAGCAGGCAGTTTGTAACCTCAAGCACCTTTGATCAGTGATGATTCAAGATGATTGACCTGTCATTTCCTTTTCTGCAGGTCCCTGACTATGTGACGTCATAGTGATGTCACAGTGATGATCCAGTGAGCTGCAGCTGTTGGCCAGTGACAGCATCCATCTGCTGAGCGCTGCAGCAAACCCTCGGCATCCTTCAGTGATGAACTGCATCCTCATCCGGGTCTGCTCTGCTCTCCTCTTCTGGATAGCTGTCTCCTCTGTAGCAGGTGGGTGAAACAATTTCTCATTTAAACCTTTGAATTTGATACTGGGCCTATGGTGTTCTGTATTATTGTCTCTACTATTGTAAATTTTTTTGTTTTTGTAGCCATCATTTCTCTTTGGCCTTTATTACAAGCCACCACATTAACCAATAATTAATACAAATTATTTGCAATCTCGTATTATTGTACAAAACAGGTCTGCAGACCTAGTGTTTTTCGTGCTTTACAAAATATATTAATTGAACCTCTCTTGAAAGTCTCACGATATATCTTCCATTCTTCCTATATGTAAATAATGTGTGCTTCTACATGCATTAGGCCTAGCTACCTGTGTCAGTGATCAATCTTCAATTATGAAGCTTTATGACACACTGATTCCAGTCCATTCCAGCATATTAACCAAGTGTCTCCCTGTATGGCCCTCACATGTAGTGCAATCCAAGCATACTGCCTCACATAAGCACTGCAGCATTTACAGCCCAGTTTTTCTTCATTAGTCACACTCAGTTGGCCTGTCCTCCTGTAGTAGCTCTTACCCTTGCACCAAGGGGAAGATGAGCTTGGACTGACTTAGTGGGGTGTCCTACCTGTCATGATTATGTTCCACACATCACTTGCTTGGCCCTCCTCGAGTTCCTTGGGTCTCCTCATTCCCCTAGTCTCCTATGACCTCCTCCAGTCTCCTTGGGTCTCCCCCTAGGGTCTCCCCATGCTCTAGTAAACACCAACTCTCCCTAATTCCATGAAATGTTTTTTCTCTTAACCCAATTCCAAGTGACTTCCTCATATCTCACTTACTGCCACTGAGGCCGTAGATTAAGTGAAGATGTCTGTGCAAGTGCTGAAGTAAAATATTCATGGCATGGAGGAGACTTAAGTACCCTTGGCCTAGCTTGGCATCCTCAAAAAGAGTCATAAAATAAAAATAGGAATGTATGAAATGTATAAAATGTATGAAATGCCATGAATGCTATGTAGTGGCATGTTGTTTGGATAATACTTAAGATTGTGTAAATGCTGGCAAAAATGTTGTATTTACAAGAAAATGATGTAATTGCATAGAGCATACCATTTATTTTTCGCCTTATCATTGCAGGGCAAACAAAACAGTTCACACTGAAGCCATCGGGGCATCAACATGTAGTGACAGAAGGAATTCCATCCAGTTCTGTGATGTCATCCATTCCAGCTCCATCAGAGAGAGATGAAGGAATCAAATACACTTTGATGGAGGAGGCGGAGATACCTGCCAGCCCCACTCCTCCGCTGTCTAGGGATGATGTGTCGCTGGTCAGGGGAGGGTCATCGCTCACAACGACGACACAACCAAGGACAGGTCCAAGGACGGTCAGTGATTCGCTCAGCAGTGATTCAGACAGCGATACGGTCAATGACGATGCCATAGATATAGAATATCAAAGACCGACTGATGCCAATTCCGTGTTATCCTCCCCTCTCCACAACCATCCAGTCACAGCAGCCAACAACGATTCAATTTCATTAGAGCCCAGCACGGTGGTCAGCACTGCCCCTCCCACCTCAGACATGGTCACTCCCCCCCTCGAGGTCAGTCCATCTCTCAACACTGCCTCATTGACCACCCCTGTGGCCACCCATCCTCTGACCTCTGCATCAGTACCCCAATCAGCATCCACTACTAACCCCTGTTCCACCTGCAGTCCTTGCATTTCCTGCAGTCTTGCACCTAGCTCAGACTCACCTACCCCACAACAGTCGCTGAAAGGGTCCTCTTCGCAGGTCGACCCCTCAAAGCACCTCACATCCGGTCCGTCTCTCAACCCACCCATAAGTCAAACGACTGTAGCATCATCACCTTCCCCTCCTCTCCTCACATCTCCGGGCCACATCAGTTGCACCTCGCCTCCCTGTAGCAGCTCCCCAATGACTGATGCCAGTCTGACTTCACTGGGTCCAAGCGCAGTTTTTATACCAGGAAATTCCAGTCATTTTATCACCAGGAACCCGGAAGAATACCAACAACAGGATTACGAGGAAGACTCAACATCTGTTTCCGCTACAACTCACCCCGACTTATCTCCTTCCCCCGATGACAGCTTCACTAGCCTCAATGGTAAACAAACTGTTTCAACTGCACCTGACATTGTCATCACATCACAAACCTACCAAAGCAATAGCGAGCCCACCAACAACACATCGGCCCACGACGAACAACCTTTGCCATCCAACTTCACCTGGCATAGTCACTCCGAACCAGCTCTGATAGACTTTGCGATCAAGTTCACAGCCTCATCCAGACAGCGCTGTATAAACCGACCATCAATTGAAAAGACTAGCGACTTTGTACTTCATTCCCTCGAACAATCTTTCAACCTGGGAGGATCTCATGTTTTTATCAGTAACCCGAGCTGCCACTGCATGACTGTCAACTTCCTGTCTCTCCAGAGAGGGGAAGTGAGAAAGGTGGAGGCCCTTATTAGATCTCATAAGATTATATATGTGATGAACTTTACGGTGAATGGTGTAGTCCGTCACCTACAACTCATTGGCAGGTCCACGGTACGTTTTGATTCCAAGAACTTAGGAGGTGGCGCGGATGAGTGCCGCTTGGTCATGCCAAAAAAAGTGCCATGGCGGCGTTTGTCCAAAGCCGAGCAGATTATTGTCATCACTGTGTGTGTCGCTGGGGCCATGGTAGTCTTTGCTGCGTTCTTGTTTTGCATGTATGAAGTGAGACGGAGGCACACTCGTAAATCATTCCGCTTGCAATCTGGGACCGCTACAATGGTGCGGACGGAGGATTACAGTCTAACCAAGTTGGACCGCCCCAACACCATGTACACAGACCGGGGAATGATCATGGAACCGGTGCAGCCGGATGATGTGCCTCTTCCAACCATGTACGCGAGTAACACTTCCCTGGAGAAGCCTCCTCCCGGAGCGCATCTTGCCAACAACAGTCCCCAGAAAGAGTGGCCTCTTGCGCCCGATCCCTTTCCCATCAGACCATCCACATCTACGGAGAATTTGGTCACTGCCGCCGCTCGCAGTCGTAAAAAGGACAAGCTCCCGGGGTACGACAACCCCTCGTTTTCCAGCGATGACATTCTGGCCTCTGATACGGAGGAAAACGAAAGCTGTGAGCCTAAAAAGAAAGTTGAAAGTCATGATACTTATCCCGAAATGAATGGTTTCAAGAAACCTTTGAAGAGTAATCTCTTGAGACCCCTTGGAGATCACAGATCAGAGAGTATCACTTAGTGAAGCCTTAATCTCTTATCTCCTACTGGATTACAAAGTGAAGAAGTCTTAGCCTGGCATAATTTATTACCTACATACTGTGTGTATATATATGACATGGATAACTACTACATATATGTACAATGTGGGAAATAAGTATTTGTCCCCTGCAAAATTTTAAATTCAAATAAATGCTTTTAAAGATATCATTAAAATTCAATTATTTGAAAAAAAAATTAGCAGTTAGATCTATTGGTTTTGACTATATGTTCAGTGTGTTCCGCAATTCCGTAGCCTAAAATTTGCAATTTTTTGCGTATGTACCTGTGAAGAATTTTTGGATCAAAGTTCAAAATGTAGAATTGACAGGGGGTGAAATACTTATTTTCCCCACTGTACAAATAATAAGCATTCATCAATTAGATCTACCAACCACTGATCTAAGCATATCTATCTATATATTGGTACTAGTATATAATACTGTATAATATGTATATCATTGAACTGAGTTACACTGAAAAACTATTGTTCCTGATCGTGTCTAATAAAATGTACATAATTTGCTCTCTGTGTCCTTTGTTGCAACATTGATGATTGGCTTTGATTATCACATATTTATTCAAGCACTTGTAAAGTTGTATTTAAGGGTTCAGCCGCAGATTAAATTTAGAAATAAGTGAAGAAAAATACCCAAGAGATAGAACAAAATCCCAGCACAATCTGTACATGTTTGATGGATCCTCCAATTCCCATTCATAAAGTTTTCAAATTATTATAATTCTGAAAGGACTAATAATTCATTTGCTCATGTATTATAACATTCATGAAAAATATAGCCAATGTGTGACAATCATAAAAAAGTGGCAAACAAATCTTTACTTGGGACAGCATATCATAAATATGATGAATTTGTGACAAACAAATCTTGGTTGTGACAAACAGATTGTAAGTTGTGATAAATAGATCTTTAGTTGTGATCAACAGATCTTTAATTGTGGTAAACCGATCTTTAGTTGTGATATAAACAAATCTTTAGTTGTGAAAAACATATCTTAAGTTGTAATAAATCTTTAGCTGTGACAAACAGAACTTTAATTGTTATAACAAACCTTTAGTTGCAATAAACATATCCTAAGTTGTGATAGACATATCTTTAGTTGTGATAATCAGATCTTAAGTTGTGATAATCAGATCTTAAATTGTGATTTATAAACATAAATTCATTAGTGATGAACGATCTTTAGAACATACATCTTAAGATGTAAAAATATACGATATATCATAGTAAACTTAAAGAGATCTATTTGTGACAAGTCTTTTCTTAATCGATAAACAGATCAGTTAGTTGTGATTATTGCATCTTTAGCAAATGATAAACAGATTTGTGATGACAAATCGTGAGTTTTGGGAAACTAATATTTTAAAAGTCACAAGACAATCTGAGTTACATTAATTTATTACTGTCGTACAGTATAATAATTAATAGGACAAATATAGGAAAAATTCCCATTTTTTATCTCAAACTTTTTACAATCTGGTATTTCTAAAATCTGGAGCAATTTGTAACAATGAAGATGCAATGTATAGCACATCAATCCCAATTGACTAAGCTGTGGTATGGAAAACAAATACCTTGCAAAGTTATCCTATCAAGTAGTATCCTCGCAATCCTGGCCATGCCAGCTATGTGGAATAACAAAGTACTTGGTTGTAAATTACAGTGTAATGTAGATGTAGCAAACAACAATAAAAATCACCTGCCATTCATCTCAATCAGGTTTAGGCCAGACATGTATAATTTTTAGCTTCTCGGATTGACCAAACCAACAGATTTTGTGCCTATGGAGAAAAAAAATTGAGGTTACCCACTTGACATTATAAAAAAAATGAAATTACCACTTTTTTTTTGTCCAACCGACCGACCCCAGAAACAATGCTCAAAACTCGGCAGTTTGTTTAATTGAGAGATTGAAAAAACACGAAAGTGTCAGCCGGAGTAGGAATCAACTGAATTGGTTACCAATCACAGCAAGAATTCAGTTCAAATTGATGACAACTACAGTGCTGCCTGTAAGTAAGTGAAATGCATGAAATGGTGGCATTAATGCAATGGCACAATATTATGCGTTTCACATAATTACAGGCGGCACTGTACATGGAAGGCACTTAACAATCAGGCACCACAATACATTCAAGAACTTGTTCAAGTCCAATCTTAACAAGAACATAAGCCGAGAAGCAACCACAAGCTGCTGTTAGCAGAACCTGCTCCCTGCAACAAAAATAAGTTTGAAGATTGAGCATTTTCCTATGCAGCACCAAAACTCTGGAACAGTTTGCCTGAAAAGTGAGAACTGCACAAACATTTGAAAGCTTCAAGATGAATCTAAAAACCCATTTGTTTCAGAATTCCTACAAGAGATTTGATCTGAAAAAGTGCTGATGAGCAGTTTACTGAAATTAGCGCTATATTAATCCATATTATTATTATTATTATTATAAATATTGCTTCGAGAGGATCCAAGAAGCAAAAGATCAATGATGTCTGCCCTTAATACCAGTGGATTAAATCATTCTCCTAAAATACGACAGGTGTCCTCCCAGACACATAAATTCAGCAACATTTCATGGGTGGGCCTTCTGACAAGCCACTACATCAGTGTATCTCTTTTAGTGCAATTTGTCAAATTTTATCCACCCATGATATTAATTATAACTAAGTGTGCGTAGCACTTAGTGTTTTTGGTCTTAGTGAATTTTATAGCAACATATTGATGAGTTTCCATAACAGATAAAAATGCACTTTCAAAAATAAAGCTTCCGAAAGTAAAAATTTTTGTGATGAGTAATCCTTTAGCTGTGATAAACAAGTCTTTTTAGTTGCGCTTAACAAAAATTAAGATGTGATAGAAGTATTTAAGTTTCTATAAACAGCTTTTATTTCGATAATCTATTCTATTAGTTAGGACAAAGCAACTCAGGTGCTAGTCTGCTACAAAAGCAGGCGAAGAGAATGGAGTAATTCAAGTCAAACGTGCTATCAAATTGGAATTTGATTTGATTTCAGGTATACAATTATAAAGAGATAAGCATGAAATGCATGGAGTGGTATCAATTTATTTGTCAATTTCTGAGGGAATGGTCACTAAACAATCTTTATCTTTTTAATAACAACTATGTTGTGAAAAAGAAATCTTCATTTGTGACATCTGTGATAAACAAAACCTTTATTATTTATAGGAGTTGTAAACAAATCCTTTAGTTGTTATAAATAAATCTTTAGTTGTGAAAAACTAATCTTTAGTTGTGATAAACTAATATTTAGTGATAAACAAATCCTTTAGTTGTGATAAACAAATCTTTAGTTGTGCTAAATTAATGTTGAGTTGCGATAAACTTATCTTTAGTTGTGATAAACTTATCTTCAGTGATAAACATATCTTTAGTTGTGATAACGAATCCTTTAGTATTTATAGGTATTGTCATAGTTTGTGAAAAGTGCTGGTTTGCCAGTCAATACCGCCAAAAAATAGCATGTGACCGCAGAAATAGAGTGGTTACCTGCCCAAATGTCTGATGCTCTTGTTGGAAATGTGATGAGATGATCAAACAATCAATGCAATCATCACAGAAAATCCTCCCCAGTAAAAAACTAGTTACAAAATAATTTATTATCAATGCAAGCTTTTTTATAATTAGCCCTACCAGTAGGCTATTAATATGAGGTGTTTGCAGTAACTTCATATTTTTTTAAAGAAAAATCCACTCTGGAACACGGATTGTAATTACTGAAGTTGAGATTTCGGGTTGATAACATCACATTCAGGCAGGTAAAATTCAGAATCTATCTGCCCGAATGACCTGTGCGTCAAGAGCACTTTTCGAGTACTCTCTGTGTTGTAAACAAATGTTTTAGTTGTTACAAAATAAACCTTTAGTTGTGATACACCAATCTTTAGTTGTGATAAACTAATCCTTTAGTTGTGATAAACAAATCCTTTAGTTGTGATAAACAAATCCTTTAGTTGTGATAAACAAATCCTTTAGTATTAATAGGTGTTGTAAACAAATCATTTAGTTGTTATAAATAAATCTTTAGTTGTTATAAACAAATCTTCAGTTGTGGTAAACTAATCTTTAGTGATAAACAAATCTTTAGTTATGATAAACAAAATCCTTTAGTTTTTGTAGGTGCTGGAAACAAATCCTTTAGTTGTTACAAACAAATCTTTAGTTGTCATAAGCAAATGTTTAATTGTGATAAACAAATCCTTTAGTTTTTATAGGTGTTGTAAACAAGTCATTTAGTTGATATAAACAAATCTTTAGTTGTTATGAACAAAACTTTAGCGTTGTGTTATAAACAAATATTTATATATGAATATTTTTGTGATTAATACAATCTGAGATCAAGTGAATCTTTTTAAATGTCTTAAAAATTTTAGTTGTCATAAAGAAATTTTTAGTTGTCATGAACAGATGTTTACTTGTAAAGACAACCAGGGGTCTTCAATGCCATTTAAACATTGATCAGTGCTGCCCCTAGTGCCAGGTGCATTGAACATTTTGTTGGCTGTCAGATGCCACCATTGGCTGACTTTTTGGGCCTGCATATTGAAATTGTCAGTCATTGTGTCTGTGCATTCGTAGTCTGATTCCTTTGATGTTTCTCTGAACCAGCAGACCCTCAGTGCACAAACCCCTCTTTTAAAAAAAATTGAAGTTTTGGCTCGTGAAGTTGTCCAAAATAATTTTTACCAAAAAGTGCTGAAACTCCTCTCAAATTACTTCTGGGGTATCAAGTCAACTAGTAACCATGCCAACTGGTAACCAAACCAACTGGTAACCAACCAACTAGTAACCAACCAACTGGTAACCAACCAACTAGTAACCAACCAACTGGTAACCAAAAACACTACCAACTGGTAACCATCCTTTTTTTGTGGGTTACCAAGTCGTAACCATGCATTTAATTTAATTTCATGACCATACCAACTGGTAACCACCAAATTCTTGCCAACTACCAAGTCGTAACCAAGGTCCAGAACAATCAAATTATTAGCAAACCCCAAGCTGCTCATTCATATTTATTTAATTTTTATTCCAGTAAACTCAATAAGATAGTTATGTTCAAAGATGAATTATCCAAATTAAATTATCTAAATCTGAAAATGCAGAATTTCAGTGTTAAAATAGCTGCAACACTAGTAAATACAATTTGGTTATGAGTTGGTTACGAGTTGGTTTACTCTGATTTTCCCTGGTTACCAGTTGGCAACAGTCACTGATTACGAGTTGGTATGCTATTTTCTTTTTTTGGTTACGACTTGGCCATGGCCAGTTGATTACTAAATGCCATGGTTACGAGTTGGTTGAGAAAAATCAAAAATGGTTACGAGTTGGTTTGGTTACTACTTGGCATGGTTACCAGTTGACCTGTATTCACTTCTGGAATCATCCATTGAACCTTTAAAAATGTTACAAAAGAAGTTAAAAGAAGTTATACTCCAACAAGACAGTTTTCCATTGTCTTTTGCCGTGGTATAACCAACGGATTTGTTAGTTATACCACTGTTGGGGATTAAGTAAGCTTGTTGTACTGTTGTTTTCTGCAAACAACGCACCTAAACATGACAACAAAGCCACAAAATTCCGTTAAAAATCTTTCAGGAGTCATATGGAGTATAAGTCGCTTATACAACTTATTTTCGGTGTATAACTAACATTTCAGGGGTTATTTACCTCGGGCTAAAGCCCTCGATAAATAACCACCTGAAATGTTAGTTATACACCTCAAATTCGTTGTATAACCTATACTTGTCTACTAATTATGATTGAGAAACAAATTTTTTCCAGTCACTTGATGAATTGTGTCCCAGCCGTTGGCTCCCATGCATGGTGAAATTGGTCATATCCATGGAAAAGCCACAACTTTTAGAAAACAGGGGCAGGCTCACCCGGAGGCTGCTGGCTCACCCAGGAATAATGCAACTAAGCTACAAATACACACATTTAGGGTCGATATACAGGCCTATAATTTAGCGATCCAACTTTCATACAAGAATCCGCGGATTCAAAGCTAGCCATTTGCTATTACATTAAAGGGGCAGTGATTTACATGGAATGGGTTGATAGCAATGTTGACCTAATCTATAGTATATCCATACTGCAGATAAGTAAATAAGAATTTGAAGAATGCACGAATAATATCATGAAATCCTCGAAATAAAAGGCAACTAGCTAGCTGCTTGTAAATTGGAGGGAAAATAATAAATACAATGAAATTAGAAAGATAGATAAATAGTAAGATAGAAGGCGGATGGACTTGAAAGGGGCGGCCTTCCGCCTTAATAGGAAGGAATGCTCATGAAAAATTGGAAGATCAGGCATTAATTATGAGTTAAGATGATTTGAACTCAGTCATTGTCATTGTAATTTTAATGCAAGTGAAGTACGAGGGGCGTTCAGAAATTTCGAGGCTATTTTTTACATAGACACTTATTTTCAATCTAGAATTATGAATTTTTCACAGGATAAAATTCAGCATATTTGGAATGGATTTCCAAAATTTTGGACAATTTGGACATTTTTAAGTCATTCTGTGGTTGCCATGGAAACTGAAAGTTCAGCTTCTTGGGGCAGATAATACTGAAACCACTAAAGCCAATGATTTTTGTCTGTGAGAGACCTCTCTCTATCACTTGCATTAGTGAGATTGATAATATTTGACACAAGAAATATAATATTAGCCTTAAAAAATACTCCGTAGTTCACAAAAAGCATTGATTGATACACCTGACCAATTGAAGGAAATGTTAATTGAAGTCCTACAAACAAAGTTCTGTGAAAGAATTTCGGTCATCCAATGCCTTTCTCCTCCAGTGCCTGAAACTATAGCCCCCACGGACTACAGTAAGGGAAAACCAGCACTTATGTAAAGCAGCATGTCACAGGAATAGCTAGGATGGATAATGTTGTCCATTTTGGTCTCTTGTTCATACTATTGAATCTATGCTTTCAAAAGTCCTTATATGTAGTCAGGGAAAAACACCTTTGCCTCCTGAATTTCCTTCGCCAAATCTGGCATGCAGGAGAGCTTTCCTACATGGGTTCAGTGTAAGAATACACACATTTGGTGTGCTTGAATGCATATTTAGAAGCTAATACCATATTTTTTGTGTCAAATATTGTCAATCTCACTAATACAAGTGACAGAGAGAAGTCTCTCACAGTCACAATTTCTTGGCATTCTTGGTTTCAGTGTTACCTGCCCCAAGAAGCTGAACTTTCAGTTTCCATGGCAACCACAGAATGACTTAAAAATGTCCAAAATTTTGGAAATCCATTTCAAATATGCTAAATTTTATCCTGTGAAAAATTCATAGTTCTAGATTGAAAATAAGTATCCATATGAAAAAAAGCCTCGAACTTTCTGAACGTCCCTCGTACAATGAAATGAATAACCCCATTTCACTGAGTGGCCTGAACGTTGGCCCCAAACAACTTTTTGTAAAACAGTGATTCTTAATTTGCTTTCCACATGAAGCAGACACAGCACTTTAATTCTAACAAGAATCCGAGGATTCAAACCCTGGGTTCTGTTGGGAATTAGCAATTAAGCATACGATCCGTGGATACAAGATCAAAGTAGCACTGCACTGCGAAGTGCAATCAGCTTTGACACCTGTCAGATTGACTTCAAGTGCTGTTTCTCAATGGCAATTTGGTAAACTGAGGGTGAAAAAACGCTTTAGAACTTGCAGAATTGCAATTAGCATTGTTAGACTGCTTCTGAGAATATATGCACTGCAAAAAGCAATTGACAAATGCATTATAGGCCTTCCTTGAATCGCATGGACGATCGTCACGTGGGCGACATTATAATGCAAAGTCAGCTTGAAAACAGGCCCTCAAGACTCAAACGATCTATTACACAACAAACTACTAAAAAAAAAAAAAAAAAAAAAAAAAAAAAAAAAAAAACCGCAACAAACCATCCCCAATTCCACAATGCATTTTAGTTCACCTCTATATGAACACAAAATGGCCCACTAGACCACATCTACACCTGTATTAAGGCTGGGAAAATTTTTTTCCAAAAATCTCTCAGACTGGTTTTTAGATAAAATTACCCTGGGGGAACCCAGGGTAAAAACACAACTTTCAAAATTTAACCTAAAGCAGTGACCAAGTTGTGAAGCCTTAATATTACATAGAAATTCAATAAACATACTCCAGATTGTGTCTCAACCAGAGGCAAGGCAGGGAAATCTATCAGCCAATGGGATTGAAGGATTAAAGCGCCACTTTTCCCCTGGTGTTTCCATGAAGTTAAAACTTTGGGGCCCTTCTTTTTACACAAATTAGCCACAAAATCAATTGTTGATGTGGTAAAATAGGAAACTAAATGCATGAAAGCCAAACATATCATACAATCGGAACTCACATTTTACAGTGAAAAGAAGGTTGTACGATTAAAGTGTAATACTAGGCCAAATTTTGGAAAATTTAAATCAAGATGATTTTAATAACTTTTATGTTTTCATCAATAAAGTCATGGCACTATATCATCATGTTCAATAAATAACATGCAAGCACTTCAAGCTCTAGGTGCTTTTTTAGATAGAATATCTATCTACTTCCTATTTGCATATCTGATTTTCTGTAAGGATCTATCTATCTATCTATCTATCTATAGCCCCCAACGCTCCCCCCTTCCTTCCTCGCTCCCCCCTTCCTTCCAACCTCTGTCCGTTCCTTCCTCCCTCACTCGCTTGCTCTTCCTTACTCCGTATACCTGCATTCATTCGTGAACAGTTTTGGGTGGCATTTCCCAGCTGACAAAAACTGGTGGTTAACTGAGAGTTATCACGTGAAATTGCCCCTCAGTTATCACGTGGAAAACTGATAGGTTATTGCAAACGTTAACCACGTGATTTTCTCACCAGTTAACCACGTGATTTTCTGGGGCAATCTTCACCAGTTAACCATGTGATTTTCTGTTGAATATCTTCACCAGTTAACCACGTGATTTTCTGGGGGGCAATCTTCACCAGTTAACCACATGCTTTTCTGGGGGCAATCTTCACCAGTTAACCACGTGATTTTCTGGTGAATATCTTCACCGGTTAACCACAGGATTTTCTGGGGGGCAATCTTCAACAGTTAGAATTATTTGAGAAGAGGCAAAATCTCCAACTGGTTAACTTAGCTCCTCATCAAGCCAGTCAACTCAGACTGTTTCAAGCATTATCTCGGACTTTCAATAGCTGTGGGGCTGAATTGAAAGCCACAAGAACTTGCTGAAAATTCGTCACAACCAGTGTGATGCAGTGAGGCTCTTTTCAGTCTTCTTAAGGGTTACCAGAATCAAGGATTGTAGTCATACTTGATTCACATTTTGGATGACTAGTCTTTAGTGATAACATCCAATGTGTGCTCCTTTTTGAGCTAATAAGCATCATTCCACCATATACTGTGTATTAATCCAGATTTAGAAATCATAATCATTTGTTTAATTAGTTTAAACTCAGTTAAAGTAAACTTAGTGCGGAACTCGGTGCACAGCTGTGTTTCTAGTACGGGTGGCTCCATCTATATTTCTTGGGGGCAATCTTCACCAGTTAACCACGTGAAGAAAAACACGTGATAACTCTCAGTTATGTCATGAAGATGGTCAAGCATTAATCTGGTGACATTCATCATGTGGTTATCCCGTGAAAATGTTGGGGATAGACCCCGAAGTCGACTCTATAAAGTCGACTAGTGAAGTCATAGTTAGGTTCCCAAGCAGCAAGTTAATGTTCTGTATGGTCAAGTCAGACTTGAGTCAGCTAAAGTCAAGCCATAGTTGCATAACTTAGCCAATTTTCATCTCACAGAAATGGTTTTGGTACCATTCAAAAGGGCATAAAGGGCACAAGTATTTCTAACTATTATAGTACTTTTGTAAAGTCAATAAAACATAAAAACTCCCTAAAAATTGATGCATTTGTGTATTACAAAATAATCCATGTCCGAAAATTGTGAAATTTCCGAAGTTAAAAGTACTGTTGAAAAATATTTAACAGATGGGCGCTGGGATATTGCACAAAGTCAGCTGAAGTTTGTTGAAGTCAAGTGAAGTCAGGGTTCACAACTTAGCTAACTAGTCAGTTGAAGTTCTTGTAAAGCAAGTCAGAGTTTTAACTTTGACTGACTTCGGGGTCTAGTTGGGGAGTTTTTTCACGTGAAGAAAAACACGTGATAACTCTCAGTTATGTGGTGAAGATGGTCAAGCGTTAATCTGGTGACATTCATCACGTGGTTATCCCGTGAAAATGTGGGAGTTTTTCTCACGTGAACAAAAACACGTGATAACTCTCAGTTATGTCATGTTCACCAGTTTCCCCCCGTGTTTATCACGTGAAGTTCACGTGCATTGTCAGCTGGGTTAAAACTAGTGAGTGAGTTTGTATTTTACGCCCCATCAGCACCGGTGTGGGCTATTTAGAGGCAAGGCATTTAAAACTAACTCACAATAATATAATTTCATACAAATTATATTGAATTAGGTCCAACTTTGGCTACCTTGAGACTATTATCTCTCTCTTTCCTGATCTTGTTTTATGAAGCTAGCTATTGATTGTTGCAATGCACCACAGGGGTGTCCTAACTTGCTATTAAACAGGGGAACTAATTGTCATTTTCAAAACCACTGTATTGTGATATGTATGCCTAATACCCATTATACCTGTAGGCCTATGTTATATTCAGAGTTGTTAAATTTGAATATAAGTATCTATAGTCAATCATCACACAAAGGTCTATATTTTTCTCACCAAGGAGCTCTTTTTGGTGATGATTGACTATAAATATGAACTTCCGAAGGTCAGGATTAAGTTGACACAGTTGAATACAAGTGTTTTAAATTGGCATTGTGTACTTGGCCCAGTTACAACTGACATTCAGCTGACATAGATGGGCCATTCTCAAATTTCGGGACAACCGGTATAGGAAAATTGTCCTGTAACGGAGGGGACAATGTGGTAACGGAGGGGAATTTTAATGTAAAAAACCAACTGTAGGAACAGCGACAAAAGGAAAAATGATAAAAGATTGATGTAACTATTATTTTCAGAAGTAGGCCTACTTCATCTCGTATCAGTAGATTTTTTGGTCCAAATGTCGATTTCTTGCTCATGATCTGGTAACGGAGTGGACAGTAACGGAGGGGAACAATTTTTTGCTTTTTCGCTCATTACTACTTTTTATTTTGGAGATTAGACAAAATAATTGCAGAATATTAAAACCTGCCACCCTCAGCAACATATACACGAAATCGCTCTGTAAAATTATCATTGGTAAGCTTGGAAATGAAGGAAACGGAGGGGACATTTTAGTGGGACCAAAAACATTTTTTATGAACATTATGTCATAATTTATTGAATACATGTTTTATGAAGTCTGCAAGGCAGTGGTACTATGGCGCACATGCATCTGATGATATTCAGTGAAAATAGCTCATAAAAAACAATAACGAACAGAGCTATGGCAAGTAACGGAGGGGACAAAAAAATTGACATAAATTAGTGACATGACTATGGTATCAATTTAATCAATGAAATTATACACACAAAAAATTGAATATGAACTAAATATAAATTCAAGTCTATATTCCCATGAATCGTGCAAAGAAACTTTGAAAATAATGGTATATTAGGAGGAAAATGAACACTTGATTTTGTCATGTCAGGTCCAGTGACAGGGAAAAACCATTGATTTTGCACGGATTTCTGGACATAATGCATTAAAAAAAGTCTAATGAATGCCTTTTTGCTCCAAATGCAGTGGTTCTAAGTAGAAATATGAATAACAGATGCAGAGTGACGCTTCAGATATTTATCGCATTCATATTAATGTCAGGGAGCTAGAGTAACGCAAATTGTCCCAAAATTTGAGAATGACCCAGATATCTAACCATGTCAATGGCCATTGCTGGCTAATTGCATTTCAAGTTCACACCTTGACCATATTGAAACAGGAAATCCAATGCATTGTATTGTATCTAATTACACTATTGAAAGGTAATTGAGCTATATTGCTGTTATACCTGGAATGAACTCAAGATATTGCAAGCCTTATCCACTAGAGGGCTATTTTGCTAACAGTGCTGCCACCTAGCTTGTTTTTGGTTCATGGTTGCTGGTTGCAGGTTGCACATTTATGGTTTCAGAATCCCATACACTCCTCACCCATTGCAATAGCTACGCCTATGGCTAGCTAAAAAACCAGAGAAGGAATCTGAATTGTATATTGAGGACCAACTACCGCATGTCCACTTTCTGTGCAGGTTATGTGTGCACCGACTGCACCGTGCGTCCATGCTAGTCTCGGGTGACCCTTGGGTTGGTTAGAAATGTGAGAGTTTTGTCTTGATATAGAAATTGCTCAGGACTATATTGTGCAAGGTCTGCAGGTGGATCAGTTCAGACAACCAGGGGTCTTCAATGCCATTTAAACATTGATCAGTGCTGCCCCTAGTGCCAGGTGCATTGAACATTTTGTTGGCTGTCAGATGCCACCATTGAAAGGCTGTGAAAAAAAAAAGTTGGGAGCAACCTAGTAATAGTGTAGTTGCACAACCATCGTATTAAAATGTTCAAATTGTTGCAAATGTTGCACAGAAAGAAAAAGCAAAATAATTGCCGTCATGGAGCAGGAAGACGACATAAGCTCCTACTGACCGGTGACCAGGCTGCTCTGATAACCAACCTATGTGACCGTGGAGAGATACTTCAACTTGATCTCGACAAGCGAAAGAAGGAATTCGGATGGCAAGATGAACCCTTCAAGAACTATCAGCCTGATGAAAACAGAATTTGAGGAGCTGTGCTTCCAAATGGATGAAATAAAACAACTGGACGACCAGGAGATCAAAAGACAGGAAAAGGGTGACAAGGAGCCAAGTTGCAGAGAGAAGAGATGCCAAACACTAACAGCACCCAGAAAATTAATTTAGGAAATATTTAAATAATAAAGGCATGCCCATGAAAGGGAGATAATTTTTTACATACCAAGTGCAACTTGTAGGCTATTTTTTGGCACGTCACCAGAAAGACTGCAGGCCTGTTCATGCTCTGCGACAAAGCCAAACCTTTTAAAATATATTTCTGGACTAAAATCCAATCCATACCAAACACAAGAAAGTGGGGAAGCAAATGAAGGAACCCTAACCACTGGGTGCCATTTCTCCCACTTCACAGAGACGATGGATTTTATAAGATTAAGCCTCAAACTTGCAGCATCAAAATAGAACATTACAATTTGTTTGTACTTGTAGAAGTTTATAACAATAGGTTCCAAGTGTTTATCAACATTTTCACCATTCTTTGCATTTTGCATCCAAACAATCGCAAAATCAAACTCTCAAAGAAACTCAAATGACTAACTAAATTACTAAATTATTTAATTGCTAATCAAACCAAATTAAACTTTCAAACATCAGCCTAACTAAAATGCCTGAGTCAAGTATATAATCAAACATATAAAAGCTCTTGCTAAAACAAACATACAATGTACTTAATTTACCCCCAACAAATCTGAATAATATAATAATATTTAGCTAGCTGGTAATACTATCCATTCGGCTACATCATACAAGCACCTTATTTTAATCCGACTTCATTTAACAATATTTAAAGAACAATCAATAACAGTAGATGAGTTTATTATTAAAATGCATTTTTAACAGTGATGTCATATAGCATGACGGAGGTTCGCAAAACAACATCTAAAGAGAGTCTATTAAATGCATCAACAAACAGCTAAGGACACTACGCACAGTCGCACCTGGCACATTAACGGTAAAAGGTAGGTTTCAAGAGTATCAAGTTTGACAGCAAAGCAGACTCTCAGCACAGTGATCAAATACAATTGGTGTAAATTACAATTAAGACACAATTGATAGACAATCACTCATATGATTAAAGACAAAGACGCACTCAACTTATAATCGGCATAATCATCATGCAATCTCCATGTACTCTACCTTAATTTGTTCACCCATTCTGTTGCAGGAATAATATTTGGCAAGTTTCAATGTTACAAGCCTTATTACTCTCAGGTAAAAATATAATATAAGAGCTATTTTGTATGTTAGCGCATCATGGCTGCAGGAAGATATTAAGGTCGGTTGCTGAAAACGAGTGTGAGGAATTGTTCGTAAGAAATTTGGATCCAGCCGTCTTGGTCCGTGTCGAACTGCCGGAAGGACTGGGTAAGACTCTGGAAAAAAGAAGATACAAATTGATAACAACATCAAGATTACCGGATTAGTAATCACATGGACATATGATGTATTTAGTTTGATATATCTAGTTGCTTCAAAAGTGGGTTGATGGGTGATTGAGGCTTTACGTCCTGTAGTTACGCGATTGTTTGAATAATTAAGAAAGGAGGATCTAGTTGCTTCAAGACTGAGTGGGACCATATGAATCGAGGTCAAACAATGTGGCATTTCATGCAATATGGGGTCCATAATTTCCCTCCTTTCCCTTTGAACATACCGCTTACATTCCCATAGAGTAGGTTCACGGAGGCATTTTAATTATTCATGCTCTGCGTTTCCAACATTGTACGGTGTAAAAAACTCTACTGCCCGACAATTTAACACATTTATAAGAAAAGAATTCTACATACGTGTAATGAGACGCAAGCTTGAACAAAGTCGTCAAATGCAACCGTTCCTCTTCCTTGGCGGTCAAACTTCCTCACAAGCATGTGGTAGAAGCCGTCAGTGAGCCGATAACCTGTAAATGGAGAAATAGATCCACTATTAATTTATTGTTACTCAAATAAATAATATTTATTAAAACTATGTAAGCTTAATCCTGACCTTTGGAAGTTCATAATTAGTTGAAAATCATGGCACAATGGTGTAACTTTTGACTCACAAGGAGCTTTTGCCCATTTCCCATGGGTTTCATCAGACTCTCGCTTAACCGTGACCAAGGATGGGAACCCCCCCCCCCATTTTCTGTAGCTTCCCATCACATGACTTGACCCTGGGCAGTCATGTGACCAACTGAGCATGTTCAGACAGCTGATGAACTTGATGAAGCCCATGGAAAATGGGCGAAAGCTCCTGGTGAGTTAAAAGTTGGACCTTTGTACCACGATTTCCAACAAATTACTTATTCCAAATCATGAAGGATTAAATAGACTCATCTTAGATTATTGATATGATACAACATTCAAAATATTCTTATTTGCAATCTTAGAGATAACTGACTCAACAGACATATAAGACAACCAAATATAGCAATATTTTGAATATAGCAATATTTTAAATATAGCAATATTTTGAATATCTTCTCAGAAATTTGGACGGTACTGTTCCGAATAACCACTCACCAAAGCTAGTAAGAGCAATTTTCAGTTCGTTGGAGTCGATCGTGCCTGAGTTGTCCCTGTCGTAGGAGCGAAACGTCTGCTGCCAATCAGTGACGTATTTCCACAAAGAGGCAAATTCTTGGAAGTTAATTGTTCCTGTGTGATCTCTGTCGAACATCCCTGAAAAAATTAATAGAAAGATAATTAGATAAAGAATGGATGATTGGGCCTATACTTCCTGTATTTATGCACTTGGAAGGCTAATTAGGACAGGAGGAGACAGAAATTTGCTGAAGGACGAATGAAACTGTTGTCCAACCTACGGTACAGGTGAAAAAGGTACGACTTTCAATGATATAAGCTGGAATCAAACCCGGGTCCCAGCGATTGGAAACCCAGAGCCAACCCACTCTCTGATAGATACTGAGTGCGCACCTCTACGGTAAGTTTTTGCCATTCATAAATTTTGTTAAATTTAGCCCCCTCTGTTGATGTAAAATATGAAGCATTCCCAAGATAATAATAATATTGTGGGTTGGTTATTTTACACCTTTAACAACTATAGATGTTACTTATTTAATGTGGGTAGCAAACTCAAATTTATTCTTTGAGTGACCAAGAACCTGATTTTTTAATATCAAATTTACATTTACCACATTCACAGAGTAATAATACTGATAGGCCACACTGCGATGAAAAACACCCACAACTTATCATATCACACACAAAACGGAAATAAATAATAATCATATAACTTGAGAGAAAATGTTAAGATTGAGGTCTAAGAACTTTTTGGTTTTACAAAACAATTTTCTGATATACACAGGATGCTGAACACTGAACATTCGTTTTGAGATTACGATTGGCAGGTATCTACACTACCCACTCTACAGATATATTAATGCATTCATGAAGACTACTTTTAAATTCCAATAAACATTAATTTATCACAATCAACATCCGTGCAACAATGACATCCAGGACATTTTCTGCTAGTAATTATGATTCCAACAATTACCAGGACTTTCAACAGTGGGAAACACTGGGAAGCCCTAATAGAGGTTAATCCTTTTAAAACCTCCAAAAACAACAATACATTCACCAAACTTATTAATGTCATAATTGCCTTTCCATCACATCAAACATGCTTAGTAAGACTTACTACTAAGTTAGTATTCCCAGGAAACTAATCTGCTAATGTTAGATTTGGATAACTTGAGATTAACTATTAGCACAGGCCAAGCCGATTCGAGTCTAATCTAACTTGTCTATATATTATATACAAGTACCAAGTAAAGACAAAACTCGAGAAGGCTTGGGCATGTGTTATAAGACAAATTATACTTATAAAGAGAGAGCCGTGGCACATGCAAAAGAAATCACCAAGATGATCATCTTACCTATGAAGAGCCTAATTGTTTCTGGATTGAATGCCGTCCATGTACCTATTAACCAGAACACACGCGATTAATGCTATGTTAATTTACAAACATGCTTTGCTCCTTACCTATCATTAGTCTCACTGTTTCATCTCGAAAAGGTTGCCAAGTTCCTAGGAAAGACATAAGAAATCTCTAAGCAACACAAAATCTAAACTAGAATACAACTACTTCAAATCAAATATTTATTAATCACATTTATATGTTTATGAATATTGTCTTTCCATCACAACATAAATACAGATTTTTTTTTGTGTTGAAAAAAATTACAATTATCTTTATTATACAAAATATACAAAATATGTATTACATGGAATTAAAGTTTGAAGTTATGTCTTGGCATTTCTGTGTTGTCTATGCATAAAGAAAATCAGACAAATTAAAATATTCAATATTCAAAACAAACCATTAGACAAAGCTTGTCCAAGTTCCACTGTAGTGATTTGTCCACTTCTGTCTTTGTCAACTCTAAAAAAATAAAATCATCAAATCTAAAATGTTTTCCAATTTGTTGAATTATATGTCTTTCTAATTGAAATACTGACCTAAACAGCTGTAAAATGTTTTGGTTTTTTGACACAAGCTGCTGTCCAGTTTCAAACTTTCAATACTTTGTGAAGTACATGTACACCGTTTTTTAAAAACATCAAATCAATTGAATTGATCCTTGAATCATCAGATCATAAAGTTGTTTAGTAGTATTTCACAATATGCCAGCTGAGAACAGCTGGCAAAGGACAATATTATGTCAATTTATTTGCACAACTGATTCTGCAATATAATATCAGCTTGGTTGAGTGGCAACAACGCGCAGTACAAACTGTTAGATCCATGGTATAGTCTAGGAGCTTATGGGGATAATTGTGCATATTTGTCTACAAGCATGAAATTTGGCACAAATGTTGCTGAGGGTATATAGATTCAAATTTTTGAGGGCGCCGGAGCGGGCGCTCGTTGGGGTTGCCATAGCAACAAATTCAAAATGGCCGCCACTCGATATCTAATTTTGAGTATAACTCAGTAACAAAAGGTCATAGGATTGCAAATAATAGCTCTAAATATATGTTTTTGATGCCAGGGATTCTGATTCTGCCATTATTTTTCATGTCAAACACATACTTTGGTCTGTAGAGCCAAAATTACCTGTATATTGGGGTTATAGAGCTTATTTTATAGAAATTCGCCCAAAATCTTCAGCTTAAACTATGGCAAATTGTTCCTAGTAGCAATTCATCAAGTTTTGACAAGAAAAATAAACACCAGTTTTATGTAATAGAAATAGATCAACATATCTTCAGTATGATGATACCAAAGTAACCAAACAAATGTTGCAGAAATGAGTATTGTTAATGCAGCTGCATTATACACACCTACAGGTTATTTTGCGCTTGCAGTCCTCTCCACGAAATCTTTCAAATCCATAACCCTACATGTTGTATGCCAATTTATATGGTATACCAAAAGAAACCTGTTGCTGTTACAAGTATATTAGCCAGTATGACATCTATGATGTACTAACCCTCTCCTGGTTGCCATCCACTTCCATTGAGATCTTGGATTGGACTTGTTTGCAGTTACAACCTTTATCTGTGCTCGAGCATAAATGATTCTTAGGAATATATCTGAGGCAGTTTGAGATCAGACTGCCTCATCCCAAAAGCACCACAGAATTACTCCCAAATTGTGGAATACTCCTAGCCGATGGAAGTGCAATGGGAAGAAGAAAACGTAAAATATTGTACTTGTAAGCATATTATACATAGCGAGCAGTCTGATACATTTCAGCATGAATTGCTGTACTAGGAGGGGGGAGGGGAAAATAGAAAGCCAAATGAATAGGTGAAATAATGTGACGTTGCCAATTTGACTGTTGGAAACTGATGTGATAAGTTTCAAAGGGTGAGATCGGGGACTATTTTCATCAGTGAAATAATTAAATGGTTAAAATACAAGCAGACTATGTTCATTTTATATTAATGCTTAATTGTAAACCTGTGTGACAAGTTAATGACCCTTTTCCTTTATTTTTCCTTTATTTTAATTTTTAATCTTAAATGCTTTTTACATGTCATTAATTTTGTCATTTGTATGGTGTCTCGCTGTCTGATTTAATGGCTCATGGACAATTGCATAGTATTCTTCCTCTGATACATTGGTCCATTTGCTTTCCCAAAACAGACCAATGGTGGAGGTTTGTTATTCAGAGGAACGGGACTGACAGGTACAGTCTCTATCCAAGGGATGCTACCAATAGATGTTCGTTTCTACTTGTGAACAGACTGTCATGTTTCACTGACTTTCGCCAACCCACATCCCACAAAACTTGAAATTATTTGCATGCAATGTCAAGACAATATTCACTTGTGGAGGATTAGTTCTTCAAAAGGACCAAGATATCAGTAATTCTCCTGCATGTAAGGTGACCAAGGATGCTGCTATTCCAATACCAAAGGAAAATGAAATTCTCACACTATAAACAAGCTTGGAAGAAGGACAATGCTACACAGATATCGTAAGTGCAGCCCTCTTACCCAAATTCTGGGCACTCACGAGGGTTGATTGATGAGATGGCAGAGAGAGCGGGAGTCCTCAATATGTTACACATCAACCCCACCAACGCCATTACTCTGGCCAGGCTCAGTTAGACACTAGTTTGATATATACCAGTTTTAGTACAAAATTTACAAGCTCAAATTTAAGTCCGGCCAAGTTCAGATGCAAATCCAACAGCATTTACAAACATTCGACTGTTTAACATTTCGCATAATGACTGCTGTGTGACTTTCTGCATATAGGTGACAAGGAGTAGCCTCAATGTTCTTATTAAGCTGCAGGTAAAAAAGCTGCAACATGCATTTTTAGTTTTCCTTTGCAAGATGCTGGTGGTCCATCTCACATGACTGAAATACTTTAGAAAGGACAATCATAAATTTATAGAAAAACCACTTAATGCCTTTCACCAATCAGTCCTGAGGTTGTTGGGATGCTGTTCACTGTAGTTCTCACAATTTCCCTTATGACAGCTTTAAGATGTTTGCTCGTCAATGTACTGGTAGGACTCTTCAAACTTACTTTTGAGATGAACAAACACAGGCATGGTGGGAATTGCAGCCAATGTTTCATACAATAAATGAAAAGAAGTACACATTTTCCTAATGAATATAGAAGTCAGAAGTTTTTCTTCAGGCAAGATCCTGGTGACACACTACTAGGCAACACTAATTTCAAGATTGTCTTGTCAGAAAAAAAATTCTTGGATCTTTCATCTCCCACCAGCTATCACTTTTAGGCACAAAAACGCATCTTCCCTTATCTAAGTTATCTTCTACAATCTACATGTAGCAAGTAATAAAACAGCAAGCCTACCACTCTACCAGTGTGTGAACTCCGGAAAGTGAAACAGTGGTAGGCGTACAAGGGTCCCTGTGTTATAGGACCGCTTCTTCTGCATGAGTCAGGCGGTCTCTCGTGTACTTGAATTCTCTTGAAACTGGCAGAAACATGACATTCCAGCAAATTAAACTTGTGCCAAACTCGGTCAAGCTAAATGTTTGGTCATTTAGTATTGTCCTTCATGCTTCACTTGGGTGTGACATGATATTCCTTTGGTATTGCCTGTTGGTCAGATTTGGAGAATTGTCCTCCAGTTACTAATACCATGGTCTTTCTGAAGAATGATCCATCACAATTCTGTATTGTTTTGACATACCATATTAACAATGTAATGAATTCCCTGTGATGGAATGGTTTAGAGTGATTGATAGTGCATACACAGGTTTCAAGAGCTTAGATTCGAACCCCAAACCTTTAACTCAATTTATTCCAAGCCCATGAGATATTAGATGGAGTGTTTTATTCTGGGGCTACTCAATGACCCTGGACATCAATGATTTTATAGCATGACTCCTGGTCTTTTCATCACTCATCATGCATACAGCGATCACCAAAATTGAAGGTGCTATGGCAGGGAACCGTGAGCAATGTTCTCTTGTCCTGCCCATGGGTACTGCACTGTGGCTGCCCTGAGCAGTGCCATTGTTGGAAGGCTCTCCACAAAGTTCATGTCGGATCAAAACAAGAAGCCCTGACTGACAGCAGTCTGCTGCAGAGGCAGGCGAGCTAGCTAGTGAAGAAATTCACATCGAATTGGGTATGGAATTGGCATCTGGAGCACTAGGGCAGTTGCCTTTCAGGTCCGTGCTCAGCAGAACTCTGCAGAACTGTGCTGGGCTGCCTCAAAAATTCATGTATGCATACGTGGACGTGAAATACAGCACCTCTAGTGAAATGTTTTAGCCTGCTCCCTCCAGTCTCATTAGAACAGACTGCTGTAGAATGCAAGAAACCAAATCAAATCATTTCAAGACTTGTGAGATGCGACTGAAGTTAATCAAACAAGACAGTCTGTGCATAGTCACTGCACATATGAAACAAATACCTTGGTAGTGTGATAGTATCCCTCAGATATATACCCAAGAAGCATTTACATGTATTGCTGAGCACAGATAAAGGTTGTAACTGAAAAAAGTCTTTGTTCGAATAAATCGCGAATGTATCTTTAAAAAATTCAGGATTTCAAAGTAGGAGGATGGCAAACAGAAGTGGATAAGTACATCATAGATTTCATACTGGCCAACACACAAAGACAGCAACAGGTTTCTTTTGGTATACTACACAACTTATTTGCTATCATCATGTAGTGCTGTGGATTTGAAAGTAGTGGCGGGAACTGCTTGTGCAAAAGAAAAGGAGTGCATAGATGCTGCTGCATTAACAATACCCTTGTCTGCAACATTCATTTGGTTACTTTGGTATCAATGTACATATTGTATATATATAATTGATAATTTGGTTCTTGTTAGAGTGAAATGTTATCAGGAAATTGAAAATATGTTGAAAGTTTCAATAAACTAGGCTCTATAACCCCAATATACAGGTAATTTTGGCTCTATAGACCAAATTATGTGTTTGACATGAAAAACAACGACAGAATCAGAATCCCTGGCATCAAAAACATATATTAAGAGCTATTATTTGCAATCCTATGACCTTTTGTTACTGAGTTATACTCAAAATTAGATATTGAGCGGCGGCCATTTTGAATTTGTTGCTATGGCAACCCCGACGAGCGCCCACTCCGGCGCCCTCAAAAATTTTAATCTATATACCCTCAGCAATATTTGTGCCAAATTTCACGCTTGTAGACAAACCTGCACAATCCACCCCTTATTTCCCCATAAGCTCCTGGACTAGTAGCCACGCTTTACTTAGTAAATTAGCAACGACTCCTGACACAATGACTAAAAACCAGTATGTTGCTGACTGTTGCCCCGAAATGCCCTCATGCTAGTGAGTGATTTTGTGTTTTACACCCCGTCAACACCGGTGTGGGCCATTTATAGGCAAGCCATTATGCTGAACGACAAAAAGCACAAGATATAGACAAGGGGCTACAATATTGACAATATGCAGCTATTGCCAGCTAACCCCAATTTGATCAGCAGTCTTGAACAGGATGCAGCAAGATAAAGTTAATGCAAGATGTTGGCTAGCTAGTTCTATGAATTTATGGATGCAAAAATATTTCTCACAGTGTAAATTAGTTGTCAAAATATGCCAGAACACTCATAATCAAAACATTTCACATGCTGCAGCCTGCAGCACAAAAATAGGACCACGCCTACTTAACTGTCAAAATCCCACCATCAACTTCTTCAATTATCGCTCACTGCAACTTATCACCAACATTTTCGCTGCAATTGTCAACGTTTTCGCAATAAAAATATTGTATACCTTTGAAAGACACCCCAGAGGAAATTCTGGTCGACCCCTTGGCCCTGGGGTGGGGGTCCCTGCTGATAATAAGCCATTTCGTTGCCTTCCCTCCTCAACTCAGCAAAAATGGAGACTGTGACTGGCTAAACCACGCACCGCGTGAACATTCAGCAAAGTGCGTTGGACTGAAACGCACAACCGCCTGACCCTGAGTCACCCCTCTGACGTCTTTTCCAATTCAGACTGATTCAACCTGCAGGGGACTTGGGAAAAAGACTTCGAAAATTAAAAAAATTGTAGAATTTTTCTTTTTTTAAATATTCAAGTCTAATTAACGTAGGGCTACAATCAACATTATCAATTTCATTAATAGTGAGTGATAAAAATCTGATTGAATATATATAAATTTGCAGCTCTTCGCAGTGATTGAAATGGAAAATTTTCATTGAGGGAGCTCTCGGTTGGTCTGGCAGCGAAGCAAAAATTTTTAAAAGCGATAATAATTCAAGCTACCAGAGTAAAATTTGGCTAATAGTACCTGGAGGACTGAAAAAGTGAAAAGGAAATTGTATTTTCACCATTGATCATTCATTGGGGGAACTGTAGCAGGCAAGAGCTTCTCCAGTATTCTGATCAAGGGAATTGGCAAAACAAAAAAGCCCAAAAAAAACCCATAAACTATGAAGTCATACGAAAATTAGTTTTCGATGATAGATTTTTGGGGTTGTAAAAACAGAGCTAGTGATCTTTTTTTTTTGCAAGTGCCAAAAATCAAAGCTGAAATATTTAGGGCTGATTGATGACCATGAGTTTAGAAACTGCGACAACTTTCTCACAAGTTCTTTATACATGTTTTTATAGATAACTTGGGTACCAAGTTGCCAAAATGTACTAATAGTTAGTTTGTTATTTGTTTTCAGGAAAAAGCTAGCTATTTGCTAAAATAAGATGACACATTTAGTATATTATCCTCAGTCCAGTGTGAATCCTTGATTCTGATTGGCTGAGAGCCGCGGTGTATGACACCGTACACCCTGTCTGTCGTCACCAGACAGGGTGTATGAGATAAACAATGATGTCACAATTGCAACCATAGGATTGTTATGACGTCATCCTTGTAGCAATAATAGTCATGACGTCACAATGCCATTGTTTGAGCCATTGTGACATCATCCTGGTGACAGCACTGGTGATGACGTCACAATGCTGTTGCTTTGTTACTGAAAGACATTTCAGACTCAGTTTGCAAGAAAATCTATGGGCATCAATAAAACAAGAAGTCTGAGGATAAAACCGTTACACCCTGCTCGTTTTTCGAGGGTACGGGAATATACACCACTCAGGCCTCCATACACCACTCAGCCTTCGGCTTCGTGGTGTATGGAGTCCTTCGTGGTGTATATTCCCGTACCCTCGAAACGAGCAGGGTGTAACTGATAGTACCTTGCTTAATAAAGCACTTGTAGCTACTTGTGAGCCCAAAAGCATTGGGAAATCAATTCAATGCTGAGGATTATTAGCTGTCTTAGGGCTGATCAGACAATAGTTGGGGGGGGGTGGACTATGGCTTTTACCCCCCTGAACAATTTTTTGTTTCCTGCACACGAAGCGTCAAAAAAAATTTTTTTCCACGTGGACGCGCAACAAACTTTTTTTCCACCATTTTTTTTTTTTTGCATGTGCTGAACAGACTTTTTTTTTCAGTGTCAAGTGGGAAGCAAACATATATATGTTTCACTAAAAAGCCATAGCCCCCCTCTCCCTAAAAGATCATCTGGTCTGCCCCTTATAACCTCTTATAGGCCCTACCAATTATAGGACCTATTCAAGCATGTAACCCCCAGAACTCCTGGACGTCCCGCAACTCCCGCTAACTCCCACTAACTCCTGCTTACTCCCATAACTCCCACTAACTCCCACTAACTCCCGTAACTCCTACTAACTCCTGCTAACTCCTGTAACTCCCATTTAACTCCTGTCAACTCTCATAACTCCCAGTAACTCCCACTAAATCCCACAACTCCTGGTAACTCCTGTCAACTCCTGTCAACTCCCACTAACTTCTGCTAACTCCTGTAACTCCCACTAACTCCCACAACTCCCGGTAACTCCTGTCAACTCCCGTAACTCCCTGAAGTCCCAAATGGAGGCTCCGTTTGGGAGTTACATGCTTAAATGGGGCCTACCAATCAAAGCAAATCCAGATTGATTTCCAATAACAAGCTGACACTTCAGTTGGTTAGAGGCCTCATATATTGGCATGATTCAACCAGTGCCAAAATAGCTAAGGCCACTGGATATTTAGGCTTATTATTGGGGACAGTCATTCTAATAACTTTATACCTCCTATTTTAAGAAACTTCCATGACATGTACAAATGTTAACTTTTTCCTGAAGGGGACATATATCTATAATTAAACAATTTGGACATCGAAGTTCACTGGATTATCATTGGAATTACTGAATATTTTCTTCATTCGTTGACAATGGTGGACACTCTTCAAAACAACAATGACCAATTGGAAAGATATTCAACCATTCCGGTACCTCCTTTGGTGTTGCCATGGTTACAGGATATTAACGGATCATTCGATTTGACAGAAGCCAGAACAAGTAAGAAATTGGTTGTAACTTCCAAAATATTGTCTCTATATGAAAATTCGAAAGGAAGTACATAAAAAGCTATTAGCAAACTTGACCAAGCAGTAGCCTAGCATATACTTGTTTGGCATTGTTTCGATTATGGAATAGGGTGCCAATAGAATGTAAAGGTTTTCCTTTTGGTCTCAGGGTGAACCGCTTTTTGGTTTCTGACTATGTCCTTTTGTCAAAACAATACGTGTGTACTGTTTCCTGTAAATTTAGTGCCACAAGCTTCAATGAATTGTGAGGTAAAGGTGTTATTATTTTTAAAATGTGGGTAGCCAATGAAAGTCCCCACCTGGAGTGGAAGGAACAACTTATTTCCAGTTGAGCCTACGGCACATGTCAATTACCTCCCCGACATCCAGACTAGGCTGGTACTGCTGGCAACAGTACCAAATTAAGGTGACTCAAGCGTGGTAGTTTGATCATACAGATTTTTCTAAAATTTTGCACAGGTAGTCTATGTGACCCATACATTCCAAAAATGAAAAATAAAAAAATTTCACCGACTCGTTTGGTTGCCATGGTAACAGCATATTTGGCCTAATGACTGCTTAAAAGTTATAAATTGAGTTTTTGGTTATGTACCACAGAATAAAGCATTACATGCATTTGTCACACAAAAATGTCAGAAATGTCTTCCCATGGATGTAAACCAATACATTTGCCACAAATTTGAAGAAAAAGGTTAAAATACTTTTTTCTGTAAGAGCTCAAAGGGCACAAACACAGTAATTAATTGCAGATTTTGCATGCATCAATTTTGGCAGTAATCAAATTTTAGGAAAACGATCATACAGATTTTTTTTAAAATTTGCATATATCATAAACAGGTTATTGTCAAACAAATGTCCAAAAATAAAAAAATTTCACCGAGTCGTTTTTTAACTACAGTACCATGACTATGCCAATGTCAATTTAAAGAAATAAAGACAATTTTAGACACAGTTGACTGAAATTAGTTGAGAAAATTCTTTTGATGAAGACGAGAAGCTGAATGAATTAGCATAGAATAGGTGTTACTGCATTCAATAAAAAAATAATTATGCTTCTATCTGCATTAGATCTCATTTAAATAGCAAATTACTGGCTGCCATGCTGTTAAAAAAAGAGAGCAGAAAATGGTAACGTCACAACTTTTTCAGGGCCTGCAGCAGTTGTGACGCTATGTTGCTAGGCAACCAGGCTGCTCAGAAGTATATATATATAGACTTTTATTTGACAACGGAATATCACATAGATACATGTGTCATAAATCAAAATTAAATAAATCATATAAGGAAATGAATATGTACAAAAGAGGGATACAACATCAACAAAAATACAGACAATACCCATACATAAACACAAATTTCTTGTTCTGTAATCAATCATTTTAAAGACTATGAAATAGTATGGAAATGCTAACAACTTAACTAAAAATATAACATCAATAATTCACATTAGATCAATTGTAATTCTTTTTTTCATGCAATCATGAACATATTTACCTATGACACCTATGACCACGCCATCACTATTCATCATAATTAATCTAAACCTCTCTGCTGTTCCTAAACTGTCCAAATTAGGTATGGTATCTCTAATTTTTTGCAACATAATTGTTCTCTCTGTTTCATAAAGTCTACAATTTAGCAAGAAATGTTTCTCATCTTCAATTTCACCCGAATCACAGTACACACATTTTCTGTTTTCTACTGGAGTTTTTGGTCTAGTAAATCTCCGTTTCAATCGCAAGGTTATGTGAACTGATTCTAAATTTTATGAGACTTAACTGGTGACTAACGTTAAAATCCTGTCTTAAATAATTTTCAAGTTTAAATTCAGTTTTAAATAATTTGTAGGTTCTAAGTTTGGGATTTCTAACACTATCCTGAATTTCCATCATACACTTTTGCATAAAGTTGTTATGTATCTTCTCTTTGAATGTTAATAGATGCTTTTTTGAAAAGTTTTGTTGAACCCAACATTCATCTAGATTAACCTCATTCAGGATTTCTTTTATTGTAGTGCACCAATTTGGTCTACCTGAGTCTAATGATAACACTAGTGAATTATAAGCTTGTTTTACTAAACTGTTATCATCATATGACAATATTTTTTGCCAATAACTAATCAATCTTACTTTCATTTTTAACAATAATGGAAACCTCCCTGTCTCACTATACAGCGCTACAGTAGATGTAGACTGTTTCACTCTCAATGTCCTTTTCATATAGCTGAGATGAATTTTCTCGAATTCAGCTAATTCTTTGTTGTTAAACCAAACTTCAGAGCCATACTCCAAGATAGGAGATATTTGAACATCAAACATTTTAAATGCTAGTACGGGTTGCAAGTATCCAACGGAACATTTCACTTGTGTACTAAGTGCAAATTCTGCATTTCTGGCCTTTTTGAAGTATGTGCAGTGTCAGTTGGGAACTCAGCAGCGGTCAGGAGTTGAACCCGGCCCGTCGGTGCAGCAGTCCAGCATACTAACCACTACGCCACTGAGCTTCTTGTGAGAAACCATTTTGCTAAAACCTAATTTCATCTTAAAGGGTGAACTTTGGAGACCCCCCAAGTGCATTTTTGCCTCTAAAGCAATATTTACAGTTTGAA
Source organism: Platynereis dumerilii (assembly GCA_026936325.1). Classification (NCBI taxonomy): domain Eukaryota; kingdom Metazoa; phylum Annelida; class Polychaeta; order Phyllodocida; family Nereididae; genus Platynereis; species Platynereis dumerilii. The sequence continues at coordinate 472,660 of JAPTHN010000089.1, read as the reverse complement.
GGCTCCGCATGGGGATTTGTGTCCCTCCCTTCCTTGGCTGTTTTACTTTAGAATTCCATGTCCCTTTACAATTTTACATACATACATGTACTTTTGAGTTCTCTGTCCCTTATATCAGGATGGGATTTTGAGTCCCCATGTTCCTTAGTCATTTTACTTTTGAAATATTTTGTGCATATAGGCCATTTTACTTTTAAATTCCCTATCTGCCTTACAGTGCCGCCTTGAAGTTAGTGAAACGAGTGGTGTTATGAGCTGTTATGCCATTAGATCTAGAGTAGCGCGGGGCATGCAGCCCCCCTTTACTTCGAGGTGCGATTGCCTTACTTTTTTGGTCGATTATTTAAATACTTATGTTGTCAGGAAGGGATCACTTGACTATACTTATAATAACTAGTGAAACAAATGTCTACCAATTTTAATAAAGGAGTTACGGCCATTTTTGTAAAAAATATAAAATGGCCTTAATTCTTACCCCACCCATCAGGCAAGAAGCCCCACATTATAATCCTATGGCAATTTTTTTTGTGCCAGCGTATTCAGCTTGAAAGTTATTTCTTGGGGTTCTTCTATCATTTTTAAGGCATTCTATTCACTTTTTCTGCATTTCAGAATTTTTGTGTTCACTCATCTATTTTTTAATATTTTTTGCCCTGTCTTAATTTCGGCCAAATTTTTTCGATTTCAATTAGCTATTCAATCAAGATTTAAGGTAAAGTTCACATTATGAAATGGTTCGTGAAGCTGCTTCGAGGCCTCAGTGAAGGGGGGCCTCATCCCATGTGGGGCCTCTCGCCCCAAACTCACATATTTTAATTTGACCTCTATATTTTGAGCTAAAATGCAAAAAATATGATCCAAATCATATTTATGTAATGGTCATAAAGTGAAACAATGCAGATGTCCATTATTCTTTTAAAAATTTCCAAAGTTATTTCTGACAACCACTTTCAAAGAATTAATTAAATTTATAAACATAGGCTGCGCAGCAGCAAACCTTCAGCGAATAACACCTTTAGAAGATTACAATAATATCATAAAATTGGTGCGTTTACGAAATTGCTTATAGGTATGCAATAACGGTCGAGTAGTGGCCTTCCATTATCTCTATTTTTCAAATGATTCATAAAGTTTTATATTCATCAAAAAGCACTGCTAAATTAATTGCATAGGTGATTTGTTTAGAAAAAATGCATTACTGTATATGCAATAGTGGGGAAGTTTTGGCTCCGATATAAAAAAAATTCTTTAAAATATTTTTTTCTCAATATTACAAAAACTATAGAATAGCCATCTGTCAGACCATGAAAAGGCACAACTAGACCATACAAGCCATATGTGTACCAAACTTCATCCATGTATATGGAATAGTGACCGGATGTTGGGCCAGAAACAAAAATAATAATTTTTATGTTTTTTTCAATATTTAAAAAAGTATATAATATTTTCCATCAGACCTTTCAAGAGGCACAACTAGACCATATTGACCATATGTGTACCAAAGTTTATCCATGTACATGCAATAGAGAGCGAGTCTTAGCCAAAATAACAAAAAAAATTTGTTTTTATGTCTTTTCTCATTTTTTCAGAAAGTATAGAATATCTGTCAATGAGACCATCAAAAGGCACAACTAGACCATATAGGCCACGTGTGTACCAAATTTCATCCATGCACATGCAATAGTGACCGAGCCTTGGCCCGGAAACGAAAAAAAAATTATTTTTATATTTTGTTAATTATTTCAAAAAGTCTTTAAGATCTATTCATCAGACCATCAAAAGGCACAACTAGACCATACAGGCTAGATGTGTACCAAATTTCATCCCCATACATTCAATAGAGGCCGAGTGCCGGGCCGGAAACGATCTATCCGCCCGCCGCCCGCCCGCCCGACCGCCCGCCCGCCCGCCCGCCCGCCGGCGGACGGACAGCATTTTCACCCAAGTGATTACAATACCTTCTTCGAACTTCGTTCGCTGAAGGTAAAAACCATGCACCTTTTTTTGTTTCTTTAATAACTTCTATGGTTTGGTGCAGATTGCCCTGAAAATTTGTGATGTCACCTAAAAAGCCTGTAGCTTCAATTCTATCAATAAGAAAAAGCACCAAAAATGTAAGTTTAGATATAACCCTGGGGGGGCCTCTCACCTAACCCGGGCTTCTTGCCCTGACCCACTCTATGCTAAACATCCTCAACCAAACTGCTCAGAGTTACTCAGAGTTAGGTATGGGTAATGGTTAAAGACTTCAAAGTCTTTGATAAGTAAGTACTTACTTATCAAAGACTTTGTATGGAAAAGAAAATTATGACACCAGAAAACAATCAAATTACCCCTATTTGCAGAAACAGCCCGGATTCGACAAATCTGGTTCAGAAAACGGCAAGCGGAGAGTTCAGCTCAAGTGAAGAGATTCCCTGTGGCAAAAAGTGCCCCTGTGGTGAAGATGCCTGTGGTGCACAGTGTCCCTGTGGTGCAAAATGTGGTGCAAACAGTCCCTGTGGTGCATAGTGCATCTTTGGTGAAACCTGCTGGTTCCTTCACTGGACAGACAGCCCAAGACATGCATCTGGAAAGGCTGCATCACATCTTCCACTTGAGGTAATTTGGTAAAAAATTAAATGAAGTAACTTGTTATCCTCTTAATCCCTTTTCAAAGGTTTACCTGTTTCAGCTGGCATCTTGAATTTGAGTTGAACACACCCCATCCTTTCATATTTGCCTTGCTATTTCTGTATCCGGAGTTAATTCTGCATGCAGATGTGATATCAGTGTTTACTTTACCGTCAACGAATGTCAAGGTGAGGTCATATACAGTAGTCAACTTTCGAAGTGGATCAAAATTTTTCATATAATATATATATTAACACCAAAAAATATGACTAAATAATCTTAATGCAGTTTGTTGGTGTGATGGCTTGGCAATGTTTTGTCCAACAAAACTTCATGCTTCACTAATTTTTTACCCTTCAAAACGATGATTGTTTGTCACAAGGTGCAAAATGGTCTGTAACACTAATAAGCAATGGCGACCTTAATTGAAAACAGGTTATCATTTCTTTTGTAACTGCATGTGCAATAAACCAGGCATTGTTTTGTTAACTCAATTGAGTTCAACTTTTGATTTGACGTTTCACATTCACTATTTTAAAAAATCTGACGCTTTTCCAATGGATAAGAACAATTTCACCCAAGTGGGGGAGCCACCGGCTGTGGCATACTTCATCAAGTGACTGGAGAAAATCTGTTTTTCAATCATATTAAGTAGACAACTGAGGACTTCTTTTATTAACATTTTCACAGTTTAGGTTCCTTCGGTCCAATTCGACATTGTTTGAGTGACCAAGGCTCTGAAATCGCCACTCTTTTTTAGTGCTACAGTGTATTCACTTGTGTGTGACAAGTCCTTTTGCACCTTGCTTCAAACAATGGTGTCTGGTGACCATCAAAGTCACTGAAGCCTAACAATCTTGTTCAAGCACATTACTAAGATTTCAAAGTTAACATTTCACGCAAAACTATGCAGCAGCAACAACTGATGTCAGAATTGCTACGAAGTAAATTTTTGATCCACTTCGAAAGTTGACTACTGTATATGCCTATATATCCATACCATTTTAATTCTCTATGACACTTATTAAGCAATTTGTGAGGTCATACTATATATTTTCAATGCTATCAAAACAAGTCACCAACTGAGTATCAACGAGATCACAAGTCACTCAATGCCAAATTGCCAGTTCATTTCAATGCAATGGATTGGGCCTGTTGTGAGGTCACTGATGTCTGTTATGAGGTCATTGATGTCCACTAGCAGCTAAATGTACTCATATTCATCGACTGCTTCACGGATGTGATTTTCAAAATGATAGTCTTTGTTGTAATTACAAGTGGGTCAAATCATTCTGTGACCATTGCTTACAGCGAAACACTTTGATATAAAATTAAAGTGGACTGTGGCACTGTGAAAATGGCACTTTGTGTGTCATCATGCTGATGATTTGTCATGAACAAACCCAATACTTTCAATGTTAATTTGATTGAAGGAGACTTATCCCACTTGTTGGTGACAGCCAAATGAAAGGATTATGCATCTGATTTTTACTCTAAAATTTTTTATGAGGAGTCAAATGGCCTACTCTAGATCATGACTAATCAAACCGCCTCTATGACAATTCATCGGCTATCAAGAGTCACCAAGTGCCATTTTCATAGTGCCATAGTCCAATTTAGTTCTATATCAAAGTGTTTCGCTGTAAGCACTACTGGTCAAAGTTGTAAATTTTCTCAGGAAAAGACAGATTTACTTCTTTTCTAGTGGTTAAGATAGAGTGCACCAACATCATGCATGTACGTCATGAACTTGAGACATGGTATACTCCATAATGATATTCCTGCACATATTTAGAACAAAATAATATTAATCTTGTACCATCCCAGAACATTTCATTTTGTATGAGTTTTGTCGCCTCGGTGTCCAGTAGCAAATAAGATTGAAGTTAGTGGCAATATTTCAAACGAAATTATCACGGAAGTTGATTTTCTTTTGAACTAATGTAATTTCCATTCTTGTCTGGTGCGAGAAACTCTAGTGTGCGACAAGCAATCAGGATCATCTTAAAAAGTGTGCTTCCTGTGAAAAAGATGGTTCCAAAATGTATGATAAATATTAATATATCTGGAAGTGTTGCTTATATTAATACAATATATATCCATTCTTGTCTGGTTGACAAACTAAATAAAAGTCAGTGTCACACTCCTGATCGTAAATATGAAAAATACGTCTGTTTTCTTCAAAAACCAAAATGATCACTTTGACAACTTGCGCTGAGGCACACACTCCAAGAATTATTTGGAATACTAAGTTGCGACCATTTTTAGTAAACGTTCAACCCAAAAAGTGGCAAATTTATTGACACTCAGCTGTAACTTTTTGAGTTAGAGTAGAGCGGGGCATGCAGCACCCCTTAACTTCGATGTGCGATTTGACCTACTTTTTATGGTCGATTATTTGAATGCTTATGCTGTCAGGAAGGGATCACTTGACTCTACTTATAACTAGTGAAACAAATGTCTACCAATTTTAATAAAGGAGTAACGGCCATTATTAATCCTTATTCAGGAAACTCGTTTTGCAGACAAGAAAATCAAATAGTATAACAGCAATAAAATAATGTAAATACATGTAAAAACAAAAACATATGAGGTATGACTAGAATACTAAAATTATGACTTGTTAAATAAACGAATAGCAGACGGAACAAATGATTTTTTAAAACGATCTGTCCTACAAAAATTTGAGTTAAGTCTAATGCCTGAGGGAAGAAAACGAAAAAAGGTATTTAAAGGATGTTCAAAGTCTTTCATAATAAATTTAACCTTCTTTTTCATGAAGCATCAGGCAAGAAGCCCCCTATTATAACCCAATGGCTTTTTTTTGCGAGCGCATTAAGCTTGAAAGTTTCTTGGGGTTCTTCTATCATTTTTAAGGCATTCTATTCACTTTTTCCCTACCAAATCAAAATGCCAGATGTATCAAAACGTTTAACTATTAAAAAAAGGCAAACCTTGACAAAAAAAGGAATAAATATTGTTATATTCCTTAATACATGCTTATCCCTCAAATTTAATGCTTACTATGAAACAGCAAAGATGATCAAACTTTAAAACTTAAGGAGTATAAAATTTTAACTCATAAATGTAATAGTTTTCTATAGTTTTTTTATTTGTTAAAAGTCAATGTTTTGCTGTTAGACAGTTAGATAAAGCTGCCAGAGTAAAATCAAGAACATTACCTAAAAAGTATAAATTTTAACAATAAACAGGTGACTATGCACTGAATTTAGAAATTCTTGTCTTTTTTCACAAGAAATATTTACTTCCACTTTTAGCGGGGCGGATTTGTCATGAATAGGGGAGTTATAGTGCATTTATACATAGAAGCATAAAACTTAGCACACATTTCAAAAACGTCTTAAAGAAAAAATTTAGATAGGGAGCCACTTCAGATTTGACCTGGTTGACCCATGGTGGCCATTTTCCAAAATGGCAGCTAATTTTATAATTTTCTTGCTTTCTGTGAAGTGCCTATATTATTAAATTATCGAAAAAGTGCTCATTAATCCTTCTACAGATTTAAAGAACATTATCAATTGATTTCTGGATTGAACTGAGGTATTTTAGGGCACTCAGGGTCCATTTTGTTAGAACTGTTGAAGAAAATGTATCATTTTCGCGGTTTCCCATAGTTTCATGGAATCTTAATTGATGTTAAAACTGACTACAGATATGAACTCCTTGTAAGAAGATCTTTCAAATGAATGGTCGCATCAGTAGCTTCCGTGAATTTTTGTCAAAATTAAAGAAACAACAAAATCGTCAAAAATCATTTTATTTTCATTTTTTCCATTTTCACACCAAGTTTACGGAACACAATGATGCGGGTACTCATTTGAAAGCTCTTCTTACAATGAATTCAAATATGTAATTTATTTTGAGATTTATAGAGAATTGGTGTAACTATTCGTAACCGCGAAATCCAGTGTTTGAATCAATATTTCTAACAAAAATGATTCCAACAAACCTGAAAATAGACCAAGGCTACCAAAAATGTTTTAGTAATGTACTGAATACTTAGAGAAGCAATAAAAAACAATATTTACGCACATTCGATTTGTAGGAAATATACAGAATGCAGCAAAATGGAAGAATTGACCGCCATTTTGGAAAATGGCTGCCAGTAGCCACCTAATCTAAATCTGAAGTGGCTCCCTATCCAAATATGTCTGTATAGATGTTTTTTAAGTGTGCGCCAAGTTTCATGCTTCTATGTATAAATGCACTATTTTTTTACATACCTGCCCCGCTATTTTTGATGTACAATCATTGAATGATTTGACCACCAAGGACTACCGAGTCTACCATTTGGCAAAACATTTTGGGGAAGGGCAGTTAGGTTGATACAGTTTTCAGAAAAGTTTGAGTTAAACCCAAATGGAAGATGATATTGGAATGATGAATCGCCAACTATTTGGGGGAGCACCTTGTTCAAACATATGATCTCGGTCTGGACATCTGATGCCTCAGTCTCGGTCAAAGTTGGTCTCGGTCTCAGAGGGTCAATGCCTCGGTCTCTGTCTTGGTCTCGGAAGCTCATGCCTTGGTCTGGGTCTGGGTCTCGATGTCCTAGCCTTCACTCCAACACTGATACTAATAGAAACCAAAGTTTACAAATGCTTTTTTATCTTTTCAGAAGTCCGAAAACCCAGCGTCCAATTTATACGGATACGATAGACATCCAGAACCTTCCAAGGAGAACAACATTTCTAGGTCAAGGTCAAAGTCACCCGAGAAGGTCACTGACCTTGGAAGGTCAAGGGTCAAGGTCATCCGCAGTATCCACACTCAGTTTTGACCAAGACCAATGGAAACAGGTGCATTATTTCATCAGCCCCGAATGGACGTCGGAAAAACCAACGTTAAGAAACATGGTCAGCCACGGACAGAAGGTCTCGCTCAAATACGGCTGGATGTGATTCGTGTGCATTAATATTTCTATGAAATAAGACTGTGTGCTTAGACAAATTTATAAATATCACAAATCATTGTATTGTAAATATTGTAGTGCATGAATGATTCTCAATTAAAGTCGAAATAACACCTTGGTGTCTACGACCTGCTAAAAATATTGAAGATAAACAGCTGGTATTTTTATGCACAGTTTAACTTGAGAAATGCCATGCATTGATTGGAAATGGTAAAGGCGACCTTCATAACATCAACCTTAGAATTTTTTTTTTTTTGGTGGTTTGATTCACAATAAGAAACATTAATTGATAGCCAAACACTAAGTTCCATGCACTTAAAATTATATTTATTTGTACCAATTTATTAAAAAAAAGAACATGTCCATCTGGCACCAAAATCCAAAATAATTTCAAAATCCGGGTTTACTTCATTTGGGAGCTGGCTGGTAACTTGCTAGTAACTGCAGTGGCATAACTGGGGAGTCTTGAGCGGGGGGGGGGCACCCGGAGAGGCACGCGATTCTCTTTGGGGGCACCCTCTATACTAATTGTATATTTTAGCCAGAGTTGGAAAGTTCAAATGGGGGGGCACCTGGGGGGGCACAGGTCCAATATGGGGGGCCTGTGCCCCCCCCCCTAGGGACGCCACTGTCCAGTAACTGGAAGCTGGGAGCTGACCTCACTTATCTTTCCAAAATGTGTTTTTTTGTTTGCACCTTCAGCCTCAATGTCATCCTAATCCAATCCAATGGAGATGGCTCCATGGAAGAATATGACCGTTTTGGAATTACTTCTGATTTGTTTTCAGTACTGGAGTGAATAGACATTCCTGTATATGAGGCAGTGTTAACAATCCCAAGAAGTCCATGCAACTTTGTTTTAAGCATCTGACAGATTGCAGAACTTCGCAAAATGAGGAAGGATTCAGACAGCACAATTTATTTTAGAATGTTACGTGCAGGTCCGTTTTCATATACTAAGGGGCGACCATTTAATAATCAGGGGCGGTCTCCTCGGTGGGAAATTATTTATTTTGTGGTAACGGCGGCCATTAGTATTTAGGCCTATTTCTAGCATGCGAAGTCCCTAAATTTTCATTCCCAAATAAAGCATCGCCTTATAAAGAAATACTCCCTCGAGAAATTAGTTATTTCAAGACTGCCCAAAAAGAGTTGATTTAATTCACCAAAACTATGCAAAAAATTATATATATTAAAAAAAAAAACTCCAAGCCCCCCCCCCCCCCACAACCTTAAGATTAAATGGTGGCCCCCTAAAGATGCCCTTGATTGGATATTTATATAATATCCTACTTTACGATGCATTCAAAATGATAACCAAACTGCGCAGGAGACTGGAAAACATTAGACCTCGAGGCATGTTGGACCTCGGTGTACATTGGACCAACCCTGATATTTTGTTAATAAAACATGCAGAGTTATCCACATCCACAATGAAGATATCTGTTGTGGTGTCTCTTTTAGCCATAAAGTCTCATGAGCATTGAAGGAAAAGTGGGAGTTCCATTTCAAGTTTCCTGATATCCGGCACAAAAAGTGACATTTTGCAAGCATGGATTGCCATGTCACCCCTCTTAAAGTATGGGGAACATAGTCAGACACGTTTCATCAATTAAAACGATAAACGCAAAAGTAAAGTTTGAATTTGAAATAAGTTTCCTGAAGTTATATTCCACCTTGTCATTGAGGCATGCACATTTTCACAAGAAGTTGAGATTACTGAGTCAGGTTTGACCAGCATGGCCGGGGCACATTGGACCATTGAAAACTGGATTGACTGATAATGACTAATCAGCAAATAGCAAGCTGTTTAATTTTTGACATTAAAGGGGCACCTAGGTAGGTCCTGTACAATATGACGGCAAAACCATTTCAATGAGTTCATGCAATTGGCTCATCTTCCATCCCTTCTAGCTGAAACAGGCTTAATATAATTATCAGGGTCAATTTTCAGATAATAATGTGTCAGGTAATAATGTGTTGTGATTTGCGGGAATAAAACGTGGTCTTCGCTTACTTTCTTCCGCTTAATGGACTTTTAATCTGTGGTCCAATGGTCCTACGCACCCCAAATTTGGGATAAGTTAATAGAACCATCGGGGCATGTTGGATCATTTAACATATTTTTGTATTACTTTCTCCACAATTACGCAATGTAGATAGACACCCTTATTGTAAAAATTAAGAAATCAGTCAAAAGATATATTTTTCAAATATTTAAAGAAGTTTTTTGAATGAGAGTCAAAAAATAAAAAGTGGATCAACTTTCCCTGGTCTCCCCTACATGTGTAGTGACTTTGGCAACTATGATTACTCTTATTATATGTCAAATGCATTTTGAAAGCCCAAATTAAGACTCTTACCATCTGAGCTTCCACAAACAATTACCGAGCTGATGTGCCATGAGATCAAATGAAGTAAATATACTCAGCTTTTAAGGTGTCAACAAGCTGACCTATCTCAACCATTTTCAGGTAAAAGATAATAGTGTTATAAGGTTATCCAGGGCTGGACTGGGCCGCCGGGACACCGGGAGAATTCCCGGTGGGCCGACGCTGTTGTGGGCCGATTGACAAAAAAAAGAAAAAAAAATCTGATGCTCTAGCTTCCCGATTTTGCAACCCTAACATATTTGGTACCATTAGAATCGTCTCGCAAAGAAAATTACAATGGTATCGAAATCACTCAGGAAATGTAAACCATCGGGCCACTGCTTTCATTTATTTGTTCTGAAGGATCAAAATGGTTTGCATTTTTACAGGACCTGTGTACTCAAGTTACTTAACTTACTATAGGCCTACTAAGCCCCTTTATGCAGATGTGTCCTATGTAATCACGGAGCCTCCAAAGTTTAATATTCAGCACATTAAATTTAAAAACAGGTTTTTTGTTGTTGAGAGTGAAGTCCATAGCCCTCCTATTAATTATGGTCCCTAATTAACATCAGTGCCCCTAATTAACATCTTTGCAGCCCCTAACAGTTGCAGATCCAAGGGGCCGGGGCCCTTGGTGGCATTTTAAAGACAATATGTCGGAACCCAGGCCTGCGAATGCCAAAAATGTTCCCCCCCCCCCGACCTGGATCCGCCATTGCCTGACATGGGCCGCTGTCCACTGAAATTTCCAGGGCCGATTTTCTCTCCCAGTCCGCCCCTGAGGTTATCGCGACATTGAAAGATCTCGACACGGCTGTCCACAAACTTACGACACTGCCAGTGACTAAAACGTTCCAAGACTCCTGACTTCCCTCGATTTATAATCTGTAACAGAAATCAACGATTCAAGAACAATGCAGTCCAATACACACATTCGCAGTTCATTAGAGAGTGTTCTTACTTCAAAGAGACATGTTGCGAAGGTCGAAACGTAAAAAAATATATATTTCAGTACAACATTTTCAAAAGAATGAACGCTTAAGAGTGGGCGACTGCTGAGGATTTGCTGCCGCGCACTCTGTCGGGTGTTCTTCTATTTCTCATGGAACTTACAGAGACACTAAACTCTATCGTGTACAAATGTAACTGGAGATAATTTGAAATACGAACCGCATGTACATTTTCTTAATCTGATATTGTTTGCAACCGAAGTACCGTTCACAATTTGTCTGTGGAGGCGCTTTATGTCACGTCACTAACGTTCCAACGGAACTCCCCCCCCCTTCCGAGGCCTTTAGCGCTAAGTACGGCCTAAATATGTTTTATGCGGATATATAAAGCGCAGTAAAACAAGAGGTTCAATCGGCGACGGACACACAGGCAGATCACAGCGGGTTGAAAACACGGAGATGTGTCAGATCAGAGAGAACCTTCCTCTGTCAGCAAGGTGAGTTATTTTTATTTTTAGCATATTAAATATTATTTGTTACTTTACTCAGGGAGGGGATTAGCAGTTGGTGGTGCCTTGGCTAGGGTGGGACTGGCGCACGCCCAAAAGTTTGCGGATCAAACTTTTTTTTGCAGGTGAGGTTGGTATATGAGAGTATGTGTGTCAAATTTCAGCTCATTCTATTAATATTTAGAGGTGGCACATTTCACTTGGAGTTTATCGTGTAAATCCCCATTGGCGAGCCGGGCCCTGCAAAACGCATGATTTTCCAAAAATGAGACTTAAAATCAATATTTTTCGACCATTCAAAAACCATGAGGGAGGGTTCAGGGAGGGAAGCTCAAACCTGGCATAATTTTGCATCTACCAGTGCCACTTTTCATTTCTCCACAATGTAAACCCAATATTACAAAAATGCCTCAAAAACGCCTAAATTTCAAGATTTTAGCTCCTTATAGTAGCCTTCCAATATTTGTTAGAGCAAAATGGATACCGGTTCTGAACTTCCCTCCCAAAACCCTCCCCCATGCGTTTTGAAATGGTCGAAAAATATTGATTTCAAGTCTCATTTTTGGAAAATCATGCATTTTTCAAGGCTCGCCAATGGGAATTTACATGATAAACTTCAAGTGAAATGTGCCACCTCTAAATATTGATAGAATGAGCTGAAATTTTACGCACATACCCTCATATATACCAACCTCACCTGCAAAAAAAGTTAGGTTTGATCCGCCTAAGATTTCCCAAATGTGGGGCGCCAATCCCACCCTAGCCTTGGCACCCCAATTTGCAGATGCCGGGTACGATTCACGATCTGAGCAGGACACTTGGACCTGTGTTGGACAGCAGTTTCAATCATCCTTTGCCTCATTGTTGTGTCCTCCTCCTGTCCTAATTAGCCTACCAAGTGCATAAATACAGGACATAAAGCCCCAATCATCCATCCATCCATCGTGCTTTAATGACAACTAGTACCGTAAACCATTTGAGAGCCAAGAAATAGTGCTAACTGAAAATTACTCACTTTGCTTTGCCAGCACCAATAAGACAGGGGTACACTGTAAACCTGCATCGCTTTTTTTAATGGCAGCTGCCATCGTAACAAAACAAAAAATATAAAAAACCGATGTTGTAACTACGGCAGGCATCATTGTTTTAATGGTAACTGCCATAAAATTAAAGGAATGTTCGTCTTATATTCGAAAATTGCTTTTTCATAAGTTAAACACTGTAGCGCATACTACACAAAACAGATCTCGGCTTGATCATGCAAAGCATTCTTTTCCAGCTTTTGAGGAAATTGAAAGTCATTTTTGGAAAATCTCTGAAATTCATTAGTATAAAAGGAACCAACAAACCTCTTTCTGCTCTGTGTTTTCATATATATATATATATTTTTTTTATCAATGTTTCATGTAGACTTAATCACTAGACAACTGGTAATTATGCTTTGTAATTGCTGCAGGGGAAATCATTTCAAAAGGTAAAATTTCAAGTTATCTGAAATAGTTCAGAACTGTTATATATGGCCTGTTAAAATGTTAAGGAAAATATAAATAAACAAAAACAAAATAAATTCCCAAAGTATAAAGGGGTTTTATGGTGAAAAAGAACTTTCAGGAATTTCTTAATGAGCTTTCAAAAGAGTAACTTGTGACCATGAAATCTGCATTGGTGACATGTCCATGGCACTAGTCACGAAAATGCTTCTTTTTCTCAGCCGCAGAGTTGGTGCATTTAATTGTTGAAGTTATATGTTACACTTGCAAACACATGCACTCAACCAGTTATTTCAATGATGAAAATCAAAATGAAATTGATATGAAATAAAGTTCTTGAAAACCGTAATTTATAGTTCTTCCTTTTAAAAGATTCAATATTTATGTCTGAGCTTCAATTAGATGGAATCTTATGATGTCAAGCAGAATAGTCTTGCATGTTCAAATAACATAATGCATCTATAAGTATATTGATGAAACATGGATTGAAATACAGAAGTACCAATCCTTGCTCCCCAAACATTAAACTTGATGTGATATGAAAATGATTGGTCCAGCGGCACAACCCCAAAACACGTTCAACACCTAAAATGTTGCACCAACTCTGCGACATATATATATAAATGTGAGAAAGCACTCTCTTCTTTGAGTGAAAATGAAGGTCAGGGGAAATATAGGGGGTTAACTCATCAAATTTCAGTGTACATCTGCAAATTGTCGCCTTAAAAGTATAGAGTGAATGTGAATGAAACGGATGTTTCAAAAGTGTCAGTATAGTGACCATGATATATACATTCATGACATTTTGAGATGTAGGATCCCTGAAACGCTCATTATTCTCAGCCGCACAATTGCTGAACCACAAAGTTTGGCAGTTTGCATTTGGCCTATATTGAACTGATAGGGAAGAAGTCATTTTTTAAACTTTAACAAACTAAGAAAACAAAACGTAGACCTACAGATTTTTATCATCAATTTCCATAAGCATACGGCGTGCGCAATTTTTAGGGGGGCGAGTGACATTTGCCCTTATTTCAAGACCTAAATTAAATACCATTTCAAATAAGATTGCTTTGAAAACATTAATTTTCAATAGTTTTTACGTAATCATCTGCCCGAATTTTGATTGCCCCCCTGCCCCCCCTCCGATACGCCTATGTCAATTTCAACCAGTATGAAAGAAATCTCCGGGTACTGTTCACTTGACACTTCTGGAGCTCCTTGTAAAAATACACGGATGTCAGCTCAGAATATTAATTTGAAGGATTCTCAAATATCAAATGCAGTGCAACTCTGTCAAAAGGTCAATTTCCATGATTATTGCAAACTAAAGCACAAAACATCAAAGCTTAGGATGCCATGACTTCAAAAACAGATATGCCTTTCTGAATATATGTAGGTTAACTTTATTTTCAATGACACAAAAAAGGATAAAAAGGCTTCAAAATTTTTGAAATCGCAGACTCTTTTGAGACAAATGTCTGATGATTTATTGCAATTTTTAAGCTTTTATACAATTAATAACTCATGGCTAAAGACCCTTGTATACATTGAGTTATACTGCCAAACTGTTTTTGTGTCGCTTTATCAAACAAAGACATTGGCTCACCAGTTTGTACGATTTATTGATTGAGTTCATGTAACATTATTTTTAAGGGTGTACATTTATACACATAAATCTTAAGTACATAAAATCGTATTACAAAAGACATAGGCCCATGAGACAAACGTTCCTTTAGTGGATAGACTATATCAAATCTCACACACAACTTACTGACACAAGTCATAAAAGACAAAGATTGGTTTACTGTGTAGCTTAAGAAGGCTTATGTCTTGCAGTTCCTGTTGCAAGCATAATGAAATTCAAGCTTTGACGTTTTTTTATTCAGTTGGCAATAATCACGGAATTCGACCTTTCAGCAAAGTTGCAGTACATTTGATATTTGAGACATTTTTTCAAATATTTATTTAAACTTATCTCCTTATAAAAAATTGACTCGGAGGAAAAAGTATTGTATCTACGTGACACTACACAGATAGTGACAAACTGCATTACTTTAAGGCTCTATCAGAACAAGAAGTCAAGAAACTTATCATTGATATGCCTGTCAAGCACTGTCATGCAGTTTGATCCCATGCCAACATGGCTAAGTACTGCTAGAATGCATTGATGAATTTCTACCATTCATAACCAAGATTGTTACAGTCCTCGTCATACTTACATGGAATCTCAAGTTCTTTTCTTTGCTGTTAAACTGTGATGTCAGAGATGACTCTATTCCAGCATTGCAATATATGTTGAATTTGAATTTTTTATTTTCTTAGTGGAAATTATGACACGTACATGTATACATTTCACAGCGTAACATCCAAATCAATCAAAATATAGAAATGACAACACTAAGAAGGACACAGTAAGGACAATGTAAATTAACTACAAGCTGTGATGTCATTTCTAACAGGGTCAGATTCCCCGGCTTCTGGCCAATGTTGATCCTCCTGAACTGAGCGTCACAGTTTCAACACAGTGTCAGAGTAAGAATTTTGTCAGGGACAGCCCCTATATTGTGCTTGTCAAAGCACTTCAGAAGAAAGAAGGTCTTGACCTGGTCAAAAATAATTATCGGCCGGTCTCAAATCTTTCTTTCCTAAGTATGTTGATCACCTCACTCAGAACAACCTTGAATGAAAAACAACCAGAAGTTGGACCAATTTTATTTAACTCCTATGTTGCCCCAGTCAGTGAAGTGGCTCAAAGAAACCAAGTAAATAATCCTAAGTACCTATACTGATGATGAGCTACTTAATCTGTCATTCCAACCAATATTTCATGCAAAGCAGAAAATTGTATATCCGCAAATTCCTTCATGACAATAAGTTTTGCAATAATGGAGATAAAACTGAACTGCGTCTAATGGGAGCCCCAAACCAAATAATGAAACTTCATGTGTCATCTATCACTATCAGTACTGATAATGTTGAAATCAAAACGGCAGATCATTTTCGTAACTTGGGTGTACTACTCTTTGATAGAACATGACCATGGAGGAACAGATCAACAAAATCTGCCAAAAAGCATACTTCAGCTTAGTAACCTATCAAAAGGAATAAACCCTCACGAAAAGGCATGCAATTATAAACCAAAACAAATTCTCTAAATAACATACAAAGAAAAAGAGCACATTAGACATTATTTTAAAAAAAATTTATAATCATCCAACATTTTAAACATTATGATTGAATTTAACAAGTATTACATCAAACAAGTCACATAAAATAGATCCATAGATGTAATGAATTTTCACTTTATGTACACTGAAAGACAAAAGTTATGCATATACCGTCCACTTAAGAATCTCATCTGTGGGCTCAATGTAAGGTTCTACCCAACAAAAGCTTGACTTAAAATTAACTATAGACACTAAAGATAATGGTCCTGGGGATCATTGCGAGGTTGCAACGTCCTGTCATCTGGAGCATCACTCAGAACATCAAGAAATATTCTTTCATCACAATGATGGGTATTTTGATCTCTGGTTGTTTTTCTGGGTCTAGCGCCTTTTTGTTTATTTGTGGTTAACCCTGGCTCCCCGTGACAGGCATATTTCATTGATACACTTAACAGATGGACATCAGTCACTCCACAATCTTAAGCTGGTTTTTCCCACCTGTGCCACGCCAATAGATTTATCCCTGTCATATTGTGCTATTGGGGACACACTGAATTCAATTGTCAAAAAATTGTGTGCTTGCATGTTTCAGGATTGATTTCAGCTCATACTAAACAGCATATCTGCTACTGATATTGGTCAATAGCAAAAAATGTGTTTTGTAAAAAGAGCCCTTTGTCAGCCATTTTGTAAAACAAATTTTTTTCTCAGTTCTGTGATTTGTTGTTTGTGGCCCTGTTTTTGGGTGCTTTACACCATGGAACCATCATATTAACCATACCTCCTGAGCATCTTGGCTGCACAGCATATGCATAACTTTTGTCTTTCAGTGTAATTTTTGTTGCAAACCAAATGCACTCTGGCTGAGTGATCAGATTTGTTTGCTGCTGTTTTCTTGAGAGTTTTTGGTTCAGTTTGGATTCATTCATGAAACCAGACTCGGTTTAAATGCGTACACGAATTATGTAAAGGCACTTGGGGAAATTAGTTTTTGAAACGATACGACAATACATACAACTGACTGTCTTTTTTGTTGTTTTTTTTAGCTTGATTTGAGCTATGGCCTACATGACTTGCTCTGCATGTGGCCCTGCATATTGCCTGTTTTTTTTCTTCTGTGTAATGATGTCATTGAGGGTTATATTTTAACTAATTACATAGCAGAATGTTGGTCCATTTAGTTAAGAAGAATCAATTGCAAGAAAAACTTTATATGTTAATAACAAAGAATATTCGTAAAGACTGCTCATATAGCCACTTGATGCCGGATCAACATCATTTCATAGACATTCACTTGGAAGGCCTTGTTCAGAGCAAAAATTTGAGGAAATACACAATAGGCCTACATATATTTGTGTTCGCAACAATTGCTTTTACAAGCAACCATTTGCAGTCGGCTCGTGTAAACAATCTTTGATATTCAAGATATTCAAGATGGCGTCCATTATGGCCGTTGGTGTCCCTGTCTTAAGTATAACTTCTCTGTTAGGCCAAATCGCCTCGATTGAATCTTTCATGGTTTGTTTTTAACCTAATGTTTCTTTTTTTTTCAGCTTGCTGGTTTGCTTGGTGATAATTCTGGTTCAGATCTCGTCCAGCGCGGGCTTCCGTTATGAACAGCAGTTGCAGCTTCCATCTGGTCACATGACCCTAGCAGATCTGCCACAGGCGGCGCTGGAGGCAGAAAGAGCAGAAGAAAACTTGATGGATAAACGATCGACCGGCCCCAAAGGAGAAGACGTCACAATCCACGACAGGCGACATCTTGCTCATCTGGAACACTGTTCCGTCGTCTGTCGCTTCTGCCGCATGGGTCTGCCAAGGAGGGTTTCCGCGAGGTGCAATCTCGATTGTTTGGATAACGGACGACTCTACCAGGCTTGCTTCGTTTTCTGGAACTCATCCAGTGGAGTCATCAAGGATAGGAAATAGGTTAACAAACATTCTAAATACTTGCTAAATACTTGCTATTAACTTGCTGAATACCTGCTAAAGACTTGCTGAATACTTGCTAAAGACTTGCTCACACTTGTGACTTATTGAAGACTATATAGGACTCTCTCCATCTACCTCTTTCCCTTAACTCATGTGCAATGACCATTGATATAGGCCAACATTGTTTTTAATGTCTTTCATCTTATATGTAGATTAAACAAGAGCTGTGCTTTTGAGATAATCATGTTGTTATTGTTGACATACTTCAAGCTGACGTGCCTTCCTGATCCTGCTTATTGCAAGCAAGCAGTTTTACTGTTTTCTGGAGCAAAATATGTTAGAAATGCCAAAAAGACAGGTATAAGGCTAAATGTGATCTCAATGTGTTTCCACCAGTGGTTCACACTGCTGATTTTGAAAATGTTAACTTTCTTTCTCACTCCTGCCATGTTGACTGTGAAATAAAAACTGCCACAAATTTACATTTTTGTTTACTTTTTCTTTCCTAATTCAAAAACTAAACAGTCGGTGAAAAATTATGTATTTGGCAATGAATACTTCACAAGACTTCAGGCCAAAAAAGACCTTGGACTCAATTTTAACTTTAAGGCTTATTGAGTTTCGAAACATTTTCAATGATAACACCTATACCATGGACACTTCATGCCATCTCCCATGCTTCGCATCTAGACTACTTCTTGGTAAGTGGCAAATTAGAATGGATGACAACAGAAGCCATCGAGAAGGACACCTTGGAGGGGATCCTCAACAGTTCCACACATATCCCAATCAAAACCAGGACAGAGGTGTACATGGAGACAGAAGCACACAGGAAATGACACCAGTGGTGCTAAGAAAATCAAATGGGAGAGAACAGCTATCTGGAAGTATCAAGATGCACTTGAAGATGAATCGGCCAAGAGAGACTTTGACGCCTTGCCAACTGAGAAGGCACCAGAGATCTTCACCTCTGCTATCAACAGCGCATCAAACGCCACGACAGGCAACTCAAAACCCAGGAGGAAAAGGAAGAAGAGAAGTACATGGAGCCCAGCTATTAATGAAACATCAGCCATCTCGAAGAATGCATTCTGGGAGTGGAAGAAAGCCGGCAGACCAGCGAGGCCCCATCCCCTGGCTTTGGCCAAAGATAATGCAAAAAGAATGCTACGCTCTGTACAACGCATCACGGAGGCAATTAGAAGGGAAGAATACCTACAGGACATAATGCAGGCATCCAGCTCCAACTCGAAGATATTTCACAGCCTGATCAAAGCCAGCAGAAAGGTAGATAGTACCGATCTAGTTCTGAGAGCAGGCCCCGATTCAAGTGAATTAATCACAGACTGTGATGACCAATTGAGTCTCTGGCTGGAATACTTCAAGACCCTCTCGGCCTACGAGATGCAAGACGGCCAACACAATGACATCGTCCAACTGATGAGACAGCACATTATGCAGAATGACCACCATACCTTCACAGTGACTGAAGTGGAACGCGCCATCAAGAAGCTGAACTCTGGGAAAGCTGCGGACCGGGAAGGCATCACAGCGGAACATCTAAAACATGCCACTCCAGAGGCCTATGCAATACTTACTGATATAATCAATAAGGTGCTTATGGAGTCGAAAATCCCCAGTTCCTGCAAATCCGGCTTTAAGATCCCATTCCCTAAGAAAGGAAAAGACAGCCAACTACAAACTAACTACAGAGGCATCACCATCACAGCCGTAATTGGCAAAATCATAGAACATCTACTTCAAATGGAGATAGAAGACACACTGAAGTCCAGTACAAGCAAGCTTCAATTCGGCTTTACACCCGGACTTTCCCCCATCATGGCCACCCTATGCCTGTCTGAATGTATTGCAACTGCAAAATTAGATAGGAAGACCCACTTTTTCTTTTTACCTCTTGAGCACATTGTTATTGTTATTAATTTATTTACAATTTTGTTATTATTACATTATCATTATTAAGATACTTTAAGATTTACAACGTGAAGACTGTGACCTCGGTCTACTGCAAAATCAGAAAAAAGGCAAATCTATGTGACAGCACTGGATGCTCAAAAGGCCTTTGATGTGGTTGTGCATCAAAAGTTGAAGGCAAAACTACATGTTTCCGGAGATCAAGGCAAGACCTGGTGTACCATCGATGATCTCTACACAGAGGTTGATGAACGTGTGCGATGGAAAGGTAAATTTACACGTCAATACCAGGTACAGAAAGGAGTCCGACAGGGCGCTGTTCCGTCGACCACGCTGTACAAGCTGTACATCAATAGTCTCCTGACCAACCTTCAAGATAGTGATGTGGGGATGAAAATTGGTACCATATACGTAGGAACACCAACTTGCGCTGATGATCAATTGCTCCTGTCAGACAACTGCGAAGAAATGCAGGCTATAATCAGCAGCTGCTACAGCTATGCCAATGAGCACCAATATGTCCTACATCCCATGAAGAGCACCATCACTCCATTTCTCAATGTTCATACCATCTGATAGAAGAGATTACAGCTGGAAGATCGTGGAGAATATTATGCCAAATGCTTCCTCATTCACTCATCTGGGTCTAGTCTGGAATGAAGGCAAAACTAGCCCGGACACAGAACTGAGGATTCGAACAGCTAGGAAAACTGCCTAAGCCCTGATGGGAGCAGGACTTCATGGCGTGAACGGCCTAAGCCCATCATTATCTGCACATATCATCAAAATTTACGTAGTACCAAGACTTCTACGGGCTTGAAGCAACCGTCATCTCCAGGAAGCAGAAAGAAGAGCTGAGTACCTACCATCGGAATCTGCTGCGAACAATACAGGGCCTTCCGAAGAACACCGCACGGGAAGCCATCTATCTACTATTGGGCGAGCTGCCCCTCGAAGCAGAAATGGACATTAGAGCGCTGGGGCTGTACGGTGCGATATGTAGGGCCGAAGAAAGTACAACCCTTAGGGAACTAGCCACAAGACAAATGTGTCTAGACAATAAATACAGCTGGTTCCAGGAAATCATCTCCCTTGCTGATAAATATGGTGTGAACCTCTGCCTCACGATCGAAGCCCCATGGAGGAAGCAGACGTGGAAGGAGTATGTCACATTGTCACAACTGCCGTGAAAAACTTCTGGTTGAAATCATTGATAGAGTCGGCAGCGGCAAAAACATCGTTGAAAATGATAGACATGAGGAATGCAATGGTGCTGAAGCCCCATCAAATGTGGATTGCCTGTAAAAGAAGCCCGAGGATGGTCCAAGCAGCTGTTACAAGAGCTAGACTACTTACAGGTACATACCTGCTGCAAACTAGAAAACAGAAAATCAACAGAGAAGAGATCAGCAACATATGCCCACTTTGCCACACCGAAGCAGAAGACACTTTGCACTTCCTACTGAGATGCCCCGTAACAGAGGAGATCAGAAAACGGAAGCTAAACGAACTTGGCGAAAGAAACTTCAAATTCAACCGTCACGGAGTTAGTGCCCTCTCTCAACTGCTGAATGGACCCCAAAACGAGGACGAAGAAAGCAGCATCACCCATGCCGTAATCTCCGAACTATGCCACAGACTCCACAGCCACAGAAACCACATTTTACAAAATTGTATCTACCCTATTACACAGGGGTGCTCCTGATCTTAAAGGAGGAATCTCCACAAACAAGACAAGTAGTATATAATTATACAGTGCACATCTGGCACCAAATACAGATTTTTATGGCATGTCAGAGTTTAAAAGACAAGCAAAAAGGAAGATCTTAGTGAATTTGATAACTGATAACTAATATATGTACTCCCAAAGATCTGGATCAAACCTTCATGGATGTACCCATATAGTTGGCACAGGAAACCTTTCAGACTCAATTGCAAAGTTACAACAGTGAGTGGAGAATTGTCTGTGATAAAGAAATGACATATTGGCAGGCCAAAAAGACCTTGACATTCCTTTTTCAACTTGGAAATAAGGCTTGATGAAAGACTTATTGATAGTTATACTTATTGATAGTTTATAAACAGTGTCAGAAAGGCAACTAACATTCCATCATTAATTTTAGCCAGGATACCTGGAAAGCTTTTGACCAAGCTGACATTCTGGGACCAAATCAGATGATGAAGAAACTTAGAGTTTAGGTGCCAAGAGCAACTTGGGTCCCTGGGCACTAGTAATTCTTTTAAAGTAAATGTGGGACTCCCCTTCGTACAGGGAGGTGTGCCAGAGAGAAGATTAGAATCCTACAAGAAATTTAGAACTTAGAAGCAGCATAAAAGAGGAAAGTTACTCGCTGAAACATTTCTTAGATGTCTGCAATGTGCTCAGCACGACATTACGTCACATGACACCTTGGGACTTTGATGAGATTCACATGCTACAGAACAAGCATTTTAAACTTTCTTTTGCATTCTTCATAGATCAGAATTAAAACAACCATGCCATCCCGAGTGAAAATGTTTATTCCCTCTGAGCCATAGATAAATCTTTTATTATTATACAAAACATGAGTCTGTATGGACAGCTGTACAGTAAGGTTCCAGGTGATGGTGGACTGCCTAGTGCAGCCGAAAGGACCAAATGCCCGAGATAGTAAATAACAACCAAAGAATTATCTAATAAAACTGTTCAAATAATTTTAAATGCCCATGGCAAGTAACGTACAACTTTGTAACATTTCAATATTAGTCATTTCAATGCAATTAATGCAGTGCATAAAATGTATACAACTTATAAATCTTAAAGTATCTTAATAATAATAATGTAATGATAACAAAATTGTAAATAAATTAATAACAATAACAATGTGCTCAAGAGGTAAAAAGAAAAAGTTTCACCTAATAACCGTAAGAGAAAAAACAGCGACTAACCGAACAGTATCTTCGTCTGAATAATGATTCAATAATATTGCTTATGAAAATATTCATCGACATATATATATAATTCATAATTTCATAATTTCATTTCCTATGTGCTAAGAACACATTCCTAAGCAGCTAAGTCTACTGATCGTCAAAAGTCCTACTTCTAGAAATGGAATGTCGTTTAGGAATATGACTGCAGAGGGCGCTACGCCCAAATATGAAAGAAATTACTACGCGCGGAAATATTCCATATCTCCTGGACTACAAGAGAAAAACCTTCGACTAATATTATGCTATGTACATAAATGATTCCAGTGAGTGAAAAGAAAAGAGAACATTGTTGTTTTGCATCTTTCATGGGTGCATGCGTCTTGCATAGATTCAATTCAAATAAAAATTTATCATGATATCCTGGCCTACTTATCAAGCACCAACAGCGGGCCAGGTCAATGGCTTTAATTACAATGACACAACAAGTTGGCTGTTTAATAGCGAATCACTAATACTAAATCATAGTGAATCACTAGTACTTAATCATAGTAGTGAACCACCGATACTTAATTGAAGTGATTTGGTAATTTGGTTGTTCTTTCCACATCAAAATTAACAACACAGTGTTACAAAATTTACACAATTTTCCTAAATGTTCATATTACTACAAGGTCATTCCAAGACAGCAATTAGCAACTGAAGGCAGAACTCAACAACAGCGCATGGCACAAGATTAACAAGCCCTGACACAGGACTTGGAACAATCTCTGACACAGGACTTAGCACAGGACTTTTCTTCTATAACCCTCCAAGACAGACAGACAGACCAAGCCAAGCAAGCAATAAAGATAAAAGCTGACTGGTGTGGACTTCTAACCACCTGACTTTTGCGAGCCTCGAAAATAACTTCGAAAATTACTCTAGTCCTCCATATCGCATTCTTACTGTGTAGTTTTTTTGTTTTCAATGTTTTTTAATGTTTTAAAACTGTTTAAGTACATTTCGAATGCCACAGGTCACCGCAACCAAAAATTAAAAATGTACCAATCCAATATGGCAATTGGCAAGAAATCAACATCTGGGTCTATAAATGGGTTAAAATTCCACAAAAATGGTCAAAAATGTTCAAAGTAAAATTACACTTCTAGAAATTTGTAATGATTAAATGATATAAATATACCTATACACACTTAAAAATTGTGACTTTTTTTTTTGCAATTTCAAAAGGTAAAATCCTATGTACAATCCTAAACCATGGCATAAAACTACACACCTAAATCCAATCACATTAAAAAAACTACACTCACGAATTCTTAAAAAAAAACCTTCCTCAAAAATCATGCTGTTTGTTAAAAGTCAGGTGCAAAAAACAGTTATGACTTCGGGTCTGACATACCAACCATTCCCTGTTTGGCTAAAGTGCCAGCACAGCCCGAAAAGGTCCACACGCAACAGAATATAACAACACTAAATAGCAAATCATCAGCGATGCACTAACTATACAGATAGTTATAAGGTGCTCTGATCCATTCTAAAGCTAAGCACTGTAAGTAGTTGCTAAGGTAACATAGCGCCATGGCAACGGTTGCCATGACACTCAGTAACGTTCCAACATTCTGAATATGTTCTGCAGACCATTTATTGTTCTCACATCTGACTCCAAACATCAAACTTCGCCATGAAGTAAGATCGCGCTTCTTGACTATGCATAGGCAAATCAAACGAGGGCAAAAACCTGTAAACCCGGAAGTCCGAAGAGACCCAAACAGTCCACTAAGCCGAGTAGAAAACCTCTCCACATATCGAAAATCAAAATTGCACAGAATGAGACAGAAAGAAACAAAAGGAAATCTTAAAATTCAGATTAACTTGATACCTCCCTTCAAAAGAAACATGCATGTCTGTCGTGTTTTAAATGGAAAAGTCATGATTACCATGAAGAAATTGAATCAGAAGTGTCAAGTGGCAGATTAAAGACAAATCGTATACAAAAGCAAACCATTAAACCAGTCATTTTTCATCTGAAGTAATTAAATTTAAGATACGATTGAGAAGGGAGACAGAATGGCGTGACAGAGAGTATTTACAGCATTCTACGTGACAGTCAAGACCAGCCACCCATGTCAGACCGTAAGGCATAAAACTGTGCGTTATCCAAAGCAATCAGAAAACACTGAACGATAGTTCAACGTGCATCGAAAAGAAGGAACCCAGCTTGATCTATCTGCACTTCAGGGAGGATTAAGTTCGGATGGTATACATAGATAAGTCCTGTCCTGATAATCGTCCTCATAATTATCCTAAGTGTCCTATCCAACTTCAAATTCAAAACAACAACATGGCGTTCTCTAGCCGTTCCGTCTCACGCTAAAAATGAGCAAATATATTCTTCAATTTCACGTCTAGAGCAATGAGCGAAATGAACGTGAAAAGGCAGTCATGATGAGCAATTACATAACAGTGCTCAAAGCTCTTCAGAAATCAGAATCACATAATAACAGCAGTTTAAGGCAAATTCATCAATTAACATATTTCATAGACTCTGAATATAGTTAACAGTTTCAAACACAATAAATCAGACTAAAGTTGTGACCAACTATGTCAAATTAATTAAGCCAAATTGTCACAATATTATGTACTGGCCAATAAGCAATTCATTCTGAAACAACAGCTTATGTACTGGTCAAGATTTCAACTAAACAATTTGACTAATCAATTCAGCTGATCAATTCAATTAACTAATCAATTCAACTAATCATTTCAACAGATCAACTAATAATAAAGCTGCAGTTCTGGTTCAAGTGATAAAAATTAACTGAAGTTTGTACAATATATGCAGGAACGCATGGAATGGTGCAAAGGAAAATACATACATTTGATAAATTAAGAGATATAACAGATAAATTAACAGATAAATTAACAGATAAATTAATTGATAAATTACAGAGCAAAGTGAAAATGAAAGCAGGCCTATATCTACAAGCATTTCAAAAGTACAACCTCGTTAGGTTGTTTGAGATTATCAGCTGAGATCATTATCAGACCTGCCATGCTAAAGACAAAGAAATGAATGACTAACCACAAAGAGTTAACGTGAAATTGAATAGATTTAATATATAAGTAGCACCAAAAGTCTCCTGGTTCACTAAGAGATTACAAGCAAACCTGTACTTAGGTGACTTCAATATATTTACAGCTCTATCAGAGTCTATCTGCAAGTATAACCTGTACTTTTGACTAGACAAATGTAAATGAGACTAAGTCACAGCCGCCGTCAGACTTACACAGTAAGACGACTCGCTGTTCACATCAAACTTGAGAATCTGCATGAAAAATAAATAACATGAAATATATGACGTAGAAACAAATGACGTTAAACCCACACAGCCTCGTTAAATATTAATTATGAAAATAAAATAATGAACAAATGTATATCAAACGTATGAATAAAACATCTATGTAACACGTAATAATGTGATTAACATGAAAATAGCATATGAATGAAACATGAAATGACAAACATTAGTTCGCCACACGAGAAATGAGCAATAACAGAGTTCATGGTCAACAAGTAAGTCTTGGTTTAAGACTCGACTGTACAGTAATCATATTCAATGCAAAGTCAACAATGAAAGGGACTTGGGGGGGGGTCACCGTCCCCTTTGGGGAGTCACCGTCCCCCGGGGGGGTCACCGTCCCCTTGAAAGACATTAACTGACCATAGACGGACTTGCATATGGTCAAGAAGCAACGTGGGAAAAATCACGCGTTGTGAGAAGACACCTGGAATTCTTGGAAGGGAATTCTGCATGGTCACATGACCTCGTGGTCACGTGACCTGATCACATGACCTCCTACGAATCACAATGAGGCGGTTCGAGCGTCACCCTCTTCATGTGGAGGTTCTCTTTCTCTTGGTCGTGCCGATGCCTGGGTCGGGCCGCAACTCCCTGTACATCATCTGAAGAAGGAAAGTTATATCTCAATGATCAACTGCCGAAAATCTTAAAATATTTTTAATTTTTTATTTATTGGTAACATGAGTAAAGGACTGTTCATCATTTCGTTTTTCCGCGGCTTTGAATGCATAATTATATTCGCGCAGCGAAACGGCCGAAGGCCGTTTGGCGAAGCGAAATTTAGCACAAGAAAGGTTTCAAAAATCTGTGCAGTGGTGGTCTCAACATCAATGGTCGACAGCAGGAAATTAGGTCAAGTGGGAGGAGCTTCTTATCAATGATTTAGTTTTGAATTTGACAAAACATGACATATTCATGTTCAAAAGTGTCTTAAAAATTCAATTTTCTCCATTAATATTCCCTGTATCTATTATTTTTATGGAATAGTTCATTATAAGCCTTGACAAGCTAAATTATATTATTAACATGTGATCCATTTCATTTCAAAACAGACAACAAGAAAACATAACAAAATGAAGGTTACATAATCTTTGTCAACCGATGATTATGTAACAGTGAGCAATTGATCTCCATGCAGATCATGTTATTGTTTCTGTTATAACTATTATGCAATATCAACAATCCAGCATAGACTTAAATTTGGCAGCTTTCAGTGTAGTCTTCCTTTTTACTATTAAGCTGATTATCTATCAATTCTATTCATTCTTAATCCTATTTATTTGCTATCCTATCTATCTATCTATCTATCTATCTGTCTATCTATCTATCTATCTATCTATCTATCTATCTATCCATCTATCTATCTATCTATCTATCTATATATTCTATTTTTGATCTATTTTATTTTTCTTATAGTTTCCAGTTCAAATTTCTCTCTATTTTTCTAAATATCCGTCTTTCAATTTCTTTGAAACAGTAACATAACTGCCTTTCATACATTGAAAATGAAATAAATTTAATGAAAGTTGTGGTAAAAAAAACAACTTTTTAAGAGCTGCGTGAATTTCATGGCTGTGCCATTTACATATTATATTGCATATTATATTTTATCAAAAAAACTTTATCAGACATTATTATGAGAACTGCGGAGAGCGGAGAACCTACTTTCAAATAAATCATAGGCAAACAAACTACTTTCTAACAAAACATTGGCAACACCATGAATCTCTCAAGAAACATCAATTTTAACAAACTGACGACAGTGACGAGTAATGACATAAAATACTTCAATATAGCAGACTTCAGGATATCAGAATATCAACATGACACCTTCCCACAAATGAACTGCTTATTCTTTAATGAAGCACGAGGCAAAAAAGCGGCAAAAACATCTCAACAGCAAAATTAGCCTCAGCACTTTCATTTGTTTTAAAATTAAAATTCAACATACCAGTTCTTTATCTGAAGGTACACGAGACAGGTAGTCCAAGAGTTCATTGTTTGGAATGGCATTGGGCGCTCTAAGTTTCTTCGTAAACTTATTGATACCTGTAAGAAAATCATAATATTATTATAACTCCTCGATACATGTACAGTTTGTACACGCACACTAGGTCTGATTAACACACATAGTTGACATGCGCAATAATTATTCATCAGTTTTGAAGTTACAGGTATTTAAAGCTGGTAAGTCTGTAAAATTCAACTTGCAGTTATAGACCATGAACTGATAGATATTAAGTATAGTGTACACTTCGAAGCAACAGAATTGTGGGTTTTACACAATTAAGTGAGTTTAATTGATAGAAAAGCTTAAAGTTGCGTAAGAAGAGCCCTGCAATGTATGATTCATAACCAAAAGAATCATTTTGCACAGCATTAAAAACAATTTGATTACATCTTTAAAAGGAATCTAACTTTATAAATGTATGTCACATTTTGCAAAGCAATTCATATAATTTGTGAGTCAGAATATGTCAGATATGGACGGAATCTCCCTAAAGAGCTTCTTACGCAACTTTTAAATTTAAGACACAACAGCTTCAATATACTTACCCCATGCGAGTATAAGGAATCTAACAGGCACATAAAAGAGGACAAATGTTCCGATGAAGAATATGGTCACGGCCAGCCATGACAACCAAGGAACAGTCCAATTCGCTGTACTGTAATGAAAAAGAAAAGCCAAACATAAAGGCAGTGGTAAATGTGATCACGCAGTCATATTGAGGCTAAAACTTCTAATTAATCACTGGAAATTTTGTTGGGTATGTCATTTTTACTTTCCGGAAGTTGATTAGAATTCAATATGGCAAAAAATAATCCAATTTTTCTTCTTGAGTAAAATGTATAAATGACGACTGACGAGTGAAATAACAAACTGACAGATCACCAGTGACTTTGCCAATCACCTTTGTATGTTATATTGTATGTAATATTTAAATTCATACATAACCCAACTAGCCATCCACAATATCTATGTATCTCACTATCTCTCTGTCTATCTCTCTGTCTATCTATCAGCAGCTTGTGATACATTTAACAATCACTCTGCGGTATTGACATGCAATGATATACTGTCATCGTCTTGCCATTGTTAATGGAGTAGAAATATAATTCAGGAATATTTGTTCTTACTTTTTGACTCTTTCTCCCATTGAGGCTACCATGTCCATTCCTTCCTGCACCTGTAGACACACCTCCTGCACGGCCTGCAGTCTTTCCTTGAACGACTTTTTCTCCTCCTAAAGGGAGCAACACAAACATTTTATGAGTAAATATATTTAATAATTAAGCAATCTTACTTAAGAAATTGAAAATAAAGTCAAGTATTTGTACAGTGGTCTATGCAATGAGCAACTCCCTTTTTTGAGGACAAGTTTCTAAGGCCTTCCAAAGTTGCGTGGGCACAATGTTGTGGAACGCAGGCAGTGCTCGTCAGAGCAATTTTTTTTTCTTCTTAAAAAGAGAATTAATTTCCATCGCGGGTTACTGAGTAAGTTTTTGTTTTCTTTTGCAACATGTAATCACCAAGCGAGGTATGACGACTATATGAAATAATTAGAAAATTACTGGCTGATGGTTGACAGATACTGTAAGAGGTCAGACAATGCAAGGAGGTTGCTAATGGCAGGGTACTCATAACAAAGACCACTGCACATTCATAAATTATAAAACCAAGTAAATTCAAAGGCATTTGAAGTCATTTCAACGAGACTTAAAGATATCTCTTAAAAGTCATGATATCGCAATGCCATTCAACGTGAAGGTCAACCAGTTATATTTCCAAGTCCACTTTCACACAGCATCAACCAAGTTTTACCAAAACCATTTTAATTCGAATAATTTCACAAAAAATTTTTATCAAAATCTGCTCCTGCATCCTGACCGCACGCCAAAACCCAACCACCGGCCGCATGCTTACCTTGGCAGACATTTTCTTTTGTTAAAGAGCGTTAAAAAGAGTAAAAAGTGCTTTAAAACAACATCCATTGCCCTTAATTGTTATGTGCATGAATATTGGGGTTAGTCACTGCTTCTGAACACTTCTCACATGAGAGAGAGCAACATGACCTAGCTGAAAAAGTTTCGGCGAAAGGCTGGACACTTTCTGAAGTTTGAAAAATCCAGTTGGGAGAATATATATTAGACCTGAACATAAGGTCTATGCTTGAAAACAGAAAGCAGTGATATCAGCAGCTGGGACTTTAGAGGTAGGCAAAGAAAGGCGCGCATACCTAATGGCTTTAGAATGGCATTAGAATTTGCGATATATGAAACAACGATGGAAAGGAGTAAAATAAATCAATTTCTATATCAGCATTTGAGCTCATTTGATATAGAACATGAAGTTGATCAATAGTAGTGCTGTCAGAGAAGGCTTAATATTATAGTCATCTTAGGTAGATAGGTAGGTATGGCTAGTGCCACCCTATATGGGAGTTCTTTCCATTCATAAATGTATCGGAAAAGTTGCTCGAAGAGGAGACCATCGCAAAGAGCTAAAGGTAAAAACTGGATCTGTCGCATGGAGGCTTCTGTACAGCTTGGAAGAAATCTGTGCATTTGAGCCAGTTAAATAAATCATCAAAATGGCAGAAATATGCCTGGAGTCATGATAAAGATGTGGAATTGAGCTGTTCGAAGTCTGTTAAATAACCTCATGGGTTATAGCCAACCCCCAGTCCACAGGTTTACAAGTATGAAGGGAGATTTTGGGAATATTTCCTATCAATTGAAGTATTAGAGTAAAGACTAATATCTGTGTTTTCATGACAGGAATGAAGCTCATGTCATTTGCCAATTAGAAAATTCTTAAGTGCTAAAATAAAAAAACAAGAAACGCTTCAGCCACCTAAAATGTTCCCAAAGAATACCAAAATAAACTCTTTTGAAAGGCAATGTCTAAATTTGCCGAACTCTTCAATTACCTTTTGCTATACAGGTGACAGGATCAGGTGGGAAAAATTAAAACAAACTTCATCAGTGATAGATTTAAGATGAGCCATTACCGTTAAAACTTCTACATTTATTTTATTTTATTTAAAATCATCATAATTTAACACATTTTACTTTTCACTTAGTGAAATTCCACCTCGAAAGAAGAGGAGATTGAAGCGGTATAAAAAACTAAAAAGGAATGTAGATTTAAATTGCTAGTCGAGTATAATGACAGAGGACTGAATAAAACAGAGCGAGCTACGGAACTCCAAAACCTAAAACCATCAGTCAAGAATTTGAAAGTCCTAAAACATCTTGGCTACAGAAAAAAAAGATCTCGAAAAGTATCTTAAAATTCCGAGGACTACAGATTTAAGACGTAAGATCAACTAGCCATTCCGTTGAATTTCTACCAATGCAAGATATCGTTCAGAAATAATCTCGAGTAAGAAATAATCTTGTGAGAAATAATATCGAAAGAAATAATCTCATTAGAAATAGCGTTCAGAGGAAGTAGCAGCAGAACCATGGCACTCGGCAATCGCAAAGAAATCATTTGGCAAAGCTGTTGAAGAATTTGACGATAAAATCGGGAAGCCAATATTTACCTTTTGCTAAAAGGGGTCAATTAAATTATAAGAAAAGGTCAAAGGTCAAAGGTCAAAAGGTGAGGTGGTTGAAAAGGACAATCTCAAAATGTCAATTTCAAAATGTCAATTTCAGAGATGAAAATAAAACAAAAGTTCAATTAATGTTACCTTGGGCTGAAAAGACACAGAGAGAGTGAAATTAAAATAATTTGAAATTAATCAGAGTACGATGCACCAGTTGTAAAATTGTTTAAATAAAGAAGCTAAATATTAAGGACCTGTATGGAGGATTTTCCTGTATGAATAGCTTCTGCTAAGTCAGAGCCATTCGCAATAAGTCGAGATATTTTGATAATTGATACAGAAACGAATAGGGTTAACATATTTCAGATCAGAAGTTGCGCAACGAGCTAAAAGGCCAAATCATACAATATCAGATTCTAGGACGGTAGGCTGGACGCTGAGGGAGTTTAGTCTGGAAGAATTACTATCAAACAAATAAAACAAAACATTTCTAAACATTGTTCAAAACATCGCTCCTACACAACAGTGGGCCAAGACACCTCGACTAAAATTTAGACACTTGGAAAACAGCCTGATAAACCTAGTCAAAGTCAGAAATGAGATTGACATTTTGTTTTCAAAAATTGGACACAAAGCAGACAATTTTGTTTGGAATCTCAATGTATCAAGTTCTCTCATTTGCTGAAATAGTTCTAAAGACTTTAAACATAATCAAACAGCCAATGAGAGGTCTCAACACACTTTTTACTTATTTCATAATCCAGGGTAACTGACAACATATAATTAAGTATGTTAATGAAGCTTGAATATATTAGCATAAATTAGCATTGGAAACTTAATTTGCATATTATAGGCTTGATTACATAAGCATGAAGAAGCTTATTTTTATAGTAGTAAAAGCAGTATGGTTTTTCAGGGTACTTAAACGATGGAACTGTATAGCAAAGCTCAATGCTGTAACATACAAGCTAAATGCAGTTGTCTTCAGGATACAAATAATACAGAAAAAATGTTTATTAAAATTTTCACTCACTTTTTCTTTTTCTTCTTCATCTTCGTCATCTTCCTCATCTACATATTCCTATTCGTAAAAAAAGAGATCATGTGAAAAAGTAATCCAATATGGTGCTTTTATTCTATCGATATCTTAGTCTTCTTTAACACCTCAAAATCCCAAAATTTGGAATTTTTGTGCCCAAATTAAAGATACCTTGGTTTTTCCCCATTATGTGAGGCTTTTTCTCTCTATATCATATCCATAATCCGTAATTACAAAATGTCTATCTATCTATCTTTATACATATCTATCTATCGATCTATCTCTAAATTTTTTTTCATGATTACCAAAAAATCTGTTATCATAACCAACAATTTTTGGAAGTGTCAAAGATCTGATTAAAATATTTTTTTTTTAAATTTTCATTCTAATACATGTTTTCCTTTCTGGATTTTTTAAATATTTTTATAACCATGACAAAAATTAACAATTTAGATTCTTCTTTCTCTTTTTTTAAATTCTGGACTTACATCCTCGTCCTTGTCCTTCATGAGGTTGCCCACGATGTGGACGACCAGAAGGTTCTTGAAGAAGACGATGAGCAGCGTGATGGGCAACATGTACAACTCAAAATTCCACACGATTATCAAGAATACCTGCCGAGGAAAAAGGGGCAAACATCAATGAAAGATGACACAATTGTTTGTTTGTTTGTTTGTGTTTTACGCCTCTGCAGCACCTTAGTGGGCTATATCGAGGCAGACGATCGCCGTATGATGATGATGAGATGAGAAGACTGTGAGTCTGGTACATACCCTATTAATTCAGGGATGCCCAGGGTCTTTCAGTTGCCCCAGCATAGAACACTGGATACAACCCGCCTCCATTTAATGTCCCATGGGCTCGGACTAAATTGAGTTCCGGGGTGGGATTCGAACCCACGCCCTCAGAGCCAGTGGTTGTGCAAGCACTCTTAACCATTAGGCCACGGAGGAACTAATATGACACGATTATCAAGAATACCTGCCGAGGAAAAAGGGGCAAACATCAATGAAATATGCAGGAAAACGGGGCAAAGCATGAAGGATGGATGATTTGGGCTTTACATCCTGTATTTATACACTTGGGAGGACATCAGGAGGACACAGCATTGTCACAGCAATGAGGCAAAGGATGATTGAAACAGCCGTCCAACATAGGTCCAGGTGACCCCTTAGCGCTTAGTAGTCAAAAGCGCTGTTAAACTAGTTTTATGACACCAACCTCTCACTTGAAGCATTGGAATTCTAATTCAATCTCTTTATCATTGAAACTCACAGAAAGCGTTTTGATCACACAAGGATATAAATTAATTCTATTTGTATCTAACCAACTAAATATCTCAAAATGGAAAGTCATGTGTCAACTGAATATTAACCTGCCACACGACAATCAAGTATAAATACAAACCGGATTGTAATTAAAGTCAGATCACAAATCAGTATAAAAACCCATTTGATATAAGAGATGCAAGGGTTAATTTACCGAATGATTTGGGATACAGCTGAACTGGTGATCAAATATCTAAGAGCATTTTGTGGAATGCCAGAAAAAAAAATGAACAAGTTGCAAAAAAAAAAAAAATAGGACAAGTTTTTAAAAAGTCACAAAAATAATCATGATAATATTACACAAAAACTGAATTATATGAAACCATATCGAGTGAAATCACACAAACATTCATATGACCTTGAAAAAAATACAATTAAACTGAACATAACTGACTTCCACGAAAAGAGTTCCAGTGAAATTATACCCCCTTGTGGATCGACAAATTAATGTGTTTTCAGAAAAACTTTGAGGGATGTAGGAGCAGTAGCCAGGAAAACCAGTATACAAATATGATTGTGCCTGTGACAGATATTGGATTCCCCAACATATCATTGCCCATGCAGCGACAATGTCAATTAAAGGGACCCAAATATTGAGGACATTTAATTTACAGGACCCCTGTTAAATAATTAACTTAATCAGTACATATAAAAACTGGTTCCCCCGTGGCCTAATGGTCTAGAATGCTTGTCCACTGGCTTTGAGGGCGTGGGTTCAAATCTCACCCCGGGAACTCACTTTAGTCCGAGCCCATGGGACATTAAATGGAGGCGGGTTGTATCCAGTATTCTTTGCTGGGGCAACTGAAAGATCCTTGGCATCCCTGAATTAATAGGGTATGTTCAAGACTCCCAGTCTTCTCATCTCATCATCATACAGCATTCACTAAAAATAATGTGCAGCTCCCTCCACAAAAGATGGTGGTTGAGCTGCCCTGGCTGATTCGGGGTATACCAGCACAACACAAGTCAAGTCAGTGGGGGTCTTGGGAGTCTTGGCTATGTGTCTCTTTCAGGATTGAACAATCAAGTACCGACAAGAATAAAACTTGAAATTCCACTCACAATGAAAGCAGTAATACTTCTGGCTTTAGACTCCCAGTCAAAACAGCTTTGTATGAATTTCCCCGACTCCACGGCCGCGTCTGCTATTTTGGAAACTCGGTCGATGTTCCTCTTCATGATCTGAAAATTTTAGAAAATTGACAAAAAAATTTAAGTTGAATTGTTACAGAGCAACGTTACACACATTCGGTATTCACCTGTGTTGTCCCAGATTTCGGATATCAAGTGTTCTTAGTTATAGTGTCATAGAGTCTCATTGTTTGAATGAATAACAGGCATCTTGAATTGACTTGAAACATCATCCTCTGCACCGGACAATGATGTCAGATGACGGCATAAAAACAAAACGAGACAAAATAACCCTTTTTGTTGTCTTTTAAAAAATGAATTTTAGGTCTATGCCGCCATTCTTGAGATGTGAGATGTATTTACAACATTGACACTCAAGCCAAAATATAAACTCAAATGTCAACTCGATATAATTTAACAAATTTTTTTTCAGTCAGACATAATATCAGTTGCATCCTAAAACTAGAGGAAATCTGTCAAGACAGACAAAATAAGAAGGTTCGTCTCTTCATAACGTTCTTCGAGAAAGAATGACATGATGAAATCACAAAAAGCAGGATGACGCGATATTGAAATGTGATACAGATTCATATTACATCCTGATACGGTACATCTAACTCTTATTTCTCGATAAAAATTGTGACTGATGCTACTGAAATGCAGAAATGTTGGTGAGCGCAAACTATATGCTAGCCAAGACTTTAGATTCCCAATTAGCCTAGAGTCAGAGGTCCAATTTTGGATAGGAAATCAACTTTTGTTCTTGAAACTAACAAAAATACGCCTACATGGACATCATTTGAACGCCTACAGTACATAGAATACTACAATATCCGAAAACAATATCATGGACTCCAAGACAGTGGCATATATAAGTCTCTCCAATATCCAATATCAATCTGAGTTGTAACATCGTTTAAAAGGATTAAGAAATTAAACAGTTACAATAGAACAATAAATCACAAAGGTTACTCCTAACAAATTAATAATTTTTCTGAATAATATCTCAGCTTTATTCAGTCATCAGCACATAATGACATGTGATGGGAAAAAGAGAGTTACATAACAACAATCAATAACATGAAAACTGTGAGAGACACAGACAATGAAAACATTTTTTGAAAATAACTTACGGAGATTTTGAATTTGGGTTCGGGTTGCATATACTTCTCCTCCCGCGGATTAACAGTGCGGACAGCAGCTTTAACCTACGTATAAATTATACAATATAAATCTTAAAACTTTCATGATACTGTAGAAGTATTAGTTTCAACATTGTGTAATTAGAAGATGAGATATATGCTCCACAAAGTTAATTTACTTTGAAAAATATAATTCATCAAAAGTCATGTTACTGTGAAATTCAGATATATTTGAGAAGCATCTCTTTGTTTAGTAGATTTAATCACACCAACAAAAATAAATGATATTATGGACGTAAAATCATTCCTTGTCGACATCAGGTGTATCATATACATGATTTAATATCTTTAATAACACGGACTGTATAAAAATTTCACGTTCTTAAAAAAAAAGATAAACCACAAATACAGGTTGACGTTTGATGCCATTAATAGAATATATTATATATCATATGCAAATTTATACCAGTTACCTGTTAAGATATGAGACTTATCATGCAAACAGTGCAATACATTACAATTTTATAAATGAATATATTGTGTCAAATAATTGTGTTAATAAAGAAGCAAGCCACCAAGAGGGGTTAGTATCACTTAAATGCAAGGGTGGGCATTAGGTCTTATTAGCAATTGTAAGCAAAAAATGAGGCTTTTAATCAGACCTCCACCGAGAGGGTTTAAGAGATTGAAGTGGATTCTCAAGGAATCACTTTAATGAATCAAAGAGTCCTTAAAGGGACAGTATTGAGTCCGGGGGGGGAGCATGGTCAAGAAATGGTATTGTGTAGATCTGGAAAGTGTGCAAAAATGCGCGGGCGCAAGTTGAAAAGAGTCCAAAGTTTTTTTCCAAGGAATTGAAAGTCAAAGATCAAACACACAACGCAAGAATCTGAAGATGCGCAAATCGCAGGTCGTTGAAATAAATTTTTAGAAATAAGTAAAAAGCAACACAACGGAACTGAAGGTCTCACATGGTTAAAATAAAAATCCATCTCAAGCAAAATTGCGCCTTTTCCTCGTCCCATCCCCTTCTTGTCTTTGAGCTGATACCAGCGCCGTTCCTTTCTGTGGACCTAGCAGAATTAAGGTGCGTAAAACAATCAACACAATATTCAACAACCAATTAAATGCCTCTAGGGGGCACTGTTGGGTACAAGCACCCCCTCTGGTGGAGATTCATGAAGGATCCAAGGCTATGGCATGGCCAGCCACCCAAGCAGTCTGCTGTTCGCAGCATTTGAGCAAAGGAGTAAAATGTATGCAGGGAAACAAGCATGGTGGTCTTCAAATACCAAACAAAAATAAAGTTGTGTGAAAAAAAACTGTGTTTGCGTTGCGCTGTGTTCATGTAGAAGAAAGATGTCACATCACTCGCCTCTTAAGAGTCAGTAAATGTAGACCCTTCTCAGGACCGGCAAGTTAGTTCAGACCCGTTCGGGTTAATGGGCCGGACTTATCCTAAATTAATTCAACCACCATACTTAGCATATTTAGTGCGTAGGCCTATATAGATTGTAGATGTAAATGATTTGATGCCAATTAAATGATACCGCGGCCTAGAACTTAGCGAAAGCAGGTGATAAATGCAACAGCAAAATAATCTAGACTAGACTACATCTAATACAACGATGCCATGCTACACTTCAATGACTGCATGCTGTTCTTGCGTCCTTACATGGTTATATACAAAGTCTAACTCCAACATGATGGAGCCCTTCGCTCGCATACATAATTTCTTGTCCTTCAGGGCGAACCATCTTCTCTCCCCCGACTGAATCTGATATTGAAGTTCACCAAATTAAATCAAACATATTACTATTATGCTCTCTTTAGTATAATTTAGTGGTCGATGATACATAAAATAATTATTTCAACAAATTAATACACAAGCAAGAAATTCATCACTTATTACAAGCATATCAAATTCATTTACTTTGTGATGAACAATTATTGAGACATTTAACGATATGGTGACATACGGTACCATAAATATTTCTACAATATATCATATGTAAAAATCCTAATACGGAAGATGCAAAAACAGTTTTCAAAAACCAGTCATACGTGTAATAATATTCATTAGATAAAAATGTTTCATACAAACTTTTTTAAAATATTGTGGTAATATCTATTGAGGTCAGTCTTTTAAAAATTGACTCTAAGTACCATTAGAGCATAATCAGAATATAATTACGTGTAAATCTGAAATTGCATCTTAGTCATCCAAAAGTAAACATAAGAGCTCATAAGGGATGAAATTTCGATTTAATAATTTTACGAAATGGACCAATATTCATCAATGAGCATTTAATATATTTCAATTCTCACCCGCAAAATAGGGATGGCCACTTTGCCCAGGAATTCCGCCTTCTTGTCCCTGTCCTCGTCGTAAACTGTCACTTCAAGTACAGCATGGATGTCTTTCACATTGCTGTAAAAAAATCAGAAATAAATCAGAAATATTTAAAGTGTGGCAAAGGATTTTAAGTGAAAAAAGAGACTCTTTGTACAATTGTTTTAAAACCTATTGGTTATCTAGCTGTTTTTAATGGATTTTATAACAGCAATGTTTCAAGATATGCTAACTAAGCATCTTAGATCTACCAATTCAACTTATTTTAAAAATAAAAACTACCTTGAGAAGCTAAAGATAAATTTTGTACGGCCTAAGTGTGGTTAAATGGCCGAGACAGACAGATAGATAGATATGGTAAGCGCAGCCCTCTAAACCCAGTTCTTCGTGCTCACGAGGGTTGATTGACGAGATGGAAGAGAGAGCAGGAGTCCTCAGCACGCTACACATTTACCCCATGTGAGGCATCTTTTACTTGCCCAGCACAGTCATTGTTACAAATGAAATGTATATGCAGCCATACTCACAATGTGAACACCTTGCCCCACTCAGGGTTGAGTGTCTTGTATTCCGTCTGCGTCTGTAATCGATCGTTGACCAACTCCAGAACGCAGAAGGGGTCGCTCTTACCCCCGATGTCCGCAGCTATCAAGTTTTGCGCTTTGATCACTTGAGAAAAAGAACAAATAACAGTGACTTAGAAAAAAATATCTCAATGTCCAGAAAAAAGCTCTACATGGAGATTACAGGCTGTATTAGCGGTCAGGCAAAAATTCCTGACATTTCCTATGTATCTATAATCATGCAAATGAACTTCATGATTTATTATATCAAATAAACTTTCACACTCATCTTTATTACATGTTTTAACATCCAAATGTGAAATTTTTAAAATAAAACATCTATTAGGGTATTTTAAAATCACCTCAAGAGATCAGATAGAGTTGTATGAAATATTATTTTTTATTATACATTGATACAACCTGATGTTCCAAGAATGATTTGGAGTTACAAAATCATAAATTTAGCTATTTTACATATTTTTTTCATAAATTGTTTTTTGAACTTGTCAATTACAGGTAATTAAAACAGATACAAGTTAAGACTTCAGAAAATGATTGGGTTTCACTCAGCATCTATCATATACAAAGAAAACTGCCTTGCACTCAATTCGGTACACTAAACATAAAGGACCATTACCTTTGACTTGGAGCCAACCCACATCTCTGATGTTCTTGAAAGAGTTCGCCAAACCCTGGAGAGAAAATAAAACAAAATTTTGTTACAGATACATTTTCAAGTACAATATGTATTAGATATTTTGAATATTTGAGTGTAAAGAAATATCGAAGACGCATTTTCTTGCAGTGAGAACACAAGATATTTGGGAGTAAATTAAACTGAGATTCACATAAATTTCTGAGAATAAATTAAGTACGTAGAATAGAATAGAAGAGAATATAATAAATTTTATTTCAACTCGATTGTGATTTACAAAAAACAATAGCTCGTATGAGCTAGTATTCGAGCATATACGTGTACAAGATGTGATTTGATAAATAGGCCTATATGTCTTGAGACAGGGCACTGGAAATATTTATTTTCCAGTGTGAAAAAACACAGATTTTGAACAAATATAAAATTTTCTCTTCTGAAGTCAGGTGCTGTTTGCTAGTAGCTGATTGACAGATGTCTCATTAGCAGTCTGGTGAAAATGAGAACTGCATGCTGCTGCCACCTGGCACAAAAGTTGATTTTCTATGCTACAGCATTGCTGTCCCAAGAAATAGTTCCAATTTCATTACACATTCACAAAATTTCTATTCAACATTGATGTATAATAGAGTCAGACTCAGCAGTCACATTCTCTATGGAAGTAGACAAGGCCATCAACACACTCAGAAACAGCCCCGGTGTCTTCCAGACAAAATTGTGTGTGTTCCTCTGATCGAAATGATGTGGACGCTCGCAGGAGCTCGCGGAATAGCACACTAGTCACTAGGTGGCAACACAAGACAGCATATGTTCTGATCTGTGGCAATGCAAGAGCAGTCCACTTGCAGACAGTCTCATTAGTTTGCTGATAACTTGCATGAGCGGAGACTATTTGATCTCTCCTTAATACAATGGGCAGGGGGAGACATTTCAATTAATATTGCCACGGCAAAATAAAACCCTCAAATCTGCGCTCTATTATTATTTTTCGCAATTGTTGCTTACATATTTCCTGATGACGTTCTCCCTCTCCCGTGGGTTTGGAATGTAGTTGGTCAGATCTGACACGGACTCGGCTCCGCAGGTTCCACTGATTGTCAACATCATCTTGATGATGCCCGCACCATCTTCCAGCGGCTGTTCCAAAGCGTGCGTCTCCTCCCTCGCCAAAGTGCCCAGGTCTATCACAGCTCTAAAAATACATAAAAAATCAGTTACACAATGAAAGATTACAATATTTAGTCGCCCTGCAACAATAGAGCGGTCACCATTGAGAGATTAATGATGTTGACTTCAGAAAGATGGCGCTTGTGAGCCATCTTGCTTTAACTGCTGCCATCTGGACACAAGTTTGGGACTGCAAATGGTTGGAAGTTATTTTTAGCCATCAAGAGTAATAATATTATTACTACTAGACATTAAAATTTTCACTTTCGATTTTTAGTTTTCAAATTATACGTTTTTCCTGCGATATGTCTCCAACTGGCTAAAGAAGTGAACAATGAACATATATTGCAATTAAATAGTAAAACAGATTGAATATTAACAGTCCAAAAATCTACCTCACTTCCATTAGTTTTTTCAATTCTTGCCAAATATCTTTCAAAATTGAAAGATGCAAACATAACTTTTCTTCAAGTTAAAGATACTTTACAAAGGCTTCTGTGCCTTGAATGGGCTCATCACAGCTCATCAACTGCCCTCCATTTCATACATAATGTATCCCTCACCTGCCCATAATGTCGTCCTTGCCAGCAGTGTCGTGATCCCAGACTGAGATCTCAAGATGACTCGTCTGCTCGTCGAACATGTGCAGGTCGAACTGTTCAAGCCAACTCGGGTTCAATGTTTTTGCTTTGTACTGAAAGGCAGAATACAAAATAAAATCAAGATTCATTGTGATAAACAAGCAACTTTCCTTTTGTGAAACAACATCAACTGGGCTCACTAAGTCAATGAAAATATTGCAACAATTTTTTTAAATCTCAAACTCTTAACTGATGATAACAGAAAGATGACAACATTTAAGTGATATTATTTCCCCTTTTGTATTGATGGAAAATTACTTTAAAGAAAAGTCACTTTTTAAGCATATGAGGTCATCGATGACCGACAGGACCTCTATTACAAGAGAATAACAACACAAACTATGTGTAGTATTGAATAGATAAATGTAAATCTAATGAAGCTTTTCAGGATAAGGGAACTAAGGTGGCTACTAAGAATGTCCCCTTAAATGCTTATGTTATGATTTTTGTAATGCATTACATAATAATCACACTGCAGGTTTGCTCAAGCGAAACATATGTTTGCACACATATTCAATAAGATTATTTTAAAAATTCGCATAAAACGGTTCGATTACCCCCTCTTAGTGACCTCCACTAAGCCTTAATGGACATAAGTTCTTAGTAGCCAGCTAAGTTCCCTTATCCTGAAAACTTCAGTGAGGACATCAAAATAATTTTTTAAGGAAACTAATACACAGCAGTTATGAATCAAGGGAGGACCTCAAAAGGACCTTTTATGGGATCATGGAAAAGGACCTATTATGGGATGAGACTCACTTTGCTTTTGAACTTTTCGTTGCCCAGGCGAAACTTGACGTAGGGGTCGGAGTATCCGTTGTCGTCCATGGGGAGGAGATCTTTGCCTTCCACCAGGACTATGGTCACCACACTGCTCCATATTTGGGTCTTGAGCTTCTTGGAAGCCTCTCCTGACTTCTGGTTCTTCTTGAAGTACTGCAAGTAAACACCAGGGGGATTAAATACAATGGAAGGAATGAGAAGAGAATGCACTGCATTGCACCCTGGTGGCAAACTGTTGAGTGATTGAGTGTTGTGACAAACAATGGATAACACTGCAACCAAGTGTGATAAACAACAACATGTAAGTGACATAATGACTCAATGATATTGTTATCATAAAACAACCATATTGAGGTAAGAAATGCAGAATATTATAAAATATAAGTATGCCATTGAAAAAGGAAGAGATAATCAAAAAGACAAAAAAATTCTTCAATATAAAAACTTTGAAGAGCAAAGGCTTTTAATAGACCCTCATCCAAACATCCTAATGATAACAATTAGACATATTAGTACTCAGTAAACTGGATGATAGCAAAGACAATAGGAGATATAAATTTTGCAAATGTTGACACTGATGAAGGCCAACATTTCTCAAAACACAACACTGTTGACAACACTGATGATCTGTGGCCAAATTTAGCTTCACAGATCTATAGAAATCTGATGTAACAGAGCAATTGAAATTCAAATGACTATAAGACCAAAT
Organism: Platynereis dumerilii; assembly: GCA_026936325.1. NCBI lineage: Eukaryota > Metazoa > Annelida > Polychaeta > Phyllodocida > Nereididae > Platynereis > Platynereis dumerilii. Next base: position 429,415 of record JAPTHN010000089.1, on the reverse strand, counting down.
CTATGAATCTCAATCTGTGAGACACATAACCCAACGCGCGTCAATAAACAACTGTTGCGTCCGATCAATTCTGGCTTTTCACATTAAGAACATCTGATGGGAAACTCGGGCCGTTACTCTTTGCTTGCCAAATGAAGCCGAAGAAAAATCAATCCCGGTGTTTTCATCTTTTAAAGAGTTTAATCCTGACTTGGCAATTCTAGCAACAAAGAGAGGACGCTGTTTGTCCATAGCCATAAAATCTCATAAATTCACATTTTCAAAATAGACCAATCTGTTTGGATGCAGTTTGGATACAGGTTATAAATAAAACAGCCGGAGGTGTCTGGAAAAGGAGCAATATCATCAGTTATGCAGAATCATTTCACACATCCATTACAAGGCCTCAAAAGCAACAATCTATTTCGGGTAGAATCTAATATCATTATTTTTACATTGTCTCCAGATTCAAGATTAGTCCGAAAGCTTTTAAAATGCACATGGAATCACATATTAAAGTTTAAGACTAGTTTGTAGGAGGCTGCCTTCAAAACCGTTCCTACAAGCTTGTGTTATGCATGATCTAGCTACACGCGGGGCGAAACCCGTAACCGTATCTCAATACTCAAAAGTAATGTGGAGGTTTAAACATATGATTCATGAATTTAAAAGCTACGTTCAAGTCTTATCATTTGTGCCATTTTGTGCTTTACCCACAACCTGGTCGCACCTCATGTACAATACCTTCGCAGTGCCAGATATTTGCGAACAACGGTGCCATGCACAAGGTCTTGCGAAGGGGTAAACAACAGAACAATTGCTTCGAAGGAAAATTAGTGTGCGCCTTGGGCTTAAATTGCCATTAATATTGCACTATGAAGCATTCACTATCCCTTCAGCAATATCACACAATGGAATATGAATCAGATACATCACCAAGGCAATAAATCACAATGGGATCACATGACCTGCAGTCATTCGTCAAGGGTGCTAGTCTATCCTTTATGGATGAAGACATGGCTGGAATAATTTCTGTGTCGAAATGCCACCTATATCACTAGCAATTGTGCAGCGTACGAATTACGTACATAAATTCTACGTGCGAAACTCACAAAAAAGAACCGATCCGTTGTAGGTACGTACATTTTCGTATGAATTTCGTACGAATTCAAAAAAATTTCACACTGGTACACAATTGGCCATGTAATAGAGATGGATTGATTGGTAATTCCTGCTTCTTATGTCTTGTATTAAACACTCAGCACTAGCAGTTTGCTCCACACTGAGATTCCGCTGGCTAACCAGGACAAGAGGAGGACACAACAATGGGTTGAAGAAAGATTGAAACTGCTGTCCAACATGGGTCAAAGTGACAGGAGTTGGTCAGAGCTGGAATTGAACCCTGGACCCAGTGATTGGATGCCTAGAGCCTGGAGCACCATCAAGTAATCACTGTTCAATACCATTGTTGGTAGCTGTTGGTGAATTCACACACTATGAGACAAATGAGACACAGAATGTTCAGTGATCAGCAACCTGTCCATTATGTAGAATTGGCCAATATGTCATGTTATCTTGATTCTTGATCAAACTCCCCCCATAGGAAAGTTGAAAGGTAAATACAGTCAGGTCACAAAAATTATAATCAAAATCTATTGATGCAAAAATTTGCAAAGATTGCGATAATCTGTTATCCGCTACAGTTTACATTTCTACCTCAGCGTATTTTCACTGAGTGGACCACAAACACATTTCTTTCAAAAGGAATTAATTTTTTTGGCAAAACCAATTATGATAAGAGGTTTTACTTTTAAAAAGTCAATAGCAAGTCAGAAAATAATCTAAATCTAAATGGTATATATCAAGTTGATGACAACATGACATCATATATCACCCGATGTAACATTAATAAGAAAACCTGGATACTGGCGACTATTGATTTCAGTTCGGGGAAATTATTTGTGCAAATAAGAGCAAACAGCGAAAGAGATGATCAACATCCATTTACTTAACGAGACGTGCTTGACATTTCAAATTTCCAATATATATGCATATACGTCAGCAGTTGCTTTTAACCATTTGTTTCTATCCGGCTTAATTCAATCGCTTCTGAATATATATTTGTTTGCGCAAAGAAAAGCTGGCTTCATATTACAACTCGCTGTCTATTGAGACTGTATGTATTTAGATTTGTTTGCTAAAAATATACATAAGAATGACTCATCTTCCTCTACAATAATTTCAATTCAGATTTGTCACCTGATACATTATATTATGTTATTCCAAGATGATATTTGCTGAATAGAAGACTTAAAAGTCTTATATCAATGTTGACATTGCTCCAAAACTTTCATACTTTTGCCATTTAATGAGACATTTGAAATGGTTCCTTACCACACTAACTTTACTTTGTTAAAAAAAATACTGTGCATTTCTGCTGAGTCAGGTATATCTCACACTTCCAAGAGGGTGACAGATGATAATAGTTCTCTGAAGATAGCTATGTCAACAAAATTGCTCTGAAGCCTCTGATAATCTTTGTTTTTAAAGAATCATAAACTAAGCAAACAGGAGACTCTCCTTATACTCAAAGAGGATGGCAAGAGTCTGTCCTGAAGGTATATCAGACAACAAAATTGCAATAGATCTATTTTTCTTTAAAAAAAAACCTAACTGACAGTAACTGTGTAGTACAATTTGTATATAAAATAATACTAAGTAACTCTAAGTCTGCTCTGAAGTAGTTTGAAGCAATGAAATTGCCATCAATCTCATTATTTCAAGGAAACGTAATTGTACGGTACAATTTGTAACTGAAAATATAATAACACTAAGGAACTCATTTATATATTTGTTGTGTACCTTATGATGTTCTTGTTCTACATGGTCCCCCGGTAGGTGGTGGACCTCTTTTGTGGGACTTGTCTTTTCCTTGTTGAATCCTTTCATGAACCAACTCTTTTTGCCCTTCCACCCCTTTTTTATTCGACTGCCGATACTAGTTGTACTAGTGATAGACATCGTGTCATAGTCGTCATCGGTAGCAGAAGCGACCGCTGCCGTGGCGTTCATAGTGTCTCTGGATCCTAAGTTTTCTCTGGAGTCATCTCGCAATCGCAAATCGTCGAGACCCTCCGACTTAGCACCAGGCATCCGCGAAATATCCTGCACACTTCCGCTCATCGGACTTTTCTTGTGTTTCTTCAAACTCAGGTTCTGCTCGCTGCTCGTTCGGTATATCGATCCATCACTGCTATTAGTCGATGTGCGCTGTCGCAACCCTTGTTTCTTGGCGGCCATCATCTCGTTGTAGGCTTCGTAATCTTCTATATCATTTTGCGTCACTTGATGCACCAATAGAGGAACGTTTAAGGGAGTATTATCTTCTAATTCCTCCTGTATATTCTCTTCGGACGGTCGGCCATCATCTTTATCGAAATGGTCATTCAAGACCTCATCATCCATATCGCTGAGCGAGCTGTTGTTCATATCTCTTGTCCGCCTTATCACGCAGACTTCTTGTGGAGTGGACACAAACCCAGAGCCACCATGGTAGGACACTCCGCTCATTATGGAAGTACTGTAACCCGAGGTTCTGTCCGAGTTGTCGGCGGAATCTTTACCGAGCTGGCTATTGGACGAGTCATAGCCTTCGAAATCACCGCCAGAAGAAGACCGTTTGTGGTCCAATTTTTTGTGATCCAATTCTTTGTGGTCCAATTCTTTGTGGGAAATAAGCTGGTCAAGATCTTTATCCTCAGGAATTTTATCGTCGTCATTTTTGAGGTCGAGATTTTTTTCGATCTCATCATCAAGATTTTTATCCTCGACACTTACACTGTCCAGCTCGTGACGGTTAGTGAAATGAGTCAGTCTCTTTTCAGCATATTCGCTCCGCTTTTCTGTGACATCTTTGGAATTGTCAACAATGTTTTTTATATCTTGATCTAGCTCGGAATCTGCTTGGACGTAACCTCCGCCGCTGAAGTCAGGAACATCTATTTCTCTCTCACTGTATCTCTCCTCTTCATCGTCCAACCCGGAATCTTTTAAAGAGGAGACAGACTCGGCTGCTTCGGCGGTCACCTCCATTGTAGATATGAGAGGTTCTTCCATTTCTGCTTTCTTCTCCTTCTCCCTTTCCTTCTCCTTCTCTCCGTCACTCTCTCCGTCGGAATCCTTAAATCGACTGAAGAAGAATTCAGTGATCTTGCTCGTTTTCTTCTTCTTCTTTTTCTTATCCGTGCTGCTGCTGTTGGGTGGCGATTCGGCCACCTGGTCCGTCAAAGGAACGTCGTCATCCATGGCTAAAGAAAGCTACTCCCTACGGAGCGAGCTCAATGGTGTGTTATGAAAGACACAAATAGAGATGGAGAAGATCTCCCGATGCAAAACAGTATCTCAATGAAGCCCGGTCGATGCAGTTGACTCAATGGATCGAGGAAGCTGCAGCGGCTTCAAATGAAGAAAACATTCGTTGCACAGATTGCCAGCTACGTCAAATGGAGGCAACAGATGGTCGAAAGCAAACGACTGCTTAACTACACTCCCTTGGATATACACTCCGCCTCACAGGATGGATTAGTTTTTTCCACCAAGTTGACAAAAGACTAATCGTCAAACGAGATTGAGGATTGTCAGCATTCACAAAAATACAATCTCCGAAAACTCCGTAAAAAATTCCGAAATCTCCAAAACAAGATATAAATCAGGCGCCGTCGAAAGGAGCATTCATCGTGAGCTCATTTAATGACATCTAAAGTCAATTAATGACATCCAGAGCTCATTTAATGCCCCAAGTCTCCTCCATAACTCATGGATCTCATTCCCTTTGCAATATGACTGTAATTCAACAATGTTTCTGACAAATCAGCAGAAATCCTCTTGTATATTCCTTGTAAACAGGCTAAACAAAAATCACTCCAGCTTTTTAGATAAGACAATGAGACTATGTCAATGGTGCCTCTTATCTTCTCCTTCAATGCTTGTAAATAAACAGTTGTTACTTCCAGATAGACAAGACATAATAAATGGAAGAATATTAAAGTCTCATTAGCTGAGATAAAGAGAGATGCCATTGTGAAATTTTCATGCCTTTGATCTCATCAAAGCTCAACAAAAAATGTCATCACAATCAAGAGCAAATCTCACAATATGCTAAAGAAAATCTCAACATATCCACATACGATCCATGTATATACCATGTGTCAAAGTAAACACAAAAGTGTGTGACCAATATGGGTCAGTTACAAATATATATATATATATCACAATATGTACATTTACAAATATACACATGTGCAATTAAGCAAAAATCACACAATTAATTACTCGACACACAATACGTATAATCCTGAATGATGTGATATTAAATGGCTAAATTTAACATCCTAATCCAGTCATAATGTAATGTCACAGAAATGGGTGCTGCTGTCACAGAATCATCCTATAGTGATTCCTGAATCATCCTATAATGATTCGTGAATCAAGTAATTATTCGTCTGACTCATACTGTGCGAAAACAAATGTATCGTCCGGAGTCATACGATGGAGTCATTGAAATGTCTACACTTTCTATATACATCTATATTTGTCTACTTTTTGTGTACAACTCAACTTGAATAGCCTAATGAGCAGCGGTGCATGCAAAGCAAAATAAAATCACAGTCAAATCTATATGACCCATTTGCCTATGAGCTGATGAATAGCTGATGGGTTACTGGCAACACATGCTGTAGAATATATTAAAATCATTATAAAGGTAAAGCTGTGGGTTCATATGACCACTGACCTTAAATAAATGTAATCTGTTTCAGCTTTTTTAGTTATTCATGCATAGCTTGCACTCTTGTTAATTAGTTTATAGAATTTATAGTCACTAGTAAGGATGTGTGCAATACTACACCTTGTTTAAAGGCAAATAAAATGTAGTTAGCAGGGGAGCCATAAGTATTGTCATGGCCATTTTTTTAACAATACATTTTTTAATCAAATGGCTCCCACTGTGTTAATCCTATTTACTGAAAAGTTGAGTTATAAATCACTAAGTGAAAATACATTTTTCAGTATTAACAAGCATCTCTGTCAAGACCAAGCACAAAACCAAATATCAAATACGCCTAAAATAAATAGATCTTATCATCTATACAGTCTTCCCTGTGACAGGCACCTCTCCTTTCTGCAGACACCGGTCTCTTGTGAGGGTACAATTGTTACCCCCGAAGAGTCACCTTTTTAAAAGCAAAAATCATTGCGAAGAAACAGGTTGCATATAGGAAGGTTCCTCATGGGGATCCGACTCATCTACAAAGCAAAAATTTTTATCTGCACGCTGTTAATATTAGGAATCTGATCAATTAAGGAATGTCTGATCAATAAACCACTGAGTCCACCTGAGACTGCAGAAATAAGGAATTTTTGTCCTGTTAAACTTGTTTTACACCCAATCTGTCATGACAAACAAGAATTATTGCTCTGTCTTAAACTATTCCATTTTCCCCTTCCTAGATTTCTTAATATATGCCATTTCTTAATACTCTCTTATATTATATTCTTTCTGCCAACTTTCATGGTTTGAAGCTCAAGTCTGATGGATTCCACATTCACCTCTGGTCCATCACATTCCCTTGGGCCATCACAGCATTGAAAATGGCTCCTCATCCATCATAAGCAAGCCTCTGTTTTGTCTTGATATAAACTGCCAGCTGACAGCATCCTTTCAAAGGCAAGCTTCAATTCAATGCTGAAGAGATTCTAAGAGACAAGTGGCAGAGTCCAGACCCAATACACCATCATAACAACATTGTACTGGTAGTGATTGCAGACCTATATATGTACTGTTTGCAAATATGGGGAGATGGGTTGCTTCAGGTGGACGCACTATTGAGTTTCCAATCTTGACTTGACCTATGTTGTGCTGGTATATGTTCCCCGGATCAGCCGGGGTAGCTCAACTTCCGTCTTTGTGGAGGGAGCTGCACTTTCATTTTTGGTGACCGCCATATGATAATGAGACGAGACGACTGGGAGTCTGGCACATGCGCTATTGATTCAGGGATGCCCAGGATCTTTCAGTTGCCCCAGCATAGAATCTTGGACACAATCCGCCTCGATTTAATCTCCATGCTACATGGGCTCGGACTAAGTAAGTTCCCAGGGTGAGATTTGAACCACGCCCTCAAAGCTAGAGGACAAGCATGATTTTACCATTAGGCCATATAGAAATCAATTGCTTGGTCCCACTTCTGCCGGGTCACCTCCATGTTGGATGGCAGTTTCAGTCATCCTTCACCTCACTGTGGTGTCCTCCTCTTGTCCTACCTAGCCCACCGGAGTATAAACACAGGACATAAAGCTTCCATCATCCGACTTCTTTACTATTATCCATTCTATCAATTCCACATATTTGACATATTTAAAGCAAGACCAGCCTATACAGCGACACTCGTGAAACAGTTACTGTCTTATCTGGTACCGTTTTTTTTTTTTTTTTGCTTCCAGTAATCTATTTAAAATATTTTAGAACTTCAGCAATTTCCTTAAACCTATTTCAAGCTTGTAAAGTGTGATGTCAGATAAGGATGATTTTTGTCAAGCATCACATAGATAAGATACTCTAAATCATGATGTTGATTATTGAACATCTTATCATTTTCCTGGAAGAAGAAGCTTAAAAAGGAATTTCAATGCTATCATTATATAAAATACAAGCTCGATATCGTACTATCACTTCAATGTGGCTAATAAAGCTGATGCAACATATTTAACAGGATAGATTAAAAATCTAATTAAATGCATGAGATCAAATTAATTAATTGCTTCCTTGTAGGTAGACCTAATTCATCATACAGCTACATGTACCTACAAATTGACATATTACACATTTTACAACCATCCTACACAATTTACAATTGATAATAATTAATAATTGATACATACTGATTCCCCTGATTCAGACATGGTCATATCATGTTGACTGACTGAACTTCAATAGTAAACAACCAGTTGAAGTCTAAGCAGCTATAACAAGTATAAGGTATGGCCACATGTTAAGAAAGTAGACCTGTACAATATGCACTGGGAGCATTGACTGAGCTGAGGATGTTCACAATTGAGTACATCATTCAATGAATGAAGAAATATCACATCGTGATCACTATGAACTATCAGAATAAACAATCAAAATATCAATGTGCAGTATGAACTATGAAGTTTAAAAGACCTAAACATCTCTTCACAATACCAGTCCTTAAGTACCAAACATTCAAATCATTACAGCAGCAAAAAAAAAAGAAGTAAAAAATGAAGGAGCTTACAGTTATTGGATAAACATTTTATATAGTATTTCAGGTCTTTTCAAGAAAAAAGTAGTCAAAAATATATTTCCTATTCTTTAAGAAAGGAAAATCTTATATTAAATAAATGACAAAAAACTTACATCAAAGAAATCATAGATCCACCACCACATATTCTGGGGCTGCCTCTCCTAATTGCCTTAAGATTGTAATCCTAATTGACAATAAGCTTAATTAGCTCCCAGATCCAATTAAAAAGCATGGAGACGCTGTATATATTATCTCTGAATAGATAAGACTAATATCCCATTATCCAAAGACAAAGAAGTTGAAAGCAATCCATTTGTTTAAGCTTCACTAGATTCTCCAGCCCTTAGCTCCTTGAAATCAGGTTATGAAGAGATGCAAGGGTCTAAGGGTCCAATGGCTGTTGCAGCTGGCTGTATGCTGTGGGCAAGGAAATAAAAACATCCTCAAAAGATGTTCCCAAAAGATATCCCCCCCCTCAAGAGGAAAAACATGCTCCTCCAGGCTTCTAGCAGCAGCAACATCATTGCTGTATAGCTTCAGCAGCCAGGGATGAAACTGGAAGCAAAGCATCTCCCAAGCAGTGTTCTTGCTTAAGATGGATAGATGATTGGGTTTTACAAACCATACTTATGCACTTGGTAGGCAAATTGGGACAGCAAGGAGGATAGAGCAATGGTTGAAACTGCTGCCTTAGCCTGTCTACATATTCACAATCTCGCTTGGTTCCTCCTGCCTGCAACCTCCTACCTTCAACCTCCCTCCTAACATCAGCCTCTAAACTTCAACCTCATCACTTCAATCTTCTAACTTCAATCTTCTAACTTCAATCTTCTAACTTCAATCTTCTAACTTCAATCTTCTAACTTCAATCTTCTAACTTCAATCTTCTAACTTCAATCTTCTAACTTCAATCTTCTATTAACTTCAATCTCTTCCAACTTCATTTTTGCTTGGTTCCTCCTAAATTCAACTTCCTAACTTCAACCTCCTAACTTCAACCTAAATGCTCAAGCTTCCTTGCTCCAGTCTCCTTGCTACAGCAATGCAAAACTCATCAGCCAGCCATCACTTAGCAATGCTTAGCTGCCCTATATTGCACATAGCATTGCACATACTAGTCCACTTTTTCCTCATACCCACTTGACATGAGGAGACCTGAGGAGACACCTCTGTACTTCATCTTTCACCCTTCCCCTCAAAACTAATATTTTCTTCCTGCATTTCTTGGCAAGCATGTGCTTTGTCCTACATAGAGCTTGGACTTAGTCTGCATCCCAGACTACATAGTACATAGCATAGACAACAGCAATGTCATTGCAAAGCAGAATACTGAAAGGGACTAAACCTCCCACCCCTTTTCCATTCCTTTATTTCCTGCTAAACGATTGAAATCTCCCATATATTTGCTTGTAATTCAGCTCTGTTCCTTTGCTCTATAATGTCTGCATCTTAGCTCCACAAAGCATCAGGAAGGACTACACCTCCAGACATCTACCTCTTTTCCAGTCTAATATTTCCTTCCTTTATTTCCTGGAAAAAACAATTACTGAGCTCTACACATCTTAGCCTGTATTGTTATTCAGCTCTGTTTCACTGCCACAAAACACAGCAATGATGATTATTACAAATTAAGCACCAGTATCCAGGAATATTCAAAACTCAAAATGCCATACACCTCCTCCAGCCCTCTTCCTTTTCTCACACCATCTTTTCTATATATCCTGCCTAAATGTTGCAATGTCCTATATTTTGCCTGTAATTTATTTCTATGTCTTAGCCCCACATACTAGCTCTGCAAAGCATCACGAATATTCAGGAGCATCCCCATGGGTATTTAGTATTTTACAGTTCAAGGCTGAGCCAGAGTCAAGGCCAACAGGCAAAAACTAGACAAAAAGCAGACAAAAAAGAGCCATTTGACTTCAGCAGCCTCATAATGCCCAGGACTCCTGCTGTAAAGTAGCAAAACAATTTCCAGTTTTTGCTCATCCCACATTGTTGTACAAGTGTACAGAGCAGTATACATGGGAGTTGATGATGCACAGGTGGTGAGCTAACTTTTAAAATATTGTATTCAAATTTTGACTGCACTATAAAATTGCATAAAAATATCATTATAACAAACAAATTTCATGCAGAGAAAAAGCAAGATCCAATACTTGAGTCATAAATATATAGAGTTTGTAGACTACCTTCTTTGGCTGTCGTGTTTGTCATTCTCAGTCAGAGAAAAGCGTTTGTCGGTAGGTTGCCGCTCATGTTTTTTACAGTTGATTTTACATACACCAATGTTTGTAAGTAAAGTTTTTATACTTCTTATTAAAGTTATTCTTTATTTATTCATCTTCCTTCAATCAAACTTCATGCACAGCAATAACTTGGTGAAGAGGTCTGCACTGCAGCCCTGTCTATCTCTACCTATCAACCTATACACTTCTTACACACTTGCTTCCTAGTTAGTTCAGTAGTTACAAAGTGCCCAAGAAGACCATTATAAATGGAGGGAATAACTTTGGACAGCACCTTCTTGAATATTGCATAGGCTAATACCATTAGGCACCACCCAGTTGTCTGTTGCTTCAAAGAGGTTGCTTAAATGGCCAGTTCAGCGAAGAGGCAAGAACAGGCGGACAAGAGGCTTTAACGTCGCTGCAGGGCGGGATGAAGACTGGGACGGAGCCTCAAAGAGCTCTTTGCTGATACCGGGAGATGTGGTCAGCCCTGAGGTGCTTCCAAGGAACTGTCTGAAATTCGTCTAAGAGATTATCGAAGAGATTGGCAGAGAGAGTTGTCTGAGAGTTTTCAGAGAATGGCCACTTGGAGAGCGAAATGACCAGAAAATGCTCTGAGGAGGCAGCTGGATCAGCTCAAAAGATGGAGTAACTCAAGGGGATGGGGTAACTCAAGGGGATGAGGTAACTGTTCTGAGTAGGTCATTACTAGGACAGCATGATTACTCTAAGTACCTCCACTTAAAATAGTGGCAAACTGGGTAAACTGACCAGGACAACCCATAAACAATCATAGCTGTTACTAACAGCCAGAACACTTCACTTTTACAAGAGTTCCCACTCCAAACAACTGACCCTCACCCTACTCTACATCAAACTTACAACCCTTACTCGAACCTAACTGTAACTGAACATTTTGCAAAACAGAGAGTAAGATGTCTATATGCAATAGTTTTAACAAGCAGGCAGCATTCTTTTGAGTGCATAATTCCAACACACCACACACATGCCTCTGGTGTCAGATTTCAAAACCATGAGTGACCTATAGTTTAATGAGTGACAATGCTCGAATCTAGTTTTGGCGTAAGTATCAATCAGCAATGTATACATAACTGTATGACCCAATAAAGTCACATCCATTAGACATATCTTTACCAAAAGATAATCATCTCTTAATTGTGGTGAAAGTAAATATTGTACCCAGTTTCATTTGAAACCGTTCAGCAGTTTTTGCGTTAGGCTGTCAACTGACAGACAGACAGACTGACAGACCGACACACACACAAAATGAATGAATGCTTAAGCCCCTCAGTGGGACCAACCATCTTTGTGACATGGAAATGACAAGTAAATTAGGTAAATAAGGAAGGTTGTCCTCTATCTTAAGCATGTCAGAAGGCTAATCATAATGCTCTTATGCAAAGAGAGATTAACAGGCTGATTACTCTGAAGAGTCTGAGCAAATATAAGAAATCCCCATGAACATAATCCTGAGATTCTTAGGATAAAGCCATCAAGGCTAGAAGTCAAGCTAAGCATAATCTACAAGCCATCTGCAAAAGCAATTTCAAACAAGCACAGCTTTTTCCTTTGACGAGATAACAAGTTAAGCCATGTCGACAAAGTGAATTTTAGATCATCCGAATTAATCGTTTAACATTCGCAGGGAAAAATCCCAAATGATTAATATAGACTGACAACATCCATAAGAGTGATGTAATTTTTACCATCATCCAATTAGTAAACGGCTGGTAAAAATATCTTCAGATTAAATAAATTAGCATCAGCAGTATATCCAGTTGCTAAAAGCGGCAATGGTAAGAGTCCAATCTCTGCCGGCAACAGAACTCCGAATGACGGAATAGTACGGCGGAACTCCTCTCTCGTACCGGCTGGAATACCCCACTTATGCTGTAAAGCATTGTTTACCCAGTCAGAGATATTCACCCCCAGGCCTACCAAGATACCCAATACCCCCCACAGGTCCCCCCTTGTCCCCCTTGGTCCAGTGGTAGGCACAAATCAGCATGATGAGTGCCAGCCAATTTGTTGATTGCCTACCAAACACAATCCATGCCTTGCAAATTGCATATATTCAGAGCTAACTACACAAATTTCCATGATTCTACAGGACACAATCAAGTTAGCCTCCTAATTGCTAGTCAAGGCATCCCAGGCTTACAACAGATTCACAAGCTCCTATTTTTAGCCTTCACAAGCTTTTAGGCTGTACAACCTACCTGAATAGTGTGTGTGACTACTTACAGTTACAGAGAACCTTAGGTCTTGCAGTCTAGCTTAGATTATATATGTATATAGATATATACTAATTGCTAGTCAAGGCATCCCAGACTACAACAGATTCACAAGCTCCTATTTTTAGCTTTCTTGACTGATAACCTGACAATTTACCAGAATGGCATTTGCACAAATTGCAAAGAAATACAATTCCTAATTTCAAATCCCATCAGCAAATTAATGAATTTACTAAATTGATTCTCATGATGCTCAAAATTATTTTCTGGAGATTTTATAACAAACTCCTCTTTAGATTAATTAGGTAAATTGAAGCCATTTTCTATTCATGCCAAATGCTTAGTACGTCAGTCTGAACAGCAGAGTAGTCTTCACAAGCTTTTAGGCTGTACAACCTATCTGAATAGTGCGTGTGACTACTCACAGTTACAGAGAACCAGAGAACCTTGGGTCTTGTAGTGAGGCTTAGATATATATTATATGTATAAATCTCTAAGCTACACAATGGCAGGATTACAACAGATTCACAAAGCATGCGGCAGAGCATTGTTTACCCAAAGCTCCTATTTTTAGCCTTCTTGACTAATAACCCTAACATTTTACCATAATGGTATTTGCAAAAACTGCTAAGAAATACAATTCCAAATTTCAAATCCCATCAGAAAATTCATAATGTTTCTAAATTGATTGTCATTATTCTCTCAATTATTTTAAGGAAATTTTATTGCAATCAGTTAAGATTAATTAGGTAAATTGAAGCCAGTTTCTATTGAAGCCAAAAACTCAGCCATTCAGTTTGAACAGCGGAGTACAAGTTGGCTTCACAAGCTTTTAGGCTGCACAACCTGCCTGTGGTGCTAATGTCCTATTTCATTCTTTCTTGTCGCTTTCCATTTGGGGATTTCAGCTTCTTGTCCGAAAGCCCAAAGTTGCAGGCGTCAAGTTTCCAGCATCATCAAGGATTCAAGACGGAATGGCCAACACCTAGTGTCAGAAACCACTCTCCATCTTCTCATCATGGTGATGTGGGCATCATCCATTAAGCTTAAAACTCCTTAGTGAAACTAAAGAGCTACTGAGGGTACTTTGTTAGAGGTTCTGTTATTATTTTTTCAAACATACTGCAAGTGCATACAGCCTAACCAGAATCTCTGTCAGGCAAGGTAACAAATTCTAGACGTAGGTCTGTACCGAACAGCAAAAGAAAGTTATAATGTTCTTAAATCACTGTATGTTTTTGATAACTTTTGCTGTTCAGTATACTATAGCAAAATCCTGCCAGCACAATAATTCCATATTGAGGTAGGAGACATTAACAATCATCTACTGGCTTGCAAATAAGGAGCAAGATGCAAGATAAAAAGAAGTATGGTTTGAAAATGCATGAAATCACCTAAGTCTCCCAGCTAAACAGAGGCAGATATGGAAAACACAAGGAAAACATAGGCTCAGCCCGTCAGATTACTTCTACCCAATTATGTGTATGTTACATCAGAGACTAATTAGACAAGCCTGGAGGGGCTGGAATTTGATTGGTGGGAGAAAACCACCACATATGAGATGGAACAAGCTCATGCAGGTCTTGTCTTGCCAAGGAAACTGCACTGGGCTGTCTTACATTGTGTTTTGTGACAAGGTATGTTATAAATTCTTGAAAGGAACCAAATGTCAGTCATGTGATTTCAGATCCTTGTCTTTCATGTAGCAATCTACAAAGAGTTGCTTTACTGCAAGATGGATGACAAGCCCCCAGTGGGTTCAATCTTATCATAGCCTTTGATAAGTTATCATAATCACCAGTGTAAACTCTTTGGTAACCCTACAAAGCTTTAAACCTGTAGATATCTCAGAAGTCCTGATAGCCTTGTGAGAAAACAGGAGTCTCTTGCAGATACGACAGGCCCTCAATGTTATCTCAGCAATGATGCTAGCACCAGTGACTTAAAAGAGGGTGAGGCAAACAGGTTGTAGGGAGCAACTACAGTATTCAACAAGTGGCACTGTGGTCTTCGCTCTTTAGTTATGGCCACTTGACTGACAGAATACTGATGGCTCTTGTGCTGAATGACTGACACTTGACTGACTGACCATTTCGAGTATTCTCAAGCAAAGACGGATGGATGATAGGGGCTTTACGTCCGATATTTATGCACTTGGTGGGCTAATTAGGACAGGAGGAGGACAGTGTCAAGGCACAGCAATGAGGAGAAGGATGGTTGTAACAGCCATCCAACATAGGCCCAGGTGACCCGGTAAGAGCTAGATTCGAACCTGGAGTCCAGTGATTTGGCAGCACAGCATGCAACCACTAGACCAATCCTCCACCCCATTCCCAAACACAGCGTAAGGACTAAGGAACATATAACTGCAGAGAATAAGCTTTCATGAGATTGAATAACCACAGATTATGTCTTATCAGGACTTACATGAAGTCACCTCATAAGACATAATGTTAAATTCGATAAGGACAACGATCCATGTAAGTTGCTGTAACATCTATCTAACAAGATCCATTTATGTGATGCTACCCTGAATCCAGAACATCAACAGGACATCTGAAGTCTGAGTGAAGACTTACCTGCAGAAATCCATGATGAGCCAGGGCAACCTCAGGTATATCCGCAAGAGATCCAACCTTGTTTTTGGATCCTGTTTTGGACCCCAGTTTCATATTAAAAGCTTCTTGGACGAAGAGCCAAGAAATAACAGCAGCAGAAACACCTGCCTTTAATTGGTGGCTGCTGCTCCGAGATTTTGTGGAGTGATTAACAAGACACATCCATCATGAGATACAAATCACAAATCACAAGCACAATCGAGTAGCACTACTCTGGAAGTTGTGTGTGTGAGGCATTTATACTCCCAACGCCATATCCGAAGAGCCACTTCATACAATTATCAGTCTTATTGTAAGACACTAAATGGCTCTAGAATGAGCCACTGAAGTGAATCCGATGTGTATGTAATCCAATCCATTTTGCGTAACACGATTTTAAAAAGAGGTTGTTGCGTCTCTAAGTAATGTCTAGGATGGCAACAAAAATAACAATCCAGACAACTCAAAGAATACCGGAACACAATCATCCAATTAGAGGCAAGACAGGACACACTGGCAGCTGGACAGCATACCAAATTCCTTCAAATCTAACTTGCCATCCAAGGCACACACCAACTGAAACTACTCTGAAGAATTTGCAAGCACCACAATTTTGTTTAATGGCAGATGCCAAAAGGCTTTAGCTGAAGTTGATAATAATTTAAAAATTTAAAAAAAAATCCTGTGTGAAAGAACTATTCAACCAAACTGAGAAGTAAATTAGATAAAGTATCATCCAGTTGATGAAGTCCATCATCTGGGAGGCAGTTGCGCAGTGTCATGCGAAAGAATTTAGGATATGTCTTAGATAATCCAGTTTTTTTCTTGATTAGCACAGCACATCAGTGTTGCATAAACAATGATATCTCTGCGAGTGCTATAATCCTGCTTGTTTACAGAACGTATATCCACATGGGAGCTAGAAGCTTCTTTTTATCCATCACATTACTGAAGAAATGCAATCCTAAGTGCCTGCATCTGCCGAATGTATACAAGCCAATATCTATGCCAGCGTCTGCGAAGCATCTCTTGTATTCTCTCCCCATTGAATCTCTTGTTTCGCTCCCAGCACCATTGTGTGATGCACGCAGCAGAGGACAGCAGCCGAGTGATGGGGATGCAGGATTGCTGGACAGCTGCTTGAGCTGCTGAAGCGGGGACTGATGCTGCTGAAGATGACGCTGCTGCTTCATTGCATCTGGAAGGAACTCTACCCTCCCAGAAGCCTCCAAAGTGTTGAGGAATCAATTAAGTCCAGCAGGTGGATGACATTTTCACACAACAAGCAACAATGACGAAATGGACAAATGGTCACAGCCTAAAGTTGCATAGAAAGGTGCTAGGGTTAATACTTCAACCTTAAGCACTTCTGAATGAAAAGCAATGTTTATCAGGGAAAGAAATAAGAAGAAGAAGCAATGTATTGCTTTACATTGTGGCAGCCTGAGCAGAAGGGAAAAGATAGTCTTTTCAAAAAGCAAGCTTCACAGACGACAAACAGGCATAACAAATAGAAACTGAAATTTCTACAGAAAGGGAAATTCAATGAAATTACTTCAGGATTTTCTATTCATATATTTGTGACCAACCCCTCCTCACAGCAACCTTGTGGCAAACTCATGGCATCAGAAAGCAATTGAATCTTGATCCCCTAATAGCCTCCTATTGGTATTTTCAGGAAAACAACAGAGGCATCACCAAGAATGAAATGTAGAGATGGTTCTGCTGTTTTAGTTGCCTTGTGGCGGATCACCCTCCCAGCTCTGATTGGTAGCCGCTGGGCATGGGGTCAAAAGTAGTCAGCTGTTATTGGTGGCTGAGCACGTCCATGATTAGATTGGTGGTTTATTAGAGGCTATCCTCTTGTTTTTGGGTTGGAGGCTATGTTCATGCTCTAATAACCAACTTAATCAAGTGTGTCGCAACAGAAGGCTTAATGTGGTAGGGCTCAGAAGAAGGCTCAACAAAGGCACTCAAGAGAGGATGTAAGCTTAAGCTGCTGAAAACAGGACCAGAAAGGCATTATCAGTAATTGAGGGCAGACCAACAAAGCAGTGAGGTTGTGAGTTATTATTGAAGCTTCCTGTAAGATCCGCAAGCCACTTGATTCAGTACAAGAATGTAAATGAACAGGGTAACACAAAGAGTGACTTCGATTATATTTGATGATGATATCAAACAATTATTACAGCCTTTTACACTCGGTGGCCAATGTTAAAAGTGTGTGAAGTCACAACCTTTGACAAAAACAGTTTCATTGCAACTTGAATGCTGAGTCAGTTCGTAGTCTCAGACATTCATTGAAGGATGCATCATGGAAGTGCCCTTATGAAAATAGCCGGTCACATCCTCGGAGTAACTTCGAGAAGGTCTTTTGTGAAACGTCCTGGGAGTAATGAGAATCCAGAAAGGTGACAAAACAGGGAAATGGAAAGAAGACATTCATCAGGAATATGCCTGGTTCCATTGGTTCCTGCCTATAGATGATGCTGGTCATGCATAGATGATGCCTGGTAATGCCTAGAAGATGCCTGAATAATGCCATAATCCTGGTGACATGGATGTTGCACTATGCAGCCCATTCCTTATAATATGCACACCAGCTAATATGTCATAATGAAGCACACCACACATCAGAACAAACATATTGTAGCAATAATACATGTGTAGATGGGCATTGATATGATCCTTTCTAATATTTCATAATGTATTAACAGATAATATCAGAAAATTCATTGTAGCATCTCCTGCATTTGGCGCTAAAGAACACAAAAAAGCAAACCTAATAACATCCTCGTATACCAACCCTTGATTAAGTTGTAAAATATATTTCCAAGCAACAATAGAACCAGTGAGTCAGTGGTCCATTACAAGCCAAACTGAGTCAGAAGTCCAAGTGGAAGTCTAGAGAGTTAAAGTAAAACCTCCTTATTCACCACCCACCTACTTCTGGGCAACATCTGTCTTAGACCAGCCATTGCTGACCACTGGGAATCATTTGTAACAGACAAACGAGACACCCCAACAGCAACTGACCAGTGCAGAATGACCAGCAAATCAGCCTATTGAGCTGCACAACTCCTCATGGCTCCAAAGACGCGAGAGGCGAGGTAGAGACACTGTTAGCTACACATTACACAATGCCATGCAGCTACCTCCCCTCATTGGCTCAGTATAACATTGGGCACACAGCTTCTATTCCTGTCCTGTAAATTGACAAAGCAGCTCAGCATCAATCTATTACAGCTTTTGTCCTACTTGTTACAATATTGCATCAACAAACAACAACCACACTACAACACTACAACAGCAAGACCCTGCTTCAGCAAAAGCTATGAGTTAGCTTGCAACTCCCAAGTCATCACCATTACCCTTTGCCCTCTTGACAGTCTTGTCACTGTAATTGCAGTGTAAATGCCAAACCACCTGTTGGGCCCACTACATCAGTCAGAACTACTGGTTATGCACACGGAAAATACTGCCTGCATAAACTTGCCATATATACAAGCCAAAAGACAAACCAACGGACATAGTCAATTTATTTAGTTCATTAACTGTAAACAATTTTTTTAGTAATGACGCTTGACAAAATGTAATGTCTTTTACTATATTGATCACAAATGAAGAAAATTTGTTACAATGCGATGGACAAAAACATGTGGTAGGCTCATTATCAAGGAAGTCTGTAATATAGTTCCCCATTCCTCCTTACAAGGCCTCACAACATCTATTTAATGCCCTTGAGTACTTTCAAAAGCCCCACAAGTGTATATCAAAACCCCAACAATCATCCATTGAGGCCAATAATTCTCATCACGCAGAAACTGCTTATCAATTCCGCCATGGCGAGCATGTCCATGATTTGAAAGGCAGCCACCCAAAAGTGTGAAATTGAAAACAAGGGTGGCTGGAGCAAGGCTGTCAATAATCTGATGATAATGGCTTCATGGGAAGTATTAATGGATCGATGCAATTCCCCAATTTTCAAAATTTGCCAGAAAGTGCATTTTGACATGGTTATTTTGTGCAGCAGCCATATAAATTAAATTTTAATAATTAAATAATATCAACCATTACTTCTCGAGTGTTGAGGATTACTGTCAAATGCCAAAAACAAGGGAAACATCATACAAATAGCATATGCAAAGAGAAAACCCCTTGGGAACCAATAAAAGTGACACATGACTCCACGCCAAAAATGTCTGGTCTATAGATGTCCATCTGTAGAGTACATATATCCATACATATGCAATGGGAGGCACTTTCATGCTGGTCAACATAGCCATACTGATTTTGTTGAGTGGGGCAGTCCAGATGAAGGGTGAAGGGAAGCAAGTTTAAGTCTGGAGACTAGTCTGGGACTACACCTTTTTTACTGACGATGCTGTAATGTTGTAAAGGAAGCAAACACCCCACGGGCACACAGCCTCACTCCGTTAAGGCGCCTTCGAGCAGACAGGGGCAGAAAGAAACACAGAGAATACAGAATTTAGTTGCCGAAGCAAACTGAAACAGGACTATCCCTATCAGCGTGCCTCGGCGGTCCAACGTCGGCTCAAAGCTGATCCGATGCTACTGACATCGGACTGACGCTGGGCCGACGTTGGACCGCCGAGGCATGCTGACAGGGTAATTGATGAAGAATAGACAACTTGGAAGTGACACCAGAGATTGAGACCACAGACAAACAGCAAAAGGGGTCAAGCCCTGAGAATAATTTATCAGGAAAGTTGGACCACAACAGGAATATGCGCCTCTCTCCGGTTACTGGCTCTCTCAAAATCGAATCCTAACTTTCGAAGTTAACTAAATTTGTGCAGACTCGGTCTGGGAATTTAAAAGAATTTCTCGGTTAATTGGGTCCAAAGCCAACAGTTGAGAAGTTCAGTTTTTACGATCTATATGCCCTGCTTAAAGCAATATGGCATACATGGCCAGTGACACTACTTTAGGGTAATCTAAAATCTTCCTGTCTAGACCTGCTTATAAGTCTTTTCCGGTTGAAGCACTCTGGCCATGTGGGACATGAACCTGTCACAAATTATGATCTCAACAACACAGAAAATAGCGGATCGATTCACCCAGTGCTAACATCCTATGTTTATGCGAATATACCACACCACTCTCTCTTCTCTTTCTATGGTAGATTTTGGCTTATAGTCCGAAGGCTTCAAGTTTCAGGCATCATCTAAGAATACAGCCAAGACACCCAGTGTCAGCAAGCACTCTCAATCTCCCCATCAGCCATCAAGCAGGAACTCCTTAGTCCTTAGTGCTTCTATTTCGCTGGAGGCACTGTGATTATATCGGCAAATACAAATATATACTTACACCGTCCTCCACTCCTCCGGTCCCTCTACAATCTTCGCAGGATTACACCATCAAACATACCATTACAGGGACCTGGGTCCTATAGGTACAGGATCCCTATATTCAGCCATAGGAACAGACAAACAACTTAACCAAAAGGTGTGCAAAACACTTCCTTCATACCAACTCTTATTTACAAAAAAAGAAACATAATTTCCACGTCACAATGGCAGCAGTCTGGGAAGTCACCATTAAAAAGCATTTTGCAATTTGTTACGGCAGTCAAGTTTGAGCAACAGAAGCTAAATCCTTTACCAAACGCATCTCCCTTTGAAAGACATTGACATCCCTTTACTACTCCCAAAATTGTATTTTTATTCCAAGCTAAAAATGCACCAAAGACTAATAAGACTACCCGGGAGGGCTTAAATTAGGCTGGGAGAAAAACCAACCACAGAGGAGATAATTAGCGGCATAATTTGGGCAAGCCCAAGCAGATTTGTTCCACCTTTTATGCCCTGTAGCAGCATTTGTTGCCACTGAATACGCCTGGGAAATTATCTCTCTTTTTCGCACAAAAATAACTCCTCTGGTCCAACTGACAGAGTACAAATGACATTGCGTGCTCTTGGATTGAGACGACTGAGACTTGACCAAAGTTCAGGTCATATTTTGATTATTCTTATACAAACTGTGACCGACACACAGCAGCAGAGAAATAAGTTACAAGATTGGACAAGTACAGATGATGCTGCTTCATAAAGACCTATGTGAAGACCTAGACACCTCATTACACATAAGCTTTTAAGTCCTGAGCCACATCACATAACACACCAAGATGCATAATTCCAGGACTGAAACAGGACATCTCATGGCTTATCAGCAGAAATCCATGATGAGCCAGGGTGACCTCTGGTATATCCACCAGAGATCCGACCTTGTTTTTGGATCCTGCGTTGGACCCCAGTTTCATATTAACAACTTCTTTGACCAACACCAAGAATTTACAGCAGCAGAAACACCTGTCTTCAATTGGTGACAGCTGTCTGGAGATTTTGAAGTGATTAACAAGCCACATCATTCATATGATGAAGTCAACATATATACGATTACATGTATGAGACATAATTACTCCAGGAATCACTTCAGATTTTATGGATGAGCATGAACATTGAACATGTACTAGATATACAGTGATATAAATCAAATCGGTTCTGTATCATATCTGAGATAGAGCCACTTTTATAGACTTAGACTTATGATAGGATAAAGCAGCAGGACAAAGCAGCAGGATAAAGTGAATCCAATGACGTGAATACAGTGTGTACGTATGTCATTACTTCATTAAACTCCAATCCATTTCGCAAAAAGCCATTATCCAGACTTAGAACACAATGAAGCTGGTACAATCTCTCCATAATGCCTTTACTTATAACACACTCAACAAATTCCAGACAGACTACAAGCTGCTTCACCAAATAAGCCACAGTGAAGAGCAAGAAAAGCTGAATACAATCATCCAATTTGTGGAAAGACAGGAAGCTCTTGACAGCTGGACCGCATACCAAAATGTCTCCAGGTCCCATTTGTCATCCTGGGCGCATACCAGTTGAAGCTCCTCCTAAGTACATCTAAGCAACCCAATGCTGCTTAACGACAAATGCTTAAAGATAAATGTATATATATATGTGTACCACTCGACAGTGAAAATAAGCATTATGCACACCGTTGTACATGTAGTCATGTCCAATGGTTTGGTGCTTCGTTCATTGATACTGGAGCACTGCAGCATGAGATGTGACATCTTTCGACCTCTCTTTCACGTCATCAGTAACAGTTGCTTCTTTTTTGTGGCAAAGATTTTGTATCTCTGGAAAAAAGGGGGGGGGTGAAAACGGTGGTCACTGATTCCTTGAAAATTAAATTTTTTTTAAAGAATTTGGCTCGTAATTTTCATAACTTTCTTGTGATAATAGGGGGTTTCATGGTACAAAACAATTGTCTAATGGGTAAATTGTGGGACATGAGATATGTACACCCTCGAATGTACATTGACATTCTCGGGTGTACATATCTTCATGTCCACATTTACCCATTAGAAAACTGTAATAGCTATACATAATATAAGTTTAAACACAGGCTTATAAGGGTATCAGGTATATAAAGAGATCCGGATAAGGAATGAAGCTTTATTGGAAGCACTAAATGGAAAATAGCAGATGTTTCTTATTGAGATCATTGATTGTTTTGCAACAATCAGGAATGCATATTGTTTTACAATGACGTATCTGACATAATTATGGCCTATTTCAAAAATAATGAAGCCAAAGTGTGACATGACCATCAAAATTTTAAAATGTTTATATGTATGAAATGACCACATAATATTGTAACAAACATGTCTAAGTTCTAGAAACTCTATTTACCATTTTGCTGTGGTTTGTGGAAATAACTGATAAAAGCCGAATATTACCAAATTTTATTTATTTTTTATTTCCATGGCCGTGAAAGAAAAGTAGACCAAATGGTTACTTATCTTCAAATTAACTCGAAGTTTTGTGTTGGATGACAAAACTCATATACTCTTAGGTGTCCATGGCATTTTTCATCCGAATTCACCATATATCTTATGATGAAAACAGTATTTTTAGAAATTTTGTTGCAATAATAAAGAAAAAACTTACATATTTTCCCCCCAGCTGTACATATTTTCCTCTAAAATGATTTCACCTGTCCTGTGTTATGCGCCCGTATGTGGGCTTCGAGTTGGTACCAAATAAGTGCCACTGAAGTGAATACGAACAGAGCAAATGATGATAGAAGCGTGATTTTTTAACCTTTTTTCCAGTAAAAAAGCCCATTTTGAGCAATGGCGTGACACAAGACTAAAAAAAGTTTTCAGATTTCCACCCAAATTGATTTTATATGCATTATCAGTAATAACTGGATGAAGCATTACAGTAATTACGAAATTAAAGTGATATTTGTATTGGTTATTGCCTTTTTGGACAAATTTGCCACATATTTTGAGAAAAGCTTCATAAAGAGCAAAATTTTGATAATTAAACATTGAAACATACTCCAACTACTGAAATATTGTGTTGATTATCACTACAAGTAATACTAGAATGATTGCTTTACTCCTTACAAGAAAACCATGAAAATATGATCAATATTTTCCATAGCGTTACGCTTGCGACAAAGCCCCATATAAGAAATCTTTGTATTTTACCACCAGAAACCAGCTGCGAACCTGGATTACTTGATTGTTACTCAAAACTACACAGATTTTGCAATATTACAAGCCAAACCAGAATTAAAACGGAGCTTTTTTTGCTCTTTGGCACTACAAAGTATTCTGGGCGTTACGCTTGCAACGGATTCACCTACCCTGCTATTCACCGGAATTTTTTAGGGAAATAAATTTTCCACAACCATAAGGAGCTCCAAAATGGGCAAGCAGATATAAGACTAGGTCTCAGAGGCCAAAAGATTCAACTGACACATGTCAAAGGGACACTAGAGCAACCCAGATCAGTAAGCGTCAAATTTGACTTAATTTTTGGAAGTCAACCTTCGAGTACAAATAGCTCAATAATGTCAACACAGGCAAATAAAAGTATTGATTTGATGGATTGATGAAGCCTAAGGATGTAGAGATTCCACAATGTGTTAGGAAATTGTCTTAGAATACATCCAAATTTGTAAAACTGAAAGAATTCAAGTGGTCAAAGATGTTATGTCACGTTTTTTTAGTGAAAAAATGCTTGTTTTTCAATGTTAATGGACTCTATCTCAATAACTATGAGCCAGAATGTCGTGAAATTTTCAGGAAATTTGCACAAGATTGTACTTAAAGCAATGGTGTACCATTAAGTTGTCACGTACAGCCATTCTAATATTTTGAGACCCCTACAGAAAATATGCTGTGTGGCTTCATTATTTTTGAACTAGGCCTTATGTGATCAGTTACTGAAGATGCACTCCTAAGAGCTTGCATCAGATTCTATCTTCATTACTGACACAGCCCTGCACCTATGTCTGCAGCCATTGTTTTCTTTAAAGCAGCACCTCTTGAATTTTATCCTCATTGAATCTCTTTGCTCCCAGAATTGTTGTGTGATGCAAGCAGCAGAGGACAGCAGCCGAGTGATGGGGATGCAGGACTGATGTAGGGACTGATGTAGGGACTGATGTAGGGACTGATGTAGGGACTGATGTAGGGACTGATGTAGGGACTGATGCCACTACTTTATAGCATCTGGATGGAACTCAACTCTCCATCCTAGAGTTCCCCAAAGTGTTGTAGACTCAATTAAGTCTGGCAGGTCCGCAATATTGTGGAAGACATCTTCGCACAACATTGTCAATAAGCAACAATGAAGTGATGCCCACAGCTAAAAGTTGCATACAAGACAAAAATAATGGAAACTCTTGGGTTAACACTCCAACCTTACAAAGTGCTCCACAGTAAAGAGTAGTGTTTGTCAGACTAAGAAAAGGGAAGAGGGCGAAATGTTTGGCACTAAACCTCGGTAGCCTGCGAAAGAAGGAAATAATCACGTCTTCTCAGTCTGAAAGCTTCACAAAAGACAAACAGAAATGCAAATTTCTTCAGAAAACAATCTCCACGAAATTAATTCTGGGTATTCCATATATACTTGAGATAAAGGAAACTTCGGAGAGTTGCAAAGAATCGATGCAAAAATATACCATACATTCAAGGCAAACTAGAGGCATCAACAATTCAATATACCCAGCCATGCTATCAGAAAGCAATTCAATCTGGATTCCCTAATAGCTTGATATTGACAGTTTTAGAAAACAATGGAGTAATTGTCCTGAATGGAATATATATAGATCGTTCTACAGCTTTTAGTTGCCTTCTGGCTGAGCACCCTCCCAGCTCTGATTGGTAGCCGCTGGGCATGGGGTCAAAAGCAGTCAGCTGTCATTGGTGGCTGAGCACGTCCATGATTAAATCTGAGCTTTATTAGAGGCTATCCTCTTGTTTGTTGGTTAGAGGCTGTACACCGCATCTGACGAAATTACGCAAGTAGGTTATTTTACATTGGTATGAAAACATTTGGGCCTAATGTCTTATCCTTTTTACATAATCATTGGCTTGCTATGAGACATCTTCCAAGTGACTTTCATCCAATTCCACTGAGGCAAAGGTGAGTTATGCCGTATTCAAATATTTTGGTTTCTTATGAAATTACGCAAAATCAACATTAAGTGGAGGGGCCTTGATAATGTTAAATTTTCAAATTACTGCACTCCAGTCATTAGCGTCTAATCATTTAGCAACTATTCATGTCGAAAACATTTGCTTACTTGCTGCCTCTGCCAAGCTGTATGCATTAATTGTCTCCATTGGAATAACATAGGATTTACTTACATTTTTTAATTTATGCTCCCCATATTCTCAAAATGGTGCCGATTCGTTTGAAAACAACTTTAAAAATAACTTTTTTCTATCCATTTAGTTCTATGAAATTGAGTGATAAGTTACGAATTGGGAATTTACAAAATATTGAATAAGGAACTGCACATTCTGATCGCAATGCTATTCCAATAGCAGGTCATGGATGTTATTTTTGATTGCTATAGCCAGTTTAAAGTAAGATATGTTACGTCAATGACCTTTGCACTGAGGTCAACAGACAGAATAAGGTAACTGATAGTAGCATGTTTTAAAAGATCGGAACATCTTTGAGGTTTTTTGAGGCATTCATTTGAAAAATTTATGCAAAGCAAATGTTATTCCAATGGAGACAATTAATGCATACAGCTTGGCAGAGGCGTCAAGTAAGCAATTTTTTTTTCTTACATGAATAGTCGCTAAATGATTAGACGCTAATGACTGGAGTGCAGTAATCTGAAAATTTAACATTATCAAGGCGCCTCCACTTAATATGCTGATTTTGCGTAATTTCATAAGACACCAATATATTTGAATATATGGCATAACTCACCTTTGCCCCAACGGAATTTGATGAAAGTTACATGGAAGATGTCTCATAGCGAGCCAATGATTATGTGAAAAGGATAAGACATTAGGCCCAAATGTTTTCATACCTATGTAAAATAACTTACTTGCATAATTTCGTCAGATGTGGTGTATGTCCAATTGTCCCTGATCTAATATCCAGGTTAACAAACTGTAGCTATGTAACAGAACGTTAATTTCACAGAAAGATGCCTTTACAATGAGCAGTCTTAAAGAGGACAGCTAACAAAGCTGATTAAAAAAATCCTGAAAGTATAGTACAATTAATTGACAGCAGACTGACAAAGCCATGTATCCCTGTCTTGTTCTGCAAATGGGGTAACAAAGGAGGCCAATATCTCCCTTTAGTTTCTAGTGTACAAACCATGACTATACAATGACATCAAACTACAAACATCTTATCTCACTTGATTGTCAGACACTATTTAGTTATTAAGTCACGAAATCAGGCAAAAGCCTTGAAAGTAGCTCAAAAGCTTTAGCTTATATTTCATATTTAAGGAGGCCCCAAATCTTCTTTCCTTATGCACATTCATCAACCTTTTTGTATTCAAAGGGCTGTCAGTAGCAAAGCAGCTAAACATTTGTATAATAATTGGATGGCCTGCCACTTGCTTGTGCAATGTTCAAGTCTCAGTGCTTTGGGCAAGATTTCTGTTGACAAGTAAGACAGACAACGTCAGTTAACAGCTGAAATGTGTCATAAATATTTGATACAAGTAGACTTGAGGTCATACTGAGCAACCATAGGTCAGATATGGCACGATTCATGCCATGAATATTCATAGACATTAGAGACAGACTCTGGCAGAATGCTTCTCTCTCAACTTGCTCTTTATGAAAGAATTATGAGAGATACAAAACACATGCGGCCACAGAATCACATCAGCCATCAAGTTACACCATGTAACATTGCGGAGAGGAAATTTATGGACAGACACGTCCAACACATAACTGCCTTATTGCAAATAGGCACCAGAAACGAACTACAGAATCAACCTATACAGGGTCACCCTCTATCTATAAAACCAGCCTGCACCCATGGGCCCTTCTGGAATGTCCATACAGAAACTGCAGTAACAGTATATAGTTAAGACTAAGGCCACATTCATCGATTTGCTCACCAGAGGTGACTGCAAAAATGTCTTGGGAGTAATGAGAAACACGGAAGGTGAGAGCTGACAAAGCGGGAAAATGGAAAGTAGCCAAGATCATGATGAAACAGGATATGAGTAGGCAGCCCGTTCATACGACCTCATCTTTCACACGCTTATTTAATAACAGCTTGCGCCATTTGAAAGAAGTATTACTATCACTTACAGCATAGCTAGTAAGCATCCTGCCAAAATGATTCTACATCATATGGATACCTATAATAAATTCTTAAGAGAAAGTAGCATTAAAATCCTCCAATGAAAATGTAGGACCTTAGAACTGAAAAAGTCTATATTCTCCGTTGACAGGAGCAATCAGCACATTTCGTTACGACACCAATAATCCAGTTGGCTGCCAGATGATTGCAGAGAAACTATATATAATCCACACAATAAAATAAGTTAGCAATAACATCCCAAATAGATCTCTGAAGAGCAATTCAGGAGTCAGTACTCCATCACAATCCAATTAGCAGTCCAAGTTGCTGAGATAAAACATCCCTGGTCACCACCCATGGCATCCACCCACTTGCTACTGGGAACATCTGTCTTCGACCAGCTCTGTTAAAAAAAATAACCAAAGAGCAGTAGAAGATGTATACACTAAGCAGAATTTCTAACAGACTGACCAGCAAGGCAGCAACTGACCGGTTTAGAATGAATAGAACGACCAGTACATCAGCAAGTCAAGCAAAACAGCTCCCCGAGCAAAAAGGCAAGGCAGAGACCATGTTGGCTCAGACACCATTGGCTCCACACTATACTCTTCAGGACGCCATGCAGGGATACCTTGTATTTCGCATTGCTCATGCTCGGTACAACATCGGGCATGCGCCTGCTATTCCAGTCCTGCGGCAAATTGACAAAGCAGCTCAGTACCAATCTATTACAGCCCTTTCCTAGTTCTACATTGTTCTACACAGGGTGTTGCAACCACAAACAACATCCACACTACAACTGCAAGGTGCTCATTCATCCACAGCTATCCATCAACTAAAAATTGTCAAAACCATTATCCTTTACCCTGTTGTCATTTTAATTGCAGTGTCAATGCCAAGCCGCGTGTTTGGACATGTCCAAAGTTGAGAGATCAAAACTATGACAGAGGAAAGCAATGACACCAAAAAGAGATATAATATTTCGCTGCAACCTCCGACAGTAGATGAATACTTTATGTCCTTAATGTTTGCACAGAGAACACAAAATATTTACTCGTTCCAAAACACCTTATGATGCCATATCGACCTTTTGAGGGACGAAAGAGCATGGATCCCTTATATATAGACTGATACATTCAATGAAAAACTCACTATTTATGTTTGACACAAATCTGCTGACAACAGGTTTTTGAAGCACCAAGTTAAAATCTTTCTTCAGCAAAATACTCTGCAATTCAGTTTGAAGTATAGTGCAGACCCCACCAGCCTCCAGGCTATACAGTCTACCTGACTATAAGCCCACTAAGGTCAGGAGTACTCCTGTCTGGCACTCTAGCCCTTTGGGACACGGACCTGTCACAAATTACACTCTCAATGACACAGAAAATAGCAGATCAATGCACCCTGGAGCTAATTTCCTGTGCTACTTCACTATCTCCTCTCTTTCTATGGTAGATTTTGGCTCCCAGTCACAAAACACCTTAAAAGGCCACATTGACCTAAAGTTTCAGGCATCATCTAAGAATTCAACCAGAACACCCATTGTCCGCAAGCACTCTCAGTCTCGCCTTAAGTCATCAAGCAGGAACTCCTTAGTGCTTCTATTTCGCTGGAGGCACTGTGATTATATCGGCAAATACAAATATATGCCTACACGTAAGATTACACCACCAGACATACCATTACAGAAGTCACTCAACACTATGATTCTATAGCAGGGAAACGGGAATAAGTAAACACATAAAAGAACTATAATCTCCCTCCTCATCCATGATTGACAAAACAAGTCAACAACCTGAAATTTTTTTTTGTATTGCAAAAATATTAAGAACGGATTTAAAAGGGGGTGCATGTGGTAGAGATTGCAGACTGGAACCACATGCACCACAATGTTCAGGATAGGACATGCAATGTTCAGAAACGCACTACACTGCAGCGATGCAGCCCCCCAACTGCATGTTACCCAACTGAAACAGATGTTGTTCCTGTACTTGATCACAATTCAACAGTATAGATTGTTTTCAATATGGAAGAGGAGAGGCCTAGGGATTGGTTTACCTTGTCGTGTATAATTATACTCCTATAGACTAATTAGGGAATCTTCTAGGTGCTAAATTAGGTAAAGGAGGAGAGAAACAACCACAAAGAAGTTAATTAGTGGCATCATTTGAACAAGTCCAGGCAGGTTTGTGCTACATTTTGTACCCTGGAAGCAGCATTTGTAGTTACCTGAATTCACTGTGGATCAAGATTAGCTGAAATTTGCCAGAAAATAACTTCATTGCTGAATACAAGCTACTACAGGACCATTAGTAAGAAAACGACCAAAGAAGACTTCCATACAGAGGTCTTCTTTGAACTGCTATAATGTATGATGAATAGCCATCCTCCTTTCCTGTTGTTAGAAACGAATGCAATAACTACCTCTGATGTGTTATCTTAAGAATCGCTCATTTGTCTCTTTCAACAAGCTAACAAAGCTTTGATATATTACACCTGAATAGATTTAGATGCCCTGGAATTCTTTATAGAAAACAGTGTTCTTATAGTCATAAACAAGACTCAAACAGACAAAATAAAACAAGTCTTCACTGTCATCTCAGTAATGTACTAAGTTACCACAAAAGCAAGCATCAAAGAAACAGCATTTGCTATTCTACAAGTGCCAGGGCGCATCTTGACTAATCTCAAGCATAACAGAGAATCACAAAAGTAGCGAAATAAGCCATTATGACATTGAATAACCTCAGGTGATTATTGCTTTATATGACATACAGCTGTACTGTGTCCCAAACAAGACTTATATAAAGTGACCTTATAAAGCATAATCTTAAATTGGATATGGACCCAGGTCATATAACCCAACACGATGTATATCTATATGTGACTCTAAAATATATCCTGGACATATGGCTTACCTGGAGAAATCCATGATGAGCCAATGCCACCTCCGGTATATCCGCGAGAGATCCAACCTTGTTTTTGGATCCTGTTTTGGACCCCAGTTTCATATTAAGAGCTTCTTGGACGAACAGCCAAGAAATAGCAGCAGCAGAAACACCTGCCTTTAATTGGTGGCTTCTGCTGCGAGATTTGGTGGAGTGATTAACAAGACAGATCCATCACCATACGAGATCATATACATGAGCAAGTAAGGTACTGCACTAGAAGTTTTAAAAGATATTAAATCTCCCAAGTGATAGTCCTACTCCACATTTTATGGATGAGCATGAACATACACAAGATCTAAATCACATCCGATCTTTCAAATAGGCTCAATGTCATATCCAAGAAAGAGCCACTTTTATGGAATTATATCCATCTTATAAGATGCTGGATCGCTGTGATGAAGTGAAACATAATACAGATCCCATTATATGTCGTTCATCCATTTTGTATAATCCATTTGGCAGACTTATATACATGAACAAAGAAGACATACAATCTCTCTGTTATGACATTCTGTTCTTAAAAAAAAAAACTGAGAAAAATACTGAACAAGACAAATCCAAGTATGTCCTCACACAAAGCCAAGTATGTCCTCAGATAAAGCCAAGTACGCTTGCAGACAAGTCCAAGTATGTCCTTAGGCAAATCCAATATGTCCTCAGACAAAGCCAAGTATGTCCTCAGACAGATCCAAGTATGTTCTCAGACAAATCCGAGAATGTCCTCAGACAGATCCAAGTATGTCTTCAGACAAAGCTAAGAAGGTGAAGATGCTGTAGAAGCAAAAACACAATCATCCAATTAGACTTGAGACAGGACACGCCAGCAGATGGACTGAATACCAAAATCCCTTCGTATCTCATTTGTCATTCTGGGTGCATAGCAGCTGCATCTCCTCTGAAGTATTTCTAGGCATCACATTTCTATTTAACGACAGAATTTCTAGAGATAAGCAGGTTATAATTATAACATGTTACATAAGAATAAAGATATTCTGTGATTCCACACACTTTGCTAGATTATCTTGTAAAATATGGTATAAACAAACCCAGCTAAAGAGTAGCTGAGATAATCCAGCGTTTACCTGTAATTAAGAATGCATGACAACTGAGAGCATGACATTGTGTCCGGTAAACAATGACATATCTGCAATAACTCCACACTTCTGTTATAAGGAGCACACACTATACATGCAAATATCTTCACATACAGCATGTAGAAGCCAAAGGCATCTTTGATTGATCCAGTTGTTGGAGAAATGCAATGTGAGTAGCCTGTCTCTGTAGCACCTCTTTTTCTCTCCTCATTGGATCTCTTGTTTTGCTCGCAGCACCATTGTGTGATGCACACAGGAGAGGACAACAACAGAGTGATGGGGATGCAGGATTGCTGGACAGCTGCTTGAGCTACTGAAGCATGGACTGATGCTGCTAAAGATGACGCTGCTGCTTCATTGCATCTGGTAGGAACTCTACCCTTCAAGAGTCCCCTCAAGTGTCAGGGAATCAATTAAGTCAGGCAGGTGGGCAGTATTCATTATTGAGGCTGGTACTTTCGCACAACAAGTAACAAGAAGTCAGGACAGCAAGCAACCATGACAAAATGGTCACTGCCTAAAGTTGTATTGAAGGTAGAAGGGAAGCCATTGGGGGTGCTAGGGTTAATGCTTATATGCCTTTCACAATGGTAGGCAAGTTTTTTCAGGCTGACAAAAACCATGAGAAAGCAATGTTTTGGTGTTAAACTCATAGTATTTCATTCGACAGGCTTAGGAAGAGGCTAGGCAATAATTTTAGCACAACAAGCTTCACAAACGACAAAGGAAAAAAAGCTAATAAGCAAGTTCTGGGTTTTGGAATCATCATATATTTGAGACCAAGGAGACCAGGGAGAATAGTGGAGAATGGAAGCACAATCTTAACATTACATTTCTTCATTCAAGGCAAAGCCATGACAATGATGACATCCTCACGCCATTAGAAGGCAATCCAATCAGAATCCTAATAGCCTGACATTGACGGTTTCAGGAAGACAACAGTGGAATCACCCTGAATGGAATACTAAGGTGGTTCTGCTGTTTTAGTTGCCTTCTGGCTGAGCACCCTCCCAGTTCTGATTGGTAGCCACTGGGCATGGGGTCAAAAGCAGTCAGCTGTTATTGGTGGCTGAGCACGTCCATGATTAGATCAGAGGTTTATTAGAGGCTATCCTCTTGTTTGTTGGTTAGAGGCTGTATGTCCATGATCTAATATCCAGGCTAATGAACTGTGTGACACAGAATGCTCATTTCAAAGGAAGATGCCTTGACAAACAGCAGTCTTAAAGAGAACAGCTAAAAAGCAAATTAAAAAAAATCCTGAAGGTATTGTGTCATTAATTGACAGCAGACTGACAAAGCCATGTATCCCTGTCTTGTACTGCAAATGGGATCACACAAGCAAGTAGACCCATATCACCCTATAGTATCCAGTGTCCAAACTATGACTATACAATGACATCAAACTATAGTTATATCTTATTTCACTTGATTGTCAGACACTCTACACTTAAAAAGTACAGGAATGCTTTGAAATTTTCACACAATATGTTTTAAAGCATTTGCCATCTAGTCATACCTTTATTTAGGCTGTAATCAGTCCCAAAACACCCGCGACACGCTTCTGTGTCGCAAGTGTGGTTCTCAACCTATGCTTTGTCTCCCATCCTTGACAACTACATTGTCAAGGTGGGTCTTCCTATCTAAGGGTTTACTAAGGAACTCATAATTGCAGAGATATAAGCTTTTATGACATTGAATAAGCTCAGACGATTATTGCCTCATGCACCATGTTGCATCACCTAACGATACTTCCATGAAGTCACCTCATAACGCATTATCTTAAATTGGATAAGGACAACAAGATTATTGCAATATGTAATTCTATACAGAATCCAGGATATCCGCTGACTTACCTGGAGAAATCCATGATGAGCCAGGGCCACCTCCGGTATATCCGCGAGAGATCCGACCTTGTTTTTGGATCCTGTTTTGGACCCCAGTTTCATATTAACAGCTTCTTGGACCAACAGCCAAGAAATAGCAGCGGCAGAAACACCTGCCTTTAATTGGTGGCTGCTGCTCCGAGATTTTGAGGAGTGATTAACAAGCCACATCCATCACCATACGACCATATAAGATCCGGACTACAGTGTAATAACATAATAATAATAATAATAATAATTACTTATATAGTGCCAATTCCAGTAAACTGGTCATTGTCGCTTGGTTATATTAGTTGATGTTTCTGTAGTATTTTGCAAAAAGATATGTTTTCAAACGTTTCTTGAAGTTATCCAATGTTCATGAGCAAGTAAGGTACTGCACTAGAAGTTTTAAAATTCTCCAAGTGATAGTCCTACTCCACATTTTATGGATGAGCATGAACATGCACAAGATCTAAATCACATCCAATCTTTCAAATAAGCTCTATGTCATATCCAAGAAAGAGCCACTTTTATGGAATCATATCGGATCCATCTTACAAGATGCTGGATCGCAGTGATGAAGTGAAACACGATACAGATCCCATTATATGTCGTTCATCCATTTTGTTTAATCCATTTGGCAGACTTATATACATGAACAAAGAAGACATACAATCTCTCTGTAATAACTTCTGTTCTTAAAAAAAAATTTAAAAAATACTGAACAAGACAAATACAAGTATGTCCTCAGAAAAATTAAGCCAAGTATGTCCTCAGACAACGCCAAGCATGTCCTGAGGCAAATCCAAGTATGTCCTCAAGCAAATCCAAGTATGTCCTCAGGCAAGTCCAAGATGGTGAAGATTCTGTAAAAGCGGAAACACAATCATCCAATTAGATGTGAGACAGGACATGACAGCAGATGGACTGAATACCAAATTCCCTTTGGATCTCATTTGTCATCCTGGGTGCATAGCAGCTGCATCTCCTCTGAAGTATTTCTAGGCATCACATTTCTATTTAACGACAGAATTTCTAGAGATAAGCAGCCTGGTTAACATATTACATAAGAATAAAAGATATTCTGTGATTCCACACACCTAATGCTACATTATTTCATAAAATACGGTATCAACAGACCCAGCTAAAGAAATGTCAAGATAATCCAGTGCTTAAAATTAATCAAGCCTGCACGACAATTGAATGCACATGTTAGGTAAACAATGACATATCTGCAATAACTCCACACTTCAGTTATACAGTAAAAAGTAGTACATGCAGTGTGCAAATATCTTCATATACAACATGCAGATGCCAAAGGCATCTTTGATTGATCCAGTTGTTGGTGAAATGCAATATGAGTTGCCTCTCTCTAGGCCATCTCTTACTCTCTCCTCATAGGATCTATTGTTTTGCTCTCATAATTCTCGTGTGATGCACGCAGCAGAGGACAGCAGCCGAGTGATGGGGAAGCAGGATTGCTGGACAGCTGCTTGAGCTGCTGAAGCGGGGACTGATGCTGCTGAAGATGACGCTGCTTCATTGCATCTAGCAGGAACTCTACCCTTCAAGAGTCCCCTCAAGTGTCAGGAAGCAATTAAGTCAGGCAGGTGGGCAGTATTCATTAACAAGAAGTCTGGACAGTAAGCAACCATGACAAAACGGTCATTGCCTATTGCCTAAAGTTGTGTTCAAGCCAAAATAGAGAAATTGGAGGTGCTAGGGTTAATGTTTACATGCCCATCACAATGGAAAGAATTTTTTCAGGCCAACCAAAAGCAAGAGGAAGAAAAGTTTTGGTGTTGAAGTTATAGCCATAAACTTGAAAGGGTGTGGGATAGAGGCTAAGCACATAATTTTAATCCAGAATGCATAATAGAAGACAAACAAAGAATAGAAATGGAAATATCTCAGGAGAAAAAGACAACTAAGAAGATAGTTTTGGGTTTTGGAAAGATCATATATTAGAGATCAAGGAACCCAGGGAGAATTGTGGAGAATAGAAGTACAGTCATAACATTACATTTCTTCATTCAAGGCAAAACCATGACATCCTCATGCCATTAGAAGGCAATCCAATCAGAATCCTGATAGCCTAACATTGATGGTTTCAGGAACAAAACAGTAGAATCACCCTGAATGGAATACTGAGGTGGCCCTGCTATTTTAGTTGCCTTCTGGCGGAGCACCCTCCCAGCTCTGATTGGTAGCCGCCGGGCATGGGGTCAAAATCAGTCAGCTGTTATTCGTGGCAGAGCACGTCGATGATTAGATCAGTGTTAGAGGCTATCCCCTTGTTTGTTGGTTAGAGGCTACATGCTCATGGTCCAATATCCAGGTTAATTAACCGTGTGTAACAAAAGGCTCACTTCACAGGAAGATGCGTTAACAATGAGCAGTCTCAAAGAGGATGGCTAATAAAGTTGATTGAAACAAACTCTAAAGTAGACTAGTTTCAATAATTGAAGGCAGATTGACAAATTAGGCCGCATGTCCCACCAGTCTCATTCTGCTAATGGGGTAACACAAGGAGACTCATATCCTCTCATAGTATCTAAAGTGCAAACAATGATTGCATAATATTCATTGCATCTACATCTTATCCCACTTGGTTGTTAGACAGCCTATTCCAGTTAATTTATAGAGTCAGGAAAAAGCCCTCGAAAGTAGCTCAAAAGCTTTAACTTTGCTTTCTTACAAGGTGGTTTATTCTTTCCCTTTGTGCATTTGTCAACATTTTTGTATGCAGACGGAATGTCGACAGCAATGCAGCTGAACAATGTACTAATTGGATGGCCTGCCACTTGCTTGTCTCAGAGACGAGGGCTTGTGCAAGGTTTTTGATGACAAAAAGGTAGACACTGGACGTAACATCAAATAAATAATAGATAGAAGAAAACATGAGGTCATCAACCACAGGTCAAATATGTCATGAATATTCATTGACAGACACTGATGGATGCTGCTCTCCAACTTGCTCTTTATGAAAGAATTATGAGAGATACAAAACACATGAGGCCACAGAATCACATCAGCCATCAAGTTACACCATGCACCATTGTGGGGAAGTAATTTATGGACAGACACGTCCAATACATAACTGCCTTATAGTAAATCGGCACCAGAAACGACCTACAGAATGGACCTATGCAGTTTCGCCCTCTATATAGAGAACCAGCATGCATCCATGGGCCCTCCTGAAATGTCCTTACAGAAACTGCAACAACAGCATAGTTCAGAAAATGGCGACATTTTCAGATTTGCTCACCATAGGTGACTGCAAAGATGTCTTGGGAGTAATGAGAAACATGGAAGGTGAGCGCTGACAAAGAAGGGAAATGGAAAGAAGCCAAGATCATGATGAAACAGGATATGAGTATGCAGCCCATTCATACGACCTCATCTTTCACATGTGTATGTAATGACAACATGGATCATTTGCATTATTACTATGATTTTGCAGAATTATTACTATTACTTAGCTAGAGGCATCCTCTAAAATGATTCTACATAATATGGATACTATGCCTGAAATGAATTCTTAAGAGAAAGTAGCATTAAAATCCTCCGATGAAAACGTAGAAACTCAGAACCTTAATAGCCTATATAATCTCTGTTGACAGGAGCAATCAGCACATTTCATTACGACACCAATAATCCAGTAGGCTGTCGAATAACTGCAGAGCAACTGCTAATAATCTGCACAACAAAATAAGCTGAGCAATAACATCCCAAATAGACCTCCAAAAGGCAATCCAGGAGTCAGTACTCCATCACAATCAAATTAGGAGTCCGAGTTTCGGAGACAAAACATCTGCTTTCACCGCCCACCCACTAGTTATTGGGAGCATCTGTCTTTGACCACCAACTCTGTTAAAAAGAATGACCAAAGAGCAGTAGAAGATGTATACACTAAGCATAATTTCTAACAGACTGACCAGCAAGGCTGTAACTGACCAGTGTAGAAAGGAATAGAATGACCAGTAAATCAGCATGTCAAGCAAAACAGGTCCACAGACAAGCAAAGCAGAGACCCAGTTGGCACAGACACCATTGGCTCCACACTACAGGCTTCAGGACGCCATGCAGCGATACATTGTATTTCCCCTCACTGATGCTGGGTATACATTGGGCACACGGCTTCTAATCCTGTCCTGCGGCAAATTGACAAAGCAGCTCAGTACCAATCTATTACAGCCCTTTCCTAGTTCTACATTGTCGCAGATAGGTTGTTACAGCCACAAACAACATCCACACTGCAACAGGAAGGTTCTTATTCACCCAAAGCTATCCATCAGTTTAAAATTGTCAAGTCATCAACATTATCCTTTACTCACTTGTCACTTTAATTGCGGTGTAAATGCCAAACCACATGTTTGGAAAAATGCCTTAGAACTATTAGTTTGGACAGAGCAGACTTCTATAGACCAGGGAGTCTGGTCATTACCATTGCCAGGAAATCCGAACATATTCCTCTGACGAAGAGGCTCAAACCAATGCAAAGGAACAGTCCGAAGTTGAGAGATCAAAACTACAAAAGAGAAAAGTAATGACACAAAAATAAAATACAACTGAGCATTACATGGAACGTCTGACAAGGAAAACTTTACGTCCTTAATTTTTGTAGCCTACTATTTCCAAAAAACAGGTCTGTTGAGAGTAACTTGAGACAATAACAATCTTTAAGGACCTAAAAGCATGGATCTCTTATTAATTATGTACACAATGTAAATGTTTGTTTCACAGTCCTAAATTCTTTGAAGGCTCTCAGAGCAAATACTTTTAGAAATCCCAGGGTATTTAAGAAGCCCCAGAAATCCATCAAACCTTACAATCACCTATCCAGGCCAGGAATTCTCATCATCCAGAAACTGCTTATCAATTCCGCCAAGGTGAGCAACTGAGCATGTCCATGCTAAGAAGGCAGCCACCGAAAAGTGTGAAATTGAAAACAAGGGTGGATGGAACATTTCTGTCAATAATCGAAGGGATAATGGCGCTTTATTGATCAGTGCAGTGCCCAGATATTCAACATTCCTCAGAAAGTGAATGCGATTTGTGCACCAGTTAAGTCTACAATTGAAAATTTGACCCTTATATTACTCAAGGAGTCTATAAGATGGTCAGCATACAGTCCAGACATAGACTACACTATAACAAGACAAAGTGTGGACTATAAGTTTGGACTTCAAGACTGCCACTAGCTAACATTGTCAAAGCAGCTAATATACCCAAGGGCACTAGGGCAGCCATCTTCAAGGTTTCTGCCAGACAACACACAGCATACAGTTGAAGTAAATTGAAACCCACCTATTGAGGATAGAGACAAAACTAGACACAATGCAGAGGTGGATGGATGATAAGCATTACTTCACATATTTATGCACTGACTTGGCTTTCAAAATAGGACATGCTAGGACTACGATGAGGCTATTGAGGTGCACTCTTCACACAGGATATATCCGTGTACCAGAGTATGCGGAAAAGAAAGGCCTTCCACAAACCTTAGAAATAATGCATCAGGAGAGGGAAGTAGGACTACTACAGGAAGATATAGTGATACATCAGGTTAATGGCTTCCTCACAATCCAATCATTACTCGCAATAGTTTGTTTTATTGTGATCAGGAAGTCTGGACAGATCTTAAGGACCCTCAAGCAAAATGTGTGATGCAATTGGCACATTGGTTGCACCCAGCATTCGCGTACATGCTCGCCTTAATGCATCAGAAAATGTGGTCAGCAAAATCTGTCAGTATAAGAAAGAGCCAAAGACAAAACAAGATATATGTATGTATCTCTATGACAGACTGATATCTCCTGTGTAATCAAGCCACGCAGAGCAACCACTAATTAGGATCTATTGGCAACATCATATCCAATCATTCTCCCCACTGATGCTAAGGAGCAACATTTTCTATTATTTGCTTCATCGGCCATCTCAACATATCTCACAGGACAAACAGATATATCAGATATCTTGACTACAAGGATACAAATTTTGTCAGTGTTGGTGGTGAAATATACATATTATAACAATTTAGCAAAAAAAAAAAAGAAGAACAAATCAGGACAAAGGACAATATATATTCTACACATTTGGAATGGAAGGCTCCAGTAATAGGGGCATGTTTAAACCAAGTACAGATGGATGCTCAGACAGCCAACTGTGTCTGACAGAACGTGTGTCCGCAGAGGGCGCCCTCGTGTCTAGCACTTCCTGTGTCTCATGGAATTTCATCTTCGCCGCTTCCTGAATTTTGCCTTTTCCTAGACAGACTCTCACGTTCAAGCGGCATGACCTTGTCACTCAGAAATCAAAGAACGCACAGCGATTCAAAGGTGCCTTTAAGCAAAATTAAGATGGACGCCAAGATGGTCACTGAGATAAGAATGCCGATGAGCACAAATTGCAGCTTGCCATAGGTCTAGTCACTGAGGAAGAAATTATGTAGGGCATAGGCCTGGATGTATATATAAGCTAGTCTTTGTCCATTGTAGTTAAGTTTAAGTTGTAGTTTTACGTTGATGCAGCACCGCAATAAATAATTATCTAATTATAACATGTTGAAGGGCCCGTACTTAAGATGACAACAAG
Source organism: Platynereis dumerilii (assembly GCA_026936325.1). Lineage (NCBI taxonomy): Eukaryota > Metazoa > Annelida > Polychaeta > Phyllodocida > Nereididae > Platynereis > Platynereis dumerilii. The sequence continues at coordinate 388,884 of JAPTHN010000089.1, read as the reverse complement.
AAAAAATGTAGGTATTTTGTATCCCAGCAAGAGCTCCCAATCAGGATAGACATGAACTTCTATCCACATTATCATATAATATATATACACACAACAACATACTTCGTATAGCATTTACATGTTTTTCCATCATTACATCCCAGACACGTCTCTAATATCGGATTCAATACTTTCATTCGACTCCATGAGAAAAGTTTTGCTTCTCTTTTTTTTCTATATTATCACAAACTGTGGAATATGTTCAATGTACTCCCACTAAACAAACAAGCCCTGCTGGATTCCCCAGACACAGTAGGCAGGACTGTGTGGGCTGGATGGAGGGCAGTAACAAATTGGCTGGCAGAAACACTATCCACAGTCAGGAGATCAGTATGTTCTGTCACAAAGGGTATGGCAAAATGGAAACTGAAGTAAGCTAGAAGAGAACTTCAAATCGCCACATCTCTAGATTATATGTATTGATTTAGCAGTCTAATGCAAAAATTCATTTGAGTCTGTGACTCGGTGAGTGTCGGCTCACGGTGAGCTACAATAGCAGAAATTGTTTCATGCAACGAAATAAATTCAAAAAGTTTCGAGAGAGACTAAAAATTCAGAAACATGCCAAATCAAAATCGCAAGAGTCACGCAAACCCTTTTTGCATCAGAAATATCCATACAAGTACATTTGAGGCAAAAATATATAGATAACTAAAAGAGCCTGAATATAAAATATTTCTATCTAAACTATAAAGGAGTATTGATAAATAAGGATGAAAACATCTTGATAAGATGATAATTCTAAAACTCGGTGTAAAAATTGTAGTTTTATAACATATTATATTAAGAGATATTTTGTGATTTCAAGTGCCTTGCAATACATTTCCAGGCAAGAATGTGGTATTTACAGAACAAGCAAAAGAATTGTCGAGATAATCCAGTTTTTTGTCTTAATTAAGCTTGCACATGTCAGGTAAACAATGAAATATCTACAATAACTCCACACTACTGTCATAAGGAGCACACGCTATACGTGAAAATATCTTCACATACAGCATGTAGAAGCCAAAGGCATCTTTGATTGATCCAATTGCTCATTAAATGCAATGTGAGTTGCCTCTTTCTGCAGCAATTCTCGTATTCTCTCATTGAATCTCTTGTTTCGCTCCCAGCATTCTCGTGTGATGCACGCAGCAGAGGACAGCAGCCGAGTGATGGGGAAGCAGGATTGCTGGACAGCTGCTTGAGCTGCTGAAGCGGGGACTGATGCTGCTAAAGATGACGCTGCTGCTTCATTGCATCTGGTAGGAACTCTACCCTTCAAGAGTCCCCTCAAGTGTCAGGGAAGCAATTAAGTCAGGCAGGTGGGCATTATTGTGGCTGATATTTCCACACAACAAGCAACAAGAAGTTCGGACAGTAAGCAACCATGACAAAAGGGTGATTGCCTATTGCGTAAAGTTGTATAGAAGCCAAAGTAGAGAAATTGGAGGTGCTAGGGTTAATGCTTATGTGCCCATCACAAATTCATAATGGAAGGAATTTTATTTCAAGCTAACCAAAAGCAAGAGGAAGAAACGTTTTGATGATGATGTTATAGCCATTAACTTGAATGGGTGTGTTATAGAAGCTAAGCACATAATTTTAGTCCAGCAAGCTACATAGAAGAAAAACAAAGATTAGAAATGGAAATTTCTCATTAGAAAAAGACAACTATGAAGATAGTTCTGGGTTTTACAATGATCATATATTTAAGACCAAGGAGACCTAGGTGAATTGTGGAGAACTGAAGCACAGTCATAACATTACATTTCTTCATTCAGGGCAAACCCATGACATCCTCACGCCATTAGAAGGCAATCCAATCAGAATCCTAATAGCCTAACATTGACGGTTTCAGGAAGACAACAGTGGAATCACCCTGAATGGAATAACCCAGAATGGAATCACCCAGAATGGAATCACCCTGAACGGAATATTGAGGTGGCCCTGCTGTTTTAGCTGCCTTCCAGCTGAACACCCTCCCAGCTCTGATTGGCCGCCTCTGGGCATGGGGTCAAAAGCAGTCAGCTGTTATTAGTTGCTGAGCACGTCCATGATTAGATTGGTGGTTTGTTAGAGGCTATCCTCTTGTTTGTTGGTTAGAGGCTGTGTGTCCATGATCCAATATCCAGGTTAATTAACTGTGTGAAATAGAATGCTCATTTCACAGGAAGATGCCTTGACAATAAGCATTCTTAAAGAGGAGAGCTGACAAAGCTGATTAAAATAAACCCTAAAGTGGCAGACCAGCAAATTAAGCCACATATCCTACCAGTCTTATTCTGAAAATGGGGTGACACAAGGAGAATCATATCCCCTCAGAGCATGTAAAGTGCAAACTATGTCTGTATAATATTCATTGCATCTACATCTTATCTCACTTGGTTGTCAGACAGTATATTTCAGTTAAGTCATAGAGTGAGGAAAAAGAATTGAAAGTAGCTCCAAAACTTTAGCTGGTTTCTTAAAAGGTGGTTCATTCCTACCTTTTGTGCATTTGTCAAAATTTTTGTATGCAGACGGAATGTCGCCAGCAATCCAGCTTAACAATGTACTAATTGGACGGCCTGTCACTAACTTGTCTCAGGGGCCAGGGCTTGTGCAAGATTTTTGATGACAAAAAGGTAGACACTGAACGTAGCAGCTAATAAATAATAGATAGGAGAAAACATGAGGTCATCAACCACAGGTCAAATATGTCATGAATATTCATTGAAATAGACGGATAGAACACTGCTCTCTCCAGTTGCTCTTTATGAAAGAATTATGAGCAATATAAAATACATGCAGCCAAAAAATCACATCAGCCATCAAGTTACACCATGCATTGTCCATGCAACATTGCGGAGAAGAAACTTATGGACAGACACGTCCAATACATAACTGCAAATCGGCACCAGAAACTACTTACAGAATCAACCTATACAGATTCTGCCTCTATCTATAGAACCAGCCTGCATCCATGGGCCCTCCTGAGGTGTCCATACAAAAACTGCAATAACAGCATAGTTCAGAATATGGTCACATTCTCAGATTTGCTCACCATAGGTGACTGCTGAAATGTCTTGGGAGTAATGAGAAACATGGAAGGTGAGAGCTGACAAAGCAGGGAAATGGAAAGAAGCCAAGATCATGATGACACAGGATATTAGTATGCAGCCCATTCATAGGACCTCATCTTCCACACGCTTATTTAATAACAGCTTGCACCATTTGCATTATTAAGAAGTATTACTATTACTTACAGCATAGCTAGTAAGCATCCTGCCAAAATGATTCTACATCATATGGATACCTATAATAAATTCTTAAGAGAAAGTAGCATTAAAATCCTCCAATGAAAATGTAGGACCTTAGAACTGAAAAAGTCTATATTCTCCGTTGACAGGAGCAATCAGCACATTTCGTTACGACACCAATAATCCAGTTGGCTGCCAGATGATTGCAGAGAAACTGCTAATAATCCGCACAATAAAATAAGCTTAACAATAACATCCCAAATAGATCTCTAAAGAGCAATCCAGGAGTCAGTACTCCATCACAATCCAATTAGGAGTTTGAGTTGCCGAGACAAAACATCCGTGTTCACCATCCACCCACTTGCTGTTGGGAGCATCTGTATTTGACCAGCAACTCTGTTAAAAGGAATAACCAAAGAGCAGTAGAATATGTAGGCTATACACTAAGCAGTATGTCAAACAGATTGACCAGTAAGGCAGCAACTGACCAGTGTAGAAATGACAAGAAAGACCAGAATGACCAGTAAATCAGAAAGTCACTCAAAACAGCTCCACAAGCAAGAAGGCAGAGACACTGAAGCCAGAGACCCTGTTCGCCGAGACGCCGTCGGCTCCACACTACACACTTCAGGACGACAAGCAGCGAAACATATTGGGCATTGGGCACACAGCTTCTATTGCCGTTCCATGGTAAAATGACAAAGCAGCTCAGCATCAATCTATTACAGCCCATTTCCTGGTTCTACATTGTTCTACACAGGTTGTTACAGCCACAAACAACATCCACACTACAACTGCAAGGCTCTCATTCATCTACAGCCATCCATCAACTTAAAATTGTCAAGTCATCACCATTATCCTTTACTCTCTTGCCACTTTAATTGCGGTGTAAATGCCAAACCACATGTTTGGGCAAATGCCTTAGAACTGTAAGTTTGGACAGAGAAGACCTCTAAAGACCCCCGATTCTGCTTGTTACTATTACCAGGAAAGCAGAACATATTACTCCTGACGAAGAGGCTCAAACCAAAGCAAAGGACATGTCAGAAGTTGAGAGATCAAGACTACGACAGAGGAAAGCAATGACACAAAAAGGAGATACAGTATTTCGCGGCAACCTACGACAGCATGAGGAATACTTTATGTCCTTACTTTTTGCACAGAGACCACCCTTTATCTACACAGTGTAAATGTCTGTCTCACTGCCCAATTTTTTTTTTCGAAATTCTCAGAACAAATACTTTTAGAAGTCCCAGGGTATTTGAGAAGCCCTAGAAATCCATCGAATCCTACAATCACCTAGCCAGGAATCTCATCACGCAGAAACTGCTTATCAATTCCGCCAAGGTGAGCAACTGAGCATGTCCATGATAAGAAGGCAGCCACCCAAAAGTGTGAAATTGAAAAACAAGGGTGGCTGGAACAATTCTGTCAATAATCGAAGTAATAATGGTGCTTTATTGATCAATGTAGTGGCCAGTTATATTCAAAATTCCTCAGAAAATGCAGAATATGAATGCGATTTGTGCAGCAGTTATTTTATAATTGAAGAATATTGAATCATTGATCCCATATATAACTAAAGGAGACTGAAAAAACTCATAGTGAAATAGATAATAACCATTGAACAAATACTGTGAAGATAAGTGGTATTAATGTCATTGCAAAACAAACAACATATAAAAGTATAAATTAGCATAATTATGCAAAGAGGAAAAAATCTTATGAGTCAATAAAAGTTCATGTTACACGTTTCAAGAACATTTCTTTTTTGCATCTATGACATTTTGTACTGAATATACCCAAATATGTGCTAGCTATAATTTTGTTTCCCAACTGATCAAAAAACACAGTTTTGTTCTGTGGGGGATAGTCCAGACATAGACTATACTTGAACAAGACAAAGTCTGGACTATAAGTTTGGACTTCAAGACTGCCACTAGCTAACATTGTTAAAGCAGCTAATATACTCAAGGGCACTAGGGCAGCCATCTTCAAGGTTTCTGCCAGACACCACACAGCATACAGCTGAAATAAAGTTAAACACAGACTATAGATGATAAACATAAATCTTTAACTGACACCAGAGTATACAGAGACGGCCGGTGATAGGTTTTTACGTACTTTATTTCTGCGCTGACTAGTCTTTTAATACAGGACACGCCAGGACCACAATGAGGCGATATAGGTGCACTCTTCGCACACAATGAAACATCCGTCCACCAGATTATGCAGAAAAGAGAGGACTTCCACAAGCCAAGAAATAATGACAAGGAGAGGGAAGTAGGACTACTACATGAAGATAAACTCCAATCAGGTTAATGCCTTCCTCACAATTAAATCATAACTTGCAAGAGCTTCTTTTGTTGTGGTCAGCAGTCTGGACAGATCCTAAGGACCCTCCAGCAAAATGTGTGATGCAATTGGCACATTGGTTGTACCCAGCATTCGTGTACATGCTTGCCTTAATGCATCAGAAAATGTGGTCAGCAAAATCTGTCAGTACCCGTGAAAGAACCAAAGACAGAAGACCAAGATATATATATATGTGTCTCTCTATGGCAGACTGCAACTGAGTAATAATAATATCTCCAGTGTAATCAAGCCTCCCAGAGCAACCACTAATTAGGATGTATTGGCAATACCATATCCAATCATTCTCCCACTCTGCTGATGAGCAATATTTTCTATTATTTGCTTCATTAGCCTCAAAATAACTCACTGGACAAACAAATATATCAGATATCTTGACTACAAGGATACAAATTTTGTTGGTTGTGAAATCTTACAATAATGCACAAGAACAATCTAGGACACAAGACAATATATGCTACAAATTTGCATGGATTGGAAAGCTCCAGTAATTAGGTACATTTTTAATCCAAAGACAGATGGATGCTCAGAGAGCCAACTGTGTTTGACAGAACTTATGTCCACACACGGCGCCCTCGTGTCAAGCACTTCCTGAGTGTCATGGAATTTCATCTTCGCCGCTTCCTGAATTTTGCCTTTTCCTAGACAGACTCTCACGTTCAAACGGCATGACCTTGTCACTCAGAAACGCACAGCGATTCAAAGGTGCCTTTAAGCAGAAGGAAGATGGCCGCCAAGATGGCTACACAGATAAGAATGCTGATGAGCACACATTGCAGCTGGGCATAGGTCTAGTCACTGATGGAGCAATCATATAGGCCTTCATGTATGCATATAAAGGTAATCTTAGTTTATTGCAGTAAAGTTCAAGTTGTAGTTTTACGTTGATGCAGCACTGCCATAAATATCTGACTATAACCTGGCGAAGGACCCTTACTTAAGATGACGACAAGAAAAAATTTAGGTGTTTTAATTCCAGCAAGAGCTCCTAATCAAAATAGACATGAATTTCTATTCACATTTTCAAATATATACACACACAACAACAAACATTGTATAGCATTTACATGTTTTTCCATCATTACATCCCAGACACGTCTCTAATATCGGATTCAATACTTTCATTCGACTCCATGAGAAAAAGCTTACATCTCTTTTGTACTACATTATCACAAACTGGAATATGTTCAATGTACTCCCACTAAACAAACAAGCCCTCCTAGATTCCCCAGACACAGAAGTAGGCAGGACTGTGTGGGCTGGATGGAGGGCAGTAACAGATTGGTTGGCAGAAACACAATCCTCAGCCAGGAGATCAGTATGCCCTGTCACAAAGGGTATGGTAAAATGGAAACTGAAGTAAGCCCGAAGAGAACTTCGAATCTCCAGATATCTAGATTATATGAATTGATTTAGCAGCCTAATGCAAAAATTCATTGGAGTCAGTGAGACTGTGACTCGGTGAGTGTTTTTGGCTCAATGGAGAAATTGTTTCATGCAACGAAATATTCAAAAAGTTTCGAGCGAGACTAAAAGTTCGGAAACATGCCAAATCAAAATCGCAAGAGTCACGCAGACCCTTTTTGAATCATATCCATACAAGTACATTTGAGGTAAAAATATGGAGATATCTAAAAGAGTCTGTAGATAATATATTTCTATATCTAAACTCTAGAAGAGTATCGATAAAAGAATCATGAAAATATCTTGGTAAGATGATAATTCTAAAACTCAATAATGTAAAAATTGTAGTGTTCTGCTGTAAGTCTAATTTGTCAGAGCCATCTATATAACTATAGGTTATGTGGTTATAAAAGATCAGTATCAACAACAATATTCAAATGTAAATGATAAAACAAAACTTTGTTAGAAATAACATCGATAAAAAGAACAAGAGTTTTAAAATAAGTTATCGTATGATGCTGACAAGTTCAAATCATACTTGTTAGAAAAAGAATTCCAAAAATTTACCTTTCCACCACCCATGATCTGTAAAAATTGATAAAAAGAATAAAAATGTGGAAAATTTTGGATTGGAGAAACATGAATAATTTAAAAGGAATGTGTAAAGAGTGGAATAGCATATAATAAAGGCCATCCACCAATTATGAAGCATATTGCTGGCATTGCTTGGCAAGTTGGCAAAGCAGTGTCCTGCATCTTCTGCCTGCAGTAAAAGCCATAAGCCAGCCCCTAGTGGAGATGCTGCAAACAATTGAGATTATTATGCCACCTGGTGTCAAGTAAAACAACACTCACCTGTTCCTTTTCCTCCAAGCTTTTTGGCAGCATGGTGATTGTAAGGGTAATGTATCCCATGTACTCCGCTTTAGACTTGCCAGTCTTCTCCGTCAGCTTGAGTTTCAGTTCCTGAGGTCTGCAAAGAAAGAACAAGAAGTCGTTGAAATTATGTAAGTTGTTTTCTTTCCTAAATTAATTTCTTCATCTACTAAATTTAATTCTGGATGCTGTCTTGTCCGCAAGTGACCTCGTACTCCCAGAGTTCTCCGAAAAGAATTTCATACAGCTGGCAGAGGGACTCCGAAAACTTGTGGGCGATAGAAAGAATAATAAATTAATGCGATTGAAAGGATTATAAATGAATGCTTCATAAGGGGCCGACCAGATGATCTTTTGGGGGGGGGGGAGCTATGGATTTTTGGTGAAACAAAAATTTGTTTCCCGCTTTACACTGAAAAAAAAAGTTTGTTCAGCACCTGGAAATAAAAAAAAAGTTTGTTTCTACCTGTAGCTAGGGTACCGTAATGTTAAAATTCCAATAAAAAAGTTTGTCGCGATTGCGCATGCGAAAAAATTGTTCGTCGCCGCGTCGCGAACGAAAAAAAAAGTTCGTCCCGGGGGTAAAGTCCATAGCCCCCCCTCCAACTATCGTCTGGTCGGCCCCTAAACTTGACAAGGCGAGTTAGTAAGTTTTTGATAAAAAAGACTTCCAAAAGTTCAAAATACAGTTTTACAACAGTGCAGACGATGTCAACAAAAAGGATATTAATGACAACAACAAGCGCATGGTCCTTTGCCACTGAATGCATTGACCAGTCTGTTGCTGGCAACTTGCTGCTGAGCGCATCACTAAATTCCAAGAGACCAGCAATTCTGAAAACTTTGCCTTGTAGCCCTGGACCACAGAAAATTACCTTATGGTCCGAAAGTCGGATAAGACCAGCCAAAAAACTCTGAACAGACCAATCAAGACAACGGGGAAGGATTGGAAGTTTTTCCTTTATTTTTGTAGATGAAAAGACACTGTAATATGAGACATATTTAGTTCAGACGAACCACTCTAAACAAGCGCAGAATCTTGCTCAGAACCAGACCATCTGAAACACCCTTGGTCAAGCGGTCGAGTCCTATTCGAATCCCTACTCAACAATAAATTGTCCAAAGGCCCATAACGATGAAATTTCCTAATTTTTATCTAATATACTATGGTAATTTATATTATTGAACAAGTGACCGAAGTAAGTGAATGTACCGGCTATACAGTGGTTGGTGCAATACGACCATTCAGGAAAACTTCTTATTTCAGGACCAAAGTGGTATTGTCAAATAGAAAAAATGCCAAACATTGTGCTATAAGCAAGTAAAAAAGCCAACTTCAATATATATCAAGACTAATCTGGCAGCATATTCTTTCACTTTCTCTTGACAAGACATGTACCCAAAGGAATAGTCAGGTGTCAAAATGCCACCAGAAACCTCCCATGGCTCCACCCATATGTGGAAGCTGTCACTGCAAAGCCATAGGCTGGAAAACTAAGTTACAAAGTTGTCTAGAAGTCAAGAAGTTGGCAAGTCATATATGTCCAAGGAGATTTATAAAATCCCTTCTCACAGCCAGCTTCACAGAATTGTTGCATCTATTGTGGCAAACTAAACAGTGTGGCAAACTAAACAGTGTGGCAAACTAAACAGTGTGGCAAACTAAACAGTGTGGCAAACTAAACAGTGTGGCAAACTAAACAGTGTGGCAAACTAAACAGCGTGGCAAACTAAACAGTGTGGCAAGCTAAACAGTGTGTCATAAACATACAGTTTAAACAATTTGACACATCTGTTATTCAATGACATGACAGTATTTCACTGGAATAGATGCCTTATTCTCACTTCTCAGGGTGCTTATTCTTTGTTGTTCATTATCTACACAAAGTCAAATTCCAAGGAAAAACTTCTTCCGTTGCATCAAAGCGGGAAGTAAATGTTTACAGCCAGTCAGAAGTCAGAAAGACAAAACTCCACATTATCAGCCAAATAAATCACTCGAGGCAAGCAAAAAGAACCCAGCCTGTTTCATAAAACAAAAATGCGAACAAATCCTATAAAACACAGTTGACGCAATGCTTGCCAAAAGGTAAAACAAGATGAGAATCAATAAATGAAACTTCAGCTGCTGAATTGTCAAGTCACGAAAGCATGCAATGATGCCAAAATGCTTTTATTTTTCTTTACGTAAAAGGTTTTTGGAGACATGCGACACGCCTTTTACGAAGCGATTTCGGAAACGCTTGTAATTAATTACATTGCTATATCACTAAATAACAAGACTCAAAGGTATCACATGGAAAAAGAAGTTGTTATTTTGGTAAGATGATGTGGAACTCAGTACACTGTTTGAGATATTATTGTTATCATTAGCCTAATTGCAATAATTATATATACAGCTAATATGCTAAACAGCATGTTAGACTTTCTCAGATCTTAGACACAATATATCAATTAGTATGGAAGAGGCTTTGCTTGTACTGAGAAAGGCCATTATATACATGTATTAAATCTTGCATTTATGGACTGCTTAGATTTTTTGCTGACAGCACAATATAGATGTTTAGAATCTATAAGCTCACAGGTCTGGAGGCCACAAAATCAGATTTTGTCTGAAACCAATTTCAAGTGTAGCTGACTGCATTTCGTGCCTGGGGACACAAGTAATATGATTTGCAATTCAGGGAGAGCTGTCCCTATCAGTGTAGTCATTCAAATGATCTAATTGAAGCCGATGGCACTGTGAGACACCGTTAAGACTGCATACTGAGTACCGCAGAATAGTGGTGGCCCGCAATATTGGTTTTAGTGGCTCAATCCAAGCCCCCAGTCTTTCACTATCATTGAGCTGTTCTGAATTTTCATCTTATTTAAGTCTGAAGTAAAATACATACAGTGCCGCCTGTAAGTGAAACAGGTGATGTTTTGCCATTGGTTCAATGCTAAACATCCTGAACCAAACTCCTTGTGGAAGCATGAACTCTCATCTACTGAGATGAAAACATATTTGGTCATAATGACTGGTATATGCGAGATAACAATGGCTGCCAATTTTATTTTCAGCACTCAAGAGTTAGGTATGGGTCAAAGTCTTTGAAAAGTAATTGAAATCCATGGCCAATGCAGGGGGTTAACCTACTCAAAGATTTTGACCCATATGTAACTGTTTGCAGAGCAAAGGTAATTGGCGACCACTCAACACGTGTCACTGAGGTACTGCATACTTTATGTCCCATAAGATTTCTTTGCATCAAATGAGTATTCTTGCTTCTCCAAACAGTTTGCACTCAGGGAAATAGACTCAGGCAAGACTGTAAACAATAACATATTTTCATAATCCATGGGAAAATTTGAGGCCTGTAATCAGTCACTTTTGAGACATTCCCAGGGGAGCAGTTATCTCTGAACAAAAGAACACACTGGCTTAGGGGAAACAACTGGGCAGTCACGGAGTCTCAAAGACCAGCCTCTTCTGTTTTCTAATTACCATACTCAGCAACTTACTTGCACCTGATTGGTCTGGGACATGGCCATTCTCAACAAAAGTGATAAGGTCTTTTTTTATAAGGTGACAGTTTGGTGTAGGATGCTTACTATTGCTTAGCATTGACCTAAAGGCAAAACATCTACCGTTTCACTTACTTACAGACGGCACTGTAGACATTGTCAGAAACAGATATCAGAGAAGATATCAGAGTAGAGTGTTGGTCCATGATATTGGTTTCGGTGGCTCTATCCAAGCCCTGCTGGCCAATGATATCGGTTTCAGTGGCTATATCCATTATCCAAGCCCCCTATCTTCTTTTATCTTGTTACGGTTTTTGCACTGACTGACTGTATTCTGAGTGTCACAAAATGGTGGTGGTCCATGATATTGGTTTAGTGTCTCCATCCATGCCTTTACTCTCCCCTTCTCCCACCCATATCAAGTGATATCTGAGCAGACCTGAAACATTTCATCCTTAATGTTCTTTGTCAAGCTCAGTGACAGCCTTTCGCAAAGATGATTATTGAATTATTTTCTCATAAAACCTGTCTGATTCATGGTCTGGATTTTATTGCATCATTTCGCTTGATATTTACTCCAAATTTACTCCCAAATTCTGCGAGTTGTCTCTGAATTTTCTCTGAATTCCAGGCTCGTCCAATATATTATGTGTCATTACAATGTCTACCCCTTTCAATTTAAACAAATGAAGTGTTATCCTTCCCATTATAGGAATTCTATTTGCAATTATTTATGTCTTCAATCTGCATACAAAATAACAAATTTATGGCTTTCCAACTTGGCAAAACCTTCAAAAATGACCTCAACTTACATTTTCGCTTCTTTTCTATGAAGCTTTGAAGGTACCAATTAATGATGAGAAGAAAAATACAAATTGATAAAGAGATTAATTGTTCTGTTTCATATTGCATCATTAATGAGAATTCTTCACATTCAAATTTATTTTCGAAACAACAAAATGGCACGCAATTAAAGCACGACCGAAAGGTCACACAGTTTTAATGGTGCGTTATCCCAGTTTGTGCCTTTGATTAAAACCGATTCACACCATCAATTATTTCATCACTTTCTTTTCATCAAATTCCTTGCATTTCCAAATTGAAATGGTTATTACAACTTGCCACAAACAAGTCTTTTTTCCTCTGATCCAACAATCAAATGCAGCCACAAAGGATCATAAAAGGAACAAATGCAATGAAATTAATTGATTGCTAACCATTTTGGGTACACAACATCAAATAAAAGATTTAGCTACAATTGCCAGATGCCAATATTTTTCCAGCACAGAGGTTTAAAATTTCATTTTGGTGCATCAGATTTGACAACAGTCCTCTTCTAGACTGCTTTTATTTCATTGCAGGTAGTGGCACACAGGCATCTATACAAGCAAAGTGATAAAGGGGGGCTTTTCCGAACCACAAAATGTGCAGTTTGTGTCAGCTTTATTTGCAAAATGCTTACACAATGCTTCACCTTGATACCCCACAGAAAAGAAGGAAACCAAAATTGCCCAAGTGCTTTAAAAGAATCGAAAGCCGAAAGCCAAGTGAAAGAAAGTTGGTAGTCATGGAATTGTTCTTTCGGGTCACCCTTACATGCTGTTGATACAAAGACAAAGCACTGTATCTGCATTACTGTATCTACCATTAAATACTTTTGTACACTGTAAAATTTGAAATTTTGAGTTAGCTCAAATGATTGAGTGAGATGGTTGCACAATTTGTTTGAGCCAAGATAGCTTGTTGTTTTGAGTTGTGATAATCTTTATGTTGTTATAACTTATAAACAACAAGCTATCTTGGCTCAAAGGAATTGTGCAACCATCTCACTCAATCAATTAAGCCAACTCAAAATTAAAATTTTACAGTGTAGATGCCGAATGGCACCCTCTTTTACTTCTACCATAATCGAAGGTCAACGTACCTGTTAATTTCAAGTGATTTTGGCAGAATTTCGGACCCTCCCATAGGATCGTCGTTGAGTCCCCGGTCGTAGTCGAACACTTTTACGGAAATTGGTTTGGTGACGTCTTCTACCGGCAGACTGAAGCGTTCGTCCCATCGTGGGTTCAAGTTTTTGTGGATGATTCGACTTTTGTAAAGCTGCTTGCCGCCAATCTTGAACTTGACGTACGGATCGCTCGTTCCTGCAAAACAAAAGAAATTTCAATTTAGAAGGAGAGCAATAATCTTTCATGTAAATGGCCAATCATAATAAAAGGAATTCCAATTCAAATCCCTTTCTTGCAAGACAGACTCAAATTTGAGGGAAAATCTCTCGAAAAAATGTTGAGGAGCCTAACTGTTCCAAGCACAGGTTGCTCAATGAAATGTAAGAACCTCCATTTTTTATATTTCTACCTTCAAAAATTCAACTTTAATTCAGACCAATGTTTAATGGTCAGTGCACAATGTGACAATACCATTCAAACAAATCAATATTTTTCTCATTCGCTGTCCACGTTATAATTAATTGGAAAATTGAAATTGTACAACTGAATTCAATTGTCACGTTTTTTTGGAGTACTGCTGATTAAATAATTTTTAGACCGAGCAAATTCAATTATTTGTGTCAATAGATCAGCGTGAACATGGTGAAGGAAGCACAAGAAGCAATTGCTCATTTATTGTTCTGACCGCGCGGGGTTATCATCCTCATTTATCAAATTCCCCCGCATTAAGATTCCGGATTGCAAAAGCAATTGACCAGAAATTCGTGCAGATTGCTATCAACAAGACAATGCATTCTGGGCAGGGAGTTTAATCAAACCATCAGGACGACCAGATTGGTCCAGGCCACTTTATTGCCAATATGGGAATATCGTAAATCCATATCGCCAAAATCTCAACTCTGCAGAAATGACATTCGCATATCAAGAGAGGGAAGAGGAAAAAAACAAAGATAAACAAAGAGAGGAGGGTGGAGGAGACAGGAAGTGAAGAACAGGAAGTTGAAAGCAGGAAGTGGAAGACCGGAAACATGGGAAGGAAGTGGCTGCCATCCTTTTTAATGCTGATTTACATACATGCTGTTGGCTCCGAGTAGAGTCTGCTATATGGCTTTTGCAGATGATCTTGTAGAGTAGAAAGCAAATGGCTAAAAAGGAAGAAGCGTGCATGACCATGCACGTCAGCAATGTGCCTTTTAGTCCCACAAATGCTGTGTCATTACGGTTGAACAATGAACATTTCTAATGCTTCTGTCGTGTACAAAAAAGCAATAACTCTGCAGATGGTACAATAAACAAGGCAGAAGAAAAACAGAGAGCTCTGCTCTCGTTCATCATGGCACATAGCAGACTGTGTTTGCTGTTGAAGATGACTAAGTGGGTGCAGGTCTGAGGCCAGTGCATAACTAGACCAACAAGGTATTACAGCAATGATGGATTGGTGGAGGAACCCCTTTCAAGTCAAGAGTAGCAGCAAGAGTACCATAGACACATTGGCAATGCAACATGGTATGTGAATTAGCCAGACTCACATCAAAAGGTGCATTCTCTACATGGAAATCTCTCTGGTGATGAAAGGATCATGAGGAGACGAAGAGAGACCAAGAGAGACCAAGAGAGACCATCCTGAAACAAATGACCTATTGATACTGTTATTGTTTGCATATATACAAGACTTAGTGCAATCACTTTGTGTATAATTATGCTAACCACTTCTTTTTTTACATTAAACCCAGCAAATGTATACTATCAGCAAAGAGGTTTCTACAAGGAAGTTGTAAACTACTAAGTTGCAGCCAGACACCTTATAAGTTATACCCAATGTGTCATACAGCTTATCTCCTTCCCATCTTGGCTAACTGTGTCCTGGGCAGCTGTAGCTTCTGCATACTAAAGTTACAAAGACCAAAGCATCCTGCGACTGATCGATTCTCAAATGCCCCAGAGACCCCCATATCAAGACAATCAAGGGCTGATGGCCCATACTTATTCCTATGCCAGCAAAAAACTCAGCAGTCGCAAGCCTGTAGTTCTTCATTGCAGCAAAGCAGCCGTTTACAGACCGCCAGGCTTTTGAGAAGTTCTCCAGGAGATTGCTGAGGAAATGAGTATTAGCAGAGTCCAAAAGCCATCAAATAGCACAGACTGTGTGCAATGTGCATATATACTCCCAATCGAGCCATTCTTCTTTCAAAGGTTTGTGAGCATTTCTCTCAGAAGGGTCTCGTGTCTGGCCCACTGAATATCACTGACTGATCTTCATGTGGCAGTAATGTCTTTCACTCAATACTTGTAAAGCAACTCGACTGTCCCAAACAACCAAACAAAAGCCATTGAGAGCAACAGGTGCTCATTGAGACTCAAGTGACTCTTGTGCTACAGTAATGATGTCTCCGACCCGCACTCCACAAAACAGCTGGGCTGTTACAAACAAAACAGCCATTGTTATAGTACAGCATCTAACGCCGCAGAATATACAGTCAGGCGTACAATATTTTAGGACGTCTTCACAGTCTCTCAGGTCTGTCAACAGGAGGCCTCTGAATGCTGAGTGACAAGAGGTGGCCATTGAGGTCAGTGAATTCACAAACTCATTGTAAACCCATTACGACGTAGGAATTGCCTTCCGCAGCAGTCAAGCTAAGGAGGAGAAACCATGCAGTTGAGATACTGATATACAGCTCCCTTCATGGACCATTGGACCTTATCCACCATTGATACCATGCAATGCCTCTCAATCTGGTTGATCTGCTTGGAACAGTAATGACTCAATCACATCACATAGCATAGCATAATACTGGTACTTGTAGCTGTCCAGTCTTGGCTAGAGCCCATGAAGCCTCTATTGCTTATATGGGCTTGTGCGGCTTATGCAGTGCTACCTTTTAGCAAAATGGCACCATGCCACCCAGCTGCCATTTCATGGTGAAATATGCCACAACCATACCGCATCTGATATTGTTCTAATGGCATTTAGGCAAAAAGAATCCCAAACCCATTTACTTGGCTGGCTCCTCTGCAACAGCAATAAGTAAGATATAAGGCTACACAAAGCAGTTCCGTTTAAAAAAAGCGACATATATGGTACACTGCTACAGTGTATTAAAATATAAACATAAAGCCTCTAACACATTACAGTGTGTTGTCAAACAGACACAAAAGATACGTTCTGGAATCAGACCTGGTAAGAACATAAGTAAGTCTTGGTAATTGACACTTTGACAGTAAGCTGGTGTTAAGAACTTTGAGCTTGAAGTCCAAAAAGGCCAGGCTTCATAGGTTGTAGACTCCAAAAACAACAACAAATGGAGCTAATTATATATAATTATCTAGTTTTCCATGATGCTCCACCAAATAACTTTGAATCAAATGAATACTAAAAATCTTCATGAAGGGTACACACACAGAAATTTAAGTATCCTGTTGCACAACATTTTACAAGTGTTGGCCTGACAAAGCAGGATGATCTACCATGTTGTTTTTTGACAATGAAGTAGCCATATAGACATGAAAGCAACAGCACCAAACCTTTCAGACGCAAGAGGGTTAAGTGACGATAGCAGTTAATGTGGGGACGGCTTTAAAATGAAGTCATAGCAACAATGCTGCAGCATGTCACAAACCTAATTCTTTAGACACTCCTCATCACTTACAACAATCCCTTGCTTCTTGTGCCTTCTTCAATATACCAGGGCCCAACAAGTTTTACAGCAGCAGCATAATCGCTGATTTCAGTTTGTCCAAACAAGAACTAGATATTAAATTCTTTGCCATTAAGGTCCCAGATTGCAAGTGCAACTGACCAGAAACTCAAGCAAATAATTGGAAGTAATAAGACAAAAAATTCCGTTCAGGAGATTTATCATAGCCCCAGGATGATCCGATTGGCTTGGGTCACTTATTGTCAATAAAATAGAACATTAGCATTTCATCGATTCCGATTCCACTGTATTCATTTCCAATGCCTCTGTCATGTGCTTCTGTCAAACACTTGTGACTAGGGCATAAAAGTTTATTTCCCATTTTGCTTCAAAAGCACTATTTGGGACATAAACAGTCTGTACGGACAACAATATAATTCTTGGAATAAACCACAAATGCATTTGGTCCAGAAAACAATAACTGTGGAAACTGTACAATAAACCAGCCAAAAGCAAAACAAGAAGGCAGTTCTCATTCATCACAGCACACAGCAGACTGCGTTTTTGCCGTTGAAGATGATTAAGTGTGTGTGGGTCTGAGGCCAGTGCATAACTAGACCAACAAGGTATTACAGCAATGGTGAATTGATGGAGAAACCCCTTTGAAGTCAGTGTAGCAGCATGAGTACCATAGACACATGGGTGATGCAACATACCATGTGAATTAGTCACAATAACATCAATTTGCATTCTCTGAATGGCAATCTCTCTGGTGATTAAAGGGTCATGAGCAGACCAAGAGAGACCAAGAGAGACCAACCAGAAACAAATGGGGCTATTGATACTGTTATTGTTTGCATATACAAGACTTAGTGCAAACACTTTGTGTATAATTTTGCCAACCACTTCTTTTTTTTACATTAAAACCCTCAAATGTATAAGCAAAGAAGCTTCCACAAGGAAGTTGTAAACTGCTTAGTGGCAGTCCAATGTGTCATACAGCTTATCTCCCGTCCCATCTTGGCTAACTGTGTCCTGGGCAGCTGTAGCTTCTGCATACTAAAGTTACAAAGGACACAGAGGACCAAAGCATCCTGCGACCGATCGATTCTCAAATGCCCCAGAGACCCCCATATCAAGACAATCAAAGGCTGATGGCCCATACTTATTCCTATGCCAGCAAAAAACTCAGCAGTCGCAAGCCTGTAGTTCTTCATTGCAGCAAGGCAACCATTTACAGACCGCCTGGCTCCGGCCGAGTTCTCCAGGAGATTGCTGAGGAAATGAGTATTAGCAGAGCCCAAAAGCCACAAAATAGCACAGACTGTGTGCAATGTGCATATATACTCCCAATCGAGCCATTCTTCTTTCAAAAGTTTGTGAGCATTCCTCTCAGAAGAGTCTCGTGTCTGGCCCACTGACTATCACAGACTGATATTTGTGTTACAGTAATGTGTCACACTCTATAGTTTATAATTGTAAAGCAACTCGACTGTCCCAAACAACCTAACAAAAGCCATTGAGAGCAACAGGTGCTCAATGAGACTCAAGCGACTCTTGTGCTACGGTAATGATGTCTCCGACCCGCACTCCACTAGAGAACGGGACTGTTCCAAACAAAACAGCTATTGTTATAGTACAGCATCCAACGCCGGAGAATATACCGTCAGGCGTACAATGTTAGGATGTCTTCACAGTCTCTTCAGGTCTGTCAATAGGAGGCCTCTGACTGCTGAGTAACAAGAGGTGGCCACTGTGGTCAGTGAACTCACAAACTCATTGTAAACCCATTATGACCTAGGAATTGCCTTCTGCAGCAGTCAAGGGACGGAGGAGAAACCATGCAGTTGAGATACTGATATACAGCTCCCTTCATAGACCTGATCCACCATTGATACCATGCTATGCCTCTGAATCTGGTTGATCTGCTTGGAACAGTAACTACTCCCAATGTCAATCAAATCACATAGCATAGCATAATGCTGGTACTTGTAGCTGTCCAGTCTTGGCTACAGCCCATGAAGCCTCCACTGCTTATATGGGCTTGTGTGGCTTATGCAGTGCTACCTTTTAGCAAAATGGCACCGTGCCACCCTAGAGCCATTTTGTGGTGAAATATGCCACAACCATACCACATCTGATATTATTCTAATGGCATTTGTGCGACAAGAATCCTAAACCCACTTACTTGGCTGGCTCCTCTTCAACAGCAATAAGTAAGATATAAGGCTACACCGAGCAGTTCTTTTTCATAAAAGTGACATATATGGTACACTGCTGCAGTGTATCAACACAAAGCATCTAACACATTACAGTGTGTTGTCAAACTGACACAAAAGATAAGTTCTGGATTCAGACCTGGTAAGAATGCAAGCAAGTCTTGGTAATTGACACTTTGACTGTGAGCTGGTGTTACGAACATAGAGCTTAAAAGTCCAAAAAGGCCAGGATTCAAAGGTCGTTGACTCCCGAAACAACAATAAATGGAACTAACCATTATTCTTTATTATATCAATGATGCCCCACCAAATAAATTTGTTTTGAGATTAATCATAGCATCATGGTTATCTTATTGGCATGGGGCCACTTATTGTCAATGAAACAGAACATTGGCATTTCATTAATTCTGATTCCATTTTATTAAATAATTTAAACTCAAAGAAATGAAATTTTAACGATTGATGCAGAAGAATGAAGACAGAAGAAGACAACAAAGATTAGACTCAGATGAAAAACAGAATATATAAGAACAATGAAGTGAATATTCTGAAGGAAGAAAGTGGATACCACTTTTTCATGTTTTTTAAACATATAATTATGGATTTGTGTGTTGCTAACTCAATGTAATGCAGCTTGCGCTCACTTTATTTTTGGAGACTCATGTCTTGCGTTACGCAGATGATCTGAAGCAGGAGACAAATGGCAAAAAGGCAGAAATGTGCATGACTTTGCATTTTAGCCATATTCCTCTGTCACTCATGTCATGCTTTGGCCATGTGAGGCTATTGTGTGCTACTGTTGTGTGTCTCTGTCATACGTAAGTGACAGAGAGAGAGCTGTCTGGCCGTTTGTTTGACTCTACACATAAAAGGTGCTATTCAGGGACACAAAATAGTCTGCCGATTTACAATACCATATGATACAACATAAGCTGATTCTGGGAATAATTCACAAAGCATTTGGTACAAAAAAGCAATAACCGGGCAGACAGTACAATGAACAAGGCAAAAGCAAAAGCAGTTCTCATTCATCATGGCACACAACAGACTGTTTGCTGCTAAAGATGATCAAGTGGGTGCAGATCTGAGGCCAGAGAAAAAACTAGGCCAATATAGGCGTTATTAATGAAATAATTAATTGATGGAGTCATCTCTTTCTAGTTGGCATATCAGCCGGTGTAGTGCAACCCACCTAACGCATACCACTATGCAGCAGGCCATGAGAAAGCACCAAAGTCACACCAGATGCAAAATTCTCTCTGTAGCAATCTCTCTGGTGATGAAACGATCATGGGCATAATGAGACAGACCCACAGCCGACAAGAGACAAGAGAGTTAGTAATGTTGGTTCTCTTATTGTGCTCATACATTTACCAGCTGTGTCTATTTGCCAACCTCATAAGCTTCACAACCAATACCCTGAATCCACTACCCCAATATGTCAGTAAACACAAAGCCTACACCTCATTAATAGGCCTGCTAGCACAGTTAAGCCTGTGGGGATGGATGGCAGCTCATTGGGTTTATTGTTAGAGCAAGATTGGCAGTTTAGTAATGGTTGGATTTCTGCAACTGCAATGAAACACCACTGCAAAATACTGACTGACACTTCCAGCAAGCATGGAATTTCCAGGGAAGGCTCGAGAGAGCAATGACATACCAATGCAACCACGCACTAAAGCAGCAGTAAACCATAAAAAGTGGCCTTGACTGTGCCACTGCTATACATCAATACTTCTTCCCTATCCAGATTTTCCTACCATCCAGAGACCAATGTACCCATTTATAAGCATCTATGCATGTATGATTATTTGATTTGTGGAAGGAGGTGGCCCAGAAGCCTTTGTTAGATCCCCTGAGCCTTGCACCAGGCTGCAGGATCAAAAGGTCTCTGAATAAGGCATTAATAGAACCCATGATATCCTGGCTATGCTTGGGCAGCCATGCTATGAGGCAGTGCACTGGCCAATAGCCCCAATACTGCTGGGGTGAGTGGATATCCCTGTGGTACAGGTTGGTCTCAGCCGTCGATCAATAGGGCTTAACCAAAGGCACCATTGACCAGTCCTGCCTATGGAGGCCACTGCTCCGCATTTGCATTACCTTTTCCTATAGCTTTTGGCCCACCTTTGGTTTACGTTTGGTACTGTGGTTGCACTTGAAATCAGCCGCCAGGACACACACCAGACTGGCTGCTGTCACTGACCCCTAAGTCACCAGTGGTGGCTGTTGGGTCAGCGAAGTATCTCATTATAACCCATCATCCGATTCATGCTAATCGTCCAACCTTCTGAACTCAGCTTCTTATTTTACCATCATCGAAAGGATGTCAACATCTTTTTTCAAGCTCTGCTAGAGCTGCTTATATATTGTTTATAGCCTCTGCCGGTGGAGTCCAAAAATGTCCTGCAACTAGCACCTAGAAATTGGCCTACACTAGAGTCTAGGAAAACCAAACGTGACAGAGCAGATCCCTGTGGCACTCCGCACAAGCTCACCTTTGCTGGTCCTTAGTAGGCCTATCAGGCAGTCCCGAGGCACCTTTGGCTAATGTCTGGTAGCCTCTTGGCAATTACTGCCACCCACCACTTCAGCACTTCCTTGGGTTATCACCTCTGAGTCAATCATCTGACAGGTTTTATTTAAGGTTAACTTGAAGTTATATGGCACGTGTTACAGATGATATCATATTTGTAGACATAAGGTGATTTTTTTTCTGGGACATGTATTCAATAGGGAAAATGACATCAAAAAAATTATGACATCCCTTTTCCCCATAGGATAAGACGCCCTAGAAAAAAAATCACATTCAGTCCTTTAGTCTACAAATATGAAATCATCTGTAATTGTAGCATGCCTTAGACTAGCTCATGGGTGACCTAATGCTTACATATATTTTGAAACATTACACATGGCATTGAAAAAGCAGAGAGATGCTAGGAGTTAAAATGGAGGACAACAAATGAAAAGAGTATGGATTTAAAGGCACACACTCATCGAAATCCTACTTTTAATAAGCATATCTTCCCATGAAAGAGTGAGGTATTGCGAGTGCATTCAACTAACATTTCCCATATTCGGTTTTCACTGTAGGTTAGAAAAAAATTATGAAATTGGCATTTTCACCAAATTCTGTGGTCCTTCAGCCTGTTCAGTCAGCTGTGCAGTGACGTGAGGCTGGGTGGCCCTCCCCCTCTCTCCTCAGATTGTATGGACAATGACTGACCAAGACACATGGCATAAACATGACTGTGATACACTGGATGGAATTCTGTTATAAAGGTGATAGAATACAGTTGAGACAAACTGAAACTATGAAAAGTATTTTCTGAATAGTTCCATCAACATCACTGCCAATCACTTTTTCGCTCTTTGTTCTGATTGGCTGGCTCTTCTTTGTTTTTTTTGGCAATGGTCAATTTGCTCCATATTTGACATGTCCAGATCGCATTTGATGAAAAAAAATAAATGTATATATATATATATATATAGATAGATAGAGAGATAGATAGACAGACAGATGGATAGATAAATAAATTGATAGAGAATGGAGAAATGGAAAAGAAAAGAGATAGGCAGATCGATTGACAGATAGATATTAAATAGAAAGATTGGATGATTGTGATTGATTAATTGATTTATTGCAGGATATAGTTTTTAGGATCATGTGATTATAGAAATCTCAATCAGAAATGGTTTTAAATTATATTTATATCTATTATGAAAATATGACCAAAATTGTTTTCCTTTTTTGCGATCTGAGTTTGTCAATTTTGGTCCATGTCAGTCACTGTTCATTTTAACCTCATGCTCAGGACACTCCCCCTGAGTCTCAGCATATCATTAGTGATGCAAAACTAAAAATCACAGGTCATCACAGTTGTTGCAACTTGCACCTCGTTTCGATTGTCTGAAAGTGTCATTTTTAAAGTATTTCACAGCTCTGCCTATCAGTCCCATGCAGAGTTCATCAAAACCACATGTATTTGTTTATTAAAAACCCAGTCCTATGCCACTGAAGCACTTGCCTTCCAAGAGGGGTCGCTTTTTACTGTGCCAAAATTGTGGCAAAAATAGAAACCTATAAGTTCAGTTTTAATGAACTTGCTTAGGAACAAATTTGAAAGGACCACCATAGTGTTTTTATAAATATAATGCTTGAAGCTCTCAACAGATAAAAAAAGTGCATGATTGTGGCCCTTTAAAACTTGCAATATGCTACATAGAGTATGGCAAAAGATCAGAGAGCACAAAGAACAATAGCATATTTTTTGTTCAAGTAAAACGTCTTCACCAACAACAATGTCTGGCCCTGCAACAATGTCAGCCTGATGCAGAAGTGATGCAGAAGTAACACAAACACTGCTTGAAATTCAACAAACAGCAAAGTCAAGCAAACTACCAGGTTAATTCAGGGCCGCCTTCTTGCCTTATTCAAATGAGGCTAAGCCCTGAATACCAATTTCTCCGGTCGGCCTTTATGCTGTTCTCAACAACAAGGATTACATAGACTTTTTGCATATGAATACTGAATACAATTTTCAACGCCTTATATGTAAGGACAACAAAGCTCCATATGTAAGGCTGTGATATGCAGATGTTTCAAAGTGATATAGGGCACACAATGACACTCAGACCTGTTGTAGAGGCAAACTTTTCCGTCCTGACAACAATGCAACTAATCAATTTTCAGCTGCGCATTGTAGATGTAATATATTTTTTGAAACCACAGCGAACTTCCAGACTGCCTTGTTTGACATGAAGTAACAATATTCAGATGCACAAAATAATATCCTACATACAAGAGCTGACAGACATCTGATAGAGTGATGTCTGCATGTCAAGGTGCTCCATCCCACAGCAGCTTACTAAGTTTTAAGCTCTCCTTCTCACTTAAGACAGGTGGCCGGTTCCCTTGCTTTTTCGATATTTTGTAGCGCCTCGCATATCACACGCGCTGTCCTAAAGTGCAAAAAGCAATAGATTCAAACAACTACTGATTCTACTATTCTAAACCTATGCCTAAAAAGTAAGTTGAGAACAAACTACATGATAATACAAAATTCGAAAAACACACCAAGCTAATTTTACCAATGCATCAGCTTTAGCTTTGAAGCAACTGAGAAAACACAGTCATTTTGACTCCTGCAGCTGTCATTCAAACAATTTGCCCAAAGCTCAAAGTTGTCATTTGTCAGCACTCACACAGAACTTCAGACGTCAGACGGAAAAGGTTTTGACCATCTGGTGTGGCCATCTGAGCAGTCGTTTCAATCCATCTGTCAACAGGAATCTTAGCATCCACTGGTCAACTGCTCTACCAGACATCGCAGAATAAGTAGTACGGCAAGTCCAGCTTTCACATTTTGGACCTTTGAATTATTGGAAGGTCCAAATCTATCTTTTCCTTGAATTGTATCACCCAACATATTCTCTCCAATGCATTTCAACTCAAGAAGTTTTGTACTAAAGAAAGGCTCAATTGAAGAGCTGCGATTGGGTTTACAGAAAGATTTTGTAATCAAACTTCCAATCTCACAAATCTAGGAATGTTGAAGGAAAGATGTAGGAGAAACTAAGAATGCAAAATTCAAGGAAACCAAATATGAAGAAACTTTCCTGGGGCTTAAGATAAACCCGGGAGGATTAAGGAGAGAATGCAGAGGCGGGCAATTGTATTTCACTCCATACAATTTGAAGCAAAAAGAGCAGGAATCGGCCTTAAAGACAGCGACAAACAAATAATGGAGGCGTTGTACAAAAGGCATGAAAAGAGCAACAGGAACAAAACACAATAAAGAGGATGCTCAAGGACATTGAATGAAAAGGCAGCCAATTGAGTTCCGCTCCAGCAAGGTCATCAGCACAGATTGTGCCACTTAGCCATTCACTGAGTCTAAGAATAGGAAGAAATGTACCAGAACAAAATACAGTAGACTAGAAATTAACAACAATCAAGTTCAAAGCAAGCTCTCATTAGAAACCATCATCCTGTTGTTGCCAATCATGATCATTCTTCTCAAATCTGCTCATTTCAACAACATTTGCTTCCTCATAATGGCCACTGTTTTGCCTCTATAATCTATATAGCTTACGATTCCTCATACTGGCCGCTGCCTAGTGAGACTCTACATACATGCAGCTTAGATCCTGCTTATGCACTGTAAAATTTGAAAACTGAGTTGATGCAATAATTTGAGCTGTCTGAGAATTTTAATAATTTTTAAGCTATGATAGCTCAATCCTATAAGTTGTCAAGGTTTGATAGCTCAATGCTGTAAGTTGTCCAAACGAATCATAACATTAAGCTGTGAAAACATGAAAGCTTCAGTTGTTGCAGATAGCTTGACATCTCAGTCATGCCACATATAGCGCCATCTATAACAAGCACTTCTCATAAGACTGCATTTAGTTTTAAATACTTATTTACTTACAAGAAAAAATAACATTTATATTACACTATCCCAGAGAAAAAATGAGTAGCACACCACTTTAGCTGGTTACTTTTTTATTTTTATCTCTCTTTAATTAATTTGTGGTAGTAATTAGATGCATGCTTTCACACGTCAACCAACATTTCCAAGTCAGAGTGTGTTCAAATATAGGCTTCTTGCACTGTATACCAACTGAGATGAGCCACAGGCCATTGGGATTTATTCACAAGAAATTAATTTTTAAATCTCCTTGTGATGCAATGGTCTTTGTTGAATGCATCTTGGGCCTGTCCATGATGTGCTGAAATGAAGCATACTGGATCAGGTGGATCCCTTGAGAGATCAAACAATATTTCAGGATTACAGCCCATATTCATAAATAACTCTATATGACAGGTCACACAAATATAAATGAAAAGCAAACTAAAAATAAGTCAACACAGCTCAAAATTTTGAGTTGTGTCAGCTTGTATCAATAAGTCAACAAAACTCAATATTTTGAGCTGTAAGTCAACACAGCTCATTGTTTTGAGTTTTCTCAGCTTGAATACCTTACTCAACATAGCTTAGTATTTTGAGCTATCTCAGCTCGGTATTTTGAGTTATCTCAGCTTAAAACTTTAATCTATGTTAGCTCAATCAACTTGTGCAACCATCTCACTCAATCAATTGAGCTGAATCAGCGAGTCCGATTTTACAGTGTGGAGTCCAAATTGGCCTTCACCATTTCACCAGAGGAGGAAAACCAAACGTGACAGAGCAGATCCCTGCAGCCCTCCACACTCTGAGCCAGTCTCTGGAAAACCTATCCCGAGGCAATCCTGAGACACCTTCAACTAATGTCTGGTGGCCTCTCAGGCAATTACTGCCACCCACCACTTCAGCACCTTCCTTGGGTTATCACCTCTGAGTCCATCATCTTACAGGTTGTCTTTAAGGTTAACTAGATGGTTACGCCACAAGTTAATTGTAGCCTTGGACTGCCTCTGCAGGCCCTCTAGGGAGAGCGAATGGCAGTTCATCAGGTTTATTCAGTTATTATCAAGCCAGTGATTGGCAGCTTTGCAATGGTTGGATTTCTGCGACACAATTATACACCTCTGCAAATATTGACTGACACTCCAGACTAAAATGGAGCCCAATGAACCATGTAAAACCAATGACAATCGTTCGGCCTCTAGTCACGTTCTAAAGTTAGGTACCATAAATAGCATTGACGCTAAACTCAGAGAAGGCACCAGAGTCAGGGCCTGCACTGGCAAATACTGCTGGGGTTAGTGGATATCCTTGTGGTACAGGCTGGTCTCAGCAGTCGATCAATATGGCTTAACCAAAGGCACCATTGGCTGGTCTTGGCTAATATTGTGCGATACCTTTACACAGCTTTTGGCCTGCCTTCAGTTTGCATTTGGATTGCTTTTGGCTGGACTCGTCTCTTCTTTATACCAGACCATGACATGACTGCCTTGTCAACCTTCAAGATACACAATATCCTCGACACTTTCATCCTCACCCGGATGACCACCAGCAATGAGAGGCTGAAATCAAATTTGTCTGGCCTAAGCAACAGGGCTGAGTTGCACATTAAAGCCAGGGCTACCAGGTGATCAGAAAACCATGAAATGCTGAACATTACAACTTCTCACGTTGCAAAGGAACAGCCATTCGAGAAGAAACCAAGCCGTTTCTTTGTCTAAATTAACCATTAAAAGACAGAATTACACAAGAGTACCAACCTTAGCTGGCATGATGAGGATACTTAATGTTTTATCCTGCACATGTGAAGACAATGAAGAGAGCTTAAAATGCTTCAGCCACCATGTTAGTTCCTCTTTTTTGACATTAGACCAGCATGTAAATAGCTAGAGAAGATTCGTGGCGGATGTTAGCTAAGTGGCGGTCAGACACTTCATATACTATAAATATTTCATCTAAAAAATCTGCCATCCTATCTTGGCAAGACAGGTTATGGTAAGCTGTATAAAGGATGGAGTGGACCAAAACATCAGGACTCTCAATAAATTCTCTTAATTGCAATAGAAATCCATGTATAGAGATTATCAAGGCTCATGGCCCCTACTCAGGACTGGTCCTCTCTGTTTGCATAATTAGTGGATAGGCTGTAAATACCACATGTGCATAAATACTCTGAAGTACAGTCTGGCCCACAGGGTTGGTCTGACCATGTGCAATAATGATGTTGTCCTAGCTTAGCATTTTACAAAGCAGCTAGACCATTCAAAGCAAACAGCCAGTTTTGGCTACCGATGCAGCAGAACACGGACAGACATACAACTTTAGGATGTTCTCAACAGCTCAAGGTCCCTGAGGTCTGTCAACAAATAGACTGGCTGCTGTCAGTGACCGCTGAGGGACCAGTGCAAACTGGGTCAGTTGAACTGCAATGTAAACTCATTCTAAACTCACCGTGAAAACAATGTCCCTCTTGTTGTTGTTGTCTTTTCAGTACCTTCCCTTTAAGCTCTGCTGGCTAATAAAGTCTGTCACATAACATGTCTCGCCAAATTATCTCTTGTTGTATGCAGATTTCTGTGTGGCTCCAATTAGCTGCCCCGCATGTCCAGCAACTGACGCCTACAAATTGTGTCAAGCAAGATTCCCAGCGGACGAGAAAGAAATTAAAATAAGAAATCAATTTAAGATTCCTGCACCACTCTTCAATTACATGTAGTTATGGCAATACTATATTTAGATAGTGGCAGATGATAAGGATTATTTTAACAGACACTCAATTGCATGTTTAGATATCATGCATATTTTTCATTAAAGATACAGTCTGCAATAATGACAATGTCTGTGTCAACAATAAAGTCAACATGTCGCAGCAATAATCACTGTGCACTAACGAGGGGGGTACCCTCGCCATTAGGTAGCCATTACAACTACTGCTTCGTGATTTTAAAGTGAAATTGCCAAAAATGTAGGGAGAGTGAGGTCTTCAGATTTTGAAGCTAGTCTAAATAGCATGTGGAATGAATCACAGCCAAGTGCCAGATTCAAAAAAGCAAGATGAAGTAAGATATTTATGAAATTAGAAATCACTCGAGGTGAGGGTACCACAAAAAATGAAAAATGGTAGGGCGAGGGTACCAGCATTTTGGCGAGGGTACCCGCGCTTTTTTGGCGAGGGTACCAGCATTTTGGCGAGGGTACCAACCCGGAAGTGGCGAGGGTACTGCAAGATTTGGGCGAGGGTCACTTCCGGTTGGCGAGGGTACCCACCAAAAGGAGATTGGCGAGGGTAAAGCAATAATTGTCTGAGCAAACTGAGCAAACTGTCTTGTAAGGAGAAGCAATGAATCAGCCTTCAATTTGCTCTTTGTTGCAATAGATAAAAGCATGTACTGACACATGATTGCACTTCTGAAGTTATTGCCAATCAGCAACTCCAATCAAGAACACAATTGCAATGCCCTATCATTTAATTTTAATTTTATTTATTTAATATATAAATAGAATGATATAGATAAGCACAGAGAAGGAAGCAATTATTCAACGTTGTTCAAATGCTGTCCAGTCAAATTGAAAATGAAATTAAAGAATAACACACCAAAAGAGGTACAACAATAATAATATCAAAATATAAAATATGAAATGTAAAGTAAAATTAATTGACTACCTTTCAGGTCAGAAAACAATTGCCCAATACTAGGCTGTGGAAGTCTGTAAATTGTGGCCTTAACTGCATGAACTCGTATATAAAAAACAAGTTAACTGCATGAACTCGTATATAAAAAAACAAGTTAGATGAATATTACCAGTCAGGCCAACATAAAAGCTTTGGAAAAGTAAACAGTTCATCAAAACCATAATTAAATTCTCAACTCTGAAATCTGACTGGCACATTCATTAACTTGAGAGGTGATTCTTATAATATTTAACCAGGATGGAGCATAATCACGCATTTTGTATCACAATTTATGTTTCTGTATTATGTGTTTGCCTATAAAGTGGAGGAGTTGCTCACAGACAGAGAGGACATGAGGAGAGTTATAAATAAATACTATATATATAGTCTTTAAATCCAAGAAAGTTGCTCAAAATGCCCAAGTTATCCCCAGTGATACCATCCACAGTGAAACTTTCTAAAAGTAATCATGGCTTCTTCCTGTATTGGGGTGTATTTTTACAGGGTTTTTTTATACGGTGGCAGTAACATGCTTGTTATAACTTATACGTTTTGATATGAGATTCACAATGTTTTTATGTTTGGATCATCTGTCACTGGTGCGACAAGCACCATTTGATAGTCTCCCAGCAGCTCAATGCATCATACAAGAGCAAAGTGCCCAACTAACATGTAATCTGTAATGAGCTCAATAAAGTGTAAAGCAGACATAATTATTTCAAGACGTTCACTTTCATAAAAGTGGACATTTGGTCTTATAGAGGCTGGTACTTGATTTGATTTTAGCTTTTACTCATTACCTGGTCAATAAAAAAGTATGGCTATTGAAAATGATGATGATTATACAGACTTAACAATCTGTCCATTTTATTCAAAGAGATGAATGTATGTTCTTATGCATTTGAGATAGTGAAAAATTGAATAATAGCGGGTCATGTGTTGGCCTACAAAATTGTGATGCCCAAACACAAACGAGCTGGTGCTTGGTAGGTCATCATTGTAAATTAAAAATGTTGTAAATGGCATGAGAGAAACCTGACTTATAAACTGTATGAAAATAAAACAGTCAGAAGTCTGATTAAGTTGTCATCTATCTATCTATCTATCTATCTATCTATCTATCTATCTATCTATCTATCTATCTATCTATCTATCTATCTATCTAACTATATGATTTATAATCTTTCTTATCAGTCTTTCTTATCTGTCTTCTCTATCTTAACTAATTTATCCAGTTACATCACTTGCTGTTTATATCACACTGAAATAATGGCTGAACAGCAAAAGAAAGAACTATTTGCAGACCAGTCATTTTAGGTGGTACCCTCGCCATGACAATTATTGCAAATGGTGTTACCCTCGAGTGGCTTCTTTGGTTACCCTCGCCCTGGCGATTAATTTCAAATGAAAAATATGATAATTCTGTGAGCAATCAGTTGAGAAATGCAAGTCCTATGGTGAGTATAACATCCAGACTACATGCTTGACCAATATTGGCTTTGTATTGTATGTAATAAGCTCAGGATGACAGAAAATTACTTTGAATCGAGAGTTTCAATGGCTGCCCTGATGGTGAGGGTACCCCCCTCGTTAGTGCACAGTGAATAATGCAAACACTGCTTGAAATTCAACAAACAGCAAAGTAAAGCAAAATACCAGGTTAATTCAGGTCCCTTTCTTGCCTTATTCAAATGAGGCTAAGCCACGAATGTCAATTATTCTGGAGCAGCCTTTATGCTGTTCTCAAAAACAAGAATTACATAGACTTTTTGCTTATGAATAGACAAGTCGTTTCTCTGGTTTAAATATAATGTATGGTGCTTATGAGTAAGGCAGTGATATACAGATGCTTCAAACTGATGCAGGGCACACAATGGCATGTCGGCATAAAACAGTGGCAGAGGTTGTAATTTCTCACACAGCCTGATTGAATATAGCGCAGTCTTAGGCACTCCTTCTCTATCAGGACATATGGTGGTTTCACTTGCTTCCTCAATCATTCAGAACCACACGGCTACTTGCTATATAAGCTGATGCGCAGACATCGGCAGAAGACATAGAGGTGCAATGCTTCTCCAAACTTCCCAAGAAAGGCAAGCTGTTACTTCTAGAACTTTTTTTTTATCCATGAAGTACAAGTAAGTCGGCACACTGTATGGTTTCTACCTTGTAAATGCACACTAGACTAACGTGACTTCTTTTAAGTTCTACAGACATTAGTGACTCAGAGCAGATGAAAAAAAAAGACTTCCACAACCCGGCATGACCGTCTGAGGACTCATCCCATCCGAAGAGCCTATTTGTCTCCTGGCGTCTGGGCATCCCGCTGGTCTCCTACTCAACTGGACATCACGTAATGGGACACTCGGACATTGAAGTAACGACAGAATGTAAAATTCATAAGTCGTAATCTGTCTCACTTCATCAGCAATTCTGCACTGTATTTGAAATTTACAGCTGAATTTTTTTTCCAAAAGATACATGAACTGTCTATTGTAGAGCAGCAATTTATTTCCACAGGGCAAATCCATATTTTCAATTTCACAAATCCAATTGTTTAGCCAGCAGAATCAACAGAAACACAGCACAATCCCAAGGCTCTAAATTAGTGTAAATTGCATAGAAGAAGAAACTCCCATGATAAACAGGAGGATTAAGCGGAGAACGAAGAGATGGGCAATCGTATTTCACTCAATAGGAATTATTGCAGCAAGGGTGAGATACATGCCTGATTGAATATGACAAGATTAGACAATGCTTTCGTAAGCATTTCAAAATTCAATGCATTATGTGGCCACGAACTGTGCAGCTGTGAGATTGCGTACAAAAAGATTCCTGCACCGGCTACAGGGTCCTACAAGGCAGTTTGCGTAAACGAGCAATAAATTGGGCCACTTTACAATCACACAAGTAAGCAAGTCAGTAATTTATTTTGCTAAATATACATCAATATATAAAAGTACATCAGTGCCTGGAGCAACCAAGCAGGGAACAAAACATAGATGATGTGGACCACTGAAGAAGGAGGTAAAAGGGACTCCCCCTGTAGCAAGGTCACCAAATTGTGCCACTTGTTTGTTTGCCAAGTTGTTAGAGGAAATGTCCCTGAAGAAAATCCAATAGACTGGAAACAAATGACAATCAAGTTCCAGCTTGGTACTCCCAAGCAACAGCCGGGCTTCTTCATTGCCTACTCCTGTTGCTTTAAGTTTCCCTCAGGCACAACAACAACTGAAAGGATTTTTTTTACTTAATCAGAAGTAAACTTACCCAAATCTGCCCTGAAACCATTGAATATTTGTACTTGAACAGTCCGGAAGAGCAGAAAGGAGCTAAAATTTGACAAAAAAACCTTTCGCTAATGTGAAAATTCCATTGGGGTTTGAAATTCTCGCAGACAGACCTGTGCCAACATTAACTTGACAATATAATGCATTCATTTTATGATTTATTAAGCGAGGATTATCAGATTGAGGACACATATTTCCTAAGCAGGAGTACCATTATTTTGGATTCCATCCTATTGTACATACACTTAATTTTAATTCCAGGAGATGCCATTAAGATGTCAGAAAAGAAAAGATAAAGGAGAGCTATTTGGAAAACTAAGGTGGATACCGACAGAAGCGGAAGACCAGAAGAGAGACAGGAAGGATTCAAGGAAGTGACTGCCATTTCTTTTAATGATCACTCTTAAAACTTTCAGACAAAATTGTTTTTTTAGATTCAAAATGGTTTTTTGAAAAACCAGATTTCAATGCAAAACCAAAATGTATTTTTAAAAAATCCATGTTGGTTTTTTGCATTGAAATTTGGTTTTTCAAAAAACCATTTTGAATCTAAAAAAACAATTTTGTCCCTTTTTTTTAGAATGGTGATTTACATACACTGTTGACCTGCTATAATTTTTATGATGGATCTTTAGCATTGAGCAGATGATCGAGAAAAGGCAGAGATGCATGACTATGCATATCAGCAATATCAGCAATATGCCTTTGTCACTCGCCTTTTTCTTTTGTCGTGGTTCTTTCGAATTCTTCTGTCGTGTGCCTCTGTCACACACTTGGGACAGAGAGGCAGAGGGCGGCATAACATTTCATTCATCAGCACGAATGCAGTATTCAGGGACACCGAATTGACTGCAGCCTGCTGAGAATGACAGTATGAGTTATGGAATAATTCCCAAAGCATTTGGTACGAAAAACAATAATTCCCTATGCATTTGTTACAAAAAAGCAATATCCAGGCAGACGATTCATTGTGCAAAAATAGGCAAGGCAAAAGGGAACATATAATAAGGCATGCAGTTCTCGTTTATTGAGGCACAGAGAAGACTGTTTTAATTTGCTGCTGAAGCTGAGATGCAAATATAGCAGTGATGAGTAGATTGGGTCATCTTTCAAATAAGTTTATATATATATGCATGCCTCCACCAAAATCAGCAGCAAAATTGGCTGCTGATTCTCATGTCACAGATGTCATGAGAACTATGCCACTTTACCAATACATGTAAGTAACTGGTGGCCTTGACTCTTTCAGTCTTCCACTACCACAAGGGCAAACCAGGAACATTAATGTGAACAGCTTCCAGTCAGCCATATTGCAGAGATTCAAATGACCGAGAGGCCAATGTGCCCATCTACGAGCACCTAAGCATGTAGGATTATTTGATTTGTGGATGGAGGTGACCCAACAGCCTTTGTCGGATTCATAGAGCCCAATACAAGGCTGGAGGATCAAAAGGTCTCAGAACTCGACCCTAATTCAATCTGTAATATCTTGGCTATGCTAGGGTGGCCATGCACAGGACAACATGGCTCATAATGGTTGGGAAAGTGGATATCATTGTGGCACTACCAGGCTGGTCTCAGCCACCTAAATTCATCTATAGAGCGAATTGCCATTGACCAGTGTCTGTGCAAGTAGCCACTCTCAGCTCAGCCCTTGCTCTACCTTTACTCAGCCTTTACCCAGTCTTTATCCCACCTCTGGTTTGCCTTTGGTTGCCGTTGGCTGGACTGCTCTCTGTGCATAATCAATGAATGATATACCTACTACATCAGCCTCTAGGACATACAACACTCATTGAAACTTACATCTGCTACCGTATGACCAACCAGCAATGACAGGCTTTGACAGCTATGCAATGACTTCACATCCATTAGCTCTACATTTGTCTGACTGATGCAACCACACTTACACTGTATCGCCAGTATTGCACAAGTCCTATACTGACATAAACAGGAGTGACAGCACCATAAGTGACAGGGCTGACTTGCTCATTAACAGCTCTAATGCAAGCCACCCTCAGCATGATCCAGGAAGCGAAGCAATTCCATACAACTGCTAACATGAAAAAGAAAAGCCTCTTAGAGAAATATTCAAGCCAATTATCTTTCAAAATTAAGCACAAAAAGGCTGGATTTCACAGCAACACTCTTTATAGCTGACATGATGAGGCTACTTAGTGTTGGAATCCTGTTCATGTGAAGATAGCTTAAAATGTCTGTTTATAAAATTATTTCCTCCTTTTTGGCATCAGACCACTGCCATGTAAATACCAAGCCGAGCGGCCAGCCTGATTGCCAGACAACCAGGACTAATTGCTTGCTGAGAGTATTGTGTTTTTTTCTCCAATGGACACTGGCTTTTTGATCGCTGTGTGGAGTGGGGCTGAGACATCATTACTGTAGCACAAAGGTGTCAGAGAGACGCAGTAGGCCAGACCGAGACTCAGAGCATGGTGTGGATTATTATATTCACAGCCTGTGTTATTGGATGGCTTTTAAACTGCACTGGTAGTAATTTCCTCAGTAATCTCCTGGAAAACTTATACCCTAAACCTGGCGGTCTATAACCGGTTGCCTTACTGCGATGAGGAACTACAGGCTTCAGCTACCTTTTTTTATTGCTTGACCACAGGAAAAGCCGGGGCCACCACCTTGCATGACTTTATGTACAGAGGTCTCTGGAGGTCTCTGGTGCAATTGAGAATCAATTTGCCGAATGATGCTTGGTCGATTGGCTCCTGCAAAACTGTCATGTATGTAATGCAACTCCCCACGACAGGTCATGGCAAGAGAGATATATTGCTGGATGGCAGGCAAATTTAGTGCCAGACTTTTTGCATCAACTAAGCAGCAAAAACCACCCTTTGAAGGTGCTATCACTGACCACAGAGTTATCAAACAACACTGCTGCACATAGATGACTCTTGTGCATCAATCTCTGCTTTTTGTCTCAGGACGTTCCCGCAGTTCAGCAGATAATCTCCAATCTCATGCTAGCCTTCTCAAATCTCCAGCATCTGGCAGCTAGAAATTGCCTTTAGCACATGTCTTAGAGAAGGGAATAAAACTTTATGTGACAGAGCAGAACCCTGCAACACTCCTGACACACCCAGAAGTATATCGTAAGGCAGTCTCCAGGAATCTTCAAATGTCTCTAGTTTAAAAATGCCTGGTGGCCTCAAAGCAATTATTGCCACCACTGCTCTGTAGTTGGTGGGTTAGGTCAAAGCTGACTTCACTTTCTGATGCAAAGGTCCCCTTTGGCACAGATGTACCTTGGGGTCATCGGAAAAGATTTATCCAAAGACACAAGTGAGATCACCCCTGGACTGGAAATACAGCCATTTTCCAAAATGGCCGCCACAAGGGCAAAAAGTCCAATATCTCCGCTTCTATTTCTGCTAGAGAGACAAAATTAGGGTCAAAATATATGTTTTTGGGGTCAGAGAATCCAATGAAATAGTTTCTAAGTATGAAAAACCAATACTTACACATTTTATTGTAGCCCCTGCTTTAAAAATGGCCGCCAAGCAAGGTTGACAGCACCAGGGCCACTGTTAGTGAACATTTTGTGTTACTTTGATACCATTAGGTTGTATCATCTGCCAAACATGTTGGAAAATCAATCTCTACTCAAAATCAACATCCTCTAACACAATTAAAAATAAGACATACTCAATATCAGCTCCATTGAACAATATTTATGTGGTCTTCAAAGCCTCTTAAGTTTCTTCACTTCGATCCATCACATTTTGGAATATGCTTTTCATGATAATTTTGCCAAATCACAATCTAAATTTAGGACATTTGTAACATTCCTGATATCAGCATTCAGCATCAACAGCCTATACATAAACAGCATCAAGCTGTGGCTCCATTTAATTTTAGTTATCTCATCGTATCCTGACCTTGTAAACATTCTGTCAATTTACTAATTTTTTCGTCATCACTTAGCTTTCATTTTAATTGTCCAGCAATTCAATCATGGTATGTTCAGTAAATGAAAAATGTGACAAATTGATTTTTTAATATGTATACACTGTGCCATGGTATTTGGCTGAATAATCTTACGTGCGTAGCTACAATAGTCACCAAGAAATAACCCAGCCACTGCAGTGTCAATCAGAGTGACAAAATGAGTGTCAGTAATTTTGAGATAAGAAAAAGTTTGACATGGGTTTAATCAGATTCATGAAAATTTGTAGACTGGTGGAGAACATTTATAGTGTGCTATGCTACATGACTTGTAAACAGAGGTGGCATGCATGAGTCGCATGACTTAGATGAGCTGAGGGATATTAACTTGAATAGTATGCTGCCCCTGCCCAGGACATCTAGTGATCACTTTCATGTGTTTATTTAGATTTTCTACCCTTTCCTGCCAGTCATAACCATCTTTGTAGACCAATACTAAAGCTGGTAAGCAAAAAGTTAGAAAAAATTCCTTTTTTGGTGTAAGGAATTAATTAAAATGCGCATTGGAGGACATATGTTTAGATGATGCAATTATTCAAAGGGAGCCAAAATCTTACACCATGAGTATCTTCTGATGAAGCAGTCATTCATCAGTTCCCTTTCATCTTAATGTGAGGCTGATTCATTCCTCCAGATGCTGCTTGAATAGTCTTGAAGAATACCATATACTGAGGACTCCAATGTCCTCAGCCTCATATGACTCTCAACCCAGCACTGTCTTCACTACCATGACCAGGACTCTTTCAGTGTACAGTATCATCATTGACAAGCTAGTTAAAGATACATGTAGCTCTTGACACTGCCTAAGTTGACATGTAGTCTTATCAGGGTCTCAACTAATTTTGCCAGCCCACTCCATTTCATAACCAGGAAAAGAACCCATTAGTTCAAGAGAAAACAAGTGTACTGTCATGAGAGGTGATGACTCAATGAAATAGGGTAGAGTCAGTCCAGCTACTGATATGCAGGTGGGGGGTGAGGATAACTGCACAGAGTTCAGACTTTTTTTCTGACACCAGCCTGATCAACCCCACAAACTCAATCATCCTGTCAGGACCAGGACTTAACTAGAATTGTAATAGTCCTCATGTGACTACAATCTCTCCAATTGTGAAAGGGTTAGGTATTGATCAGTCTCCTCTGGTCAACAGATTATTAAAATTTGAACAAAACCTTAATGCAGATTCAACCATCATGGCAGTATTCCATACCAAAATGGAGACAAAAAAACCTGTTTTATGTGGCAATGACGCTGTATCTTCAATCTAGAAGTGCATTAGTCATAAAAACCATCTATAGACAAGGGCTGTGTGTGTTATGTAGGCCTATATATGACAGATTGAAGACAATAAGCATAGATGTGGCTGATTTTATGATCAGCCCCTCAGAAAAATTTGGAGTTATGGTACCACCTCAAGCAGCTCTTGGAGTCTTTATCATAGTTGGTTACAATACAACAATATTCATCACAACCCCTTATTCTCTACAGCTATGTGTACACATGCAATAGGCATTGAATCAACCAGCTCTTCTGTTCAAGTAACCAAACCACTAGAAGTAAAACATCCTTGATACAGTTGAAGTGGGAATAATGGCAAGTTAAAAGTTTGTGACATCTCTAAAAGGCTGTGTACCATCCCTACAAGCTTTATGCCTAGTAACATTGGTCATCCAAATGTCTCTGACTGGCTAGAAAGAGTAGAAAACAAAGACATGACAGTGGTAACTGGATATCCTGCGCACTGGGCAGGATAATTTGCTAATATTTCTTAGCATAATTCATATCCCTCAGCCAAGTCATACCTTGAAGTAACTAGCACAGGAGACGAAACATCATTAACAGAGATATGACACCACTAATTTTTATGACTTAATAGCTGAAAATGGTGTCAAATGTAGCCCAGGACCCCTGGAGAGCTGCTCTTCTTTGATGTACCATGTATGTCGCTCTACCCCTCATTAAGCTGCACCCCTCTAATTGCTGATCTTTTCAACCCTTAAACCATTATTAGGATCTAACTTTTTGAGGGGCAAATTTTGATCTTACCTATCATAATAACTTTATGCATATTTAAATATGAACCATGGCAGTCTTTCTCCCGTGAAGATATGACCATTTTTCACTGAGTTAGATCAAAAAATTTATTACAAAAGTGAAAAAACTTGCCTTCTTAAAAATGAAATTTAACTAATTTCCCCACATTTGGCATCAATGCCACTTGGTATATTATCTGGTCTGAATGTCATCTCAAGCAAGGTATCAATTTTATTTTGTTCCAAAGTGTTCCAAAGACCTAAAAATGCAGTTTAAAATGATCAATTTCGGCGCAAATTTCATTGTAATTAAGAGCCTTAAAAAATGCATTTAGAGAGATATCTAAGCCATGTAAATTTGCAAGTAGGATCATATTATGGTCTTATTAGTATACACCATACTGTATTGTCTTCAATATTAAAGCTTATGCTTTAAATTAGCAAATAAGTTAAATTAACACTCCTATTAGATATGAATTTCATGGACACTTTTCTTGATTGGGGTAAAATTCTTGATAAGAACAAAGGGGAAGATGAGAGAGAAGGGGTGGAGTAGGAGGGTAATTAGGAGCTCATAGCGACGAACATGGAACACCATAAAACTGGTAGTTTCTTCAAGGTCATACATGCTACATATTGTACCTCCGTTCACTGAGTGTCTGAAATGTCTAACTATGGCATGGCATACCATGAATGTTCTGCACCAAACAATGAATTTATTGAATCATCCACAAACACCTTACCAATATTTTTTGCCAAAAACATATTTTCACACCTGCAGTGGAAACTCCTGAGTCTGGACTTGGTGGGGTGCGCTCTTGGTGACTTTGCTTTCTTTGCATATGAGAAGATGCTGCGAAGTGTGTCTCGTGATTGACCCTACAGAAGTGACTGGACAACAGCCTTAAATAACACTATTATCTTAAATGTACAGCGAAATTAATTTGACATATATATTATTTTCACTCACTGAGCATAGATACGATGCTTGAATTACTGGACTATCAAAATGAAAGCTTGGCAATTATGAAAAAATTAGTAAATGGACACAATTTAAGCTCAAAGAAAACTGAAATTACAGGTAAAAAGAACACAGCTTGATGCTGTCTATATAAAAGCTGTTTCTTTCTGCTGATATCAAGAAATTAATATCCTCAATGTAGATTCTGATTTGGAAAAATTATCATGAAATGTATATTGCATGCTAAAATGCGATCTATCGAGGCTTTGAAGACCACATAAATATGTTTCAATAGTGCTGATGTTGGGCATATCTTCTTTTCAATTGTGTTAGAGGATGTTGATTTTGAGTAGAGATTGATTTTCCAACAATGTTTGCAGATTATGCAACCCAATGGTATCAAAGTAACACAAAATGTGGCCCTGTTGCCGTCAACCTTGCTTGGTGGCCATTTTTAAGGCAGGTGCTACAATAAAATGTGTAAATATTGTTTTTTTATGCTCAGGAACTATTTCAATGGATTCTCTGACACCAAAAACATATATTTTGACCCTAATTTTGTCTCTCTAGCAGAAATAGAAGTGGAGATATTGGACTTTTTGCACTTGCGGCGGCCATTTTGGAAAATGGCTGTATTTCCAATCCAGGGGGTGATCTCACTTGTGTCTTTGGATAAATCTTTTCCTATGACCCCAAGGTACATCTGTGCCAAAGGGGACCTTTGCATCAGAAAGTGAAGTCAACCACCTATTTTGTTGACCTAACCCACCAACTAACTGCCTTTGTGCTGTTCTCAACAACATGGATTACATAGACATTTTGCATATGAATATTGAATACACTTCTTGAAACTGAATGTGCAAGGACCACAACTGCTCCACGTGAAAGGCTGTGATGTGCAGCTGTTTCGCACAATGATATTTGGACCTGTTGTATTACATGTACAGCCCTTATATCACATTCTACTACTGAGGTGACTGCGGTTTTGAGAACATGTAGTAAAACAAGATTTCAGTCCGTCTTGTTTGACAATTTCACAACATGCTCACCCTTGAGACCGATAGGTTTCGGGAGCCTCAACCATGTTGATCTGATGGAGACTGTCATAGCAGCAAAAGCAATTTTTCATGTCATCGAAAAAGAAAGGTAGCTATAGATATAGAAGACATCCCAGACAAAAGATGCTGGCAGACATCTATTGATGTGGCAGCAACTATACAGAAGAAACACCGAATCATGTCAGGGTGCTCAACTCCGCAACTTCTTATATATCTCTGAGCCTCCTCCTCATATAAGACATGTGGCCAGTTCCCTCAGCTCACTGCTATTTAAGAGCCTTGCATGTCCTTATGGACAGACACCCAAAGAGGGACAATCTTTCCCACAACTTCCAGAGAAGGAAGGCACCTAAAAGATACTTCTGAGAACTTTTTATCTCGGAACTATAAGGTGGCAGTGGGGGTACCCTGTGTAAATGCACACCAGGGGAAGACAAGAGATATTTTTAGCCAAAGTAAGAACAACGAAAAAATAAAAGAGAAAACATGTGTCATAGATTACTAGCCACAGCCAATATTGTCAGCACTTTCCAGTCTGCAGAGGAACTTGAGGGACCCATGGACAGCAGATGAAAAAGACTTCTCTCTGGCATGACCGTCTGAGGGGCCATCTCATCTGACAAGCCTGTCTGTCTGCTGGTGTCTGGGCATCCCTCTGGTCTACTACTCAACTGGCCATCACATAATAGAGCAGCGCGACTGTGTCAGTATACTGTATAATTCAAAGGTCTCAATCCAAGAATTTAATCCAACAAATCTCTCTAGTTTGTTTGATGGGCAGTACAGCTGCATTTGGACTGTTTGGTGAAGACAAATCCTTGTAGCACCAATTTGTATCGAGAGAGTACGCGCAGACTTTAAATCTTGCAAATCCCACTGCAGAAGAGCTCCAACAGAGCATCAAGGGTCCGCAATCTCAGGAGACAAAACTGGGAGAAGAAAGTTCTGTAACTTTCCAAGAAATTCTCCAAGAAAAGCAGATTTGAAGAATTAAGCAGAGAATGAAGAGATTGGCAATTGTATTTCACTCAATAAGACTTAATATAGGAAGAGTAAGAAACAAATGAGAACTGCAGAAACAAGGGATATTCAGTGTCATACAAATGGCATGAAGTTTCAAGCAGATCCTTTAGCCCAGCTTTGGTTAGCCGTTGGTTGCCTTCTCTGAAACAGCTCTCAACTTAACCACATACCATTCATTGCTACAGCATGAGCAAAGTATCAGTAATTGATATTTTTGCAAGATTGTGCCAAACTCCATTTTGACATTGGACCCAGGGCTGACATAAACAGGAGTGACAGGCCATAATTGACAAGGCTGAGTTGCTCATTTAGGGCTTTAAGGCAAGCTACCTCAGCCAGATGATCCAGGACTCCAGGGAATACCACACAAAAAGCTGCTTAGCATTTTAACTTCTTTTTAACAACCTTTTAGAGAAAATTATGTATGCATTATTGTGCAATTTGTCATTTTGCTTGTAAAATTTTAGATATTTAGTGCAGAAGATTCAGAATACTACCAACTACATATCAAAATAAATGTCCTATCTGGTCTATCTGCCATCCCATCTTGGCAAACTATGTTCTGGACGCAGTGGAGTCCACTGAGTGGACCCTAGCATCCTTCTGCCAATCGATTCTCAATTGCACCAGAGACCCCAAGAGACCCCTGTATCAAGACAATCAAGGGTTGATGGCCCCTACTTATTCCCATGCTTAAGCAATCAGAAAAAACTCAGCAGTGGCAAGCCTGTGGTTCCTCATTGCAGCAAGGCAACTGGCTATAGGAAACGGTTATAGACCGCCAGGCTTCATGTGGGTTCTTCAGGAGATTGCTGAGGAAATGACTATCACCACAGTTTAAAAGCCGTCAAATTCCACAGACCCCACAGATTGTGTGCATATATTCTATACTCTACAGTCTGTGTGCATATACACACAATATGGTCCACAAAATAGCTGGACGAAACCAAAAAAAAAAGCCAGTGCTGCCTTTAAACATCACACAACTGTGTCATACATACAATGTCACGACATCCCCATGGTCTCTAAGGGTTGTCATCAACAAATAGACTGCAAGACAGCTGTCACTGACCACAGAGTGACCAGTAGTGGCTACTGGGGTCAAAGAACTCGTGAAGTGATTTTGAGCTCATTGTGAAACTATTTCCCTCTTACTGCTGTCTCTTCTAAACTATCTTAGTTCGACCTCCTGTCAATGCTCTCTACATTATATATATACAAATTATACATGTATATCAGCCTGTGCCTAAAGTTCGCCAACGTCGCTTCTGCTTAGTCCTGTGGGTCCTAAATTATATTCCCATGCAGCATCACCGGCCAAATTATATAATCTCAGATTCTTCATCACAAAAAATAATCTTAGTGCAAGAGAAGATAATGAAGGATACAGAGCGGAATCCTGTGTCTGAAACACAGTGACACACTCAATCTGGTCTGTGGTATATCCTCAGCCTGACCTCAGGCAGTTTCAAAACATCTCAGTCTGATGTCGGATGGCCTCTAAGGCAATCATAGCCACCTATGCCTCGGTACCTCCAGGCACCTCTCAGTCCATCATCTTGCAAGCTGTCTCAGAGATTACCTGAGAGGTTAACTCACAGGTTGATTGTTTTGCCTCATTCACTGCCTTGGAATGCCTCAAGGGTCTGTCCTTCGGAAGCACGCCTAAGCATTAAGTAACAACGACAAAAAATGACAAGTGCACATGACTTTTGTCTATGTACTTCTGATATATACTTGACAGACACAATGGTCTCTGTACTTCATTATACAT
Organism: Platynereis dumerilii; assembly: GCA_026936325.1. NCBI lineage: Eukaryota > Metazoa > Annelida > Polychaeta > Phyllodocida > Nereididae > Platynereis > Platynereis dumerilii. Next base: position 345,457 of record JAPTHN010000089.1, on the reverse strand, counting down.
GTACATTTGTTACACTTGTGAGTGGGGAGACCATGCAATGTTTCCCCATATACAGAAAAAGCAATATTTGGAGACACCGTATTGTATACCGAATGACAAAATGTTTCCCGGAATAATTCACAAAAGCATTTTTCACAAAAAAGCAATAATTTGGCAGACGACAATAAACAAGTAAAGATAACAGAACACAAGCAATTCCATTTATTACTGCACAAAGCAGACCCTTTTTGCTACTGAAGATGATTAATTTGGTGAAGGTCTTAGGCCGGCACAAACACATCACTACAACAGGTAATATGGCACTGCATTATGGCAGTAATGAATTGATTGTACTTCTTTCAAGTCAGTGTTTCAACTTGCTATATAAACCTCTAAAGACAAAGTGACCAAAGAAATCAGCAGTTCACAGACCATATGCATCAGTTACAATCCCTTCAAATGCTGCATTCCTTTTGTGGTAGCCTCCTCTGGTGATGAATGGGTCATGAGCACACTGAGAGAGACTAGATGCCAACTCGGCAGAAACAAACTATTCTGTTGCTTCTGTTATTGCGCTCACAATACAAAACAGGGCAATACGATTTTTTCTAGGTGTGAATAGTTTTACCCCAAAACATGCTTTTAAAGGTGATATGGGATGGATTGATTCAAAAACTAGACGTCATATTGAAATACTACGTCTTTGGAATAGACTTGTTTACATGGATGAAAACAGACTAACAAAGCAAGTGTTTAAAGTTGATAAACAAATTAACAAGAGAAATTGGAGTAATGAGGTTTTACAAATATTCACTAAATTGAATCTTACTCAAAATTTTGTAGAAAATTTACCTATTAACCTGGAAAATGCACAACGTCAACTGATGGAAATTTATAAAACCAACTGGAAAATCTAGTAACTAACATGCCAAAATTAAGAACTTACAGAGAGTTTAAAACTACATTTGGTACTGAAGATTATGTATATAAAATTTATGATAGAGGTCATTTGTCTGTTCTTTCACAATTTAGGTTCGGCGTTTTACCATTAGCAATAGAGACAGGACGTTACAATGATATACCATTAGAATATAGAGTTTGTGAATTTTGTTCCTATCATGTTCTAGAAGATGAAAATCATTTTTTGTTCCATTGTAATACTTATAACGATTTACGTAATTTACTTTTAACTCGTGTTTTAGATTATTGTGTGGATTTTTACTTTTTATCATTTCAAGAAAAATTTAAGTTGTTGATGTCCAAGGATTTAGTTAAATTTACTGCAGAATATTTGTTTAAAGCTTTCCATAGACGAAGAAGTTTGTTGTTTAAATAATGTAAATATGTGATTGTAAATGTTTTAATATTGTAAATATGTGATTGTAAATGCTTTAATATTGTAGTTTCCAGAAAATTTGTTGTTAAAGTTACTTTTGAATTATTTTAATGACTTGTAAGCCCATATAGGGCTGGGTGTATATTTTTTACACAGGTCAATAAAGAATTTGTCTGTCTGTCTGTCTGTCTATATTTACCAACTGTCAGTATGTGCTCATAGCATTTGCGAACCTCATCAATGTCACCATACAACTTCACAACAATTCTAATGAATCCACTACCATCACAATATATCTGAACACAATATTACATATAATGCACAGACCTCATTAATGGTTCGGCCAACACAATGCGGCTTGCGGGGGTGAATGGCAGCTCATTACGGTTATTGTCAGACCAGTGATTGGCAGCTTAGCAATGGTTGGATTTCTGCAACTGCAATCAAATACTGCAACAAAATATTGACTGACACTCCAGGCTCAAATCGAGCCCAGTGGACCATGTAAAATCAATGATGATCATTATGCCTGCAGTCACATTCTAAAAATGGCCACAACTGATGCAAGTGTGCTAATATGCCCTTATAGCACCAGCGCAATTATGCAGTGTCATCATGCAATGGAGTAGCACAACACAGGAACCAGTGATCTTGACCCTGCCTCAGCCGAAGTGGCTACTGAAGTGTTTTCCATCATCACGAGACCAATGTACTTATGCATAGCTATGCACACATGTATGGTTATTTGATTAGTGGAAGGAGGTGGCCTCGATCCTTTGTTCGAACACCTGAGCTGAGAGCAAGGCAAGAGGATCAAAAGGTCTAAGAATATGGCTTTAATGCAACCTGTGATATCCTGGCTATGCTAGGGTAGACATGCTAGGAAGCTGTGCACTGGAAAATAATGGTGGAGTTAGTGGATATCCTTGTGTGTAACGGTTTCTCTAAGCAGTCTATCAATAGGGCTTAACCAATGCCAATGGCCAGTCCTGTATTGCCTTTGGTCAGTCTCTGCCCAGCCTTTGCTCCAACTTTTCATACAGTGGAGCCTTCAGCCCACCTTTGGTAGCCTTTGGCTGGACTGCTCTTCACATAACGACACAGAGTGACATGGCTAGTCCATTGGCTGCTGCATCAGCCTCCGAGACATACAACACCCATCGACACTTTCATCCGCCACCAAATGACCACCCAGCCACCTCCATCAGCTCTGGGTCAGCCATTGATATTTCCACAGGACGGTGCCAAACTCACTTATGACAGGGGCTCCGGGCAGACATAAACAGGAGTGAGGAACCAGAGTCGACAAGGCTGAGTTGATTATTAAGGATTTTAGGGTCAAGCCACCTCAGCCGGGTGATCCAGGAAGCAATGAAATGTTCTCAAGCAAACTCAGCAGTCACAAGCCTGCAGTTCCTCATCCCAGCAGGGTAACTGCTTATACACTACCAAATTTGGATAGGTTCTCCAGGAGATTGGGGAGGCAAAAAATGCACTACCACAGACTTTGCATTACATACCAGAGCCAAAGTACTTTCAATAGGATGTAAACCTTTCAATCTAATTTCTAAGCGCCAAGTCTGTATCTGGTCTGTCTGACTGACTGACCTTATATTATTTTCAAAGTCCCCACACCACAAAGCAGCTAGACTATCTCAAACAAAAGCCACTGTTGGCTATGGATACCACATGACACTGTCAAGACATACAATGCCAGGACGTCCTCAGGGTCACTGAGGTCTGTCCAACAATCAACTGGCTGCTGTCACTGACCAGCACTGGCCACTGGGGTCAGTGAACCTGTGAACTCATTATATGTTGCATTGCAACTGCATTGTGCTTGGCTGTCATTCCCTAACCCTAACCCTAACCCTAACCCTAACCCTAACCCTAACCCTAACCCTAACTTCCTAGCTCTCCTTCTTAGTTCAGCACCATCCAAGAGTTCTCCCCAAAAGCTCTTACTGCCTGTTTGACAGTCTTGTTGGCTCCCATTGGCTATGAGTTGACCCTGCCTCTGGAGTCCTAACACGTCCAGCAACCAGCAACTGGGAATTGGTCTCACCTCAGTCTGAGAGGAGGAGAAACTGAACGTGACATAGCAGATCCCTGTCATTCTTTTGAGACAAGGACACACCTCGGCAGTCTGTGGTCTACTCTAGGGATCTACACCCACTACTTTAGCGTCTCCACACCCCTGCCCTATCTGTCCATCATCTTGCAATTGCCTTGGAGTTAACTTCTGAGGTTAACTCACTGGTTAATGTTTCCTTCTATAGCACACCTCTGAGTTCTTTCCCCAATGAGATTTGGAAACATCAAACAGTGAAGAAGAGAGGCATCAATTAAAAGGAGGACACTTGATAAAAGAGGATTGGATGTAAAATTCTGTAGGGCATATGATGGCGATATTCTATAAAGTCACTTGCAAAAGATCAGAGAGCATGTAACAAAAAACTCAATGACTCTTCTGCACATTTTAGTTTGCAGACAATGTCTACACAGGCGACAATATCTGCCTGATACGGAAGACGGAAGTGATACAAACATCAGCAGTTTAACATTCAGTCAAGTCAAAAAAACTGCTGTACAAATTCAAGTCTCTCCTGGCCTTATTTAAATGTGGCAAAGCTCTGCATACCAATTTCTCTGGTCCAACCTTGTGTTGTTCTAAAAAGTAGCAAAAATATAATTTTTTTTTTTCATTGTATTCACATTTGCTAGCTACACAGTCTATACATACAAATAGGTTTCGATATGCAAATTGAGACATGCATTGCATCTGAAAATTGTTTACTTCATGTCGCACAATTAGCCATATTAGGTACAAATTGACATGCAGACCTGTTGTAGAGGCTTAATTTCACATTCTGCCTGATTAAAGATCATACAGCAATATTCCAGCTGCTTCTTTGACAACCTACAATGTATCCTAATTAGAGCTACACACCCTCTTCTTTGGTGCCAAAGCCTCTCACAAATCTCAACCCAGTTGATCTGTCAGACTTTCGGAAGTTAGAGCAGCAATGACTCCCAATGTCAATCACATGTCATAATACACTGGCTCTAGTTGTAGTGCTAACTTTACCGTGGATATAACTCACCACTGACCAAGCTCATGATGCCTCTACTGCTATATGGACATGGCTTAGTATACTGCTAATGCAGCTTGTGTGGTGCATTAAATTAGCAAATGTCACCATACAGCCCAAATGCTTTTTCTTTATGCCAATCATACCACCCCTGGTAATAAGTGGTATTAATCTAATGGCATCTGTGTGACAAGAATTAAACCACACAAACCAAATGACATGTATACGAGGCCAGCCTAAACTTGACTACCATAAGTGAGATATGAAGTAACACAATGCAGTTCTTTTTTCATAAACGCCACATGAAACACATTTGCAGACTGTTGCAGCATATCTGCCCGCTTGACATTGATTTGTTCCAATTGGCTGTAGGACAGCCTGTTTCCAGATTCCTGACATATCCAGCAACTAGCAATTGGGAATCACCTTCAGAAGCAGTCTGAGAGTATAGCAGGAGAAACTGAACGTGACATAGCAGACCCCTGCCAATCTTTTGAGACAGGGACACAACCAGGCTTGTCTGTGGTTTACTCTAGACATCTACACCCACCACTTTGGCATCTCCAAACCACCACCTATCTGTCTATCACCTTGCAATTGACTTGAAGTTAACTTCTGAGGTTAACCCACAGGTTAATTTGCCCTTCCATAGCATACCTCTTAAGTTAACTTCAGGTAATTCTTTCCCCGACGAGACTTTGAAACATCAAACGGTCATGAAAAACCAGAAAAGCAACCATCAATAGGAGGACACCGGATAGAAGAGGATGAGATGTAAAATTCTGTAGGGCATATGATGTTGATATTCTATGAAGTCACTTGCTAAAGATCAGAGAGCATGTAACTAAATACTCAACCACTCTTGGGAACATTTTAGTTCACAAACAAAGTCTGCACAGATGACAATGTCGGCCTGATGCAGAAGTGATGCAAACATCTGCAATTCAACATGGAGCAAAGTCAAGTGCTGTGCCAATTCAGGCCCCTCATCCTCATTGCCTTATTTAAATGTTGCAAAGCTCTGCAAACCAATTTCTCTGAGAAAGCCTTGTGTTGTTCTAAAAAGCAGCAATAATATAATAATTTTCACATTGAATGCACATTTGCTAACTGCACAGCCTATGCATCAGAAGATTGTCGCAAAAGTTTCAACATATGTGTTTTGTATGTCACATAATTAGCCATGTTGGGTAGAGTGTCATGTATACCTCTTGTGGAGGCTTAATTTCACACCCTGTCTGATTAAAGACCCTACAGCTAGATTCCAGGTAACTTTTTTGACAATCTACAATGTATCCTACTTAAAGCTACCCTCTCATAAATCTCAACCCTGTTGATCTGCCAGACTTTTGGAAATCAGGACAGCAATGACTCCTAATGTCTATAACATGACATAATACAGCATTACAGGGCCAATATTGATGTGTTGCTGACTCTTCCATGGATATTACTCCCCGTCTGACTAAACCCATGACTCCTCTATTGCCATATGGATATGGCTTATAGAGCCAATGCAGCTTGTGCTGCGCATTAAATTAGCAAATGGTAATTGCCCAAATGCCATTTCTTGGTAAAATATGCCTATCATACCACCCCTGGTATTAGCATAATGGCATCTGTGTGACAAGAATTCCACCACACAAACCGACTGATATGTATACAAGACCAGCCTAAGCTTGTCTACCACAATAAGTGAGATATGAAGCCACACAATCCAGTTCTTTTTTCATAAACATCACATGAAATAGATTGCAGACTGCTGCAGCATATCTGCCCGCTTGACATTGGTCAGCTCCCATTGGCTACGGGTTGGCCCAGTTTCTTGAGTCCTGACATGTCCAGCAACTAGCAACTGGGAATTGGTCTCACCCCAGTCTGAGAGGAGGAGAAACTGAACGTGACATGGCCAACTCATGTCATTCTTTTGAGACAGAGACACGCCCACGCAGTCTGTGGTCTACTCTAGCGATCTACAGATTCTACACCCACCACTTTGGTGTCTCCAAACCATCACCTATCTTTCCATCATCTTGCAGACTGCCTTGAAATCAATTTCCGAGGTTATCTAACAGGTTAATTTGTCCTCCTACAACACACCTCCAAGTTAACACTAGGTAATTATTTCCCCGATGAGATTTTGAAACATCAAACAACCATGAAAAAGCAGCTTGAGGGGTAACCACTAAAATGAGGCTACAAGATTAAAGCGGATAGGATGTAGAACTCTGTACGGAGCATGATATTGATATTCTGTAGAAACACTGGTGAATGATCAAAGAGCATGTAACAAAAAAAACTCAACCACTCATTTTAGTTCGCTGACAATGTCTACATATATGGCAATATCTGCCTGATGCGGAAGTAATGCAAACAACATCTGAAATTCAGCAAAGTCTAGGAAACTGCTGTGCCACTTCAGGCACCTCCTTGCCTTATTTAAATGTGGCAAAGCTTTGCATACCAATTTCTCTGGTGCAACCTTGAGCCGTTCTCAGAAACAGGCTTTACACAGACTTTTTTTCATCGAGTACACACTTGCTCGCTGCACAGCATAAATCTGAAAATTGTTTTCTTCATGTCACACAATTAGCCATGTTAGGTACAAATTGACATGTAGACCTGTTGTAGAGGCTTAATTTCACACAATGCCAGATTAAAGACCATACAACAAGATTCCAGCTTCTTGTTTGACAACCTACAATGTATCCTAATTAGAGCTACACACCCTCTCCCTTGATGCCAATGCCTCTCATAAGTCTCAACCCTGTTGATCTGTCAGAGACTTGGGAAGTTAGAGCAGCAATGACTCCAAATGTCAATAACATGGCATTATGCATTGGCTCTAGTTGTAGTGCTAACTCTATCGCGGATATTACTGCCGCCCTAACAGTCTCGACTGCTTATACAATATATGGATACGGCTTATAGAGCCTCGCAACTTATGCAGCACAGCAAATTACCACCAAATGGTACCACACCGCCAAACCGCCATTAACTTGTGAAATATGCCGACCATACCACCCTGATATTATTCGAAATAGGATTCGTGCAACAAGATTCCCCAAGAAACCCACATTACATAGTGCAGTTCTTCTTCATAAAAACTACAAGAAATAGAATTACAAACTGCTGCAGCATATCAGTACAAGGCATCTAAACACATCACATTGTGTTGTTTGGTCATGGAACACAAAAAAGAAGTCAACCCTAATTAGATCAGGAAGATAGAGATAATAATGCATCTTATAGAATATAGGTGCAACATTGATATATGATAACCATCATGTCGTTTTAAAATTCAGTAATTAAGATAAATTACTAAACATGCTAAAATTTGGGCTGAATTCCAAAAAAAATGAAAAATATGAAAACAATCGAGGAATGACATTTTCATTTTACAAGTTATTTCATTAAGCTTTAAGAGCCTACAGAGAAGTAAGAAAATTGCCATGCTTAGGTAATTGACAGCAGGCTGCTGTTACTTCCAAAAACTAAATAGCAATGTCAAATTCCACAATATTGATACTTCTGGACCTTCACAGTGAATCCGTAAAATTAATGTTAACCAGATACGCACTCATGGTTTATGTGTATATACTTGCAGATGCGCTCCGATGGTCTCTGGATATCTTATCTTTATCAAAATGCATTAAGAGCCCCTGATGATATTCTGATGTCGAATAAAATTCTATATATTCAATGACTATCTTTAAATATGTCTCCAGAAGACACTTGTCAACTACCATCCCAGACTCAAGAGGCTAATAGATATCCATTGATGTAGGAGCAGCCGTACCAAGTAGCATGTTCAGATGCTCCACTCTGTAGCTTCTTACCAAGTTCTTGGCCTCCTCCTCACCTAGGACATATGGCAAGTTCCCTTGGTCCCCAATATTTCGAGGCTTGCATGACACTTATAATGTTCTTATGTACAGACAGTGGCGGAGGGTCAATTGTCTAACAACTCTCCATGAAAGAAGGCGATGAAGATACTTTGAGGAAGACCTGTGGCAGTTAGAGCTAACATGTAAATGCACACTATAGTATGGGGGATAACTTCAGATATTTCTAGACCGAGCGAAATGGCAACAATATTATGCATAAATAGGAACATAACAAAAGAAAAGACAAATGCAGTTCCCAATTATCAAGGATCCCAGCAGACTGTTTTTTCTGTCGAAGATGAGTAATCAGTGAAGGTTTGAAGCCCGTGCAAAACTGAGTGTCAGAGAAAATATGACAGAAATGAATTGGGGGATACACCGTCAAGTCTGTGGCATCTACATGCAGTGTATGTGAGCCTGGATAAACACAGTGACTTATGACTATGGTAAACAAGAGTTGGTATACTCTCTTATGATGAAACAGTCATGAGCATACCAAGATGAACCAATTGTCAACCAGAAACAAACAGTTCTGTCAATTCTCTTATTATTCTCATACATCAACCAAATGTGTGTATTTGCAAACCTCATCAGCTCCTCAACCAATCTAAAGAATCCACTATCACATAATGTCTATACATACAATGCCTCCACGTTATTAATGGGTCTGCCAGCAAGGTAAGGCTGTGGGGTTGAATGGCAGCTCATTAGCTTTATTGTCAGACCAGTGATTGGCAGCTTAGCAATGGTTGGATTTCTGCAACTGCAATCAAATATCGCTGCAAAATATTGACTAGCACTCAAGGCTCAAATGGCACTCACTGGACCATGTAAAACCAATGACTACTGTTTCGCCAGCAGTCACAAACTAACATAAATGCTACTGAATGCCACAAAAGCGGCCTGAAGCACCGACGGCCATGATGCAAAAGCAGCAGTATAAAGTAAATAGTGGCCTTGACTTTGCTTCGCTACACTGAAGTGCTTTTTATATTCACAGTGCTACATTACTGGTAGACCAATGTGTCCATCTATGGGTACCAACATGTGTATGATTGATTGATTTGTGAAAGGAAGAGATCCCCGGAGTTAAAAGCCAGGCTGGAGGATCAAAAGGTCTCAGAATATGGCTCTGATAGAACCTGTAACATCCAGGTTATGCTAGGGTAGCCATGCTAGGAAGCAGTGCACTGGCCAATAGCCCAATACTGCTGGGGTGAGAGGATATCCCTGTGGTACAGGCTGGTCTCAGCAGTCGATCAATATGGCTTATACCAAGAGCCCCGTTGGCTGGTTTTGGCTCAACCTATCCTCTACCTTTACAGTCTTTGGGGCTAGGGACCTATTGGATTGCTTTTGGCTGGACTGTTCTCTTCTTTACACCTCATCATGACATGGCTACCACATCAGCCTTCGAGTCGACAACAATCATTGACACTTTCATCCACAGAAAAAGGCCACCAGAAATGATAGAGGCACCATTATGCAATGACACAACTCCATCAGTCTATCACACCCACAGTCAGCCATGATAAGTCCATCACCCTGCTGCCAAACTCACTTATGGCTGCTCTTCTCTACTCAACACACCTTGCTTTGCCACAACTCCAACAGCCCAGAGCCAGCTATTGACATGTCCATAAGGCTGAGCTAAACCTACTCATGGTATGGGCCCAGGGCTGACATAAACAGCAGTGACAGGCCATAAGTGACAGGGCTGAGTTGCTCATTAAGGCCTTTAAGACAAGCCACCTCAGCCAGGTGATCCAGGAAGTTGAGAAATCATTGAAATGTCACACAGCTGCTAACTGCTTATCAGGTGATAAAGGATCAACCTTTTGAGAAAAACTCCTCATTCTCTTTTCGAAATGTAAAAGATAGAATTTCATAGAAAACACCACTCTCAGCTGCCGTGATGAGGGTACTTAGTGTTTCAACCTTTGCATGTGAAGAGAGCTTAAAATGCTTTAGCAGTGTTAGGTAAAAACACCCCATACATTGAAAGTAAATATTTAGTGGAGAAGCTTCCATATGAAAATCTATTGCTGCGTCAAGCAGCCTATCTGCAATACCATCTCGGCAAGATGTGTCCTACACAGCAGTATACATATCAGAGTTCTGCAAGGCATAGTGGATTTCAAGCACCTTTTTATGCCAATCGATTCTCAATTGCCCCGGAGACATTCAGAAAAATCGTTCAGAAAAAGCTCAGCAGTCACAAGCCTGGAGTAAACCAGTCTCCAGTAGATAGCTGAGGAAGTTAATGTTAGCACAGTTTAAAAGCATTCAAATACTGCAGACTATGCATATATACTCCAAGGCAAGAGGCATGCTTCATTCAATAGAGTGCGAGCATTTTGTTCCATAGAGTCTGAGGCAAAAGTCTGGCCCACAGGGTCTATCTGACTGACCTTTGTGCCATGTCAAGGTCGTCAAGACCCAAAACATAAAGCAGCAAGACTATATCAGACAAAAGCCAATGTTGGCCATGTATGCCACAGAACACTGTCAGACATACAATGTCAGGAAGTCCTCAAGGTCCCAGAGGTCTGTCAACAAGTAGATCGGCCGCTGTCACTGACCGCTGAGTGACCAGTGCTAGCTGATGAGGTCAGTGAACGTGTGAACTCATTATGAGAATTTGTCCGCCTTGTAGCTCCTTGTAGTGTATGGCATTCCTAAGTTCTACTTCTTACTTCATGATCATCCAAGGCCAAGGCTCTCCACCTAATCTCTTAGTGCTTGTTCGCCTCAGCTTGGTTCCTGTTGACTAACAGGTTGGCCCTTCATCAGGAGTCTGACCATGTCCAGCAACTAGCACCTACTGCATCCTGGGAATTTCCTTCAACAGGGGCATTAGTGGAAGAGGAGATACAGAAAATGACAACCAGAGAGGAGCAGAGTATTGACCCCAGCATCACTCCTCAGGCACCCAGGTTGTCCTTAGTATCCTCAGGCAATTCTTGAGCTGGCAATTACTGCTCCCAAGTCCATCATCTTGCAGACTACATATTTGGGCTCATGCAGCTGAATTTAGCTTCTGTGGGATACAAGGCACAACAAATAGGCAAAAGACATTGCATGGTATGAACTTGAAGCAATTGCAATTCACCAAAAGCCTTCCATTGTACTGCATAAACATAGGCTGCGCAGCAGCAAACCTTCAGCGAATAACACCTTTAGAAGATTACAATAATATCATAAAATTGGTGCGTTTACGAAATTGCTTATAGGTATGCAATAGCGGTCAAGTAGTGGCCTTCCATTATCTGTATTTTCCAATGATTCATAAAGTGTTATACGCATCAAAAAGCACTGCTAAATTAATTGCATAGGTGATTTGTTTAGAAAAATGCATTACTGTATATGCAATAGTGTGGAAGTTTTGGCTCCGATATAAAAAAAATTTCTTTTAAATATTTTTTCTCAATATTACAAAAACTATAGAATAGCCATCTGTCAGACCATGAAAAGGCACAAATAGACCATACAAGCCATATGTGTACCAAACTTCATCCATGTATATGGAATAGTGACCGGATGTTGGGCCAGAAACAAAAATAATAATTTTTATGTTTTTTTTCAATATTTGAAAAAGTATATAATATTTTCCATCAGACCTTTCAAAAGGCACAACTAGACCACATTGACCATATGTATACCAAAGTTTATCGATGTACATGCAATAGTGAGCGAGTCTTAGCACAAAAAAACAAAAAAAATATGTTTTTATATCTTTTCTCATTTTTTCAGAAAGTATAGAATATCTGTCAATGAGACCATCAAAAGGCACAACTAGACCATATAGGCCACCTGTGTACCAAATTTCATCCATGCACATGCAATAGTGACCGAGCCTTGGCCCGGAAACGAAAAAAAATTATTTTTATATTTTGTTGCTAATTATTTCAAAAAGTATTTAAGATCTATTCATCGGACCATCAAAAGGCACAACTAGACCATACAGGCTAGATGTGTACCAAATTTCATCCCCATACATTCAATAGAGGCCGAGTGCCAGGCCGGAAACGATCTATCCGCCCGCCGCCCGACCGCCCGCCCGCCCACCCACCCGCCCGCCCGCCCGCCCGGCGGACGGACAGCATTTTTACCCAAGTGATTACAATACCTTCTTCGAACTTCGTTCGCTGAAGGTAAAAAGCTTCGGCATACATTTTCGCATTGCAGTACAACGAAAGTCAAATGCATAGACACAAAAGTGTTTGACTACGTCAGTTTGCAATTTATAGGTGTGACACAAGTAAAGCATGACATGCTCAGTCATTTATGATGCTTTTGACTTCTGGTGTAAATAATGAAGAGTAAAGCCTTAAACTCCATCGAAGTCTTCCAAACTGACAAGGGGGGGGGGGAGGGTTGGTCTAGTGGTACCGTGCTGGACTGCCAATCGCTAGGTCCAGGGTTCAAATCCATCTCTTGTCGGGGTCACCTGTGTGTATGCCCAAAGCATATATAATCACTCACAAATATCCACAAATATCCACCAAAGACTGTCACGGATTTTAGCTTAGTCTTTTGACTTTGACCAAAGAGCCTATATGCAGCTTAATATCCACTGGCCAATCATTGCACTGTGGAGGCTTGACTGTCAATGGCTAGGATATTAGGCTGGAAGCCCTTGGACAGGATATTAGGTGGCATTCTCATTGGACAAACTATTAACTACAGCGCCCCCTACTGTGGATATTAGGGTGGATTCTCATTGGTTAAGATATTAGGGGGTATTCTCATTGGTCAGTTCACTATTATCCAAAGTTGGATATTTGTCAAAATCCACAATAGTATAAAAGAGTTATTGTGAGTGACTTGGGCATGTATCCAAAGTATAAGATCTTTGACAAAATCCACTATAGTCAGGAGTGAGCGATAATGTGTGATTTAGGCATGCGCCCAAAGGACCTATATTTTGCCCAAAGGCCTTGAGGATATTTTGAAGGATACGATGACTTTGGGAAAATCATGCCAAAAGGAGTCGTAATGCCCAAAAGCCCTATAGTTTGCGACCCCATAATTTGCCAAAAGACCCTATATTTTGCCCAAAGGCCCAATATCCATGCCCAATAGGCCTATTAGGCACAATAGTTGATATTGGCGGTAACAACCTGGGCCTATATTGGATGGCTGTTTCAATCATCCTACGCCTCATTGCCGTGTCCTCCTCCTGTCATAACAAGCACATATAATGGCACAGCATCGCCCATGCCCCGCATGTTTTATCCTATGTTTATCCTATCCGTTAGCCAGTTTATCCCGTTCTTTTATCCCGTTCTTTTATCCTATCCATTTATCCTATCCATTTATCCTCTCCGTTTATCATATCTGTTTATCCTATCCGTTTATCCTATCCGTGTATCCTACCCGTTATCCTGTTTATCCCGTTTATCCTATCCTTTTATCCTATCTATTTATCCTATCTGTTTACCCTATACGTTTATCCAGTACCCCATAAGCACTGGTTCATCCCATTTATCCTGTTTATCTTATCTATTTATCCTATTTGGTTATCCTATCTGTTTATCCTATCCGTTTATCCTATCAGTTTATCCTATCCGTTTATCCTATCCATTCATCCTATCCATTACCCTATCTGTTGACCCTATCCGTTTAACATATCCATTTATCCTATCCGTTATCCCGTTTATCCCATTTATTCCGTTTATCCTATCCATTTATCCTATCCATTTATCCTATCCGTTTATCCTATCCGTTTATCCTATCTGTTTATCCTATCCCTTTATCCCATCCGTTTATCCTATCCATTTATCCCATCCGTTTATCCTATTGGTTTATCCTACCCGTTATCCTGTTTATCCCGTTTATCCTATCCATTAATCCTATCCGTTATTCTATCCGTTTATCCTATCCGTTTATCCTATCCGTTTATCCAGTACCCCATAACATGGGACATGGGAAAGTTATACAGCAGCTTCCATGATCGGATTAAATGTGATTCCTCAAATGACAGTAATGTATCCTTTGATTTAGTGCAAAAAGCTGTTAGCATGCTGAAGCCGGAAAAGGGTGATGGAAGCAAAGGATTGGTGTCCAGTTTGATTATCAATGCACCACCTATTTGGATTAGTTGTCTTACATCTCTTATATCATGTATGCTTGTACATGGACATTATGCCAAGGAATTACTACTCTCCACTGTCAGTTTTGTGCCAAAAGACTTGAGTAAGAGCCTGTGCCATAGTGACAACTACAGAGGTATTTGTTTGAACTCCTCTATAAATAAAGTAGTTGATTGGATAATACTGTTGCAGTACAATGAACAACTTTCTACAAGTGACCTCCAATTCGGATTTAAGAAGGATCATTCAACTGCTTTGTGCACAATGGCCCTTAAAGAGACAGTCAATTATTACACCAGACGAAATGGAGAGGTTTATTGCTTATTACTAGATGCATCGAAAGCATTTGACCTTGTAGACTTAGAGAAATTGTTTGGAATGTTAGAGAAAAGGGGCATACCCTACACAGTACTACGATTACTATGTGATATGTACCGACGTCAAGCGGTAAGAACAACGTGGTCTGGTCACTTTAGTGACACATTCAGTGTGTCCAATGGAGTTCGACAAGGGGGTGTTCTCTCACCCGTCTTATTCACCATCTATATGGATGAACTTTTACATAGATTACAGGAAGCAGACTATGGATGTCATGTTGGACATGAATTCATTGGTGCATTATGTTATGCAGATGACCTGACTTTACTTGCTCCTACAATTGCATCCTTGAAGACCATGATTAGTGTGTGTGAAGCATTTGGTAAGGAACACAACCTACATTTTAATGCAAAAAAGACTATTGGGATTAGATTTGGCAGAACTACAGATTTACCGGATATTCATGTGAGCTTAAATGGACAAAAGATAACTTGGACAGATAAAGTAAAGCACTTAGGAAATTGGATTACAAATGTTCAAAATCCCAAAGAGGATATTCAGCAGAAAAAATGTGATTTTATTGGTCGAACAAATGCGATTATATCGCTGTACAAGGGAGTCCCTCGTGGAATATGTTCCAAAGTATTTAACTCGCAAGCCTGTCACTTCTATGGGTGTGAGACATGGCTTGCTGACTCAAAGGATAACGAGCAGTTTTATGTGACTTGGAGAAAGGGATGTCGAAAACTCTGGAACTTACCTAACACTGCACGATCAAGACTTCTCCCTTTACTCATGAGGTCAAAGGGACCAGAAGAGCAAATAGCTTCCCGGGCATTGAATGCCACAAGGATTGCCCGAAAAAATGGAAATATCAAAATGCAATTTCTTGCCAAAGCAAGTGATATGTACGGCGGTATAATTGCCAGAAACAGTGTCCACAGTGGCAATAAACAGCCAGATGACAGATCGGAGGACAGATGTCGTGCAATGGCAGTGACAGATCTCACTGAATGCCTCGAAGGGACTATGCATATTTCAAATTTTGACAAAAACGAACTGACTATACTAAGAGACTTTATTTCTACATTTTAAAATGATATTATATCCTTATTTTAGATTTTAGATTTTAGATAGAACTCCATTTTCTGTACTTATGTGATTACGCATTTTAGTACGCAATAAATACTATATATATATATATATAAGCATTGGTTCATCCCATTTATCCTGTTTATCCTATCTGTTTATCCTATCCGTTTATCCTATCTGTTTATCCTATCCGTTTATCCTATCTGTTATCCTATCCGTTTAGCATATCCGTTTATCCTATCCATTTATCCTACCCGTTTATCCTACCCGTTATCCTATCCGTTTATCCTATCCATTTATCCTATCCGTTATCCCATTTATCCCATTTATCCTATCCGTTTATCCTATCCATGTATCCTATCCATTTATCCTATCCGTTTATCCCATTTGTTTATCCAATTTGTTTATCCCATCCGTTTATCCCATCCGTTTATCCTATCCATTTATCCCGTTTATCCTACCTGTTTATCCTATCTGTTTATACTATCCATCTATCCTATCTGTTTATCCCAGCCATCTATCCTATCCATCTATCCTATCCGTCTGTCAATCTGTCTATCCATCCGTCTATCTATCATTCAATCCATCCGTCAATCAATTCATTCATCTATCTATCTACGTTTCTATTTATCCTATCCGTTTATCCCGTTTGTTTATCCCATCCGTTTATCCCGTCCGTATATCCTATCTGTTTATGCCGTTTATCCTACCTGTTTATCCCATCTGTTTATCCTATCCGTTTATCCTATCTGTTTATCCCATCCGTCTATCCTGTCCGTCTGTCCCATATATCCATCAATCCATCTGTCAATCCATTCCTCCATCTATCTATCTATCTATCCTGTCTGTTTATCCTATCCGTTTATACTATCCATCTATCCTATCCTACTGTATATCCTATCCATCTATCCTATCTGTCTGCAATCCGTCTATCCATGCATCTATCTATCTATCTATCTATCTATCTATCTATCTATCTATCTATCTATCTATCTATCTATATGTCTATCTTTTGTTTACATGAGTGTATATTACATGGCCAATTGTGCAGCGTACGT
The DNA here is from genome assembly GCA_026936325.1 of Platynereis dumerilii. NCBI lineage: Eukaryota > Metazoa > Annelida > Polychaeta > Phyllodocida > Nereididae > Platynereis > Platynereis dumerilii. The sequence goes on along the minus strand of JAPTHN010000089.1, from coordinate 328,603 downwards.
AAAACGTACGTAAGCTCTTTTATGCGTATTTCGTACGTAAATAGCCTGTTTTCACGTACGAAATTCGTACGAAAATTTACGTACGTGAAACGTACGTAGATTTTCGTACGAATTTCGTACGTGTTGACGTACGTAATTCATACGTTAATTTTACGCATGAAAATCGTATGAATTACGTACGAAAACCATACGTTTTCTAGACTTAGAAAAATTCTGATATATTACGACATTCTCATTCCAAATAGGCCAGTGGGCCTATGGGCCTACCTCAAAGTTTGGAAGTGACTCTGTTTCTATCAAATTGAGGCGATAACCATGACATTTTTTTGACAAACAAATAAACATTAGATTCTACAGATTAATTACTGGTCTTTGGACTATGATTTGCTTTGTTCGCTGATTTTTTTTAGTTATTCTAGGTACGTGTAAACTTAAGCCCATCCCGGTAACTACTGCACTGAAAGGGCCAAAGTAAATGACCTCAAAATATACTGAAATCTAGAAAAAATCATTCGAAGACAGAGCTTTGTTTTTTTCATTTCTTTATTTTGTAAGCTTAGATACAACGTATTTTATCATTATAGCCCTATAACAAGCATGGTGTGGCTGACATGACCAATGATCAGAGCGTTACTGACCGTTAGGCCAGACATAACAGTAATTTACTGATTCTTACCTTCTCTGACCTACTGAAACAACTGATTTACATATCCATGATGTTACGTACATGGTTGACACAAAAAACATTACAGCTTATTTTTTTTGTCCAACCGACTGACCTTGTTGCTTTAAGAAGCCTTTCAAAAATATAATCATTATTCATTGATGTTATAATTAAACTGACAGTTCATTCTTTGAATTTGTGTAGTCAATTGTTGGGAGGTACTGATAATCAAAGAACAGCAAGCATGTACATTGTACATGTAAATAATACAATTAAACACATCAGAAATATATCAATAAATAAAAAGATTTGGGAAATATTTGAAAATCCCATCTAAGGCCTAACTGGTACATAACACTGTTCATGATATTACACAAGTTTGTTCATATTAAGTTCTGATCTCTTTAAGTAGGGGGGAGGGTTGGTCTAATGGTAGCGTGCTAGGCAGCCAATCGCTGGATCGAGGGTTCGAATCCAGCTCTTGCCAGGTCACCAGGGCCTAAGTAGGAAGGCTGCCTCAGTCATCCTTTGAGTCATTGCTGTGTCTTCTTCCTGTTGTTATTAGGCTACCAAGTGCATAAATACGTCCTGGACATAATCATCCATCCATCCATCTCTTCTGAAGTTAGATCCTTGTTCGATGTGGTCACTCAACCTGGAAAAAAAAAAGTGACATTTGAAAATTGAAAATCCATAACTATCATTGCATGATTAAAAAAAGTGATATTCATGGGAAATTTATCTCAGTAACGGAACCCTTTTTTAACTGTCAATCCCAATTTCTTACAAAGTCAAAAGATAAATTTGTCTTTAGATTGACACATGCATGAATGAGTGACTAATAGGTCGTGTTAGTGGAACTCTCCTTTTATCTGCTCTCTGGCATCTCGGCTCAGAAATAAACTTTTTCCTGGAACACGCCGCCAATTTTTACCATTGCGAAGTCGATGGACGCTTGGATTCCAGGCTCCAGGACAGTTGTAAAACCACTAAAACACTACGGATTGTATCGCCGAGTCTTAAATGGAATGTTTACCATGGATTCCGCCAATATTCAGTCGAATGACAACTTGTATCTTCTGTTACGGCCCGACCAAGATGGAAAAATGTGGCGGGAGTCGGCCTGACAGACTAAGTCTTGATCGAGCAAAATATCCGGATTAATCACAGGTATGTCTTGTAAAAGTGGCGGGATCCAAGGATTAGACCCAGAAGTACACGCGGTTGGGCTAATCCAGTGTTGTCAAGCTGATTAATTTTAACGATGTTATGGACCTCGTAAAACCCGGCCCCATTGCATTGTACAGCCCTACAAAATGGCGGGTGTTCCCGGAAAAAGTTTATTTGTGCGCCGAAACGTCAGAGTGCTGAAAAAAGGAGAATTCCACTAACACGGCCTATCGGTTGAGAGAACCTGCTTAGAGTTTATGTAGCTGGATGCTCCACTCAAGGTTTGCTCAGTGGCGTCACTGTAGATGGGGCTGGTGGGGCATTTGCACCACAACTCAAAAAATTATAATTTTTCCTGACATCTTCCATGAAGGTGTGACCACTATGTGAAAATAACTTTTCTCAAATAACGCAAGGGAGCAAAATAGTTTTTTATATCTTGATTCAATTTTCTGTTCATTGACATGTTATTATCTCAAGCGAGACAAATTATTCATGGATCCACAGATTTGTTTTATAAGTTAGTCTAGCCCTACAGTAGCTTTTTTTAAACTGGAAAATAGTTGCTTCCAGTGACATCATTTCTTATAGCCTTACTTCATGTTATCGATTCAGGCCGCTACTCCTTGGTCTGGAAACTATGTTGATCTACCTTGCCTGGCTGCCGCCCTCGTTTGCCTTGGCCTCGGCCAAGCATTTATAATTCTAATATGTATATAATATAAACATAGGCGTACGGGTGGCCGTTTCGCATGGGGGAGGCTGTCACTAATTTGCCCTGAAATTTCTCCCCTTTGTCAGGGGGGGGAGGAGGGGCTCCCCTCTCACAGTGGATTTCAACCACCGTCAAGTTAGAAAGATTCTAATGGCATGGCACCTGCTGGATACGGTACACAATGACATGCAAATTACATAATTGAAAACGGGAAAAAAAATCTGTGGGGAAATTTTGAGAAAAATTTTTACTGTGTGGCAGTTTGTCACATTGCCAATGGCTGCAACATAAAAATTATAAAAATTCATTTTTTCTCACAAATTTCCCAACAAATTTTTTTCCCATTTTCAGTTATGTAATCTGCAATGATTCTTCATGTCCTTGCGGACCATATCCAGCAGGTGCCATGCCATTACTAAAATTTTTTTTTATGGTGGTTAAAACCCACTATGCTCTGACCCTCTGGGCAAATGTCTATAGATAGGTTACTGGAGCATTAATTATTTAGATCTAATTCTAACTGTATTCTTCAGTGGCGTCATTTTCATAATAAAGTGGTGGGGCACTGACACCTTTTTTAATTTTTTTGCGCAGGCACAGCAGTTACGGAAGCTCTGAATTTTTTTACCCTTTTTTTGGCAAAAAGTGGTGGGGCATCAATCCTAGCTCCTGTCCGTACAGCAAGGGGCGGTCCAGACGATTGTTGGAGTGGCTATAGACTTTACTCCCACAAAGATTTTTTTTTTCCTTCGCAGTGCGTCAACGAAAAATTTTTTCCACATGCGGACTCTCAACAAAACTTTTTATCGGAATTTTAACATTACGGTACTCTAGCTCTAGAGGTGGAAACAAACTTTTTTTAAAATTTCCATGTGCTGAGCAAACGTTTTTTTCAGTATCAAGTGGGAAACAAACTTTTTTTTACACCAAAAGTCCATAGCCCCCCCCCCCAAGACTTGGCAACAGATCATCTGGTTAGACTGGTCGGCCCCAAAGCCATCAGAAGAGCAGCCACTTTCATAGGCGTACGGCACGCGCGATTTTTGGGGGGGGCGAGCGACATTTGCCCGAATTTCACGATCTAAATAAATTTATAAACATTTCAAATTAAATTTCCTGGAAATCAATAATTTTCGGTAGTTTTTAGGCCTATTTAATTATCTGCCCGAATTTTTTTAGCCATTTTGCCCGAATCTTACTGTTTCCAAAACTTTTCGGCCCCCCCCCTACGCCTATGGCCACTTTACTGGGGCTAGCACAGTCCAAGCCTGAACAATAAAACCAGGGACAGTCAGTAGGCCTTACTGAACAGTAATGTTTCTGAATCTGATTAAAATACACACAAATTTTCGCAAGCTTTGAGATTTTCATGACTTGAAAATTTAGTAGTCCCATCATCAGTCATCACACACAAAAAACTTACCAGCTAGGCCTACCTTCCAAGGAGAGATCTCTGATTTTGTTTGCATCTAGTCTTCCCAACTTAGTCCAGCCTGTGATGACATTGATGAATGAACACGAAGCCCAGAAATATTGCATTATTGGCTGTCTTCTGCTTCTTCATTTTTGTTGTTGTTTTTTCTGCTGTGAAGACAAATCCACCAGATGGCATGACGTCACCAGTGACAGGTTGCCAAGGTGATTGTTGATGACATCACAATAGGCAAGGTGCTTGTGACATCATTGGAATGTTGATCTTGGGTGGAGTGACAGGCAGGAAAGCCAAAGCTCATCAAAAATGTTTAGAGAATTTATTGTTGTGTCTACAAAACAATCATCGACAAAACCACAATACTCAAAAGGTTAGTGCTTCAGAATATACTCAACTGATCAATAGCCCTACTGGTGCTCAAATTTATGATTGAATTCCGTTTAAAGCTACCACATCATGGTAGGCCCTACTCGCTACTGCTGGTAATTTTTTCCTGAGATAATCATTGTGTTGTCATTTTGTCAACTTGTTGATGTGGCTTATTAAATGGCATTACTCAGGTCTGTTAATTTTTTCACTTGTGCGGAGTTTACAAACACTGGAGCTAAGTCCAGTAAGGGTTAATTAATGAAAATTTTTAAAAAGGCGCTCCCACCTTTATGACTTAGGGGGTGACCCCATGGGCTGACCATTTAATAATATCTATGTCCAGGCCAGGGGGTTTTTTTTTTTTTAAATTGATAATTTTTTTTACTCGGTTTTTGTGAAATAAATAATTTTTTTTTGTGTAGATGCAGGCTTGCTATAAATAATTTCTGCAAAAGGTATTTCTTAACAAGGAGTTGCTTGATTTTGGAAAGAAAATTCGGGGACTTTGTGCACTTGAAATAAATGATTAGTAGTCCTACCCCCATGGGCACATCGACGTTGCAGCAACGTTGCAACGACGTCACACTTTTCGTCAAATGACGTAGAATTGTATGGTTGAAATTATGTTGTCACAACGTTGTGAAGCAACGTCAAAGATATGACGTTAGCATGCAACGTTGTGGCGATGTTTTACAACATTGTGAGGCAATGTCAGGAGTTCGACGTTAGCTTGCGACGTTGTTGCAACGTTGTAAAAAAACCCCGATGTCGTGTTCACGTAGGGTTTCCCTATACTACCATACATATCTACGTGACCAACAGACCAGCCCTCCACCAATTAGCAACGTCGGAGTTTACGTCGTGTGCCCACTGGGACTGCCATTTGCGTGAGTCCATGAAATAGATAATTTCCACCGATGGAAACTGCAAGCTCCCCCCCCCTTCCCTCGGATATTAAATTGTCACCCGCTTATAGCCTGACAACAACCTCAATTCCTCAATTTAGCTAGGATTAATTTATATCATTAAATTAAGTCATGACTTTATGGGTGGATTGAGACCATTTTTGAAGAGGTATCAGACGCTAAAGCTCCATAAAATTTTAACAGCCTATAGATGTTATTCCAATTTTAATATAGGCTAACTGATACGTATTTTGTATTTCAGGGAACTGAAGGAAGCCATGTCTTACTTCATTGTAAGGAACACAAATTTCGAGGCTGAAAAGGGAAATTAAATGCTAAATCTGCTGCTGCAAACATGCACAGAAAGGTACTAAAGCAATTTCAGAATTTTATCTGCACTTCAATGTTATGGTGGCCCATTGGTGGGACTGGCGGGACAACTTTTTTAGCAACACGAATAGCACAGCAATGTTCATCGCTTCTTCAGGAAATTTGATAACATATTTTGATGGAAGAACTACAATTATTGACAGCGTTAAATTTTACGTCAGACACTTGATATTTTGCATGATTGACGCTACTCAATCATGGTGATTAATATTGTGCATTATTATACAAACAGTGTTCCAGCTAAGATTTGATTCGGGCATACAATTTTGTAGACATGAGGGAACTTTTTTTTAAAAAGTAGTTTTTTTTTCCAAAGATTTTGCAAAAAAAAAATTTTTTGTCTTTTTTTTTTTGGGCATGGCAGACGAGGGTCGGGCATGGCGCAGCGCCATGCTCAAATGGCCTAGCTGGAACACTGACAAATTTATCGTGACATATCATAATGTTAAACATTGAACGATGTCCAGCCCTAATATTGAGAGGTGTCACATAGCCCTTATTTATTATGTAAATCCCCAATGGCGAGCCCTGAAATCTCATGATTTTCAAAAATGAGATTTATAATATCTTTCAAAACCATGGTATTCCAGTGCTTTTCCTAGGACAAAAATCCAATTAGCCACAAAGGCCAATTTTGAGTGAAATGCATGCATGTGTGGCTAATTTGCATGCAAAATATGTGATATTCATTAGCCACAAGGAGGATGCTAATGTGGCTAATGGATAGGAAAAGCACTGGTATTCCCGTTACTTTTCTTGTGTTGTTTTCTGTTGAATTGGATGTTATTTATGCATATTTGGCAATTACAAGACATTTCTTTTTTTAATTGGATTTTTAACAGATACTAAAAACAAATTAACTGGGTTTAAAAGAAAATACAGATATAGGCTATTGCCACCAACACAGTATTTTTGTCATGAAGCTCTTATAGTAAACAGTAATACAGCTGGAAATAATTTTATTTTCGATTTCAGGTCTTCTTCACAAGGAAAAGGAATGCCCTTCCCTGAATTAGAGAGATATATCTCTATGGTCGCCATTCCAGAAGCCTCAGGTCTTCCATACACTTTTGGTAAGCATTAATGTTGTAAAATTCAGTTTAATATTGTTTCGTCTCAGACTCGCAGTGGCACTATGATAGAACTTAATGAGAGTGTGGTTCACAACAATGAGCAATGAACCTAATGAATGTCATGTCACAGGGGAATAGCCTGCAGCACAAGTCTGTAGGACGATTGTTTATTCTGCAACAGACATGACATGAATTTATATTTAGATTTTATTAATATCCCTCAGTCAAAAAGTAGTAGACGCCCTATCAAAACTATTAATAATTTCAACTTTTCAAGAGCCACTATTTTATTTGAATGGCCCCAAGAAAATCCATAGCTACCACTCCGACTAACCAGAGCCTCAAAACATTGTGACGTCATCACTTCACAACCCCCCCGGGGGGGCCCCCCCTTGTTTCCATGACAATATGTATGTAGTTCATAACGATGAACCACATGCTGTGAATCACATGGTTTTTTGCCTGAAATTCACTGGCCATTGTGGAATATCAGCTCTGAAGTCTTGAGGTAGCACATATCACAAAAAAAAAGAAGTTTTCCAAGGGCTGTTTTAAGTTATCCTCGAAGAAACGCTTTAAGCATTCAGTTATTATGTCGACTTAAAGTTCGAGAGATGAAGTCGAAAATTTTGTCAGTGCTTTGCAAACTTGAGTAGACATAATAACATCCTACCATACTCTCCCTGATGTCTGTGTTTTTCTGTTTGCAGTGCGGGCAGAGCCTAGAGCAGAGTGACGTTGAATTGTTGGGACTGCATAATGTGCATACGTTTGGGACCTGATTTTGCAACCAATCAATTTTGACTAATCAAGTTACACCATATTGGATTACCAAATTTATTTGGTGAGAGTAATTCTTTTTTTAAAGCTGCCAATGAACAATTTTTGCATCACTGTATAGTTTTAATACTTTCTGTCCAGTTTTATTTTGCAATCACAGCTAATTCATTCATGGGCTATAATGTTTTTCTTTATGGACACGTCCTTTTTCAATAGGGGTCCTTCGAAATTGTTACTCCAAATCTCATAATATTCCTTTATAAAATTTGTCTTGTGAACAGCAAGCTCATTTGGTAAGCCTGGAGTACTCTGTCTACTGCAATACGCTAGTCCTACAAAGGCTGACTCAAAACGAAGACTTGATCCCGCCAGCCTATTTAGGTCCAGCGATACACCACCCATAATTTTTGTTCTTTTTGATTTCAGCTCTTTTTCACAAGACAAGGTCAGCCACTCCCTAATTTAGAGAGACACCTCTCTGGTTGCCATTCGAGAAGTCTTCCCTGTTCTTTTGGTAAGCATTAACTATGTTCACTTCAACTTACTTACACAGATCATATAGTTTAACATAAATTACAATTATTACATGTTCAGATGGGCCTAACCAATATACATAAAAGGTACATAGCCTAAATGTCATACAGTTACTCTTGGAAGTAAGTACACCCTTCAATATTTTGCCTTTGAAGACTATGTTTAAGTTGGCTCCCGGTTTTGACTAATATTACTAATTATTTTTGCAACGATTCTTGTATCACACCATTGAGTTTTCCTATTACATGAACATCCCTGGCCATTTAATTTGCACATGGGGCCTTTGTGCTAGATAGGGGTTATAATCTCGCAAAAGTAAGTACACCCCTAGCGCAATGCCAAAAGATAGGAGAGGATGTACTTACTTTTGCAAGATTATAACCTCTCTGGCATAAAGACCCCTGGTACATATTCAATGACCATGCTAGTAGATATAGTAAGAATCTTCAATGGTGTTAAGCAACCATCATATTGATGATGCAGTTATTAGTGCTGCTATGGCCTAGCCATTACCACAAGACAAGTTTAAAATGCCATTGGGGAGTTCAATGGCAAATCACTGAGTGGTTTACTTACTTCGGAGAGCAACTGTACATGTCCAAGATACTGTGATGAAAATTCAAATATCATAAATTGCAGTTTTGCGTTTTACTGATATTGAATGAGGGGAAATTCATGAGTATCTTTTCAAAAGAGCATTCAGTGGTGTCTTTACTTCTGGCCGACTCGACACTGAACTTTGCATTCTCCATCATCACTATTTCCTCAACATTCTTACCAAACATTACCTTCTTGAAAATGTTTTCGTCCGTTAAGCCCAATGACTATGACTATGAAAGACTTAATCTAATATTATTTCAATTATCTATTTTTCAGAGACAGCGTCTCATGTTGTGGGACAAGCCATGCTCAGCAAGACATTTTGGATTGGTTTTACAACGTATGTCTGAAGCTGGGTGACACGTTGGAATAAAATGTGGAGAGGCAGAAGAAAAATTATTGAAAATACGGACTATTGACTCAAATACAAGATAAACAGTATCTATCGCAATAATCATGGTTGAAAACGAAGCATAAAGAAAAAAAAGCGGGGGAAAAAAGGACTATTGCAATTGAAACCAAATTAAATTTCATTGAATTTATACCTGTATACAGTATAAGCCTAATTGTACCAATAAATATTTTAATTTCATATCACTGTGTTGTTCTATTCATCATGAATTACAAAATTTCTAAATGAAATAGACCTGATTAATAAGCTAAATTCCAATGCCTAATATAATAGATTTAACGTATGAAATTCGTACGAAAAGTGCCTATGCGAAATACGTACGAAATTCGTACGAAATTCGTACGAAAATGTACGTACGAACTACGCATCGGCTCTTTCTTGTGAGTTTCGTACGTAAAATTTACGTACGTAAAACGTACGTTTTACGTACGTAATTCGTACGTTGCACAATTGCTAGTGTAATAAGTAACACACAAGTAAAGCAGTAGTGCAAAAGTACGCTACAACAGAGAAAAGTAACCAGATGCAGAAGGAACCATGCCAAACCGCATCCACACAAAAGATGCCAATAGATATCTATTGATGCAGGAGGCGCCGGGAGCAGGTTCACAATAGAGCAATCGCAACATGTCAAGGTTCTCCACTCCGCAGCTTCTCACCATGTTCTTAGCCTCTTTCTCACTTAGGACATATGGCAAGTTCCCTTAGTTCTTCAATATTTTAGAGCCTCAGATGGCACTTGTAATGTTCTTAAGCACAGACAGGGGCAAAGGGATGATCTTTCTCCCAACTTTCCAACAACTTTTAATCCAGGAATTATAACCCTACATAAGGAGAAATGTTCACCCTATGAGTAACTGGGATTATAAATGGAAAGTAAATAGGAGAATAATCTTAAATGTTAGAGATAGCATGTGGCAGACATCAGGAAGGTAGAATATAAACTTTATAAAGAGGAAAAGAAGACTTGCTCATCTCGCGAGAAATTCGCAAAAAGTCCAACACTTTCAACACTTCACAGTCCACAGATTGAAAAAACAAGACCAGACGGAAAAGACCACTGCCATCTGGCATGACCATCCAAGGACTCATCTCATCTGAACAGCCCATCTGTCCACTGATGTCCAATGGTGTCTAGGCACCCCCCTTGTCTCATTCTCTACTGGACATCACGCTAGACAGCACGTAACGGAATAGGGCGGTAACGACAGTAGACTGAATAATTCAGAGGTCCGCATCTAAGTCTTACTTACATTGCCTCTCTGGTATGTCCTAAGTTTGTTTGAAAAGATTAACGCATTTTTAAAGCAGCAGAGGGGATTCGACTCATACATGTGGCACCAATTAGAGTCGGTTGGGGATGCGCAAACTTTCAATTGCGCAAATCCAAGCATACATCACAATACAATTTGGGAAAACTATTCACTGGCTCAGATGCACAATCTCCATTTACTAAATAAAATAAAAAGCTCATCCAGATAAGCCGAAAAACTAAAAGAGAATGAAAGGACTGTTGTGTTCACTCAATACGAATTAATGCAACAAGGACAAGCGACAAGCGACTAAAGTACAGTACAGGAACAAACCATAAGTAAAGGCATTCCGCATAGTTTGTTTATTGACCGAAGTCCAACATGCCACATCTAGAATACATACATGGTAACTTGATGAATGTCTTACAAAGTTAATAATGGAATGGAATTTCAGCTTTTATAAACAGTGTCCAAAATTTCAAAAACAATTTTGCACAGGTCTCTTGGATCGTTGTGATCCAAAATGTCTGGTACTGAAAATGAATAAACATACAAATTTGTTTATTTGCAAACCTCATCAGCTTCGCAAGCACTCCACAGAGTCCACTATCACATAATCCCTACTCACACAATGCCTCCGCGTTATTAATGGGCCTGCCGGCATGGTAAGGCCTGCTGGGGTGAATGGCAGCTCATTACGTTTATTGTCATACCAGTGATTGGCAGCTTAGCAATGGTTGGATTTCTGCAACTGCAATCAAATACAGCTACAAAATATTGACCGACACTCCAGGCTCAAATGGCGCTCACTGGACCATGTAAAACCAATGACTACTGTTTCGCCAGCAGTCACAAACTAACATAAATGCTACTGAATGCCACAAAAGCGGCCTGAAGCACCGACGGCCATGATGCAAAAGCAGCAGAACACAGTAAAAATTGCCTTGACTTTGCTTTGCTACAGTGAAGTGCTTTTATATTCACAGTGCTACATTACTGGTAGACCAATGTGTCCATCTATGGGTACCAACATGTGTATGATTGATTGATTTGTGAAAGGAAGAGATCCCCGGAGTTAAAAGCCAGGCTGGAGGATCAAAAGGTCTCAGAATATGGCTCCAATAGAACCTGTAACATCCAAGTTATGCTAGGGTAGCCATGCTAGGAAGCAGTGCACAGGTGAATAGAGCCAATACTGCTGGGTTGAGAGGATATCCTTGTAGTACAGGTTGGTCTCAGAAAATCGATCAATAAGGCTTACAACCAAGGGCACCATTGGCTGGTCTTGGTTCAACGTACGCTCTACCTTTATACAGTCTTTTGGGTTGGGGGGAGGGGAACCACCTATGGTTTGCTAAAGGATAGCTTTGCCTGGACTGTTCTCTTCCTTACGCCTCACCATGACATGGCACCCACATCAGCCTTTGAGTCAACAACAATATCGACACTTTCATCCGCACCAAATGGCCACCAGCAATGAAAGCTACATTGTAAGTTATGAGAACTCTATCACCCATCCACTGCCAGCTGTGATAAGTCCATCACCCTGCTGCCAAACTCACTTACGACTACTCCTCTCAACCCACCACAACTCTCTCTGAGTCTCAAACACACCTCCATCAGCCCAGAGCCAGCTATTGACATGTCCATAAGGCTGAGGCAAACCTACTTATGGCATAGGCCCAGGGCTGATATAAACAGGAGTGACAGGCCATAAGTGACGGGCTGAGTTGCTCATTATATCTGCAATACCATCTTGGCAAGGTGTGTCCCACACAGCAGTATACATATACAAGTAAAAGTTCTGGATTTCAAGCACCTTTTTATGCCAATCGATTCTCAATTGCCCCGGAGACATTCAGAAAAATTTGTTCAGCAGTCACAAGCCTGGTATAAATCAGTCTTCAGTCAGGTTCTCCAGGAGATAGCAGAGGAAATTACTATTAGCACAGTTTAAAAGCATTCAAATACTGCAGACTATGCATATATACTCCAAGGCAAGACGCCACACTTATTTTAATAGTGCAAGCATTTTGTTCAATAGAGTGTGAGGCGACGTTTGTCTGACTGGGTCTATCCAACTGACCTTGTTCCATGTCAAGGTTGCCACGACCCAAAACACAAAGCAGACAAAAGCCAAATTGAACGTTGGCTATGAAAGCCACAGAACACTGTCAGACATACAATGTCAGGAAGTCCTCAAGGTCCCAGAGGTCTGTCAACAAGTAGATCGGCCGCTGTCACTGACCGCTGAGTGACCAGTGCTAGCTGATGAGGTCAGTGAACGTGTGAACTCATTATGCACCATTTGTACACCTTGTAGCTCTTTGCAGTGTATGGTGTTCTTCAGTTCTACTTCTTAGTTTGTGATCATCCAAGGGCTCTCCATGTAATCTCTTAGTGCTTGTTAACCTCTGCTTGGCTCCTCTTGGCTAACAGGTTGGCCCTGCATCAGGAGTCTGAACATGTCCAGCAACTAGCGCCTACTGCGTCCTGGGAATTTCCTTCAACAGGGGCATTAGTGGAAGAGGAGAAACAGAAAATGACAAACAGAGAGGAGCAGAGTATTGACCCCTGCAGCACTCCTCATGCAGCCAGGCTGTCCTTAGTATCCTCAGGCAATTCTTGAGCTGGCATTTTGGGGCCTCTCAGGCAATTACTGCTGTTCACAGCAATGGTACTGACCTATCACCCCCAAGTCCATCATCTTGCAGACTGCATATTTGGGCTCATGCAGCTGAAGTTAGCTTATGTGGGATACAAGGCACAACAAATAGGCAAATGACAGTGCATGATATGAAGCTACTGCAATTCACCAAAAGCCTTCCATTGTACTGCATAAAAAGCTTCGGTATACATCTTCGCATTGCATTACAGCAGAAGTCAAAAGCATAGACACAAAAGTGTTTGACCACGTCACTTTGCAATACACAGGTATGAAACAAGTAAAGCATGACATGCTCAGTCATTTCTGAGTCCATGCTTTTGACTTCTGCTGTAAATAATGAAGAGAAATGCCTTGAACTGCAACAAAGTCTTCCAAACTGACCAACTGATAAGTAACACACAAGTAAAGCAGTAGTGCAAAAGTACTCTACAAGAGATAACAGTAACCAAATGCAGAAGAAACAGCACAAAACTGCATCCACACAAAAGCTGTCAATTGATATCTATTGATGCAAGAGGCGCCGGGAGCAGGTTCAGTTCACAATAGAGCAATCGCAACATGTCAAGGTGCAACACTCTGCAGCTACTCGCCATGTTCTTAGCCTCTTTCTCACTTAGGACATATGGCAAGTTCCCTTAGTTCTTCAATATTTTAGAGCCTCAGATGGAACTTGCGATGCTCTTCTTAAGCACAGACAGGGGCAAAGGGGTGATCTTTCTTGCAACTTTCCAACAACTTTTAATCCAGGAATTAGAAACCTACATAAGCGAATATTTTTCACCCTAAGAGTAACTTGGATTATACGAAGTACCAAGACAAGAATTCTTGAAAGTAAATAGGAAAATAATCTTAAATGTTAGCGATAGCATGTAGCAGACATCAGGAAGGTAGAATATAAGACTTGCTCATCTCGCGAGAAATTAGCAAAAAGTCCAACACTTTCAACACTTCACAGTCCACAGATTGAAAACACAAGACCAGACGGAAAAGACCACTGCCATCTGGCATGACCATCCAAGGACTCGTCTCACCTGAACAGCCCATCTGTCCACTGGTGTCCACTGGTGTCCAGGAACCCCACTTGTCTCATTCTCCCTGAACATCACGTCAGAAATCACGTAACAGAGTAGGGCAGCAACGACAGTAGACTGAATAATTCAGAGGTCCACATCTAACTCTTACATCTCCCAATTTTTTTAACGATTAATGCATTTTGTAAGCAGCAGTGGGGATTCGACTAATCCTTGTGCCACCAAATAGAGTCAGTTGAGGTCCTGATGATGCGCAAACTTCCATCTTGCAAATCCAAGCATATGTCGAATTAAGATTAGGGAAGAATATTTAGATGTACTATGTCAAGACACTAAATGTTACAAAAACTCATCCAGATAAGCTGAAAAACAAAGAGAGAATGAAGAGAATGGACTATTGTGTTCACTCAATATACGAATTAACGCAACAAGGGCGAGAGACAAGCGACTTAAGTACAGTACAGGAACAAGCCATAAGTAGAGGCATTCTACATACATGCGGTACGACAAAGCAACATGAACATTGAGGGAAAGGAGGATAACGAAGATGATGAGGCCACTCAAGGATAAAGAAACAAATGGAGTTGTCCTTCAAGGTCATCAGCACACATTGTTGTGCCACTTGGCTGTTTGCCAAGTAGCAAGGAGAGAGTAAATGGAGGAAAATGTCTCAGGACAAATCCAATAGACTGGCAACAAATGACAATCAAGTTCCTGCTTGGTTCTCCCAAGGAACAAACAGTTAGCTTCTGGCAACCACATTAACTGAAAAGAATTTAACACACCGCAAAGTAACCTTATCCCAATCTGCCCTGAAACCTTCACAAATTTGAAGTACTGGCAACAGTCGGAAGGGCTTACGTTTCAGGCAGAAACATTCGCTTTTGTCCAAATTCCCTGAGGAATTTTAAAAGACTTTCTACATATTGCTTGTCTGGCAATGTCTGCCCAATAACTTGAAACATCTACCAACAACAATGTCATGGAAATTACTACTGTGTTCCAATGTTCAGAGTAGTTGGCAGATTCACAGAAAAGGGCGTAAAATCGAAAGAAACGGACAAATAAAAGACAAATTAAAATCTGGACTTACCACAAGAGTCGCGGATGACTAGGTCATGACCTTCCTTCAGGTGAACGTCCAATTGGAAGAAAGGGTAAGTCCGGAAGGCCGTCTCTTTGTCTATTTTTGTGGCAGGATCCTGAAAAAGATAGGGATATTTTTAATTTACTATTAAAACAAAATCATTCATAAATATTTTGGCTAGTACAGAATTCATCTACACATAATTTTGGCCGAAATATTCAGTGTAGTCAATTCTCCCAATCAGAGGCATTAAAGAGGAACATTTGTCTATCCTATTGTAATTTGTGAATGGTATACAGCAAGGTCCTAAATGTTCCCATATCTATACACACACCTAAACATCGTTCTGTGTATATCTTACAAAATCGACAGTATGTTGGCAGTGTTGAACACTTTCACAACTTTACACACGACACATCATCAAAATCAATATTTATCTATCGTTAAAGTTTGATGGCATGTAAAAAACAGTCAGCAGATAAAACAACGCCCTGGAGTCAGCAACAGGTACCGCAAACAGGCAATGATTGATGATGCACTTTCAGCACATTTTTTAAAAACATCACTGTGGTATCAGATTGCAAATTAATGGTAAAACAGCATGCAAGGCATTATGCTACTTAAATTCAGCAGAATGCACTTAAACTAGTGACTATATAATACATCGCCATTTTATGCCACATCAACAAACAATGGTGTAATCATATTCTAATCATCTGCCTGTGATATAAAATATATCAGATGCTATTCCAGGCAAACACACCTCAGAAGCATGAGACAGTCAAAGATAACTGAAGCATCAGATATAGCGATAATAAAATCTTAGTCGAAAATTCTTGACGCTGCGCTATAAAAAGTCACCATAAGATCACTTTTTAAACAGCTTTTCTTTCTTTTTCGTTCAAAATGACATACTTCAAATGAGTCTGCAAAAACATCAAAATTGCACGACAATCATAACAGATTCTATTTTCCATATATTTTTCATGCTAATTTTGTCTCAGTGACAATAACAGCATACTCTAGTGCCAAATAAACATGGCTGCCAACTGTGCTTGTTTTCAATTTAAACAGCTTTCAGGAGCTTCAATTTTAGATTATTTAAAACGAGGATGATCATCAAAACGCCTTTGTCAATAATCTGAAAAATGTGCCACGGGGGAAAACGCTGCTTGGTCGTCTTCCTGTTTGAAAGAGGAAGCTGCTAAAAGCAATTTGCGGAATCCTGGCAACCAGCGGCAAGTCGATCTGAACCGATGAAAATAACAAACCGGTGAAACCCGATGGCAAGTTGAGGAAAACGCCAATGAATAAAGATCACAAGCCAAGGGCAATACCAATGGAAAGCTGAGGGAAGCCAATGGAAATTCATCGAAAATTATCGAAACCCGAGGAAACCAAAGAAGACCAGCGCATGAAAATCTAATAACGCCTTGGGAACCGAAGACCCTCATGCAACGAACGTGAACGAAACGAGAAAATCTTTAATCAGATGAAGCAGAGACAATGAAGGAGATGGGGAAGAGAGATGATGAACAATTGTCAATTTATCTCCCGGGTTCTGCGCTATGCATGCCATGGGTTTTATTGATTCACTGTCTCATCCAAAGAGATATTTCTACACAATATCAAATTAATTACCGTTGGAAGGATGGATGTGTATAATATTAAGCAATTATAGATGCCTATAGATCTGCAGCTATTCACGACATATGCGGATTCTGCAGAAATGAATGTCAAAACATTGGTTGTAGGCCTATTATACGGTAGAATACATACATTGTAGCATCACTAACGTCATTCAATCTATATCGTAAAATCAGACGCATCATTCAGCTATACAGCATATTTTTAAGACACTATTTGAAAGAAGTGAATCTAGCATGACAAATCCAAAGTGACACACCTCAATTTTCATTTACTATTTTTGCTTTTCACAAAGTTCTTGCTTTAAACTTTGAGCATAACACAATTTAAAACTTTTTGGCGGTAATTTAGCTTCCTGGACTGAAATGTACTCAAGCGCACACAAGGCTAATCCATTTACTGCTGTCGTTTTGGTTGTCTGCATTCATCATTCATCAAATTACTGACAAAAGGAAACAAAGTGCTTAAGAGCCTTGCAAGCAGAAAGTTCTATTCAGCACTTTTCTTGCTATGAAGAGTTATGGGAGACAATGTTGCTCCTTGTTTGACAAAACTACAGTACAACATTCTTTTGCGGCAAGTAAACACAAATGCAGTGTCTCTGTACATTTCACAACTACGATCAATGGGAAACAAAATGTGCTGAAATGCATAGTACCGCAATAAGATTTAAATTTATGAGGGAAATAAATATCATAAAAGATGCGCCCTGGAACGATAAGTATCATGATTGCCCATAACCAGGTTTAGAGGGATGCTATATATCTATCTATCTATCTATCTATCTATCTATCTATCTATCCATCTGTCTATCCATCCATCTATCCATCTATCCATCTATGTATCAACCTATCTATCTATCCACAGGTAATGAAACTTCTTGATTTTGATTTAGCTTTAAAACTGATTAGATTCTTTACTTTTATACTCTATATCGCAATCATAATCCTTGCTATATAGTATACATGTTACAGTTTGTACTGGCCTGCAGTCGAAGGGACGTGTAATCCCATCAGACCACTCAGCTTGCTGCAACAGGGGAGTCAAGGGGGGCAAGGGGGTCCTTCATAATTCATCTGGGGAGAGACCAGTTTGCCCCAGGACTGTCAACTACAGCTAACATGCAACCTTTGCAAATATTGGCGTTCGTGTATAATCCAGCGTTGAAGGCATAAGTGCCTGG
This sequence comes from Platynereis dumerilii, assembly GCA_026936325.1. Taxonomy (NCBI): domain Eukaryota; kingdom Metazoa; phylum Annelida; class Polychaeta; order Phyllodocida; family Nereididae; genus Platynereis; species Platynereis dumerilii. Next base: position 310,690 of record JAPTHN010000089.1, on the reverse strand, counting down.
CGTAGCAACAATGGACCACATAATTGCTACTATAATATTACATCAGGCCTAGGTCCTGTATTCTTATTCTACAGAACTAGATTATAACACAATGTTTGAGAAAGGATCCAGTTTCAACTGATGAGTATTTCAAACATCAGAGCGAAAGTCATTGCTCCGAACTGGACCCATCAAGCCATCAAATTTAATCAGTGTTAATTGCATGTTGGCAAGCCATTATGGGTAAGGAGGGATTCTGCGACCAACTAATCATTGCAATTCTGGCAAACCTGGCACAAATCCTGCACAGGCCTTCAGTACATCTAATCACTAGCCAACAACCTCAAGTGATGTTTCAAGTGGTTCATTTAGAAAAGCTTGGCATGGTGAGCCCTAATTGCTAGCCACACTCACTTATTCCATTGGTGACCTGGTTTTGCTGATCATGCTAATCAGGCATTCATTACTTCTTAGCAACTTCAGAGATTTCAGTTCCATGTTTACTATTGATTAGCTTAGACATATCTTTCTATTTGTAGGATTTAAAAAACATGTCATTGAGTATTATCGACCAATTGCCTCCAGGGTCAAAACAATACCATAGCTCAAAATACTGCTATACCATAAATATTTATTTTCAGTTACTATCAAATCCATTAGATTCAGATTTTTTAGATTTTTGTTTATTTTCCCATATATATAATTTACAATATTAGTCAATTATTTGCTTTTAATTATTATAATGAAGTGGGAAGGGAGACCTCTCAAAGACTTATTTCACTAGAGGTAGGGTTTGGGTATAACATGTAGAAAAGTAAAATGAACTTTTTTTAGGTAGCAGACAAGAAATATTATGCAGAGTCAAGAATTCTCAAACATGCATTGCATGACGCCGTTTATGAGATACAGGAGTCTCATTTTTCAGACGTTCGATGTTTCAGTGAAGCAAAACTGTCCTCATGAAAATCGGCGTCACGCCCTGTATCAAATTCTGGTTTTCTCAATAATACGACATGAAACTTTCAATACAACCTGTCATGCAACAAGTGATGGCTAATTTCTGCGTAACCATATCCGCATTTAGCAGAACATGCAACGTCCATATTGTGGTACACAACTTTTTCTATTCTACAATTGATGTTTAATTGTTGTTTAGTTTTCCAAGTTTCCAGCCTGAAGCTCATCCTCTCCTGTCAAAGCTGTTGGTGGTTGAGCATGCAGATGCAACGTCATGCAAGGCCCATCTGACATGACACTTCAGAGGACAAATAATCATCTGGCATCTCAAATTATCATCTTGCGTTTCAATTTGAAGCCTATAATCATCCAAATTGTCCATCTCTATCACTCATTAATGCAACTCAATGCTGAAACGTTTTAAAACTTTAAAGTAAGTTGAGGTGACAGATTAATGAATGGAATATTAGCCAGATTAATTTCTCTTTGAAGTTTGAATTGATAGTTTGGCAACATCCAATGCTCTCTCTGGTTTGTTTTCAACAATCAGTGCAACTTTTATGCTGCTACAGTAAAGGTACATCATGCATTTAAAATTATGAATAGTTTGGCAACATGCAATGCTCTCTCCAGTTTGTTTTCAAAAATCGGTGCATTTTCTATGTTGTAACAATAAAGCAGCATCATGCATTCAATGGCTCAAATGCATAATAGAGAACTGAAAGAATATTACTTCGGGGAACACACAAAAAGCGACAAAATACATGGACAAAAGAGGCACCCTTGTCAAACACCATAGTCCAAAAGCTTCACTTGCCTCAATGAGCATGCTCTGCACACCATTGTGATACCACTGTGACGTCAGTGCCTTATCTGTTGCCTTGCTTGTTGCATATAAAATACCAGACAAAGCCAATGCACCAACAATGTATAGTGTCACTGCTGTCACCAACACTACGTTGAGTTCAAATTGCTTTTGCGCATACCACTCTGTTCTTCGACCCTTGAATTAATTCAGTAAGTAGTTACTCATTGTTGTTCGCTGGATTTCCTCAGCTACTTAGACCAAGTAATACCCAGTGATAGTCCATAGAGGTTTTATCTGTGCATTATTGAACTCAGCAACCTTGAAAACCCCTATTTTGATGTAACATATGCCTGTGCAGTGTTTGTTGTTCAGTAAAATAGGTGTTTTTCCATTCACGGCAGCCATTTTGGCTTGATTTGGCAGCCATCTTGAATATCTCAACAGAAAAAGTAGTTAGGTTTTAATTGTACATATTTGGATTCAGCATCCCAGAAAACCCCTATTGATGTATTACGTCTGTAGTGTTACTGTGAGCAATTTAACCCATTTTTCTTGTGACAGCGGCCATATTGGCCGCCATCTTGGATTTCTCCTAACCTGCCATGCCGCTAGATGTCTACCCTGATTTTTTTTTAAGGCCAGACCATATAGTAACAGAATATGAAGTCAAACGCTCTCCCTCTCTCGGTCACACAAATGCACCCCCAGGGCAAGGACAATGATGTATTTAGTTGCAGCCCAGAGGTGAGAGTCACTCTAAACTTAGAGCTCAACAGGTTCACAAAAGTGTATGTGCTGCCCTCTGGAATCCAGAACAGAATCTACAATCGATCTGACACTGTCAGTGAGCTCTAACAGATTTCAGATTCAGCAACTGTTGGTTTTCTGTAGTGTTGTGGAGTAATGAATTTGTATGTTGAATTGGGCCTAAAGTTGACTATTGAATAATTTTTAATCAGCCAGTTCATGCTTTGAAACATACTTTTGCTGCAAAGTGGTACCCATTGTGGAATTTCTTTTTTCACGGAACCATGCTTTTTCTACCCAGCAAGATGTGAGTAGTCCCTGTTTGGCAGCAAGCCAGACAGTCACGCACGAGCACCCTCACTTCTCAGTATAACCTTGTTACTACAGGGGAACAAGAAGTGCAACGAAATGACCATGTGGTTTGTTGTACAAGTTGTCTTGTGACAAGCAATTTTTCTGTGCACCACTGAGCACTGAGTGTAAATATCTCCCAAGCTGAATACAACACTTTAATCCATAAGTTTTAGGAACACCTTTCTTTTATGAAATGCCACGTAACAGGGCAACCTTGGGGGGGGGGGGGTTGGATGTTTTCTGACATGAATAATTTCTTGTTCAGTTTTGGTGAAATAATTCCTTTCTGGGCAGTAATTATCGGCCTTTAGATAATTTCCGGATGGAAATATTTCTCAGAAAAATTGTGTTGTTTCATTTAGAAACAAACAAATTTGTGAATGTTGCTAGCTCATTACTGTAAAATAAATAATTTCCCATTGAAAAATCAAAACCCTCGAGATCTCCCCTCTTGAAAATCTAATGCTCGCCCTTGAAACACCAATTTTTGTGTACAACATCTTTGTTCAAATGTCTCACCAAATGCATCATTTCCCTGATCATAATTCATTTTTACCTGGAAAGAATATCTGTTCTCAACTAAAATGTAATAATTTAATTATTCCTCTTGTCCAGTACAGTATGGTGAAGGGGTTAGTTCAATAAACTGGTCCCAGGTTTAATCCCAGCTCTGGGTTGATCAACTGAATCTACCTTGGTCAGCAGATTCAACCGGCCTTCACCTCATTGCTATCAGCTATCATCAGCAGTAATTCGGCTAATAGAGTACACAAAGATAGAAGTAAATTTCATTCTCCAATGTAACTGTTGAGATTGAGAGATAAGTTGTTTGATTTATTGCCTGTATTTTTTTTGGGGGGGGGAGGGGCAAACATTTGTTTGAATTTCAAGATTTACTACAGGCATATCTTGGAAACTATTGATTTTTAATAATATAATGAATATATACCCCCCCCCTTTCGGTACACCCATGAACATGTGTGAGGCGTATGCATTATGTTGTCCCAACAAGTATCAGTTGTTGATGACAGTTGCTTTAAAGCATAACACATTGTTGTAGAAGATTGTTTTGTCTCACTTTAATTGGAATAATATTGGTGTGTGATATACTGAATGTGCTCAGTCATCTGTGGAAATTTGTGACGTGGCAAAGCTACTTGAGCACAAAACACATTGTCATTTCGTTGCACTTTTTTTTCCCCTGTAGTAAGCTTGCCCTGACCAGTGACCACAACATACATTATTTGAGTTGTAACAAAAAGATTAACTCTTCTTTGGTGTTACAGACATAATTAACTGTTTCAGATCTCTCAAAGCAATTGAATGAATGCTTTAGTGTTTCATTGTCGTCCGTTTGTTGTTTCAATTAGTTTCGTTGGAGAACGCCCTAAACTATCATTTAAATCATGCTGGCAATAGCTGTTAAAGGATTTGAAAACTTCATAATTTTATGGCGCTCATTGGCAGTGCATGTGCACTCATTGACAGTTTAAAATTGTTGATTGCGCTTTGTTTATATGTTGCTGGCAGCTCAGCTGTGCGTATGAGCACAAGTGATGAGGTCCCTCTACCTAGACATGACCTGACCTACTCGAATATTAATAAATGTGTCAGCTGGAGGTCATCCGATTTCTGGCAGACTCTCCAGCTGTGCTGTTCGTTCAGAGTCTGTGAGCAGACTGGGTGAGCGTTATTGTGCTATATCAAGCCCTTAAATGAAATGGACAAGAATTGATAAGAATGAAGTTCACACACTGAAAGGAGGCAGATTGAAGCAGCTGTGTTGAAGTATTATAATATGTATACAATTAATATATACAGGCATCTACTTCATCACCTGTGTATCAGATCACATTTGAAATGAGAAGCACATTATTAGGAAACAGATACATGTAGCTCCATACAGTCTACACCCAACACATTGAATCTTAGTTACTGTCCCAAATGACCGATGAATCTCAAGACGGGGACCGTTTACCAGGTTTTAGCATAATGAGGGATGAGGTTGTGGCCTAATGGGCCTAAAGAGGATTCCGGATCATATCAATCTTGGGAATTAGACCTCTGCGGGGGTCTAGAGGACAGGTAAGGTCTCTGTAGGCCCAAATAGTATTAGCTACATTAGGGTTCCATCATATGTCATGACCTGAAGGCAATGGTCATTGCTCGCTGGGATCATAGCCAAAAGAGTTCATTGAAGCTATACGACCTTTCGCTATTATATATCATCAGTTTCATCACCCATTATTTTCAATCATCTAGCATCACTTTATCTTCAATTGCTTGATCACCATGCCCACAACAATATGTCATCTTGGTGTACATATTGATGACAAGTTACACTTCAGTGAAAACATCCAGCAATTTTATGAGAAAGGTATTCAAAGAGTGAGGTATCTGAGAGATCTTACTAATTTAAAGGTTGATCACACATCCTATCTTTATTTTATAGATCAATAACAGAATCTGTTTTATCGTTTTGCATTGTATCATGGTACAGGTGAAGCAGTAACAAAGACCAGAAGCAGCTACGTAAAATTTTTAGAAATTTATAAAAGACTAGGATTCAGTGCCAACAACCTGCATGACATTTATAAGAGTGCAAGCCACAGGCTAGGCAATAAGATCATTGGTGATAAAGAACATCCATTAAATCACAAATATTTATACCTCAGATCAGGGAGAAGACTTCTGTCTGTTAAACATAGAACTAGCCGTTATGGCAATACATTTGTGCCCAGTAACATCAGATTGTTAAATCACATGTCTGTATCTTGATTATGTTTTATTGCCTATTTAATTTAAATACTTATTATGTATGCACTGTCTTGCAACACTGAACGTATATCCATGTAAAGTTTCACTCTGTGACTGAATAAAGTATATCGTATCGTACCGTATCGTACAGTATAATATTACATTATATGTGTTAACACATTATATTTCTACAAACACTGTGACCGAAGGCAAAAAATATACCTTTTTTATATTAGCTTTCACCAGACATCAAGGTGTGGAAATAATCTAACTAATGGCAAGTTGGAAGTAGAGCAATAACAGTTACCTGTTAGAAATCGACCAGAATGGTGCAATGAGTCATGATCACCATGCAATCACTTATACCGAGAATGGGCCATTGCGACATGCCACACGAAAGCTGGGGGCAATAAAACGAAACCAGTCACATCATAAAATCTAGCATTGTCTTGCTAAACCATATGCCTGAAGCCAACTTTGCCAACCACATGACATTGTGTTTCTTGACTGAACTACTTCCATGCTTCACAAACAGTCAGACCAATGTTACGTCAGAAGCAGAATGCAAATTTGCGTTGTCTTGCCAACTCGAACAGTCAATGGTATGAGATATACGAGTCTCGAGAAATTCAAAGTTTCCGAGAAGCGTAACTGTCCTCATGAAAATCAGTGTCACGCCCAGTATCAAATTCTGGTTTTCTCAATAATACGACATGAAACTTGCAATACAACCTGTCATGCAACAAGTGATGGCTAATTTCTGCGTAACCATATCCGCATTTAGCAGAACATGCAACGTCCATATTGTGGTACACAACTTTCTCTATTCCACAATTGATGTTTAATTATTGTTTAGTTTTCAAGTTTCCAGCCTGAAGCTCATCCTCTCCTGTCAAAGCAGTTGGTGGTTGTGCATGCAGATGCAAGGCCCATCTGACATGACACTTCAGAGGACAAATAATCATCTGGCGTCACAAGTTATCATCTGGCGTTTCAATTTGAAGCCCATAATCATCCAAATTGTCCATCTCTATCACTCATTAATGCAACTCAACACTAAATGTTGTTAAGTAAAGTTGAGTTGACAGATTAATGAATGGAATATTAGCTGGATTAATTTCTCTTTGAAGTTTAAATTGATAGTTTGGCAACATCCAATGCTCTCACTGGTTTGTTTTCAAAAATTGGTGCAATTTCTATGTTGTGACTCAAATGCATGACAGAGAACTGAAATAATGAACATTACTTAGTGGGGCACATTTATTCAGTATGCTCGGCACACTTTGTGACACCACTGTGACGTCAGTGCTTCATCTGTTGCATTGCTTGTTGCATATTACATACCCGACAAAGCCAAAGCACTAACAACATACAGTGTCACCAACACTACATTGAGTTCACAATGCTCTTCGACCCTTGCATTAATCCCGCAGCAAATTGTTACCCTTTGTTGTATGCTAGACTTCCCCAGCTACTTAGACCAAGTAATACCCTGTGATGTATATGGTCGTAGCCCAGAGGTGAGTGATATTGTATGTATCAAGCCCTTCACGAAAGGGATAAGAATGGATAAGAATGAAGTTCACACACTGAAAGGTTGCAGATTGAAGCAGCTGTCTAGAAATATTACATACAAAGGAATCAATTCTGCCAAACCTCTATTCTAGAGAATGACTTCGGGAAATTTCAAGGCTAAAGTCTTAGAAAGTCATGACACACATAGAAAGAATTAAAGGACACTAAATTTGTATGTTTGTCATGTACTCTTGGAAGACACATTAAGGTTATATATTCATTTTGTGTTATTAAATAAAACCAACTTTAAAACATCATCGGACAGGGTGAATCTGGTCCATAATGTATTAATAAAACTTCTAACATGCAACCAATTAATATAATACAGACACCTGCTTCATCATTTATGTATCATATCACATTTGCAATGAGAGACATTTCAATTGGGGAACAGACAGCTCCATACAGTCTACTCCAACACATTGAATCTTAGTTACTGTCCCAGATGACCGATGAATCTCAAGACGTGGACCATTTACCAGGTTTTAGCACAATGAAGGATGAGGTTGTTGCCTAATGGGCCGAAAGAGGATTCCGGATGATATCAATCTTAGGAATTATACCTCAGCGGGGGTCTAGAGGACAGGTGGGGTCTCTGAAGACCCAAATAGTATTAGCTATATTAGGGCTCCATAATTCATGACCTGAAGGCAATGGTCATTACTCCCTGGGATAGCCAAAAGAGTTCATTGACGCAATACAACCTTTCGCTATTATATATCCCCACCCAATATTTTTAATCATCTAGAATCAACTTTTCCTCAATTACATGATAACCATACCTACAGTATTGCACATAATCTATTACATTGTATGTTTTAACACATTATATTTCTACAAACACTGCGATTGAAGGTAAAAAATATTTCTTTGTTATCAGGCTTTTACCAGACACATATACAGGTGTGGTAATAACTGTGATATAACAACTAATGGCAGTAGAGCAATAACGGTTATCTGCTAGAAATCTCCCACAATGGTTAGTGAGTCATGATCACCATGCAATCATTTATACTGAGAATGGGCCATTGCGACTAAACAACACGAAAGCTGGAGGCAATAAAACGAAACCAGTCACGTTATAAAATTTAGCATCGTCTGGCTAAACCATATCCCTGAAGCCAACTTGCAAACCATATGACATTGTGTTTATTGACTGAACTACTTTCATGCTTTACAAACAGTCAGGCCAATATGTTATGTCTGAAGCAGAATGTCAACTTGCATTGTCTGGCAAACTCGAGCAGTCAATGAAACCACTGCAAACCAAGTCTGGAATGAAGCATGCCACTCTCAGCAAACAGACTCTGTTTACTTTGGAAAACCAATGATGGAAAGCAGCAAAACAGTCAGCAGTTGTACAAAGAAGAGTCGACATATAGCACTTGTGTCTGGTGGGATGAATTTTCAGAGAGCACTTGCATTGTCATCAGCAATTTTTGTTTATCTCAAGATTTCTACAGAGAGGCTTCGATACCAGGGATTCCCGGTTACCAATTGAGGAAATAGCTTAGTCAGAGACAGCAAATATGATGCTGATTGTTGACTTTATTTTCAAGTAAACAGCCCGCCAACTTCACTGACCCTCAACTAGAATCTCCATTCAGCAATTTGAACTCTGCACTAATATTGAATTAGAACTTTCAAGTCAACTCGCTGACTTGAGTTCAAATAGATTTAAGTATGTGGACAGATGCTCCATTCTAATGTATCTTTGAAGGCCACCAGACTGAATTGTCAATACCAAATAATATGGTTTGAAAGTTGAAATTGGATTTTAGACAAATTTGTGGCATCACTCTTGGGGAAAGCAAGATCTGGCAGTTCCAATTAACAGATGTTTTATTTCTACTTTAATAATAATGACATTAATAACTTGCTGTTAATCCACAGTCAGCAAATTTTAGTTATCATTAGGCGGATTCAGCAAATTTGATGACAGACTGGAAGTCTTGGTTGTCAAACCCAACTGACAATGTTGTATTGAGGAGATTCAACTCAAGCTTAAACTTCACAACTCCATAGTCTGGCAGAAAGATATTTTCAAAAGAGCAACAGAAACATCCAAACTTCATACAACTTTCAAGAAGACAATTATGGCCCACACAAATAGATATGAATGTTTACAGTTTTTTGGTAGTTATACCCTCACAACCATGTGAGTAAGTGTTTACCTTTTTTACTTATCTTCTCAAAATCAAACAGCAGTCAGATTCTTGTCCATCTGAACTTTGTTTCATACAAACTTCCAGTTATGTTGTTGCTAAATTATACCCTGTACTGTGGCCTGTGGGGGAAATTGTAATCCCATCAGACCACTCGGCTTGCTGCTAAGGGAGTCAAAGGGAGTAAGGGAGTCCTTCATAAATCATCTGGGGATAGACCAGTTTGTCCCAGGACCGTCAACAACAGCTAACATGCAACCTTTACAAATATTGGCTTTCGTGTATAATCCAACATTGAAGACATAGGTGCCTGGAGTAGCAAAGAATGGATCACAAACTAGAGCAGGGTTATTGCAATAAATGAGTGAGGCAGGATTTTGTTTCTGTTCATAAGGTATTTGAGATGACAGAACTTAAGTTTATTGCTCAGGAAATTGGAACGACCACCTCCAAATTTAATCAATGTTAATTACATGCCTGGATGCCATGATAGGTGTGGATGGATGGCACAAATCCAGCACAGATCTCCAGCATAACTATTCACCAAACAAAGTCCGATCATAAATTCGAAGAGAAAAAGACTTGAAATTCTAAGCCCTGTCATGGTCACTTATTCCAATGCCATGGTAAGCTGGCTTATCACTGCTTGGTTTTACAAGAAAGAAATTTGAAAAATTAAATCCTATATTGCACAGATAAATGTAGTGTTTAGGCCAATTTACCATAATAAATCTTTTACAAGACAGAGAGATGTGATAAAACAGAGAGTTGCATTTTGGGTGCAGAGCAATAACAATTCTCTTTTAGAAACTTGCCGTGATGATGTTGTGAGTCAGGATCACCATGCAATCATTATACAGGGAAAGGCCTTTAGTGACACAATAACATGAAAGCTGATGGCAACAAAATTAGCCAGTACATATTATACAATCCAGCTCAGCTACATTCTGTGTAGACAAGATAAACCATTTCCCTAAATAAATCTTAACATGAAGTTATTCTATCGACTAAACTACTCCATTGCTTTACAAACAGTCGGGCCAATGTTTTGTCAGAAGCAGAATGTAAATTTGCATTGTCTGGCAAACTTGAGCAGTCAATGAAACCATCGCAAACCATGTCTAGAATGAAGCATGCCACTCTCAGCAAACAGCATTTTGTTTACTTTGGAAAACCAATGACGGAAAGCAGCAAAACAGTCAGCAATTGTACAGTGAAGAATGGACAGGCAGCAATTGTGCAGTGAAGAATGGACAGGCAGCAATTGTGCAGTGAAGAATGGACAGGCAGCAATTGTGCAGTGAAGAATGGACAGGCAGCAATTGTGCAGTGAAGAATGGACAGGCAGCAATTGTGCAGTGAAGAATGGACAGGCAGCAATTGTACAGTGAAGAATGGACAGGCAGCAATTGTGCAGTGAAGAATGGACAGGCAGCAATTGTACAGTGAAGAATGGACAGGCAGCAATTGTGCAGTGAAGAATGGACAGGCAGCAATTGTACAGTGAAGAATGGACAGGCAGCAATTGTGTAGTGAAGAATGGACAGGCAGCAATTGTACAGTGAAGAATGGACAGGCAGCAATTGTGCAGTGAAGAATGGACAGGCAGCAATTGTACAGTGAAGAATGGACAGGCAGCAATTGTACAGTGAAGAATGGACAGGCAGCAATTGTGCAGTGAAGAATGGACAGGCAGCAATTGTGCAGTGAAGAATGGACAGGCAGCAATTGTACAGTGAAGAATGGACAGGCAGCAATTGTGCAGTGAAGAATGGACAGGCAGCAATTGTGCAGTGAAGAATGGACAGGCAGCAATTGTGCAGTGAAGAATGGACAGGCAGCAATTGTGCAGTGAAGAATGGACAGGCAGCAATTGTGCAGTGAAGAATGGACAGGCAGCAATTGTGCAGTGAAGAATGGACAGGCAGCAATTGTGCAGTGAAGAATGGACAGGCAGCAATTGTGCAGTGAAGAATGGACAGGCAGCAATTGTGCAGTGAAGAATGGACAGGCAGCAATTGTGCAGTGAAGAATGGACAGGCAGCAATTGTGCAGTGAAGAATGGACAGGCAGCAATTGTGCAGTGAAGAATGGACAGGCAGCAATTGTGCAGTGAAGAATGGACAGGCAGCAATTGTGCAGTGAAGAATGGACAGGCAGCAATTGTGCAGTGAAGAATGGACAGGCAGCAATTGTGCAGTGAAGAATGGACAGGCAGCAATTGTGCAGTGAAGAATGGACAGGCAGCAATTGTGCAGTGAAGAATGGACAGGCAGCAATTGTGCAGTGAAGAATGGACAGGCAGCAATTGTGCAGTGAAGAATGGACAGGCAGCAATTGTGCAGTGAAGAATGGACAGGCAGCAATTGTGCAGTGAAGAATGGACAGGCAGCAATTGTGCAGTGAAGAATGGACAGGCAGCAATTGTGCAGTGAAGAATGGACAGGCAGCAATTGTGCAGTGAAGAATGGACAGGCAGCAATTGTGCAGTGAAGAATGGACAGGCAGCAATTGTGCAGTGAAGAATGGACAGGCAGCAATTGTGCAGTGAAGAATGGACAGGCAGCAATTGTGCAGTGAAGAATGGACAGGCAGCAATTGTGCAGTGAAGAATGGACAGGCAGCAATTGTGCAGTGAAGAATGGACAGGCAGCAATTGTGCAGTGAAGAATGGACAGGCAGCAATTGTGCAGTGAAGAATGGACAGGCAGCAATTGTGCAGTGAAGAATGGACAGGCAGCAATTGTACAGTGAAGAATGGACAGGCAGCAATTGTGCAGTGAAGAATGGACAGGCAGCAATTGTACAGTGAAGAATGGACAGGCAGCAATTGTACAGTGAAGAATGGACAGGCAGCAGTTGCGGGATGAATATTCTGTTCGCAAACTGCATTGTTATATAAGAAATTATCATTTTGAAGCCAAGGCTCAATTGTATTATTGTCGGTTTAATTTGGAAGTTCAACAGAGAGGCATAGATACTTGGGATTCCCTGTTATTAAACGAGTCAATAGCTGAGAGCCAGACAGCATAGGCAAACACAAAATGTCAAGTTTCATTTTGTTTCAAATAAACCAGCTCAATTCAACTCCCACTCCACATACTCAAATAGAATGCAACTTCTCCTAATAATTCCAAACTTTGCTGTAATATCTAAATTTGAGGACTGAAGCAAACAGACTGACCTGAATTGAACATATCTTATCACATGGACGGATCCTGGAGTCTAACATAATATTACAAGGACACCAGACTGGTTTGTCAGTACCAGATAACATCATTTGGAAAGTTGAAACTATATTTCAGAAACAATCTCTGACTTTGCCAATTGCAAACCTAACAGAACTTTCTAATTGACAAATGTTCCACTTCATTGTGAATGACATTAATCCTGAGTCAGCAAATTTTAGTAATCGTTAGGCAGATTCAGCTAATTTTATGATAGAAGGGAAGTCTACTGCATCATCAAACCAGAGTGAGAATATTTAACAATCACTCGAAGGGGATTCCACTCCAGCCTAAACACATAAAACTCCATATAATAGTCTGAGACAAACTTCTTTCAAAAGAGCAACAGAAACATCCAAAATTTATACAACTTTCGAAAACAAAATCACAGCCCCACACAGATAGATATGAATTTTTACGGCTTTTTAGAAGTTGAAAAATAGATGAGTTGCATTCATGCTCAGCCAACATTTAACAAGAGCCAAAAGCAGATGTACCATCAATCCCATAGCGCAGCTTTGCAGAAGAGCAATCTGTCTAAATACACAGCCAGGTTGAAAGCAAGGCTTTACTTGGAAGTTATCCAGAATATGCACGGGCTTCATCCAGTTGATTTAAAGCATATTGTAGTCTGTCAGACATATTCTGAATATAGCAGTCATGAAAAAAAAAGATGTTAAAAATGAAACAGAGTGAGTTTCAAAACAGCTTAGCCAGAGTGGCAAGAACACATTTGTTTCTCTTGGTGTGGGCAACAATGTACTTGGCCGAATAATTTCAGAGGTAGTTACAAGCAACATAATTTTTTAATAATAAAATTTCTAAGTGACAAGTAGACTGGTTCTATTAAATAAATACCACAATCTCCATATGCTAACTGCAAATTGCTTCAATTATTAAGTGCAGTTGACCAAAATACAGCCAATTTCCGTTTAAAGAAGATGAAAATACCTTTGTAACTGAGGCCACTGACCTTCAAGTAAGTCAGAAAGGTCAGTTTGCTATTCCTATATATGTCTCCCCAGAATCCTTTCTTCATTAATTCAGAAAAATTCAAGGAGATGTTTCAGTTCTTGGACAAAGAGTTCTTTCCCCTTAATTTGAAAATGTTTTAATCTCCCTAAAATGCTTTCACTGCTGTATCTTGAAGTATATTCAAACAGTATTCATCAAAATCAACTTAATTTAGAATATTAGACAGAGATGTAACCTGTGCTCAGAGAAATATTTCCTTTGCCCTGATTCCACAATGCTGTAATCTCCCTGAAATGCTTACACTGACGTGTCCTCATGTTGATCCAAATACTATCAATCATTATCCATTAAGATTGGCGAAACAACAAGAAACATTAGTTTATGATAGATTACAGCTTACACAACATCTGACTCCCATCAAATACAATTTAGTGGTAATGGATGGGGGGATGATTGGGGCTTCACATCCTGTATTTACGCACTTGGTTGGCTAATTAGGACAAGGGAAGGACTAGGCAATGAGGTGAAGGAGGATTGAAACAGTCGTCCAACATGGGCCCAGGCGATCTGGCAAGAGCTAGATTTTAAGTCTGGACCCAGTGATTGGCAGCTTACCACACTACAACTAGATCAACCTCCCCCATTTTAGTGATAAAGCAAGCTACAAGTCTAACCTCATCAGATGACTAAGTGGAGGTGCCCTGGGATTATGGGACTAAAGAGCAGCTCTAAGGTGATGGACATCATGTCCTGGTGTCTCAGCAAGAACATCATTAAAAGCAAGGAAGCTGAGAAGTTAGCTGAAACTCAAACTAGATGCCTTGGAAGGCTGCAGTGCATGACTACTATTGATAAGATAATATTATATAAATGTCTGCTTCTCTGAATCAACGGCACTTTTGAATCTATATCTATACTTGCTGTTCAGCGTGATTAAGTATGTGGAGATTAATTTACTTCTTCAACAATGATGAACATAGGGACAGTCTGTTATTAGTAATGAGTAATACAAAATCTGTGAAGAACAACATTTAAACAAATCCTGATTAAAAAAAAGATCAATGACTGAAAGGCAAGTTGGTGTAGTATGAAGTTAAGTTGAAAGCATAATAATCAAGAAGGGTATAAATATAATGGTTCTGGTTGATTTCCCCAATGAGCCTTTCTCGTTTATATAATCTATAGACAACCAATTGCATGCAGGGGTTCAGTTCTCAACAAAGGAGCACAAGAGTGGTCAGAAGATGATAAGGAGAAAATGAGGCGAGACAAGCACGGAATCTGTGCATTGAGAACTAAAGGAGAAGGACAAGGACTGGTCATCCAGAAATTGACTGCCATCAAGAATGCCACAGTTGTCCTTGCACGAAAAGGCTGACTCGGCAATTATCTGGACCAGCCACAAGGCCAAGGACATTTAGGAAAACCTTCCAGATCATAGGTTGTATTATGACTCTGCAAATGGTAAATAATTCAGACAGAAATTTCGAAAATGTTAAATCTACAAAAGCCAATAAAAACAGAAAAGGCAGAGAGATGTAAATCTAGCATATATGCATGATATATGAAGGATTATATTTCTATATGGCATTGTGAATCTGATCCACCTAATATATCTGTCCTTTGAGACAAGAGCAACATTTCGTGAGGCACACGGGAATCTATCTACAACAGATATTAGATATGGGTCAAAATTTGGTAAGTCTGAAATTCTTGTCTCCGGTGTTTAACAATTATTCATGATGACAGAAAGGCACATGCATGACCTCTTGATGTCATTTGTCATAGACAAGGATATTAGCAAAACTTCTGACACAAAAAATATGAGGAAGGTTATTTTTATCCCATCCAAAAATAGCATTGAAGTGGCCAACCCCCCTGAAAATGGCCTGTCTCCACCAACATTTTCTTTGAAAGATTGCATCACAAAAAATTGTACAGGATCCTGATTCAATTAAACTCTTCCATATATGGAGACTTGACTATCACTCTTCTAAAATATAGTTTCAAATTTCTGAAATAATATTCTGTATAAGAGCAGGAGGTTGTTGTGTCCATGTCTCCAATATTGCGTCATTAGCATCACACCAGTTTGGTTTCTTAATAAAAATGAAAGGGGTGCACATTTTGTGAGAAAACCTTGTGTCTAACGTTGTCTGAGAACCCAAGAAAATAACTGCGCTATCTGTAGCTCTGTATCATTTATATAAACCAAAATATTTGAGTATTTCTGTTGGTATGTCGGTTGTCCTATCTTAATTTGTCATTAGCAAACGCCTTGCTGCTCTATTTTGACTGCATATTTCTGGACCAGAATCAATACGAACATGCTTCTGGTGTTCATAAGATCATTTCATGCACAAATTGCCAGATTGCCAGTTTTGCACTGGTCCCTACAAAGATTTTTATCTTAATTATCATTAGCATCACGCTGTCATTAGCATCACAACAAAAAATGGCTTCTTTCCTTTACCTCACTAAAATTATGTTGCAGGTGACAGGAGTTGAAATTGTGTTCAATATATATTATCAATTAATGTTTTAACAAAATATTACACAGAATTTTTGCATTTTCATTGCATCTGACATGCCTAGTATGAACTTGACGGTTCTCTGAGATTACTAATCAAATTTGGGGTGTCAGTGAGATTTTACCATTGTCTGGCACCTGAAATATGGTTCAGCAAAGACATTGGGCACTGGAGGGGTAGTGGAGATCATCTTTGTTATTCAGAATCCAAACTATTGGTGAAAAGAGTATTTTTGTTTCTGTTTGCAAATTTCTAGTTCAAGAAAATCTTCTATCTTAATAAGTATTGGTCATAGAGACCTGAAATATAGCTCAATGTTTGCAGAATAGCCACTTTCCCATACGTCGGTAATACATTCTTCAGCTCTAAGTGGTGTGGATTTCAAGTTATAGGCATGATGCTAATGACACATATATTCGAAATTTAATTGACCAAAATGCATTATCTCAAAAATAATTGGTGCTAGAGACCTGGAACTTGGCCTAAAATGTGCAAGCTACCTGCCTAATCATTGGTAATAGATTATTTAACCCTAAGTGGTCAGGATTTTTCAGTTATAAGTGTGATTTTAATGACAGTAAAAAAACATCACAGCTGTAAATATCACCTCATTACAGATCAGCAGAGCATTTGGGACCCTTGGACATGACAGTGCAGTGATAGCTGATTGTTTGACGTACCCAATGCCAACTTAAAACGGCATTTCTGGACTAAAAAAAATTTCAAATTTTTTTCAGCTAAAATTTCAAGGTTTTCAAATTTTGACCCATATAATGTCTATAACAGATATTTGAAATAATGCATTTGATTATGTCCAGAAGGGATAGCATTCATGAGGAAGTCAGTTATCAATCAATGCCATATTGCTAGGAAATTACATGAGCAAAAATAAAATGATTTTGAAATTTTTGTAACGAGGGTTTGTCGAGACAAATGGAACTCCTGTAATGAAGTAGTTCAAACAAGTAATTCAAAATATCATTTGAAGCAAGACGTTTCAAAAGTCATGTAAATTTTATTTTACGTCAGTATTTACAGGCAAACAACAAAACACAAGACAACACAAAGTGGCAATACAGTTACTCAAGGAGTCTGTGTCAACTACTTGAGCGGATCATTTCTTTCTGTTGGCATCGGTATTGAAGTGTTGCAACATACAATACTTTACTTGTGGTAAATCCATTCTTGGGAAGGGCAATCAATAACCAGACCAAGAAAACACTGAGCAGACATTCTCTGCAAACAGACCTGCTTTTGAAGTTTGTCTTTATTTAATCTTCAAAAGTATATGGCTATGTGTGTGCCTGGAAGATTAGAAATCATCTTAATGTACTGGTAAGATTTTTGATTGAAGCTAAGATGCTCTTAAACACAAGACAAAAAGCTTTCTTCTGCTCATGAATGATACGCATTGTGCGACTGAGTAGGCCTACTTGAGTCTCAGGTGCCATCCCAAGGCAAGGAGAAACTAAACGACAAGTGAACTATGTCATGCCAAAGGAGTCTTTTGCAGACACATGATGCAACATAAACCAAGACAGAAGTCACTGAATTCAGCCAAACATAAGAACTCTCAGATATCTAGCTTTCATATATTTCAATGGTCAGCAGATGTCTAAGATCTGTCTTATGTCTTGAGTCAACCATTGATCTAAGTGGTGTCTAACATTAGTGTAATATCTATGAGACTCGGACATCAAAGCATATCATATTTTTCTTTTGTACATACAAAAGAAATTTCTTACAGATGCTAAGATAGTTACCGTCCGACTAAGAATCAAATATCGAAGAAACATCTCTTTAAAAATCTGCTAAAAGCTAATAGGATTGTGTTATAATTATTTGCTCCAAAGCACACTAAGCCAATACTGTCAAGAAGGAAACCTAAGAAGGAAACCATAGCGGAAACTGCCTTTACTTCTGAGATGTTAAAACCCTCTCATGTCATCAACCTCTTTGCAACTTTTTTGAAGCATCTTGGGAAGATGGTCCCTCACAGGTTGTCTTCAGAATTCCCTCATTTTGCGAGTTGCCCTCACTGAATACATATTACTTCATTTCACAGCCAAGTTTGGCCAATATTGCTCCATGCCATGCGAGATGCAGATATTTCAGGAGCACAGGAAACGAGCCTCACCCTTTCTCACCTTGAGGAAACTAATGTTAGCCCTGACCTTGAAATATCTAGCAAAGTATTCTTTCCTCTGTGTTTCAACATACTGCTTTGTCAGTCCAATGACCTCAGCTTTAAAATTATTCAATCATGTGACAGGTCAGTATTCATAGAATTCAACCGACCTTAATATTAGTCAAATTAATTACGTTGTAAATTTTATCAAATAACAATTTATTTCCATGTCATCTGTTTCTTTCGATATTCTTTTGCGTTAGATCATTCTCATGAGATGACAAATCACCAAGATTTAATTAGAGACATGCATATCTAAATTGAAAGATGTTTTAAAAATCACAGTTCCTTTAATGCTGATGGAATGGTGAAAGCAGATTGTATCCTAATCGTATAGTTTGATAAAGCTGCCTTTAAAGAAATAGCTACAAGCAGCTTCTAAAATCTGTTAAAAAAAAAAACAGGACAAAACCGTTTTCTTGGGTCTGCCATTCAAGTCTGGTTCAATGTGGCTCTGTCATGGAGAAAACATGTCCAGAAAGGTATGGAAGAGCATTTGACCTACTATTCAATCTTCTATTGTGGCGCCAAACTTCATATGAGAGTCATGTGCTCCCTTTTTCATCAAATGTCATGCATAAATTTATATCGAGGCTTATAAAGCTGTTGGCTTAGCGCTTACTTAGTCAGTTCTTGCCTTTTCACATAGTTCCTAGGGGGATATTTATCCTACTCCATTTTCCTGCCCTCTAAAATGCTAATGGTAGTTGGTATGGCAGAACTCCTTGTCACTTCTTACAATACTGATAAACAATGAATGTCTAGAAACTGTCAACTTCTGAGCTTGTATTTAGCAGCAAATAAAAAATCAAACCATCTCGCTAAAGTAAACTTTAACATCAACTTATTCCACTAACGGAACTACTCCATTGCCTTACATATCGTCAGGCCATGTCTGATGCAAAAGGTAAACAAAACTATTGCATTGTCTGGCAAAACTTGAGCAGTTAATGAAACCTTTGCAAACCTTGTCTGGAATGAAGCATGCCACTCTCAGCATACAGACTTAAGTTTATTTGAGAAAACCAATGATGAAAGCAGCAAAACAGTCAGCAGTTGTACACAAAAGAATCAACAGACAGTAGTTGCAGAATGAATATTCTGCTAGCAAATTGCATTGTTATAAGAAATTTTAATTTTTATGTCAAGGATAATTTTCGTTATTGTTGGTTCAATATAATTTGGAAGTTCCATAGAGAGGCATAGATACTTGGGATTCCCAGTTATTAAACGAGTCAATAGCTGAGAGCCAGACAGCATAGGCAAACACAAAATGTCAAGTTTCATTTCATTTCAAATAAACCAGCTCAATTCAACTCCCACTCCACATGCTCAGACAGAATGCAACTTATCCTAATTCCAAACTTTCCTCTAATATCTAAATTTGAGGACTAAAACAAACAGACTGACCTCCATTGAATGTGCATTCAAACATATCTCAGTTTACAGATAGATGCTTGAGTCTAATAAATGTTTGAAGGGCACCAGACTGGATTGCCGATGCCAGATAACATTGTTTGGAAAGTTGAATCTAAATTCCAGACACAATTTGTGGCTTTGCATAATAGCAAAACTAACAGAACTTTCTAATTGACAAATGTTTCACTTCATTGTGAATGACACTAATCTGGAGTCAGCAAATTTTAGTAATCGTTAGGCAGATTCAGCTAATTTTATGATCAAGGGAAGTCTACTGCATCATCAAACTAGACTGACAATATCTAACAATCACTCGAAGGGGATTCCACTCCAGCTCAAAGTACACAACTCCACAGTCTGGGACTACCATGCTTTCAAAAGAGCAACAGAAACATCCAAAATTCATACAACTTCAGGAAACAAAATCAGAGCCCACACAAATAGATATGAATGTTTACGGTCTTTTTAGAAGTTGAAAAATAGATGAGTTGCATTCATGCTCAGCCAACATTTAACAAGAGCCAAAAGCAGATGTACCATCAATCCCATAGCGCAGCTTTACAGAAGAGCAATCTGTCTAAATACACAGCCAGGTTGAAAGCAAGGCTTTACTTGGAAGTTATCCAGAATATGTATGGGCTTCATCCAGTTGATGTAAAGCATATTGTAGTCTGGCAGTCATATTTTGAATATAACTTAATGGGGAAGAAGATGTTAAATGAAATAGAGTGAGTTTCAAAACAGCTCAGCCAGAGTGGCATGAACACATTCGTTTCTCTGTGTGTGGGCGACAAGGGAAGCAGTTATTAGCACCATAATTTGTTTAAAACAGGATTTATAAGTGACAAGTAGATTGGTTCTATCACATAAGTACCATGTGTAAATTGCTTCAATTCTTCGGTGCAGTTGCTCAAAATACAGCCAATTTCTGTTCAAAGAAGATGAAAATATCTTTGTAACTGAGGCCACTGACCTTGGAGTCAAGTACCAAGGTCATTCTGCTAATCATATATGTCTCCTTAGAATCCTTTCTTTCCTTTAATTCAACATATAGCTGTATCAAAGATTTCTTTTTCTGTGAAAAGAACCAAACTTAACCCCCTTGAATGGTGTGGCTGATGCATTTTGAATTTGATCCAATATAGAACTGATCATAAACAACTTACATGTTGGAACCCGGGAACACCAAGCAACATGAATTCTCGACAGACTACAGCTTGCACAACATCTAACTCCCATAAAATACAGTTTAGAGGGAGAGCAAGCCACAAGTCTAACCTCAACAAGTGACTAAGTGGAGGTGCCCTGGGATTATGGGACTAAAGAGCAGCTCTAAGGTGATGGACATCATGTCCTGGTGGTTCAGTGAGACCATCATTAAAAGCAAGATGCTTGAGAAGTAGCAAGGAAGCTAGGAGGTAACTGAATCTCCTCCAACAAGATGTTTTGAAAGGCCACAGTGCAAGAGAGCATTCTTAAATATCGAAATCGAAGATGTTTCATGTTATAAATCATTTGCCGTTCAGTCAATTTCAGTGAGATGAAGTAGTTTTAAATAATTTACTCCTTCAATAATGATGAATGTATACAGACAGCCCGATTAGCAAAAATTATTAGTTATATTGATTAATGCAAAAGCTGTATTGAACAACACTCTAACGAATCCTGATTAAATACTTAAGGGAAGGTGAATGGCTGAATGGAGGGAGGATGATATTATGCAGTGGTTAAGTTAAAAGTATAAGAATTCAGTGAGGTGTTTATGAAAATGACAAAACTTGAATATAATATAATGGTACATTTCCCCAATGGGACTTTCTCTTTAATCTAGACAACTGACAGCATGCAGGGGTTTAGTAGTTTTCAACAAATGAGCACAAGAGTGGTTAGAAGATGAGAAAATGAGGAGAGACAAGCACGGAATCTGGGCATTGAGAACAAGGAGAAGGACAAGGACTGGTCATCCAGAAATTGACTGCGATCAAGAATGCCGAAGATGTCCTTGCACGAAAAGGCTGACTCGGCAATTATCTGGACCAACCACAAGGCCAAGGACATTTTGGACAACCTTCCCAATTATGGGTTGTATTACGACTCTGCAAATGGTAATACTTGAAAGAATGGATAGGATGAATTTCTTTCTTTTAGCATCAGTATTGCTGTTGTTGCAACATACAATACTTTACTAGGGGTTTATCTGTTCCTGGGAAGGACAATCAATAGGCAGTCCGAGAAAACACTAAACGGAGATTCTCTGCAAACAGACTCCCTGTTGAAGTGTGTTCTTACTTCTTCAAAGGTATATGACTACATGTGTGCCTAGAACATTGGAGATAAGCCAAAGAAAGTGTTTTAGATGAAGGCAGAAACAAAGATGAAGGTCGAGAGAAAAGTGGTAAGCATTAAAATAAATGTGAAATAATATATATCATATCATGATACCATTGATACCTTCATGTGGAATTTTATCAAATTGTGTGGAAGACAATAGTTCAGATAACGCTTAGGAACTGCCATCATTTCTAGGTGACTCAATTTATTCAAAGGCGTCATAGCCACAAATAAAATAAACAATATCAATTGACAAGGCACAAACATTTGCTACCGGATGTCACGAGGAAAACCAATCCCGTTGCTATTACTTGCAATGACACAGTTTGAGAGTAAGACCCTGAATATTGTTCACAGGTAGTAACATTAAGGAAATTCTTTTTTAAAAGCCATTTTTTCCATTGGTGTCTGCAATGGACCAGTATAAAACAATGTTTGTAAAATTTCTCCTTTAACACTATACCAAACCTTCATATTTGTGTAAAATTCAATTTGTATGCAACATGAAGTTTATTTTAGTTATGACTTGAATAAAACATACACAGACCACAAAACCTGAACATATGTATCATAGGTGCATATATAAGCACATTTCGAATAAAAGCATTTCATGCCAAAATACTTTTCTAATTCCATTGCATGCTATATTGCATAATCGATTGGCTAAAAGCAATGCACATTATCTCTTGCTATATATGTTGACTAATCTGCAGCATTCCGCTTTCATACTTCAGTTTCATAGATGTGACCAAATTATCTTAATGTACCAGTAATCTCCCTGACACAAGATGCTCTTAAAACACAGACAAGAAGCTTTCTTCTGCTCCTGAATGATATACAGCGTGGAGTCTCAGGTGACAGCCGACGGCAAAGAGAAACTGAAATGCTAAGTCAACAATGTCATGCCAAAGGAGTCTTCTGCAGACACATGATGCAGCAAAGGAAAGAAGTCACTAAATGTAGCCAAACATTAGACCTTTCAGATATCTTTAATCTGTTTCAATGGTCAGCAGATGTCAAAGATCTGTCTTTTATGATGCACTACATAATTGAGTCAACTATAGATCTAACATTAGTGTATTAGTAATATCAAAGAGATTTGGACATCAAAGCTTATCGTCTTTTCTTTCAAACATATACAAGGAATTCCATAAATTTATTTTCTGAGAAGGTTACCCTCAGACGAAGGAACAAATATCGAAGAAACGTTTTTTTTTAAATCAGCTAAAAGCTAACAGGATTGTCTCATAATCATTTGCTCCAAAGCACATTAAAACCAATATTATCAAGAAGGAAACATAGAGGAAGCCGCCTTCAGTTCTGAGATGTTAACATGCCTTCATGCAAATGGCCTCTTTGCAATTTTTTAAGATATCTTTGAAGGATGGTCCCTCGCAGGTTGTCTTCAGCATCTCCTCATTTTGTGAGCTGCCTTCACAGAATACATATTACTTCATTTCACAGCCAAGTTTGGCCAATATTGCTCCAACCCATGCAAGATGCAGACATTTCAGGAGAACAAGAAACAAGCCTCATATTCTTTTGCCAATTTCGCTTGGAGGAAACTACTTTTAGCCCTATTAAACAAGAAAATATCTAACATCGCCTTTCGCCTTCTTTCCCATGTATTAGAGTACCCTGCTTTGTCACAAGTCAAGTCAGTCAAATTGGCTTAGTAATTCATATAACCTTAAATTGGAAGTAAATAGTTGTTGGTTGTGAGTAACTGGACAGTATATGTACAATTCAACCAGGGTCATTTGTCATTATTTACTTCAAGTGTAATTAATATCAAATAACAATTTCCATGTTCTCTGTTTCCTTGAGATTCTTTAGCCTATTGATGTGTGAAATATTACCATGATTGAATTAGAGCACAGTGAGCCCGAACCATTTTTGAATATTCAAGTACAAAAGCTATGTCAAACATGCACATAACATGTTTCAGTATGATTTCCAATTTATGCCTTGGAATGACTGAGCATGTTTATTTTGCAATTCTTTTGAAAAATGGCACTTTACTTGGAATTTTTTTATTCATGAGTTTGTCACACCTTCCTGAAATTAAATGGAACTGTATGTATTTGCGTTTTCAAAGAAAATATTTTTATTTCTTTTGAAAGAAATTTTCAATCCTTAAAAGAGGTTTTGCAAAAATGGCACTTGTTAAGAAGACTTTCAACATGACCTTTACTGCTAAATACTGGGTGTGATAAGTCAGAAATTAAAAAAAATGTATATCTCAAAATATTCCAAACAGATTTTTTTGTTCTTTACATCTGCTTGTTCGTCTGACCTTGAGCTACGTAATGGCGCTAATGGTTATGCTGGGCCATTTTTTAAACCCCAAAAACATTATTGCGAATCTGTTATAACAAACAGAGGTTAGCTAAATAATAACAAAACTTGACCTGTAATATACTGTTTGACTCCCATCCATTTGAATAACAATAGCTTTTTGAATAGATAAACATGCAATCATCATGCATGCATGGCGCAATTTGATCAGTACAGCATTAAAATAACAAATTTTAGATACTCCATAGCGTTATAAAAGGCTAGGATGGTATATGGGTCTGTTTGAAATTTCAAACCTGTGCGTTGCCTGACATCAAATTGATTTACCCAGTATGAAAATACAATTAATTCTTTCATGGAAATAGAGTGAAAAAAATTTGAGAACATTTGAATCTCTGGTTTAAAAACGTAAGATTCAAATGTCATAAAACCAATTGAGTACTTCTTCTTTAATACCAAGCGGTGAAAGGCAGACACACAGGCATACATCATAGGATCCTTAGGTAAAACCATGCATGTCACAAGAATGATAAAGAGATATGGCTATCCTGGATATATGTGTATAGTTAACCTGAAATTTCCAAGAAAAACTATTAAATAATTAGTTTTGGTAATTTATTTATCAAGATATATTGTGTCAGATAGTGTCCTTTCCTTCTGAAAGTCATAGGTAAGGCCAAAAATGTTACATAGTGCTTGTGATATACCAATAAATATGCAATTTAAGTTTATCACAGACACACCTCATCAGAATGTGACTAACATTCTGTATTTCAATTGTTATTTAAAAGGCAGTGATATATTGTTTTGAAGTTCAATCACATGAAATTGTAGTTTTCACCCTGGTTTGATGGAATATTATCAAAACAAAGGAATGTGACAAACAAGAAATTGGAAATTTGAAATATCTAAAAGAATTCCAAACCAATTTTTTTGTTCTTTACATCTGCTTGTTCGTTTGACCTTAAGCTACATAATAGCGCCTATGGTTATGCTGGGCCATTTTTTTAATCCCAAAGATGGATCGGGCTCGCTGTGAGAGACATGCATATCTAAATTGAAAGATGTTTTAAAAATCACAGTCGCTCTAATGTTGAAAGCAGATTGTATCCTAATCGCATAGTTTGATAAAGCTGCTTTTAAAGAAATCGCTGCAGGAAGCATTGCTACAAGCAGTTTCTATAATCTGTTGAAAAAAAAAACAGGACAAAACAGTTTTCTTGTGTCTGCCATTCAAGTCTGGCTCATTGTGGCTTTGTCATGGAGAACATGTCTTAGAATGGTATGGAAGAGTGTTTGACCTACTATCCAACTTCTATTACCTGTTGTGTCAAACATAATATGAGAGTCATGCGCTCCCCTTTTCATCAAATGACAGTATATTTATGTTGGGGCTTACAAAGCTGTCAGCTTAGTGCTTACTTAGTCCCAGTCAGTTTTTGCCTTGTTGCTCAATACATGCAGGATATATATCTCACTCTAGACATTTTCCTGCCTTACAAAAATGCTCATGGTAGTCGGTATGGCAGTGGACTTAAAAGTATTCCATAACCATCTTATCCACTAGCTTCTTAGCACACTTATACTTCTGGCTCTTAATGATACTCATTGAAAGTCCGAAGACTGTCCACTTCCACCCTTGCCTTTAGTAGCAAATCAAGCCTCACAGTTATCTCAAGTGATCAGCTTGAGTTCTACATTTTGAACTCATTTTCCAAATGAAGTTAATCACACACTTCATCCATCAGGCACTCGCTGCCCTGAAAGTGGCTGATGCTGAATCCAGTTTTTTGTCCTCAATTACTCTCATGGAGATCATGGAGATAAAAACTAATCTGAAGTAAACATGTTTAGTATCAACATATTGTCCCTCTACAGCATTATACAGCATTGGATTTCTACTAGCGGATGATGTTTGGGGTCTTTGAGAAAACATATTTTATTACCCCAGACTAGAGCTAATCTCTAAGACCACTTTCTAGCTGGAATCCTCTCAATAATGACAGTTTCTTGGTTTTTAGAAAGTCCATTCGGTTTCATGACCTGGCAGATGACCTTGGTCGATAACCTTGGTAGATAAAATGACCTGGATGTCATGAGTTTGTTGCTTCAACTCCTAATAAATTAGTATCTTGCATGACACATCCAATATTGGCAGAACTTTGCTGTGAAATGAAGTACTATGTATTCAGTGAGGGAAGCTCACACAATCAGGAAGCATTCAAGCTTGCCATAAGCACCAAGAGACAAGCTCTGACAAGATGTTTCAAAAATCAATCTAAAGGCATAATAAGGTCCTTACAAAATATCTTCGCTTTTCAAATGACTACTCAAATCTCGATGTTTGATTGCTGGCTTTGGCTCAAGTCAGGCGATACAATCCTCCTCATTCGAATGAAATTTTGAGAACAAATATGTCTACATCTACTTCTTCACTTGAAAATTAAATTAACAGTGCCTATCTGAATTCCCTTTATTGAGGAAAATGAGAAAGATAAGAATTCTGTATGACTCAGGAGCCAGGGACGTCATGCCAACACTGTCCATTTTGAGTCAGATCTGAGACTTTTGCTGACCTTTGAAATAGATTAGAACTAAATATCTGCCAGTTCAGCGACTTCTTACATTTCAGCTAAATTTAGTGACTTCTTTCGTGGCTGTCCTTTCTTCCTATTTGCTGCATCTGGTGTCTGTACAAGACTCTTTTCGCATGACAAAGTTGTCTCAGCCGTTTAGTTTCTCCTTGCCTTGGGCTGGCACCTGGGACTGAAACTTGCTCATATAATATGACATACTTGGGAAGAAGAAGCTTTCTTCATTGCCTGCAAGGAATTAAAACAGTGGAATAAGGCTAATTAGTTCCCATTTGGTAAAGATAAAGATTAGATCTACGTAAGATTTTTATACCCTTAGCTATTCAATTATCCTTACCATGGATTTTCAGAAGAATTTATGTAGAAGATATCATTCAAAATCTGGCTCGCAATAACAAAATTTGTACAGTTTTGATGCAGTATGTGAACCCCACGATGGCATTGATGTTAGCAAATCAAAATAATATGATAGCAGAGCTGCATGTTTACATCAGAGCTAAATGGGATGAGTTAGTAATGGATTTGTGTAAGGGACGGTTTCCATTCTCACATATGATACAAATATTTGTTGCGCATATACATTACGTTGACATTCCATATTCTTTAGTTTCATTGACCTACAATGTATCACTTGCTGTGTGTGGTTATTACATTTGGATAATTGAGTCATCCTGAAATAACAGCAGCTCCTATTGTGCAGTTTTCTAATGTTTCCTGGAACTTATCATATTCATTCTATGACATATAATGAAATGAGGGAATATCGGCTTACAGAATTTCATCTTTTCCTTCAGCTGCTCTACAATCCTATATCTGCCTTCATCTTGCAAACATCAATCGCACAACTGTTTAATGTTTACAGAGAATCTCCACTCACTGTTTTCAAAGTCTGGCTATTGACTGCTTCCTGAGAGAGATGTTGGTTGCTGTTGTACATTCAGTTTTGCATACCATGTGTTCTCTTTGGTGTATAATTTTCTATTTGTGATTAAGAATAAGACACCTACACGGCACATGAGTTATCTTCGTGTTAGTTCCTATTCGTGTTTCTAATACACTCTGAAATCAGGCACCATACCGTATGATATGACAGCAAATAATCACTAGCTCTTGTTTTACAGATCTACTATTTTCTCATCTATCATCTAACACATTTTCTTCGGCATGCCCCCAATCATTGAGGCACACACGTGTATACCACCGAAGGAGTAAAAACAAACATCAATAGAGAACTAACTGTCAACTATTTACAGAGAATCTCAGTTCGGTGTTTTTTTTAGTCTGGCTATTGATTGTGCCTCCTAAGAATAGATAAATGCCCAACTAAAGTACTGCACTCATCAATAGCAATACTGTTGCCAAAGGAAAGAAATTGATCTGTCAAGTGGGAGACAAGCAGGAGACAAAGACTACTTTGAGAGACTGTGCTGCTTTTTGTAAGCATTGTGAAAGTGTTCTCACTTCAAAGAATTATCATCAACTTTTCCTTAATTTCTATTTTGCAGTTTGTGTAAGTTATTCACTTCAAAGAATTATCATCAGATTTTCTTGAATTTCTATTTTGTTGTTCGTGAAAATGTTCTCACTTCAAAGAATTATCATCAGATTTTCTTGA
Organism: Platynereis dumerilii; assembly: GCA_026936325.1. Classification (NCBI taxonomy): domain Eukaryota; kingdom Metazoa; phylum Annelida; class Polychaeta; order Phyllodocida; family Nereididae; genus Platynereis; species Platynereis dumerilii. The sequence continues at coordinate 282,170 of JAPTHN010000089.1, read as the reverse complement.
ATTTCTATTTTGTTGTTTTAAATAAAAACTGTACTCTCGTGCTTTGGGATATTTATATATTACTGGAGTTACTTGGTATTTTGTGCATGTAACTTCCCAGCAAGATGAAATTGATTGATAGCTGACTTCCTTATGCATATTATCCTATCCGGTACTGACATTATGCCTCATATCAAATATTTGTTGTGCATAGATTCCCTTGCGACTGCATAACATTCAGCTTTATCTCTCGGGGAAAGAGTTGCGGATATCAATGCATCTGATTCGGTCCCTAGAGGAATATGATTTCTTGAATGTCAATGATCCTTGTCTTGGTGGTATGTGTATGATATAAATGATGGTCTCCCTAGGAAGTTGTGTGGAATATTTTCTTCCATGTCTCAGATTTTGGTACAACTTACTCCAAGATTTTCCTTTTATTCTGAATAATTGAACCTTTCTGCTTGTATATTAGAAATGCGTGATCTAAATGTCATTGAGCTTGACTCTCTCAGATGGCTCTCAATGCTGCAATTACACTTCTTTCGGATCTCAATGTTGAAATTACAATTCTTTCATTTGCAAGGACATCGGTGGTATTTGTAAAGGCATTTCAGAATCTGTACACTTCTGGAGAGCACTCAGTTCCTCAACGCCCAGCCCTTGCCCTTCTCCTTTGGCAAAGTTCATTCTCAATGTGCAGATTCCATGCATGTCTCTCCTCATTCCCTCTTCATTCTCTCTTTATTCTCTCCTCATTCTCTCTTCATTATCTGACCACTCTTCTGCTCATTTGCTGGGAAATGCAAGTGGACACATTTCCTGCTACATTCCTCGGGTCAAATTAAAGGGAGCGCCTCATGGGAGGAAATTTGATGAGAAGCTGCAAATTGTATGGTATTGCTATCTGCGCATTGATACATTTCTGAATCTTTAATTCATAGGGTAAGATGGGGGAAATCCGACCCCGGGGCAAATCCATCCCCATAGATTAAAAACAGCAAACAGCAGATTAAAAACTGTAGCAAGCAAACAAACATATGGTTAGGGTCACTTTGTTGGATTGTTTCAAAAACAATCAGACAATTTGACCTTGTTTTTCGTTTATGCAGATACAGTTTAATCTTCAAGTTATGTTCACAACAGTCAGTACAATTACTTAAACCATTAAAGGGCCGGATTTGCCCCGTGAATAAAAGAGGGCCGGATTTCCCCACCTTACCCTACATGTCAATTTACAGGCAAGATATAATATTGCTCATAAAATTTATATCTTGCCTGTAAATTGACACATGAAGCCATAAAACCTAAATTACCCCAAGGACTTTTTACAACAAAGCTTAAATTAATCTCTTATACCCATATAGAATACAAATTCAATACAATCAACCATAAACCCTCAGATTATTTTAAACAATATTTTTTTAAGTGGCCAGCAGACTCCAGGCCTATAAATGTATTTATTATAACTCTTGTTAGGTATTCTATTGACTTCCATTTCCAGCTGCCCCTTATGTTGAAGTTAGGTGTCTTGGCTGTTAACGATAGTCTTCCTGAACCACTTGGACATCATGTCCATCAACTTAGGGCTGCCATTACTGCCATCAGCACAGTGCCATAATCCCAGTGCTACATGTATAATCCCATAGCTAGTCCACTCACTCTTGTTGAGACTGGACCAGCTTCCTTCACCACCCACTAAAACACCATTTGGTCAGATTTCCTTCTGGTTTATGATTTGTCATCAACCTTACAGGCCCAAATAAACTGTGCTTACAAGCTTGTAGTCTAATCCTTGGGATACCTTAAATCAATTAAGACTATGAGTCCACGTATCTGAGATAAATCTAAATTTGACTACAGTAAAATTTTTCCAAAAAATTAGCCAAGTTTTATTGTATTGGTTTAAAAACAGTACTTTGCCGAGCTCTGATGAAAAAAGGGGACTCCATGGAAATGCCTCATCAGCCCGGCGACCTTGTTGACTGATTTCAAGGTCAGCGTCTTGAAGCTGTCTTCCTCATTTCCTGTGGGCTGTCAGTCGCTATCCACTTTGAATACTGATTGCATGAATTCCTTGAACTATTGCGAAGAACTGAAGCAGTGCGGAAGGAGAATCTATTTGGTACAGACATATACATTCATGTATATTATACTTATATATGGTATAGTACAAGTATATATTTTGTAAAAAATACACCGCATACATTTTTCCAAAACTGCTTGATTTTTCTACATTCTACTTTTTATGTAGGGCCTGTAGGCACTAACTGCATGCTTGCACAAGGCATTGCCTATTGACTGCTCTGAAAAAGGAAATTCTCAGAGGAGAAAATGTTACTTTTAACTGTACCTGGAAAAGCGGTCTATTCTGAAAGTCATATTTGCAATTTGTGGGTCCCGAAACTATGAGCCAATAATATACAACACACCAACAGGGCAAAATCCCATAAAGCCAAGCACCCAGTCCTGGCTTCAGACTTTCGGAAGTTTCGGTAGATTCAGATACATTGCCCTTTTGCAAAGCTGCGCTATGGGATTGATGGTGCATCTGCTTTTGGCTCATGTGGAATGTTGGCTGAGCATGAATACAACTCATCTATTTTCCAACTTCAAAAAAGACCATAAACATTCATATCTATTTGTGTGGGGGCTGTGATTGTGCAGCTAAAAGTAGTATGAATTTAGGATGTTTCTGTTGCCTCTTTGAACGAACATTGGTCCCACATCATTCTCAACAGAGCTGTGTGCTTTAGACCAGAATGAAATCTCCTCAAGTGGTTATCAAATATTGTCAGTCTGGTTTAATAACCAAGTAATATTGGAATTTATCATCAAATTAGCCATTAACCTGCCAAAATGACAACAGAAGGCAGTTGGATTAAATGCATTGCGTAATTCAAAGTTATAAAAGTGAAATATTTGTCACTTGGAACTGACAGGCTTCATCTAAAGTAAAGCTGCAGATTAATTGTGGCTAATATCTGGTTTTCCACCTTTAAATCATATTACCTGCATGGTCTCAGTCATCTTCTACAATAGAGGCTGGTGTCCTTCAAAAATGTAATTAGACTTTAGGACATCTGACTTCTATCTATAAACCTAAACTGATTAGAATTCAGGACAGTCTGTTGACTGGAGTCTTCAAATTTAATATTAGTGCAGTCATTGATATCTAGAGGATGTTCTCTCATTTCAATGAATTCCATTTTGATGAGGAAAGGAAGTCAGACAGCCGATTTAACTCTATTATATGCACATTGATGTGAAGCTCCACATTTGACTAATGCCAGTAGAAGGAAACTGGGAATTTCTAAAAATTTGCAAACTGCTGAGTCTCTGAATAGACTGAAAGTATAGACTTGAGAACCTTGGGATTAGTTTTATAGTATGTTTTTTAAATGACGAAATTTTATGAAAATTACAATTTCATCTGCATTTCATAAAAGTTTTGCCGCACGTGATGAAATTGGTATTCAGAGACTTATTGCTTGTAGCCTTTCTCCTCTGGATCAGCAGTTTTCCAAAGCAAACAATCTAAGGTTCTGAGTCTGTTTGCTGAGACCGCCATACTTCCTTCCAGACATGATCAAGTTTGCTGCGGTTTCATTGACTGCTCTAGTTCGCCAGCCATGGCAAATTAAAATTTTCAATCCTATGTTGGTTGAATATTTGTTTAGTAATAGATAATTCAGAAAACAGAATATCGCCAATATATTAAAGTTGAATACTGAAGTTAAATGGTCTTCATGAAACCTTTCAAGCGGATTTGCTTTGCCACTATAAAATTTAACAGGCCAAATTCGATTTCATACAGTATTAGGCTATTGCCTATGTGTAGCAGTGTCGATGTGACTATGGCTCACTCCTTATATTAGCAATCGCATGTTAAAACTGCAGAACTATAATTAATAATAGCTCTCTTCCCAACATGCAATTGTATGAGCTCCTGAATTAATGTATGACATTATGCATGGTCTGTTCACTAAAAGGTTTAGCTTGTTATTTTATAGCATTCCAGAAATGTATGATTAATGTTTTGGCATCAGCAATTCACCAACCCACACAATCTCGTTAATAACAAACCATAAATAAAATATGGTGATTATATGTGAAGCTTCAAAAAAGTATGCATAATTGCGAATTGCCATTTATAGGGTGGAAGCTAGAATCCTGTAATTGTGCAAAGGGCCAATGATCTCAGACGATCGTTGCCTTCAGGTCACAATATAAAATGAGAGCCATGATATATGAAATTGCAAAAAAGTGTGCATAATTGCGAAGTGCCATATATAGCTTGAAAGCTAGAACCCTGTAATGGTGCAAATGGCCAATGATCCCAGACGACCATTGCCTTCAGGTCACCATATAAAATGGGAGCCATGATATAATACAATGCAGCTAATATTATTTGTATTCTGTAGAGACCTGGCAGCAGGACCCACGAGAGGTCTTATTCCTGAGATTGATATGATGTGGAATTCTCTTATGGCCCATTAGCCTAATCTGATCCCTCATTACATACACAATTAACCAAAAGTAGAGGATTTCCTTAATGTGATGATATATTAGTCTCCAAAGATAAAGCACCTGAGGTTCAATATATTTGCTTTTGGCAGTAATCTAACGCGTTACATATTTTTATTGGAAAATATAATCCGAGCCTGACAACCATCAGACACCTTGAATAGCAATTTCTTAAGAAGAAATAAAAAATAGTAAAAATCTTGCCCGTCAACAATTGCCATGCATTATTCATGAACCAGATTCTCCCTGTCAGATTGACGTTAATTGGACTTAACTTGTAGAATACTGTATTGCTGGCTTACATAAAATATGTGTACTTCCATGTATGTGCACACTTCAATGTAGTTTAAAAGTACAACTTCTAGTGAGAAACCAGTGTCATCATGTTGAAGTCCAAGTGTCATTAAGACAAAGTCATTGATGCTTGTCACATCTTTGATAGGATATTGTTATTCCATTGCAATTTTTAGTGGCATAATTTGAAACATTCTGTTTAATTGAACTACAAGTCCTTCTGTACTTTGTACAGAAGAATAGCTTGTTTGTTTCATATGCAGCAGCTTAAATCTGCCACTTTCCTTTATCCCCTTTCATATGGCCCTTGAAGTACTGCATTGACCTCCACCCCACCATGAAGGCCAAATACATCACCAGGTATTACTTGGCCAAGTCTAGCATACAAAAATGGGTAACAACTTGCTGGATAAATGTAAGCATACAGTGCAGTGTGGTAATATGGTAAGCATAAAGGTATTGCGACAGCATGTGTGATTGGTGACACTATACCCTATCTGTGCATTTGCTCTGTCTAATATGCATCAGCATGCCTTGGTGCTTTGGCCAAAGCAGCAATAGGCGATGCACTGATAGCACAGTGGTATCACAATGTGTATGCTAAATATGCTCAATGAGCTCAATGATACAAATAGGTCAGGGCTGTGTGGTGTTCGCCAAGGACTTTGAGTGTTGCATATGCATATTTTTCCGAAACAAAATCACAGCCAGAATACTTGTTTTTCTCAACTGCAATTCGACAATTATTCTTTCAATCTGAAACGCATGAATTAATTTTGTCAAGAATCTTTTTGCTGAAATATTGCCATTCATAACTTGTGGAAACAAAACAGAGTAAGCTCAAAATGAAGCCTAACTGTCACTTTAAACTTCAAAAGGGAAGTCCGCCCTGCTAATATTCCGCTTGAATACCGACTGTATGAATTCCTTGAACCAAGTTGAAAAGCTGGTGCAGTGCTGAAGCGGAATCCATTTGATGTACATATATATATATGAAATTTGTGTATATATATATATACAGTACAACCCAAAACAAAGTAAGAAAAACTTCTGTCAGAAGTCCTCTGTTTACCTATTTTGACCTCTTTTCTCCTCTCCACCCCAAATCTCCTTACAACTCCCTTTGACTCCTTACAACAACCTTAGCCTACATTAAGAACTCTATTTAGACAGCTACCAATGTAACTGCAATTAGCAGAGGTGCAAAATATCAATTAGATAAAACACAATTGTGGTGATTGAGTTCAAATTGATGTTAATTAAATGTGATTTTAATGTAATTTTAAAAGGTAGCTTCAAGTAGGTAAAAGTAGGAAGTGATTCTGAGGTAGTCAAAAGGTGTGAAAGGGTAAAGTAGTGGCTGATTCTTCCTTCCTGTTGGGGTAATCATACTTTATTTTGGGTTGTACTGTATACCATATAATAAAGATTTTAGGAACCTTCCTTGCCTCGTCCACACTTAACTATCTACGAGATTCTACGTAGCCAATACCACAAGCTATATACCAGCTGCTTCCACAATAGATTGTCTATTGACTGTTCCGAAATATAAAATTCCCCGAGAAAAAATATCTTGGTTTTAACTGTATCTTGCATGCAATGTGGTCTCTTCTGAAAGTCACTTTTGCAATTTGTGGGTCCCTCAACTGTGAGCCAATAATATACAACACACAAACAGGCCAAAATCCCATAAAGCCAAACACCAATACCTGGCTTCAGACTTTCTGTAGATTCAGATAGATTGCCCTTTTGCAAAGCTGTGCTGTGGGATTGATGGTGCATCTGCTTTTGGCTCTTGTTAAATGTTGGCTGGGCATGAATGCAACTCATCTATTTCCCAACTTCAAAAAAGACCGTAAACATTCATATCAATTTGTGTGAGGGCTGTGATTGTGTAGCTAAAAGCTGTATGAATTTAGGATGTTTCTGTTGCCTCTTTGAACGAGCGTTGGTCCCACATCATTCTCAACAGAACTGTGTGCTTTAGACCAGAATGAAATCTCCTCGAGTGGTTAGCAAATATTGTCAAGTCTGGTCTAATAACCAATTAATATTCCAATCAATCATCAAATTAGCCATGAACCTGCCAAAATGACAACCAAAGTCTGCTGGATTAATGTATTAGGCAATTCAAAGTTATAAAAGTGAAATATTTGTCATTTGGAACTGGCAGGCTTTCCCTCAGCTTCAAGTAAAGCAGCTTAACTGTGGCTAACATCTGGTTTTGCCTCTCTAAACCATATTACCTGGTTTCAGTCATCTATACAATAGAGACTGGTGTCCTTCACAAATTTCAGTAGGCTTAGGACATCAAACCTTCTATCTCTTAACCTAACTTGGTTAGAATTCAGGACAGTCTGTTGACTGAGATCTTCTAATTTAATATTAGTGCAGTCATTGATATGTAGAGGATGTTCTTTCAGTCCAATGCATTCCATTTTGATGAGGAAAGGAAGCCAGACAGCCAATTTAACTCTATAGATGCGCATAATTGATTTGAAGCTCAACATTTGACTCGTGCCAATAGAAGAAAACTGGGAATTTCTCAAAATTTCCAAGCCACTGAGTTTCTAAATAGACTGAAAGTATTGACTTGAGAACCTTGGGATTATTTTTAAATATTTTTTTCAATGACAAAATTTTATGAAAATAACAAGTTAATCTGCATTTCATAAAAGTTTTGCCTCACGGGACGAATTTGGTATTCAGCGACTTATTGCTTACAGCCTTTCTCGTCTGGATCAGCGGCTTTTCCAAAGTAAACAATCTAAGGTTCTGAGTTTGTTTGCTGAGAGCGCTATACTTCGTTCCAGACGTGATTAAGTTTGCTGCAGTTTCATTGACTGCTCTAGTTCGCCAGCCAGAGCAAATTAATATGCTCCATCCAACATTGGTTGAATATTTGTATAGTAATAGATAATTCAGAAAACACAATATCACCAATAAATTAAAGTTGATGTTAAATGGTCTTCATGAAACCTTTCAGGCAAATCTGCTGTGCCACTGTAAAATTTAACAGGCCAAATTTGATTTCCTACAGTATTAGGCTATTGCCTATGTGTAGCAGTGTCACTATGACTATGGCTTGCTCCCTATATTAGCAATTGCATGTTAAAACTGCAGAACTATAATAGCTCTCTTACCAACAATGCAATTGTATAAGCTACTGAATCAATTAAATGGATGACATTATGCATGGCCTGTTCACTAAAAGGTTTAGCTGGTTATTTTGTCGAATGACAAAAATGTATGATTTGTGTTTCGGAATTAGCAATCCACCAACCCACACAATCCAATTAAATAACAAACCATAAATGGACAATAGAAAATCTTATTTTACTTCGGTTTGTTCTAACAAAGGAAATAAGCTATGAAATTCGCTGGTGTCAACGAAAATAAAATATGGTGATTATATATGAAATTGCAAAAAAGTGTGCATAATTGTGACATGCAATGTAGCTTGGAAGCTAGAACCTCATAATTTAGCAAATGGCCAATGATCCCAGACGACCGTTGCCTTCAGGTCACCATATAAAATGGGAGCCATAATATAACACAATGCAACTTATATTATAATATCATTCGGATTCTGTGGAGACCTGGCAGCTGGACCCATGAGAGGTCTTATTCCTGAGATTGATAGGATGTGGGATTCTCTTCTGGCCCATTAGTAGCTATTAGTCTAATCTGATCCCTCATTACATACACAATTAACCAAAAGTAGAGATTTCCCTGATGTGATATATTAGTCTCCAAAGATAAAGCACCTGAGGTTCAATATATTTGCTTTTGGCAGTAATCTAATGTGTTACATTTTCTTATTGGAAAATATAATCCGAGCCTGACAACCATCAGACACCTTAAGTAGCAATTAAAAAAGTAGTAAAAATCTTGCATGTTAATTGCTATGGATTATTCATGAACCAGATTCTCCCTGTCAGATTGACGTAAATTGTGCTTAACTAGTTAGAATACTGTATTGCTGGCCTACATAAAATATGCATACTTCCATGTATATGCACACTTCAATGTAGTTTAAAAGTGCAACTTCTAGTGAGAAGTATCATGGGGAAGTCCAAGTGTCATTAAGACAAAATCCATTGATGTTTGTCATATCTTTGAAAGGATATTGTTATTCAATTGCAATTTTTAGTGGCATAATTTGGCACATTCTGTTTAATTGAACTACAAGTCCTTCAAGCCTTTGTGCAGCAGAATAGCTCGTTTGTTTCATATGCAACAGCTTTTAAAAATCTCCCCTTTCCTTTATCCCTTCCATATAGCCCTTGATGTACTGTATTGACTTTCACCCCTGCATGAAGGCCAAATACATCACCAGGTATTACTTGGCCAAGTCTAGCATACAAAAATGGGTAACAACTTGCTGGATAAATGTAAGCATACAGTGCAGTGTGGTATGCATAAAGGTATTGTGACAGCAAGTGTGGTTGCTGACACTATACAATATCTGTGCATTGGCTCTGTCTAATGTGCATCAGCATGCTGTGGTGTGGTGCTTCAGCCAAAGCGGCAATAGGCGATTTTAAACTACTAGCACAGTGGTATCACAATGTGTATGCTAAATATGCTCAATGAGCTCAATGATACAAATAGGTCAGGGCTACAGTGTATGTTGTGTTCGCCAAGGACTTTGAGTGTTGCATATGCATATTTTTCCGAACAAAATCACAGCCAATACTTTTTTTTCTCTACTGCAATTCGACAATTATTCTTTCAATCTGAAATGCATGAATTAATTTTGTCAAGAATGTTTTGCTGAAATATTGCCATTCATAACTTGTGGAAACAAAACAGAGGAAGCTCAAAATGAAGCCTAACTGTCAATTTAAACTTCAAAAGGGAAGTCCACCCTGCTAATATTCCGCTTTGAATACTGACTGCAGGAATTCCTTGAACCATGTTGAAAAACTGATGCAGTGCTGAAGCAGAATCTATTTGATGTACACATACATATATGCAATTTGTGTATATATTATACCGTATCATAAAGATTTTAGCAACCTTCCTTGCCTCGTCAAAAAGTCACATTGAACTGTCTACGTAGCTTCCACAATAGATTGTCAATTGACTGTTCCGAAATATAAAATTCCCCGAGAAAAAAAATATTTTAGTTTTAACTGTATCTTGCATGCCATTTGGTCTCTTCTGAAAGTCATATTTGCAATTTGTGGGTCTCTTAACTGTTAGCCAGCAATATACAGCACACCAACAGGGCAAAATCCCATAAAGCCATGCACCTATCCCTTGCTTCAGACTTTCTGTGTATTCAGATAGATTGCCCTTTTGCAAAGCTCCGCTATGGGATTGATGGTGCATCTGCTTTTGGCTCTTGTTAAATGTTGGCTGAGCATGAATGCAACTCATCTATTTCCCAACTTCAAAAAAGACCGTAAACATTCATATCCATTTGTGTGGGGCTGTGATTGTGTAGCTAAAAGCTGTATGAATTTAGGATGTTTCTGTTGCCTCTTTGAACGAGCGTTGGTCTGACATCATTCACAGTAGAACTGTGTGCTTTAGACCAGAATGAAATCTCCTCGAGTGGTTATCAAATATTGTTAGTCTGGTTTAATATCCAAGTAATATTACAATCTATCATCAAATTAGCCATGAACCTGTCAAAACGACAACCGAAGTTTGCTGGATCAACATATTACGTGATTCAAAATTTTAAAAGTGAAATATTTGTCATTTGGAACTGGCAGGCTTTCCCTCAACTTCAAGTAAAGCAGCAGCTTAACTGTGGCTAACATCTGGTTTTGCCTCTCTAAACCATATTACCTGGTTTCAGTCATCTATACAATATCTCTTAAAGAATATCTCTTAGAGAAAATTTAAACAGAGCACAGCAGTTATGTAATTTAATATGTCAGAAAATTCATGAAGCAAGGGATATAATAAATGGAAATTTACTCCTCAACCTGGAAGGAGGTTCTCCGGATGAAGCGGAGGGAGGTCAATAAAGAAGAAGAAGAAGAGACTGGTGTCCTTCACAAATTTCAGTAGGCTTAGGACATCTAACTTTTATTAACATTCTCTAATCTCCATAGGCTTAGGACATCTGACTTTTATTAAAATTCTCCTCATGTCCAATAGAGACTGGTGTCCTTCAAAAATCTCATTCTAAAGGCTCAGGACATCTGACTCCTGTCTCTAAACCTAAATCGATTAGAATACAAGAGTCTGTTTACTAGAGTCTTCAAATTTAATATTAGTGCAGTCATTAATATGTAGAGAATGTTCCTTCGGTCCAATGCATTTAATTTTGATGAGAACAGGAAACCAGACAGCTGATTAATATGGATTTAACTCTATAGATGCGCATAATAGACATGAAGCTCCACATTTGACTCGTGCTAATAGATGAAAACTGGGAATTTCTCAAAATTGCCAAACCACTGAATTTCTAAATAGACTGAAAGTATTGACTTGAGAACCTTGGATTATATTTATAAAATTTTTTTCAATGACAAAATTGTATGAACTTAAAAAATTTAATAAGCATTTTATATGATGTTTGCTTCTGGTGATAATAAGTACACAATCTAAGTCTGTTTGCAGAGAGTGCCACATTTCAATCCCAGACATGATCAAGTTTGCTGTGGTTTCGTCGACTGCTGAAGTTTACCAGGCATGGCAAATTACAATCTTCGTCATATTTACGTGGAATCTCAACTCTCTTCTAAGCTGTTGAAGTGTGATGTCAGAGATGAGTCCAGTTTGATACCTCATGGTAGTATAAATGCAATTAACCAAACACATACATTTTTTACTTTTTGTGATGTATCAGACATCTGAGACAAAGCACTAAAGATTCAATAATTTCTTTGCGCTGACAGTTTTTTTCCTATTATGTCTTTTTATTGGAGAATATAATCTGAGGATGAGAACCATCAGATGCCTTAAGTAGTAAATTTCTGAAGTTGATAAAAAAAGGAGTAAAAAGCTTGCATGTGAACCATCGCCATGCATTATTTATGGGCCAGATTCCCCCTGTCAGATTGATGTTAACTGTACTTTACTGGCTAAAATACTGTATTGCTTGCCTACATACAATATGCATACTTCCATGTAATGATAAAAAATGTAACTTCTTGCATTATTGTGGACACTCAATCATCATTTAAATAACTTTTAATAATTGATGATTTTCAAATTTTCAACGGGATATTATCTTTCAAACTTGTCCATGCAATTTCTCAACAACATTTTATGGCATACTGTTCTCCTCTAACCACATGTCCTTCAAGCCTTCGTGAAAAAGAAGTGCTTGCATGTTTCATATACAGCTGCGTCATTCTGTTCCTTTCCTTTATCCCCTTTCATACAGCACTTGATGTACTGTGTTGACTTCCACCTCTGTATTATGGCCAAATATATCACTGGGTATTACTTGGTCTAAGTAGTTGAGGAAGTCGAGGAAGTCTAGCATAAGGCAATGAGTAACAACTTGCTGGATAAATGTAAGGCCACAATTACAGTGCAGTACAGTGTGGTGCACATAAAAGCATTGTGATCGTATGTATAGTTGGTCACACTATATAAGGTCTCTGTGTATTGCTTTGTCTAATATGCAACAGCATGCCTCAGTGCTTTGGCCAAAGCGGCAACAGGCAATGAACTGATAGCACAGTGGTATCACAGTGCATGCTAAACATGCTCAATGAGACAGACAGGTCATGGCTAAGCGGTGTTCACCAAGGACTTTCTGTACTGCCTATGTGTATTCTGAATGTGCCCAATTACACCCAGAATTCATTTTTGATACTGCAATCTTGAAACTACCCTATCAATTTGAAATTCATTGAATTCCCAATGAATGTTCCCGCTAAAACATTGTCATTCATAACTTGTGGAAAATAAAAAGAGGAAGGCACCTTAACTATCAATTTAAACTTCAAAGAGAAATCAATCCAGCTTATTTTTCATTCATCAATCTGTCATCCCAACTTTGCTTAAACCATGATATTATTCAATCATGAGTCGAAATTATTTGAGATAAGAGACATACATTTATGGGCTTAAAAATTGAATGCAAAATGATAATTCGAAATTCAAGATTATTATTTGTCCTCAGAATTGTTTTGCCAGATGGGCCAGGCATCTGGAAGAGACAAAACAATCATCTGTTTGGTTTGACAGATGTTAGGTAGTGCTGCAAGATGGAAACTAAAGAGACATTGTCTCTCAGTGGAAAGTTTCTTTTAGGTTAGAGAAAACTTTTTGCTTCTGCGGTTTTGATTTCAGAAACCTGAATGAAGCACTTTTGATGCAAAGGATTAGCCGATGTTAGCCACTGTAAATTGACTAGCCAAATTATATATCTGATAGCTCCTGTGTAGCAGAGTCACTATGGCTTGCTCCCTTTGTTAGCAATTGCATGTTTGTACTGCACAACCATTACAGCTCACTTTCAAACATGCCATTGTATGAGCTACAGAACTCATGTATGGCATTTTGCATGGTCTGTTCACTAAAAGGATCAGCTTGCTATCTTTTTGCATGACAGAAATGTATGATAAGTGTTTCTGCATTAGCAATCCACCAACCCAGCCCATCCTTTTGCATAACCAACCTTTCTCTAAAGGTCACTCGCATAATAAACTGTGCGTATACTTGATATTACGCAAAAATGAAACTTGGTGATGATAATATGCAGCTGCAAAAAACATGTGCAGAATTGCAAAATGCCATATAGCATGGAAGCTAGAACACCATAATTTTTCGAGTGGTCAATCTTCCAAGGAGACTGTTGCCTTCTAGACGGGTCAATCTGTAGTATAACCCACAACAAATTGATACAAAAGGTTTTTCAGTGGATTTTGGTACTAATTGCCTTGCTCAATAACATATTAAAAATCTAGGATTTTCTGACTATGCTAAGTGGGTCAAAATCAAGATGGCGTCCAAGATGGCCGCCGGAATCTTTAAAGTGTTATATCTCAGTTAATATTCAACTTAGAAAGATAAGTCTTTGGTCTAAACCTAGGTTTTCATACCCAAGGAATATGTTACTGCCCTTAAAATTGTAATAAGATGAGATTTTAAGCTAAAACTCTCATTTCAAGTTCTAGATCATGTCTAAGATAACGTCCTAATGGTTGATGTAAAAACTTAGTGACTCTTTGACTTATGAAAGTGATGTTGGTGTCTATACCTATGTTTGTGGCCTGAAGGAAACCAATGAGATCAACAAAAATGTATTTGCTGCAATATTTGAGGGAGGACATGGATAATGAGGCATATTTCCATACGAAGTATTCCCTTTTGATGAGATCCGAATAGATAAAGTTGAGCAGAGGAAGGTGAAATGTCCAAAGTTTTTCAGGCAAAGGAAAATTACAATAAGATGAGATTTTATGCAAAAGTTTTATTTATATATCCAGAAATCCATTATGAAAAAATAAAATATCTGATCAATCTGTGATTCTGTATGTATATCTGTAAACAATGGTAGTGTTTGAGTAACAAATACTGTCAAAGTTTTAGTTATCAGGCCTATAAATGCCAGTAATACTGAGAAAGAAAAATTGATACATTACAAAAATCAATTGGTAAAAATGTAATTGTTTTCATAAACAATAGGCTAATCCTCATAACTAGCAACAGTCCTGTTCTATGGACTTTTGCAGGTTTGAAGTTGGAATGGTCCACAAGCAAGACAAGGGTATGCACTGTAGTCCGTTTTTCCGACAGTAATAACACTGAGTGATACAGCAATTAAAATGGCTAATTGTGTTTTTTTCTTCATATGGGAACAGATATTTGCTTCAACTAGCCCCTGGCGGTTTAATAGTAGCATGTATGGAGCCATGAAATATCTACTATAAGATGTTGCTAATGGATGATGTTTGTGACAAGTCCGGACAGCAGTCAGCAGTTAGTTAGATATTACATAGTTATATTATAAGTATCACATTTTTGCTGATGCTGTTGTTCATTCTCAGAGCATAGATCTAGCTGTGGATATGAATGATTTTTAGACCTATTATGAATGTGCAGAGGAACTGTTTTTCATCATGAAGTATCTTATATGTGATGGCTTGGTCTTTTCTGCTTAATAGTACCAAAATACTAGGTGTCCTGTAATTGTTTTTGTAAAATCTTGCATCTGACTAAGCTATATTCATGGACTTTCATATATCATTCTAGACTGCAAAAACCAATGACAATATTCCTCAGGAGTTCCTCCGTGGCCTAATGGTTAAGAGTGCTTGTTTGCACAACCACTGGCTCTGAGGGCCTGGGTTCAAATCCCACCCTGAACTCCATTTAGTAGGAGCCCATGGGACATTAAATGGAGGGGGTTGTATCCAGTGTTCTATGCTGGGGCAACTGAAAGACCCTGGGCATCCCTGAATTAATAGGGTATGTACCAGACTCACAGTCTTCTCATCTCATCATCATACGGCGATCGCCTGCCTCGATATAGCCCACTAAGGTGCTGCAGAGGCGTAAAAACACAAACAAACAAACAATATTCCTCAAGAAAGGGTCCAGAGTGTATGGTGAGCATCCTGCTAATTTTGCAATGATCTTCTTGAGGCCAGTGTGGTCTCTTTTAATCACTGAGGCAGTGATGCTGTCAGGTCTTTGCATTTTCCTGATGAACACATTTGTAAATTCCTGCATTGATATGCTGTATGAAAGTGGTCTCAACAGTGTTCTCAGGGTCAAGTGGTTGT
Source organism: Platynereis dumerilii (assembly GCA_026936325.1). Taxonomy (NCBI): domain Eukaryota; kingdom Metazoa; phylum Annelida; class Polychaeta; order Phyllodocida; family Nereididae; genus Platynereis; species Platynereis dumerilii. The sequence continues at coordinate 266,664 of JAPTHN010000089.1, read as the reverse complement.
TTGTGGCAAGACCTCTACTCTTTCGTGTAACCATATCTTGAAGGTACAGGTATGCTTATTACAAGTAGTTACAAAACCCTACTGTTGCAAATACAGAAAAGCAGTTGGTAACAGTTTGATTTGCATTGACCTGAAGCCACTTCTGTCTTCATCTATTAACATGGAGTATACTCGTACTTTGGTAATTCAGCAACAGTTGACTGGTCTTGGACTTTCTGCCCAATTCCCTATTTCTTTTAGTTAGTCCTTTGTTTATTTGGCAGAAAAATATACTGCAGATTCTTGATATTATGCATCTTCGTTGGTTGTGAATGTTTACAGGTTCCAAAATTTTCATTCTCCAGAGACCAGAGTAACAGCCAAAGAGTCAGGAATCTCAATTGACAAATCAGACACCACAGTGTTGTTTGTCCTGCGAAGATGGCCATGGAATGCTTTCTGCACTGATTTGTCTGTCAACATAGTTGACTGAGTTCCCAGAACTTTCTCTTCATACCTATGCAAATAACTCAGTCATTTACGACAAATGTGTGGAAGCAGCCAAGCAATACAGCTGACTTCCAAGTGACTAAAATTATTGTCATGACTCCTACATTATCTCAGTTCTCTTCATACTACCTATGCACATAACTCAGCTTTCCAGTACAGTGATTCATAAACTGTAAACAAGATAATGCAGAAACTCTAAAGTTTACAATATACAGTGATCACTTTTGGGTGAACAAGGGCTAGTGCAACAGCCTGAAAGCTTCCAATGGAGGTAAATATAGCTGGTTGTACAGTATACTAATAATTGGAATACTTTACAATATACATGTATAGCAAACATGTTCACCATAGATAAATGTCTGACTGGACTGGATGGTTATTCGATTGATTAATCAAGTGCATCATGTCTTGGCTTCCTGGACTAGACTAAAGTTAAAAGAAATCCCGCAGAAAATCAACCGAAATACACATATTCTTGAATTCAGGGATGACTACACAATGTAAGAAATTGACAACTCATTTGTGATCATGAGATCTGTAAATTTCAGTCATGGAACTTACCGGGCATTCCTTTGCCCTGGTGCCGATGCCACAAGCATGCCCATTCCAGGAAATGTACCTTTCCCATCAATTTTGTGCTATGGTAAACACTGTGCACTGCAAACTACAAGCTGTGTCGAAACCATGTATAATGTAAATATCTGTGTCAATTAAGTGTAGTCACTACAACACAACCTGGATATGTTTTTTTTTTCAAACCCCAACCGTCTAAACACTTCACTGTAGGAAGATGAAAACCCCATCTAATATTAAAAACAATAAGAAATTCTGCTGATATAAATGTATTTTCACTGCAAGTGATATTTGTAGTGGAGAATTACAACTCTCGGGCACGCAGTCTGTATGATTGCACGTCCAATGCGCTTCCTTCATTCTGCTCAGCACACTTGCCAATTAATTGGTTTTTTAGAGCAGGACATATTGATTTTGGCCATACCGAGGATATAAAGAAGAGCCTGGCCACTTCTGTGGATGGGTAATTGTCTCTTATTTGAACTGTTACTCCTTATTATTCTCACTGCTGTCACAAAAATGACCGTTTTGTGCATCTTCATCATCTTCACCTTTCATGCATGATAGTATGACTGTACGATGTATCTTCTTTTTCTAGTAAAAATGCCCTCTTCTTAATTTCAATTGTATTTAATCATTATGATGAAACAAAAAATTGAAGGTCATTTCATTTCTACACAAGCAAGTTAAGCAAATGATGATGTTATTTCTTGTGCTGACATGAACATTTCACCTCCCTCAGCTCAACTTCAGCTGTTCGGATCTCATCAAAAGGGAACACTACATATGAAAATATGCCTCATTATTCATGTCCTCCCTCAAATATTGCAGCAAATGCATTTTTGTTGATCTCATTGGTTTTCTTCAGGCCACAAACATAGGTATAGACACCAACATCACTCTCATAAGTCAAAGAGTCACTCAGTTATTGCATCTTAAACCACTAGGACGTAATCTTGGGCGTGATCTAAAACTTGAAATGAGAGTTTTAGCTTAAAATCTCATCTTATTACAATTTTAAGGGCAGTAACAGATTCCTTGGGTATGAAAACCTAGGTTTAGACCCAAGAATTATCTTTCTAAGTTGAATATTAACTGAGATATAACACTTTAAAGATTCCGGTGGCCATCTTGGACGCCATCTTGATTTTGACCCACTTAGCATAGTCAGAAAATCCTAGATTTTTAATATGTTATTGAGCAAGGCAATTAGTACCAAAATCCACTGAAAAACCTTTTGTATCAATTTGTTGTGGGTTAGGTGGCCAATTCTCATAGATTGACCCGTCTATTCAGGTCATGGTATAAAATGGGAGCCATAATATTAACATAATATAAGGTTCCAGCTAATATTATTCGGGTTCTACAGAGACCACAAGGTGGTGAAAGGACCCAATGGAGGTCTTATTCCTGAGATTGATATGATGTGGAATTCTCCTCTGGCCCATTAACCTAATCTACATTATTAACGCAATTAACCAAAAATAGGCATTTGCTAAATGTGATGCATTATTCTTTTTTGTAGAAGTGTTTTTTTATTGGAGAATATATAATCTGACGCTACAAACTATCAAACATCCAAAGTGGTAACTTTCTGATAAAGTAGACCACCGGGTATAACTAAATCCCTTGAGTGTTAGCCCTTGTATCATGCATTATTCATGGACCAGATTCTACTTGTTAGAATGATGTTAATTTTACTTAACTGCCTTTGATACTTAGCTGCTTGCCTACATGCAATATGCATACATCCATTCCATGTACAATTTTATAACTTGTCTTGGGAAGTCCAAATTTCGATTTTATTAATTACTTTCAAAGTGGATGCCATTAAAAATTTAAAATCTTAGAGAGGATATTGTTTTTCCAGTGCAACTTGTTGTCACTTTATAAGGGAAATTCAGTTTCTATACATAAGTTCCTCAAGCCTTTGTGCAGAAGAATTGGTTGTACATGTCTGTTGCATAACAGCTGCGTCACTCTGTTCCTTTCCTTTATCCCCTTTCATATAGCACTTGATGTACTGGGTTGACTTCCACCTCTGTATTATGGCCAAATACATCACTGGGTATTACTTGGTCTAAGTAGCTGAGGAAGTCTAGCATGTAGCAGTATTACAGCACTGGCCAATGGGTAACAACTTGCTGCGGATTAATGCATGGGGTGAGGAACAGCGTGGTATATGCATAAAAGAATTGTGATTGCACTCGAAGTTGGTGACACTATATTATGCTGTCTGCGCACTGGCTTTGTCTGATATGCATCAGCATGTCTTTGTGCTTTGGCAAAAAGCAATGTAGTACTGATAATACTGTGGCATCTCAGCGTATGCTATACATACTCAACGAGACAGACAAGTCAGAGCAATGTGTTGTTCACCAAGGACTTTCAGTGCTGCTTATGCATACTTTGCCAGAACCAAATCACAGCCATAACGTTTTACTCAACTACAATTTGACAATTCTTTCAATCTGAAATGCATGAATTTGTCAAGATTTTTTTGCTGAGATATTGCCATTCAAAACTTGTGGAAACAAAACAGTGGAAGCTCAACATGAAGCCTGTTAATTTAAACTTCAAAAGGAAGTCTATGCAGCTAATATTCCATTCATTAATCTGTCAGCTCAACTTTACTTAAGAGGCAGCCAATTTTGATGATTATGGGCTTCAAAATGAAATGCAGATAATAATTTGAAACATCAGATGGTTATTTATCCTGAGAAGTGTCATGTCAGATGGGCCTGGCATCTGCACGAGACAAAACAATCATCTGTTTTGACGAAGGAAAATAGGGTGTGTCTTTTTTAACTTTTAATTTTTGTTTGTTTAGCGGAAACAATGCAGCTCACAATGGATAATTACTAGACATGGCACGCTCCACAAATGATATGGTAATGAAGAAATTGCCCATCACTCGTTGCACAGCAAGCTGAAAGTTTGTAATTTTGGACAAAAGTGCAATTTGAAACTCAGCGTGTTGCCAATTTCCATGTGTGTGGTTTTGGTTTCAAAAGGCTGAACTTGTGTGTGAAATGATACTGTATCGCATGCTTTCCATTAAAAGGGAAAAATCAGTTTCATATCACACGGAATCTATTTGTAGAAAAGACAAAAAACAACTTTATTAACCTGCACTATGATATATGTGGAGTATAAAGACTGAAGTACTGCTCCATATAACATTAATAGCATGTTGGTTTGACCTAGAACCTCGGTTCATTATTAATTCAATAAACAATGGCTAGATCGATAGCCTTGATGGGTCTCATTAATCTGTTGAGTATTTACATGGTGGTTAATTCATTGGTGGTTAATTCGTCTGTGCCTGAAGTAAATGGCAATTGTGTTGCATGTGCCTTGCCATTCAAATAAAGATCATAGATGTAACACCATGAATTCTAAACTATGCATGGAACAGGATCAGCAAATTTATCTGAAGTTTGAAGTTTGCTGTCGAACGTAAGACCAAGAATCGTCAATAAAACACCTATATCATCATGACACACTACAAGAATAGTACAAATAAATAATACATATATGATCATATATAAAAAAACATATAAATAATCATCATATAACAGAATATCACTATATACTGATCAATAGTGGAAATGTCATGAGGAGACCAGAAACACTTCAAAATCAACTATCCATGGGTCGTATCACCTTCACCAGGCATTATCCAAGGAGGTAGAAAAATTGAGTAAGACGTATCATCCTGAGACTAAGTTGCCAGGCAAACCATGTCTAAGTAAGTGTTTAGCCAACAGCTTCGTAAGCCGCAACATAAATACATGTCACTTGATGAAAATAGAGAGCACGAGACCGCCATATTAAGTTCACGGCTACAATAGAAGATTTAACGTCGTGTCAAAACATAAGCGAAAATCTAAAGACTGCCGTTCTCACGACAAGGACACAATTTATCAGGATTAATATCAGAGATCGCTGCATGTATCTTAATTTTTTAAGCTTTCCGGTATGCACCTGAGATTATAATTTATAGAAACTCTTAGGAGCTTCAATTCTCCCTTGGGATATCTTTATAAGCATTTTTTTCCAGAATGCAGGAAAAATATGTTAATAACAGATGCCAACAATCCGTCAGCATTAAGACAACAGCCATAAACAGCCACCGATTACTCCAAGACTAAATAGCTTCTGACTAAGATGTATGATGTCTTTAAGATAAATTAATTGAGTTAGGTCTATTTCCTTTCGCTAAAAATAACAAAATCTAAGAAAAAGGAAAAGTAAGACTTTATGTAACATTGTCTGACTGTCATGACCAAAATTGGAACCTAACTGATCAACCAACTGGTGATACCGGTTAAACTCTTATGCATAAAAATATGCCATGTTATTTTTATTTTTAACTTCAGATCAAAGGTTCTCTATCGATTCAGGACTAAAAAAGTCTACATTGACAAATCAATAGAGTATGACGCTATTTATGGTAAGAATCAGAGACCACAAACTATTAAAAGATACAAACTTCGAATATAGCTTTTACATTAAGTCATAAAATGTTTTTATGTTACACTGCATTGCTGGCCAGTTTTGGTAGCCACATTTATAAGGACTATTTGATGGCAAATCTGGTAGGGAAAAAAGACTGAAAGAACTATGTCAAAGAGAGGCCTCCACAACTGAGGCCAACAAGAATTTGGCTCAAGAAAACAAATATATCGATGTAAGGAGAAACATTCTGCAATGTACAAAGGCCACAGACAAACAACAAACTTTGCACATCTTGCACAATCATTGTCCTTGCATGCAACCAAATGCTTAGCCATGTCTTCAGGGGGACGAACAAGGCCAAAAGACCACATACATGCACTTTGCCATTTAGTGCTGTTTGTATGTAAGCATGTCTTTTGTATGTAAGCATGTTTTTGGACCAAACGAGCACTTTGCAGTATACCAAGCAAACGAAAAGATATGACATATATTGATATAACATAGCAGTAAGAGATCCGACAATACAACTGATTATAGTATAAGTTGGTGACCTCTGGATTCACAGGCAATGAATAGTTATTGTACATGGGATTGGTAATGATTTAGTGAATATGTTGTGCACTATCATGGAAAATGCCCATTTTGGGTAATCAATAGAAGATTTAACGTCGTGTCAAAACATAATCGAAAATCTAAGACTGCCGTTCTCATGACAAGGACACAATTTATCAGGATTAATATCAGAGATCTCTGCATGTATCTTAATTTTTTAAGCTTTCCGGTATGCACCTGAGATTATAATTTATAGAAACTCTTAGGAGCTTCAATTCTCCCTTGGGATATCTTTATAAGCATTTTTTTCCAGAATGCAGGAAAAATATGTTAATAACAGATGCCAACAATCCGTCAGCATTAAGACAACAGCCATAAACAGCCACCGATTACTCCAAGACTAAATAGCTTCTGACTAAGATGTATGATGTCTTTAAGATAAATTAATTGAGTTAGGTCTATTTCCTTTCGCTAAAAATAACAAAATCTAAGAAAAAGGAAAAGTAAGACTTTATGTAACATTGTCTGACTGTCATGACCAAAATTGGAACCTAACTGATCAACCAACTGGTGATACCGGTTAAACTCTTATGCATAAAAATATGCCATGTTATTTTTATTTTTAACTTCAGATCAAAGGTTCTCTATCGATTCAGGACTAAAAAAGTCTACATTGACAAATCAATAGAGTATGACGCTATTTATGGTAAGAATCAGAGACCACAAACTATTAAAAGATACAAACTTCGAATATAGCTTTTACATTAAGTCATAAAATGTTTTTATGTTACACTGCATTGCTGGCCAGTTTTGGTAGCCACATTTATAAGGACTATTTGATGGCAAATCTGGTAGGGAAAAAAGACTGAAAGAACTATGTCAAAGAGAGGCCTCCACAACTGAGGCCAACAAGAATTTGGCTCAAGAAAAACAAATATGTAGATGTAAGGAGAAACATTCTGCAATGTACAAAGGCCACAGACAAACAACAAACTTTGCACATCTTGCACAATCATTGTCCTTGCATGCAACCAAATGCTTAGCCATGTCTTCAGGGGGACGAACAAGGCCAAAAGACCACATACATGCACTTTGCCATTTAGTGCTGTTTGTATGTAAGCATGTCTTTTGTATGTAAGCATGTTTTTGGACCAAACGAGCACTTTGCAGTATACCAAGCAAACGAAAAGATATGACATATATTGATATAACATAGCAGTAAGAGATCCGACAATACAACTGATTATAGTATAAGTTGGTGACCTCTGGATTCACAGGCAATGAATAGTTATTGTACATGGGATTGGTAATGATTAAGTGAATATATTGTGCACTCTCATGGAAAATGTCCATTTTGGTAATCAGGTATGCAGGATTCACCATTGTCAGCTGTAGCTCCATCTATATTATGAGCTCTTCCTTAATGATAACTGGTCACTGATGATTCAACCTCTCTCTCCATTGGCTGGGGTGATCTAAAATAGGTATAGAATTGAGATATGGCAAATGCCGATTAAGTTTGTAACTTTCAGACTAAAAGCAGCGAGGTTGAATGTAAACTACATCCAGAAGCAATTTGATTTCAACAAAATTCATATACCAAAACCTGCAAAATCGCAGTTGAAAGAGAGCCGAGTACAGTCGGCCACTACATTATAATATATCTATTCTACAGATTCAATGCAGAAATGTAGTCAATAACCAGCCAAAAAAATCACAAAGAGGATGGGATTCTTTGAGCAAACAATGCGTTTAAGAAGCAATTCCATTTCTCTTCGAAGATATTTACATAGAGATTGGGGAGAGAACCGATTTAAGCTTCTACGAGATTTATATTTGATCGAAAGCATAATATGTCAAGCGCAGACAAATATGAGAGCTTTATGTAGTTGTTTGAACTAGTTTCTTATCAAAGAACAAGTTCACACTTTAACCTTAATTAATAAACTGAAGTGATATAATTTATGGTGGAGCAGGAAAAGTTCAAAATGACCAAGGTTTCCTTCATAAACAAAGCAATTTCAAAACTTTGTCTCTAAATATTCACTTCTACGTCTGCAAATGCAAGAGAAACTATAGGAGCATTCATCTTCATCTACATCATTTGCACAACTCATTTATCTTCAATATTTAAACACAACACATCCCATGCTAATAAATCAGGACAGATTCACACTTTACTGCAGAACTTGCAGAGTATGCCTTCTACATTTCCTTATTTTGCAAGATGCCTTCACTGAATACATAGTGCATCATTCCCAAGCCAAGTTCAGCCATATCGGCCATCCCATGCATGCAAGATGTACATTTCTCAGGATAAGGAGGTGAGGCAACAAGATATTATCCAAGGTGGCAGATATAAACAGCAAGAAATATCACCCCAGAATTAAATAAGAAAAAGACTGAACAGGGAACATCAAGATATCAGCAACTGTGGAAAACACCTCTTGAAAAATACATATAGATGCAAGGAGGAAGGCCATTTAATTGCCCAACCACACACAATTTTATTATCTGTATGTCCTTGCATGCAACCCAATGCTTCGCCATGTCTTCCAGGAAAAGAACAAGGCTAAAAGACCACATACATGCTAATATGCACTTTACCATTTAGTGTTATGGGTATTTAAGAAGTTAAAGTGGACATGAAAATCAAAAAAATATAACGAAAGTAAAGACAATTCCTAACAAAGTAGTACTAATCACAAAGATGAGATTTGGACCACAAAATGCACAGACAATAAACACTGTTTGCTCAGGGGATTGTACAGGATTTGGTGAATATGTTGGGCACACTTATGGAAAATTATGTAAATATCGGGTAAGCGGCCAGCATTACTGGTTTGGCTTACATCTTCAGTATGTATGGCCTGTTTGGTATTGTATGACATTACTTCTAACTTCAATACAGAATTGACCTGGAACAAATATGAAGATGATGACTTTCGAACCCGATCAGACCACATAACTTTCAACTTGAAAGTAAACTGATGCAGTAATCTCAGAGAGCCTTAATTTGAGAGTTTTGATTTCAAGTTTTAAACTTTTCAGTTTGGGACTCCACTTTCACACAATGCAGAAAGAAGCAAAATAGAGCCCTGCGTAGGCGTCTACCAGCCATCGACTACACTACGACAACTCTATTTTGCGGATACCACTGGAAAATGTAGTCAATAAGCAGATAAAAAAATAATGCAAAGAAAATAGGATTCTTTGAGCAAACAATGTGCTTTAGAAGCAATTCTAGTTCTCTTCAAAGACATCTCCGTAGAGATGCCGGAAAGAAGAGATTTATAACTGTCTTGTGTGATGTTTCTTTGATCATAAAACAAGGCATTTCCAACCAGACAGATGTTCCAGAACTTGTTTCTTATCATTAACAAAACCTAAAGTGATATCAGGCATGATACAAAGATAAACTTGGAAGTAGGAAAGTGGGGAGGACATGAAATGTGCAGAAATGGCCAATCCAGAGTTGAAGCATATACACCAAGGATCAATAAAGTACCGAAAATAGCATCACCAAGAGGACTATTTACATCTTTTATGATGGTTGTCACACTGGTAGTGTACACAGTGTGCTTCTAGGAACACTAAAATATACATAAACATAATTGCCTCCCAACAAGGGCATGTATATTTTACACCATGAACAAAGCCTTGGGACTCATGAAGCCAACTGTACATAAAAGATGCAGCATTTCTTGTTGCTACATTAAGTTAAGAATTGTGTAGACTCACTCAGACTCAGACTCAGACTCAAGACTCAGACTCAAGACATTTATTTCTTCCTGAAACATACAAGTTGTTACAGTAAAGAGGGAGGACATCTCTAAGACAAGATTTTTGTCGCTAGCGAGATGCCCCCCCCCCCTGAAAAAGAAAAAAGACTAGTTGTCATCTCAGAGAGGCCCATGAGGTGTTTAGATGTAAAGGGCTTAATATGTACTATCCCTCTAATTGCATACTATATATCTAAGCAATGTGCATCCGTGGTAACCAGTCTTATCATTAATTGCACATTGTGTATGTGCAAATGAATCTTCACTTTTAACTATTTTTTGCAAAATCCAATTGAACTTAAAGAATTCAGCAGACTATGAGACCTTAGGAAAGGACTTTAGATGTAACAGACACTTTCAGTCGCAGAAACACCAACAAACTGCATCATTGTCTTTCCCATTGTTTCTCATACTTGCACCAGATCCATCAGCTTCTAATTAAAAGCAACAATGTGTGCTTAATTGAACAGACCCAAGAGGAATCTAGGTTTGACCCACCCTTGATGAGACTGAGCAGAACCGAAAAAGCAGCAACAGAAATTTTAGCTGTTCTTCCCATCTTGACGTAACATCACTGCCTGCATTAGCATGTACTATTTTAGTCAGAACCTATTGCTCAAGCCATTCAGGTACTCCCGCTGATTAATTCCACTGCAATAAGCTATCAAAGGACATGGAAAAAGTGAACATCTCAAACAATAATGTCTGCGTATTGGAACAGTCACAAAGGTTTCGGCATCTAGACTCAGTAATCCCAGACTAAATAGCAAGAATCAAAGAGTCATGTACCACGACATAAGACACTACAACAGGTGCATCTGGCTCACAGCCATTTCTGGTATGACTTCACTGCAATAAAGTACTAAGGATTACGATGACAGTAAAAATGAGCAAAGTGAAGACAAACATTAAGCTAAAAGGCACATAATTACAGGACAAAGTTTATTACCTTCTTTTGAAAGGTGTCAATGTAGACTAATTACAGCAACTCACAAGTATTGGATATCGTCCAAACTGTAACTTTTAGTTTCTGGTACCAGAAAATATGAGGGCGTTCATCTTCATCATTTGAATAACTCATTGATCTCCAATATTAAAACACAACACAAATGTCAACACATCCCCTGCTAATAAATCAGGACAGATTTTTACTTTGTTGTGGAACTTCTTAAGTAGGCTATGCCCTCTACGTACATTTCCTTATTTTGCAAGATGCTTTCACTGAATACATAGTACATCATTTACTGGCCAAGTTCAGCCATGATGGCTATCCTATGCATGCAAGATGTACATTGATCAGGAGGCGAGGCAACAAGATATTATCTGAGGTGACAGAAATAAACCGCAAGAAATATCACACAGAACCAAATAAGGCAAAGACAGAACAAGGGACATCAAATCATCTGCAACTGTGGCAAACACCTCTTGAAAAATACATAAAGAAATGCAAGGGACTAGGAAGGAAGACATTTAATTGAACAACCACACACATTTTCACAATCAGGATTCAAGATATCCTTGCAAGCAATCCAATGCTTTTTTACCTCTTCTGGGCAAAGAAGAAGGCTGAAGGACCACATACATGCCAACATGCACTTTACCATTTTAGTGTTATAGGTATGTAAGCAGTTCTAGAATAAACATAAATGGCAGTAGTATCCCAAAAGAGAAACAAAGACAATTCATAATATAACAGCAAATATCATAAAGATGACCTTTGGACCCTAAAATGCAGAGACAATACACACTGTTTGCTCAGAGCATCATACAGGATTTGGTGAATATGTTGTGCAAACTTACAGAAAACTATGCAGATTTAGGGTAAGCATGCATTTAATTAATATTAGAATTTTTTTATTAAATTATCTTTTTATAAATAGACTTACCTCTGGGACATTTTAGCTTATCAAAGCGGAGCATTTGATCTGGCCCCAATAATAAAAAAGAAAACCCCACAGCGCCTCACGTGTGATCACGTGACCTCTCTCGACCAATAGCGCGCTTCGGCGCGAACTCCTCTCAACCATCATATTCAATTTTGAAAAAGCAATCCACTACCTCCTTAGCGGGGAGGCGGGTGGGAATTAAATAAATGTCCCAGAGGTAAGTCTATTTATAAAAAGATAATTTAATAAAAAAATTCTAATTTTTATTACATTGTCGACTTACCTCTGGGACATTTTAGCTTAATTCAAAAAGACAAGGAGGTGGGTCTGGAGAGAGAGGTAAAATAAAGACGGAATCAACCTGCCTACTCAATGGGCCAGGAAGGTTTTCATCGGCCGCTATGCCCTTTCCACGCTATCATTTAGAGCCGCTTCCGGGGCACAGCTACGCTGGGGGTTATACCAACCAATGATTGCGATCCCAAGGGTCCTCTCTGCAGTAGGACAACCACCTAAGTCGCATGGCCCCCCCCTTTTTCCTGCCCCCGGCACAACTGCCCGGAATCCTCCCAAGGGGACAAGAGCAGAGCATACCGGACAGCCGGAGGGGCCTCAAAGACAGCCAAGCGAAGGAATGTACACCGCCTGCAGTCTTGACAGCTTACTAGAAGGCAAGAAGTAGAATTAGTGCAGTAACTCACCCGAAGCTGAAGAGAAGAATCAGAACCGTAACTCACTTCCTTGATGGCCACCCGCCAGAGCAAGGCGGCCACCGCCGCTGTCATCTCTGGTCAACGGAACCACCCCTCCGTGTCCGTGTCTGGCACACCAAACCAAGAAGGGGAGAAGACCGTCACTTCCGCCCCCTCAACGAGCAAGAAGACAGGCCTGTCCAGGGACCAGTCCATAAAGTTGCAAGGGAACCCCGAGGTAAGGCAGTGAACCATCCCAATCGATGTACAAGGTTGTGCAGGAAACCAACCGCAGCTTAACCGTAGTACCGTCCGCCAACGGTGTGCTAACCCAAAGAGTAAGGGTGTAGATACAAGCGGAACACAGGCAAAAAGTTAGTTCAGGTCCGACCCGCCCTGTCACGGGGGTCATCCCTGTCCGAGTCACTCGAAGTTCCGGGGTCCTCGCCAGTAACATCTCCCTTGGAGGAGTGGGCATCGCAGGTAGACCCATCCCCCTCCGGATGTTCCTCATCTGTTGACTCGTCTGCATCCTGGTGGTCATCCTTGTCTGACCCACCACGGTCACGACGAGCGTCACTGTCAGACATCCCGCTGCCCTGGGGGTCATCACTGTCAGACTCACCGCTGCCGGGACATCATCTGATTCCATGCAGTCGTCTCCCGTCTCCTCGGAGGAAAAGGGCTGCTGCGTCAGCTGCACAATCGCCTTGCTGGAGTCGCGCCGTGCCCTCATGTCTGCAAACGACTGCAACTGACCAGCGAACAAGCGTTGCTCAGAGTCTGTGGGCGGAGCAAACCTTAAGAGTTCAACGTCCTCAGGCTTCAGCACCTCCTCCCTCTTGGCCTGCAGCAAGGAAAGGTCCAGTCCGGCTAACACATACCCCAAGTCCTTGAGACTTTTGGTCTGAATGTCCACAAAGTCAGCAATGGAGTTCACCGCACTCAGAATCCGGTCGTCTGAGGTGGTGATTAACGAGCCCAGAAGGGTCTTGACAGCCTCACCAAAGAACATGGTCTGGTTTAAAATGCTAACGGCCCTGCCAGAGTCATCCAGGAAATCGTCCAATCGAGTGCGCTTGGGCTTGGAGATCCCCAAAACGGATGATAAGTTGCCATCCAAAATCGGAGCTTTGATGGGCCACATCGCAGGGGTTTCAACCAGTTTTTCATGGAGCACACAATAGTGTTTCATTTTTGGTTTGTACTTCGCCACACACTTCGAACCCAAGGCAACACCGTCAGCTGGGGGAGCGAGGTCGACCGACCAAGAGTAGTTTTTGGAACGAGTTGCCCCCTCCCACGTATCCCAAGGCCTTATCAAGGTCATGGGAGAAAGGAAAAACCAACAAAGGCGGCCTGGGCTTCTGTGGCCGGAGGAACAAGTGGCTGTCATCGTCCGGATCCGGCACTGGATCTATACCCAAAACCTCATGTGCCAACCGAACCTGATGGCGGTAGTTGGAATCGGCGATGCGGTCCTCAACCGTATCCCAACCTGCAAATATAGAAAATGAAATTAATTCCGGGCCAACATGTAATGGAGATCGGAAAATTCACGTATTATCACCCACACGACATATCAGGCACCATGTGGCCGACCACGTCGTCACAATAAAGGTTAAAACGGTCTGCTTCACAGCACAGACATCTAACCCACAGAAAGAGGGTGATTACTAACCTTAGAGAGGCAAGAACCTCCAGAAAGGACCTGAACTGGTCAAATCCTTCCTGTCTTGACAACCCAATTTGGCGCCGGCCGCCATTTTGTAAGCGACCTGGCCGAACTGAATCGCCTAAGACGAAGGAAATGTTAGCCAAAAACGGTCATAACCTAAGAAATACGAAGTGTAAGTGCACTAATAACCACCATTTACACAATTAAAAGGTTATAAGAGACAGATGGCTTGTTAAAGCTCGAAAATTAGCTAAATATCTGCCTGAAAAAAATTTGATTTTCGGCCAGACTAAATAGCAGTGTAAAACGCCCGCTCGCTGACACGTTTTCAGTGACCCAGCGAAGCCAGACGCAACCAAAACGAGCACTTAACTTGCGGATTCTTCGTTGTATCTTCATTCTTCATTGTATCTTCATCGTAGTCGTCAAATTCTTCCATTATTTCGCCAGAATAGCTAGCACGTGTTGTCAGTGCTGCCCCAAAATTGAATATGGCGGTTGAGAGGAGTTCGCGCCGAAGCGCGCTATTGGTCGAAGGAGGTCACGTGATCACACGTGAGGCGCTGTGGGGTTTTCTTTTTTATTATTGGGGCCAGATCAAATGCTCCGCTTTGATAAGCTAAAATGTCCCAGAGGTAAGTCGACAATGTAATAAAATAATGGTTTAAATCATCTTAACATCTTCAGTATGGCCTGTTTTGCGATGTATGACATCTATTATCTACCTTCAATAAATATTTGCCCTGGTTTCTGCCATGGCTCTTTCATAGAATAAATATGAAGTTGATAACTTTCGGACTCCCTAAGCTTTTGTAGAATAAATTTAATTGGTAACTTTCAGACTTCCCAGCTTTTAATGAACAAATATGAATTTGATGACTTTCGAACCTGATCAGACCGCATGACTTTCATCATGAAAGTGAACTGATGCAGTAATCTCAGAGAGCCTTAATTTGAGAGTTTTGATTTCAAGTTTTAAACTTTCCAATTTGGGACTTCACTTTCACACAATGCAGAAAGAAGCAAACTAGAGCCCTGTGTAGGCGTCTACCAGCCGTCGACTACATTATGACACCTCTATTCTGTGGATTCCATTGCAAAATGTAGTCAATAAGCAGACGAAAAAAACAACCACAAAGAAAATGGGAATCTTTGAGCAAACAATGTGCTTTAGAGGCAATTCCGACTCTCTTCAAAGACATCTGCATAGAGATGGCAGAGAGAAGAGACAACTGTCTTGTGTGATGTTTCTTTGATCATAAAACAAAAATGTCAAGCCAGACTGGTGCCAAAACTCTATCCTATTGCTTCTTATCAAACACTAAGCTGATAATATTGACCTTTATGAACCAAATCTGAAGAGATATCAAGAGTGATACTGGGATTGGGAGAGTGAGAAGGATGTGAAATGCAAAGGGATGGCCAATGTTAAAGCATGGAATGCACCAGGGATCAATAAAGTTACTGAAAATAGCATCAAGTACCACCAAGAGGACTATCTATATCTTTTATGATGTTTGTCACACTGGCTGTACACACAGTGCACTTCTAGGAACACTAAAATATACATAAACATAATTGCCTGCCAACAAGGGCATGTATATTTTACACCATAAATGTAGCTTAGAGACTCCTATAACCAAGTACTGTTCATAAAAGAAGCAGTTTCTTGAACATGTAGCTACTTCAAGGAATCTATTGAATATGTGCATTCAAATTTTCCATCTTGATCTTCTTTTGCAAAATCTTATAGAACATAAAGAATACAACAGAAAATGGCAAAGAAGGAGAATGCTTCAGATGTAACAGACACCTTCAGTCACAGAAAACCCATTAAAATGGTGGATTCAACTTCACAATTGCCTTTGCTGTTGTTTTTTCCACTAGCATCAATTCCATCAGCTACAAATTAAAAGCAACAAGGTGTGCTTAATTGAACAGACCCAAGAGGGATCTAGGCTTGACTCTCCTAAGTCTCCTTCCCAGAAACTGAGCGGAACTGGAGAAGCTCTGTAGAAATTTGAGCTGTCTTTCTTCATCTTTATATAACATAAAGTTGACCTGCATTAGCATCAACTATTAATTAGTCACAACCTATTGTTCATGCCATTCAAGCACCTCATTGATTAATTGCACTGCAACAAGCTATCAATGGACAATTAGGCTCATATACACAATGTATGCAAGGGTTCATTAAACATTTAATATGAATCGATGACACCGGACACATTAAATTTATCACCGTTGAATCAATATATCAGGTTACTCTTCGCGACTTATGAAAACATTACTAACTTACTTCAGGGAAGGCTGTAAACAATAATGTCAATATACATAGTATTGGAGACTTATATATTGGACATGTAATAAGAGTTCAGGTGCAACATAATAAGGAAAGAAGACACAGTATATAATAGGAAAACAAATTAATAACACCAAGCAATATTGCAATCTAATGATATTGGAGTTGATTCAGTGTCTTTATCATTGTCACTGCACAACAATATATTAACTCATAATGATAAGGATAATGATGTTTACCATTTACGACCTTATGTATCCCAATATGACTTAATAAGCTGTGTGAAGATATTGATCAGTAAACTGATACAACGGTGTTTCTGTTCATAAAAGAATTTTCAGATAGCTAAGGTCTCTGAGTTGATCTGCACAAAGGGAAACCATATATTTCCAAATAAATGAGATACTGAAGTAGATTGTTACCATGGAAACCTGAGCTATACATAAGTATTTTGTCAAAAAAAAGCAGTTACAAAAATTTTGAGTCTAAACATCCAACTTATATAAGTTTGCAGATGAAGTGAAGTTAAGACACTTTTCATTTTCGTTTTTGCAGAAGATTTTTTTTTCAAATAATAATATATCACAAAGGTTTCCTAATAGTAAATAGTGCCACCCATATATTTTGTCTTGCCTTAAAATGTTGGGAAGTTGCAAGGTCTGCATTCAATATTTCCTTATTTGCAAGGCACCTTCACTGAATACATAGTACTTCATTTTTCACACAAATACCCAGCCAAGCTCAGCCAATATTGGACATACCATGCAAGATGCACATTTCTCAGGAGAAACACGTGACCACTACCCTAAGGTCAATTGATCTGCCAAGGTAATTTGCCTAGGTCATTGACCATCAACATTTCCCATTAATTTTTTTAAGTATGCTATAATCTCAGAAAATATGTACCCTACACTACAGGGATGCTTATGAAAAGATATATGCTATGATTGTTATCTATGTGAGAGAACCATTTGAATATCTGGTTGGGTCAGATTTAATTCTATCTAATGCATCATAGGCTCTTCAGATGGAGTGAAATATGTCTCAGAGATCTCTTTATAAGAATAGAATGCTACAATATGATAACGCATTAAATTTACGTCGATCATCGACACTGTGTAGTCCTTTGAATTGCTATCATTTCGTATTTGCAATATATTCTACACTTTTAAAGCTCCTTTCATCTCTGTTCAGATATGTTTGATATTGAACATAACTGCTAATTCCCAAGGCATATACATAAACATCAAATCTAAACCTTTTTTATGGCACTTCCCATCCCATACATCTACATTCAGAGAGCCCAGAGGCAAGATTCTATTCCCTTCAAGAATGACATAGTTCCTTAATCTCTAAGAAAACCTCCAACAGAATGACAGGTGACAGAAGAAGTCCTTGAATTACTCCAGCTCAAACAGCTCAATTGACTAACATCACACCCATACCACTCTCAATTCCTTTGAGGCATCAATCATTAAAAGCCAAGGGCTGCAGAAGGCCAAGAAGAAAGGAGGAAGACCGAAGGATCACTGAAGGATCACCCAAGGAAAAGTCAAACGTCCCTTCGAAATCGTGTCACGGATTGAAGCCAAGGCGAAAGAGATATCGCTCACAAGATATGATTCAATGAAGAAAAGCTCAAGGATTAAGTAACAAGGTAAGGACTAATCAAAATTTAAAAAGACCTCCACAAACATAGATAAAACATCTTTCCTAAATGCCTCAAAGTCTAAGCCAAACCATTTGGAGACAGAATTTATGATCACAATCATACCTTCGAGGTTTTTCCATAGATGGAAGCAAGTTATTTTCATGTCCTTTGAATATTGAAGTTTCAAAATCTTGGCATGCAGCACATCTTATGGGAAAATAGATAAGATTTTGCAAATTTGTTAAAATTGTTTGTGTAATGTTAACGAAAATTATCTTGAGTGACAAGAGAACTGCGCTATCCAAAAACAAATAGTTATGATACGTGCAGCCAAGTTCCTTGCTATAAAGATGAGAAACCATGATCAAAAAAAGCAATAAGTAGAACGATAAAGTATAAAGTGTACTTCTTAGGCAATAATGTCTGCGTTTTGGAATCACAAAGGCTTCAGCGTCTAGACCAAGTCATTAGCAAGAATCAAAGAGTCATGTAACCCAACACAAGACACTACAACAGGTGCATTTGGCTCACAGCCATTTCTGGTATTACCCAGCCACTATAAAGTACAAAGAACTAAAAGCTAATAAGGCAAAGGGTGCACCAATTAGGATCAGACCAAGACAGTGCAAAGAGAAAGATAATTACAGCACAGAGTGAGAGTTTATTAATAATTCTTCACAAAGGTGACAATTGACACTAATGACAGCAAGCCAGTAACAAGTGTTTGATATATCTCCCACACTGATACCTTTAGTTTCTTGTTTCTCAGACACACCATTGATATTGATTTGAACAAAAATTCCTTCATGGAGTTCTCCCAGGAAAACGACTGACCATCAAGAAAACCTACCAAAATTGCTGCATACCATTTATATGTATCGTTCGGGTTATGGAAGCGCTGTGCTGGATGCCGCATTTATCCTCACATGCAAACGCAAATTAGCCAATTTCTGAGTAA
Organism: Platynereis dumerilii; assembly: GCA_026936325.1. Taxonomy (NCBI): domain Eukaryota; kingdom Metazoa; phylum Annelida; class Polychaeta; order Phyllodocida; family Nereididae; genus Platynereis; species Platynereis dumerilii. Next base: position 247,640 of record JAPTHN010000089.1, on the reverse strand, counting down.
ACGATGGGTCACAAGCACAATATATACACGAGATGGCTTCATTACTTAGGTTCCAGGGTAGTAAGTGTTCTTGACAGCACTTGTCTCAGACACTCTCTTCAACTTGTCAAGTCTCATTAAGATTCTGACAACTGGATATGAGTTACCATTAAGGACATTTACTCCTTTAAATTGCAAAGCAGTCCCAAAGGACGTCCACTTAAACTTAGTTTCATCTTCTGAGTGTAAGTCTGAGGTGTAAGCAAGCCAAATGGTAGCTCAATAAATGAGAAACGACTTTTTCAAATTTGCACTTTGACCTAACTTCAAAACAGTTATGAGGAGACAATTTAAATTGTTAAAAAATCTTAATCGAATGCATGCCTTTGCATAATGCACCTTTTCTTTTTCAGTAAACAAGTTATCAATGAAATAATCAGCAAAGAAGCAATCTTATGCTTAATTCTCTGTGGTTTCAAGGGCAAAGACTGTCAAGTAAGAAATCTAGCTTTCTTTTCGTTTCTATTTTTCCGTTTGACAACACAATCCTCTCTTTCGCACCCTTGGCACACTTCGGACACTGACGTATCTATTGTGCAAAGAAACAGAATCGATAGGAGCAGACAGGAAGAAAAGCAGAATCTTTAGCAGACAATGCATGGTGCCCCTTCCACCACAGTTCTCTGCTAATAAGCAGTCTCAGGGTAGACTCCGGCAAAGGAGTTGTTTCAAGAGTGTAAGCAATAGATGAAGGAAGACAGATGCCGCAGTAGGGGCACTATAGTCAGCAATATTCTGGTTATGCTATTGATGCACGGAGAATAGAAGATGTAGGGTTGGGAAAGGAAAGAAGAGCTTAGAGCTTAGTTAGATAAGCAGACCAGCCAAAGCAAATTTGTAAGGCTTCTTAAGTCCCAAGAAACCTTGCAAGTAAAAGAGGTCCCTGAAGAAAACAAGAGCACAGTTAAAGACAACCAAGGTCTAATCAATGAAGCACCTCATTGTTACCTAAATCAATTGTTGAGATTCTACAAGTATATCAACTGGCTCCAAAGCAAAATCTCAACAGGTCTTAAAGAAACACACTAAAAGATGTTCTTACCAGCGGGGCGACTTCAATAACAGAAACAGGCGACAAAGGTCCATCGGGTAATGAATCCAAATCCAGGTCAACACTTAAGATGTGCTCAGCGGCAGCCTCAGCCTCACTTTTGCTTGTTCCAAATACAGTATGTTGGTAACTTTCAGACTTCTCTATCTTCACTTTCAAGACAAAACTGTTCAACTAATGCTAGCATTTTAAAGTTTTGATTTCAACTGTTATGGAAAGAAATAAAAATCTAGCTACATTATGACACAGGTCTATTCTGCGGATTCCACTGGAAAATGTAGTCAATAAAAACAGACCAAAAAAAAAACCACGAGGAAAATTGGATTCTTTGAGCAAACATACTTTAGGAGCAATTCTGCTTCAAAGACATCTGCATAGAGATGGGGGAGAGATAACTGTCTATGTGATGTTTCTTTGATCATAAAACAACCGACATATCAAGCCAGACTGGTGCTCCAGCTCAATGCTATTGTTACTTATCAAACACTAAGCTGAGAATTTAACCTTTATTAACAGTATCTAAAGAGATATCAAGAGTGATACTAGGAGATTGGGAGAGTGAGAAGGATGTTAAATGCAAAGGGATGGACAATGTTAAGGCATGGATGCACCAGGGATCAACACAGTTACTGAAAATAGCATCAAGTGCCACCAAGAGGACTATATATATCTTTTATGATGGTTGTCACACTGGCTATACACACAGTGCACTTCTAGGAATACTAAAATACTCATAAACTATACATAAACATAATTGCCTGCCAACAAGGGCATGTATATTTTACACCATGAACAAAGCTTAGGGACTCATATAACCAAGCACTGTTCCTAAAAGAAGCAGTTTCTTGTACATGTAGCTACTTCAAGAAATCAATTGAATATGTGCATGCGAATCTTCCCTTTCGATCTTCTTTTGCACAATCTGATAGAACTTAAAGAATACAACAGAATATGGCAAAGAAGGACAATGCTTCAGATGTAACAGACACCTTCAGCTACAGAAAACCAATTAAAATGGTGGATTCAGTTTCACAATTGCCCTTGCTGTTGTTTTTTTTCACTAGCATCAATTCCATCACCTTCTAATTAAAAGCAACAATGTGTGCTTAATTAAACAGACCCAAGAGGGATCTAGACTTGACTCTCCTATGCCTCCTTCCCAGAAACTGAGCGGAACTGGAGAAGCACTAATATAGAACTTTGAGCTCTCTTTCTTCCTCTTTATATAACATAAAGTTGACCTGCATTGGCATCAACTATTAATTAGTCACAACTTATTGTTCATGCCATTCAAGCACCTCATTGATTAATTGCACAGCAACAAGCTATCAATGGACAATTAGGCTCATATACACAATGTGTGCAAGGGTTCATTAAACATTTAATATGAATCGATGACACTGAACATATTAAATTTATCACCGTTGCATCAATATATCAGGTTACTCTTTGCGACTTATGAAAACATAACTTATCATCAGGGAAGGCTGTAAACAATAATGTCAATATACACAGTATTGGAGACTTGCACTATTGGACATGTGATAAGAATACAGGTGCAACATCATATAAGAAAAGAAGACACAGTATATAATAGGAAAACAAATTAATAACACCAAGCAATATTGCAATCTAATGATATTGGAGTTGATTCAGTGCCTTTATCATTGTCACTGCACAACAATATATTAACTCATAATGATAAGGATAATGATGTTTACCATTTACGACCTTACGTGTCCCAATATGACTTAAAAAGCTGTGTGAAGATATTGATCAGTAAACTTGATACGACGGTGTTTCTGTTCATAAAAGAATTTTCAGATAGCTAAGGTCTCTGAGTTGGTCTGCACCAAAGGAAACCATATATTTCCAAATAAATGAGATACTGAAGTAGATTGTTACCATGGAAACCTGAGCTATACATAAGTATTTTGTCATAAACAAAGCAGTTCCAAAAACTTTGTGTCTAAACTTCCAACTTATAAGTTTGCAGATGAAGCGAAGTTAAGACACTTTTCATGTTCGTCTTTGCTGAAGATTTCTTTCACATAACAATATACCACAAAGGTTTCCTAACCAATAAATAGTGGCACCTATATATTTTGTCTTGTCTTAAACTGTTGAAAATTGTAAGGTCTGCATTCAATATTTCCTTATTTGCAAGGCACCTTCACCGAATACATAGTACTTCATTTCCCACACAAATACCCAGCCAAGTTCAGCCAATATTGGACATATCATGCATGATGCACATTTCTCAGGAGAAGCAAGATATACCAGACATCAAGGTCAATTGATCTGCCAAGGTCATCTTTCAAGGTCATTGGCCATCAACATTTCCCATTTATTTTTACACGTAAGTATGCTATAATCTCAGAAAATATGTACCCTACCCTATAGGGATGCTTATGAAAAGATATATGCTATGATTGTTATCTATGTGAGAGAACCATTTGAATATCTCGTTGGGTCAGATTTAATTCTATCTAATGAAATATAGGATTTTCAGATATTGTGAAATATGTCTCGGATATCTTTTTATAAGAATAGTATGCTACAATATGATAATGCATTAAATTCACGTCTATCGTCTGCACTCTGTGTAGTCCAATGAATTGCTATCATTTCATATTTGTGAGGTATTCCACACTTTGAAAGCTCCTTTCATCTCTGTTCAGATATGCCAATATTGAACATAACAGCTAATTCCTAAGGCATACATACATAGAGATCTGAACCTTCTTTATGGCACTTCCCATCCCATACATCTACATTCAGTGAGCCAAGATCTAAGATTCTAAGAATGACATAGTTCCTTAATCTCCAAGAAAACCTCCAACAGAATGACAGGTGACAGAAGAAGTCCTTGAATTACTCCAGCTCAAACAGCTCAATTGACTAACATCACACCCATACCACTCTCAATTCCTTTGAGGCATCAATCATTAAAAGCCAAGGGCTGCAGAAGGCCAAGAAGAAGGTTAAAGGATAGGAGGAAGACCAAAGGATCACCCAAGGAAAAGTCAAACGTCCCTTCGAAATCGTGTCACGGATTGAAGCCAAGGCGAAAGAGATATCGCTCACAAGATATGACTCAATGAAGAAAAGCTCAAGGATTAAGTAACAAGGTAAAGACTAATCAAAATTTAAAAAGACCTCCACAAACATAGATAAAACACCTTTCCTAAACGCCTGTAAGCGAAACTATTTGGAGACAATTTATGACCACAGTCATATCTTCGAGGTTTTCCAAAGAAGGAAGCGAATTATTTCATATCCTTTGAATGGGGAAGTTTCAAAATCTTCACATGCAGCACATCATTTGGGAAAATAGGTAAGATTTGGCGAATTTGTCAAAATTGTTTGTGTAATGTTAACGAAAATCATCTTGAGTGACAAGAGAACTGCGCTATCCAAAAAACAAATAGTTATCATACGAGCAGCCAAGTTCCTTGCCATCAAAAAAGCAATGAATAGTATATTAAAGTGCACATCCTTACATAATTATGTCTGCATACTGGAACAATTACAAAGGCCCCAGTCTAAGCACAGATTACAGAAGATACCAAGACACTGTAACTCCAGACTGATTAGCACGAATCAAAGAGTCATGTACCACGACATAAGACACTACAACAGGTGCATCTGGCTCACAGCCATTTCTGGTATTACCCAGCCACTATAAAGTACAAAGAACTAAAAGCTAATAAGGCAAAGGGTGCACCAATTAGGATCAGACCAGGACAGAGCAAAGAGAAAGATAATTACAGCACAGAGTGAGAGTTCATTACCTCATTTCTTCACAAAGGTGACAATTGACACTAATGACAGCAAGCCAGTAACAAGTGTTTGATATATCTCCCACACTGATACCTTTAGTTTCTTGTTTCTCAGACACACCATCAATATCGATTTAAGTAAATTAATTAGCCTAATGGTAAGTTTCTTGCAAAACTACAACAGCCCATCAAAGAATCCAACCAAAATTTCAGCATACCATATATACGTTGTGTTCGAGCTATGGAAGCGCTATATATATTCACACGCAAACCAAAATTAGCCAATTTCTGAGTAAACGATTGGTCACAAGCACAATATATACACGAGATGGCTTCATTACTTAGGTTCCAGGGTAGTAAGTGTTCTTGACAGCACTTGTCTCAGACACTCTCTTCAGCTTGTCAAGTCTCATTAAGATTCTGACAACTTGATATGAGTTACCATTAATTGTAATTTAGTGTATTTAAACTTAGTTACATCTTCTGAGTGTATGTCTGAGGTCTAAGCAAGCTAAATGGTAGCTCAGTTAACTAGAAACAACATTCTTGAATTCGCAATTTGGCTTTATTTCAAAACGGTTGAGAGGAGACAAATTCAATTGTTCCAAAATCTCAATTGAATGCATTCCTTTGCATTATATACTTTTTCTTTTACAGGAAACAACTTATCAATGAAATAATCTGCAATGAAGCGATCTTATACTAAATTTTCCGAGGTTTCAAAGGCTAAGACTGACAAGTAAGAATCTTGCTTTCCTTTTTTTGCTCTTTTTCCATCTGACAACACAATCCTCTCTTTCGCACCCTTGGCACACTTCGGACACCAACGTATCTATTGTGCAAAGAAACAGAATCGATAGGAGCAGACAGAAAGAAAAGCAGAATCTTTAGCAGACAATGCATGGTGCTACTTCCACCACAGTTCTCTGCTAATAAGCATTCTGAGGAGAGTCTCCGGCAAAAGAGTTGCAACAGCGTAAGCAATAGAAGAAGCCAGACAGATGCTAGAGGAGGAGCACTATAGTCAGCAATATTCTGGTTATGCTATTGATGCAAGGAGAATAGGAGATGTTGGGTTGGGAAAGGAAAGAAGAGCTTAGTTAGATAAGCAGACCAGCCAAAGCAAATTTGCAAGGCTTCTTAAGTCCCAAGAAACCTTGCAAGCAAAAGAGGTCTCTGAAGAAAACAAGAGCATAGTAACTGTTAAAGACAACCAAGGTTCAATCAATCCGGAACCTCATTGTCACCTAAATCAATTGTTAAGATTCTACAAGTATATCAACTGGCTCCAAAGCAAAATCTCAACAGGTCTTAAAGAAACACACAAAAAGATGTTCTTACCAGCGGGGCGACTTCAATAACAGAAACGGGTGACGAAGGTCCATCGGGTATAGAATCCAAATCCAGGTCAACACTTAAGTTGTCTTCAGCCTCACTTTTATTATCACTGGAGCAGCTCTCCATGCTCGTACCAAACACAATCCGCCAGGGGGACACGAGGGCTTCTTCCACGCTGCCCTTCCGCCTGTCCCGTGCCCTCCTCCGCAGCGCTTGCATCTTGGAGCGGAGGATGGCGGCCGGGGAACGGCGACCGGGACTTCCGTGGGACATCTTGCTGCGGGCGGGAGATGAAGGGGCGGGAGAAGAGGAGGCGGAGGGAACCGCTCCATCACTGTCCTCTCCCCTTCCTCCATCCTCGTCAAAGGAGATGCCCCCCGCCTTGTTCGCAGCGGCAGCCAGGATGGTCCCCCTAGCAGCACGATGGCCCTCTCGCCTCCTCACACAGGGCCACTTGCAGCATGAGGGATCACAAATGGTGTCTGTGCATCACCGGGGAAAACGCTACACGAGGGGAGGTGGCCAGCGCTTTAATAAGAGATGAGCGTGAAGCACACGTCGTTAAGTCGCACAGAGAATCAGAGAAAAACACTTAGAACTCAGTATGAGATAATCATTGAGATCAGGCTAACTTTGGCTTCCTGTCACAAACAGGTTTTTTATGACACAAATGACAGGTCTGTAATATAATTGGATAATTTAATTAGATAATATAATTAGAATCAATAGAGCACTGCAAAGAGATTAAAGAGGCGTATTACGGGACGCCTGTCCATGAGCGCTAATTGGTATCCGAGGCTAATGATATTGACCACTTAGCGAGTAAGCTATTGCCAGTGAGGAACTGCCAGTGGTCTGTATCAGTATTCATCACATGTAATTGGAGGCAGCCAGTTGCCCTTTGAGCATGAGGGGCACATTGAGTCCTTGGGGATAAGTTGGGTCAACATTGCTGTGCATTAGATGAACATTTGCAGTGAGATGAGTGCACAAGAGTAGCATCAGCATAGATGCATCACATTATATTCATTATTGCAACATATTAACATACATCCAATTAGTGAAGAAACTTTTATGCCTGTCATATGTATAATCTCATAATCTCGTAATCCAAGCACCTCTAATTGATTAACATCCACTTGTAACTGCCAGTTGGACGTGTCGGTAATCCCAGGTGTCCCGCTGCACTTAGCGATTAGTCGTGGGACAGCAGCGGGATGCTGTCAGCGGGATGCTGTCGAGAGGCGTTAAATGGTGAGCAGGCATGGAATCGTCCCATCAAGGGAACAGGTGAGAAGCTGCAATACTAGAAGCAGTGCTTGTACCTGCACTGAGCTGTAATCCAATGAGTGAAGTGATGTCACATTGATGTACACAATGATGTCACAGAGCTCTTGAACTTGCTTCTTTGCTCTTTCAGACTGAAGTACAAGTGCCAATTGGTTCCTCCCTAGTTGAAGGCAGGCTGACAAATGCACAGAGCAATGCACATCCCTCCTTACATGAGCTGATGAGAAGGGGGGGGGTCAGACAATGCCAGAGCAAGGCTTACTATTGGATGAGGCTGGTCCTACCAACAATGAATAATCCATGTGCAATTGTCAAGTGGATGGTGTGCATGGATGGTGTGCATGGCTAACAAGGGGCTGGTCATAAAAGCAACGACCTGCTGCTGCTGCACATTTTCATTGCTTCACTGATCTTCACCCATTAAATAAAAGGCATAAGAGCCACTGGCACCATGGAGCATCATCCCCTGTCTGCATTTATGCTCAAGTGAAACTCATCCATCAGATCCAGCAATGCTCATGTGCACAAGTGAGCAGGCCAACATTTAAACCTCATGTCTGGTGCAGGAAGCATGAGCTTTAAGCAGCTTAAAGTCAAAATGCCATTCAAGGCAGAAATCATGTACATGCACATATACCAGAGCACTTGTGCAATATTATAATATTATTATATCATGTAACTATGTATATTTATGTAAATCAGTTGAGCAAATGTTGTATTGCAAGGAATTTAATCCACTAAAAGCATGAGGTAGTCCTTAAAGATATACAGCTGTAGATAATATTTATATAACACTTGCACTACATCCATTAGCACCACATCCAAGGGGCATAACACTAAGTATATCACATTAGTAGACTTCAGTTTGATCTATTTCGTCTATTGCAAGGGATTGCATTCTAGCCATGCACCGCATGAAACAGGAGCCTTTAAGGAGGCGGCCTGATGCATTGCTTTTCTATTGACGGATGCAGTTGGCAGGGAGGGGTCTCTTCCTCACACAATGTGGAGCTCGTCCCGAATGCAACGAAGACGCTGGAGCTCCTACAACTGCTGCGGATGCTACAGAGTGATGGTGATGTAACTGGCTCCGACGCCCATCCACTCCACATCTCATGACAACAACAGTTGTGACTGCGTCGTCACACCCTCTCGGTGTCTTTGGTATCCTCGTGTGGTGTAAACGTTACTTTCCGTTTCCGTCAGCATCGTTTGGCGTTGCCCTGCATCAGTGACACTGCTCCTGGCACTGGCCCCGCGTCGGTTGCATTGCTGTGGTTGGTCATCGACTTACTGGCACGCTCCCTTCTCCACAGTTCTCCACAGCAGCGAGTGTTGTGATGCTCTGGAACTATGCTCTGGTACGATGCTCTGGTACGATGCTCTGTCTCCGGCGGACGGCCGATCGCATCTGTCACATCTTTCTACGACGATCAAAACACTTCCGTGTAACGTCATCCATAGAGGCTAGCTTCATCGCTTTGCATCTTTACTCCGACCTGACTCCGCATCCTTCTTCGGAGCTGCCTCTTAGTTGTCTGCTCAGCTGGAGCTGGAGATGCTGCCTCTGTAGCAGTGCCATTGATTGTGCTGCCAGGATGCTGCTGCTGCTGCTGGCACTGGATGAGGGAGACAACCCCTTCTAAGCAGTGCTACCAAAGCAGTGCTACCAAAGCAATGCTGAGTAAGGCTGGTTACCAACACGCAGGGCATCACCTGAATACCCTAGCACTATAAACAGCAGCAGCATCAGCCTGAGGCCACCACAGCAACCCAAAGTAGGACCACCATTGCTGCCCTTGCATGATAGATAGATAGCACTGCCATCAATCATGGGATGTATGCATTACATGAACAATGTAAGCACGGTATTGTGTGCATTGTATGGGCACCCATCCCTTCAGGCACATCATATCACATCATATCACATCATATCACATCATATCACATCATATCACATCATATCACATCATATCACATCATATCACATCATATCACATCATATCATATCACATCAGAGCATGAGACCACCTCCAACCCTTGTTTACCCTCCACCCTTTTCATACCTACCCAGCCTTAAATACCACCAACCACAGGCGCCTTGGTTCTTGCATGGTTCGTGTGTCATGTTTTAATGCCATCAGACCAACAGGCCTGCTAAATCAGCCATCATATCAGGCCATTTAGATAATCAGTGAAGTTTTTGGAGCCAGCCATCTACAAAGAGCAGCCTCCGCACAGACATGATGAGATCAAAGACACCTCTGCCTTGAACTAATATAGCACCAGAGGCTGGTGAGGCGCCAGTGGAGGTTGAGCACGCCTCTAGCAACATCCCTGACACTTGCCGGGCTACTGCCAGGCCAATAATGATCACGTGGAAGCAGGTAAATGCCAAGTACCGCACCTAAGGGCATTCCTCGACACAAATGATGCTGCGTCTGGCAGAAGCAGACGGTCATAGATGCCTGACAGGCTAATACAATCACTCATCACACCCAATCAGCTGACAATAATGATCACGTCGAAGCAGGTAAACAGACAGCAAATACAATCACCCCATACAGCATCACAGACACCAAATCAAGGCTCAAATACAGACAGTTTGCAATAATGATCTGCTGATTCACTTTTACAGGTAACTGCGAAATATAGCACATTCAATGTAAGGGCAATTTTAGATTCTACACACGGATGACGCTGCGCCATGATTGGCAGAAACCGACACCAAATACGATCACCCCACACAGTCAGAGACAGTGAGACACCCAATCAAGAGCCCAAATATAGACAGCTGCTGACAAACTGACAAAGCGGTCTGGCATTCCTATAGATCCGAACCCTTTTATTGATCGGTTATTGTACAGTGTCGTCAGCTGATCAGTTGATGCGGTTCCAGCAGCAGCAGTCCCATCTCTGCCTGTCTCTGTAGCATAGCAGGAGCATAGCATCAGCATCTATGGCCTCTCTATTGCCACCAGCGTGCTCCAAGCCACCACAGCGCAGTGTCCCATCTAATAAAGGAATATTGAATCTGCCCTCGTCCCACGCAGCGGTCGCCATCAGATGACAATTCGCTTATTTATACGACAACAGCACATCGCAGCTCGTAAAATGACTTGCATAAGTCACATCCACATGCAGTATTCTCGCTTTTCTGCTTCTCCATACATATTCTCTTTCCAATTCAGGATGTACTCTTATCCATCTAATGTCTATCTAATATATATATATATATATTTATATACACAAAATATTTGTGTAATGTGGAAAAGATAACGTTAACGGCCCCTTGCATCAGCGTCTGTACCAGGCAAGCAAAAGATCCCTCCTATAGGGTAAATGTGCCACATGTCAAGGGCACCCGTCACATCAGTCAATCTTTGTAAACAGCCAGAACTGGTCCAATTGGGCTGCACCGAAGCCATACATTCAAAAATTCTTTCCGGAATTATTTTGTGATTGAGAATATCCTCGGTTTCAAACAAAGGTTTTTAAAAATTTTAATATTTGCGAAATATTTTGTATGACCACAAATTAAAGGTCGTTTTTCTTCTTTACGAAATCTTTTATCAGCGGTGCACTGCGGCAAATGTACTCGGAGGCTAGAAATCCTGGTTCAATATTCATACCGCGTCTTTTTCAAATGCATATTGACTTTCAATTCAAGCTCGGTTCTGACTGCAAACCAGCCTGCGGATTCACAGCTCAATTGAGAAATCGAAAAATTATTTTTCAAAGTGAAAAAAGGAAGCCGTTGAAATTCTGGAGTAAATATTCATGGAGCCAATTCGATTAGATGAGTTCCGGAGGTGGAAATCTCTTCTGAAAGGGGTTGATTATTCTTCACAGAGCTCTCCTATCTGGCAGTATTTGCAAGGACGCACATGTGCCCAGAGATAGAAAGTCATCAAACTACGATCAATTAATAACATGAGAATGCAATTAACATTCAAGTACCACGAGTTCTGCAGTTTGGGTTGGGGCTTGGTATGGCTGGCATGTCTTTGGAATTGGGGAAATTAGAATTGACGAGAAATAAAGGCATATCGAGGCACTTTGAGGCAGATTGAGGCATTTTGAGGCATTCCCTGAGGACGAAAACAAGCCATAAAATACCTCCCACATTCCTGGGATCATGAATGACATAACATGCCATGTTAAACTGCATAATATCCATGCAAAATTCCATGCCAAAATTCCATGCATATTGCATAACATCTAAAAGCATGACAGATCACCTTGCAAGAGAAAGGTATACAAGGTTAGACCGCGTCTCAAATCCCTAATGTTAACCATACATCTATCTAATGGCAATTGGCTGTGATTGCAGCTGGAAATAGCTTAGAAATAGCCAGGGAAAGGCACGACCTCATCCTCAACATGAAGACAGCCATGTCCCTCTAAGACCTAACACCAACATTCACAAGGAGATGCCAAATATTTACTGTCTGAGTGTCTGTCTCAACCCGAAGCAAGACAATCAAAGAATGGACAAAGATACACTCAGAGTATTGGACCTTCGTGGCCTCAGGTAACTCTCTCAAGTGTCTTTCTTGATTACTTGTGCACAGACACAAACACTCCCAATCAACTAATGCAACCACAAGATGGCGACACAATCACAATGTTTGCGATGACAGCTGTTGATCTTACTGACCGCATCAGCAGATTAGTCTATTCTTAGATCTAATTCTAAGCTCAGCCAGAAGGTCTGATCCTATAAGCTGAGATAGCCTAACTCTAAGCTAAGATAACCCAACCCTAAGGCAAGATAGCCTAAACCAAAGTTAAGAAAGTCTAACCCTAAGCTAAGATGGCCTAACAATAACCTAAGATAGTCTTACCCTTAGCTTAGATAGCCTAACCCTAAGCTAAGACAGCCTAACCCTAAGCTGACATAGCCTAACCCGAAGCTAACATAGTCTAATCCTAAGCAAACATAGTCTAATCCTAAGCAAACATAGCCTAACCCTAAGCTAACATAGCCAAACCTTAAGCTAACATAGCCTAGTCCTACGCTAAGACACCCTAACCCTAAGCTAAGATAGCCTAATTCTAACCTAAGATAGCCTAACTGTTAGCTCAGCAAGTGACTCGGCCTGAAATGTAATTCGGAGCTTAGTCAGTTTACAACTTTTTTAAAATTCTAAGGTTTGTCAAACCAGATAGTTATCTCAGACGAATTATAGAAGTACAACCTTGAGATAGACCAACTCACAAATTACCATTTATGAAAAAAGTCATTGGGATAAACTGTAGAAAATTAAAAAGGAATTATCAATTGATTTAATGTATTAAAGTGTTATTACTAATTCAGCAGGCATACTTACAAAATGCTACACATGTTTATCAACAGCATCTTATAAGCAATTTCCAACTCAGTAAACTCTCTAATAACTCCGCATACTAGCAGCTTCCTGCAGTTCCTTGCTCGTTGATGACATGATTAATTATTTACAGCATCCGGACTATGGTCATAGGAGAACTGGATTTAGATATTGGTAAGATGCCTGGTGCTGAATGATGCATATATACAGATATACATTATACACAGGTGTATCAAATCTGAGTTTCAAAGTATGAATCTATCTTAATTTCACCCAGAGAAGTGCTAATGTATGTCATTGTAAGGTCAGTCTATAATCTACGTAATCCTCATCTCAAGTGAATCCCCAAAATGTATGTCGAATCCAAATCGGCCTAATCCTCAACATTCTAGCGAGATCCAGACACAATCTAAAGCAATGTGGCTCCATAAATAAACAGTAATTAATTGATTTATTCATATTCAAAACAACATTCAGTCATTCACAAAGAGTTGTGCAGATAATTTGTTGTAACCCAAAACCTACAAACCTTTCAATCCTCAGTTATTCGATTATTATATTCATTGTAGGCCTACCAGAAATCTTACTGCGGACGGCTACAATCATGATTACAATGCGTAATTATTTATATACTAATACAGTAGAAGAGAGAAACAAACACAGGTTGGTAGATTTAGTAAAAGCAATACCACAGCAAATAAGGTCAGTTGGTCAAGAGAGAATCCTAGGGCGACTCCAGGGCATGTTTAGTTGATCATGTTTGTACACAGTCCCACAAAGAGACCAGCCCCAGGACAGAGCAGTCCCAGGTGCAGCCTTGGATTACAACTCAGATTAACACGACCAAGGGGCTTTGCGGAGAGATCACTTTCAGATACAACTTGCTGCAGTCTGTGGGTTTTGATATTGGGTCAATATATAGCAAAGAATACTTCTGTATCAGAGATATATTACATCACATATCAAATTGAGTCTACTCAAATCACAGTGTACCTAATATTAAGCTTTCAGCACAGCACAAATGCTAAACTTCTCAAGTGTCATTCATTACAAAGCAGTTCAACCATAACATAAATATTATGTACACACAGGAACAAACCATCACATTTCCATCGTCGTATTATTATTATGAATATTGCTAAATTATTTCGTTATTAACATGGAAAATGTCTTGTTGTTGTTTCATTCAAACTTGCCACATGTGTCCATGTTTTTGACAATTGTAGCACACGTAGCACCAGACTTCAGTGTTCATTGCAGACCGAACCGCAACAAGTGCAAACAGAAGGTGCAGACAGATTGGGAAACAATGAGAAATAACAATGAGATGTGATGGAGGAGATGACTCTAGACGACGAGGAACCAAAATGATGCAGAGGGATATAGTGCCTAATCAACCCCGCCGCAACTATCAGATGGTCAATAGAACAACCAGAATGGATTGCTCAGACAACTTACTGAATTGTTTTGTATCTATGCATTGTATATTAAGATGCAGCGTTCATGGGACCTAAAATGGAGGTGGGTTGTATCCAATGTTCTATGTTGGGGCAACTGAAAGACCCTGGACATCTCTGAATGAATAGAGTATGTGCCAGACTCCCAGCCTTATCATCTCATACATCATACAGTGTACGGCAATCACCAACACAGAAGATTGAACCTAGTACAAGTGCAGCCCCCTCAAAAATGAGGTTGAGCTACCCGGCGATCCGGGGTATACCAGCACAACGAGAGAAGAAGAAGAAGTTCATTTAAGCAATACTGTAGATTCTAAATGAGTAGTTTATCTTTCGAAGGAAACCTTTTTGCAATGCAACCACTTTCCTGTTCATTTGAAGTCTGACTGAAATGTTCCCAGAAACACAATTTCTTCAAGATTCAATATATTTTCCATTTTCTCTCAATACAAACTGACTCAATTTTCATTTACAGCTCCTCTAATCTATCGCATAAGACCGACCACTTAGAGCCACACCTCCTCTCCTTGCGATTTCCTCAGTATTTCATAGCTCCCTCTGCAGCAACAACCAACTTTTTGCAGCATCTTTTGTGGGTGCACTTAGAGAGAGAGGGACCTGCTAAACTAGAGCTACAGACTGTTGGTCTCAGGGACGGAGGGGAGGACCAATATCCAACTTGAGAGGAAAAGGAGACTGAGGAGGCAGAACAGACCAAACAATTGCAGCAACAAAGGCCAGAAATTCTCAGAAATGTTGGAAATGTGACTAGACTCGGTTAACATGGCAATCCATCAACACCACAAAGAAACCATTGCAAAGAGTACTTTCAGATCATTCACAGACCAACTGGAATTACCCTCCATTAGCCAACTATCTCAGGCTTCCGACACAAAAACCAGATCCCTGCTCAAGGATCCATATTCCATAACCAATTTCTCGGGAATTACAGGCTACACAAGCATTATGGAAAGCATTGCAAGAAATCTGACGACAAGCATTACTGGTAATCTTGTTGAAGCATTAGGCCTACTCAAGCATTACTGGGGCGGATGACAAATGTCCAACAAATCTATGCTTGTGATGGATCCATGCTAAATGTCTAGGGTAGTCTTGCTGTCAGCAAGAGATGAGATGAAGCTGTGTTTGGTATTGCTACATATAACGTCTTGCAGAGACTAAGCCCAGGTTGAATGAAATCTACAGTGCAGGTGGATACAATTAAGCAACCAGAGACACACCAGTTATCACTGCAAATGCAGATATTTCAGTTTTGACCTTTTAAATACATCAGACATACCACTGTGATTACACTCAGATAACATATAGATAACAACCAGGTACCTTAAAAAGCAGCAACTGGAAACACATCACTAAACAGAGGTCAGAACAAACCAATACTACTATACAGCCCCCTGGTGGCCTCGTAATAAGGTCACTTGATCAAAAGAGACCTCACAGGGAAATATCAGGGCATGCTAAGGTTTTATTGTCGCTGCCAAAGAGACTAGCCCTTTGAATGAATAGCACCAGGTGCAGCGTAGGATTGCAAGTTAGATTAACACGACTTAAGAGCTTGGCAGGGTGATCACATTCAAATACATCTGAGTGTGGCTAGTGTGCTGGGATTTCAAATAGCCTATACATTTATACCGCAGCAGAATAGTTCCCCTTTAGAATCTACATCAGAGAAGGAACCATAAATCATGTTAGAGGGATTAGGCCTATATTCATGTAATAGTTTACCATTATGTCTTTCTCAATACCACATGAGATGAAAGGCAGCTGTAAGAATGGCATTTTACAAATTCTTATTTTAATACATGTACACAAAATTAATCTAAGCTGATTTTAACCTTTACTAAAACCCTTAGTCTCACAAAAGCATGTACATGGTGTACAAAGGATAGAGCCACGTTGAAGTGTACAATGCATCAGGCAATTTAAAGCACAATTTTATGGAGTAGGTTTAGTACAACCGAAAATCCATTAAACCATTAGCAAAGAGATGAATAGAGCAGACACACAATTCCATTTGTGTTAGTTTGAATACGAGGGATGTCCCATTCCGCATGAGTATGAGTAAAAATATGATTCTGTTCAGACTACTAATGGATAGCACACAATTTATATAGTGTATGTGTACTTACTGATATCAAAGTTATTCTATATTTGGTTTTACTAAAGCTCTCCACTTGCGACCATAATAGTCACAAATGTAGCACATAGACTATAGCATCTAGCTCCAGAATAATTTTTTCAGACGCCCGCAAAAAGTGCTAACAAGAGGAGAAATATATATGGAAATATTGTGAAGAGGGAAGATGAGGAAAGCTTAGCTGTTATGACAAAGAAGCAAAAAGTATGCAAAAATACACAGAATGATGACCGTTGCTGCTGCAGAGCACCACTATCTCAGTGGTGATGGCCAAAGAGCAGAATGAATGTGAAAGTTTGTGTCAAGTGACACCAATTGTAATGTACTCCTGTAGCAGTAATGAAGTAACAGGGGTCAGTGCCCTACTCAACTCTCCCAAGAAACCCGGATGTTTCAAGTTCAAGGCATATTACTGACACCCAGAAGTAGGAGGACTTTTGCCCCCCCCCATCCCCCATACAATTACAAGCAAGTGTCAAAACAGCACTTGAGTCTGCATGATAGAATCGTCTCCTGCATCTAGACCCATATTGTATCCCACTAACATCCCACACACTCCCAGACACTCCCACCCATATCCTAATCTCACTGCAGGGTGATAAAAAGATGCATCCTCACAACTTATTCATAAGGCAAGCTCCAATTCCATTGCCCGACATTCTTCATAGTAGGATATGGAGGGTATTAGGCAGAGAGCTCAACGGAGAGAGGAATATAATAGCGACTGTCTTTCCAAGCTTTTCTATTCCATCTCACATTCCCAATCTCGACCACATTGTTGTTTCTTAACTTATTAGTTTAGCACCCTTCATTACGTATTCCAAAACATCCTTCATTTCAAAAACAGATTTATAACCGAGATCTACAAGCTGTAGAGAAATATAGCTGATTCGGCCTTCAAAACAATTCATTTTCCCATTGTAATGCTTGCGTCAAAACAGAATTTTTAGAGGAAACCAGAAGTTTCTCCCCTGCTACAATAATGTTCTTCGGCTACATTTCAACTAACTTTTTAATCTTTTTGACAAACTTTAATATGTTGCCTTGGTATATCTTCCTGGGGATCTTTATCTTTTCTCCAACAGACTCCATTTCATTTGCTATTCTTCATTTCTGAATTCCTTCAATTTCTGCCGGTTATTTCCTCAATTTAATGTGCAAAATGAACCACTTGGGACATGCTACCTCTCTTAGTGACTTCCTTTTCCACAGCTCTTGTAGCAACAGAACTGAACAATGGGTAACTCTAACAGCATCTACAGTGTATGCACTAAGAGGAGGTACCTGCTACAGACTGTTGGTCTCAGGGACGGAGGGGAGGACCAATATCCAACTTGAGAGGAAGAGGAGACTGAGGAGGCAGAACAGACCAAACAATTGCAGCAACAAAGCTCGCTATGCTGGAAATGTGGCTAGACTCGGTTAACATGGCGATCCATCAACACCACAAAGAAACCATTGCAAAGAGTCTTGGGACACCATTCATAGACCAACTGGAATTACCCTCCATTAGACATCCATCTGAGTCAGGCATCAGACACACCTTGCCGATCACTGCCTACAGATCCATATTGCATATAATAACCAATGTCTTGGTAATACCAAGCATTACTGGAAATCTGGCTACGAGCATTACTGGAAATCTTGTTGAAGCATTAGGCCTACTGAAGCATTACTTTGGCTGGTGACGGACGGCATGTCCCACAAATCTTATGATCGATCAGTGCTAAACGTTTGGGGTAGTCTTGTTGTCAGCTGAGATTGGGATCAGAAAAATGAAATCGTGTTTGGTTTGCTACGACTAAAAAGTAGGCTGATAAAACCAGCAACTTAAGACACACCAAATATCATTGTAAATGTAGACACGTCAGTAATTGACCTTAATGAATTAGACATCTCACAGTGACTAGCACAGCAGCACACCAACTGAATAGCACCAGGTGCAGCGTTGGATTACAACTTTGGTTTACACGACTTAAGAGCTTTGTAGGGCGATCACATTCAAATACACTAAGTGGGGCTAGTGCGCTGGGGTTAGAAAAGTATATATATTATGTACACTGCAGGAGAATAGTTCTCCATAATATAAGTTCTCTATGTGTACTACATATATCAGATATGGAACTACAAATTATGTAAGGATTACACTCATGATATTGTTTACCATAATGCCTTTGTCAAAGCACAAACGATACCAAACAATGAATAGAGGACAGAGCCATGTTTAAATGTACAATGCATCAGGCAATTTGAAACACAATTTAATGGAGTAGGTTTAGCACAACTGCAAATCCATTAAACCATTAGTAAAGTAATGCAACAAGCAGAGACACAATTCCATTAGTGTTAGCATGAATACTAGGGGTGTTCCATACCACATGAGTGTGAGTACTGAGCAATATGATGATATGATTCACTTCAGCCACTAATGTACATACATTATAGCACACAAAAATTATATACAGCTATCTACATTAAAGATTTTCTATAGTATTTCCATTCAAGTGCAAACAAGAGAAGAAATATCGCATACAGAAATATTGCAATGAGGGATGAAGAGGAGAGTTCAGCTGAGACGACAAGGAGGCTCAAAGGATGAAGAGGTACATGGTATACTACATACTACTACACAGGATGATGACCGTTGCTGCTGCAGAGCAACATTATCTCTGCAGTGATGGTCAGAGAGTAGAATGAAAATGATTGTGCATGCAAAGTGACACCAATTGTAATGTACTCCTATACTAGTAATGAAGTAACAGGGGTCAGTGCCCTACTCAATTCTCGCAAGAAGCGCAGATGCTTCAAGTTCAAGGCATATTACTGACACCCAGAACTACACTGTAGGAGGACTTTTGCTCCCCATACAATTACAAGCAAATTTCAAAACAGCACTTGAGTCTGCATGATAGAATCGTCTCCTGCATCTAGACCCATATTGTATCCCACTAACATCCCACACAGCAAATTGTCCCAGACACTCCCACCCATATCCTAATCTCACTGCAGGGTGATAAAAAGATGCATCCTCACAACTTATTCATAAGGCAAGCTCCAGTTCCATTGCCCGACATTCTTCATAGTAGGATATGGAGGGTATAAGGCAAGAGAGCTCAACAGAGAGAGAGGAATATAATGCAGGCAGTTCTCTTTAGTTTTTCCATTTCATCTCACATTTCCAATCTCTACCACATTGTTTGTTTCTTAACTTATTAGTTTAGAACCCTTCGTTATTTATTCAAGAACATCCGTCATTTCAAAACAGAAATCAAGAGAAAATATAGCTAATTTTTCCTTCAAAACAACATTATCATGGTAACGCTCGCCTCAAAGCAGAATTTTCAGAAGAAACCAGAAGTTTCTTTCCTGCTACAACAATGTACATTTCATTTAACTTTCGAGTCTTTGCGACATAATTTTATATCTTGCCTTGTGAGTACATTTTCTTGAGGATCGTTATCTTTTCTCCAACAGACCCCTTTTCATTTGCCATTATTCCTTTCTGAATTCTTTCAATTTCTGCCTGTTCTTTCTTCAATTTTCTGTGCAAAACCGACCACTTGGGACATGCCGCCTCTCTTAGTGATTTCCTTTTCCATAGCTCTTGTAGCAACAGAACTCAACAATGGGTAACTCTAACAGCATCTTCAGTAGGCACACTTAGAGGAGGGGCCTGCTACAGGCTGTTGGTCTCAGGGGAGGACCAATATCCAACTGGAGACGAAGAGGAGACTGAGGAGGCAGAACAGACCAAACAATTGCAGCAATAAAGCTTGCTATGCTGGAAATGTGGCTAGACTCGGTTAACATGGCGATCCATCAACACCACAAAGAAACCATTGCAAAGAGTACTTTCAGATCATTCACGAACCAACTGGAATTACCCTCCATTAGACAACTATCTGAGACTTCAGACACAACAACCAGATCCCAGCCCAAGGCTCCATATTCCATAACCAATGTCTTGGTAATACCAAGCATTACTGGAAATCTGGCTACGAGCATTACTGGAAATTTTGTTGAAGCATTAGGCCTACTGAAGCATTACTTTGGCTGGTGACGGACGGCATGTCCCACAAATCTTATGATCGATCAGTGCTAAACGTTTGGGGTAGTCTTGTTGTCAGCTGAGATTGGGATCAGAAAAATGAAATCGCGTTTGGTTTGCTACGACTAAAATGTAGGCAGATAAAACCAGCAACTTGAAACACACCAAATATCATTGTAAATGTAGACACGTCAGTAATTGACCTTAATGAATTAGACATCTCACAGTTACTAGCACAGCAGCACACCGACTGAATTATACCAGGTGCAGCGTTGGATTACAAATTACACATTCAAATACACTAAGTGGGGCTAGTGCGCTGGGGTTAGAAAAGTATATATATATATTATGTACACTGCAGGAGAATAGTTCCCCATAATATAAGTTCTCTATGTGTACTACATATATCAGATATGGAACTACAAATTATGTAAGGATTACACTCATGATATTGTTTACCATAATGCCTTTGTCAAAGCACAAACGATGCAAGGCAGCTCTTAGAACAGCATTTTAGAAATTCTCATTTTAATATATGTACAAACAATTACATCTAAGCTGGTTTTAACCATTACTAAAACACCACACAATGAATAGAGGAATGAGCCATGTTTAAATGTACAATGCATCAGGCAATTTGAAACACAATTTAATGGAGTAGGTTTAGCACAACTGCAAATCCATTAAACCATTAGTAAAGTAATGCAACAAGCAGAGACACAATTCCATTTGTGTTAGCATGAATACTGCGTGTGTCCCATCCACATGATTATGAGTACACTGAGCAATATGATGATATGATTCACTTCAGTCCACTAATGTACATTATAGCACACAAAAACTATATATAGCTATCAACATTAAAGTTATTCTATAGTATGTTCCATTCAAGCTTGTTACATGTGACCATGCTATTCGCAACTGTAGCACATGTTGCATCAAACTCCAGTATTCATCGTTCAGACATCCGCAGCAAGTGCAAACAAGAGAAGAAATATCGCATACAGAAATATTGCAATGAGGGATGAAGAGGAGAGTTCAGCTGAGACGATGAGGAGGTAAAAAGGATGCAGAGTTACAAACTACAGTGTATCACAGGATGATGACCGTTGCCCCTGCAGAGCAACATCATCTCTGTGGTGATGGTCAAAGAGTAGAATGAACATGAAAGTTTGTGTCAAGTGTCAACAATTGTTATGTACTCCTATACCAGTAATGTAGTAACAGGGGTCTGTGCCCTACTCAATTCTCCCAAGTAACCAAGATGCTTCAAGTTCAAGGCATATTACTGACACCCAGAACTGCACTGTAGGAGGACTTTTGCTCCCCATACAATTACAAGCAAATTTCAAAACAGCACTTGAGTCTGCATGATAGAATCGTCTCCTGCATCTAGACCCATATTGTATCCCACTAACATCCCACACAGCAAATTGTCCCAGACACTCCCATCCATATCCTAATCTAAGCCCAGGGTGATAAAAAGATGCATCCTCACAACTTATTCATAAGGCTACATCCAATTCCATTGCCCGACATTCTTCATAGTAGGATATGGAGGGTATTAGGCAGAGAGCTCAACGGAGAGAGGAATATAACAGAGGATGTTCTCTCTAGTTTTTCTTTATCATCTCACAAGACTCACATTTCCAATCTCTACCACATTGTTTGTTTCTTAACTTATTAGTTTAGCACCCTTCATTACGTATTCCAGAACATCCTTCATTTCAAAAACAGATTTATAACCGAGATCTACAAGCTGTAGAGAAAATGTAGCTGATTCGGTCTTCAAAACAACCATTAATTTGCCATTGTAATGCTTGCGTCAAAACAGAATTTTTAGAGGAAACCAGAAGTTTCTCCCCTGCTACAATAATGTTCTTCGGCTACATTTCAACTAACTTTTTAATCTTTTTGACAAACTTTAATATGTTGCCTTGGTATATCTTCCTGGGGATCTTTATCTTTTCTCCAACAGACTCCATTTCATTTGCTATTCTTCATTTCTGAATTCCTTCAATTTCTGCCGGTTATTTCCTCAATTTAATGTGCAAAATGAACCACTAGGGGACATGCTACCTCTCTTAGTGATTTCCTTTTCCACAGCTCTTGTAGCAACAGAACTAAACAATGGGTAACTCTATCAGCATCTTCAGTGGGTGCACTTAGAGGAGGGGCCTGCTACAGGCGGTTGGTCTCAAGGGACGGAGCAAAGGACCAATATCCAACTTGAGCCGAAGAGGAGACTGAGGAGGCAGAACAGACCAAACAATTGCAGCAATAAAGCTTGCTATGCTGGAAATGTGGCTAGACTCGGTTAACATGGCGATCCATCAACACCACAAAGAAACCATTGCAAAGAGTCTTGGGACACCATTCATAGACCAACTGGAATTACCCTCAATCAGATGTCTGTTAGAGAGACTTCAAAATATCTGCCTGCAGATCCATAACCAATGTCTTAGCATTATTGGAAATCTAACTGAAAGCATTACAAGAGGCTGTTCGATACCATTACTGGAAAGCATTACTGGAAATCTTGTTGAGGCCTTACTGAAGCATTACTTTGACTGGTGACAGATATCCTACAAATCTATGCTTTAGACAGACCAGTGCTTATGCCGAAGCAGTGTAACTTGCTGTTAACCACATCTTGGTTGCTGAATATTTGGTCCACTGCAACAAGGACAGTTAGCCAAGACAAACCACTTAAAGGAGGGGGGCCTGCTATAAAAGCAGGGTGGATTGAACCCATGGCCATTCTGTGTCCAACCTCCAAACAGTCAACATCTCTTATTCCTCTTCATAAACAATTGAATACAATGAGATATATTCCATATATTTAAACAATTTTCATATATTTCGTTTTATTGTACAATTTCACATAATTGGTGCTATTTCTAGTGTTTCAAAGTTCATAAGGATAATATGGAATTAATACTGATTTTGTCTTGTAACTTTGATTGGCAGGTCATCTTTCAATCTGATTGGTCAGAAATAAGATAACTTTATGACCCCCAAAATATCAAAGGTTCTATAGAGCTCTGAAGTGGAAGTATAGCATTGGAATAATTATGCAAATTCTACCCTTCTTTTAATTGACTGACATAGTTTTCAGGAAGCCAATCAGCTCTCTTGAGCAATTAGGATTTTATGACCCCTATGTCCTTATATGGAACAGCTTACAAATTGACAACCGGTCAGTTTTTGGAGCCTCTAGACCCTCGTCCTTTAAGGCGAAAGCGGAGCATTAGGTTTATACACTATCACAATGCGACCAGCTGAGGTCAGCAGCATGGATAGTAACTTAGATTAAAGCCCCCTAAATCTTCATCATTATCATAGAAAGAGATATATAGACCTTGTGAAAGCTAGTTCTGATAATATTAATTTATAACAGTTTCCTAAAAGTATGTCACAATTCATTCCTTGCATAATGGAAGTCTTGCTTTCATAACAGAATTTTAAAAATAATATTCCAAAAAGTAATCGTATTTAATTTGGCTAAAGCATTACCGAGATAAAAGTAATGCAGTGGGCAATGCTATGTTAAGTAATACATTGTTTGCTACATCAAGCAATTTAACGATAGACCACTAAAGTAGCTCGCAAGGCAGCTGCATTTCCATTAATAATTAGTGTACACATGCAGAGACAATTTCGTCTGTATTACATGAATACTATAGAAGTACAAACATTAACTTCAGAACATCAATGAGAAAGCAAATTACATACATATATGAATTTACATTGAAGTTGTATTGTTGTTGGTTTCATTCAAGCTCGCTACATGTGGCCATGTTATTCACAACTGTAGCACATGTAGCATCAGGCTCCACTGTTCATTGTTCACAGAACCGCAACAATTGCAACAATTGCAAACAAGAGGAGGCATATGTAGCCATTGTAGGGTTATTGGGGCGAGTGGAGATGAAGAGAGATGAGTTGAGGTCATGAGGAGACAAGTATGCAGAGGATTGTGGAATGGCGATTGTTGCTGTTGTAGAATAACATCAGCCAAAAGGTCAAGGGTCAAGTGAAAAGGATTGTTGCTGTAAGGGTCCCTACAACTGAACGTATCTCTATGTTACAGGCCTCATTATTCATTGACAGTGAGAAATATACACTTATACAGGGAGCTACTCCTCTTATCAAAGGCAGAAAACACCAGCCAGAAACACAGGCCACAAGCCACAATACTACAGTTTCTACGATACAACCATCTACTTCTGTTATGACACGTAGGTCGTAGAAATTGTGACATCCTAAGAACAACAACAAATTGTCCCAGACACTCCCACCCACCCATATCCTAGTATCAGGCCAGGGTGATAAAAAGATGCATCCTCACAATTTATTCATAAGGCAAGGTCCAATTCCATTGCCTGATATTCTTCATAGTGGGGTATGGAGGGCAGGAGGCAGGAGCAACAGAAACAGAAATATAATAGAAGTTGTTTCTGAGCCTCTCTATTTTCTCTTACATTTCCATAGAAGACATTATTTCCTCTTGTTGTCTACCATTTATGCTGAACAATAGTTTCTCAGTTTTTCCTTTCCACTTAAGAGACTAACCCTTTCGGCATCAGTGTGATTTCTTACTGTGTACCTTCTCATGAGTTTTCTCACCAAAAATAACGCCAAGAAGTAAATACTCTCCACATCTAGATGACCCATCTTTTCTTCGAAAGACTCCTATTTCATTTACTGTTCTTCATTTCCGAATTCAGTCCATTTCTACGTGTCTCTTCTCCCTTCTCAAATCTAATGCATAAGACCAACCTCTTAAAGTTAGAGCCACAACTCCTCTCTCAGTGATTGTCTCCATGCCTCCCACTGTAACAGAACTGTAACAACAGCTAACTTTGTCAGCATCTTAAGCAGGTGCACTTAGAGAGACTCTGAGGGACTTTCTACAGGCTGTTGGTCTCAGGGGAGAGCTGGAGACTGAAGGGGGAGACTGTGGAGGCAGTAGAGACAGAACAATTGCACCAATAAAACTCACAAATGCAGGAAATGTGGCAAGACTGTGGCAACATCGTGATCCATCAACATGACAACGAAACCATTGCAAAGATTCTCGGCACACCATTCAATGGCATTCATAGACCAACTGGAATTACCCTCCTATCTGATGTCTGTTAGAGAAACAGCATGATATCTGCCAATATCTGAGGATTCCAAGCATTACTGGAAATGTTACTGAAAACATTACTAGAAGTCTGACTAAAAGCATTACTGGAAAGTATTACTGGAAAGTATTACTGGAAAGCATTACTGGAAATCTTGTTGAGGCATTACTGAAGCATTACTTTGGCTGGTGACAGATATCCAACAAATCTATGCTTCTGACAGATCATGATGTTAGGGACAATCTATGAATCAGCTGAGCAGAAACTAACATCAAAATGAAGTTGTGTATGCTGTTTTTCCTCCACTACTCCTACACTTGCAAAAGAAAAGGACCAGGTAATTGACCAGAGGAAAGAGCTGCCACACCGGAAGTAGATAAAAGGTCACTCTAGCTCCACCTAGTGGAAAACAGCAATGGCCATTGTTGGTCACGTGTTTGCCATGTGATTAGTGGAGTGCAGAGACGTGAAATTGGACAGTTTTTATTGTGCCCTGCTGGCCATTTCTTTCGTTTCATCTGCCATCAAGTATAAAAGCGACATCTCCTGTGTTGACAGAGCAAGACATGATTTGACCTAAAAGTCATGAAGTCACATGATCACAGAATGAGGTGGCATGACAAACAAAGATGGGTTTACTCTGCTCAGGTTATTTCAGCATAATAGGCAGATGGGCCAGATATATGGGGGCATTCAGTAGCACAGGCAAACAACAGAAGCCCATAAGGACTATAACAGGCGGGGCTGGCCACAGAGTCTACTAAAATGACCATTACCCAAGACATATCACCCATGGCACAACTGAGGGCTTCTGATATAGAAAACAGAGAAATAACGAAGTCCATAAAACAACGCAATACACCAAAGGGATCAACGAACGACTGTTCGGAATGACCACAGACGGCATACGCCCTCTGGCGCCAAAAACAAAGCTTCTTTGCTCGGTCCTTTGCAACAGGATTGGAGCGAACAATTGTGGCTTTAAATCCTGTATATTGTATATATATGTAATTATGATTGTAAACTCAGCAGGCTAAACGGACAAGACACAGTAATGAGGGGAAGGATGATTGACACTGCTGACCAACATAGGTCCAGGTGATCCCGCCAGAGCTGGAATCTAACCCATGACCTATGCAGCGATCGGGAGTCCAGACCCCAGAGTTCTACCAAATGTGGTAACCTTCCTCTCCCACCTATGGCGATCAAAGAACAACCGGGTTCGGAACAAACAAAGAAGCCCTCTGGCGCCAAAACAAGCTTCTTTGCGCTGTCCTTTGCAACAGGACTGGAGTGATGAAAGCAGATTATTCCAGGAGCCAATCAGAAAAACAGTTCAATAAGCAGAGCAAACAATGCAGGCATCAATCAAACACACAAGGCTATCATATGACACAGTGATCACTGCTGACCACACATTGTAGTGCAATAAGGGCCTCATTGAGGGATGGGCAGCGTCATGGCTAAATTGATCGTGAATACTCAAGCAAAAATGGCCGTTTGACATTTGGGTATTGTCGGAAATGTACTCAAATGGCAGGAAGGAAGCAATAGAGGAAGCCATTTAGACTGATGCACCATGGGTAATTGGCAGGAGCTGTCATAATACAACCTATTATGTGTTGCAGAGTTAATTATTGCACATTTGGGCATTGGCATCAATTAGTTGATTGCCTATATTACATCAAAAATGCAATATAACACCAATAGGGTTACATACACCCAACTGAAACACAGGAACTGCATAAAATCAACCCTGTTAGACCAAACAGACTGTTGCAAGGCCACAATAATTAAACAGGGCATCCTGACTGATTCCCAGGGGCCCTGTTGTCCTGCTGTTGCTTGTTGGTGTCTGTCACTGCAGATAGATGGCTCTGCAGTGGGATAAACAATGGCCAATGTGACTTTTATCTTAATGCCTGGTGATTTCACAATGATTACTGTGTGCAAGTGCAGTTTTTACACTGCAGGAAATAGCCAGAATGCACATATCAAGATTGCAGGGAAACGTTGAATTACATTTTACACTTTTACTCATAAATATGGAATACTTCAACATTCTCCATTGAATTGATAACTTTAGCAACTTCTGCAGGAGCACATGATAGTCTGATTCAATGGAAACTACCTCCTACGAGGGAAGAACATGTTGTTGTTTAAAACGCATGCTGCAGCGTTAACCCCAGGAAAAGTTATAGCAGCACGAAATATGGAAATTCAGGGTTTTTTTTAGTGTGAGGTTCATTCAACCAAAAATTTCAAATTCTTGCAAAAAATGTAGTTGAGGCTTTTAAAGAGTGATTAGAGAAGATGGCTTGACCTTTACAATGGACCTTGCTTACATTCACACTCTGAAATTTAATTTTATTTGACACCTTTCCTTTTTTTTCAAAAAAGTATTCCATATTAATGAGCAGGAGTGTATAAGGTGATATGGAGATTTGTTTTTGTTGCTAAATCTTAAAGATCTTCTATAGGAGGACAAGGACCATAGGTGTGCACTAAGCAGGTTCAGGTGGTAGTGCTCTGGACTTCCATTGAATTGGCTGGGTCCTGGGTTCAATTCCAGCTCTGGCTGAGTCACTTTGCATGGAACTGCGATACACTCTTAATGCAAAAGGTTCTTGATGGTATATATATATAAAGAACCCACAGCCAAGAAAAATTGTTGAGGGTTTAACTGAATTGAAAAGGTTCAATAAAGATAGGAAGGCCCTATATGATGGAGCCCCATGCTCCAAACTTGAGAGAAAGGGGTTCTATTGTGGGAGTTCAGTGCAGCTAGATTATCTAAGTGTTGTTTTTGTTTGCTGTTGGATCCTTTTTAAAATTTTGATTATGAACCTTTTGGGGTTCCTTATCTATACCAGCTTATAGAACCCTTTCCATATAGAAACTGTTTGTTAAAGAGTGTAGTCTATTTGTATTGCCTTTTTGCAAATTTTTTTAAAGGCTAAATAAATCAAAGTCAAGACTGAACACAGTCTATTATTTAAAACAAATTATATTTGAAGAGACATACCTCAATTTCAAGATTATCATGATTATTATTGGAGCAATCATATCCACTGTCTCCAGATGGCTGTCTTTTGTGGTGACTGACTGTATCCTTAATTTTTTGTAATCTTATCTTTAAATCCCATAGATGGCTGGTTTTCTCATCATCCTCTGAACTGGCTTTGAGAAAAAGTTTGCATATTTCTTCAGCAGCTTCTGTGCCACTCTTGCTCTTCCCTGCCTGGCGAAATAAGTCCCTGGCCTTGTCAATGACCGATAACTCCTCTGGGGTAGCTGCCATTTCACTCAATTCCAGCTGACATTTTGGACATATTATGATCCACTACATGTCATTTATGCATTATATGTGTACTGTCCACAGACATTTAAACTGTGAATTCATGCTTTGCAAATTGTATAGTTTCCTCCTAGTTTTTGACCCTTTTTGTCACCAAAATATGGCAGAAAGAGAAAAATATATAGCTCCATAAACAACAAGACCACCTGGAACACCTCGAAATAACTAAACTTACATAACAACCAACCACAGGGCTCTAATAATACATCACAATGCTAAATTTTAATTGATGTAACATGTTATTGCCAGTATGCCCAATCAGGAGTCTCATGTGGTTGATAATGCTGAAAGAAAACATTAGATCTATTTATATACTTCAAAAATAATTTTCTCAGTATACTAGACATGACACAAGAATACACTATGTCAACATTGGCATATAGTGGAAAGTTTCATGCATGACTGCCAGCCTGGTCACAGCTATTGGTTTTTATGGAACATTTTGCTGAGTTGAGTATTTTGTGATCATTATAAACAGAAGCACAAAAGCAGACCTGGCGAAACAGAGTCTTAAAAATTGTTTATAAAAAATATCAAGAGGCATTTTATTTTTTCAAAGCAGGTACATTTTTCAACAAATTGGCAATCACAGACACACTTAGATTATTGACTATCAGCATCATAAATATATGACATACACACATATATGTCATATATGTCAGGTACATTATAACACAGAAGCTGAGTATTTCAGGAAATTACCACTAGGGTAGTCAGCTGTATAACAATGGCTCCCTGCTGCCACCTAGAGCCAGCTACAAAAGAGGATATCCATCAATAACACTTGTTTCTCCTGCTAATCCCCACATGCTGGGCCTGTCAACACATGTTGCACATAATTATGCACAGGTTAGGAGGATCGAAAGTGTATAAAAAGATCAAATTTATACAGTATATATATGTATAAAGTTACTGAACATATATGCTGACTAATATTTCATGGCATATAACATTCATGGCATATTAGCACTCTCTTCCATACTCACGAGTTTAAATTGGGATTAGATGCTGAATAAAGGTCAAAATTGGCTCGAATTTCAGCTTGAGTTGAATGAAATCAGTCAAGCAATAAATGTGTCAACTTGTAAAACATATACACAAACTGACACAGCCATAAGGTTGCTCATTTTGAGGCAAATCTATGACCCAAGCAAAGAAATCAATTGGTAAAGCTAGCCTCAGCCAGAAATGGAGTCAAGGGTACCCAAGGGAGGGGAATTGCCCCCTTCCATATTGAGGTACATGCCTTGGACAACATCAATCATTTCCACTGAATGACTTGCTTTGGTTTGGCTTGTTTGGTTGTGACCAGCTCTTGCAATTCAATGCTGCTTCAGAGGTTCAATCCGTCATAATAATGTACAGGAATTGTATTGGAACAATCATTGAAGCAAGAAGCTATTTGGAACACAAAGTAAGAAGTCTACAACAAGAGAACCATTATTTGCACCCAAAGAACAATTGCTGTCTTGGTTTAGGCAGTTTGTTTGTTTGTTTGTTTGTTTGTGTTTTACGCCTCTGCAGCACCTGAGTGGGCTATATCGAGGCAGGCGATCGCCGTATGATGATGAGATGAGAAGACTGTGAGTCTGGCATATACCCTATTAATTCAGGGATGCACAGGGTCTTTCAGTTGCCCCAGCATAGAATACTGGATACAACCCGCCTCCATTTAACGTCCCATGGGCTCGGACTAAAGTGAGTTCCCGGGGTGAGATTTGAACCCACGCCCTCAAAGCCAGTTGACACACGCACTTACAAATTAGGCCGCGGGGGATTCGGGGAACCCCTTGGTTTAGGCAGATGTCTGTTTGGTTCTGATCGCATCTTGCAAGTACAAAACTGCTTCCATCATGACTCAATCCATCATAGCAAGGCACATGCCTACTTAAATTGTATTGGAGTAATTACTGGAACAAGAGGTTGACTGTGACAGAATGTGTGAACAAGTCTCCAGTTGGAGAAACAATTGGGAAAATGGAAGAGAAATGGAAGAGAAATGGAAGAGAAATGGAAGAGAAATGTATTGCCCTACTGTTCCAGACCAGCACAACAGGATTAGCAGAGCAAGCAGACAGGAAAGGCACAGCTTTTGCAAGACCAACTGGGCTGTTTGCTAAACGTGTTATTGCCACAACTGTGCAAGAAAAATACAAGAAGTGGCCCAGAGGTGAGAAAGAATAGCAGATTCAGGTTCAGTTGTCAAAAAATGTTTTGTTTCAGTATTTGTCTTGGGCATTTGCCTAAGATTGTCTTAGAAGTTTGTTTTTAAAGATCGTCCAGGCCAAGCTCTCTTGTTTATTCTGGGTTTTTGTTTTGGGCATTTGCCCAGGATTGTCTTGGAAATTTATCTGAGACAGTCAGATCATAGTCTTGGCCAGCTTTTTGACTAGTCTATGGGGTTGTTGTCTTGACCTTTCGCCAATACTGTCTCAGAAACTTGTCTAAGATGGTCTTTGTAATGATTCTTATGATTGACTAGACCTGCTGTGCAATTAGTCTGGGATTGTTGTCTTACACGTTTGCCTTAGTTTGTTTTTGTCAAAGATTGTCTTGACCAGCAGTATGACTTGTCTTGGGTTGCTTTCTTGGGCATGATGTCAAAGCCTGTCTTGGATAAGTGTCTAAGAGCAGTTATCTGTCTCATTTTGCTGTATTTGCTGTCTTTTACATTTGTTAAGAAACCTTTTACTTTTACTTGTTTCTGCACTCGTACCGGTTCTCGATTACATCAATTGGGATAAACATGCGCCAAATTATAAGTCTCATTAAGATTGTCTTTACCAACTGTATGACTTGTCTTGAGCATTTGTCCAGGACATTTGTTGTCAAACAAGAGGTGAACCACCTAGGGCCTACATTGCAACTCAAACGCCTTGGAGGTTTTTGTATGATGAATGCCAGTCACACCTCCAAGAACGACCAATAAGCTACTCACCGGGGCACTCATGGGGGAGGGGGCACTCAGGGGACACTTGGAAGGGGGGGGCACTTGGACAGAGTGTTTTATTGGCTGCTTCTGGAGTCTGTGGACCCTGCATGGCATTTCTGATTTATGGTCCTGACAGCCCTGAAATTCCACTGCAGCTGCCAGCAACACAGAACAGAACTTCAAAAGAAGAAATAAAGAAAAGGAAACAGGGAAATGATAAAGAAAGAGAAATGGGAGACAAGAAAGAAATAAGAGACAAGCAGAAGCAGAGAGTAAACAAGCCAAGCTGGTCTGAGACAAACCAAGACTAAATTGGAACAAACCAAGCCAAACTTGGCACAAACCAAGACAAAGCTACTGTTAAAGCCACCAAGGCATCAATCCACTATGTTGTATGGCCTAGCACTGTTTCAACACAAGACTTCAGCAGAAAGCTCCTACAACTCTCCACAAGGCAAACACCTTCCAAAGTATCCAAACAAAGCAAGTCATTACATTTGCATTATCAGCACAGAACACAAGCCATAAATATATGGACTATAATGGAGCTGACTAAATAGTCCAAAGTTTCAATGCAGCTCAGCAAACTCTTCGTGTTGAAAAGCAATATCCATCAATTAACGGTTCTGGGAAAAGTAGAAAACAAAATGCTGTTTCGGCAAAGTGATGTAATTGGATTGCAAGCACGAAACATTTTCACAGTATTTCGCTGAATCAATGTTGAATGAAATGCCATTTCAAAATCATATTGGACTCAGTCTGGGATTTGACATACAGTATAACCCTATTCAAAGTAAGAACATTTTACAGTCAACGAATGACGAGTATTTACTTTCCGTTGCTAGTGGACGTCAATGACCTCCAACAGGCTCTATCCACAATGAACTGTCAATTTGTCTTTAAAGTAACTTGTAACAACCCACAGATACTCAGTGCCCAGTGACTCGTTTTGATAAAATTGACAGTATTCAATATGACCTCACAAATTGCTTATGAGTAACAGAGAAATGACCTCACAAGGAACATTTCAGTCCAATTCTGGAAGACAGAAGTCACAAGCTTGTTGTTTAACAGGTGATCGCATCTTGTGCACGAAAGATACATATACAAGATACAAGGCGCGAACACATACATTTGAACAAATAGTAAAGAAACAAGTAATTTAAGCGAGTACTCACGTTTTCAGCGATTCCGCTGTCCTCCTCCGCCTTCTTCTCTCCGTTGGCTTCCTCCTCTTGCCGCTTCTCCGCTTTGTCAAACAGTTGGTCGAACACGCCGTCCTTGGGGGTCGTGCCGGGACTGTCCGAGTTATTGGAGATATCCGGCTGGCTTTGTGACAGACGTGAGTTTCCTCCATCCTCCTTTCCCTTGCCCTTGACCTTCTCCCTGCTCCGTGAGCGCATCTTTTTCGCCCTCGTCTTGAAGCTGTTCCACATTTTCTTGGATTTTGACACGGGAGGTGACTCTCCGTCTCCCTCTCCTCCCTCATGGTTGTTGACGTCCACGGAACTCCGTGACCGGGTCTCATCTCCGCCTTCTTCTTTTGCACCTGTACGGACAAGAAAGGTCACTTTTAGAAGGTATTTCTTCAAAAATATTGGTACTCCTAAAGGGGCAAGACAGTTCATTTGGAGTCTTTACAAATGTCCCCAAGATGTATAAAATAGTCATCAACATGATCAATTCCAATCATCATCATATTTTTAAATCAATACTGAAAACTAAGAAATGTAAAAATGTTTCTTTAAGTATATAATATTGCCATGAAGGGCTTATGGGAGTAAGTTCAAGTATCAAAATATATATTTGTAACATTAAATGTGCATATTTATAGTCGAATTAAAAAATAACACGTGTATTACCATTACCATAAAATAAATATTTCATTAAAATTAATATCAGCAAAAAGACACTGACAAGACATCATGAATGTTAAAGTTAAACATTGATGTTAGTTTCAAAATTGAAGAACAAGTGAACATGTAATCATTAGACATTAGCAACAATGTTAGAACATAGCAAAACCACCACACACCAAGGTTACAGATGCTCAATGCACGAGACTTTGAAAGAAGATTCTGAAGTTTTTCAAACAACATTAGGATCGTGGATGCTGCATGGTGACCTTACCAATCCATGCATAGAACAAGACCACGTGACCTTTTGAAAAAAGCTGCAAAGTAGAAAGATATTCAAAGATGTTCAAGAGCTCTAAAAACTTGCAGAGACTGGCTTACTTGTTGAATCAGATCTTCAAGTTCAGTCATGCAATGTGCAGAACTGATCAAGAACTATAAGAGCTCATAAGGCTTTCAATGCGTCTTTTGGCGGATACTGCGAAAATGGTTCTGATCGAGTCCTGATGCGAATCTTTCATGAGGAGAACCTCTTGATTTACAGATTGAAGGACGTTAGTGCATCCTTGTCTGGGAGGCCCTTGGAGGACCTTGGAAGGACCTCATGGAATCTAGGGAAGGACCTTATGGAGGACATGGGAGGTCGGACTCTTAGCATGAAATGGAAGAAGGAATTCGGAAGGAGCATTGGGACCTTGAGGAACTCATGGGGATGCATGTGGACTGCAGAGGTATGTGGCAAGCAGGGAGGGCAAGGGGGGGCAGGGGGCATTAGATGGATGCATTGGACATTGGGAAGGGCAATTGATGAGAACATTGTATTGGGAAGGACACAAAAGAGGCCATTAGAGAGAACATTGGCAATACCATGGCAAGGCAAGGATCATACAGGCACTACACGAGCCCTCCATGAGCGCTGTATGAGCATTGGGCACTGCATTGGGCACTGCATTGGGCACTGCATTGGCCATGGCTTGTATTGCTTGAGCAGAACAGGCAGAACATTGGTTGCATGTGAAGCAGTTATCAAGGAAAGCCCGCGCTCATCCCTTTCAATAAACAATGGCTTCTACCAGCCAATCTATTCCACAGAACTTTCTTTCCTAAATCCTCCTTTGTCATTTCTCCCCACTCCCTTCCAGCAAGCTCTGCAAACTCTCCGAGCTCTTTTGTCTTTAATCAAAACGAAGAATGATCTCCCTAAAGCTCACCACTTCCAACCAAAACCAAAAAGGCATTTTAACCAGATATCCCCTGGCTCACGAGGTCTGAATGCTTCCCAATGCTTTCCATGCAATGCAATTCCAGTAATGTGCAACAAATCAGCAGCGAATCAGCAGCACATGGCAAGGGAGCATTGTTCAATTAATCGTCCTGTGAGGATAACATAGGAGAGTGTTGCAGAACCCTACAGGTCATGCGACAATGACCAAATAAGGTTTGAAAGAGTGGACATAGAGTGGGCATCCACTGAGCATCCAGAGAGCTTCCACAGAGTATCCACTGAGCATCCATTAAGAATCTGTGGGGCATCTACTATCCACAGTAAAGCAGTAATGTACATAGCCACACAAGAAGTGGGTAGAGCATTGCTACAGTCTGCTAATTCAGTGTAATGCATGTCTATGGGAAGACCTTTCGTGATCAAGGGGCCTTGGAGAGGGGAAAGAATTGCTGATGAAGCACTTTTAGTGGTAGCAAAGTACAATTGCAACCATAGCAAAGGATGGCAGAGGCCACAGCAATAAAAGAGTGAGGGATGTCAAGAATTGCCTTGCGCAAGCAATCATTGGCTCTGCAACAATCTCATTGACCCCCTCACTCCCCCCCATCCTCCTTTTCCAAATTCCATGTTCATCACTTGCAAGTTTCTACCCCCCCCCCCTGTTGCTCTTGTTTCAGCAGCCACAACCTTGACCTGCTTTCTTTTCTCTTCACAACTCAAATGCTTGTAATTACAGGCCATCCCAGAGGTCCTTCACAACTCCTCCCCACTCAACCAAATATCGCCCACTGATTTAAAGGGGGTCGAATCCATAAGCAGCAGGCTATGTTGGGAGTCGTTTTGAGGCCTGGATTCACAAAGAGCTCATAAATTTGAACAAGAACAGGATATTAGAGGAAGGAAGTTAGGAATGAAACATGCATTCTGCAACGAAAAGTAAGGGAAGGGAGGTAAGAGACTCCTGAGGAATATGAGCAGAGGAGGGCACAGGGTATGGAGGAGGACATATGAGGGAAGGGAATGATGGAAATGGAGAAGTGGAAAAGGAGAAAGGAAGAGGAGAAAGGAAGAGGAGAAAGGAAGAGGAGAAAGGAAGAGGAGAAAGGAAGAGGAGAAAGGAAGAGGAGAAAGGAAGAGGAGAAAGGAAGAGGAGAAAGAAAGAGAAGAGGAAATGAGAAGGGAAAATGAGAAGGGAAAATGAGAAGGGAAAATGAGGAAAATGAGAAGAGAAAGTGGGAAGGGAAACGAGAAGGGTAATGAAAGAGAAAAGAAGGAAGAAAGAAGGGAGGGAGAAGGGGTGAGAGAAGGGAGAGTGGTCCAGAGAGAGGAGAAAAGGAGTAAAGAACAGGAGAAGCGAAAGGAGAAGGCACAAAGCAGAAGAGGAAGTGGGAGGGAGGAGCATTGTGATACATGATGCAACAGATTGATGCAGGGAGCTGGGAGGAGAAAGAGGCAGAACTGGGCCGGAAGCCAACTGCACCTGTCCCTGCAGCACTGACAAGGCTTTATGGAGAGATCAGAGGCATGGCTGGTCTAACTCGGTTCAGCTCTCCTCTCTTTTGCATAAGTCTTTTTGTTTTGTTGCTCTGTTTGTTGGCAAAATGAATGACACAAGTTCAGCTGCAAACTGCATGCATCAATGAGGCACCTTCATCAACATGACAGACTGGAGACTTGCATGTACTTGCAACTCACAGCAAATAGGAACACAGAAAGAAACTGGAGGAGATTCAATGGCACACTTTATCAAAATATGCTATATAGTTACATATTGTATTGCAAGGACACTTTTCCACCCCTTACTTTCAATTCAAAACATGTATGATGGACACTGGACAGCTTAAGTACAAACCCTTCGGGATACGGAGACACCGTGACAGAGTGAATAACCATACCCAACCAAAACATTTCGCCAGAGGGTGATTGTGGAAATGACAAGGTCACCAAGGGTCGTCTTGTGGCAGCCAAGGCACTCGCAATAATGAGTTCCAAGAAGCAGGCATTTACATAAATTCCAACTTTCAACATCAAGTCACTACACATTGCAGTATGCTCTGTTAGGTTTCAAGAGCATGAGAGTTACTAAGTGAAAAGTGTACATAGTGCACTACATGAAGACAGTCTATAGTAAGGTGCCATAGCAATAAAAAGTCTTGGAACATCTAAAGGGCTGAAGCCTGAATCTAGCTTAATGCTCTCCCAATCAGATTAACAGCTCTGCCATGCAGTCTTCTGGCTCCAGTGAAGACAAGATACAAGACATTGATCAATCAAGAGTGACTACATGAGAAGTCTCATGAAGCTAGCCATCAGCATGATCATATTCATCAATTAACTTCCATGCACGACCCTGGAAATTGAGTTCTGCACAAGATTATCATCCTAAGCACAACTCAAATGCGCCCAAATGACAATTCAATAATCATTATGGAGAATAATACTGATATTGCATCACCATTCCAGTCATCCAGAGCAATTGCAAGTTTTGTTGTTCAGTTATGTTGTGCACTTCATAGAGGACCGCCCGGTGCGTCCTTTAGCGCATACCACCGAAATGGTTCTGATCGAGTCCTGATGCGAATCTTTCATGAGGAGAATGTCTAGATATACGGATTGAAGCACATTTGTGCATCCTTGTCTGGAAGGCCCTTGGAGGACCTAGTGGATGGCCTCACGGAACCGAGCGAAGGACCTCATGAAGGACATAGGAGGTCGGACTCTTAACATGAAATGGAAGAAGGAATTCTGAAGGATAAAGGAGCATTGGGATCTTGAGGAACTCTTGAAGGTTGCATGTGGACTGTGGAGGTATGCGGCAAGCAAGGAGGGCAAGATGCATTGGACATCGGGAAGGGCAATTGATGAGAACATTGTATTGGAAAGGACACGAAAGAGGCCATTAGAGAGTACATTGGCAATACCATGGCAAGGCAAGGATCATACAGGCACTACACGAGCCCTCCATGAGCGCTGTATGAGCATTGGGCACTGCATTGGCCATGGCTTATATTGCTTAAGCAGAACAGGCAGAACATTGGTTGCATGTGAAGCAGTTATCAAGGAAAGCCCTGGCTCATCCCTTTCAATAAACAATGGCTTCTACCAGCCAATCTATTCCACAGAACTTTCTTTCCTAAATCCTCCTTTGTCATTTCTCCCCACTCCCTTCCAGCTCTTCATGCTCTCCCAAGCTCTGCAAACTCTCCAAGCTCTTTTGTCTTTAATCAAAATGAAGAATGATCTCCCTAAAGCTCACCACTTCCAACCAAAACCAAAAAGGCATTTAAACCAAATATCCCCCTGACTCACGAGGTTTGAATGCTTCCCAATGCTTTCCATGCCATGCAATTCCAGCAATGTGCAACAAATCAACAGCGAATCAGCAGAACATGGCAAGGGGGCATTGGCGCAATTAATCATCCTGTGAGGATAACTTAGGAGAGTGTTGCAGGTACCCACAGGTCACAGGCTACTGACCAAATAAGGTTGGGAAGAGTGGGCATCCACTGAGCATCCAATGACCGAGTATCTATGGGGCATCTACTAACTACAGTAAAGCATCGATGTGCATAGCAGTACAAGAAGTGGGCAGAGCTTTGCTACAGTCTACTAATGCATGTAACGCATGTCTATGGGAAGACCTTTCGTGATCAAGGGGCCTATGAGAGGGGCAAGAATTGCTGATGAAGCACTTTTAGTGGTAGCAAAGTACAATTGCAGCTATAGCAGAGGCTGGCAGAGGCCACGGCAATAAAAGAGTGAGGGATGTCAAGAATTGCCTTGCTCAAGCAATCATTGGCTCTGCAACAATCTCATTGACCCCCTCAACCCCCCCCCCCCCTCCTTTTTCAAATACCTTGTTGCATCTTCATCACTTGCAAGTTGCCCCCCCCCCTGTTGCTCTTGTTTCAGCAGCCACAACCTTGGCCTGCCTTCTTTTCTCTTCACAACTCAAATGCTTGTAATTACAGGCCATCCCAAAGGTCCTTCACAACTCCTCCCCACTCAACCAAATATCGCCCACTGATTTAAAAGGGGTCGAATCCATAAGCAGGCTATATTCACAAAGAGCTCATAAAATTGAACAAGAACAGGATATCAGAGGGACAAAGTAAGGTATGAGACATGCAAGCAGGAATGAATAGTGAGAGAAGGGAAGGGAGGGGGAGGCTCCTGAGGAGGAGCACATCTGAGGGAGGGAAATGAGCCGGAAGGAGGGTGAAGGGGAGAAGAGGAAATGGATGGGTAGGGAGGGAGGGAAGTATTGAGGAAGGGAAGGAGGCAGGGAAGGAGGAAGGGAAGACAGAGGAAAGACGGAGGGAAGACGGAGGGAAGGCAGGGAGGATAAGGACAATGGGGAATAAGAAGAGGAAAGGAGATAGAAAAGAAAAAAGGAAAGGAAGAGGATAAAGAAGACGGGAAAGGAAGAAAGGAAAAAAGAAGGGTAAGGGAGAACGGAAAGGAGAAGGGAAATAAGAAGAGAAATGAAGGAAAAGGAGAAGGGACAATCCCGAAGAAGACGGAAGTAGGACGGAGGAGCGGAAGGGGAAGCAAAGTGATGCATGATGCAACAGATTGATACTGGGAGCTGAGGAGGAGAAAGAGGCA
This sequence comes from Platynereis dumerilii, assembly GCA_026936325.1. Taxonomy (NCBI): domain Eukaryota; kingdom Metazoa; phylum Annelida; class Polychaeta; order Phyllodocida; family Nereididae; genus Platynereis; species Platynereis dumerilii. The sequence goes on along the minus strand of JAPTHN010000089.1, from coordinate 208,033 downwards.
GAACTGGGCCGGAAGCCAACTGCACCTGTCCCTGCAGCACTGACAAGGCTTTATGGAGAGATCAGAGACATGGGAGGTCTAACTCGGTTCAGCTCTCCTCTCTTTTGCATAAGTCTTTTTGTTTTGTTGCTCTGTTTGTTGGCAAAATGAATGACACAAGTTCAGCTGCAAACTGCCATGCATCAATGAGGCACCTTCATCAACATGACAGACTGGAGACTTGCATGTACTTGCAACTCACAGCAAATAGGAACACAGAAAGAAACTGGAGGAGACTCAATAATGCATACAATGTAATATGAATGTATTAGTTTATGCACCATACATGGAGTTACACAAACTTACCCATTCTTACTTTGATACATATGCAAAGAAATCCATCACCAATATTAAACTCATCCAATTTCAATAAGTATTGTGGACAAGTTGAGGACAACCTCTGGGGATATGAAGACACCGTGACAGAGTGAATAACCATACCCAACCAGAACATTTTGCCAAAGGGTGATTGTGGAAATGACAAGGCCATCGAGGGTTGTCTCGTGGCAACCGAGGCACTCGCAATAATGAGTTCCAAGAACCAGGCATTTTTGGTATAAATTCCAACTTTCAACAAGTCTATATATAAGCCTATAAACTATAGGAAGACAGTCTGTACAGTAATACGGTGCCATAGCTATAAAAGTCTTAGAACATATAAACAGCTGAAGCCTCCACGTAGCTTAATGCTCTCCCAATCAGATTAACAGCTCTGCCATGCTGTCTTCTGGCTCCAGTGAAGACAAGATACACTTTGCTTCAGCTATGAACATTCCAACATTCAGAGCCATCAACCCATGAATACAAAGTGTTGATCAATCAAGGGAGACTTCTCATGTAACAAGTCATCACCATGATCATATTCATCAATTAATTCCATGAGTGACCTTCTCCAAGCCAGGACAAGAAAATTATCATGAGCACATGTCAATTCCACCCACCCATATGGAGAATTGTAAAAGGGAGAAATGCTTGGTAACATTGCCTTCTGAGACAGACTCGTTTTAAGGAGCCATACATTTGTATTAGGATTGGATAAGCCAGCCAATCCACCTGCTTGAAAGGCAGTTTGTGCCAAGATTGTCCAAGAATAACAAATGGGCCATCAGACCTGTCTTTTCTTCTGGGATTTCCTGGCCAATGCATCAGCCATCACATGATGCAATGCCTTTCCTCTTCTGAGAATCTCCCAATACAAGACCAAGAGGCATGCTTTATTTGTTATGCAAATGAATACCACAGAATAATATAAAGCAAGCAGGAGAAAGGTAAGACAGAGGGTCCCATATAGAAGGCAAATATGACTCCACAGACATGACAGCATGGTCTGTAATTCAGCAAGCTTAGAAGGGAATCCCATCCCCTCAGGGCAGATAGTCCCTGAGAGCTGAAATTAACAGGACAAGATCCCCAGGCAAGTAGTCCTTGAATGCTGAAATTAACGGGATAAGTAGGAGAGGATAAGCAGAGGCCAGCTCATGGAATTCCCCCATCAATTAGTCATGCTGTAAGTCTTCCCTGTCAACCAATAGTCATTTCCACAACTGCAAAAGAGGATCACTGTCATTATGTTGCTTGATTATAGGCTAGGCAGCTAGAATGTTGGTTATTTCATCTGATTGCAATTAAGCAGAGCAGAACGTAATTGTCAATTTTGGGATAGAAACAACATCTGATTCAGCACAAGATTTAATGCTGATGTTTCTGAAATGTGTTGGGTCCTTCATTATGCTATTGTGCTAATGAGGGATTAATTGGTTGATGTAAGAACCAAAGAGGCCAAAGAAGGTCCTCTAATGTTTTTTTAGGTTCTTTGCCATGGGAGGGGGTATGTCAGGTCACTAATGGATAGGCGGACCTATGGAGATGGCATCCTATAATGCCAGTCTGTCATTCAACTCAGGAATGTGTTATTGTGTTGGGATTGTGATGGATTGTGACGGGAGTGGTGATGAGACAAATATGGATGACTTAGGGAGGATTGCAGGATACCTAAGATGAGGTATATAATATCGGGATGATGTAAAGGGATGAAATATGCTTTTATCATTTGCTAACAGACAATGGCATATAAATGGGATGGTAGCTGTGTGAGCTCAAGACGTCTGACACAGCCTGTCACATGGGGCTAACAGTCTTTGAATAGATTGTGACTAAAACTTGTTTGCTAGTGTTAGAAGGCTCAGAATTGCTGTATTTCAAGACATATCATCTTAAGGGACAAATAATTTTGTTTCTGTTCGCACCTGAGGCAAAATTCATTTAAGAAAGCAAGAAAAAAACCAAAAGCCAACCACTTTCAGTGAGGTTGTGATTGAACAAAAACAAAACAAGTGTGCTGCAGGCTTCACTCCTCAACGAGTCCCCAGCCATTCTTCCTCCACACCAGAACAAACAGTCAGTGCCAGACTCTGCAGACTCAGTGCATGGGGACTATAGAGGACAGCCTCTGGGTACAGACACTGATATTGCATCACCATTCCAGTCACCCAGGGAAATTGCCAGTTTGTTGGCCAATTATATGTCCAATTATATTGTAACTGACAGCCTTGCAAATGTACTTTTACCCCTTTCTAATATTTTCGGATGTACCTGAACTTGGCTAATAAATGATTCTGTATTGTACTGGTTTCCAATAACTTCCAACATGCTTCTAATGGACTTCAGAATACCCGATGTCCTTTAAAACCACAACACTGAATGACTGAGGAAATAGAATTGATTTTCATTGGAGAACTTGTGTTTGTTTCTGATTATGGGCAATGCATAATGAATGGAAGGTACATATATGTATAGTCGTATACCTGTGTAAATATGTATGACCTTGTATGCTTGCTATCAAGTGAGACATCAATGAACTCGTAGCTGGCTTGGATTTATTATATAGCTTCTTATAATGGGCGGACCAAATGAAAGTTGGGAGGGGCCTATATATTTTACCCCCAAAATATGAAAAGCGACGATAAACTATTCTTCCGCATGCAAACAAATGACAAACTTTTTATTGCAATTTTAACATTGTGATACCCTAGCTGCAAGTGGAAACATTTTTTTCTTAATTTTCAGGTGTTGAACAAAGTTTTTTCAGTGTCAAGTGGCAAACAAACTTGACAGCTTAAGTACAGCCCCTTCAGGATATGGAGACACCATGACAGAGTGGTGAATAACCATACTCAAACAGAACGTTTTGCCAGAGGGTGATTGTGGAAATGACAAGGTCATCGAGGGTTGTCTTGTGGCAGCCAAGGCACTCGCAATAATGAGTTCCAAGAACCAGGCATTTTGGGTAAATTCCAACTTTCAACATCAAGTCACTACACATTGTAGTATGCTCAGTGAAGTTTATGCAGATTGAGAGGCACTAAGTGGAAAGTGTACATAGTGAACTATAGGAAGACAGTCTGTAGTAAGGTGCCATAGCCATAAAAAGTCTTAGAACATCTAAAGAGCTGAAGCCTGAATGTAGCTTAGTGCTCTCCCAATCAGCTCTGCCATGCAGTCTTCTGGCTCAAGTGAAGACAAGATACACATTGCTTGCATCTATGAACATTCCATCATTCAGAGCCACCAACGAATACGAAGCATTGATCAATCAAGGGAGACTTCTCATGTAACAAGCCATCAGCATGATCACATTCATCAATTAATTCCATGAATGACCTTCTCTAAGCCGGGACAAGAAAATTATCATGACCACATGTCAATTCCACCCACCCATGGAGAATTGCAAACGGGAGAACTGCTTGGTAACATTGCCTTCTGAGACAGACTCATTTTAAGGAGCCATACATTTGTATTAGGATTGGATAAGCTAGCCAATCCACCTGCTTGAAAGGCAGTTTGTGCCAAGATTTTCCAAGAATAACAAATGGGCCATCAGACCTGTCTTTTCTTCTGGAATTTCCTGGCCAATGCTTCTGCCATCACATGATGCAATGCCTTTCCTCTTCTGAGAATCTCCCAATACAAGACCAAGAGGCATGCTTTATTTGTTATGCAAATGAATACCACAGAATAATATAAAGCAAGCAGGAGAAAGGTAAGACAGAGGGTCCCATATAGAAGGCAAATATGACTCCACAGACATGACAGCATGGTCTGTAATTCAGCAAGCTTAGAAGGGAATCCCATCCCCTAAGGGCAGATAGTCCCTGAGAGCTGAAATTAACAGGACAAGATCCCCAGGCAAATAGTCCTTGAGAGCATGCTGAAATTAACAGGATAAGTAGGAGTGGATAAGCAGAGGCCAGCTCATGGAATTCCCCCATCAATTAGTGATGCTGTAAGTCTTCCCCGTCAACCAATAGTCATTTCCACAACTGCAAAAGAGGATCACTGTCATTATGTTGCTTGATTATAGGCTAGGCAGCTGGAATGTTATTTATTTAATCTGACTGCAGTTTGGCAGAACTGAATGTAATTGGGAATTTCAGGACAGAAACAACAGCTGATTCAGCACAAGATTTAATGCTGATGTTTCTGAAATGTGTTGGGATGTTCGTTATTCTGTTGCTGTGCTAATGAGGGCTTAATAGGTTGATGTAAGAACCAAAGAGGCCAAAGAAGGTCCTCTAATGTCTTTTGGGGTCCATAGGAGGAAGAAGAGGGGGTATGTAAGGTCATTAATGGAAAATGGGAGAACCTGTGGAGATCGCAAGCCTGTCATTCAACTCAGGAATGCGTTATTGTGTTGGGATTGTGATGGGAGTTGTGATGGGGCAAATATGTAAGACTTAAGCATTGTGGAATGACAAAGATGAGCTTTGTAAGGATAAAAGATGGTACAAGATACAGGGATGAAATACGTGTTTGTCATTTGTTAACATACAATGGCATACCAGTGGGATGGTACGTGTAGCTGTGTGAGCTCAGAGGTCTGACACAGCCTGTGACAAAGGATGACAGTCTTTGAACGGATTGTGAAGGACAATTGTTTGTAGGTGTTAGGAGGCTTAGAATTGCGGCATTGCAAGACAGATCATCCTGAGGGACAAATAATCTTGTTTCTATTCACACCTGAGGCAAAATTCATTTAAGAAAGTGAGAAAAAAAAAAAAAAGCGAACCACTTTCAGTGAGGTTGTGATGGAACAAAAACAGAACAAGTGTGCTGCAGGCTTCACTCCTCAACAAGTCCCCCGCCATGCTTCCCCAAGAACAGAACAAACAGGCATTGCCAGACTCCGCAGACTCAGTGCATGGGGACTATAGAGGAGAGCCTCTGGGTACAGACACTGATATTGCATCACCATTCCAGTCATCCAGGGCAATTGCCAGTTTGCTGACCAATTATATTGTAACTGTCAGCACTGCAAATGTGCTTATCCTTCATTCTGATATTTGCTGATGTACTTGAAGTACCTGAACTTGGCTAAAAATGATTATGTACTTGCACTGGCTTCCAATAACTGGCATTATGCTCCTAATGGACTTCAGAATACCCGATGTCTTTTAAAACCACAACGCTGAATGACTGAAGCTATAGAATTGATCTAAACATGCAAGTATTGTCATTGAAGAACTTGTGTTTGCTAATCATATTGGGCAATGCATAATGAATGGAAGGTACATATATGTATACCTGTGTAAATATGTATGACCTTGTATCATGTGTATGCTTGCTATCAAGTGAGACATCAATGAACTCGTAGCTAGCTTGGATTAATTATATAGCTTCTTATAATGGGCAGACCAAATTAAAGTTGGGAGGGGCCTATATATTTTACCCCCAAAATATGAAAAGTGACAATAAACTATTATTCCGCATGCAAACAAATGACAAGCTTTTTATTTCAATTTTAACTGTGATACCATAGCAGCAAGTAAAAGTTTTTTTCAGTGTCAAGTGGCAAGCAAACTTGACAGCTTAAGTACAGTCCCTTCAGGATGTGGAGACACCATGACAGAGTGAATAACCATACCAAACAGAACGTTTTGCCAAAGGGTGATTGTGGAAATGACAAGGTCATCGAGGGTTGTCTTGTGGCAACCGAGGCACTCGCAATAATGAGTTCCAAGAACCAGGCATTTTGGGTAAATTCCAATGGTCAACATCACGTCACTACACGCTGTAGTGTGCTCTGTTAAGCTTCCAGAGTTCCGGAGGTACTAATGAAAAGTGTACATAGTGCACTATAGGAAGAAAGTCTGTAGTTAGCCGCTATAGCAATGAAAGTCTTAAAGCACCTGATGGACCAAACGTGGCTTTACTGGCTCAATGTTCTCTCAATAAGATTAACAGCTCTGCCATGCTTTCTTCTGGCTCCAGTGAAGACAGGATAACTATTTGATTCAGCTATGAACATTCCGACATTCAGAGCCACTATCCCATGAATATGAAACATTGATCAATCAAAAGAGTTATCATGTAGCTAAGCATCAGCATATTCATATTCATCAAATTAACTTCCAAACATGTAAATTATCATGATTATGAGCACATGTCAATTCCAGCCGCCTATAAGGAAAAATTTCAAAAGAGAGTATGACTTACAAACATTGTTTTCCAAGAAAAACTTCTTTATAAGGAGTCATACGTTTGTATTAAAAGAGTGGATAGGTCAGAGAATCAACCTGCAGCCCTTGTCTACTTTCCTGTAGGCTGACCAGGAGATTGCATTGATCTCTCTGCTATAAAATGCAGTTTGTGCCAAGATTGTCCAAGAATAACAAATGGCACATCTGACCTGTCTTTCCATCTGGCATTTCCTGCTCTAAGATTCTCTCAATACATGACCAAGTCAAAATTCATTGCTCTACTTGTTATGCAGGGGAGTAAGAGAGAGCAATATAAAGCAAGACGGAGAAAGGTAAGACAGAGGGTCCCATAAAGATGGCAGGGTCTGTAAAGGAACGAGCTTCAAGGGGAATGCCATCCCCCAGGGCAAATAGTCCTACAGAGCTGAAATTTACAGGATAAGTAGAAGTGGACAAGCAGAAGCCAGCTCATGGAATTCCCCATCAATTAGTGCTGCCTCATAGCAAATATAAGTCTCCTCTTTCAACCAATAGTCATTTTCACAACTGCAAAAGAGGATCCCTGTCATGAATTTGCTGGATTATAGGCTGGCTGTTGGTTATTTAATTTGATTAAAGTTTGGCAGAGCTTAATATAATTTGGAACTCAGGGGTAGAAACAACAGCTGATTCAGCACAAGATTTAATGCTGATGTTTCTGAAATGTGTTTGGACCTTTGTTATTCTGTTGTTGTCCTAATGAGGGCTTAATTGGTTGATGTAAGAACAATGGAGGCCAAAGAAGGTCCTCTAATGTCTTTTTGGGGTCCATAGGAGGAAGAAAAGGGGGTATGTAAGCTCATAAATGGGAAGCACAAGGACCTGTGGATAATGCATCCCATAAATACAGGTCTGTCATTCAACTCAGGAATGAGTTATTGTATTGAGATTGTAATGGGAGTGGTGATGGGTCAAATATGGATGACTTGAGGATGATTGTGGAATGACAAAGATAAGATATATGGAAAACAGATGAGGATGAGATACGGGGATGTAATATGCTTTTATCATTTGTTAACCGACAATAGCGTACAGATGGGGTGGCAGCTGCGTGAGTTCGGAGGTCTGACACAACCAGTTGCAAATGGTGGAAAGTCTTTGACTAGATTGTGACTGACACTTGTTTGCATTGCAAGTGTAAGAATGCTTAGAATTGCTGCATTTCAAGACATATCATCCTGAGGAACAAAAACCTGGTCTCTGTTCAGTGTTCACACCTGAGGATAAATTAATTTAAGAAAGTGGGAGAAAAAGCTAAAGGCAAACCACTTTCTGTAAGTTTGTGATGAAACAAAAACAGAAAAAGTATGCTGCATGCTTCAGTCGTCCAAGCCATTCTTCCTCCAGACCAGAACAAACAGGCAGAGCCAGACTCTGCAGACTCAGTACAATAGCAGAGTGGCAGGAGGCCAAAAAGTGGCTTAGTTTTCATCGTTACTGCCCCCGCTCTGCAACCTCACAAATTGCATATCAAATCGATCCTTATGACCCGAAGTTTTAAAAAAACCCGTCTGACGTTGAAAAATTAACGTGGCACTTTGCCGTCTCAGGGGTCAAAGGTCACGACCTCTATAGAAAAATGCCAAGTTTCAAGCACGGACATGAGATTCACTTTACAGGCTCTCCTGTGTGATCTGATTCAGATACAGAGGTGTATGATACATCAAATGAAAGGTCACATTGAGCTCAATAATTTGATTACAGCCACTTGACCTTTGACCTCATTTGCATATTGCAGGAGTCATAAATAGGTCAAAAATCAGCAAAAAATTACCTAATTTTTTCAAATGGAAAGAAAGAAAGTTTTGCTACTATGTTATTTTCATAGGTCCAACCCCTAAATTTCATGTGCATGCATCACAGGACATTGTGATGCAAATTTATGCAAATTTATTCACCATAGGTCACAACAAGGTCAAAGGTCACATAACTCAAACATAGCTCCCATATTGCTCAAAATTTCAGCAGAAATGTATTATTTCAGGCCCATGGTGTCATAGGCATTTTGCACTTGGTCATATTGTACACCATATGAAGGGTCTCAATAAGAACAATAATTTTGTGATACTCAATTGACCTTTGACCTCATTTGCATATCGCAGAAGTCATAAATAGGTCAAAAATCAGTATAAAATTACCTACTTTTTTCAAATGGAAAAAAAGAAAGTTTCCCTACTATGTTATTTTCATAGATGCAGCCCCTAAATTTCATGTGCATGCATCACAGGACATTGTCATGAAAATTATGCAAATTTATTCCTATTTTTCCATAGGTCACAACAAGGTCAAAGGTCACATAACCCGAACATAGCTCCCATATTTCTCAAAATTTCAGCAGAAATGCATTATTTCAGGCTGATTGTGTCATAGGCATTTTGTACTGGGTCATATTGTACACCATATGAAGGGTCTCAATTAGCACAATAATTTGGTGATACCCAATTGACCTTTGACCTCATTTGCATATTGCAGGAGTCATAAATAGGTCAAAATCACAAAAAAATTAGCCACTTTTTTGAAATGGAAAGAGAGAAAGTTTCCCTACTATGTTATTTTCATAGATGCAGTCCCTAAATTTCATGTGCATGCATCAGAGGACTTTGTCATGAAAATTATGCAAATTTATTCATATATTTCCATAGGTCATAATAAGGTCAAAGGTCACATAACCCAAACGTAGCTCCCATATTTCTCATAATTTCAGCAGAAATGCATTATTTCAGGCCGATTGTGTCATAGGCATTTTGTACTGGGTCATATTGTACACCATATGAAGGGTCTCAATTAGCACAATAATTTGGTGATACTCAATTGACCTTTGACCTCATTTGCATGTTACAGGTGTCATAAATAGGTCAGAAATCACTAATTATAATATTTACCTTTTTTTTTTCAACTTGTAAGAAACAAAGTTTCCCTTCAATGTTGTTTTCATAGATTGTATCCCTAAATTCCATATGTAATCTTTACAGGACATTGTGATACAAATGTATGCCAATTTATTCAACATAGGTCACAACAAGGTCAAAGGTCACATAACCCAAACATAGCTCCCATATTTCTCAAAATTAAAACAGAAACGCATTATTTCAGGCCCATTGGGTCATAGGCATTTCGTACTTGGTCTATTATGCACCATATGAAGGGACTCAATTAGCACAATCATTTGGTGATACCTAATTGACATTTGACCTCATTTGCATATTACAGGAGTCATAAATTGGTCGAAAATCACTAATTACTTGCCAATTTTTTTTCAATTTGTAAGGAACCAGTGTCCCTTTTTAAATGTTGTTTTGATAGATTTTAGCCCTAAATTTCATGTGCATGCATCACAGGTCATTGTGATACAAATCTATGCAAATTTATTCAACATAGGTCACAGCAAGGTCAAAGGTCAAAGGTCACATAACACAACCATAGCTCCTATATTTCTCTAAATTTCAGCAGAAGTGCATTATTTCAGGCCTATGATGTCACAATTATGCATTTCTTGTATGGACTTGTCAAACACCAAATGAAAGGTGTCAATGAGTACTATAATTGAATGATGCTCACTTAACCTTTGACTTTATTTGCATATTACAGAAGTTAGAAATAGGTAAAAAGTCACAAAAAATTATTTTTTCCAATTTGAAGAAGGGAATCGACCATATCATTTTTCATAGACCTTACCTCCTAAATTGATGTACATTCAACACGGAATGCTGTGACTTATATTTATGCAAATTTATTTGATAGTGGTCACACAACCCATACCTACTTTGTTTAGAATAACTTTCCTGTGTTACCATAACTCCCTGATTTCTTTAAATCTGACCTGGAATGCAATTTTTCAGGCCCATTGTGCCATATCCATTTTCTGAACGAACTTGTTGTACACCAAAAGAAAGGTTTAAATAAATTCTATAATTACTTGATATACTCATTTGACAATTGACATTATTTGCATATTACAAGAGTGATAAAAATTTCAAAAGCCACGAATGCTACACTATTTTCATAGATCTTATACACCTAAGATTTGTGGGCATACTTATGTTATGTTGTCGCCTAAAATTTAGCTAATTTTTTCAGTATATGTCATACCAAGGTCAAAGGTCGCATGACCCAAACATTACCCCGGTATTTCCCTAAATCTAAACAGAAATGCTTATTTTTCAGGCCCTTCATGTCACATGTATTCTTTTTCTGCCTTGGTTTCTTGTACAACAGGTGAAAGATTGACGGTATACCCCAATCTGCAAATCGCAAGGATCAATAAATTTGGTAAATCTGCCTTTCTTTTTTTTTTAAATGAGCACTGTGATTCTTTTGAACATTTTTTACCTATAAAATTGTCATACTACTAATTTTGACTTAAATATAATAACATATAATATTTTTACGAATGAATTATATCTTTGACGGTATTGGCATATTGCTTAATAAAAATATGAATCAGGGTTTCCATGGCTGTTATTAGAAAAGTTTATTACAGGATAAACAAAGACAGCACATACTTCCTGAAATTTCAGGCAGAATTTGTTTTTGAGATTTCCTTACAGATTTAAGAGCAGTTTAACTTCAAGGCTTCGTAATATGCTCAATTGCTCATCAAGTAAAAACAATAACATCATCCTTTCTATTTCGTACTATGGTACTTCAATAAACAACCAAATATGCTACCACAAACAGTGTTTGTTTGTTTGTTTGATTGTGTTTTACGCCTCTACAGCATTTTAGTGGGCTATATCAAGGCAGGCGACCGCCGTATAATGATAAGATGAGAAGACTGTGAGCCTGGCACATACCCTATTAATTCAGGGATGCCCAGGGTCTTTCAGTTGTCCCAGCATAGAATACTGGATTCAACCCACCTCCATTTAATGTCCCATGGGCTCGGACTAAAGTGAGTTCCCGGGGTGCAAGGGTGCAAGTTGCATCACAAAATCATCTCAGCAACAGACAACCAACAAATCTAGCACTTGGATAATAGTGCCATTTCATGTTACATTAAGTTGTATCGCAAAAATATATTAATAACAAACAACTAGATATCCAAGATATTCTGGCACTTGGACAAAACAACCAACAGTGCCATTTCGTGTTACATCTCGTTGTATCACAAAAATATATCAATAACAAACAATCAGATATGCAAGATAAGCTGGCAATTGGATAATACAACAAACAATGCCATTAAGTTTTACCAACGAATCATCAAAACTATAAACAACCAGATACTATCACTTGGATAACACAACAAACAGTGCTATTGACATCAACTAAGTTGTATGACAAAATTATATCAACAATGAACGACCAGATATGCTGGCACTTTGATAATACAACAGTGCCATTTCTTTGTATTTGTATAACAAAAACATCTCAGTAATAAGCAACCAGGGCAGATGTGCTAGCACTTGAATAATAAACAAACAGTTCTATTTGACATCAAATCGTTTAAGATGTATCACAAAGTCATGTCAACTATAGACAACCCAAAATGTTGGCACTTGATTAATACAAACTGTGCCATTTCAGAAAATACTGTCATTCAACAAAGCTAAGTATGCCAGGACGGTAGTGGTTTCATACCACACTGTCATTCAACAAAGATTAGTGTCACAGGACGGGTCAATTGAGCATCACCAAATTATAGTACCCATTGATTCCTTTCATTTGGTGTACATGTCCGTTAGGGTGTTTCAGGTGCCCCCAATATTTTCCGATCCAGCTTGACCTTGGTCTGGTATTGCAGTTTATATAGTAAAAGTCACATGTAAAATTTTGGCCCATTCTATAAATACTTACCTTTACCAAAATTCACTTGAAGTTTATAATGTAATTCCCCATTGGCGAACATGCAAATCCTCAAGATATTGAAAAAACCAATGAAGAAATGAATATTTTTTTCTCAATCCACAGTTCCTGAGTAAGTTTTGGGAGGGCAATTCAAATTTGGTGTTACTTTTTTTATAACCCCAATTGTCAAGCTGCCAGAAGCTATCAAATTTGTGAAAATCTGCGTAAAATGGGAGAATTTTAGGAAATTCAACACTTCCTAGCTCATAAGGAAGACCAGCTGTAACATGGCTGATGCCAGATTTGAATTGCCCTCCCAAAACTTACTCAGAAACTATGGATTGAGGAAAAAACATTTATTCCTTCATTGATTTTTGGAATATCTTCAGAATTTGCAAGTTCGCCAATGGGGAATTACATGATAAACTTCAAGTGAATTCTGGTAAAGGTAAGTATTTATAGAATGGGCCAAAATTTTACATGTGACTTCTACTATATCAACCGCAATACCACACCAAGGTCAAGCTGGATCGGAAAATATTGGGGGCACCTGAAACACCCTAATGTCCGTACAGGAAATGCATATGACACCATGGGCCTGAAATAATACAATTCTGCTGAAATTTTGAGAAAGATGGGAGCTATGTTTGGGTTATGTGACCTTTGACCTTGCTGTGACCTATGTTGAATAAATTATGTGACCTATGTTGAATAAATTTGCATAAATTTGTATCACAATGTCCTGTAAAGAATGCAATTGGAATTTAGGGGTACAATCTATGAAAAAAACATAGAAGGGAAACTTTTTTTCTTACAAGTTGAAAAAAATTGGTAAATGATTAGTGATTTTCGACCAATTTATGACACCTGTAATATTCAAATGAGGTCAAAGGTCAATGGAGTATCACCAAATTATTGTGCTAATTGAGACCCTTCATATGGTGTACAATATGACCAAGTACAAAGTGCCTATGACACATTCGGCCTGAAAAGAAGCATTTCTGCGGAAATTTTGAGAAATATGGGAGCTATGTTCGGGTTATGTGACCTTTGACCTTATTGTGACCTATGGAAATATGAATAAATTTGCATAATTTTCATGACAATGTCCTGTGATGCATGCACATGAAATTTAGGAGCTGCATCTATGAAAATAACATAGTAGGGAAACTTTCTTTTTTTCCATTTGAAAAAAGTAGGTAATTTTATACTGATTTTTGACCTATTTATGACTTCTGCGATATGCAAATGAGGTCAAAGGTCAATTGAGTATCACAAAATTATTGTACTCATTGAGACCTTTCACATGGTGTACAATAAGACCATGTACAAATTGCCTATGACACACTGGGCCTGAAATAATACATTTCTGCTGAAATTTTGAGAAATAAGGGTGCTATGTTTGAGTTATGTGACCTTTGACCTTGTTTTGACCTATGGTGAATAAATTTGCATAAATTTGCATCACAGTGTCCTGTGATGTGTGCACATGAAATTTAGGGGTTGGACCTGTGAAAATAACATAGTAGGTAAACTTTCTTTCTTTCCATTTGAAGAAATTAGGTGATTTTTTACTGATTTTTGACCTATTTATGACTCCTGCGATATACAAATGAGGTCAAAGGTCAAGTGGCTGTAATCAAATTATTGAGCTCAATGTGACCTTTCATTTGATGTATCATACACCTCTGTATCTGAATCAGATCACACAGGAGAGCCTGTAAAGTGAATTTCATGTCCGTGCTTGAAACTTGGCATTTTTCTATGGAGGTCATGACCTTTAACCCCTGAGACGGCAAAGTGCCACGTTAATTTTTTAACGTCAGACGGGTTTTTTTTAAACTTCAGGTCATAAGGATCGATTTGATATACAATTTGTGAGGTTGCAGAGCGGGGGCAGTCACAGCCCCAATTTGGGCCTCCAACCACTCTGCTACAAGGGGACTCAGGACAGCCTCTGGGTACAGAAACTGATATTGCATCACCATTCCAGTCATCCAAGGCAATTGCCAGTTTGCTGGCCAATTATATTGTAATTTCCAGCCCTGCAAATGTACTTTTATCCCTTTCCTGTATTTGCTGATGTACTCGAGAACTTGGCTAAAAAATGCTTATGTACTTGCACTGGTTTCCAATAACTGTTGACATTCTCCTAATGGACTTCAGAATCGCCTATGTCCTTTAACACCAAAGCTGAACTTGTCAGGCTATAGAATTTACCTGAATATGAAAGTATTGTCATTGGAGAACTTAATATGTTTGCTTCTGGTTATAGGCAATTCGCTCTACAGGTAGCAATGCATAATAAATGTAAAGGTATATATATATCATTATACCAAGAATGACCTTGAAAGCCTCTTTTAAAGAGAGAGCAATGCACTCACAGCTGGCTCAGAATATCATATAGCCTCTAAAGTTATCTCTAAACGAAGCCTGTGAACTTCTGGCATTGCTAAATTGCATCAGCTTTCTGCTGGTTTACTTTTCTCTTTGAGCAATAAACATGCATTTAGAGAAGAGGACATGGAAGACCTTTATGTACTCGGACAAAACCATTGAGGAAGCTAATAACAGCTACTTCCTAAGACTCAGGAGTAAGGACCAATGCACTTCCCTTGTTACCAAACAGGCCGAGCCAAGATCCACTTTTCTTAATACAGTGGTCTCTGGTGCTATAAGACCATCCCTTTAGTGGTCATGAAGCGGTCTCTCAGGGGTTTGGTTTTTTTGGGTTGAAAAACGAACTAAAATACAATGACTACTTAATTTACTTATCCAGGAGCTTGCAGGACTTGAAAAAAAAACTGATTTCAAGAGAATAACAAATAAAAGGGGAAAATTCTACTCAATTACAAGCAACAGTTCTCCCGAGACAAAAGACATAAAATCATAAGCCATTTAGAAAATTTTGCACAATCTGCAAAAAATTCCACTGGATTAAGAAATTTCCAGGCAATGACATGCCCCGATCACTACTTTTTCTAGCCATGCGGCCATGTCATGAAAAGGTGGTTGACATAAGTTCAAAGTAACACGATAGTCTGGGGGTCAACCAAAGAAAGTCTCGAAGTAGTTATGGCTTGATGCTTCCTAAATCAGATTGACGACTCTTCCATGCAGTCATCTGGCTCATGTGAAGACAAGATCGCCTTGCAGCAGTCCCGTTCCAATGTTCAGAGCCATCAACCCATGAACAAAGAGATTGATCAATCAAGGGACACTTCTCATGTAGCAAGCCATCAGAATGATCATATTCATCAATTAACTTTCAAGCATGACCTTGCAAAAGAAATTCTGGTCAATAATCATTATGGAGAATGAAAATCAGGTACTTCACCAGAGGGAAAATTTGAAGCTTTGGTTTCTACATGTTCTAGGACAGACTTGCTTATGAGGAGTCATATGTTGGTATTAAACAGTGGACAGGTCAGAGAATCCACCTGCTGCATCAGTGTGCTTTCATGCAGGCTGACCAAGAGATTGCATTGATCTCTGAGTTATAAAGTGCAGTTAGTGTCATGAATAACAAATGGTGCATCTGACCTGTCTTTCCATCATGCATTCCTCCTCTAAGATTCTCCCAATACAAGAGCCATGCTTTGTTTACTATGCAAATGAGTAAGAGAGAGCAATATAAAGCAAGCTGGAGAAAGGTAAGACAGAGATTCCCATATATTAGGCAAATATGACTCCACAGACATGACAGCATGGTCTCTATTCATACAAGCTTAAAGGGGAATCCCATCCCCTGGGCAAATAGTCCTTAAGAGCATAGTGAAATTAACAGGATAAGTAGGAGCGGATAAGCAGAGGCCAGCTCATGGAATTCCTCCATCAATTAGTGAGCCTCACAGCAACTATAAGCCTCCCCTGTCAACCAATAGTCATTTCCACAACTGCAAAAGAGGATAGCTGGCATTATGTTGCCTGATTACGGGCTAGGCAGCCAGAATTTTGGTTATTTCATCTGATTGCGGAGAGAAAGAGCTGAATATAATTGGAAATTTCAGGAAAGAAACAACAGCTGATTTAGATCAAGATTTTATGCTGATGGCTGTGAAATGTGTTGGGATGTTCGTTATTCTGTTGCTGTGCTAATGAGGGCTTAATAGGTTGATGTAAGAACCAAAGAGGCCAAAGAAGGTCCTCTAATGTCTTTTGGGGTCCATAGAAGGAAGAAGGGGGGGTATGTAAGGTCATTAATGGAAAATGAGAGAACCTGTGGAGATCACATCCCATAATGCAAGCCTGTCATTCAACTCAGGAATGCGCTATTGTGTTTGGACTGTGATGGGAGTGGTGATGGGACAAATATGTAAGACTTAGGGATGATTGTGGAATGACAAAGATGAGCTATATAAGGATAAAAGATGGTACAAGATACAGGGATGAAATATGCTTTATCATTTGTTAACAGACAATGGCATATCATTGGGATGGTAGCTGTGTGAGCTCAGAGGTCTGACACAGCCTGTCACAAAGGATGACAGTCTTTGAACGGATTGTGAAGGACAATTGTTTGTAGGTGTTAGGAGGCTTAGAATTGCGGCATTGCAAGACAGATCATCCTGAGGGACAAATAATCTTGTTTCTATTCACACCTGAGGCAGAATTCATTTAAGAAAGTGAGAAAAAAAGCTAAAAGCACCTTCAGTAAACCACTTTCAGTGAGGTTGTGATGGAACAAAAACAAAACAAGTGTGCTGCAGGCTTCACTCCTCAACGAGTCCCCGGCCATTCTTCCTCCAAACCAGAACAAACAGTCAGTGCCAGACTCTGCAGACTCAGTGCATGGGGACTACAGAGGACAGCCTCTGGGTACAGACACTGATGATATTGCATCACCATTCCAGTTATCCAAGGCAATTGCCAGTTTGCTGACCAATTATATTGTAACAGTCAGCACTGCAAATGTTCTTGTGCTTCATTCCAATATTTTCTGATATGCTTGAAGTACTTGAACTTAGCTAAAAAATGATTATGTACTTTCACTGGTTTCCAATAAATGTCACTGTGCTCCTAATGGACTTCAGAAAATCCGATGCCCTCCCAACACCAAACCTGAACATCTAAGGCTACATGTATAGAATCATTCTGAATATGGAAATATTGTCATTGGAGAACGTGTGTTTGCTTCTGGTTAAGGGCAATTTGCTCTACAGGTAGCACAGTACAATATCGGTACATATCGAATATTGTTACCTGTGTCAACATATATGTCCTTGTTAGCCTATGCCAAAGAGAAACAGCAAAGCACTCGTAGCAGGCTCATTATAAAACACTGTCTCTAAACATAGCCCCTGATCTTCTGGCATTTCTAAAATACATCAGCTTTGTAATAGTGTACTTTTCTGTATAAACTATAAAAACTACCAGTTGGGAATACAGTGTAGAACAAGACCGATTAGATCATGTGACCTTTTGAAAAAGCTGCAAAGAAGAAAGATATTCAAATATGTTCAAGAGCTCCACAAACTTGCAAAGACTGGCTTACTTGTTGAATCAGATCTTCAAGTTCAGTCATGCAATGTGTAGAACGGATCAAGAACTATTACAACTCATTTAAGCTTTCAACGCGTCTTTAGGCGGATACTGCGAAAATGGTTCTGATCGAGTCCTGATGCGAATCTTTCATGAGGAGAATGTCTTGATTTACGGATTGAAGGACGTTAGTGCATCCTTGCCTGGGAGGCCCTTTGAGGACCTTATGGAGGGCCTCGTTCACCTAGCGAAGGACCTTATGGAGGACATGGGAGGTTGGATTCTTAACATGAAATGGAAGAAGGAGTAAGGAGTATTGGGACCCTGAGGCACTCTTGAGGGTTGCATGTGGACTGTGGAGGTATGTGGCATGCAAGGAGAGCAAGGGGGGCAGAGGGCATTAGATGGATGCATTGGACATTGGGAAGGGCAATTGATGAGAACATTGTATTGGGAAGGACACTGAAGAGGCCATTAGAGAGAACATTGCCAATACCATGGCAAGGCAACGATCATACAGGCACTACATGAGCCCTCCATGAGCACAGTACGAGCATTGGGCACTGCATTGGTCATGGCTTGCATTGCTTAAGCCGAACAGGCAGAACGTTGGTTGCATGTGAAGCAGTTATCAAGGAAAGCCCTGGCTCATCCCTTTCAATAAACAATGGCTTCTACCAGCCAATCTATTCCACAGAACTTTCTTTCCTAAATCCTCCTTTGTAATTTCTCCACACTCCCTTCCATGTCTTCATGCTCTCCCAAGCTCTGCAAACTCTCCCAAGCTCTGCAAACTCTCCCAAGCTCTTTCGTCTTTAATCAAAACGAAGAATGATCTCCCCAAAGCTCACCAATTCCAACCAAAACCAAAAAGGCATTTCAACCAGACATCCTCCGGCTCACGAGATCTGAATGCTTCCCTCCCAATGCTTTCCATGAAATGCAATTCCAGTGATGTGCAACAAATCAGCAGCGAATCAGCAGCACATGGCAAGGGGCATTGGTTCAATTAATCGTCCTGTGAGGATAACTTAGAGGAGTGTACCCACAGGTCACAGGCTACTGACCAAATAAGGTTGGGAAGAGTGGGCATCCACTGAGCATCCAATGACCGAGTATCTATGGGGCATCTACTAACTACAGTAAAGCATCGATGTGCATAGCAGTACAAGAAGTGGGCAAAGCTTTGCTACAGTCCGCTAATGCAGTGTAACACATGTCTATGGGAAGACCTTTCGTGATCAAGGGGCCTTGGAGAGGGGAGAGAATTGCTGATGAAGCACTTTTAGTTGTAGCAAAGTACAATCGCAACTAAAGCAGAGGCTGGCAGAGGCCACGGCAATAAAAGAGTGAGGGATGTCAAGAATTGCCTTGCTCAAGCAATCATTGGCTCTGCAACAATCTCATTGACCCTCTTACCCCCCTCCATCCTCCTCCACCTCTTCCAAATACCATGTTGCATCTTCATCACTTGCAAGTGCCCCACCCCCCTGTTGCTCTTGTTTCCGCAGCCATAACCTTGGCCTGCCTTCTTTTCTCTTCACAACTCAAATGCTTGTAATTACAGGCCATCCCAGAGGTCCTTCACAACTCCACCCCACTAATCCAAATATCGCCCCCTGATTTAAAGGGGGTCCAATCCATAAGCAGGCTGTGTTGGGAGTCGTTTTGAGGCCTGGATTCACACAGAGCTCATTAAATTGAAGAACAGAATATCAGGGGAAGCGAGTTAGGAATGAGACAATCAGAGACATGCTTACAGGAATGAACGGTAGGGGAAGGAGAGGGATGAGAGATTCCTCAGGAATAGAAGGGAGAGGGTATGGAGGAGGATACAATATTTCAGAAGGAGAGAAGAGAGGGAGGAGATAAGGGAGAAGTGAAAATAGAAGCTTAGGGGAGGGAAAAGAGTAAGACGAATGAGAAAAAGTTCTAAGTAAGAAAGACAGAGGAAGAAGGGCAGTGGGGGAGAAGGGAGATTGGGGATGGGAGAAGGAGAAAAGGAGAAGCGAAAAGAAGAAGCGAAAGGAGAAGGGACAGAGCAGAAAAGGAAGTGGGAGGGAGTAGCATTGTGATACATGATGCAACAGATTGATGCAGGGAGCTGAGGAAGAGAAAGCAACAGAACTGGGCCGCAAGCCAACTGCACCTGTCCAGGCTTTATGGAGAGATCAGCGGCATGGCTGGTCTAACTTGGTTCAGCTCTCCTCTCTTTTGCTTAAGTCTTTTTATTTTGTTGCCGGCCCTGCATGTTGGCAAAATGAATGATACAAGTTCAGCAGCAAATTGCATGCATCAATGAGAAACGTTCATCAACATGACAGACTGGAGACTTGCATGTACTGTACTCACAGCAAATGGCTGGGAACACGGAAAGAAACTGGAGGAGACTCAATAATGTAATATGAATGTATCAAGTGTTTGCACAATACACGGAATTACACAAACTTGTCAATTCTTACTTTGATTCATATGCAAAGAAATCAATCACCAATATTAAAGCCATCCAATTTCAAAATGTGTATGGTGGACACTGGACAGCTGAAGCACATCCCCTTGGGGATACGGAGACACCGTGAGAGTGAATAACCATACCCAACCAGAACATTTCGCCAGAGGGTGATTGTGGAAATGACAAGGTCATCGAGGATTGTCTTGTGGCAGCCATATGAGTTCAAAGAACCAGTAATTTTTTGGTAAATTCAAACAACTTTCAACATCAAGTCACCACACATTGTAGTATGCTCTGTTAAATTCCCGCAGCTTGATAGGCACTAAGTGGAAAGATACTGTACATAGTGAACTATTGGAAGACAGTCTGTAGTAGGGTGCCATAGCCATAAAAAGTTTCCCTGTTTGCCTCTAAATAGCCCATACTGTTGCTGATGGGGCGTAAAACACAAATTCACTCATTCACTCGCCATAAAAAGTCTTGGAACATCTAAAGGGCTGAAGCCTGAATCTGGCTTAATGCTCTCCCAATCAGACTAACAGCTCTGCCATGCAGTCTTCTGGCTCAAGTGAAGAATAGATACACATTGCTTCAGCTACGAACATTCCAACATTCAGAGCCACCAAACCATGAATATGAAGCATTGATCAATCAAGACAGACTTCTCATGTAGCAAGCATCAGCATGATCACATTCATCAATTAATTCCATGAGTGACCTTCTCCAAGCCAGGACAAGAAAATTATCATGAGCACATGTCAATTCCACCCACCCATACGGAGCATTGCAGCTTCGAGAACTACTTGGTTACATTGTCTCCTGAAACAGACTTGCTCATAAGGAGCCATTAGGGCCCTGCACGGGACGGGAACGGGACTGAACTTGACAAAATTTGGTGGGAGTGGGTTAAAATTCGGAAAATTTTATCATTGTAATGCCTAGAGCGGGACGGGAACGGGAGCAGATTTGGAAAGAACGGGCGGGAGTGAGACAAAAATCTAGTCCCGTGCAGGGCCCTAGGAGCCAAACGTTTGTATTAAAGAGTAGATAGGTCAGGGAATCGACCTGCTGATTTGATCTTTGTTTGGTCTGACCAGGAGATTGCTTTGATCTCTCTGCTATAAAATGCAGTTTCTGCCAAGAATAACAAATGACCTGTCTTTCCATCTGGCATTTCCTCTTCTAAGATTCTCCGAATACAAGACCAAGAGCCATGTTTTGTTTACTATGCAAATGAGAACTACTGAGCATTAAAGCGACATGAAGCAAGCTGGAGAAAGGCAAGACAGAGGGTCCTATATAGATGGCAAGTATGACTCCACAGACATGACAGCATGGTCTCTATTCGAACAAGCTTTAATGGTAATGCCATCCCTAGGGCAAATAGTCCTTAAGAGCATAGTGAAATTAACAGGATAAGTAGGAGCAGATAAGCAGAGGCCAGCTCATGGAATTCCCCCATCAATTAGTGACGCCTCACAGCAACTATAAGGCTCCCCTGTCAACCAAAAGTCATTTCCACAACAGCAAAAGAGGATCACTGGCATTACGTTGCTCAATTATAGGCTGGCTGTTGGTTATTTCATCTGATTACAGTTTAGCAGAGCTGAATGTAAATGGGAATGTTTGGATAGAAACAGCGGCTGATTCAGCATATTAAGATTTAATGCTGATGTGTCAGAAATGTCCTGGGATGTTTGCTATTCCGTTGTTGTACTAATGAGGGTTTAATTGTTTGAGTTAAACACCATGGATTGCCAAAGAAGGTCTTTGAGGTCCTCTTATTTATTTATTTATTTATTTCAACCCCCAACGAGTGGAGAACATTACATATATACACTATTTACACAGTACAAAAGTACATTAACATAAAAACATTAATAAGATTAAAAACAGTGCTCATCACCTCTTAATGTTTTTTGCGGTCCTTTGCCAGAGGAGGAAGGTATATGAGGCCACTAAAGGGAAGCAGGAGGACCTTTGGAGAATGCATCCCATAATGCAAGCCTTCCATTCAAGTCAGGAATGTGTTATTATGTTGGGACTGTGTGCTGTGTGGGGAGTGGTGATGAGCTAAATATGGATGACTTGAGGATGATTGTTGAATGACAAAGATGAGACATATATGGAAAAAAGATGGGGATGAGATACAGGGATGAAATATGCCTTTATCATTTGTTAACAGACAATAGCGTACAGATGGGGTGGTAGCTGCGTGAGTTCAGAGGTCGGACACAGCCTGTCACACATGGCTGACAGTCTTTGAATAGTTTGTGGCTGACACCTGTTTGACAACTGTCAGGAGTCTCAGAATTTGGAGACAGATCATCCTGAGGGCCAAGCAATCTTGTCTCTGTTCATACCTGAGGCAGAATTCATTTAAGAAAGTGAGAAAAAAACTGAAAGCAAACCACTTTCAGTAAGTTTGTGATGAAACAAAAACAGAACAAGTGTGCTGCAGGCTTCACTATTCAAGATTCCCCAGCCATTCTCCCAACAGAACAAACAGCCAGTGCCAGACTCTGCAGACTCAGTGCATGGGGACCGTAGGAGGGACTCAGGACAGCCTCTGGGTACAGACACTGATATTGCATCACCATTCCAGTCATCCAGGGAAATTGCCAGTTTGCTGGCCAATTATATTGTAACTGTCAAGACTGCAAATGTACTTTTATCCCTTTCCCATATTTGCTGATGTACTCGAGAACTTGGCTAAAAAATGCTTATGTACTTGCACTGGTTTCCAATAACTGTTGACATTCTCCTAATGGACTTCAGAATCGCCTATGTCCTTTAACACCAAAGCTGAACTTACCAGGCTATAGAATTTACCTGAATATGGAAGTATTGTCATTGGAGAAATTAATATGTTTGCTTCTGGTTATGGGCAATTCGCTCTATTGGTAGCAATGCATAATAAATGTAAAGGTATATATATATATATTTATACCAAGAATGACTTTGAAAGCCTCTTTTAAAGAGAGACAGCAATGCACTCGCAGCTGGCTCAAAATATCATATAGCCTCTAAACATATCTCTAAACGAAGCCTGTGAACTTCTGGCATTGCTAAATTGCATCAGCTTTCTGCTGGTTTACTTTTCTCTTTGAGCAATAAACATGCATTTAGAGAAGAGGACATGAAAGACCTTTTTGTACTCGGACAAAACCATTGAGAAAGCTAATAACAGCTACTTCCAGCACTCAAGAGTGAGGACCAATGCACTTTCCTTGTTACCAAACAGACCAGGTCAAGATCCACTATTCTTAAAACAGTCCAGTGGTCTCTGGTGTTATAAGACCATCCCTTTAGTGGTCATGAAGTGGTCTCTCAGGGGGTTTGGTTTTTCTAGGGTTGAAAAACGCACTAAAATTAAAACTAACTATCTAATTTATTTATCCAGGAGCCTACAGGACTTGAAAAAAAACAAGATTTCAAGAGAATAAAAAATAAAAGGGGGTAAATTCTCACCAATTACAAGCAGCATTTCTCCCGAGACAGAAGACATAAAATCATGAGCCATTTAGAAAATTTTGCACAATCTGGATTAAGAAATTTCTAGGCAATGACATGCCTCAATCACTACTTTTTCTAGCCATGCGGCCACGTCATGAAAAGGTGGTTGACATAAGTTCAAAGTAACATGATTGTCTGAGGGTTAACCCAAGAAAGTCTGGAAGTCGTTGCGGCTCGATGCTTCCTAAATCAGGTTAACGGCTCTTCCATGCAGTCATCTGGCTCATGTGAAGACAAGATCAGCTTTGCAGCAGTCCTGTTCCAGCATTCAGAGCCATCAACCCATGAATAAAGAGATTGATCAATCAAAGGAGACTTCTCATGTAACAAGCCATCAGCATGATCATATTCTTCAATTAACTTCCATGCATGACCTTGCAAATGGAGTTCTGGATAAAATGATCATCCTGAGCACAACTTTAATTCACCCAAATGACAATTCAATAATCATTATGGAGAACCACTATCTGGATTCAGAGAAGGGAGAATTTGAAGTACTGCCTTCTGAGACGGACATACATTTCTATTAAAGAGTGGATGCAATGTAGCTCTGAGTATCCACCTGCTGCCTCGGTATACTTTTGGCTGTCCAGGATATTGCAATGACATCTCTGCTATAAAATGCAGTAAATGTCAAGCATAACAAATGCACCTGGCTTGTCTTTCCATCAGGCCTTTCCTCCTCTAAGATTCTCCGAATACAAGACCAAGAGCCATGTTTTGTTTACTATGTAAATGAGTAAGTGATTACGTGCGGACCATATAGTATACAGCATACTATAGAAAGGTAAAACAGAGTGCCATATAGAAGGCAAATATGACTCCACAGACGAACAGCATGGTCTCTGTTGGAACAAGCTTAAGGGGAATACCATCCCGGGGAAAAAAGTAAAAAGTCAAAGAGAGCTGAAATTAAACAGGATAAGTAGGAGCAGATAAGCAGAGGCTAGATCATTGAATTCCCCCATCAATTAGTGTTGCTGTAAGTCTTCCCTGCCAACCAATAGTCATTTCCACAACTGCAAAAAAGGATCACTGGCATTATGTTGCTTGATTATAGGCTAGGCTTTTGGTTATTACCTTTGATTGTAGTTTGGCAGAACTGAATGTAATTGGGAATTTTGAGACACAAGATTTAACGCTGATGTTTCGGAAAACTATTGGGTCCTTCATTAATCTGTTGTTGTGCTAATGAGGGCTTAATTGGTTGATGTAAAAATACCGTGCAAAGCACTGGAAGGTTCGAATCTCAAATTTGAAAACGAGAAGGCACATAAAGATAATATGCAAAGGTCGGTGGAAGTATAATTCTTACTGAAAAGTAGAATGCACGAGATGCTCAAACATTTATATATCTGCTTGATCTCTCCACCCAATTGCTTCAAGCAAATTTTCTCCACGCACTACTATCCATCAAATTCTATTCCCCTATTCTATCTATGAAATTCTATGCACCCACATCATCCCATAATGATAATTGACAGAAAAGTTTGGAAAAATACTGTGCAAGCACGAAAACCGCGGTAGTTGTTATATAGGCACTATTATATTGCCTATTGGAAGGGATGGATTACCAGTCAACCAGGTGACAGACAACTCCAGTATCATGGCATGGCTGGGAGTGCAATACACATGAAGTAAAGACATCACCAAAAGTCCCAGGATGCACTTTAATTCGGGCGATTTACCCTGAAACCATTAGAAAATGTGCTAGCAGTTGTTTTTCATGACGGCCAAGAATTTTGTTCACTTGGGTCCATGAATGGAGTGGAGAAAGAATGAAGGTTTTGTAGACTTGTTAAAATTGACCAGGCTGCATTGTGTCTTGTGACAAATCATTGAATGATTCATTTGGTTCATACATTGTAGGTCCATGGATGCAGAATTGCAGATCTATGCATCACCTCTGCTCTGCTACTTCAAAGGAGGCTGAATACTTCCCATTTGAACTGTTTAAAGTGTTTTTGCAAACAATAATAATGCACTGCTCTTTTTTATTGTCTGTGATAATTCTTTTTCTTGACTTTTTTTAAACAATGGGGCCTTCAACAAAACACATTGCACCATGTACCCTCTTATCTCAGTGTTGACAGGTCATCCCCGGGCAGGTCATGCATTAACAGGATTTGAAGGGTATTTTTACCCAACTCTCCACCCCTCCAGAACATATGTGGCATGTCACTGGCACCTCAGATTGGCAAGTTATTGGTTTGTTTTCCCACATCATGACACATGACAGATAAGCATGTGCACTGTGAAGGATTTGCTGTAAAAACTTACTTGTTCTTGTTTACTGTGATAGTTCACATTGCCTAAAGTAGAGATCCACATTTCTGCAGTCTTTCTGAACTGACAGCTTATACACTGTATAAGCTGTATAATACACAGTCTGTCTTGAGATTACATATACTGGATACATGTTGACTGATTGGCCTGCAGGAGCATATAAAGCAATTTAGTACTTGCAGATCACTCAGCTGGTCATTTTGTCTGTAACTGGATATTGGGCCCTCCTACAATAAATTCTAAAAAAGAGAGTAAGAGCAACACGCAGGATGTCTGGTGAAATGGATTATTTATCAGATTCTTCAGATTCTGACAGGTCTGAAGATTTTTTTGACACTGACATCACTATTTTGGAGCATGTAGAAGAAATAATTCAAGATATTCAGAAGTCAAAGATAGTTTTGAGAAAATAATTCCAGTCATTTTTGACAGTGTACATGTGATTCTTGGTAGCAATAACACAGTGCATTGAAAAATCTAATTTTGAAATAAAAGCATAAATAGAAGGAGGACAGACCTGCTGCCTTTCTAAAGTTCATTCATAGATATGCAAACTGGCACAGGCAGAAAGTCAGAATTGGGCTTAGAAATTGAGTAAATGAGCGGCATAGGTCCTGTCTTCAGCCAGCCGTCAATCCAGCACAACACTGATCGCAAGAGGTGAGAGATTCTCACCTAAAAACCAAGGAAGGTACTCTTAACATCTTTTTGGGTCATTATTTGGAAGAAGAGGGGGTACAATATATGTATGGTCACAAATGGATAGCAGGAGGACTTATGGGGAGGGAATCTCATAATGCAAGCCTGTCATTCAACCCAGGAATGTTATTGTGTTGGGATTGTGAGGGGAGTGGCGATGAGGCAAATATGGATGATGTAGGGATTTGCCAAATGACAAAGATGAGGTATATATGGATAAAATATGGGATGAGATACAGGGATGAAATATGCTTTTATCATTTGTTAACAGACAATGGCAGACAACAGAGGTGGTAGCCGTGTGGGCTAAGAGGTCTGGTACAGCCTGTCACATGGGGCTAACAGTCTATGAGTACTGATGTGATGTGGATTGTGACAGACACTTGTTTGCAAGTATTAGGTGGCTCAGAATTTCTGTAGTGGAAGACAGATCATCCTGAGGGACAAATAATCTTGTCTCTGTTCACACCTGAGGCAGAATTCATTTAAGAAACTGAGAAAAAAAGGAACTAAAAGCAAACCACTTTCAGTAAGAACAAGTGTGCTGCAGGCTTCACTCCTCAACGAGTCCCCAGCCATTCTTCCACCAGACCAGAACAAACAGGCAGTGCCAGACTCTGCAGACTCAGTGCATGGGGACTATAGAGGAGAGCCTCTGGGTACAGACACTGATATTGCATCACCATCCCAGTCATCCAAGGCAATTGCCAGTTTGCTGGCCAATTATATTGTAACTGTCAGCACTGCAAATGTACTTTTACCCCTTTCTAATATTTGCTGAAGTACTTGTAGATAAAAAAAGATTATGTACTTCTTGCACTGGTTTCGGAAAACTGTCAACAGCTTATAAAACTACAAAGCTAAAACTCCGAGACTATAGAATTGATCTGAATATGGAAGTATTGTCATAGGAGGACTTAATAAGTCTGCGTCTGGTTATGGGCTCAAATGTGCCTGTGACAACGCTTATGACCTTGTAAGCCTATTCTAAAGACAAACAGCAATGCACTTGTAGCTGGCTCAGAATATTATATAGCCTCTAAACACATCTCCAAACGCAGCCTCTGAACTTCTGGCATTACTAAATTACATCAGCTTTCTTCCAGTTTAACTTTCTGTTTCGGCAATAAACATGCACTTACAGAAGAGGACATGGGAGTTCTCTTTGTAGTTGGCCAAAACCGTCAAGAAAGCTAATAACAGCTACTTCCTAAGAGGACCATTGCACTTCCCTTGTTGCCAACCAGAGTGAATAACCATACCCAACCAGAATGTTTTGCCAGAGGGTGGTTGTGGAAATGACAAGGTCAACGAGGGTCGTCTTGAGGTAGCCGAGGCACTCACAATAACGAGTTCCAAGAACCTGGCATTTTGCGAAAACCCCAACTTCAACATTACATCACTAAACATTGTAGTATGCTCTGTTTTAAAGCTTCCAGAGTTCCGGAGGTACTAAGTCAAAAGTGTGCCATAGTGCACTATAGCAATGGAAGTCTTAAAGCACCTAACGGACCGAATGTGGCTCAATGCTCTGCTTTCTTCTGGCTCCAGTGAAGACAAGATAACCATTTGCTTCAGCTATGAACATTCCGACAATCAGAGCCACCATCCCATGAATATGAAACATTGATCTATCAAGAGAGACTAATCATGTAGCTAAGCATCAGCGTAATAATATTTATCAAATTAGCCTCCATACATGTCAAGCATGACCTTATCCCATCCAGGACAAAAACCACCTACCCATATGGAGAATCATACTTTTGCAATAGGAAGAACTTAGTAGCATTGTCTTCCAAGCAAGACTTATTTATACGGAGTCATACTCTTGTATAAAAGAGCAGGCATGTCAGCGAATCCACCTGCTGCTTCGGTATACTTTCGTCTAGGCTGACCAGGAGATTGCATTGATCTCTCTGCTATAAAATGCAGTTTGTGCCAAGATTGTCCAAGAATGACAAATGGCACATCTGACCTGTCTTTCCATCTGGCATTTCTTCTTCTAAGATTTTCCCAGTATATGACCAAGAGCCATGTTTTGTCTATCATGCAAATGAGTAGGAGAGAGCAATATACAGCAAGACGGAGAAAGGTAAGACAGAGGCTCCCATTTGGAAGGCAAATATGACTCCACAAACATGACAGCATGGTCTCTATTTGAACAAGCTTAAAGGGGAATCCCATCCCCAGGCAAATAGTCCTGCAGAAATTAACAGGATAAGTAGGAGCAGATAAGCAGAGACCAGCTCATGGAATTCCCCCATCAATTAGTGAGCCTCACAGCAACTATAAGCCTCCTCTGTCAACCAATAGTCATTTCCACAACTGCAAAAGAGGATCACTGTCATTATGTTGCTTGATTATAGGCTAGGCAGCTAGAATGTTGGTTATTTCATCTGATTACAGTTTGGCAGAGCTTAATGTAATTGGGAATTTCAGGATAGAAACAACAGCTGATTCAGCACAAGATTTAATGCTGATGTTTCCAAAATGTGTTGGGATGTTTGTTATTCTGTTGCTGTGATTATAAGGGCTTAATTGGTTGATGTAAGAAGATTGGACATAAATTCAAAGAAGGTTTTAAAAGGTCCTGTAAGGTCTTATGGCGGAACCTTTGCCCTGAGAGGCATGTGAGGCCACTAACAGGAAGAGAAAGGACCTGTGGCGAATGCTGTCCATAATACCTGCCAGTCACTTTATGCAGGAATGTATTATTGCAATGTCATTGTGTTGGGGACTGTGAGTGTGAGATGAATTACAATATTGGTGATGGAACAAACAATCAAACAGAGATTGATATGGAATCATCAGGGGACAGGGATGACCAGAATGAAGTGAATAGGTTATATACATGGGATAAAACATACTTTATCTTATTATGTGAAGAAACCATACCAGATCACTGACATGGTAGCCATGGGAGCTGTCTCAGAGAACTGACAGACAATGAATAAATTGTGACTAAAACTGTATACAGTGCAAAGTAACATGATTGTCTTGGGGTTTAGCCATGAAAGTCTTGAAGCAGCTATCGGAACAAGGCATGGCTTGATGCTTCTAGAATCAGATCAACAGCTCTGCTAAGCAGTCATCCGGCACATGTGAAGATAAGATCAGCCTTGCAGCAGTCCTGTTCCAACGTTCAGAGCCATCAACCCATGAATAAAGACATTGGTCAATCAAGGGAGACTTCTCATGTAGCAAGCCACCAGCATGATCATATTCTTCAATTAACTTTGAAGCATGACTTTCCAAATGGAGTTCTGGACAAGATGATCGTCCTGGGCAATACTCAACAATGCTGAAATCAGTCCAAATGACGACTCAATAATCATTATAGATAATGACAATCTGGAATTTTAAGCAAGGGAGAATTTGAAGCAGACTTGCTCAAAAGGAGCAATATGTTTGTATTAAGGAGTGGACAGCTCAGATAATGCACCTGCTGCCTCTGTGTACTTTCCTATAGACTGACCAGGAGAATGTATTGATTTCTCTGCTATAAAATGCAGTTTGCACGAAGAATAAGATGCGCATCTGACCTGCATTTCCTGCTCTGCACTTCTCCCATCATACGACACCATGCTTTGTTTATCATGTAAATGGGAGGGAGCATTATACACCGGAGAAAGGTAAGACGGAGGGTCCCATATAGATGGCAATATGACTCCAGTGTCACTCCACCGACCTGGCAGCATGGTCTGTAATTATCCCCCATGCTATGCTATGGGGGATTTTACTTTTAGTCTCCATGTCATGGCGTCCATCAAATATCTCAAACACCACACCATGCACAATGCTCATCCTTTCCCAACATTCAAAGACCCCTCTAAACTTGTCAAATCTGACCATAAATCAATAAATATCATAACCATTTCCACATCCCGAATACTTTTTGCTGTGCTTTTGGCCTGCAGCCATTTTATTTTTAAAAGCGAACTCCACCCCCAGGTGTCTCCACATCCTTACATGTATGCACAGTTGTGCCCCTGGTGGAAATATTTGGCATAACTAAAATTGGAATTCTGGTGGGTATTGGTAGATGTGTAGGGCATGGGGGATATGGAGGCAGTAAACCTGCTCTTGTTGAACAAGCTTAAAGGGGAATCCATCCCCGCAGGGCAGATAGTCCCTCAGAGCTGAAATTAACAGGACAAGATCCCCAGGCAAATAGTCCTTGAGAGCATGCTGAAATTAACAGGATAAGTAGGAGCGGATAAGTAGGAGTGGATAAGCAGAGGCCAGCTCATGGAATTCCCCCATCAATTAGTGACGCCTCACAGCAACTATAAGGCTCCCCTGTCAACCAAAAGTCATTTCCACAACAGCAAAAGAGGATCACTGGCATTACGTTGCTCAATTATAGGCTGGGCTGTTGGTTATTTCATCTGATTGCAGTTTGGCAGAGCTGAATGTAATTGGGAATTTCAGGATAGAAACAACAGCTGATTCAGCACAAGATTTTATGCTGATGTTTCTGAAATGTGTTTGGACCTTTGTTATTCTGTTGTTGTACTAATGAGGGTTTAATTGTTTGACTTAAAAACCATGGCTGCCAAAGAAGGTCCTTGAGGTCCTCTTAATGTTTTTTGCGGTCCTTTGCCAGAGGAGGAAGGTATATGAGGCCACTAAAGGGAAGCAGGAGGACCTTTTGAGAATGCATCCTATGAATGATGCAAGCCTTCCATTCAAGTCAGGAATGTGTTACTGTGTTGGGACTGTGTGCTGTGTGGGGAGTGGTGATGAGCTAAATATGGATGACTTGAGGATGATTGTTGAATGACAAAGATGAGACATATATGGAAAAAAAGATGGGGATGAGATACAGGGATGAAATATGCCTTTATCATTTGTTAACAGACAATAGCGTACAGATGGGGTGGTAGCTGCCCCTAGGTAGCTGCCTGAGTTCAGAGGTCGGACACAGCCTGTCACACATGGCTGACAGTCTTTGAATAGTTTGTGGCTGACACCTGTTTGAAAACTGTCAGGAGGCCCAGAATTTGGAGACAGATCATCCTGAGGGCCAAGCAATCTTGTCTCTGTTCATACCTGAGGCAGAATTCATTTAAGAAAGTGAGAAAAAAACTGAAAGCAAACCACTTTCAGTAAGTTTGTGATGAAACAAAAACAGTACAAGTGTGCTACAGGCTTCACTATTCAAGATTCCCCAGCCATTCTCCCAACAGAACAAACAGCCAGTGCCAGACTCTGCAGACTCAGTGCAAGGCGACCGTAGGAGGGACTCAGGACAGCCTCTGGGTACAGACACTGATATTGCATCACCATTCCAGTCATCCAGGGAAATTGCCAGTTTGCTGGCCAATTATATTGTAACTGTCAAGACTGCAAATGTACTTTTATCCCTTTCCCATATTTGCTGATGTACTCGAGAACTTGGCTAAAAAATGCTTATGTACTTGCACTGGTTTCCAATAACTGTTGACATTCTCCAAATGGACTTCAGAATCGCCTATGTCCTTTAACACCAAAGCTGAACCTACCATGCTATAGAATTGATCTGAATATGGAAGTATTGTCATTGGAGAAATTAATATGTTTGCTTCTGGTTATGGGCAATGCTCTCTACAGGTAGCAATGCATGATAAATGTAAAGGTTTATAGATATAATTATACCAAGAATGACCTTGAAAGCCTCTTTTAAACAGAGACAGCAATGCACTCGCAGCTGGCTCAAAATATCATATAGCCTCTAAACATATCTCTAAACGAAGCCTGTGAACTTCTGGCATTGCTAAATTGCATCAGCTTTCTGCTGGTTTACTTTTCTCTTTGAGCAATAAACATGCATTTAGAGAAGAGGACATGGAAGACCTTTTTGTACTCGGACAAAACCATTGAGAAAGCTAATAACAGCTACTTCCTAAGACTGGGGAGTGAGGACCAATGCACTTTCCTTGTTACCAACCAGGCCGGGTCAAGATCCACTACTTAATACAGTGGTCTCTGGTGTATAATAAGACCATCCCTTTAGTGGTCATGAAGTGGTCTCTCAGGGGTTTGGTTTTTTTGGGTTGAAAAACGAACTAAAATAAAAATACTACTTAATTTATTTATCTAGGAGCCTCCAGGACTTGAAAAAAAACAAGATTTCAAGAGAATAAAAAATAAAAGGGGGTAAATTCTCACCAATTACAAGCAACATTTCTCCCGAGACAGAAGACATAAAATCATAAGCCATTTACAGGCCTCCCAGCGGCCCCATCAAAAAATATAGGGATTTTATAGGAAGTTTTAACTGAAATTTATAGGGCTTTATGCAGCTTTAGCAACTAAAATATAGGGAAAATAAAGGGCTTTACGGCTTCAAACGTATGGCAAATTAATATTAAATAAACCGGCCGAGTGTTCGATCAGCATATCAAAATATTATAAACGCAACTTGAGCAATGAGCATTGTTGAGAAAAGGTATGTCAATTTGCTGACCCAAGTAAATAACTGGCATCTGGGAATTTTTCTTTAACAAATGCTAGGAACCATAAGAAATGCTAAATGGTTAACATCATTTTCATATCACATGCGAACGGCCAAATTTCAAATTTAATGCCACAAAAATATAGGGTTTTATAGGGATTTTCGGCAAAAATGCTTGAAAATATAGGGAAATATAGGGAGCAAAAAATATATAGGGAAATATAGGAAATTATAGGAAATATAGGGCCGCTGGGAGCCCTGCATTTAGAAAATTTTGCGCAATCTGCCAAAAAATTCCACTGGATTAAGAAATTTCTAGGCAATGACATGCCTCAATCACTACTTTTTCTAGCCATGCGGCCACGTCATGAAAAGGTGGTTGACATAAGTTCAAAGTAACACGATAGTCTGGGGGTCAACCCAAGAAAGTCTGGAAGTAGTTGCGGCTTGATGCTTCCTAAATCAGATTGACGACTCTTCCATGCAGTCATCTGGCTCATGTGAAGACAAGATCGCCTTGCAGCAGTCCCGTTCCAATGTTCAGAGCCATCAACCCATGAACAAAGAGATTGATCAATCAAGGGACACTTCTCATGTAACAAGTCATCAGCATGATCATATTCTTCAATTAACTTCCAAGCATGAACTTGCAAATGGAGTTCTGGACAACATGACTCGCCAGTTGCCAAATTGACAATTCAATGATCATTATGGAGAACGACAATCTGGTTTCACAGAAGGGAGAATTCCAAGCACTGCCTTCTGAGACAGACATACATTTATATTAAAGAGTGGATACAATATAGGTAAGAGTATCTGCCTGCTGTCTAGGTACACTTTTGGCTGTCCAGGATATTGCACTGATATCTCTGCTATAAAATGCAGTAAGTGTCAACTGTCAAGCATAACGAATGGTGCATCTGACCTGTCTTTCCATCTGGCCTTCCCTCCTCTAAGATTCTTCCAATACACAACCGAGAGTGTGTTTTGTATACTATGTAAATGAGTATGTGACTATGTGAGAACCATATATACAGCATACTATAGAAAGGTAAAACAGAGTGCCATATAGAAGGCAAAATTATTCCACAGACACGACAGCATGGTCTCTATTGGAACAAGCTTAAGGGGAATCCCATCCCAAGGGAAAAAAGTCATAGAGAGCTGAAATTAAACAGGATAAGTAGGAGCAGATAAGCAGAGGCTAGCTCATGGAATCCCTCAATCAATTAGTGATGCTGTAAGTCTTCGCTGCCAACCAATAGTCATTTCCACAACTGCAAAAAAGGATCACTGGCATTATGTTGCTTGATTATAGGCTAGGCTTTTGGTTATTACATTTGATTGTAGTTTGGCAGAACTGAATGTAATTGGGAATTTTGAGACACAAGATTTAACGCTGATGTTTCGGAAAACTATTGGGTCCCTCATTAATCTGTTGTTGTGCTAACGAGGGCTTAATTGGTTGATGTAAGAACCAAGGAAGGTACTCTTAACATCTTTTTGGGTCATTATTTGGAAGAAGAGGGGGTACAATATATGTATGGTCACAAATGGATGGCAGAAGGACTTATGGGGAGGGAATCTCATAATGCAAGCCTGTCATTCAACCCAGGAATGTTATTGTGTTGGGATTGTGAGTGGTGATGAGGCAAATATAGACAACGTAGGGATTTGCGAAATGACAAAGATGAGGCATATGGATAAAATATGGGATGAGATACAGGGATGAAATATGCTTTTATCATTTGCTAACAGACAATGGCAGACAACAGAGGTGGTAGCTGTGTGGGCTAAGAGGTCTGGTACAGCCTGTCACAAAGGATAACAGTCTTTAATAGATTTTGACCGACGCCAGTTTGCAAGTGTTAGAACACTTAGAATTGCTGCATTGAAAGACAGATCATCCTAAGGGACAAATAATCTTGTCTCTGTTCACACCTGAGGCAGAATTCATTTAAGAAAGTGAGAAAAAAAAACTAAAAGCAAACCACTTTCAGTAAGTTTGTGATGGAACAAAAACAGAAAAAGTGTGCTGCAGGCTTCAGTCCCAAGCCATTCTTCCTCCAGACCAGAACAAACAGTCAGTGCCAGACTCAGTGCATGGGGACTATAGAGGAGAGCCTCTGGCAGACACTGATTCTGCATCGCCATCCCAGTGATCCAGGACAATTGCCAGTTTTCTGACCAATTATATTGTAACTGTCAGCACTGCAAATGTACTTTTACCCCTTTCCAATATTTGCTGATGTACTTGAACTTAGCTAAAAAAAGATTATGTACTTGCACTGGTTTCCAATTACTGACAACAGCTTATGTTCTTTAAAACTACAAAGCTTAAACTCAGAGGCTATAGAATTGATCTGAATATGGAGGTATTGTCATTGGAGAACCTTAAATGTTTGCTTCTGGTTATGGGCAATTTTCTCAACAGGTAGAACAGCATAATAAATGTAACGGTATATCTCGAATGTACCTGTGTCAACACGTACGACCTTGTAAGCCTATTCAAAAGAGAAACAGCAATGCACTCGTAGCTGGCTCAGAATATTATATGGCCTCTAAACACATCTCTTAACGCAACCTTCTGAACTTCTGGCATTGCGCTAAATTTTATCAGCTTTCTGTAAGTGTACTTTTCTCGTTCAGCAATAAACATGCATCTAGAGAAGAGGACATGGAAGATCTTTTTGTTCTTGGACAAAACCATTGAGGAAGCTAATAACAGCTACTTCCTAAGACTCAGGAGTAAGGACCAATGCACTTTCCTTGTTACCAACCAGGCCGGGTCAAGATCCACTATTCTCAATACAGTGGTCTCTGGTGTTATAAGACCATCTCTTTAGTGGTCATGAAGCGGTCTCTCAGGGGGTTTGGTTTTTCTAGGGTTGAAAAACGCACTAAAATAAAAATACTACTTAATTTACTTATCCAGGAGCATGCAGGGCTTGAAAAAAAATTGTTTTCAAGAGATTGAAAATAAATGTGAAAATTCTCCTCAATTACAAGCAACATTTCTCCTGAGACAGAAGACATTAAATCATAAGCCATTTTAGAAAATTTTGCACAATCTGTCAAAAATTCCACTGGATTAAGAAATTTCCAGGCAATGACATGCCCCGATCACTACTTTTTCTAGCCATGCCATGAGGAGGTGGTTGTACAAAGTTCAAAGTAACATGATTGTCTGGGGGTTAACCAAAGAAAGTCTCGAAGTAGTTATGGCTTGATGCTTCCTAAATCAGATTGACGGCTCTTCCATGCAGTCATCTGGCTCATGTGAAGACAAGATCAGCTTTGCAGCAGTCCTGTTGCAATGTTCAGAGCCATCAACCCATGAATAAAGACATTGATCAATCAAGGGAGACTTCTCATGTAACAAGCCATCAGCATGATCATATTCTTCAATTAACTTCCATGCATGACCTTGCAAATGAAATTCTGGACAAGATTTCATCCTAAGCACAACTCAAAGTCACCCAAAGGACAATTCAATAATCTAAATAAGAATTATACTCTGGTACTTTACAGCAGGGAGAAACTGAAGCATTGCCTTCTAAGACAGACATGCTTATAAGAAGTCACCCTGTTCTATTAATGAGTAGATAGGTCAGAGAATCCACCCGCTGCTCCGGTATACTTTTGGCTGTCCAGGATATTGCACTGATATCTCTGCTATAAAATGCAGTAAGTGTCAAGCATAACAAATGGCGCATCTGACCTGTCTTTCCATCAGGCATTTCCTCCTCTAAGATTCTCCCAATACATGACCAAGAGCCATGTTTTGTTTACTATGCAAATGAGTAAGTGACTATTTGAGAACCATATATACAGCATACTAGAGATGGATGGATGGATGATTGGGGCTTTACGTCCTGTATTTATGCACTTGATAGGCTAATTAGGACAGGAGGAGGACACAGCAATGAGGTGAAGGATGATTGAAACAGCCGTCTAACATAGGCCCAGGTGACCCGGCAAGAGCTAGATTCGAACCCTGGACCCAGCGATTGGCAGTCCAGCACGCTACCACTAGACCAACCCTCCCCCCCCAGCATACTAGAGAAAGGTAAGAGTGAGTCCAATATAGAAGACAAGTATGACTCCACAGACACGATAGCATGGCCTCTATTGGAACAAGCTCAAGGGGAATCCCATCCCGAGGGGAAAAAGTCATAGATAGCTGAAATTAAACAGGATAAGTAGGAGCAGATGAGCAGAGGCTAGCTCATGGAATCCCTCAATCAATTATATGCTGTAAGTCTTCCCTGCCAACCAATAGTCATTTCCACAACTGCAAAAGAGGATCACTGTCATTATGTTGCTTGATTATAGGCTAGGCTTTTGGTTATTACATTTGATTGTAGTTTGGCAGAACTGAATGTAATTGGGAATTTTGAGACACAAGATTTAACGCTGATGTTTCGGAAAACTATTGGGTCCCTCATTAATCTGTTGCTGTGCTAATGAGGGCTTAATTGGTTGATGTAAGAACCAAGGAAGGTCCTCTTAACATCTTTTTGGGTCCTGATTTGGAAGAAGTGGGGGTACAATGTATTTAAGGTCACAAATGGATAGCAGTAGGAGACTGAGGAGGACTTATGGGGAGGGAATCTCATAATGCAAGCCTGTCATTCAACCCAGGAATGTGTTATTGTGTTGGGATTGTGAGGGGAGTGGCGATGAGGCAAATATGGATGACGTAGGGATTTGCGAAATGACAAAGATGAGGTATATATGGATAAAATATGGGATGAGATACAGGGATGAAATATGCTTTTATCATTTGTTAACAGACAATGGCAGACAACAGAGGTGGTAGCTGTGTGAGCTCAGAGGTCTGGTACTGTGTCACACAAGGCTGGCAGTCTATGAGTACTGATGTGATGTGGATTGTGACTGACACTTTATGCAAGTATTAGGTGGCTCAGAATTTCTGTAGTGGAAGACAGATCATCCTGTGGGACAAAAATTCTTGTTTGTGTTCACACCTGAGGCAGAATTAATTAAAGAAAGTGAGAAAAAAAAAAACAAAGAGCAAACCACTTTCAGTAAACCACTTTCAGTGAGGTTAAGATGGAACAAAAGCAGAACAAGTGTGCTGCAGGCTTCACTCCTCAAAGAGTCCCCAGCCATTCTTCCACCAGAACAGAACAAACAGTCAGTGCCAGACTCTGCAGACTCAGTGCATGGGGACTATAGAGGACAGCCTCTGGGTACAGACACTGATATTGCATCACCATTCCAGTCATCCAGGGCAATTGCCAGTTTGCTGACCAATTATATTGTAACTGTCAGCACTACAAATGTACTTTTACCCCTTTCCAATATTTGCCGATGTACTTGTAGATAAAAAATGATTATGTACTTGCACTGGTTTCCAATAACTGTCAACAGCTTATGTTCTTTAAAACTACAAAGCTAAAACTCTGAGGCTATAGAATTGATCTGAATATGGAAGTATTGTCATTGGAGAACTTAATATGTTTGCTTCTGGTTATGGGCAATTTGTTCTACAGGTAGCATACATTGTGGCATAATAAATGTAACGGTACATCTCGAATGTACCTGTGTCAACACGTATGACCTTGTAAGCCTATTCTAAAGAGAAACAGCAATGCACTCGTAGCTGGCTCAGAATATTATATAGCCTCTAAACACATCTCTAAACGCAGCCTCTGAACTTCTGGCATTGTGCTAAATTACATCAGCTTTCTGTTAGTGTACTTTTCTCTTTCAGCAATAAACATGCACTCAGAGAAGAGGACATGGAAGATCTTTTTGTACTTGGACAAAACCATTGAGAAAGCTAATAACAACTACTTCCTAAGACCTACGAGTAAGGACCAATGCACTTTCCTTGTTACCAACCAGGCCAGGTCAAGATCCACTATTCTTAATACAGTGGTCTCTCATGTAATAAGACCATCCCTTCAATGGTCATGAAGTGGTTTTTCAAGGGGGGTTTGGTTCTCCCTGGGTTGAAAAATACACTAAATTAAAGATACTGCTTCTACTTAGTCTAGGAGCCTGCAGGGCTTAAAAAAAGAAGTGAATTTCAAGAGAATGAAAAATAACGCGAAAATTCTCCACAATGAAGCGACATTTCTACAGATAGAAGATGATGGAAGAAAAATAAACGAGCCGTCTTTGAAAAGTTTGTACAATCTGCCGAATATTTGCATTGGGATTTCAAAATTTTTAGGCAATGCCATTCCTGCGTTCCGTACTTTTTTTAGCCATTCCAGAAGGCATATGGCAAGTTTGTCTGTTAACAAGGGGTCTTATAATACAGGGATCACTGTATGTTGCGAGACCATAATCATTGCCATAAGCTTTGCCAACACACTGGAACTACTTGCCTCTCTTTATTAGCAGTGTCATTGTGTATGAATACTCAGGGATACTCCGGGGCACAGATTGTCAATAGAGAGACCTTGGTGTCAGTCATCATGGAGGGGCAACTAACAGCAGTGTCAGGAAATTGTCATCAGCTCATCAATAAAAGTGCAGGTCCCAATGCCACCTAATGCCACTCACTAGAACTTCGAAACAGCTGGAGGCATCACCGTTTTATTGTATCAACCGATGAAACTTCATGAAAGTGGTGAAAGTTTCAAAGTTATAAATCTACGTGGTCGAGGAACTTTCCCTTTCACTGGCTTTCGGCCATAAAACAAGCAAAAAAGGAAACGATCGATCATAAAAATGGCCGAAGCATCCGGCAGCACATGATACGAACACAAACCATAAAGCGAATAACGTGAGACGAACCTTTAGAGCAGGCCAGACGCATAAGCTTCGATACAGCTCCTTTGCAGTGTTCAGCCAGGGTGCTTAGTTCACCTCAGTCCGTGCTCGTTAAACGCTAATTGAACCGGCCATCCTTTGATCGTAAACTTTTCCACATGGGTTGGTATAGGTCCCCTCCTGGGTGTACACAAGGCTATGCTCGCTGAATGTCTAAATCTGATCATTGTTTTGTTATTTGTTATGACATGCTTCATCCGCAACAATGCATCAGTGACAATACATCAGTAACAATAAGTTGTCATGGCAACGGGCCTCCTCAATCAGAGTCA
The DNA here is from genome assembly GCA_026936325.1 of Platynereis dumerilii. NCBI lineage: Eukaryota > Metazoa > Annelida > Polychaeta > Phyllodocida > Nereididae > Platynereis > Platynereis dumerilii. The sequence goes on along the minus strand of JAPTHN010000089.1, from coordinate 167,740 downwards.
GTTGCTGAAACAACTCATCACCGTGCGATGATGTTCCTGATCGATGAAAAGTAAGCACGTGGAGCAGCACTTCAACGATTCAATCAATCAAGTTCATCCTGCATCTTCTAAAGATAGATCAGGTGGTAAATCCATTACAGTATCCCTTGGCAACTCCTAGTGTAATTTAAGACTAATTTTATCCACTTGAATGCTTAGACACACTGGCTGTGTCAGGAGATAGTTGTCTCTACTACTCTCTAGTTTGGCACAGTGGTAAGTGGTAGATCCCATGCCTTGTCAACCATACCTCCACCTCAGCAACAGAGAGTGGAGTGAGCTAGCTTCTGAAAGGGGGTGTCCTATCAGCAGCAGCAGCAGCAGCAGCAGCACACCAGCGCCACTAAAAGCTAAGCATGGGCATGGCAAGCCCAGCAAAGGCAAGGCACACAACCAAGCCATGCTCCTGAATCATTAATAGCAATATGTCCAAGGAGACCACTAGAGCTACTAACATGATCTATATTTGCAAGAAGCAAACTCCACTCTTCTCTCCTACTAGACTCCTAGTTGTCCTAACATCAAGTTCAACAAAACATCACCTAATGAATCATGTATGGCTTGTCAATGAACTTATACCAAAGCATAATGTATGCATGAGTGGGAGCTATTAGTAGCATATTACCATTTACAATCCTTGTAGAAGCAACTCAAGCATCAACAAGTTGTGCCATTCCACAACCATCCGCAGAGATATGCAACAGATGAATGCAACAGAGGCATGCAACATAGGCATGCAACAGAGGAATGCAACAGAGGAATGCAACAGAGGTATGCAACTTGCAGACAAGACAGGAGTATGCAAGACAGGAGTATGCAAGACAGGAGTATGCAAGACAGGAGTATGCAAGACAGGAGTATGCAAGACAGGAGTATGTAAGGCAGGGGTATGCAAGACAGGAGTATGCAAGACAGGAGTATGTAAGGCAGGAGTATGTAAGGCAGGGGTATGCAAGACAGGAGTATGCAAGACAGGAGTATGTAAGGCAGGAGTATGCAAGAGGTTGGCTGAAGTTGGTATGCAAGGCAGAGTTGTACAGCTGCACACTGTATACTGAAGTGGTAGTTACTGCCAGGTATGCAGGACAGGTCTGTTCTGGGGCTGTGGACATCTTGGGTATTCAGCCCAGGCATGCCAACAGGGACACTGGGACAGGACAAGGCAACAGGGACAAGAGGGACAGGACAAGAGGGACAGGACAAGAGGGACAGGACAAGAGGGACAGGACAAGAGGGACAGGACAAGAGGGACAGGACAAGAGGGACAGGACAAGAGGGACAGGACAACAGGGACAGGACAACAGGGACAGGACAACAGGGACAAGATAACCCGGGATAGTCTGAGAGGGACAAACTGGGGACGACAGGACATAAAGAAAGGAAGAAAGGTATGTTTTGAGGATGTGGCCATCTAGGATATACTAGCAATTTAAAAGCTGGACAACAAGACACCCAAGAACAGAACCGAAGTCCAACATCAACAAGGTTCAAGGATACACAAACGCGGGCTGAACCTAATAGGAAGAAGAAGAACATGGACTCAGTGAAGGCTGGCGAGACTAGTTCTGTTTCGAGTCTACCTACTGTACCCAGGTATTCCAGCAAAGGTATGCCACAGGACCAACATTCCTTCAAGGACATACCTATAAGGGACAGTTCCCACATCAACCAATCAAAGATGACAACAGGGTCGATCTAACAGTACAGGGACAGTCCAACGGAAACAGGACAACAGGTAGAGACTAACACAGACCATCAGGAATGCCAAGCAGATAGAGACAGTGCTCCTGATTACCAAGTACATCTCAGTAAATATCCCTTCTTTGTGGCTCGAGCACCGGGAAGGCAGACGACACACAGGACATAGGAGACTAAGTCATGCCATAGACCGATTACAATAACCATATACTTCAAATACCATATATCACACAGGTACTAATATAATACATATAGACCTACATAGATACACTGTTCAGTTCAGACAGTACAGTTTTGTATCAAAATGACATATTTATCATGGGCCCCTCAACAAGACAATCCTGGGATAAAATCTTATAAAAGAGATGTATGGTTTCAAGCAGCCCAGCAAATCATCACTTGGCGTTTACCTTCAAAATGACAACTTGAAATATATCAAGCGCGCTTTTAAAGCTGGCCACTCCGTCACAAATATGTGACCGAGGCCACTCGGATTGGCCTTATAAATCGCTTTTATCAGAAGATCAACAACCTTCTGGTATGTAAGGCGAGGGCATCCATTTATAGAGGAGGCTGTCATTCTTTTATCATCTTTTACTTGGTTATTGAATCATTGATCACCACAAGAAGACCCATAAGTGACCATTAAGTGACCAGAGATTCCAGAGATTGGCAAGGAAGAGTCTATCTTTTCATCACAAGACAGATAGAGACAGTTCCTTTGCTTAAAGTGACCATCAATGACCATGGTCACTGCTGACCAGCGGCAGACCATCCCTTCAATTCCGATTTTCGAGGTCATCTATCTCTGAGATCTATTTTGGAATAAAAGCGGGCGACAGGCAGCGTGACCGACGAGCGCCACTCGGACAGCTATGGGCACTACCTTCCTTTTGGCGTTTGACGTCGCGCTTCCTTTCGGTCGTGCTCCTCTATCACCATCAGGTCACCATCGGATTAACTATCCGATTCGCCAAAAGATTCACCACCGATCTCTATCATCCTCCTTCACCCTTGGGATGCACCGACTGTTGGGTGAATGAGTGAAGGGGCTTTACGTCCACCATTTTTGCACTGATGAGTGAGTGAATTTGTGTTTTACGACCCATTAGCACCAGGATGGGCTGGGCTATTTAGAGGTACATTTTTGCACTGATAAATTAGTTAGTAAAGGCCAGACAGGGTTGAGGCAGGGTACTGGGCTATGCACATTTGTGACACATGATGAGGCCTCTAACATGAGTCGCTGGGATGGGAATTGAACCCTGGACTCCCAGGAAACAGTCCAGAATGTTACCTCTTGACTCAGGTACCAGCCTGAGCACTTAGCACTTACTACAAACAACCTTTACACAACAGCATCAATGGTCTCCAGTACTATCCACAATTCCTACAACTCTATACTTAATCTCTTGCCTGGAACATGAGCAACAAATCACATTCCGGGCGGACAATATCCTGTCCTATATACTACACACAATACCGGATAACAATTGTTTCCTCCCCGGAACAAACTGCCTCCAATTGTATTCCAATGGGCAATCTCAATGAATCTCATGCTGTTATGGGGACAGGCAGAATAAAACATTACCCCAAATTCTAGAGATTTCATTCGGCATGAGCAGCGGTACATTAATTTTGATGGAGACAGTTTCAGACAGCAAATCACATTAATGATATTTATAATGATATTTATGAGCATTGTGTGACGATCCATACAGGCAGTAACGACACAATACCATCAATCATGTTGTGACGTAAAAGGAATCTTTTTTCATATTAAGAAGAAATGAGGAGTCTTTACTCAAAAGCAAAAATCTAGAGAGATATATTTTGAGATATATATTGCAAATGCCACTCCGGTGCATCTAAAAGATAAGCTATAATCATGACACTGAATAAATATTCTAAATTATATACATAAAATTAAACACATACACCATTTCCACTTAATAATCCCTGCAAATAAGTGAACAACATTGTTAATCATCAAATTTTATTACAAAAAGTAAATTAACAAGACAGTAACCAAAAGAAAGAGAGAGTCTGTACAGTTTACTCTAGTAAATTAATATTGATTACATGCAGATTAGGTGGTTTAGTCGTGCTGTGAATTTGATGAAAACGTGCGATTCCACAAATCCAGATGGAGGCGAAAGTCTTAAACAAACGTGAGATCGTAAACAAATTGTCAGTAAAAATTATTCTATACAATCGGTGCAAATAAAGTCAGTTGTAAATTAATTAATATATAGAGAAAAGTAGAGTTGTGTTTTTCCATCACATGATGTGAAGTTCAAACAACAGAGTAATAACTGAGTGATCCATACGAGTGGTAAATCTATCCAAATTAGTCGTGTTAGTAAAACGTTCAACTGAATTAGTAGGTGATAGAGGTTGTCGCAAACTTGCGGTGCACTAATTCTCCGTAACTTCTTACCGTACTGACCTCGTAGACGGCAGCCATTTTTGTTGAGGGGTGTTGAGGTAGAAACGGGATTCAGAGTTTGGCCTTCGAACGAGTCATATTGGGAATTGTAAGAGTCACATACAAAATCATCATCCTCTAAAACAGAGTCATCACGAGTGCGATAGTGGGAGTGGACGGAGGCGAACAGAGGGTCATCCACCGTGGAGGACTCTTCGCTGAAGTCTCGGAAGATCCCAAAACGACTCCTTCTATGCCAGGAATCATCTTCATCATCATCATCATCATCAACAATGTTGATGACGTCAGAGTCACTATCATCTTTACACTCCTCTCCGAAACTGTCGATTGTGTCCGATTTAACCAGAGGTCGTCTTCTACGAGCAGTTCCAACTGGCTCACCTCCTGAATCGCCAGCTGCTTCGCCAGCTGAATCGCCAGTTGTTAGGCTCCTCGCCAACTTGGGAGATCCTCCCGAAATGTCCGTCCTACTCTTGCGCCAGGAGATGAATTTCTTTAGCTGCCATTTTCTTTTGCTAGCTGTGAAACAATCAAACACCACAAACATTTAACATCATATCATATATACATCAAATACATGTACTGCACAATCGCTCTGTTGGTTCTTTTCTAAAATTCTAAAATTAATTTTCACTTTGCGGTGTATTGAGATGCCATATTTCACCCTAAACTTAATTTCCTTAAAATCCACCAAACCCTTCAAGATGTTCTAGAGATGCATTGTATCTCCCTAGCAATTAACAGATTGGACGAAGCTTCACGAAGCTTTATGAGATCCAAAAATGCTTTTATGGGCTTTGGGCAAAGCTTTTTGGGTATTGCTTTTATGGGCAATGCGTTTTGGGTAATGCTTTGTGGTTAATGTTTTGTGGGGGATGCTTTTTGGAAATGCTTTTCTGTGATAATCATGATAATCTGGGAACTGAGTGGCAATAACATCAACTAGGGCCAATGGAGAACAACTGCAAATCTGATATATGACAATAACTTCTCACAGATGATAATGGAGATGCACAGGCAGTGAAAATAGATACAGGACAATCCGGCAACACCATCTGCCAGATACCGGATAGGAACCGAATAGTAAAAACGGGATAATAAACATCATCTTTTTAAATAAGCTTTTCACAAAGTTTTAGCTTTCAAGATATCTGGCTTGATACCCTAATTCTACCGGGCACTAGATACCCTGCAAATTTCAATATCTGGCCGGATACCGGATACCATACCGGATATCCACGTAACCAAATGCCATACATAGTGCATAACATCTTCTGGTGATATAAAACCTCCCATCTATAAAACCCATTACAAGGATAACTCACACAAGCCAATATACTATGGGCAATTTGCCAATCAGCTGAAAATGAGCTAAGCCAGCAATGGACTTGCGCTGATGCAAGTATATGGAGATGCACCATTACTGAAAGAACCAAGTGATGCCCACCAAGAGATGTAGAAAACAATATCAGAGGGATGGCCACTAGATAGTCCTATATACCAGTCACATCTTGTTTATCAGAGAAAAGCCTTTCTTCTTGCCCACTATATAAGCTGCCCTTCTAGCCTAAGTGCCGACTAACTCGAGTGATATAGCTTGTCCACGTCTCTAACTCTAGTCAGCTTCAGAACAAATGCCTGGGCACGTCCATTGCAACAGTAACAGGCCTCATAGAAACCTAAACTTTCTAACTAATTATTAGTTATCACACATATATACTTCCGCTTCACATCAATCCAGTCACCAGTCATATATAGGCCTACATCGAACACCATTTCAATATTTCCCTTTTATCAATAAATTATCACCATTTCAAACCGTGTTATAGTAGAGGTTATCAGACTTATTAACATGCTATTATTCATATTACTGCGATAGTATTTCTAAAATTTCATATTACTGCCAAAGTATTTCTAAAATTTATTTCAAGTTATTTTAATATAATTTCGAGCTCCACAATCCTGCCAAATTTTTAATATGGATGCATGCTCCATCAATAGTCCATCTGCTTCACAGTCCACATTTAATGATGAAAACTATTTCATGAGCAACTTTGACACTCCAGTTTATTTTACTTGCAGAAGAGCAAACGAGAAACACTCCGCTGTCTATAAACGGAGTAAATCGGTGTAAAAAGACACAAATTGAACAGAACAGCCAACGTATGACCCTCCTAACCCCACAAATTACCAGACGTGATCAGAGACTTAAATTCCCTAAGGTTCGGCCACAACTCACACGCCATTTGCTTCACCTTTTTTTCTTTTGCGTAATAAAAAGTGACCGAGATAAATGACTTCAGTGAAGTTCACCCATCGAGTACTGCGGAGAGTACTTTTGTAGTAAATTGATAGACCAGCAGTTCAGTTTTTCAACCAAAATCAATCAACATGACTCATAGAATGATATATGAGGATATACACAGGAGTACCATCCAAATGTGAATAAATTAATTCACAAACAACATCCTATTAACTTCGACAAGCGGTCATGGGATGTTTAAACAGCTCGTAAACCGAACTTTATTGGCGAAACATAGGCAGCCAAACTGACATTTTTAGCTTTAGAGTATGTGCTGAGCAATGTAAGCATTGAAACCAAATCTCCAGCACCATGGAAACTCTTTAAGGATAGACAAAGTGATAAACTTCTAAACTAAAGAGGGAGATAAATAAAAACCAAACAAAACCTCCCGAAATACAAGATTCTACCTCTGGAGCGACGAGGCCTCTTCAGGTTCACCTTGCGCAACCTGCGTCCTCTTGTTGGCTCTCCATCTTCCCCCTCGTGTTGTTTCGTCACTTTGGAGACCATCTTGAAATAACTCGTTTTCCTTGATTCCTCGATTGTCCGAAGGCAACCGCCTCCCTCCTCTAAGTATCCTTTCCCTCCTTTGAAATTGTGAGGTTCACAACTTACAAACACAACAACTCTCCTTCTAGCCGTGAGCGAACTTCGAAAACACGACAGCTAAGGAGAGGTTGAACGAATGAGGAGGAGGATTTATACGAAATGGCTTCAGGAGCACAAAAGCATCATCCACCACCTAAACAAACAGCCAAATGCAACTGGCCAGTTTATGAAGGGTGATCAATAACATGTCAGCATTTCCATGAAGTTTTATACATATATATATTAAAGTCAATCCATATACATACAACCCTGGAAGCCGGCAGCTGCGCTCCTATTGACCTGTTGCAACAAATGCAGACAGGGGGCCCGTTGTATAATGGAACAGAATGGAAGGGGAGGGCAGTTGCGGAGCATTTGAAAATCAATTTTGATGTTGAAAGCCAGGTGGAGTGCAAGCGGGTTGCATTTGGGCAAATGACCTGACCTTTCCTTTGACCTACATAAAATGTCAGCCAGATGAAACCAAAAAACACATCAACTTTATTCTAATTTCCAGAACTTTGACGTCAACTTGATTCTGTCATTTAGATGAGGACAGCCAGGTGGAGTGCAGGAGGGTTGCATTCAGGCAAGTAACTTGATATAAAAGTAATCTTTGTGTTGACCTACATAGTATACATTGCCCAAATGAAACCGAAAAAATTGTGTAAACTTCTATTTTCAAGAATGTTGACATCAACTCGATGACGCCATTTTGAAGAGGACAGCCAGGTGGAGTGCCGGTGGGTTGCATTTGGGGCAAGTGACCACTGCTAAAGACTGACCTTACGACCTTCCATTTGACCTACATACGATTCATCAAATCATAAATGGAACCCAAAAACATGTTGACATCAAAACAAGCCATTGATAACGACGAAAGAAGGACCCAAAAAGGCTAATCCCTAAAAACCCGAAAGTCGTTTGAAGCGAGCTTGAAAAGAGTTCTGGATTACTGCTGTCACGAGGCAGTTTAGGTCATCAAGCATGATGTTGCCTGTAAACATCTGATAAAGTGCATTAACACCATTTGCCATGAAGCGCAACACCTGCAGCCGCTAACATTAATTTCACTTTCCCTCTTTTTTACAACATCTATACATTCATATATTGATCTCCAGCTCCCTGAATGACCATTAACCATTGACATTCACCTGTTAAGTCATCAAAATTGAAATGACAAAACCATCAATAGGCGGTCATTATTTAAGTTAGTTATGGCCGACTGCCGTCATTTGTATACTATGTGTCAGTGATGTATAGACAACATAATTTGTCGGTATTTGCACAAAGTCATATCGTGTTAATGAGGTCACGGTAATGAGCCGGTAGTGTATAATTATCGGTATTGTATCCCGATGTATTGAGAGAATGGAGTCAACTTCATCGAGATTGCATTCAACCTAAATCTCACAAGGGCATGCATATAATTGCAATCTTCATAATTGTGCTATGACTATGGTGCCAGCAATTAGAATCATTGACCTCCGCCCTCCCCCCCCCCAATTTTTTCAACCCTGGGAGACATATTAATATGAAATGTCTCCTCAACCTTTTCGTATGATTGTTTGTTTGTTTGTGTTTTACGCCTCTGCAGCACCTTAGTGGGCTATATCGAGGCAGGCGATCGCCGTAAGATGATGAGATGAGAAGACTGTGAGTCTGGCACATACCCTATTAATTCAGGGATGCCCAGGGTCTTTCAGTTGCCCCAGCATAGAATACTGGATACAACCCGCCTCCATTTAACGTCCCATGAGCTCGGACTAAAGTGAGTTCCCGGGGTGAGATTTGAACCCACGCCCTCAAAGCCAGTTGACAAGCGCACTGACCAGTTAGGCCACGGGGGAACTACCTTTTCGTATGAAATAAATGTTTTGTTGTGCTAGCCAATGGGCTAAATTTGAAGTTCAATTAAGTCTGTAGTGGCCATCTTTGATTCACCATGATAATATGCAAGTTGAAGACTGAGTGACAACAATGATAACCTTTTTTTCGAAAATAGACAAGTTGAAAATAAGGACTATGGAGCCAATATCAGACAGGGATGGAAAGCAATAACAAAAATATAGTGAATGTACCTGTTTCTTTCACATTAGACTACACATAAATGAGGGAATTGAAGTTGGCTCAAAGACTGGGCAAGTAAAAATAACATCTTTCAACTTCACAAGAAGTATTTAGCTGGAAAAAATATCTAAATACAGAAAACTGCCAAGAGGAGATGGCAGCTGCCAAAATCATCTGAATCTTGTATCATCATATATCTTTTTATTCCAAGATTAAGTGCATACAAACTGTCATTTGAGGAAACCATGGTAATTATGTATTGTTGAACTGTATTGTTGAAATCAAACAGAGACCACACCTTGAAACCACACCCAAATGGCTGGATATGTGAGAAAACATTGAAAGGGAATAATGATGTTCAACAGCCCATTAAATGATTAAATTTGGGGAACTCAAAAACCTATAACAATAGATTCAGATTAGGAGATGACTGGATGTGTGGGCTTAATGTCTTGTATTCATGAATTTTGGTAAGCTAATAATAATCAGATAAGGGCAAGGGGATGACACAGGTAAATGAATGAAAGGATGATTGAAACTGTTGTCCAAAATAGGTCCTTGGAAGTTGCTCGGACAGAGCGGGAATTGAATCCGGAATTCGTCGATTTGAAACCGAGAGTGCTACCAACTGAGCAGAACAAACCCTCTTTTGCCAGATAATAAGATGATACAAGATCAGTGGAATCAAAGTCATCAATATCATCATCAGTATTATCATCATCATCAATTAAACAAGAATCTTAAAAGAAGAAGATAAAATCGTGTAAGATCTGGGGTCTGGATGTGATAATCTCATAAAGAAAAGACCCATCCTCTCAAATCTCCAGTCAGTCCATCCTTGTACTTTTATCCCTTTCCCATATTTGCTGATGTACTCGAGAACTTGGCTAAAAAATGCTTATGTACTTGCACTGGTTATAGAATTTACCTGAATATGAAAGTATTGTCATTGGAGAACTTAATATGTTTGCTTCTGGTTATAGGCAATTCGCTCTACAGGTAGCAATGCATAATAAATGTAAAGGTATATATATATCATTATACCAAGAATGACCTTGAAAGCCTCTTTTAAAGAGAGACAGCAATGCACTCGCAGCTGGCTCAAAATATCATATAGCCTCTAAACATATCTCTAAACGAAGCCTGTGAACTTCTGGCATTGCTAAATTGTATCAGCTTTCTGCTGGTTTACTTTTCTCTTTTCGCAATAAACATGCATTTAGAGAAGAGGACATGAAAGACCTTTTTGTACTCGGACAAAACCATTGAGAAAGCTAATAACAGCTACTTCCAGCACTCAAGAGTGAGGACCAATGCACTTTCCTTGTTACCAAACAGACCAGGTCAAGATCCACTATTCTTAATACAGTAGTCTCCGGTGTTATAAGACCATCCCTTTAGTGGTCATGAAGCGGTCTCTCAGGGGTTTGGTTTTTTTTTGGGTTGAAAAACGAACTAAAATAAAAATACTACTTAATTATAGAAACGGAATAATAAGCATTGTTTTTTAAATAAGCTTTTCACAAAGTTTTTAGCACTCAAGATATCCGGTTCTGATAACCTAATTCTACACTCTACAGGATACTGGGCACCCTGCAAATTTCAATATCTGGCCGGATACCGGATACTATGCCGGATATCCACGTAACCCTAAATGCCATACATAGTGCATACCATCTACTGGTGATACAAAACCTTCCAACTAACAACATACCATCTACTGGTGATATAAAACCACCCATTTATAAAACCCATTACGCGGATAACTCACACAAGCCAATATACAGTGGGCAATCTGCCAATCAGCTGAAAATGAGCTAAGCCAGCAATGGACTTTTGTGCTGATGCAAGTATATGGAGATGCACCATTACTGTAAGAACCAAGTGATGCCCACCAAGAGATGTAGAAAACAATATCAGAGAGAACCTCTCTAAGAGGATGACCAATAGATAGTCCTATATACCAGTCACATCTTGTTTATCAGACACGCCTTTCTTTTTGCCAACTATATAACCTACCTACTATAAAGCCTGTCTTTCTAGCTTCAGTGCCGACTAACTCGAGTGATATAGCTTGTCCACCTCTCTGACTCCAGTCAGCTTCAGAACAAATGCCTGGGCACGTCCATTGCAGCAATAACAGGCCTCATAGAAACCTAAACCTTCTAACTAATTATTAGTTATCACACATTTTTATACTTCCATTTCACATCAATCCAGTCACCAGTCATATATAGGCCTACATGATTGAACACCACTTCAATATTTCCCTTTTATCAATAAATTATCACCATTTCAAATCGTGTTATAATAGAGGTTATCAGACTAATTAACATGCCATTATTCATATTACTGCGATAGTATTTCTAAAATTTGTTTCAAGTTATTTTAATACAATTTTGGGCTCCACAATCCTGCCAAATTTTTAATATGGATGCATGCTTCATCAATAGTCCATCTGCTCCACAGTCCACATTTAATGATGAGAACTATTTCATGAGCAACTTTGACACTCCAGTTTATTTTACTTGCAGAAGAGCAAACGAGAAACACTCCGAATACTCCGCTGTCTGTAAACAGCGTAAATCGGCGTAAAAAGACACAAATTGAAGCGAACAGCCAACGTATGACCCTCCTAACCCCACAAATTACCAGACGTGACCAGAGACTTAAATTCCCCAAGGTTCGGCCACAACTCACACGCCATTTGCTTCACCTTTTTTTTTTTTTTCGTAATAAAAAGTGACCGAGATAAATGACTTCAGTGAAGTTCACCCATCGAGTACTGCAGAGAGTACTTTTGTAGTAAATTGATAGACCAGCAGTTCAGCTTTTCAACCAAAATCAATCAACATGACTCATAGAATGATATATGATGATATACACAGGAGATGTATCCAAATGTGAATAAATTAATTCACAAACAACATCCTATTAACTTCGACAAGCGGTCATGGGATGTTTAAACAGCTCGTAAACCGAACTTTATTGGCGAAACATAGGCAGCCAAACTGACGGTCTGAGCTTTAGAGTATGTCCTGAGCAATGTAAGCATTGAAACCAAATCTCCAGCACCATGGAAACTCTTTGAGGATAAGACAAAGTGATAAACTTCTAAACTATAGAAGAGGGAGATAAACAAAAACCAAAAAAAACTGCCCGAAATACAAGATTCTACCTCTGGAGCGACGAGGCCTCTTCAGGTTCACCTTACGCAACCTGCGTCCTCTCGTTGGCTCTCCATCTTCCCCCTCGTGTTGTTTCGTCACTTTGGAGACCATCTTCAAATAACTCGTTTCCTTGATTCCTCGATTGTCCGAAGGCAACCGCCTCCCTCCTCTAAGTATCCTTTCCCTCCTTTGAAATTGTGAGGTTCACAACTACAAACACAACAACTCTCCTTCTAGCCGTGAGCGAACTTCGAAAACACGACAGCTAAGGAGACGTTGAACGAATGAGGAGGAGGATTTATACGAAATGGTGTTAGGAGCACAAAAGCATCATCCACCACCTAAACAAACAGCCAAATGCAACTGGCCGGTTTATGAAGGGTGATCAATAACATGTCAGCATTTCCATGAAGTTTTATACATATATATATTAAAGTCAATCTATATACATACAACCCTGGAAGCCGGCAGCTGCGCTCCTATTGACCTGTGGTAACAAATGCAGACAGGGGGTCCGTTGTTGTGCAATGGAACAGAATGGAACAGGAGGGCAGTTGCGGAGCATTTGAAAATCAATTTTGATGTTAACAACCAGGTGGAGTGCAAGCGGGTTGCATTTGGGCAAGTGACCTGACCTTTCCTTTGACCTACATAAAACGTCAGCCAGATGAAACCCAAAAACGTATCGACGTTCTTCTAATTTCCAGAACTTTGGCGTCAACTTGATTATGCCATTAAGAAGAGGACAGCCAGGTGGAGTCCAGACGGGTTGCACTAGCAGATTAGGGCAAGGAACTTGATATAAAAGTAATCATTATGTTGACCTACATAAAACATTGCCCATGTGAAACTGAAAACTCTGAAAACGTCTATTTTCAAGAATGTTGACATCAACTCGATGATGCCATTTTAAAGAGGACAGCAAGGTGGAGTGCAGGTGGGCTGCATTTTGGGAAAATGACCACAAATAAAAAACCGACGTTACGACCTTCCATTTGACCTACATACAATTCATCAAACCATAAACCGAACCCAAAAACATGTCGACATCAAAATGTGCCATTGATAACAACGAAAGGACCCAAAAAGGCTAATCCCTAAAAACCCGAAAGTTGTTTGAAGCGAGCTTGAAAAGAGCTCCGGATTACTGCAGTCACGTAGCAGTTTAGGTCATCAAGCATGATGTGGCTATAAACATATGACAAAGTGCATTAACACCATTTGCCATGAAGCGCAACACCTGCAGCCGCTAACATTAATTTCACTTTCCCTTTTTTACAACATCTATACATTCATATTGATCTACAGCTACCTGAATGACCATTAACCATTGACATCCACCTGTTAAGTCATCAAAATTGAAATGACAAAACCACCAATAGGCGGTCATTACTTACGTTAGTTATGGCCGACTGCCGCCATTTGTATACTATGTACCAGTGATGTATAGACAACATAATTTGTCTGTATTTGCACAAAGTAAGTCATGTCGGGTTAATGAGGTCACAGTAATGAGCCGGTAATGTATAATTATCAGTATTGTATCTTTATGTATTGGGAGAACGGCGACAACTCATCCAGATTGCGCTCGACCTAAATCTCACAAGGACATGCATATAATTGCAATCTTCATTATATAATATTATAATAATAATAATAATATTAAGTACTTATATAGCGCCAATTCCAGTAAACTGCTCATTGGCGCTTGGTTAGATTAGTTGATGTTTCTGTAGTATTTTGCAAAGAGATATGTTTTCAATCGTTTCTTGAAGTTATCCAGTGTTTTTGATCTTCCGTCATTTTCTGGTAGGCCATTCAAAAGTGTTGGTGACGAAAAGGAGAAGGCCCTATCTTCGAACTTGTTTTGATATTGTGAGGCAGGTATCTGTAATAGCAGTTTGCCATTGCTGCGGAGATTCAGGTCATTTTCAGGTTTTAGATTAATGAGACTTTTGAGGTACTGAGGCGCTTGATTATTCACAGCTTTCCATGTGGTTGTCATAAGTTTGAATTGAATCCTTGCAGGAATTGGAAGCCAGTGTAACTCTTTCCTGTGATGACTAACCTTATCATGTCTTTTCAGTCCTTCAATCAATCGTACAGCAGAATTTTGAGCCACCTGAAGTTTATTTATTGTTTGTTTGGATGAACCATAAAGCAATCCATTGCCATAGTCTAAATGTGGCATGACTAATACATTGACAGCTGTTTTGATTGACTCTTTGTTCAGTGACTTACGCAGTTTTGAGATGTTTCGGAGGTTATAATAAGCATTTTGACACATTTTGTTCGCCTGTTTGTGCATTGACATGTGTTTATCAAAGAGTACCCCTAAATTTCTGGCATGATCTGTTGCCTTGATTTCAACATTATCCACGCTGATTTCTGACATGCAAAGTTTCTTGAGTTGGAAAGGTGTTCCGATGAGGATTAACTGATAACTCTGTCTTTTCACCATTGTTGCAGAGTTTGTTTTTGTGAAGAAAATTGCGTATGTCTGCGATGCATTTTTCCATTTTCTTTGTTGCATTTTCCTCTTCAAGAAAAGTTGGCTTGAAGGATAGGATTAGTTGTTCATCATCGGCGTACTTTTGATCATCAACGTCATTTTGTTCAGCCACTTGACTTATTGGAGAAATAAAGGAATTGAACAAGATTGGGCCAAGTTTTGATCCTTGAGGAACACCGTATTTTAGAGGCAGTTTGTTTGATTCAGTTTCGTTTATGCGTACAGATTGAGATCTGCCAGTGATGTAGGATTTTAACCAATTCAAAGCAGAGCCACCAATACCATATTTGTCTCTTAGCCTTTTCAACAAGATTTCATGATCAATTGTGTCAAATGCTGCAGATAAGTCTAATAGAACCAGCATTGTAACTTCACCACGGCTCATGTTCAACATGACATCATTGTGAATTTTTGTCAATAGAGTTTCTGTACTGAAATTTTGCTTGTATGCTGACTGTTTTTCGTCATTAAGACTTCCAAGTGCGAGGTGACTGGTGTACTGTTTGATGACAGCACCCTCTATTACTTTACTGAGGAAAGATAAATTTGAAACTGGTCTGTAATTTTTCTTAACGAGATCAAGTCCATTTTTCTTCAGGAGCGGTTTTACTAGAGCATGTTTCAGTTCATCAGGCATTTTCCCTTGCCTGAGTGATGTATTGACTATTTTAGCAATGATCGGGAGAAATCCATCGATGCATTCCAGCAGTAACCATGTGGGTATTGGGTCAAGGTTACAGTGCTTCACAGGCATATCGGTGATGATTTTCTTTATCTCTGTCTCGGATAGTGTTTTGAATTGTTGTAACTTTTGGCCTGAATGGGTCTCAACATTATTTTCAATGCTTGTGCTGTTTGCATCTAATCTTGATCTAATTTTCTTGATTTTGTCATCAAAGAAATTATTGAAATCATTTGCAAGATCTGCTTCATTTACGTGATGTGGTAGAGGAAGTTCTTGTTTTCTGTTAAGGCTTGAATTAAGGATCTTAAACATAGCCTTTGAATTACCCTTTGTTTTTTCAATCTTTGTCTTCAGGTCATCTGTTTTTAGTTGATTGAGTCTCTCATTTAAATCATTTCGTTTTTCCTTAAATATTTCCCAGTCTGCCTGAAGTCCGGTTTGTCTCCACTTTCTTTCTGCCTTTCTTTTGCCAGTCTTCAGATTCTTTATATCAGCATTTGTGAAAGGTGTTGGTTTTCAAAGTGTTACTTGTTTGATCTTAATTGGTGCATGTCTGTCCAGCACCTCTTTGGTTGAGTTGTATAAAAGCACAAGACTGCTCAGATCGTTAGCCATTTGTAATTTTGGACCATTCTTAGCAAGATACAGACGGATATCATTCTTAAATTTTGGTATATTAATATCATTAGTTTTTCGAAATGCTATTTTCTTCTTTGGATTTTTGCCTTTGGCCAATTCAATGTTGAAAAGGATGCATTATTGCAGTTTGGTGCCAGCAATTGCAATCATTGACCTCCATCCACTCCCCCCCCCCAATTTTTTCAACCCCGGGGGACATATTAACATGAAATGTCTCCTCCACTTTTTCGTATGAAATAAAATGTTTTGTGGTACTAGCCAATGGGCTAAATTTGAAGTTTGATTAAGTCTGTGGCGGCCATCTTTGATTCACCATGATAATATATGCAAGTTTACGACTGAGTGACAACAATGATAATCTGTGTTTTGGAAAATAGACAAGTTGAAAATAAGGTCTATGGAAACCAAAATCAGACAAGGATGGAAAGCAATAACAAAAATATAGTGAATGTACCTGTTTCTTTCACATTAGACTACACATAAATGAGGAAATCGAAGTTGGCTCAAAGACTGGGAAAATAAAAATAACGTCTTTCAACTTCACAAGAAGTATTTAGCTGGGAAAATATCTAAATAGAGAAAACTGCCAAGAGAAGACGGCAGCTGCCAAAATCACCTGAATCTTGTATCATCATATATCTTTTTATTCCAAGATTAAGTGCATACAAACTGTCATTTGAGGAAACCATGGTAATTATGTATTGTTGAACTGTATTGTTGAAATCAAACAGAGACCACACCTTGAAACCACACCCAAATGGCTGGATATGTGAGAAAATAGTGTAAAGGAATAATGACGTTTAACAGCCCATTAATTGATTAAATTTGGTGAACTGAAAAAACCTATAACATTAGATTCAGATTACGAGATTACTGGATGAGTGGGCTTAATGTCTTGTATTCATGTGCTTTGGTAAGCTGATAATAATCAGATAAGGAGAGAAGGGTGACACAGGTAAATGAATGAAAGGATGATTGAAACTGTTGTCCAAAATAGGTCCTTGGAAGTTGCTCGGACAGAGTGGGAATTGAATCCGGAATTCGTCGATTTGAAACCGAGAGTGCTACCAACTGAGCAGAACAAACCCTCTTTTGCCAGATAATAAGATGATACAAGATCAGTGGAATCAAAGTCATCAGTATCATCATCAGTATTATCATCATCATCATCAATTAATCATCTTTAAAAGAAGAAGATGATAAAATCGTGTAAGATCTGGGGTCTGGATGTGATAATCTCATAAAGAAAAGACCCATCCTCTCAACTCTCCAGTCAGTCCATCCTTTGGCCAAAATCAATGCAGCTCAATAGGACCCAGTGGTGTCCCTTGCCAAACTCCTCTTAGGGGATTCCCCCTGATCTGGCTTCAAGCTTTTTTGTGATCCTAGATCAATAGAACATGATCCTGCCTCTCACCAATGAGTCAGTTGTTCCAGCCCTAGAGCAAATGCCTGGTGGTAAGGCAACTCCATAACAAGGTTTTTAAACTTTTTTCATGAACATCTTTTTCATTTTCACTCTTTTATCATTTCAAATTGTGGGACTCAACAGATCTAAAAACATCTAAAAGAAGTGTCTCAATGTATATAAATTTGATGTGTCTACTTTTGTCTCTGACATGCATATAGCATTCTATTTCGAATTGCATTTGTATAGGACACAGATTCAAATCCACGGATTCGAATCCAGCTGTGGTCACTTACAAGCATTAGCAGCCAAGCACCAACTGGAAAACCGGAGTGTGCCATCTACTACCACTATTCTACCACAACACACCTTTACCTCTTCCTACTCCCTTTCATCTACTGAAAGACTGAACATCATGAGATACAACAATTTCCAACTAAACATCTTCAGATACAACAATTTCCCAAGTGCTCAGGTTCTGTTTGGAATTTAATTTCACAACCCCAGGTTAAAACCCTCTGGAATTAAGTCAACAAGATTCCAAATTCCAAAATAGCAGAGACGAAACTAAAACATAATCAGGAAAACACTCCTCAGCTGCTTTCAACCCAAACCTGGGTAAATAGCCTTGCTGAAAAACAGGAAAAGCTTCATTTTAGATTTCTAAAGGTGTTTACAATTTTTAGGTCTTTTCCTTGCTTCAATTTCCCTTTCATTTTACTCTAAAAGACATCAAAATAAGACCTGGAATCTTCAAAGGTCAACATTTCTGGGAAAGAGTCCAAAATTAGACATAACAGCTGTTTTCGAATCCACAGTATAATAACTAAAGTTGCAAATAATAGTGTAATAACTTACATAAGCTATATATGTGCATTATATGTGCATTTGTGACTTACACATCAATATAGGGGCAACATTAAGCAGTCAACAATAGAAGAGCAATCGAAAAATACACAATAGAAATTGTACAATAGCAAACAGAGATGGCAAAATAGGGGTGCCCTGTTTTACACCATATTATGCATCTGCATTTTCAGAGGTATAAAAACATATTGGACTTTTTTTGTCTGTTTTTAAGTTAGTGATTGACTGAGGCAATGAGGCATACATTCTTTAGCTCTAGTATCTAAAAGCATATCTAGACTATTCTGCTTTCATAAAACAAAGTCAGTCTTGCTAGTGAAGATGTTAGGGCACGTTTCAGCATATTCTGGATTTATCTATTCTTTCTGAATACTGCCCAGGGATGTAATCCCAGATACGGAGGAACAATCCATAGGTAATAATTCATGAGCTATATTTCTTATGGGTGTCAGGTAGTTTGATGAGATATTTAAAGCACACCCATTGAAACCGTGTCTGTACTAAGCAAGAAAAAGATTCCACAAAAGTAGGGATGCAGCGATACCACTTTTTCGTATCTGATCCGAGACAAAAACTGTATTTTGCTGCGAACACCACTGATATATGATACCATTCAAAATCAAAGTCAAAGTCACAAAATCTTTATTTTTTGGTCGGTAACCAATAAACAGGATAACCATTGTGATACCGATACCAAATGTTCAAATATGGAACAGTGCTTCCGATACCAATACTGCTATTTGGGTGCTGATACCACCAATACCAATACTGGTATCAGCAGATCTCTACAAACAAGAGATAAATCAAGAACATGTTCACCATGTGGACTTTTCTCTAGCCCTCTCATCATTCAGTCTGCAGAGAAAAAGCATAAACTGGCATCATATGACCACACCAATAATGACACTTACATAATGTACTAAGTCAATACTGGTGGTCACATTGGCCAACGAGTGACAGTGTATCACAGCCATCACACTGATTCACCATGCAATATACTACACAACTACACATGTACATATTTATATGGGAAAGTATGCATAGACTGCCTGGAAATGTCTTGTTCCTCTTGTATGGACCAGGATATGCAGCAATTGCTTGGCTGCTAGAACAGGAGTCTGGGGAAGGAAGAAAAAGTAGTGCAAGTGACCCATGCAGCACAATATGGTGGGGGCAGATAGCAGGGGTCAGAAGGAACATCCTAGCTTTACTCCCTGTCTGGTCCTTGCTGGTCTTTTTAGCTGATTATCTTTGGTTGAGGGGGGCACTACACTTTTTTGGACATGATAGCAAGAGACAAGTCAGAAGCATATGCATTAAAGCCAATAAAGGGAGGTGCCCCCCCCCTTATATGTCTACTGACCTTGACTTGGTTATCGCAGCTTCAATGCATAGCCATATTACATAGACACCTCAAGGGGGATGCAAGAGAGCCCCCTTGATAGAGCGATACACAAGTACCATACGAATATGCCATGCAGATTGCATTTCAGCCAAGATGACTCCATCCTAATACATAAATGATACATAATGACACAAAAGTGATGCATAAATGAAACGTGAATGAAATGGTAAGCAGAATGGCTATTAACGTCATCCTTAAGTAATAAAGCCATCAAAGGGATAAGCCATCAATAAAAGTTTAGCTGACACACCTCATTCAGCTAATTAATACTTCCATTGTGAAGGGAAGGCAATTGAAGGCATCAGACATAAAGTTCCATCACAAAAACAGAGACAAATACCAAAGACAACAACAAAAGAGAAGACACATGAGTGAAGTTCAAAAGAAAAAGACCAAAGACCTCCCTCCTCCCTTTCATTGGCTTCATGTCAGAGGCTCTAATTCTAATCGCAACCCAGGACACGTTCCAAGAATAATCGATGTCCTTTTTAGAGGAAGCATGAAACGAGCCTCTCATCATCAATGGTGGCATTCAATCCAATCTAACTTGTTGAAAAGCTGAGCTGGCAAACATTTCGCAAAAGAGACTTTCAGAAATCAAAAGCAGAATGATGCCGCAATCAAAGACCATTCATTACAGGTGAGACATGATACAGACTCTGGATAATGTGAACAGGAAGTGGCATGGCCACCTATTGACTTGCCCCTCAACTACATTATGTCATGTGCCTTGACAGTTATCAAAATCCAGCAGCGAACTCCGCTGACCAAAGGATACCCCAGGGCATGCCCATATAATATGTACAGGGAACTTAAAAAATTCCAGTGTAAGTAGGCACGCCGTCATTGGCTTCTTCTTCAGTTTCAATCGGGAGTAACTGCCAACACACGGTCTGGTAAATTTTCCTTTCAGATTTTCAGTTCCACAAGTTTTGGTAAAACTCTTCGCAGTGTGCGTCTAGAAATGCTTGATTCAAGACAAGTACCACTAGACTCAGAAACTGTCTAGAGTTAGGATACTTCTGTAAGAAGAAAACTATCATATATTGTAGCTACGCTAAGGCCAACCACCATATGGCGGATCCATATATGAAATTTCCCATTATTGCTTTTGTGGCGACTTATCTTGTGGAAAACTGTCTTTGGTTTTACGTATAGATGCAATGGTTGGGAGTCGAAACTGCAACGTCTCAGTTACAAGACAATGACCTTATGCACTAGGCCATTGCACAACTGAAGCAAGTCAAAAGAAACCAGGTTGAAAGAAAGCCATTTTGCTCAGACTGAAACACTTATCCAGTGACTGAGCAATGGCTGAGAATGACTAAAGAACTTCTTAGGATGAGTTTAAAAGGTCTTTACCAAGTAATCAAAGAGGACTAGGGGGTCATCCCGAAGGGTCATTCCATGAGGGCCTTCCTCGTCAACCCACTTACTTCAGCAAATGAGATTAAACTCAACTGACCACAGCTGGCGACTACTGACCACTGGCCAAGACCTTAACCTGGGCATGAAAAAAGACTCTTTTAAAAGGAGTTGGTGCCAAAGTCACAAACGAAAAAGGCACAGGTGCTGGTCAGAAGAACATGAAATGCATCACGGACATGAAAGTGGGAGTAAGGTTGATATCATGATATATGCAATATTCGTAATATTGCCATGAGATCAAAGATAAATTTAAGGGGCCTACTAATGCGCCTATTATCTTTGTGTAAAATATTAATATATAATATATAGTTATATAAACAACAAAAATATGGGTGCAAAAACCCCTGTGCTAATGACTTTATATTACGTCATCAAGGCTGAGGTTGGTCAAAATAACATTTTCATAACATGAAAATATTCACCGTTATAAATTTACTCTACATAATTATCTACAACATCACCAAGACATAAAAAAAGAAAAGATTTTTTGCACCAATGCTAGCAAATGCTATTGATACTTGGAAGTTGGATTGGCAAGAAGTAGACACAGAAGAAGAAAATGTTGTCATCACATGAAATTTTCATTGTTATCCGGATATATCATGGGATAGACGGTTAGATGATTGGAGCTTTACGTATTATATTTATGCACTTGGTAGGCTAATTAGGACAGGAGGAGGACATGGCAATGAGGCAAAGGATGATTGAAACAACCATCCAACATAGGCCCAGGTGACCCGACAAGAGCTGGATTCGAACCCTGGACCAAGCGATTGGCAGTCCAGCATGCTACCACTAGACCAACCCTCCCCCCGCCTAATGCCACATGGAAGACAACAGGCAGAAGATATGGAAGCCCAGTGCCATCACATCAATTCATGAATGATATCCAGACGATCCAGACATGTACTGATATCATATTTATATATTCATAGGTATATTGCTCCCTATCCATCGATGCTGTTATTAATTGAGACAGTCCTGACAATTTGATGCACTTTTTTGCAGGAGCACAGGTGTAACAGCATGCATCTGGCAGTCAATAAAAACAGGGAACACACTTTATATACCATAAATACACCATCGATCTGGGCCTGCGAAAAGTTAAAATGAATAAAATGAGCATTAAATGAGAACCGCAGCCTTTTATTGATGCGCAAAAGATGCGCAATGTCGAAAACAATGCCTCCACCGTAAGTTGTCATTCTAAGACTCACTCAGAACATCGTTGTACAAGTTGAGCCAGCGGTCGTCTCCGGGGTCTGAGACCGGACGTTCCGAAGGAGGTTCCTTGCGGTTGCGTTTTCTCGGAGTCTCCGGGGCTTCGTCCGGTGAGTGGTCTTCGACGCCATTTTCCTTCGCTTCCTTATCTTTTGAGGAGTTTCCTTCCTTCTCCTTTCCTTCTTTACTCTCTTTGCTTCCTCCTTCTTTCTGCTTGCTGAGCCATCGTTTCTTCTTTTCTATCTTGGCTGCAGGCATGGCTGCTATTGAAGCTGCTGCTCCTGATATCAGAGAAGTATCTTATCCAGGTGATACCTGATGTAGGTGATACCTTATTGGTGATACCTGATGCTCCGCCAAACTCCCTCTACCTCTCCTGTCCTGTGGTGTGTGCGAATGAGGGCAAGCAGAATGGTCCCCCCCCCCTCTAGTGAGATCCAATGAGGGCCCTGATGGTGGATCTACAAGCGTCAGCTGTCCAGCATGCAATGGCTTTTCCAAAACATCAATACTCATTGAGGGCTCTCCATTGGCCATTACTCCTATATAATGCTCTTATTTAATGCTCATCTAATTGTATCTCTGCATTGTCCTTAGGTTATGTTTTACTATTTTACATTTGCATAATATTTTAATTGTATTGTAATTTTCACATCTGTCTCCTTCAGCACTTATTTCCCCTCCATTCCTTTTTCACATCACAGGTGCACCTCAAAATTACTCAAAAATTACACTCAACACACTCCAGTTTAACCCAAAAAATATGCACAAATTGTTTGCCCAGCTGAGGTTGCTTCTCGTGTGAAAATGATAATATCATAAATAAACAAACAAAACCTCCTTCCATTTTCTATTTACAATTTTTAAAACATTTATTTTTCTTCAACCTTGTGAAGTGCAAATTGTGAGAGTTTTGAGTTGTTATTTAAATGGATCTAAAGTTCTAAAAATAAAGCACAATTAAAGCATTTGTAAATACAGTGGTACATGCCATGTAAGACCCCCTATTGTAAGACAGACCTGCCTTATGTGACCGTCCTCTGCCTTATGTGACCGTCTTCCTCCCGACAAGAGACCACATCAAAAGAGAGACTGCTTCACGATGACAGATGGATGGATGGATAATTTGGGCTTTACGTCCTGTATTTATGCACTGAGTAGGCTAATTAGGACAGGGGGAAGACACGGCAAAGAGGCAAAGGATGATTGAAACAGCCGTCCAACATAGGCCCAGGTGACCCGGCAAGAGCTGGATTCGAACAATGGACCCAGTGATTGGCAGCGCAGCACGCTACCACTAGACCAATCCTCCCCCCCTCATGAACACAGAAGGGGCGGTCTTATAACAAAGGGACCACTGTATCATAACTGCAGCGGATCCAAAGGGGGACTAAGGGAGTAAAATCCCCCCCCCCCCCAGACCATCCACTGCACAACAAAATAGGTCACACAATAAATTAAGCTTCATTGGAAGCAAGACCATAAAATGGATGATGGGCTTTACATCCTGCATTTATGCACTCTACAAGGCTGATTGGGAGTGAAGGAGGACGAGCAATGAGGCAAGAACTATTCAAACTGCTGTCTAGATAAGTCAGGGAACCATGACACAGGAGAAATCAAATCCAGGACCCAGCAATTGAAGCTTTGCTGCCCAATGTGCCACCAAGTTTACCAGCAATGTTGGTTTTATTTTTCAGAGACTTGCAAAAAGGTAAAGTACTCCGTATAAAAAATGCTTCACCGACCTGTCTATACAAATTAAACGCGGGTACATATTTAAGGTTGTAAATTGTAGGCTATTTTGAATGTACATTTCATTCATATTGAAAACTAATATTGAGCAATTCAGACCATTCTTGAAAGGATGGGAAAACTATAGTAGTATTGATTACTGCAGCAAAGCGTGCAATAATATGTTAAACAATATTTGACAGTATATTTTAATAACGCGGACTTATTATGCCGAGGAATCAATACGAGTCCACAAACTATATATAAATATATATATATATGGTATTATCAAACACAGCTCCAAACATATATAAGTCCACACCTGCAGTATTACCAGATTAAAGTGCAAAAAATCCATTCACAGGTGGTTGGGCTTCAGCCCAACAGCCAGAGCAACAAACAACATGCATCCAACTTCATTGTATTGACCAACCAAGCATGTATGCTAAATATACACTGCTAATAGTGTTAGACCTGTCCTGCAGCAGTATATTCCATAAACATAAATGACTACGACAAAAAAAGGTTTGATTGTCAATAATTTTAAAAAAAGAGAAGGAAATATATGATAAAACTTCATTGCAGTAAACAAAAAAATTTTATTGAAAAAAGTTAAGTTGTAGGAGAATGGTCACAATGCTGACAAATTTCACTACTTCAAACAAGATAAAATAGGGTATTATAAAAATTCATAACTATTATTTAATGGATCAATATCTATAATAAAATAATGGAGATGTTATTGAATTCAAAGGGAAAGTCAAGAGAGACTATAGTTCTATTCAATGAAAAAGTCAAAGAAGTGATTAAAGGCAAACATGTACAATGCATCATGACCAAAAGTTGGTAAAAACCTGGACAGACAGTTGCCACCATCCCAGATGCTATCCAAGAAACAAGTGGCGACACTAACGGCACATTTTGACAT
This sequence comes from Platynereis dumerilii, assembly GCA_026936325.1. Taxonomy (NCBI): domain Eukaryota; kingdom Metazoa; phylum Annelida; class Polychaeta; order Phyllodocida; family Nereididae; genus Platynereis; species Platynereis dumerilii. Next base: position 142,594 of record JAPTHN010000089.1, on the reverse strand, counting down.
CTTGCCTGACACTACGTACATGACACCTGGTGACCAACACAAACATTATGAAGTAAATCACACACAATGGTATGAGCTGTTATAGGCCTACACATACACTTATTGTAAGGACCAGACAACATTATATTGACACAGATGACCAATCTGTACTCAACTCACTACAAAACCAGACGAATCAGCTGAAATCCCACAAATAAAGGCAGATTTGACTCACAGGAGCAAAACACAACTTATTATCTAGGTATACATATAGCCTAGGCATATATCCTATACCATGCCAATGAAATAATCATTCTCTATAATCCCAATAACTTATAATTAACTCATTACATAATATGGCACCTCAATAACCAACAAAGTGAACCATGCTTAATTAATCATTACCAAACTCAGAAGTCACAGTTAAAATTAAAATTCACAATAAATTCAGATTTCTACTCTAGACCTAACATTTATTAATTTAAATTATGTTATAATAAATATTATCTAAAAAGTATAAAATGACATATATGATAAATTTATGTATAATTAAAATGTATGAAAAATAAACTTACGTGGTGGCGTATGTGAAGAACCCGCTTTTTCATTTACATCGGTAGAACTATCCGTTTCATCTAATCAAACAAAAACAAACCAAGAGCCTAAAGAACACATATATAGATAAGCATTGACAGATCAGTAAATCAGAGTTAAATTTATGCATAGAACTTTAGCAAACATAATATATAGGCAACAGCTAGCCGTGACAGGTCACTGTAGATTTGTTAATAAAAAGATTTTCAATTCATTCACAAAAAGGAGTTCAAATCAATTTTAAGAGCAGCACAACAAAACCAATTGAGAAGGAGAAATAGACTAATGTTAGGTTGGTAAATAAATCAGATGTTCAATGTTTTCATAAAAGAAATAAATTACAATCTGAAATATAAAATCTGGGTTACACCAGCACACTTAAAACCACTATAGCATAGTAGTAAAATAAATTTCTAAATTTCTACACATCTAAATTGAACATTCCATTCCAAATGATTCCAAGCACCAAAAGAATATAGTGCTTCATTCTCGCAATAGGTGGCGCAGCTGGCTGCAGCCTGCATGTGCGGCAAAAGTCAAGAACAATTTACCAACAGTGCCACAGCTAAGTTATCGTCGCAATCATGTGAGCAGATTTCGCAGCAGAACTTCAAAACATGCAGACCTTTGGTCAGCTGTGATGAGTATAGAAGTTCAACTTAACAGCAAGAATACCACAAACTTACAGACATAGAAAGCACAGAAAATAAAGCACACAAGTTTATTAGAGAAAGCACGCTTATAAATAAGAGAGAGAAAGCTAGCACACAAAAGAAAGCACTCAAAAGGTTGAGAATTGGGTAATTTGGGTTTAAAGTCACAGCACACAACACAAAACTAAATCTACAATTGATTAGGACTACTTAATTAGAACACAGACACAGATAGACAGCAAAGAAGCAGGCAACAAGCATGGACACACAGCTTAACAAATCATAGACACCAAGTATGGACAGGCAGCATATAGATGCACAGACCACAGACACCAAACGTGGACAGGAAAGTACTTAAAATCCATGCAGTTATCACTCACTGTTTCTCCTCTCCTTGTCCCCCCTCAGGCTTCTCAGTGACAGACTCCTGAAGCGAGACTTGGACAGTGACGTCATCTTCTTTGTTTACAAACAACATTGGTGATGTCCTGAAAACATTCGATTAGAACGATTCACATAAAAGGCAACTAATCCATACACTGACATCTATACAGATGCAACATTTCATTGAAATAACTGCAGTGTTATGGGATTGAGGCACCCCGCGCAGTGCACTGATCTCCCCTAACATTGTATACCCTGCCCCTTTCTACAAATCGATATTCTAACAGCCCCCCATCCACCCTAGTTCCACTCACTCCTAGCCAAAATGGCAAACAGGGTGTCTGGAGACGTCCTGTACAGATCTGCCATGCAGCTATACTCCATGTGCAATGTCTATGCTATAGGGACTCACGACATCATGCAGTAGCTGCAGACCTCTTACATTGCCAGGGCCAATGAGCCAACAAATGTCACCCATATTATACCACTCACAAGTAATATAGGGCTCCCTTCCTTTATTGACAATATCATGATGCCAACGACATTGTAGTAGGCCTAATCCAATACCAGCAGCACAAAACACAATCTCACCATCAAACACTCAAGCAGTCCCATGTAGACCATTCATGTTATATGAAAGTAATTACAGTTCTTATAACATCCAACCTGCTTCAATCACACATCAATCTTGTCAAGCAGTGTACTAAATTCCCCACGCAGATAGATTGCAGATCCATACAATAGACTAGTGTCCAAGCCATTCCCCACTCACAGTTCAAGCTTTCACTCAATCAATAAGAGTTATTTGCGTGTCACGGTGCTCCAACATACATCAGCAGCCAATACCCACGAGAAATCTCAAATTGAACTGAACTGCTGAAAGTTCAGGAAACCATGCAACTGAACAACTTGATGGGAGGCTGGAAAAGCTCATTCATTGGTGGAAAAGCTCATTCATTGGTGGAAAAGGGAATACAAGCTCAGTCAAGCTGGTCCATTACTGGGAGGTGGAGAGGTTTAATTCACTTTTCACTGATAGAACACCAAAGGCCTCCAACATTCCAACAATCAACAGTCGATCAACAGATCAGGAAATGGAACGGTGCCATTCTAATGGAGAGACACACAATTTATCACCATCAATCTTTCAACGCCATCCTATTATTATAAAGGCTGCGGCCCTCTACTGGCCATTTCAATCCTATCATTAAAATGCTTGTGGCCCTCTAGGCCTAATGGAAATTGCAATGCACTGCTGAGACATCCAACCACAGGCCCAGGCCTATAATAGTCTTTTCCTTCACTTGTCAGTTGTCACTAGTATATATTACAAAGGTAACACCCTCAGACTGAGCCTATAAACTTCATTGCACAGAAAGTAGGTCACGTTAGGATTCGGCCAATCACAGATGTTCTAAAGAATTCAACTTTTGTAAGAACTTCTCTGATTGGCGGAATTCGATAGTGACCTACTTTCAGTCCACATGAGGTCAAATGGCTCAGTCAGAGGATGTTACCTTTGAAAATACTAGAGACAAGGAAAACAATTCTCTAATTTGGCTTCAAAATCCCATCTGCCTCAGCCATCCTGCACCATCATCAAGCCATGCTGCTTTTTATATTGCAAGGGCACAGGACATTTATGTTATTTTCACAGCAATTAGGGCTCCGAAACCCTTTTATCAGTGAGGATATATTTCTATTTTGTTAGAATCGCAGGAGAACGCAAGAAAATAAAGGATAAAGGCTGCCTGCATAAAGGCAGCCTGAGGACGGACAAATTTAGCATCAACTGACCCATCAAGAACTCCAAGCAAAGCAATTAGTGGAGAGGATTTCAGCATTTCCATGCAAACAAACGGTCAGATGAGTGCACTAAATATATTTTGGGATATACACTCCTAGAATGCACTTCAATAACATGTATAATGGACTTAAATTCATTACAATATTGACAACATTTATGCAAGTTATTTGTACAAACATAATACCACCACTTGGCTCGTGCGTCCAGGTCTAAATGTAGAGAGATGCAATTATAGGCCTGGTATGTTCAGCAAATACACACACCAGGGAAATAGCCTAACATTTGTCAAGTATATATATACACATGCATACATATAGACTTGAAAGAATTGAATTCTCTGGTGATGCATACATCATTGCATAATCAGCTGGCATTATTATCTGAATTTGTCTCATCAGCAAAAGCAGTCAAGCTGAAGAGTTCGATATTAGAACGTAACCATAGCAACTGAATATACACACAACAAAGACCATCAAAAATGTCACATGCACGGCCAATATGAACATAGGCTGATTCAATGCATGCAGTCTGAGCTATTCAGAGTATAACTTGGATAAAAGAAACTAAAGTCATTTCAAAGTAGATGAATTCCTTGAAGAATCCCATCTTTCTATCCTTTCAAATAAATGGCTAAATTGCCCTTTCCAATTCGACACAAGGCCTACCTTAAAATTCCAGACTATTTCGAAATATATAGAAACCTGGATCAAAAAATAGGTCACTGCACAAAAAAAATCAAGCAAGGTTTAAAATATACTAATGTTACCAATTAGACACTTCCTAGTTCCTGGAAGACCTGCCAGGCAAGCTCTAAATAAACCATATAAATAAAAGCTAATAAATTCAAATTGTTGAATTACCAGTTTAACTTGGGGATATATTCTGAGCTTAGGACAGATGATGGGTTTTATCCCGGAGAACTGTTTTAAATCTCTTGAAGCAACAAACTTCTTTTTTTTTCAATTTTTAACATAAGGCCCAACACAATACATTGTATATGTAAGTAGGTATTGCAAGATTCACTAATGACGAGGAAAGAATGGCAGTCCTACCTGACAATATTTTGTTTCCTTCTTTAGGGGTTGTGCAGCATTGAATGAGAGCCATGTCAAAATATCACAAGCTCACTGAATTGTCTATGCACAAATACCTTTCAAACCATACTTAAATCTTAAGGATTAGGACCGAGCTTAATTGGCAATTAGGTCCATCTATCATTTAAGAATTTTATTATGATTTAAAAGTACTTTCACTCTTGTCATCTAACATTTTATTTAGGGGAGGCTGGGGCAAGCAGCAAATGGGGGCCAAAAGGCCCACTGCATTTTTCGGTATAAAAAAATAAATGGGGTTTTGGAGCAAGTATAATACATTTACAGAACATGACATTATATTACCAATTGCTGAGATAAGAGGATGATCTCTGAGGATGATTTATTAAAAGTTACTCTTGAAAGTAAGTTTTGACCAGGCCATGAATCAGTTCCTGTTATCCATGAAAAAAGATAGAAATACCTTGTAAATTTAATAGAAATGTATTGTATATATGGGTAACCCGGGTAAGAAAGCTCCAAGTTTACAATACCTATTCTAAAACAGCACATTATGACGTTGAGACGTGGCTATGACAGTTTCATGCACTAATGTATTTCGTTCCTTGTACCATGTAGCCTTAGTATTATACAATTGCCTACGTGTACAAACTTCCAAACTTTTCAGTGGCAACTAGCAGCCAACTACCAGAAGCATATATTCATAACTGTGCCTCAAATTAACTTTTATGAAAAAAAGATAAATGATTAACTGATTAACTTAATTATAAAATTTAAAAAGATTAAAAAAATTAAAATCAATAGAATATAGAGATAACGAGCACAAGGCAGTGAAGGAACTTTAAAAAGGGTATGCAAACTATGCATTTCACGTTTTCAATGGCAAATTGGCAAAAAAAAAGATACATGTAATACCAATCAACAAGAATCCGCGGATTCAAAGCCTGGCTCAAGTGGCAGTGATGACGGCAAAATATGTAGCAATGCTGGTGAAATAGTTAAGTCTACTTTTTTGGAAATGGCAGAGAAAGGTGGTTCTGAATTGCGGCAAGTGAAGTGCTGTTATTGTGGTTGTTCCATGAACAAAATAATATCCAAATAACCACGAAAAGAATGTGTATGATTTTTTTTAATCTTGAAGTTGCCCAATTTCCTCCTTTGAAAAAATTGGCGAAATTGAAAAAAATTTTGAACAAAAAATTATTATTTTTTTAATTTAGGAAAAAAAAAATTAAATCTTGGGAGCAAAAAATGTTTAAATTTTGAAAAACAGAAGTTGCCCGATTTCCTCTTTTGAAAAAAAAAAATATTAGTGTAGCTAATTGAAAAAAAAGTTGATTTTTTCAAATCTTGGAAAATAGATTTTTTGGGAAAAAAAAAAATTTTGAAATTGAAAAAAAAAGGTAATTTCCATACATCTAGCTACCCTAACAAATCAATAAAACACAAAAACAGATATACTGAACCTGTAGTTATTGAACAGTAGAGTTGACAGACAATATTTTCAGACCATTACACCTGAATTAGCCTGGTGAGCCAGGCTAAAAACTGGTCACTGACACCTAATATTAATTAGTCAACACTAGTCATTGCTTCTCAACACTATCTGGGGTCACAAAGCCCTCTTAGGCTCTTACCCATAAGAGCCCCGCTTTTTTTTTCTTTTTTCTTTTTTTTTGGGGGGGGGGGGTGCGAAAAGGCTTGATCACTTTGATCTCACGGATCCAGCTCAGGAGGTTATCTGGGAGCTGGATCACAACAAACCACCATATTTTTAGCTTCATAATATAATGCAGTAATTTGATAACTGGTATCATCCAAAGCTCAAAAATAGATAGGATAATTGTGATCAGTTCACATTTAATATAAATTTAAAGTTGAATTATATTGGTAAAATAGGCTATGCAATAGGCCTATACTCCTGAAACTTTGCTAATTTTTAGGGACCAAGGTGGTCCTGAAATCAATCTTATTATGGCTCTTTGACTTCGAGTGGCAATCAGTTAAGTGCCCTAAAATTATTTAGGATATTGGTGGTTATCATTCTAACTGCATTAATAATAATTTAATATTTACTAGATCAAAAATAAGCTAATAATAGTGTTATGTAATTAGCACACTTCATTGTTTTTCTGGAAAGTAATATAATTTATTAACAACTGATTGAGAGAATCAGCAGCAGATCCAACTTAAGTCAGGTCAATGGCCTATTGCAGGAACATTGGCTCAAGATTTGGCAAAGAGCTAAGCAGCTAACATTGGCTAAGGACTACATGAGCTGGGGCATTTGAACCACCTGATGAATTAATGAAAAACCCAGACAAGCTATTTTGAAGGGAAATGTGGAGGGAAGCCAACTTAGTTAACTAACAAACAGATCAGTACAGCTATTGCAGACCATGTAGACTGGCTAAGACTGCATACAATAGCGCACAATAAAACTGAAGACCATGAAGACTGCACTGAAGACCATGTAGACCACTGTCCACACTGAAGACCATGTAGACCACTGTCCACACTGAAGACCATGTAAGACTACATGGAAGACCATGTTAGACCACACAGAAGACCAATTAGACCATGTATACTCCACCGAAGTCTTCAAGAGCACATAGACTACACTGAAGACCATGTAGACTGCACAATGACACTGCAGTGAAGACCATGTAGATACAATGAAGATCATATAGACCACATAGAAGCCATGTAGACTACACAGCAGTGCTCAATTGCAGGCTGGAAATGTGTAGACCCAGAACTTTGCATGGTCAACATAATGACATGAGAAAATCTGGGACAGTGAGCAAGCAATAGCAGCAGGTCTAGGGGAAAACTCTATTGACAGCACATTCGGGTGACTCAGATGCATACACCAGCATAAATCAGCAATGCATAATTAATGCTTTCCACTATGCTTAATGTGATATGCAATTTACAAGCAATATTGCCCTAGTGTATAACATATACCTGTAGGTAACTGAAGCTAGGCTCAGTGTTAAACACGTTCAAATCACTGCAGCTGGTCCGTAGAACCAGGCTTCAACCAGCATGCAGGGGAACTTCTAGCCTAGATCCATTGTCCCACTTCTCAATATTTGCAAAATTCTAAAAAAAAAAAAGTCCGAAAAAAAGGGCCCTGGTATTCTTAGTGAAATGATAATTAAATAGACCTCTCACCTTAATTCAAAACAGACAATAATCTTCAAGGTTACTTCCAAACTTTTAAAAAGTATAGGCCTATACCAGTATACATAACATAAGCCTACTATTATTGCCATCACATGTGGACAGGTATATTTGGACCTGCATATTTATATAAGGGCAAAATCAAAATGTACTAGGAAATCCAATATCTGGTTTTATAAATAGTGTTAGTATTGAAATGTCATAATTTACCTTCTTTATGCTGCATGTATTGGACACTTAACCAATCAAGGCCACCTGGAAAAGGATGGATAAATAAATTATCAAATATTATCAATTATATGGTGCAATATAATTAAAATACTCCAACCATGCTACCTCATCTCCAAAAGATTAATTAATGGGCCTATGCAGGAAAATTGCTTTTAACCAAATAAAATATAGGCCTAAATTTGTTTCAGAAATGTAAAACTAGTTGTAGGCCGCAGGGCCGTAGCCTGGGCTGAATCCTAGAGGGGGCAGAGACTGGTCCAGAGGCATGCAAAATTTTTGTATGTTAAAAAAAATTTCAGTCAAATTCTAGGGGGGGCAGCCCTGCAGGCCCTATAGAAAACGGGATAAACTGGGGGTTGTGGGGGGGGGGGGGGTTGGAAGGGGGGGGGAGTTGTTAGGAGAGCTGTTAGGATATTGAGGGGAGACACATGGGTTGGGGTTGTGTACACTGACGTGTCCCATTAAAACAGCGCAATGACACAGGTTCAACACAGAGACTACACAGCAACAGGTAGCATGCTAGCTCGGGCAGTCGGGCTCTGGCCCATGGACCGTGGCCATGTCAACACGGCGGGAGAAGTGAATCCCAAACAAGCCCCCCGCTTCATAGCCCCAGCAACGTGGCTACTCTTCTGATGGCTAACATGTCGTAGCCACAGTTCCTACGAATCCAAAAATCGTAATCAATTCAACGGCGCTACTTACGGGAATTTCACGCCGGGGATCTCTAGAAGTGGCTATTAGGACTTGATTTAACTCCCACAGTAGTGTATTCAAGCCATCAATCCTTCAGAATCATTGGGAAATACCTCCCAGATCGACGTCTGCCTCCCAGATCGACATTGTTGACAATGACGTCGCGGTCACGTGACTACCGAAGGAGCGTCATGGCCCCCAAGTGGAGAAAAAATATTAGTGTTTTGGCTAATAAAACTTATTCTAGCCAAGATTTCGTTTACCAAACAATTTCATTTGTAAAATTGACTACTAATACTCAGGCTACTTCAGTTTTAGTTGCTGAATTCATGATTTTTTTAGGCCTTTCACTGGTGGATGATCTCTGACTGAATTCAACACCAGGGGGCAGTGTGGGAAAAGAGTAAACATGTGCTGCACAGCAGCATACCCCCAGCATTTAAAGGCTAAATTTATTGGGCATATTTGTGTTATAGCCTATAGGCCTAATAAAAAACAAGAATCCGGAGATTCAAAATTTTCCTAACCCTCGTAATATGGTAGGTCATCTGACATGGACATAATGTCACAGCATGCTTTGTGTACATGGATCCCTAAAAACTTAAGTAGTGTGAAATGTCGGAATTTAAAGGGAAAACAGATGTTTCATGTCTCTTTTAATTTTAACTAAGCATGAACGATAAAGCAATATACATATCAACTGTCGTTTGTCACTTTTTATCAGCGAACCCTGTCAGTGTTTCTCGATTTTTAAGAGGGTCAGTGTCCCCGTGTCGATCACAGAACGGCAGTGTTGCCATGTCATTAATGTTGATTTTTACCCTTGTGCACCCCCTTGTGAAATCTGACCTAGGAGACTAGGAAATATTATAATGGGTTCAAATCAGGAACTATCTGGGCCGTTCCAGAACTCTACATTTGATATAATAAAAACTACTGAGGGTGGTGGATCAGGATACTGAAACTCATGAGTGATCTGGCTGGATTTCAGTGCACTGATCCACTACCCTGAGAGCTCCTGAGTCGATTTTATTATAATCGCCATTTCATCAAGATTGTTTTTAGATCTACAGTCGTGCTTTTTATTTTCTGTGAGGAAAATAACACAGGCTGTGTGGCAGCATACCCTAAGCTGTCTCTTTTTGTAATTTTCATTTAAGGCGATTCACCCTTATATAAAAAAAAATAGAAAAATAAGAAAATGGCAGTAAAGAAAGCAATAAGTACTGAATACCAGGTATATTTATAAGCTCCTCAGGTATATCAAATATACAATCCCGATTGCAAACAATTGGGCAAGATATTATACTTTTTTATGCAATAATTATGAAAATATTTACAATAATCATGAGAATATCAGCAATAATTGCCAAAAATGTACGAAAATGGGAAAAATTTACAAAAATCATAGAAATTTGAAAAAATCTTAACTTGTGCCGTTATCTATTATGAGGAGCTTCATATTTATCCAAAAAAATTACATTTTTTGCAATTTTAGCACTAATATTTCTGCAATAATCGTAGAAATTTGTGTAAAAATTGTATACATTTCTACAATAATTGCAGATTCCGATAGATATTTCTGCAATGATAACATAAATTTGTACAATTATTACAGAAATTTCTCTAATTATTATTGTACGTAGCCGATATCTGAGATAGCTAAGCTCATTTTTGAGAAAATCAACAGTGTCGAAACAAATGTTCACAAAATTTGAAAGATTTCAAAATTGGCGGAATGAAAGACTTAGCTAATTCACAACAAATTCATATTACATGGACTGATCACTGATAAACAATACAATGAAGAATAGGATGATGATGGGAGAGCTTGTTGATGATCTGAAGTTATCTGAACATAAAGTTTGTTGTAAAGTTCGCCCCTACAGCAGTTCTTCAACATCCAAGCAGCAATTCTGCAGCAATCATGCATCAATAATGATCAATTCTGTAGCAGTTCTGCAATCAACCATGTAACAATCCTGCAATTATGCAGGAGTTCCACATCAATTCTGCTGCTGTTCAGCCTGTTCTGCAACAACCATGCCGTACTTTTGCAGCAAATCTGAAATTTTATCCTACTTATTGCTATTTGAGTTACAAACAATGGTACATTGATGATACCATCACACTCTTTGAGCATCTCAGAAGTTGGCAAGCCTGGTTCTTGAGCAGTACTTCAGTATCCACGCAGCAATTGTGCAGCAACTATGCAGCAGTTCTGCAACAATTATGCAGCAGTTCTGCAACAATTTTACAATAGCTATGAAGCAATCCTGAAATTATGCAGCTGTTCCAGAGCAATTATGCAGCAGTTCTACAGAAATTACGCAGCAGCTCTGCAACAATTCTGCAGCAATCTTGCAGCAGTTCTGCACCTCTTCTGCAGCGACCATGCAATAATATCGAATAATTATGCAGCAATTCTGAAGCAGTTCTGCAGCCACCATGCAATAATTTTACAGCATTTCAGCATGCAGCAATTCAGAAGTTTGTCAGCAGTGCTGCGGCAACCATGCAGCTCTTCTGCAACAATCATGCAATAATTTGCGGCAGTTCTGTGGCACTTCTGCAGCATCTACGCCGCAATTCTGCAGCAATTCCACAGCAATTCTGCAATCATTCACTAATTTAGCAGCAATTCTGAATAAGTTCTGCATCAATTTTTCAGCAGTTCTGCAACAATCCTTTAGCAATCTTTCAGCAGTTCTGCACTATTCTTGCTTCAATCAGTTGTTCTGAAGTAACAATGAGCGATTCTGTAGCATTTTTTGAAGCCATTCTGCAGTAGTTCTGCAGCAGTTCCGCAGCACCCACGCAAAAATTGCAGCCGAACTGCTTCAAAATTGCTGCAGAACTGCAGCAGCACTGCCGCAGAATTGCAACTGCCGCAGAATTGCAACTGCCGCGTAACTGCCGCTGTTGCAGAAGTGCTGCAGGAGAATTGCTTAAACTGCTGCAGATCTGCTGCACAAGTGCTGCATAAGTACAGCACAATTGCTGTAGAACTGCTTCACAATTGCTGCATGGTAAGCAGACGTGCTGCAGAACTGGTACAGAACTGCCGCATGTTATGAAGAAGTGCTGCAGAAGCATTGCAGTATTGCTGAAAAAATGCTGCAGAACTGCTTTATTGATGCAGAATTGATGCAGAACTAGCACAAAATTTCAGCAGTTCAGCAGCACTCCTGCAGCAGTTCTGCGACAATTCTGCAACAATTTTACAGTTCTGTAGCAATTCTGCAGCAGTTCTACGGCAATTCTGAAGCTGTTCTACAGCAGTTCAACAACAATTTTATATTCGTTCTGCAGCAATTCTGCAGCAATTCTGCAGCAATCTTGCATCAATTATGCATCAACCATGCAGCAATTCTGCAGTTATGCAACAACCATGCAGCAGTTCTGTAGCATTTCCGTGGCAATTCTGCTGCATTTCTGCAGCAGTTCAGCAACCATCTAGCTGCAATACTGCAGCAATTCTGCGACAGTTATGCAACATTCTACAGCAGTACTGCTGCAATTCTGTGACAGTTCTACAGCAAGTCCAAAGCAATTAATTCTGCAGGAGTTCCGCAAGAGTTCCGCAGGAGTTCGGCAGCAGTTATCCTGCAGAAATCCTGTAGAAATTCTACATTAATACTGCAGCAGTTCTGTAGCAATTTTGCAGCAGAGTTGCTCCCAGAATTTCTGCAGAACTGCAGCAGAATACTGCACTAATTCCTGTTGCAATTCTGCAGCAATTGCTGCAATTCTGAGGCAGTTCGCAGTTCCAAGTAACTCTGTGTCAGTGCTGCAGCTATTCTGCGGCAAACCATGCAATAATATTGCAGCAGTTGTGTAGTAGTTCAACAGCCATGCAGCAATTCAGCAGTTTTGCAACAACCATGCATTTATAAGGTCTATAGCCATTCTGCAGTTATTTTACAGCAATTCTGCAGCATCCATTCAGCAATTTGCTCCATTCTGCAGCAGTTCTGCAATTCTTCAGCAATTCGGCAGCTGTCCTACAGCAATTATGAAGCAGTTCCAAAGCAGTTCCAAAGCAGTTCTGCAACAATTGTGCAGCAATTTCACACAAATTTCACAGGAATTCTGCAGCATCAAGGCAGCAATTTGATGCATTTCTGCAGCAGTTCTCAAGCAGTTCACAAGCAGTTCTCAAGCAGTTCTGCAGCAATTCTCAAGCAGTTCTGCATCCACCATGCAGCAATTGATCTGCAGCAGTCACATGCAGTTCTGCAGCAGATCTACAGCAATTCCACAAACATGCAATAATTTTGCAGCAATTCCACATCAGTTCTGTTCAGGATTGCTGCAGAATTGCAGCAGAACTGCTACAGACTTGCTGTGGAACTGCTGTAGCAATCTCCATATCTGATTCAATTCAATTTCTTTATTACAGACATTATACAATTAAAGTTGCACAGTCCATATAGGCTACAAGGAAGAGATAATTGTCACATTTTTTTAGCAGTACTAAAGCAAGTTTGAAGCAGTTCTGCATTAGCTCTTCAGCAATTCTGCATCAATCATGTAGCAATTCTGCAGTTCTGCAGCAGCCATGCAGCAATCCTGCAATTCCGCAGCAGTTCCACATCACTTCTGCTAGAACCATGCAATAATTTTGCAGCAATTATTCAACTGAAGCAGTTCTGTGTCAGCTCAGCAGCAGTTCTGCATCAATCATGCAGCAGCAATTCTGCAGCAGCCATGCAGAAATTCTGCAGCAGTTCTACAGCAATTATGCACTAATTCCACAGCAATTCTGTAGAAATTTTTTGAACCATGCAATAATTTTGCAGCAATAATTCTTCAGCAATTCTGAGGCAGTTATGTATCAGTTCTGCAGCAGTTCTGTATCAATTTTTCAACAGTTCTGCAGCAGTTCTGTAGCAATTCTGCAGTAGTCTTCCAGCAGTGATGCAGCTTTCGTGCAGCAACACTGCATCAACCATGCAGAAATTCTGCATTTCGGCAGGAACTATGCGGCAATTTTGCGGCAATTTTGCAGCAGTTTTGCGGCAGTTTTGCAGCAGTTTTGCAGCAGTTTTGCAGCAGTTCTGCAGCAGTTCTGCAGCAATTCTGCACTGCAGCAGTTCTGCAACAATTCTGCAGCAGTTCTGCACTGCAGCAGTTCTGCACTGCAGCAGTTCTGCACTGCAGCAGTTCTGCACTGCAGCAGTTCTGCACTGCAGCAGTTCTGCACTGCAGCAGTTCTGCACTGCAGCAGTTCTGCACTGCAGCAGTTCTGCACTGCAGCAGTTCTGCACTGCAGCAGTTCTGCACTGCAGCAGTTCTGCACTGCAGCAGTTCTGCACTGCAGCAGTTCTGCACTGCAGCAGTTCTGCACTGCAGCAGTTCTGCACTGCAGCAGTTCTGCACTGCAGAAGTTCTGCACTGCAGAAGTTCTGCAGCAATTTCACAGCAATTCTTCAACATTCGTGTAGTAATTTGCTCCCTTTCTGCGGCAGTCTTGAAGCAGAAATTCTGCAATTTGGCACCAACCATGCAACAATTCTGCAGCATTTCTACAGCAGTTTAAACCTCTAATATTGCAGGAATTCTGAGACAGTCATGCAGCAATACTGCTGCAGTTATGTAGTGATTCTGCAGGAATTCTGTTGCATTTATGCAGGAATTCTTGTAGTTATGCAGCAATTTTGTAGCAGACATGCAGCAATTCTGTGGCAGTTATGCAACAGTTCCTATGCAGTTATATGCAGCAATACTGCAGTAGTTCAGCAGTTCAGCAGCAATACTGCAGAGATCCTGAAGCAGTTATGCATTCATACTGCAGCAATTTTTTAGCGGTTATGCAGCAGTTATGCAGCAATTGAGCAGCAGCTATGCAGCAATTCTGCAGTAGAATTACTGCATGGTGCAGAACTGCTCCAGAAATTCCACTAAATTGCAACAGGTTTAATGTGGATTCTGCCCAGACCAATAATAAGTATATTTGGAGCTAATAAAAGCACAAAATCATTATTATTCTGTATTGAAGTATATTAGAAGGGCAAAAAGAAGTATATTGCCAAATTACCATTTGCTGTATGCATACCACACTGTCTGTCCTATACATTCAGCATACAAAATAGGCACTTGAAGTACAATTGCAGTATTTTAGAGGCATATTTACCTGGGGGGGGGTACTCAGAATTTTTTCTGATATGTGTGCTAGGTCGGAAGTTCGGCAACCAGCCCCGGTGCTAGGCGGTCGGTCGTTGCAAAAATACCCTGACTCCAGGATTTTGTTTTGTCGCCGCAATGGTATTTGCCTGTTTTTCCCAGGTATTAACCCGTAATTTTACCGAAAAATAACCTGGTGCTTCAAATAAAAGTTCCTATTTAAACTTAGGGACCAAACTCTAGGAATTATGTCAGATTTTGAGACCCACCTCTAGGAATTTTTCAGTTGAAAAAGGGGGCCTACTAAACCGAGCATAGTTGTACACTTAAACATAGTAAGTACCCCCCCCCCCCCCAGGCATATTTAGTAGCTTTTAGTGCTTGAATTATTTAAATGATAATTCATCAGGGTGCCAACCAAACATAGCATAAAATGTAATAGGGATATAGGAATTTTTATGGTAAAATTTAGGAGGATTATAGTTATCGTTCACGGCAAAACAATCGTCAAAATGTCTCAATGGCTTCCATCATAACCCTATAACTGATTGTCATAAACAAAAACGCCTAACCTTTTTATATCAGAGATAAAAACATGCCTAAAATTTCAAATCGGGAGGGGGAGATACAAAAATGTGTCGAAAGCTTCACATCGGAGACAAAAATTAGCCAAAAATTCATATCGGAGACATAAATGTTGCTAAAACTTCATATCACCGACAAAAAAACTTTAAATCACCGACAGGCGGAAGGTTAGTCTGGTGGTAGCATGCTAGGATGCCAATCACTGGGAAGCCCAGTCCAGGGTACGAATCCAGTTCTTGCCGAGTCACCTGGGTCTATGTTGTTTGGCTGTTTCAATCATCCTTTGCCTCATTGCCATGTCCTCCTCCTTTCCTAATTATAGCCTACCATGTTAATACAGGACGTAAAGCCCCACTTATCCATCCATCCATCATATCACCGACAAAAATATGGGCATTCATGAATAATGTCTAGGGGGAAAAAAAAATAGGAATTTATTTTTTCCAAAATATAGGAATTCTTAGGATTTTTTCCAAAATATAGGAAATTATAGACACAAAAATGTCAGGAATTACAAGAAATATTGAAGGAGTAGGCACCCTTCTTTATTTATACCTCCCTATGTACTTAAAGTTCAAATGCACTCCTTTGCAAGCACTATAAATAGACTTAAGAGCAGAATACTTCCTGTGCATGGCATCAAGAAGCATATCTGCAGTACAATCAGAGTATACCTACATATGAAGCATTCAAATTATGTAAGTATCAATGCTTCATTAATTTTATAGGCCAAATGAGAAAGAATGACCCTCCTTGGCCACCAAGATAAGACTTAAGAGAAAATTTATTCGAATTAAACAGTGTCTGGGGAGACACGACACGTTAGAAATGCTCTTCAGTGCCTAGCCAACAGGCCACATTATATTACCAATATATGCCGAATAACAAACGATTTAATTAAGACGAGGAAGTGTACCTCAACCAATGAACAGTTCACACAAACACCACAGCATGAACCAACAACCAAAACTCTAGGTTTACCATCAATGACCATTCTCCCTGTGCTATGACAAAATATAGGCCTATTTTTAAATGTCACACTATAATAACCAGACCTGTCAGAAGCTGAATGAACAAATATAGGACAATATAGGAATTAAAACATGCCAACACAAGGAATGTATAGGAAAAACTCATAAGTCACAGCTGCAATTTAAGCTAATAATACGACAGTATTTCCAATTTTAATCAATATGCTGATACATCCATGAAAACCAACCAGAAATATAAAACCTTTGTTGGCAAAAACCACCGTCATTCATTCTGTATTAATTTACAAATCGCAAACAGTTTGAAGCTTAATTATTTAATTACCAACAGAACACATGTAAATCCAGGTTAGGCCTGCTGTGACCTCGTGCTAATGACTTGCTAATAATAATAATAGCAATTGTAATATTCATATTTCTAACAGATGATTTTTAGGATGTCGGCTATTCAAATGCATATAATTATATTATATAGTTGTATACATCTTCAAACTGTAGACCTCTCGAGCAGTTTCCTGAAACAAAAGTATGAATAATAGAGCTTATACAATAAAACAAGGCTTCAGAGTTGAAACACATTATACTGGGCTTCATACATATCCTTGTGAACTTTCAGTTTGGTTTTGCCCCACAGCCATAATTGTCTACGATGTTGTTTGGCTTGTCTGATCTTCTTGTTATACCACTCTGGTTTTTGGCGTGCCGGGATCTTGAATGTCTTCAAAGTTGCGTGTTTATCAATTACGCCAGAGATGACAATTGCATTCTTGCACTAATGATCAATGATATGAGAGGGGCACCCACTACGCTATTTGCATATTTTAGCTAAAATAAATCCACCAATTCAACCAATGACAATCAACAAATGCACTGTGTTTGACAATGAATGATGAACTTGAATGACTGTATGATGATAAGAGATCATCTCAGTTCTATTTGAAACAGGGCAATGGCAATCGATGATAACTTAAATTAAGCTCAACAGTCTGTTACAATATTTATATTAAGTTAGGCTATATAACCTTATTACCTCTCAGCATTGCCATTATGACTGACTCATTTCCATCACTTTTCCAGGAGTCATTCGTATCCTTCATGTCAGCAGTATAAATCTTTCTGGCCCCTTGACGAAGTCGCTGAAATTTTGGAAATTAAATAATTTTTATTAAAGACCTCCAGGTATGATTAGAATTTAATATCAAGGTTGCATCCTACTATAAATTCATGGATTTTTTACGCTAATAAGTACTCCAGCCAAACTACTCACTGCTCAGTCATAAAAACTTGCGCTCCTTCACTTCCTACAAGAACCTTATCTGGGTGTGGTCCCTCATATTTATATTATCTTTTACCAGTGTGCTTTTCAGTCATTTCTGGCCTAGCATCATTCTCCTCCAATTTTTTTCATTTCCAATTCAATCTTTTATCTCAAGGTGTCGCCCCTGCATGTTTCTGATGCTTTTGTAACAATGTAATTTCTTATCCTTTTTTCCCAGCTTCACAAGTACTATGCTAGTAATGTAAATGCATCATCGCGACCACTAAAGAAAAAGTCTAGCATCAACCTGTCAAAAATTAAATTTAGAAAAAACTATAAAATTTTTCACAAGTTTGCTCAATTTTCTCCCCTTCAAATCTGTCATCTATTTATTTATTTATTATTCATGAATATATTTTAGTTGGGTGACACAATCAGAAATTTTCTGTTTTTCATGTGGCCCCACAGATACGGTAAAATTAACAAGTGAAGTACAATAAAATCACACTACAATAAAAACAAAGCAATTAACAACTGATGGCAAAATAATTTAAAAACAAGCAGTTTTGGCCCTAATATGTTTCTTTAAATTATATTTAAATGAATCAACAGAATTACTATTATGAAGTTTGTCTGGAAGAGCATTCCATGTTACAGCAGGTCTAAACTAAACAATTTCTTAAAATATTACTTTCACATGAAGAAACATCAACTTTCAAAGTATCATTGATACGCGTATTGCGGTCATTGGCCTCACAAGCGATAACAATTAAATTACATAAGTTTGCAGGAGCATTGACAATTATAAGTTTCCACATTTAAGAAATAATTTATACGTTCATTAATTGATTGCCAACCAAGGGCTTTTACAAGACCAATACCTCTATTTACAATATCAAAATGACCACAAATAATACGAGCTTCACTATTTTGCATTCTCTGAATTAAGTCAACATTCTTCTTAGTATATACCCATACAGTACAACAATAATCAAAAATTGGCATAACATATGTTGAGTAAGTAAATTTAAGGATATTTAATGGAATGTAATGTCTAAGTCTGGCCGACTATGGACGTTTCTTTGCTGGAGTCTTGCTCAATTCATTTACATGAGTATCAAATTTCAGTTTCTGGTCAATGTAAACACCAAGATATTTGGTAGCATCCATGTGTGACAAATTTGTACCATCAAGAAAAATTTCAAAATTATCTACATCAGCATTATTCACATTTGACCCAATCAACATGGAATTTGACTTAGTTACATTTAACACTAATCTTTTCGTTTTGTACCAGTCAGTTACATCACCAAGAATTGCATTCATATTATCATTAAGGTACGAAATATTTGAATCATTACAATATATAGTAGTGTCATCTGCATAAATACATCTATAAAATCAACTTGGTGTGTCCTGATAATAAAATCGAACATTTTTGAAATTTCAATTAATTACCTCATTTTCAAAGTTTTTGGAATATTTTGCAACCCTCTTCACCACAATGCTGCATGTACATTGGATTCGTTCATGATACAGCGCGCTTGTAAAAGGTCTTGATCCGGAGTGAAAACTTCTATGGTCTGAAGAACGAGTACACATCATCATCATTTGACCTGAAATGGATTTTTAATAATAACATGATAACGCCTTGAGTAGCCTAAGTACAAATCACATGGGCAGCTGCGCCTTCATTATGTGAGCAATAGAAACAGGCTGAGTGGCAGCATACCCTCGGCATTCTGCTGCTATTTTGTTGACAATGTTCCGCACGAGAGCAATTTGATGGACCTTAAATTTAAATTACTGTATTATTATACTTATATATATCCCACAATAGGCAGTGAAGTTCTGGCAAAAAACCATGTGATTCACACCATGTGGTTCATCGTTGTGAACCACATGCATCTCATTATCTGATGTTGTTATGCAAACAATCGGCAGTGAAGTGATGACGTCACAATGTTTTGATGCTCTGATTGGTCGGTGTGGTTGCTAGGGATCTTTTTGCGGCCATTCAAACAAAATAGTGCCTCTTGAAATTATTAATTATTTGTACTGGAGGTGTATTTATATTGTGGGATATAAATAAACTTAATGGAGTGTGGTTCACAGCAATGAACCTCACTCATGTCAGGTCTGCTGCAGAATAAACACTCATCCTTCGGACTCGTGTTGTATTCTTGTGCGACCTGACATTCATGAGGTTCATTGCTGTGAACCACACTCCCAGCAGTTTTATTATAAAATCAAGATTTGAATTATATCGAATTTAAATTATTTGATCTTCATCGAAAAATCAGACTTTTCTCATTTCGGTGGCAAAACCCTCAGGTGGTATCGCCGGTTATTAGGCATTGACATCCAGCCTGATCGCTCGTCTTCAGCACAAAATGGGTACTCATAAATTATATGGTAAATTTAAAACACATTGTCAAAATAGAATTTCAAAATCTGAAATGGATGATCTATATTGACATTCCTCCTATTAAATGCACAAATGTAATACATTGGGTGATGTTAATTGCCTTAATTTTTTTTCTAAAATTGCTCATTATCAATATAATTATATAGAGACCTGTGCCATCCAATCGACAACAAACGTCAAACAAATATACATGTTGTCATGTACCACCTTATTACCTTTCAGCATTCCAAACTAATGATCACTCCTTTGTGGAACAATCTTCAAAGGCAGCAACAGGAGAAAGGGTTTGCATCCCTTACATCAGTGTAAATCTCCCCATCTCCTTCACAAAGCGCCTGAAATTGTGAAAATAATTGTTTTAAAGACTTGTTAGATTGTAGTAATTACATTATCAAAATTGTACAATGTAAATGCATCACCCGTTTCCTGGAATACCAAATAAGAAATCCAGCATCCCATCTCAGAAAATATTCTGAAAATTTGGTTATTTTATTGCTAGTTCCCACTATCCATAAAAACTTGTTAATAATCTAAAATATCAAATGAATCAAAGTTGGGCTTTTAATTATTTTTTCTCCAGATCCAAACTGACTCCAATAGGTTCTTTCTTGGTGGTTCACTACGCTTGTTTTATTGCAAAAAGACCTTATTGCAAAAGACACAGAAAAGCAGAAAAATTCAAGGCATAGCTATCAGGTAGCAAGTGAACAGACCATCAACGTCATGAAAATCAACTCTTTGACCATTCAGAATGTACAATTGGTTGGGGGGGCTTGGGGGGGGGGGGTTATTTGGAATTTTTCCCGGGGGGGGGAACTAAATTTTGCATGTGTTTCAAGGGGGCAGGGTACTACATTTCATTTTGTACATGTCTTTAGAGGGAGTATATGAATTTTGAAGATAAGAAAAACATCATAAACAAGCAATCCAAAATCGCATGGTAAAATGTGAATTTCCAGCAATTTCGCTCGAAGCTCCGCAACATTTCCCAAAAGCAGTTGTGAATTGAGCAACTACTTCCCAAGTTAAAAATTTGGAAATTTGGACCTTTCTTCAAAAATTTCCAGTGACATTTAGAAATTTCCAGGCAATGATATGCCCAAATTCCCTACTTTTTCCAGCCATGTGTACTAAAGTCAAATCATGCATAGCATTTCCAGCTGACAAATTTATGACGGGTCACAAACGAGGAGCTGGTGGGCCCTTGGGGTACTTATTTTTGACAACATGTCCAAGGGCAAGGGGGGGGGTAAGAAATTTTATCGAAAAAAAAAAAGTCATCCGTGCGTTTTGACGCAAAAGTCTGTGTGCATGATCGTCCAAGGGCACATGTTTAACAGTATAGTGCAACAATAACACTGCTCAGAGAATAGAACTTGTAAATAAAGCGAGCAGCATAATCCCTAATTTCTGTGATCTTGATATAATAGCATACAACAGTTTAAAATACTCATGTCAAATAAAAGCCCTGACATAATACAAACCTCTTCATTTAATTTTACTGATGAAATTTACAGATAATCAGACATGAACACTGGTGACACTAGTCACAAACTAATGTAAGAGACCGTTCAGAATTTACGACTGGGGTGAGAGTTTTGCTAAAAATCTCGTAAAAAGTGGATACCCCCCTTGAGTTAATTTTCATGCGTATTTTTAGGTTTGTTTTGTTGTAGTGCACTGGGCTGTGCCCCCCTCTATCAGAAAGTCCCCCCACCCCCACTTAATCATGTTCAGTTGTCTAACTGACAGCTAGTCTATGATTTGACAACATCATTTGTCAATACACAGGAGGTCAGGCCGACCAGCCTGACCAGGGTATTAACAAACACAAGTGTCAGACTGTCAGTTTGACTCAATTACCAGATTGAATGAGTGAATGACATTCAACTGTTCAATATTGACAAGTGTCATTTACTGTGTCAACAACTGTCAAAAAACGTCAGTCTGGCAAATGGCCTAAAATTGTACACAACCTCTGTATGGTCGCTCATGTAGCATGCAATACAATCTAGAAATGTTCACAAAACTATTCTAAGCTTCAAACCAGATGAAAAAAGTCTGAAAATGCACTTACCAGCCTTCAAAACACTCCTGTCAGTGAACTTCTGTTGATCCCACTTCGCGCCAAAATGAGAAGGGAATTCCGACGATGACGTCATGGCGTCATCGCGCTTGGGAGAATTTGTTATCAAAATGGAATTCCGGCTGAACTGAAGCGAAAATGATCTGGATTCCATTTATTTCACTTGTCGAAGGAAGCATGGGGGCTATTCTTCAAGATAGGATCAGGTAATGTTGACAGCGCGAGCGTCATTGTCTTGTTTTTGCCAAATCTTTGCCGGCAATAATTGATCGCCACTTTTTGGGTGCGTCGGAACAGTAGCCGGGTCAGTGTAAAATGCGGACCATGCGGGCCATGCGGACCATGCGGACCACCAATTAAACAAACAGAGACTGTAGGTTTATGGGGTTAAACAAGCAGAGCAGTCTTTGGGAAGCTACTCTTAATTGCTAATACAACACCATGCGGACCAAATGCAGACCAGAATGCGGACCAGGATGCAGACCAGATTTTAAACTATTTTATGTTATTATTTCATTAAAAAGGCCATGTATTGTAAGTGCATGCTGTAATCTAGAATGTCATCCAATTGAGGACGTTTCTATCAATTGCATTTAAGCCATCATCAATGATTCCCACTCTCTGTAATCCACTGATTACAAGACCCTATAGCTGCCACACAATTATAAATTGGCATATTCAAATTTAATTGCACTTTAATAAATGCAGTGTTTTCAGTGGCTGTTTGCAGGTTTGAAAAAATGACATGTGGCATTTTAATGATCACAATATCTTACATTTATATATATTATCTTTTATCATTATGTTTTTAGCTCACTGCTGTTATACATGTACCTTTTTACCATGTTGTACTGACTGTGATATATATGCTTTTCCCCATCTTTGGGGGCTCAATAAAGAAATAACAAAAAATAAATAATACCAATCAAGTATTTTACTTAAAAAGGTCATTCTATAAATTGTCTCTGGCATGTGCACATGTATGTTTACAACAGCATTTGGATTTACCAAAAACTTAGGATTACTTTTGGATTTACCAAAAACTTAGGATTATTATTGGATTTACCTCAACTCTCTTTCAGAGTAGTGCCAGGTAAGTGAATATTAATATTTATTTATTTAGTTTTATATGACTAAAGTTGTATGTGTCGGATTCAGACCAAATTTGGATCAAAATTTCTATCAAGCAGACCAAAATTATTTGAGTTTTCATCAACTGTTACTTGGATGCAGACCAAAATTCTATAATGCAGACCAAATGCAGACCAAAATTCTATCATGCAGACCAAATTTATATCATGCAGACCAAAATGTCTATCATGCAGACCAACATTTTTATCATGCAGACCAACATTTTTATCATGCAGACCAACATTTCTATCATGCAGACCAAATTTATTTTGTGCTTTTATCAACTGTAACTTGGATGCAGACCATAATTCTATCATGCAGACCAAAATTTCTATCATGCAGACCAGAATTTCTATCATGCAGACCGAAATTTCTATCATGCAGACCAAATGCAGACCAACATTTTTATCATGCAGACCAACATTTCTATCATGCAGACCAAATTTATTTTGTGTTTTTATCAACTGTAATTTAGATGCAGACCATAATTCTATCATGCAGACCAAATGCAGACCAAAATTTCTATCATGCACCAAAATTTTATAATGCAGACCAAATGCAGACCAAAATTTCTATCATGCAGACCAGATTTATATCATGCAGACCAAATGCAGACCAAAATTTTTTCCATACTGACCATGTTTATATGAGTATTTGTCAATAGTAACATGATTTTTAGACAATGCAGACCAGATTTATATCATGCAGACCAAATGCAGACCAACATTTTTTATATGCATATTTTATTTATTGTGATACAATGACTGAAAATAAATGATTCATGTCAGCATAGCATCTTTACTGAGGGGCCACTTCCAGAGGAGACGCAGATATTAGAAGCTTGTGTTAATCTTAATGTAGGCGATTAGTGTTTTTATAAAAAGTGATTTATTTGGTTTTTATTTGGTAAAGCCTTTATCTACCAGGCCATCCTCAGACTATCTGGCATGATCTGCAGCTGTATTAGTGATGTAGCGAGGCCCGCATTTTACTAGCGTAACTGTTAAATTCATTAAAATATCAATCTGGTCTGCAAACTGGATGGTCTGCATTTGGTCTGCAGAGCTATTCTGGTCCGCATTTGGTCCGCATGCTTGGCCCGCATGGTTTACCCAGTGTATTACTAACGTGGCTTCCCTGTAAATGAAGCCACGATTGTTGGTTTTAGGCCTGGTCCGCATGGTCCGCATGGCCCGCATGGTCCGCATTTTACACTGACCCACAGTAGCCCCGTTCGGGCAGGAGCTACCCGCTTCAACACAGGGGGCCAACTTCATGCGGCGATTGCCAAATTACCGAGCAGCCAACTACACTGAATCCGCCGGGGGTACTGAGCCAGGGTTATATCAGATGTTTTACACCATTCACACAAGAAATCGTGTCATGTTTTCTCCTAAATTCTGACATTAAAAGCAAATCCACTCACCTCCGGGCCTAGCAGTGAGCCTGCCCAGACCTCTGGGCAGTGATTCCTAAGCTGCTCAGATCCTCGACATATTCATAAGTCAATTTAATCGTCACGGATATGGGTCAGCCTACCTTTTAAGAGTCCTGACACTTTCCCGCTTCCATTGCCACCAATTCCGGACTTGTACATCCACTTTTTGTGTATTAAATAGCAGACGAAAATGTTGAATCGATCAAATCCTCTCTTGTTGACAGCCATCATGGCCGCCGCGCATGTATGACGTCATCGCGGGATTCCCTTTTTCGCGCCATCACACTGATCAGCTGAAGAGCAGGGAGCTCAGGAAGATCACAGCAATGTAGGCCTATACATAGCAGTTTTAAAGCACACATTTGGCCAATTGAACTTTGGAATTGTAATTAATAAATCAATAGCTGCTGTGTGTCAATTGCTATTGCTTTTTCAAAGGCCAGGGAAGCTCTAAAGGTGTGAAACCTAATTGACAATTAACAAGCTGACATATTGTCAATTGGGTTTCAATTCACTTTCATACCTTCTGCTGCAAGGCTTATGAATGACCTTGAATATAGAATACTGTGGGTAAAAAGTTAAATTAACTTATTCAATATTTTTCTCAATCAAGTGAAGGACCTGTTCCATCAATTAACAGAGCTGAATAAAAATGAGAAGATCTTAGACTTCATAATTTTCTTTTCTTGGACAGCAAATATATTTTTAAGTATTATTCAAACTATCAATTAAACAATACTGGTATTTATGAAATAAATATAAAAGGTATGACCAAAAAAAAAATTAATATATATATATATATATTTATAGCAATTATTCGTTCAATGCACTATTTAATAAATATATCTTATAGGTAGTGACTTGCAAATTGTCTCATTATTAAAATATGAAGATGATTCACATGATCGCTAACTTTGAAGTCTCACCTTAAAGGCCTACTTTTTTTTTTACTTTGATTCCTTTGTAGCTACTGGGTTTCAAAACTTTCAATGTTACTCATTGATAAATTGGATTATCTGTTTTATTTTTGCTATCTTGTTTGACAACTTTTAAAATATTATACAATTTTTTAAAAATGTTTAAGGTAACATTTAAGCCTACACCATTGACTATTTTTAGCATGAAGTAATTCCTTTCAGTTTTGATAAGATGTATCAAATAAATATTCAACAATAGCTTTTTAACAAAATTGAAGAGGTGATCAATGAAATTATAATTTGTGTCTGGAAGATAAGCTGTGAGATCAGGAGTTAGCCTGGAGCTAAATCATAACATTTTGAGTTGCAAAGAAACAATTCGATTATTGGCCTGTCTTTTGTATCAAAGTTTTTGAAGTTTCATAAATGCATGTCTATATATATATCTGTACTCTTTTCGTATTCACTCAGGGAAATAGACTCAGGCCACACTGTAAAGAATAACATATTTTCATAATCCATGGGAAAATTTGAAATCAAAACATTTTGATTGGATGGCCAGTAATCAGTCACTTTTGAGACATTCCCACGGGAGGAGTTATCTCTGAACAAAAGAACCCATTTGCTTAGGGGAGACAATTTGGCAGTCACAGACTCTCAAAGACCAGCCTCCTCTGATTTCTAATTACCATACTCACCAACTAACTTGCATCTGATTGGTCTAGGGCATGGCAATTCTCAACAAATGTGATAAGGTCATTTTTTATAAGGTTTTCGTATTATAAGTTAAAGGTCAAATTGAAATATCCAACTCACTGCAGTAAGTACTACATTCTCCATGCACAAGCAGAATTCCGCAACAATTTTACAGCACTATAGCAGTTCTACAGCAATTCTACAGTTCTGCAATGGCCATAGAGCAATTCTATAGCAGTTCTATGGCAGTTCTGCAACAATTCTGCAGCAGTTCCGTAGAGCTGCCGGCAGTTCTCCAGAAATTCTGCAGCTGTTCTGCAGCAGTTCTCCTGCAATTCTGCAGTTCTCCAGCAATTCTGCAACAGTTCTTTAGCAGTTCTCCAGCAATTCTCCAGCTATGCTCAAGCAGTTCTCCAGCAGTTCTTTAGCAATTCTCTAGCAATTCTGCAGTAATTTTTTTTCAGCAGTTTTCCAGAAGATCTGATGCAATTCTCCAGCAATTCTGCAACAATTCTCAGGAAGTTCTTTAACAGTTCTCTAGCAATTCTCCAGCAGTTATCTTGCAGTTCTCCGGCAATTTTCCAGCAGTTTTGCGGCAATTCTCCAGCAAATCTCCAGCTGTTCTCCAGCAGTTCTCCAGCAATTCTGCAGTAATTTTCCAGCAGTTCTCCAGCAATTCTGTAGCAGTTCTCCAGCAGCTCTCAAGCAGTTTTATAGCAATTCTGCAGCAATTCTCCAGCAACTCCCCAGCTGTTCTCCAGCAGTTCTTTAGCACTCCCCCAGCAATTCTACAGCAGATCTCCAGCAATTCTGCAGCTGTTCTCCAGTAATTCTGCAGCAGTTTTGCAGCAGTTCTCTAGCAGTTTTGCAGCAGTTTTCCAGTAGTTTTTTTAGCAGTTCTCTAACATTTCTCCAACAGTTCTTTCAGCAATTCTGCAGCAATTCTGCAGCAATTCTGCAGCAATTCTGCAGCAATTCTGCACAAATTCTGCAGAAATTCTCTAACAGTTCTCTAGCTGTTCTCTAGCTGTTCTCAAGCAGTTCTCCAGTAGTTCACCAGCTATTCGTTAACAGTTCTCTTAAATTCTGCTGCAATTATTTTCCAGCAGTTCTCCAGAAGTCTGCAGCAATTCTCCAGCAGTTCTCCAGCATTTCCCAGCAGTTCCTTAGCAGTTCTTTAACAGTTCTCTACCAGTTCTCAAGCAGTTTTGTGGCAATTCTCCAAATTTTCTGCAGCCGTTCCCCAGCAGATCTCCAGCAATTCTGCAGCTGTTCTCCTGTAATTCTGCAGCATTTCTACAGCAGTTTTACAGCAGTTCTCCAAAAGTTTTGTAGCAGTTCCCAAGCAGTTCTGCAGTTCTGTAACATTTCTTTAGTAATTTTTAACTATTCTTTCAGAATTTCTGCAGCAATTCTGCTGCAATTCTGCAGCAGTTCTCCGTTGCCTCTAAATAGCCCACACTGGTGCTGATGGGGCGTAAAACACAAACTCACTCACTCACTCACTGCAGCAAATCTCCAGCAGTTCTCTAGTTGTTCTCCAGCAGTTCACCAGCAGTTCCTTAACAGTTCTCTTACAATTATGCAGCAACCATTTTCCAGCAGTTCTCCAGAAGTCTGCAGCAATTCTCCAGCAATTCTACATCAGTTCTCTAGTAGTTCTCTAGCAGTTCTCTAGCAGTTCTCCATCAGTTCTCCAAAAATTCTGCAATTCTCAGGCATTTCTCTGGCAGTTTTCCAACAGTTCTCTACAATCTCTAGCAATTCAGCAGCAATTCTGCAGCAGTTCTCGAGAAGTTATACAGTAATTCTGCAGAAATTCTCCTGCAGTTCCCTGTTTTGCAGCAATTCTGCGGAAATTATTTAGCAATTCTCCACAAATTCTGCAACAGCTCTCCAGCAATTGTGCAGCAGTTCTGCAGCAGTTCGCCAGTAATTCTGCAGCAGTTCTGCAGCAGTTCTGCAGCAGTTCTCCAGCAGTTCTCCAGCAGTTCTCCAGCAGTTCTGTAGCAGTTCTGCAGCAGTTCTGCAGCATTTCCCTAGCAGTTCTCTTGCAATTCTACGACAGATCTCCTGCAGTTTTGTATCAGTTCTCCAGTAGTTCACCAGCAGTTCTCTAGCAATTCTAAAGCAATCATTCTCCAGCAGGTCTCCCGAAGTTCTGCAGTTCTTTAGCATTTATCCAGCAATTCTTCAGCTAGTCTCCAGCAGTCCTTTAACAGTTCTCTTTCAGTTCTGCAGCAATTATTTTCCAGCAGTTCTCCAGAAGTCTGCAGCAGAGTTCTGCAGCAGTTATCCAGCAGGTCTTTAGCAGTTCTCTGCCAGTTCTCAAGCAGTTCTGCAGCAATTCACCAGGCATTCTCCAGGCGTTCTCCGGGCATTCTTCAGGCGTTTGCCAGCAGTCCTCCAGCAATTCTGTATTAATTCTGCAGAATTTCCCAATCAATTTTACAGCAGTTCTCCAGCCGTGCTCTAGCAGTTTTCAGGCAGTTCTCTAGCAGTTCGCCAACAATTGTGCAGCAGTTCTCCACAGCAGATCTCCAGCAATTATTCTGCAGCAGTTCTCCCGCAGTTCTCTAGCAGTTCTCCAACATTTCTTTCTGAATTTCTGCAGCAATTAGCAATTCTCCAGCAGTTTTGCAACAGTTCTGCGGCAATTATCCAACAATGCAGTTCTGCAGTAGTTCTGTAGCAGTTCTCCATCAGTTCTCCAACAGCTCTTCAACAGTTCTCCAGCAGTTCTCCATCAGTTCTGCAGAAGTCCTGCAGCAACTCTCAGGCAGTTCTGTTGCAGTTCTCTAGCAATTCAGCAGAAGATCTGCAGCAATTCTCGATAAGTTCTGCAGTAGTTCTGACAATTCTCGAGCCATTCGCCAGCATTTCTCCAGCAATTCTGCAGCAGTTATTTAGCTATTCTCTGCAAATTATGCAACAATTTTCAAGCAATTCTGCAGCAGTTGTGCAGCAGTTGTGCAGCAGTTCTCAAGCGATTCTCCAGCAATTCTCCTGGCGTTCTCCAGCAGATCTCTAGAAAATCTGCAATAATTTTCCAGCAGTTCTCTAGCAATTCTACAGCAGTTCTCCCGCATCTCTCCAGTAGTTTTGCAGCAATTTGCCAGCCCTCTTCCAACAGTCCTGTGGCAATTCTGCGGTAATTTTGCCACAGATCTCCAGCAATTCTGCAGCATTTCTGCAACTGTTATTCAGCAGTTCTGCAACAGTTCTGCAACAGTTCTGCAGTAGTTCTGCAGCAGTTATTCTCCAGCAGTTCTCCAAAAGTTCTGCAGAAATTCCCAGAAATTCTGCAGTAGTTCTCTAGCAGTTCTCTAGCAGTTCTCTAGCAGTTCTCTAGCAGTTCTCTAGCAGTTCTTTAGCAGTTTTTTAGCAGTTCTTTGGCAATTCAGCAGCAATTCTGCAGCAGTTTTCCAGAAGCTCTGCAGTAACTTTGTAGCAGTTCCATAGCAGTTATCCAGCAATTCCACAGCAAATCTCCAGCAATTCTGCAGATATTCTGCTGTAGTTTTTAAGCAATTCTCAGCCAATTCTGCAGAAGTTCTCCAGCAATTCTGCAGCAGTTCCAGGGGATATCTGCAGCAATTCCGCAACAGTTCTCAAGCAGTTCTTCAGCAGTTTTCTAGCAGTTCTGCAGCTATTCTCCTACAGTTCAGTAGTTCAACAGTTCTGTAGCAATTCTCCGGCAGTTCTCCAACAGTTCTCCAGCAGCTCTCAAGCAAGTCTCAAGCAGTTCACCAGCAGTTCTGCAGCAGTTCTCCATCCTTACTCCAGCAATTCTCCAGCAGTTCTCCATCGGTTCCACAGCTATTTTACAGCAGTTCTACAGCAGTTCTCTAGCAGTTCTACAGCAGTTCTCTAGCAGTTCTCCAGCAGTTCCCCTGCAATTTTCCAGCAATTCTCTAGCAGTTGCGCAACCGTTTTCTGCACTACTGCAGTTATGCGGCAGTTCTGCAGAATTTCTGCAGACATTCTCCAGCAGTTCTGCAGCAATTCTCCAGCAGTTCTGCAGCAATTCTCCAGAAGTTCTGCAGAAAGTCTCAGACAATTTTGCAGCAATTCTCCAGCAATTCTGCAGCAGTTTTCCAGCAGTTCTTCAGCAATTCACTAACTGTTCTCCAATAGTTCTGGAGCGGTTCTGGAGCAGCTCTCCAGCAAATCTCAATCAGGTCTCCAGCAGTAAATGTTCTGCAGCAGTTCTGCATCAGTTTGCAGCAATCCTGCAGCAATTCTCTGGCAGTTCTCCAGCAGTTCTGCATTACATGTAATTCTGTAGTATTTCCACGATCACCCAGTCATGCAACTCTGAAGCAATTCTGCAGCTCTGCGTTACAATGCAACAGCTATACAGTTCTGCAGCAGGTCCACAGCATTTTTGCATCAGTTCTAAAGTTCTGCAGCAGTACTCTGATGAGACCAAATGGATATGGTGGTATTTTGAGATGTACTCCACAAGTTGAAGAGATCTTGAGTCCTCTGTATCCACGAGGGCCTCATTGGCACACCCCTGCCAATTTAAATTTTAATACATCTTCGCTAGGACACCCAAATAAGTTGAAGAGATGGAACTGCTGCAAAACTACTGCAGAACTGCTGCAGAACTGCTGCAGAACTGCTGCAGAACTGCTGCAGAACTGCTGCAGAACTGCTGCAGAACTGCTGCAGAACTGCTGCAGAACTGCTGCAGAACTGCTGCAGAACTGTTGGAGAATTGCTGCAGAATTGCTGCAGAAATGCTGGATTTCTGCTGCAGAGCAGCTGCAGAACTGCTGCAGAACTTCTGCAGAACTTCTGCGGAATTGTTGGGGACTGCTGGAGAACTGCAAGAGAACTGCTGGAAAATTGCTAGAGAACTGCTGGAGAACTGTTGCAGAATTGCTGCAGATTTCCCATGGAACTGCTGCATAACTGCCTGAGTTGCTGGAAAATTGCAGAACTGCTGCAGAATTTGCTGAGAATTGCTAGAAATTGCTGTGGAGAATTGCGGCCGAATTGCTGGATAACTGCCAGAGAACTTCTGCAAAGTTACTGCAGAACTTCTGGAAAACTGCTGCAGAATTGTAGCTGAATTTCTAGAGAACTGTTGTAGAACTGCTAGGGAACTACAGCAGAATTCTTGCAGAAATTATGGAGAATTGCTGCAGAACTTCTGGAGAACTGCTGTAGAATAATTGCTGCAGAACTGTTGCAGAACTGCTGCAGGACTGCCGCAGTACTGCTTCAGAACTGCTTGAGAACCACTGCAAAACTGCTGGAGAACTGCTTCAGATTTGCTGAATAAAAGCTGCAGAAATGCTGCAGAATGGCTGGAGAATTGCTGTAGAGCTGCTGTGGAGAACTGCTGCACTATTGCTGGATAACTGCTGCAGAATTGCCGCATAATTGCCACAGGGCTGCTGAAAATGGCTAGAGAATTGTTGCAAAACTATACTGGAGGGCCGCTGGAGAACTGCTGTAGAATTGCTAGAGAACTGCTGGAAAATTACTGCAAATTTCTAGAGATCTGCTGGAGAATGCCTGGAGAATTGCTTGAGAATTTTTTGAAAACTGCTGCCTAACTGCTGCAGAATTGCTGGAGAACTGTTGCAGGTTTTGCGGAGAATTATTAAATAACTGCTGCAGAATTGCTGCTGAATTGCAGGAGAACTGCCGGAGAATTGCTGCAAAATTCCTACTGAACTTCTCAAGAACTGCTGCAGATATGCTCCTGAATTGCTAGAGAATATTACTGTTAAAGAACTGCTAGAGAAGTGCTGAAGAGTTGCTTCAGAACTTCTGGAGAACTGTTGTAGAACTGACGGAGAACTGATGGAGAACTGACGGAGAACTGCTGGAGAACTGTTGCAGAACTGATTGAGAACTGCTACAGAACTGCTGCAGGACTGCTGTGGAGAACTGCAGCAGAATTTCTGGAGTGTAGAACTGCTGGTGGAACTGCTGCAGAATTTCTGCGGAACTGCTGGAGAATAACTGAAGCAGAATTGCTAGAGAACACTGTTAAAGAACTGTTGGTGAACTACTGGAGAACTGCTGAAGAATTGCCACAGAAATATTTTAAAAACTTGGAGAATTGCTAGAGAAATGTTTAAGACCTGCTAGAGAACTGTTAGAGAGAACAGCAAGAACTGCTGCAAAACTGCTGGAGAACAGCTTCAAAAATGCCGGAGGAACTGCTTCATAATTGCCGCAGATCTTCTGTGGAGAACTACTGCACAACTGTTCGAGAACTGCTAGAGAACTGCTGGAGAACTGCTGTAGAATTGCTGGGGAACTGCTGGAGGAGAACTGCTGCAGAATTACTGGAGAACGCCTGGAGAATGCCTGGAGAACGCCTGGAGAACACCTGAAGAATTGCTGCAAAAACTGCTGGAGAACTTGTAGAGAACTGCTAAAGAATTGCTGGGAAATTGCTGGAGAACTGCTGGATAACTGCTGGAGAATTGCTGGAGAATTGCTGCAGAACTGCCGGGGAACTGCTGCTGAATTGCCTGTGAACTGCTAGAGATCTGCTGGAGAACTGTTGGCGAACTGTTGGAGAACTGCTGGAGAACTGGTGCAGTATTGCTAGAGAACTGCTGGAGAATTGCTGGAGAATTGCTACAGAACTGTTGGAGAATTGCTGGAGAGCTTCTAGAGAACTGCTGAGGAACTGCTGTGAACTGCTGCAGAACTGTTGCAGAACTGCTGGAAAACTGTTGAAGAATTGCAGCAGAATTGCTGCAGAAATGCTAGAAAACTGCTGGAGAACTGCTGGAGAATTGCTAGAAAACAGTTGGAGAATTGTTGGAGAGTTGATAGATAACTGTTGGAGAATTGCTAGAGAACTGTTGAAGAATTGCTGGAGACTTACTGGAGAATTGCTGCAGAATTGCCGGAAAACTAGTCGAGATTGGAGAACTGCTGGAGAACTGCTAGAGAACTGCTAGAGAACTGCAGGAGAATTGCTGGAGAATTGCTAGAGAACTGTTGGAGAATTGCTGGAGAATTGCTAGAAAACTGCTGGAAAACTGCTGGATAATTGCTAGAGAACAGTTGGAGAATTGTTGGAGAGTTGCTAGATAACTGTTGGAGAATTGCTAGAAAACTGTTGAAGAATTGCTGGAGACTTACTGGAGAATTGCTGCAGAATCGCCGGAAAACTAGTAGAGATTGGAGAACTGCTGGAGAACTGCCGCGAAATTGCTAGAAAACTGCTGGAGAACTGGTGCAGAATTGCTAGAGAATTGTTGGAGAATTGCTGGACAGTTGCTAGAGAACTGCTGAGGAACTGCTGCGAACTGCTGCAGAACTGTTGCAGAACTGCTGGAAAACTGTTGGAGAATTGCTGCAGAATTGCTGCAGAATTGCTGGAAAATTGCAGCAGAATTGCTGCAGAAATGCTAGAAAACTGCTGGAGAATTGTTGGAGAGTTGATAGATAACTGTTGGAGAATTGCTAGAGAACTGTTGAAGAATTGCTGGAGACTTACTGGAGAATTGCTGCAGAATCGCCGGAAACTAGTGGAGATTGGAGAACTGCTGGAGAACTGCCGCGAAATTGCTGCAGAACTGCTAGAGAACTGCTAGCTAACTTCTAGAGAACTGCTGCAGAATTGCTAGGGAGCTGCATGAGAACTGTTGGAGAACTGCTAGAGAACTGTTGGAGAATTGCTGGAGACCCAGTGGAGAATTGCTGGAGAACTAAATTCAACTAATTGGATTTGGAGAAGTGCTCAAGAACAGCCACGAAATTGCTGCAGAACTGCAAGAGAACTGTCTGAGAACTTCTGGAGAACTGCTGGAGAATTGATAGAGAACTGCTAGTGAACTTCTAGAGAACTGCTGCAGAATTGCTAGAGAACTGCTGGAGAACTGTTAGAGAACTGATTGCGAATTGCTGGAGAAATGGTGCAAATTGCTGGAGGATTGCTGGAGAACTGTTGGAAAATTGCTAGAGCACTGCTGGAGAACTGCTAGAGAATTGCAGGAGAATTGCTTGGGGGTCTGATGGAGAATTGTTGCAGAATTGCTGGAGAACTAATTGAGATCAGAGAGCTGCTGGGGAACTGCTGCGAAATTGCTGCAGAACTGATAGAGAACTGCTGTAAAACTGCTAGAGAACTTCTACAGCACTACTGCAGAATTGCTGGAGAACTGCTGAGGAACTGGAAGAAAATTTCTGAAGAATTGCCAGAGAACTGCTGGAGAACTGCTTGAGAATTGCCGGAGAATTGCTAGAGAACTGCTGGAGAATTGCTGGAGAGTTGCTAGAGAACTGCTGGAGAATTGCTGGAGAGTTGCTAGAGAACTATTGGAGAATTGCTGCAGAACTGCTGCAGATTATTGCTGCAGAATTGCTAGAAATTGCTAGAGAACTGTTGGAGAATTGCAGGAGAGTTGCTAGAGAACTGTTGGAGAATTGCTGGAGAACTAATGGAGATTGCTGGAGAACTGCTGCGAAATTGCTGCAGAACTGCTAGAGAACTGTTAGAGAACTGCCAAATAACTGCTAGCGAACTGCTGGAGAATTACTGTAGAACTGCTAGAGAACCAATAGTTTGAGAACTTCTGCAGAACTGCTGGGGGAATTCATAGAGAACTTCAGTAGAACTGCCACAGAACTGTTGGAGAACTGCAGGGGTACTGCTGCTGAATTGCTGGAGAATTGCGAGAGAACTGTTGGAGAACTGTTGGGGAATTGCTGGAGAACTGCTAGAGAACTGTTGCAGAACTGTTGGAGAATTGCTAGAGAACTGTTGGAGAATTGTTGGAGACCTACTGGAGAATTGCTGCAGAATTGCTGGAGAACTAATGGAGATTGGAGAACTGCTGGAGAACTGCTGCATAATTGCTGCAGAACTGCTAGGGAACTACTCAAGAACTGCTGGAGAACTGCCAGAGGACTGCTGGAGAACTGCTTGAGAGCTGCAGAGAACTGCCGGAGAAATGCTAAAGAACTGTTTGAGAACTTCTCCGTAACTGATGGGAAATTGATAGAGAGCTGATAGAGAGCTGCTAGAGAACTGCTAGAGAACTGCAGAGTACTGCTGGAGAATTGCTGCAGGACTGCTGCACAAATAACAGAGAACTGCTAGAGAACTTCTGGAGAACAACTGCAGAACTGTTGGAGAACTGTTGGAGAACTGCAGGGGAACTGCTGCTGAATTGCTAGTGAACTGCTAGAGAACTACTAGAGAACTCCTGGAGAACTGCTAGACTCTATTTGAGATTCACTGGAGAACTGCTGCAGAATTGCTGGAGAATTGCTGGAGAACTGTTGGAGAACTGCTGGAGAACTGCTAGAGAACTGCTGCAGAACTGCATGAGAACTGTTGGAGAATTGCTGGAGACCTGTTGGAGAATTGCTGTAGAACTAATGGGGATTGGAGAATTGCTGGAGAACTGCCGTGAAATTGCTGCAGAACTGCTAGAGAACTGTCTGAGAACTTCTGGAGAACTGCTGGAGAATTGAAAGAGAACTGTCAGAGGACTGCTGGAGAACTGCAGCAGAACTGCAGGGGAATTGCTGCTGAACTGCTAGAGAACTACTAGAGAACTGTTGGAGAATTGCTAGAGAACTGCTGGAGAATTGTTGGAGAACTGGCAGAGAACTGCTGGCGAATTGCTGGAGAACTGCGGGAGAATTGCTGCAGAATTGCTGGAGACCTAATGGAGATTTGAGGACTGCTGGAGAACTACTGCATAATTGCTGCAGAACTGCTAGGGAACTACTATAGAGAACTGCCAGAGAACTGCTGGAGAACTGCTTGAGATATGCTAAATAGCTGCTGAAGAACTGCTGCTGAATTGCTGGTGAACTGTTAGAGAACTGTTGGAGAATTGCTGCAGAATTGTTAGGGAGCTGCTGCAGAATTGCTGGAGTTGATTATTTGCTGAATTATGATGATAAGTTCACAAAGTGACATGACGTCAGAATGCTTAATTTCAAAATAACTTTTTTTTTTCACAGGTTAAAAGTCTGCTATGAAGTTTAAAAACAATTGCAAACCAAATCTGCCATCAAGGGCTATACTTGCAGAATCTAAAAATGTTAATTTAATTTTTACAGTCCAATAGTTGCTGATTTTTGATGAGATTCAATTCAATTCAATTCAAAACTTTATTGGCTGACGTATAGTACATTACATGACTTTGTTTTACTAATAATTAATTATGTGAAAACCAAGAATATCTAGAAACCAGGAATATCTAGAAACATGAAAATTAGCATTCAGTCACTTTCTACATGTATATTGAAATGTATCTCATCATAATTCAGCAATTAGTGGACTCTTAAACATAAGTTTAATGGAGGTGTGCAGTTCCATGCTTCAATCATTCCAGAGCAGTGATTTCTTTACAGAAGTACAAAAAAAATTGTTTTAATCAAAGTTCACTCGCTGAATGCACAAAAAGCTTTTGCAGAAGCAAACAAGTTTGATAGCCTAAGGGGCAGCAAATATTGTTTCCTTTATAATGCTTTTTAAATCGTGTTAATCGGGTGTATATTAAGGTCAGGAGAGGCATTTTACTGCTGCAGGTCACTGCTGAGTTCTCTGCTCTACCCTGTGGCGCGAAAAATGACCGCTAGGGCGCTGCGAGCGCTTGTGCTATTTTTAGACGCAAGCAGACGTCTTGGGGAAGCCTTCTGAAGCGCTCGATAGAACAAGCAGAAAAGTCGCTTAATCACACGAAAAACGAAATAAACTGCCCGAAAATGAGTGTCAACAGAAGCAGAAGAGTTCTAGGAGTAATTTGAGGTAGGCTGACCAATGTAATTGATGGTTAAATGATCATTGGAATCGATCTGCTGCTGAGTCCGGCCGCTCGAATATTTCGAGGATCTGAGGACGTTCCGACCCTAGACTCAGACGTCTCTGAGTCTCCCTGGACTACTCCGGGCCGTCTCTCCATACCGAAAGCACGTCACGCATGCGCAGCGCACCTAGCGCTGCTGACTTCCGTAAACAAACAACACGTGCTTTTGTGATCCACATGTTTGGTCAAGAACTGTCAAAATCTGTTACTGCTGAAATCTGCGAAAAGCTTGGTAGGTCGACTATAGACATCTCAAATATGCACGCCATCAAATGTTACAAGTCAGGGAGTTATCCCGGTCCAGGGGGATCGAGCCGGGGCGGGGGGGGGGGGCACTTGTTGGTATACTTGCCAACATGGGGTTTACCCAGGGGGGTTTTCTTGACAATAATTTTTCTTTCATACACAAATAGGTTTTTGGAATTCAACCCATTCTCACAACGTCAGAGCCTCTCGTGCTCCCTGGCTGCTGTGCAGCTCGCAGTGACAGACTCTGACTTGTGAGAATGAATTCAACCCTGACATGTTATATTCTTTTCTGGTTTTTAAAAACGTATTATTATTTTAATAATGCATAAATTTTGAAGATCTGTTTTTCATAGAGTTTTGTCTGGGCATACAGCTCCCCTCCCTTAACTTCGAGTGAAACAAATGTCTGCCAATTTAATGACAATGAATATTTTGTAAAAATATTGCAAATGGCACTTTTTTGCTTCTTCAAGCTTTTTAAAGCCTCTTGTCTTTATTCTAATTTCAGAATATTTCTGTTGTGACTTTTTTTTTGTAGTTACTCCTGTAATACTCCAAAATTTAAGGAGCATACATTTGTTAATGGTGCTTGAAACAGCATTGAGGCTCCAGTGAACGTTGCCCCAATGCCGCCCCATAGCAATAGCATGCAGGGGCATCTCACCCGACAGTCCACCACAAATGCATATTTTCATTTTCAACAAAAATGCAACAAAACATCATCCAAATCATAACTAGGTGTTGGTCATGAAGTAGAGAAATGAATCCATCATGCATACATTTTTTGAAGCTATTTCCGACAACCCCTTAGAAAAAATAAACCAAAATTATAAAAATGATGCACTTGCGATGTCAGTTTCTAATAAAACCCTTCACCTTACAGTCCTTATCTGTTCTCCCCCTTCGGTATCAAGTCAACTAGTAACCATGCCAACTGGTAACCAAACCAACTGGTAACCAACCAACTAGTAACCAACCAACTGGTAACCAAAAACCCTACCAACTGGTAACCATCCATTTCTTGTGGGTTACCAAGTCATAACCATGGATTTCAATTAATTTCATGGCCATACCAACTAGTAACCACCAAATTCTTGCAAACTACCAAGTCGTAACCAAAACTAAATAAGATTTAAAACCAAGAAATCTCTGTAAATTTAATGATTAAATAATAACATGTGCCTGTTCTAAGATAAACTATCAAAATAAAACTTATATAAATCTAAATATTTATAATTACAATGATAAAATAAAATATTGGAGATTATAAGTTGGTTACTAGTTGGTTCACTCTGAATTTCCCTGGTTACCAGTTGGCAACAGCCATTGGTTACGAGTTGGTAAACAATTTTGTTTTTTTGGTTACTACTTGGCCATGGCCTGTTCATTACTGAGTGTCATGGTTACTACTTGGTCAGTAAAAATCAAAAGTGGTTACCACTTGGCATGGTTACTAGTTGACCTGTATTCCCTCCTTCCGCACTAGTGACTACTCCAATTTTTTCACAACATGTTTAGATTAAGGGGTTAGCTAAGAATTTTTTTGAGAGAAGAAAAGCGTAAAAAAATGCATACACTCTGAGTGGGAAAGATATTAGGGTGCGTAGGGACTGTTTATTATTTTTGACGGAAAGTTCAGATGAATAATTTATTTATCTGAACTTTCCATCAAAAATGTACTTCTCGCCCCTTTTGGGTTTCATGCTGAATTTTAATGCCCCACCCCACTTACATTCCATGCAGATTTTTAGTAATCCCCCCCTCCCCCCCCCCCCCAGTGGTGTAACAAGGGGTTCTCGAGCGGCCGGGGGGTCAGGGGGGAAAGTGCATCGATGTGCAGAAGAGATTAGATTTAGATGAGATTTCTTTAATTTTTTCACACCTTGTACATTATTTCGCAAGTATACATAATTTCGAAAAATTTTGAAAAGGGGGTGCATTCGAGTAAATATATATAGGTACTATAACCCGAAGGTGAATGCACCCCCTGACATAGATTATTAAATACAATTTACAAATGAATAACCATAATAATTATTAAAATTTAAAAAAAAACACATATTGTGTTAATTGTCTTCTTGCCAGTATTAAATTTTCATGTGGGAAGGGCAGTGGTGTCGGGGTCCCTATAGCTTCCATTCTTGTAGACTTGTAGACTTGTTAGGTCATAAACCATGTAAGGTTGTGACCTCTCTCGATATAGTTGAAACCAAACACTGCATGCGCCGGATAGGTAGAGTGATAGGAATAGGAATATATGTCACATTGATGATCCGTAATTTAATAATAATCAATTAGTAACAATTATGTGTGTTATACCGTGTACTATCAATACAAGTATCCAAATAAATGATGTGATAACACCCGGTGTGCTATACCAAGGAAAAAAAAAAAATATATATATATATATATATATAATAAAATAAATAAATATAATAAATAAAGGGAAGCACTTTTTTCATTTTTTCTTTTCTGTTCTTCGTTGGATAGCACCTGTGCACTAGAGTCTAGACCGACCGCTATACCCACATAGTGACATTGCAGACTGCAAAAGACGAAAGTTGGATGATGTATTTCTAGGTGACACGAGGAGGCAGCACTGTCCTGGAGGATCAATTTAGAGCAAGAAAATCTAGAGGGCGCATGATTCGCAAAGCATTGTGGGAAGAAATATCTTGACAGCACCATGTACGGCGGACGGGGACCGATAATCGTTCTTAGTAAGTGTTTTTCGGTGTGAATTACTCGATTTCTTTTGCCCAGAAGACGTTTGTTTGACAGAGTTGTCTTTACAGATCAGAACACGAAGAGGGAGTCGGGGAGGAAGGTCCAACTGGGCAATGCTTCAGCCGCGAAGGTGAGTCACATTGCATGAGGTAGATCTTGTGGGCGCCGCCATGTTGTTCTAGAACATGCTGTCAGAATAACGTGGTCTGCCCAGACTTGCAGATTGCTTGCAATTTTGGCTGTGTTGGTACATGAATTTCATGCTGAAGTAAAGTTAATGCTCCCTTAAACCGTTCCCAACAATGTCAGGTTGGTCCCACAAGCCTGAACATAATCAGACATGAGTGAGAGACGCCGGCTGTCAGAAATTTGACAGTTCATTTTGACAGCTGTCACTTTTGACAGTTCTTTGACAGTTCGAGATTTTGACAGTTCACCGGGCCTGTCACTTCAGATACTAAGGCGTGACTCCAGTCTGTTAGTAGTGTGGACATGCTTGGCTTGAAGTAGCTTATTATCTGTATTGACCGAGGATCTGCTATTTAATATGCCACTATTATAAAGTCAACTGATTGATTTAATAATTAACTGAGAAGAGTCCGAATATGTTTCTACAATGGCCTCAAGAAGTTGACAGGTTAAGATTACAAGTCCCAGTGATTGTATATCTACAAATTCAAATCTAAGGCAAATAAACAATTCCAATGACAATGTAAGTTATAAATGTAGTTATGGTATATTCTATTCAATCGATTGAGTTTAACATTGTAAATTTGATTGGCATCTTGTGTGATAGAAACGTAACAAAACAATATGCTTATGATAAATCATAGAATGCTTGTTAAATTGTACCAAGTATGGATAAAATTAGAAAGCACAAGAACATTTACATTGTACAGAACTTCGTTTCCAAAAGCAAGTAGGCCACAAATAGGCTCTATTGATTTTACTAGTGACAAGCATGGAACTTGAATAAAAACTCCTATCCAATTTCTCTTTCAGTCTGTTGCGGACGTCATTCGAACATGTCTGGGGCCAAGATCCATGTTGAAGGTATGTCTTTGTCTTTTTTAAAGCAAATTAAATGTTCTATTGTCCAAATTAATATTGTTATATCTGTCTTACACAAAAAGAAATCTGTCGTGTCGACTCGTGTGTTGATCCTTGGTACAAACCTGGTCAATGGTGCCGAGCTCAATGATGGCAAATGAGCTGATGTCAGCCTGCTAATCTCTGTGGCCCGGGTTTGATTCCTGTCCTGGGAGTTGGGTAGGCTTTAACCCATATTGGACAGAAATTTTATCCTTTGCCATTTGCCACAAGTAATGAGTCATTGACTCGTCACAAGAGCTCCTAGCCTCTTACCATGGTCCCTGTCTGTCCTAATAAGCCTTGTTAGTGCACGATCACAGGACGTAATGCCCTATCAGCCTCATCCCTTGTGTACTTGCTGAAAAGTTGATCCTTGTTTTGCACAGATTTAGTAATCATTTTACAATATTTTGTTTGTCATTCTCATCGTTTTTGCAAGATGAGTTCCAGAAGTTCTTTTGTTCTATTTCTAGCTGTGTCAGAGTCTCCGTTTTAACATGTTTTGTAAAATGACTTACACCTTTGTCTTTAGGTCATGATGAAAGGCTGAAAGCAGTGCTGATCGTCTAATGATTAATATCTCGAGAGATCGAGGTGTTTAGATCAATGAGTTACAAAAAAACATTCAGTCTATAAAGCGGCAAATAGCAACAAATTAGTGTAGAGCTCTTACCTTTCTTTGAGCTCCTCTTTTCAGTCTTCTGAAAGCAACATCTCCACATGGTTCACCATCCACTCGCAGGATTAGATAAACTTGCTACTTTCCTGCCGAAGAGTTGTGGTGCCAGTCTGCGAGACTAAGCCAAGATTTGCTTGCAGGTTAAGCTTCGCAGTTAAGGCTGGCGAAACTGAACGTCAAATTGGACCGGAACAATTTGACGTCCGAATTCCAGATGGAGAAGAGGAGAGTGAGCCGACTGTTGAGTGGCATCTGCTGCCAGGCAGTCCTCGGTCCTCCTCCTCTTTCTCCTCTTTCTCTTTCTCCTCCTCTTTCTCCTTCTTTCTCCTCCTTCCCGCTCTCCTCTCTCGAGTCCTCTGCCACTTAGACACACTTTGCAATTCTGCTTCACCTGATAAGCGCGGTGCTTACTCATCTGTAGTGGTGGTCACATTGCGAGGCAGGTTGTGACGCAGGAGCCTGCGACTGGAGGCCTGCGATTGTGAGCTGTCACTGGGAATATTGGGCTGCTAGCTGAAACGAGAGAAGCGGGAGAGAAGAGTCAGAGATGGAGGAACGACCGACATCACAAATTACACAATATAAGAACAAGGAAGATGTATACCAGTCTTAGCACACAGAATGTCACAGATGCAGACTGTCAAACCACTGTCGCAGAGTCTCCGAGTGAGCGACGGACGACACCTGAAGCATGAGAGACGAGGGGAAGTGAGTAATGGGATTCCCAAGGTGTCAACCGAGACCCACCTACCTCTTGACTTGCTGAGCTTGCGGAGTCAGCTGAGCTTGCCGAGTTAGCCGAGTTAGCTGCTGGCGGAGCTGAATTTGCATCTTGAGTGATTCTTGACCTGAGCAAGTTGCCTCTTGCCTGTCTCCTATGTCCATGTCTTCTCCTGTCTCTAGTCAGACTCTTTGTCTATGCTAGCAAGTTGCTTCTGTCTTGGATGCTTATTCTACTGCTCTAGGACAGGCTGTCACTTGAAGCACAAACGGACTGAAGTTGAGTGGCATATGACCTTGTGTAATATTCCGTCACAGCCTTCGGGGCTGTATCTTTCTTTTGCTGAATTATCAGAATTAATGTCCATTTATCATGTTTATTGCTTCAGGCATTGTAGTATTGAGATATTCCTTACTTCCTGTTGCTTTTCATCCATTTTTACCCGTTAAATAGCACTAGAACAGGACAGCTCAATCCTCTAAGTTTACTGAAGACTTTTGTTTCAATGTGTATTCACTATTCAGTATTGAGAATTGACCAAACAGTTCTTTTGCTGTTACATGATTTACATCAATTAAGTGATCAAAATCCTCACCTCCGGAAGTTCCTGTGTCAATATAAAAAGGTGTATTTATTCCCTTTTCGGAGTCTCCCTAATGATGGCAGGCAAGCAACTGGGTGATTTGCAGAGTGTGCACTCTCTAATTAATCCCGTTTGTCACTGTCCCTGTCAAAGACTCTCCTTTAATCTTTGTTAGTGGAGCGGGAAGATGGATTTCATGCAATTTATCCTTATTCAGCATTAAAATGAATGGTTTTAAACAAATCTGATGTAATTATTTGGTTTGTATTTTAAATAGACGAATCAGTGCGAAAATACAGGATGTAAAGCCCCATCTCCCATGGCCGCCCTCGTATATGAGTCATGAATTTGAATAACTGAAAGATTGTGATAACCTAAATTGTGAAATCTTAAGTGATTAGTATTTATCCTGTTAATTATCTCCTTGAAGGAGCATTTAACCAGTTTTAAGTGCTCGAATCACAGATTCAGTTTTGTTTACGTCAAGTATGTGGTATATAGTCACTGCATACCGTGGATAAGATGAGGTATGGATATTCTGCCATCTTCCCCGACTGTAGTTGAACTGGTCTTGATGATAATACAGCCTGTAGACTCCTCATTATAGGCATCGGACCAGCATCATGCCGTCATCTAGATATTGGGAGTGATTGGACGAAGTGTA
This sequence comes from Platynereis dumerilii, assembly GCA_026936325.1. Lineage (NCBI taxonomy): Eukaryota > Metazoa > Annelida > Polychaeta > Phyllodocida > Nereididae > Platynereis > Platynereis dumerilii. The sequence goes on along the minus strand of JAPTHN010000089.1, from coordinate 98,835 downwards.
ATTAATCACCAGAGCATTTTGATCGCTGTATCATCCTGGTGATCTGGGATATCTGATGCGATTTGGCTCAAATTGGCTGCGGATGTGAGTTCCGAACAACATTCTTAAATTTCACGGTGATGTTGGATATATAACCTCATTAACCTGAAGTAGTTTTAATTGCCTCGTAATCACTGGTCACATAATTACACCTTGTTTACAAGTTGGTGCTGTTCTTTTTTCACACGGATGTTTTGTTGCCTCGAAATAGCCCACGCCGGTGCTGACGGGGCGTAAAACACAAACTCACTGACTCACACGGATGTTTTGATGACAACTCTATGTGAGACTCGAGAACTAGGGATGCACCGATCCCACTTTTTCACTTCCGATCCAATACCGATACTGTATTATGTCGCCGATACCACCGATATCCAATCTCCACTCCGATACCGATGACGTTAGTTAAATATATGGAGCAGTGCCCCTGATCCCATACCGATGCTGCTTTCGCCTTTTGGGTGCCGATACATCCCTAATGAGAACTCTATACATGAGTGCTGTTGTGTCATTGGTGTAACTGTGAGCTGGTTCACAAGTAATTATGCCGAAGTTGTTTTTCATAAAATAGAAGAAGCTCGGGTTTATTTTTGCGTTCTTGGCTGACAATGGCAGTAATTCATCATTGACTCTTTGGGACAACCTGGGAGTTTTGCAAATATGAACTGGTGATGCTGTTAGATTAGAGTTGCTTCTGTTTGCACAAGCTTAACAGGGTAATCAAGAATAAAAAAGTGGCAGAAATTGCAAAAAAGAAAGAATTGGTCGGTGTGTAGTGTAATTGTTTGTTTCATAGTAATCGTACTATAAAAGACTTCAGGGTGGCTAGGTCAATTGTAGCGAGTCGGGAGGGTTATGTGCACTGCCAATCGCTGGGTCTAGGGTTTGATACCCGCTCTTGCTGGGGCACTTGAACTGGCGTTGGACAGCAGTTTCAATCATCCTTCAACTAAGTACTCATTGCCTCTCCTGTCCCAATTACTAATTAGCCTGCCAATAGCATAAATACAGGACTTAAAGTCCCAATCATCCACTTGTCACCTAGACCTAGTCCCTAGTTAATAAATAACCCGACTTACCTTACATGCTGGAAGTCTACATGGTCGATGAGGCCGTTTATCAATTTTTGTGAATGAGTCAGAATGACATGTCTTGTTAATGTGGGTATCCAATTACTCCCAATTAATGAAGAATATCCAGTATTTTGTTACACAGGCGTACAACTCCCATGTGCTCTATGTAAACTTATGAAGTCGTAACTGCTCCCGAAATGTGCTCAACCTAGATTTGATCTCGATGCCTTTCTGCTCAGTGCAACAGATGCTGGATATCTTGTATCTGTAATTCTGTATAATCATACCGTGTAAATAAATACTTGATACTCTCTGTAAATAGGTTAAATAGGTTGTTAGTCTAGGGCTATATTATTTTATTTACTGTAGATGAGGTGTATGTTCAGGTGCTCTTGATCTATGTGAATCTCCGACCGCAGGTTTTTCTGTGTGAATCTGGCCCAGTAGTTTTCAGTGAAAGCCAGTTTCTATAGGGGATGAAGGCTTACCTGTCCTGATTGATTTGCTAGAGAAAAAGGAAATCTGGATACATTCATATTTTCAATGAATGATTCATTAATTCAATCACCACCGACTGATCAATGTACCGTACTGTCAAGAGTGTCGGTATGTATTGGCGTATTGATGTTTGTTTTTCAACCTGATCCGATAGCTGTTACTGTGGTATATATTGGTCATTTGCTCAATTTTGCTGTCTTAGTTTTCGAAGTTCACTGACTGCCTTTGGTCAATGAAAGATATGTGATTTGACATCTTTGCTTGGAGGGTTGTTACTTGTTGGCTCAGTTGGTAGTGCTCTGGGCTTCCAGTTGCTGGGTCCTGGGTTCAATTCCAGCTGTGGTTGGGTCACCTGGCCATTCGTTTGGCTGAAATTCCAGTCATACTTTGGCTTGTTGCTGTGTCCTCTTACTGTCTCAATTAGCCTGCCATAGCGCAAAAATAAGGGATGGAAAGCTCCAATTCCATCCAACTATCTGTGTTTGTGTTGGGCATTTAAAAGATCCCTCACATGGTAACTGTAACATGTTGAGGACTCCACTCACTTTCTCTTGTCAGTCCCTCTTCAATTGATCCTTGGTAGATGCCTAAACTGATCTTAGAGGGCTGCATGGTCTGCACTTACCAAGTTGCCATGTTCTAGTCACTGAATGGTGTTGATCGCCAATTGACAATCGGGTGACTGTCCAGCACCATGTCAACTGTCCAGCAGGAGGCACTGTTGCTGAGTCGGTGTTGCTGGCTCGTGTTAAACTGAACAGCATCGGCTATTTGCAGTCAGATTGACTCGGGGTCACTCGCCAGAACTCATCATGCCTGAATCAGCTTGATTGACATGTAAATGGATTGTGCTTGTCCAGTGTCGCTATCAATCTATTTATCTCTGGAATGTTGATTGTTGATGTGACTCAAGTTTTGTTCTGTTGCAGAACTGTGGCACTTGTCGTGCGTCAGGTTATTGAGGTATTGTTTACTCTTTAATTGAACTGATTTCTTTTTTTTCCAGATGTTGATGGACCCTATGGGTGGAATTGTGATGACCAACGATGGAAACGCCATCTTACGAGAGGTGAGTGCATTTATAATAATAGAGAGGTTTTGCTGCACGTTTCCGTGTGACGTGTACGTGGGGGTTGTCATGACAACAATGTAATTAGATAGCACTTGTACACATATACGTCACACGTGAACGTGTAGCAAAACCTCTCTGATGTGTCCATACTGTCCTTAATGCTTTTATGACTATTTATACATTATACATTAGTGTCTGAAGAACAACATTGTCATACAGAATATATACTATCATGAAATGTAAGGACTTTTCAAAATTGAAATTAGCTCTTGTCTCGAGTCCTGATGTGTATGAATCTAAGAAAGAGAAGGAGTGACTTTATAAGTTTGATTTATAAGCTAGTGGATAGGTTTAATTTTTGAAGATTCAAAGTAATACTGATCGAGCACTGTGATAACTGACTGTTTAAAGATTACTCCCTAATTCTCCTTAATCAAGTTGTATTTCTTGTTCTCTGCAGATCACTGTGGAACACCCAGCAGCCAAGACCATGATAGAAATCGCCAGGACTCAGGATGAGGAGGTCGGAGACGGGACCACCTCTGTCATCATTCTTGGTGAGTATCATAATAATCGTTAGAATGAATATTGTAAATGATGGAAGTTTTGGAAAAATGTAGCAAAATTTAACATTACTGGCACTGTTTTCGAAAATTTTAGAAGCCTGATTGTTGGCGTGTGCCCATAGAGATGACAACTTAGGTGTAGATTGATGCACTTTATTAACTCAGCATACAAAGTAGCTGCTGGTAATCTGAAATTTACACAATAAATCACCGTAAATACATTTTATAAAAAAAAAAAAAAAGAAATAATGACAAAAGATCATGTGATAAACACTCAAAATTGATAAGTAAAAGACTCATAAAGCCATTACAATTAATCATGCTCAAAATGCATGTAAAGAGAAGAGCAGATAAAATTATGTAGTTTGTATAACCAAAAGTTATTTATAAACATCATTGGCTGACTAATAATTAATATAATTTAGTTTCTCCCAAAGAACCATTCATATGAAAGAGCAATAAACCAATAAAATACATAAGCATGAACTTACAAGGATGTGCAACAGCCTTAGCATGTACATACATCTGGGCACAGCCAGGAAATTGACCCTTTTCACAAACTCATTATTCTAAAATACAATAGAAATACAATCTATTAGAACACAGTAGAAAGTGGATTGAAATACACTGTATAATAAACTATTTCTATAAATCTGTATATTAAATCTATTTCTATAAATTCATACAAGATTGGATTAAAATAATTAATTTGACATACCTTTGACATGTGTAGCTTTTAGATGGATTTCCCATCTTGACAGTTCAAATGACTATTTCCAAGTGAATTTACAGCTCTATAATTTAGCATTAGGACTATGCTTCCTGATACTAAAAAAAAAAACTGTGAATAACCTCACCAGAACACAGAAACTAAGGATTCTACAGCTTACTTTGACAGTTATATTGAACTGTTGTTTGGCAAATTCTCACAATAGTACAGCAAATACAATCAATGATCAATGACTGAAATATACAAAGTAAATTGAATTATAAAAATTATAAAATTGTATTTTAAATTCAACACTGATGGCAAGATTCAAGTCTTCATGTGATCATGTCACAAGTTATAATGACAATAGGACTAAATGTTTAGATCACAAAATTAAAAGAAGTCGTGACGACAAAGTATTGGATATAATAGATGAAATTCCGTGAATGTTAATATATCCTCCTGTGAATCTCTTTAAATTTCATGAGTTTGAAATGCCTGGACTCGCTGAATGTTATACCGTATATTCTATTTATGCAATAGAAATAGATATTTTTTCTATTTTGCATTGACTATAATAATATTTTGTTTCTCAGCCGGAGAACTGTTGTCAGTAGCCGCCCCCTTCCTGCAACAACAGATGCACCCCACGGTGATCATATCCGCCTACAGACAAGCCCTGGACGATGCCATCACCATTTTGAAGGACAAAGGATCGTGAGTGTTCTGTTAATATCTTGGCACTTCAATATCACCTTTATACTTGTTTGTCAATGTGGCGATGATCTATGTGAAATATTTAATCACAAGTTAAATCAGTCTTTGAGGGGTCACATCACTAAGATCCCATGCGCTTGAAGGTACTATAGTGAGATAATATACCAAGAGGAGGTGCAACTAGGCTCCAAGAATTCTCATTTCGTACACTTGATGCTATAGATGTTCTCTTTAAAATTTCAGAGTACCAGTTGATCTCTCGAGCAGAGCTGAGATGTTGAAAATAGTTAGGAGCTCTTTAGGAACAAAATTTCTCAAGAAATGGTAAGTTTGGAAAACATTCTTAAATCTTTAGTTTGTAGATTCTTTATTTCTTCTTGCAATTTCTTTGAATTTGATATATTTTATGATTTAATTGACAATTAATTTGCCTTTCTAGGAGTGATCTCGCCTGTCAAATTGCCCTTGACGCAGTCCAGACAGTTGCTCAAGAATACAGCGGCCGAAAAGAAATCGACATCAAGAACTACGCTAAGGTGGAGAAGGTTCCTGGAGGAACGATCGAAGAGTCAAAAGTTCTAAACGGAATCATGATCAACAAAGATATCGTCCACCCGAAGATGAGACGCAGAATTGAAAACCCAAGAATTGTTCTCCTCGATTGTAACCTCGAGTACAAAAAGGGAGAGAGTCAAACCAACATTGAGATCAACAACGAGAGCGACTTCACGTACGTTGTCCAATGCTTTTTCAGGGTGCAAATTGACAGATATTTTCGTAAATGTCTTATACCTTTTTTTAGGGCTTTTGAAAGTTCTTTTTTGATTTGATTTGAAATATATTTATTCAGGGTATACATGTTCAAGACAAGCTTGTCTTTGTTTTAAAATGCATGAGAAAAATGATATATGTTCGTCCGATATAATTTGATTCGCACATTTTCAATAGTAAAATTAAAGGAAATTGATAGCTTGGGGGTGAACTAAATATGAAACTAGTACATATTTGTGATAAATTAATTTCTGTCTTAGTTTGTGAACCAAAATTTGCTTATATAGGATAAAATTAAAAAAGACGAAATTATGAAAATTTTTGTGGTTCTCCAGTGTTGAAATATTTCAAAGTTATACACCAAATTTATTAACTCCCCTTTGAACGTTAGATTATTTGTGAATGTATGAAATCGACAGATAGTACTGAAATATTTTCTTTAATTTATTTCTAAAAACTTTGAAATGATGCAAGATTTCGTGTTTCACCAGAGTTTAAGTATTTCAAGTAATACACCAAACTGACACCCAGACAATCTACCCTAGATGAATCCTTCCATTTTCTTTCATTATCATAATCATAATTTAATGCGTCAACGTCACAGCCAATCAACGAGCAGTATTTCTTTCCAGTTCAAAATTTTACCGGCGATTTGCGAAGCATCTATTAACTTCTCAGAGACGTATGACCTATCATTTTAAAGGTCTCAGAGAGATCTATCTACCAATATAAGAATGACACCTCTAACCCTTACGGAAATGTGCGAAACAGCGAAATACAAAAGGAAGTAAAAAATATTAATTGAATATTTTCTTTTCTAGCAAAATCCTGCAGATGGAGGAAGAGTACATCCAACAGGTCTGCCAAGAGGTCATCGCCGTAAAACCAGATCTGGTCATCACAGAAAAAGGAATCTCCGATCTCGCTCAACACTTCCTTGTCAAGGCTGGAATCACGGCCATTAGGCGGTTGAGGAAGACTGACAACAATAGAATTGCCAGGTATACTATCTGTAATGGAAAATGTTTAGATATTCTGAAAAATTTATTAATTAAATAAATTGAATGTTTCTGTGCTTTTGAAATTATATTTAAGGGGAGGTATGGGTGAGAAATTCCCCAAAAATGTGTAAGCTTAACAAATCCAGTTTATGCCATATCTTTGACCTACACCAACTCAGGCAACCAGTCCAAGTTTCAATTATATCAAAATATGTCTCTATCATTTAAAACCATGTTAAATACAAAATCGTCGCCAAATTTTAGTAAGTAAATAGTGGCGTTGTGTCATTTCAAAGATGTCCACACAAAAATGCAGTTGCCATGGAAATATAGAATTTATCTTGGTGAAACATAACAATGATAACTAAATCTTGGTAAAATTTCGTACCTGTAGCTTCATTAGAATTGGATAAATTGCCACGGATATGTTATACAGTGGTCAATTGCCTAAAATGACGGTTACGTCACATTTTTGCCATTTTCCGCAATGTGTGAAAACACACTTTTACCTTCCACGGGATGTGAAAAATCTTGACAACGGTTTATCGTAGGAACTTGTGGGATACATCAACGGAGTCCTTGCAAAATTGTCTTGAAAAGTGTAGAGGGGATTTTTAAATTTTTTTTTGGTTACGAAATTATTTGAGATTGAAGTCGTAGAAACCAGCAATTTTTCCCAAAAAATGACTTTAGTCCACTTTACCCCAATTTCTGGCACTATTAAAAGGAATTTTTAAAAATCCCTCTATAATTTTCTTCATTTTGCTTTTCTTCATTTGTCAACATTTTCGAAATTTTTCTACCATGTCTGTAACTTCAGAAATTTCACATCCCGTGAGCAGTAAAAATCAGCCTTTTTTGCCTTTTAAACTGGTTACCATGGCAACCATTCATCGCAAAAATGCAAAATGACCTGAAATCATCTAATTTAGCAAAAACCTATCTTTTGATACCAAACATGGGCCATTATGCCTAAAATTACAGAAAAGTGCCCTTCTCACCCATACCTCCCCTTAAGATTCTAAATTCGTCACAATGTCTTTATGGCAGTAAAACTACTAGATTAACAGTTGAAATAAGGTTACTAGGCTATGTATATAATAACAACCAGGTAAAAAGATGAGACTTACTGATGTTTAAAAAAAAAAGATTTAAATAGAATAAATGTAATGCATTAAAGTCACAATTAAATCAAACAACCACCTGGCTTGGTAAAATGAAGTCATTTACATGGTACATCATTAACAACAAACTGTTATGACTTATCGGTAAGTTATATATATATGTTTTCTTTAAATTTTCAGAGCTGTAGGAGCTAGAATTGTAAACCGAACAGATGAACTGAAGGAGGAGGATGTGGGAACAAACTGCGGACTTTTTGAGATCAAGAAAATGGGAGACGAGTAAGTTTTAAGTATTTAATTACTGCACAGTGCACATGAGTGACATGACATGATACAATATTCATTAGTCACAGATAAATTGATTAAATGATGACAATTGTCCTTAGAAAGTTTATATATAGTAACTTGTGATGATTATCAGTGATCATGCCCTTTGGGACCTTTCAAAGTTACCAATTTCCTGTTTCTAACGTTACTTCTACCCTTTTCAGGTACTTCGCCTTCTTAGTAGAATGCAAAGAGCCAAAAGCTTGCACGATCTTATTACGAGGAGCCAGCAAAGACATCTTGAACGAAGTAGAACGAAACTTGCAGGACGCCATGAACGTGGCCCGTAACGTCATGATGGATGCATTTTTATGTCCAGGAGGTGGCGCTGTCGAGATGGAAGTAGCTCATGTGAGTGTTGCAAATTGTAGATGTCTCAGTCTCACTCTTAGATGTGAGCGCCATGCACTGGGCTTAGAGGGCTGCACTTTCCATATCTATCAGATCAATCTATATATTTATCAAAATGTAACCATTGCATTTCTTGTTAAATGTGCAAGAACTATTTCATTTGATTTTTCTAGAGATTTGAAGTGAAAGTTTTGAGTATACTATATTTTGTTTTATTCAGACGTATTACTATGCTGCATATCTGTGGTATTTCAGTTACGACATGTTAGGACTCTGATACACCTATTAAATAAGATGTCTTTAACAGCACCAAATAAGTCTGTCAATGGAAATATGGTTGTAATTATCGCGTAGAATTAAAGAATTTTGTTTTAAAAGTTATTTTGATTTTATTATGAAATTACTTTAATGTTATTATTGATAAGTTAGATTCTTACTTTTTCTGCGATTGTCATATTTCTTGTGATTTCAATCCGGAGAGCAGCTCCTCATTTCTTTCGTTTCTCATTTTGCAGCATTTGAACGAGAAAGCCAAGAGCATCACAGGAGTGCACCAGTGGCCGTACAAGGCGGTGGCTAAAGCTCTTGAAGTCCTCCCCAGGACCCTCATTCAAAACTGTGGGGCCAACACGATCAGAACTATCACAGCCCTGAGGGTAAGTCAGAAGAAATAGTTGATTGATCTGAGAGTGTGTGTTTGCTATCGAAGCTGATGATCAGATGTATTCAATTTAAACATTACTTGTATATGTAATAATTTCGTAAACTAAGTGCAGCAGGCCCCATGATCGGTGGAACTTGGAAGAGTCGCTTTCATAGTATGCAATAATATCTTGTGAGATGTTAGGCATATCTCCAATGAGAACAACACAAAATGAACCACCAAATATCTGGATTAAGCTTACGTAGTTATATATCTACAAACATTTTTCAACTTTCAAGTTAACGTTTTCATCACTGGTTCTATCACTCTTTTAATTTATGATAGCCGCATTTGATTGCGAGAAATCCATTCGAAAGAAGAATCCTATGTCTATATTTTCTACCAGATCAGTTACGACCTAGTGAATGAACTCATTCTCGCTCTTTCGTTTCAGGCGAAGCACGCAACAGAAGGCAACCTCACCTGGGGTGTGGATGGAGAGACAGGAAATCTGGTCGACATGAAGGAGTATGGCGTGTGGGAGCCCATGTCAGTGAAAGCCCAGACATACAAGACTGCTATTGAGGTGAGGGGTGCTAAATTACTGGTACAGACTGATAGATTATACAATATACATTGTATTTGATTTAGTCATCTGTATGGTGGTGATATTCAAAAGTGCTGCAATGCAATTTAGCAAACAGAAAAATAGCAATTCATGTCTTGTAATTGTAGTGATGTCTTTAATACAATATCAATAAAATTGTAAATATTACTACTTTAGTGTCTTACTCTCAAGTCAATTATACATTATTATATTTTATGTGTCCTATTAAACCTAGAAAAGATACAGAGAGATCAAAAGAGATCATTGAATCTTTCTGGATATTTCTTTTTTAACATTCTCCATTCCAAACTTTTATTTGCAGACGGCCATCTTGTTACTCCGCATTGACGACATCGTTTCTGGTTCCAAAAAGAAGGATTCCGACGGTGGCGCCCCTGGTGGAGGAGGCATGCCAGCAGGCGGCCCAGAAATGTAGTGCTAGATCTTGTTAGTGATTTAATTAATTGATTTGTTAATTGTCTGCCATATTACTTCAAACATCTGCAGTGATATTTATTCTCCATTAAGTGCATGTTTTCACATTTGCAAGTGGTCAAACACGAACGCAGAATGGCATGCCGCAAAATTGTGCTAAGTGACGTCTTTATGTTTTCATATGGATCAAGAGCTATGAGCTACGATACAATACTTACAGAATGTACATTTCAAAAGTGATATTCATGTGAAATTATAAACATGTCAGATCTTCCCGTGTGATTGCTAAGTTATACACTTTACTTTTTGTACGCAACAAATATATACCACTTCATTAAATTGATTTGAAACCAATATTTTCTTCAGTTTTCTTTGCGCTGTTTTACATGTTAAAATGTTAGTTCAATAGCATGTGAATTTCATCAAATGAACTTGATTCACTTGATTGGATACAAGTTCCTGTTTGTGATGAAGGGGTCTGGAGATTTTGCGTTGACCTTGGTTCTCAGGTTTCCATGTTTAATCTTGTGGGGATTTGTTTGATTGCTAAGTTGTGCACCTTTTTACTCCACAAGTATACTACTTCATTAAATTGATTTGGAACCAATTGTTGGTCCAATAGCATGTGAATTTCATCCAATGAGGTTGATTGGATATAGACTTATTTTTGGTTCAGTGTCAAAAAGATTCGTTGACGGACATTCTGAGGTTTTGGTTCTGTGGATGTGGCGGATGTCAATGAAATTTTGAGGTGTTGTACCCGTGGAGGTTTGGCGTTCATCTCTGCAGAGAAGGTGCCCAAAGTCTTAGTTTAAGTCTTGTTCCAGCTGGTCAGGCTTTGTCTTCACAGCTCTTGGTTGTGGCTTAAGCTCTGCTGGAAAGGTTCCACTAGTTCGCCTGATAATCTGGCAGGTGGCACTATCAGCCAGTGTGGAAGTTTATGGCATTTATAGATGTGAGAGTTTATTGGTAAAATATTGTCTTGTGACGGACCACACACGGCGACCAGACATCGCTTAGGTCACCTGGACCAGTAAGATATGTCTAAAGAATTTGCATTGATGGTTTTCAGAGCAACCGCTTTCTACGGTCTCAGGAGGTGCTCCCAGCACACTGGGTTCGTCGTGAGAATTTTTTATGGGAAAAAAAAAATTGGTGCAGAAGAGATTTCACAATGCTAGTAGGTTCCATGTCTCAGGGTGGCTGTGTGATTGGTCGAACCCTGGTCCCAAAAGATTTATAGCAGCTCCAGTATGCTACCACTCAGCTCTCCAGCTTGTTATGTCAGTTACTACTACACTTGTTTCAACTCAAAGCTCAAATTTTCTTTTGTCCCTTCGCCTTTATTACTTTGATCAACAAGAACACAAATTGTGGTAAATAATTTTATTGCTACTGTATCAACTCAGTTTGATCAGCGACACAACCGTCAGTGACGTGAACACGAAATAATGTGGAATGGCGTCGTATATAATGGGGCCTGGCCACTTGTAAGTTGCAAGTCTGTAAGTTACGTGTTAAAAATATTCGTAAGTAGATGCCCAAAAGGACAAATATATATAGATCAAAGTGTATGGCTAACTTTCAGCAACAAAAGGGACTAGTATACATGTCGAAAATTATGTTCGAAATGGTTCTCTACAAATTTTGAAAAGATGGTTCTCGCGGCCAGCCCGGATTTATAAAGTACAAAAAACTAACTACTAAATGAATGTGAAATTGTGCAGTTCTGTGTGCTTAAATATATAAATGGTAAAAATATGTACATGAGACATTCTATACACAACAATTGAACGATATTATACATAACGAAAAACAATGAACACACAAAAACCTACAGTGCAGCATGACAATTGACAGAGTCTACCGTACGATGGTTAAGGGTATATTATGCTAGCCTACTCTGTAGATATATAACAATAAGAATGTTATGTCATAATTGAGCGTCATTCACAGCGCCACCTCTTGCCTCTTCGGCAGAACCTGGCTGTACTCAATTGTCCCACTGTCTTCCGGTTGGTAGTCCGAGTGGAAGCCACTAGATGTCTCTGAGGTGACAGAGTCATTGCACATGTATCGCGTTCTGCACCTAGGTGGCACCTTGTCACTCCTGTCGCTGTCCGAGCGGGAGAGGAACGCGTCGTCCGGGGAAGAATTTTGACTAGAATTCGTAGGAGACTGTCGTGGGTGGTTGTGCACCACGGCTTGAGTGCTGAGGAGGCCCTCTGGTGTGTCTGTGAGGTTTTTCGGTCTGTTTGGGGAGTCTGGTTCTTCATCTTCCTTTTTTGCCTCATTTTCATCCGTCTCCATGGTGATGGTTACCGGGCAATCCTTATTGTCCTCGTTGTCATTGCCGTCTGCCTCTTCGGCCTCACTCCCGTCTGCTTTCTCCTCTGCTTCCAAGGCTGCCTCGGCCGCCTCGGCCTCCGCCCTCTCTTTAGCCTCTCTTTCAATCCTCCCGGGCGATGAGGGAATCATTGGAATGTATTCGGAACCACTTCCCTGCATGTGCAAGTAACTGCTCTTAGAACTGTCCTGGGAATGGTAGTTGCTGTTCAGGTCAATGTAGTGCTGTAAGCAAGGAAAGGATTTGAATGACTTGATATGAGCTATATTCTGTAAGCAGTGTGGCTAAAGTTGGATTGTCAGCTTGGCAATATCACAACTAAAAAGGCGACAACCGACTGAGTGACATACCACTAAAATCTAGGTGATATAAAATGCCATCCCGACGAAGCTTGTTACAAACTATTCGACCATTAATTTTTCAACAATTATATTCTTGATCTGGTGATATATTTCTTGTGAGCAATTTTTACCGGCTTCTACTTTTGTCACTCTGTTCATATTGAGTAACTGGCAGTTCCTCTGGTACTAACTCCAGCTAGAGTGCGGAAAATACCAGACTACTTTGCTGTATTTGCTCTGTGTTTTTTCTCACCTGTTTAACACTAGCTTGCAGGAGATTGCCAAACCTTTCGCCCAGCATGGTGAAGTTGGGTCGGTCCTTGGGATCTTTCGACCAGCAGTCTTTGATCGTCTGGTAGCTGCAAGGCACAAGACATAGTTGTCGTGAGATAAAGATCTGGGAAAACATTCTTCGTATTAAATATCTTAATGGCTGGGCCCTTTTTAAGAGTTATCGGATTTGGATAGCCGATGTTTATCTACTTTCACAGAACATCCCACAGGAGGAATTATTCCTGAACGAGCAAAATCAGGTCAGAATCAGCACATGGTTATAATATAAGTCTACTTTGAACTATGAGCTTGTGAGATTACAAGGCTTTCGGGCGGTGATTTTTGTGTGCAAATATAGGCTTAGTAGATTTACTCTTTAAAAAAGAGTGAAAACGGATAGATCTGGGAAATCAAAGCAGTCTTCACAGCTGTTGCATTCGCTAAGAGTAAGATGACTATGAGGTATAGTGTGAGCAGTCTCTGAGATTATCTATACAATTAGGTATTTGTGAAGGGTGAGATACTAAGATTACTGACAAATAACTACACAGATTTAGATAGATAGATAGATAGATAGATAGATAGATAGATAGATAGATAGCAAATATACAGATGGATAGATAGATAGATAGATACAAATAGACCTATAGATAAATAGATAGATCCACATATTATTATGCTGTTATGTTGATGTGTGTGTTCACTCACATCTGGTCTGACGCGTAGTGCGGCTTTTCCATTCTGTACCCTCTCCTCAGTTTCTCAACGAAGGATTCGTCAATCTCCAGACCAGGGTAGGGGTTCCCACCTGTGAAAGAAACATCTCAATTTAGAGATACCCTCATTTAAATGACACAATTCAAGGAAATAATGTGAAGTCAAGTATACTTGTGAGAATGTTCTTACCAATTGTAAATATCTCCCACAGAACGATACCATATGACCACCTGTAATAGAAGATGGACAAAAAGGAATTAGACAAGGATATTTTGCAGCTTACAGACGATGCACAAAGATTTTCTTTTTGGCTTAGAGATATTTTATGGGAAAGGCAACATACCAAGATGTTACTCTGGTATATTCCTTTTAGCTTACAGATCTATATTTCATTATGAAGTTATAGACTGAGATATTACACAAGGATATGCCTTTTGGCTATATATATTTATGGGAAAAGTAACAGACCTTATTGTTACACAAGGATATTATTTTTGGCCTTAGATATAAGTAACAGACCAAGTTATTACACAAGGATATTCCTTTTGGCTATAGATATTTTATGGGAAAAGTAGCAGACCAAACTGCTAAAGTAGCATATTAAGTTGTTCATAAGGATATTCTATTTCCTAGATGTTACAAAAGGATATTCTAACAGACCAAGTTGTTACACAAGGATATTCCCTTTGACATATTGATATTCTATGGGAAAACCAACAGACCAAGTTGTTACTCAATTATATTTCTTTTGGTTTATAGATATTGTATGGAAAAGGTGACAGACCTTTTGGGTATAGATATTTATTGGAAAAGTAACAGACCAAGTTGTTACATAAAGATATTTCTTTTGGCTTATAGAGATATTTTATGGGTGAAATATCTGACCAAGTAGTCACGCAAAAACATTCCTTTTGACTTACAGATATTTAATGAAAAAGTTGAAGACCAAGATGTTACACAGGGATATTCCTTTTGGCTATAGGTATTTTATGGGAAAAGAAACAGACCAAGCTATTATGTAAGGATGTTCTTTTTGGCTATATATATTTCATGAGAAAAGTAACATACCAAACTGTTACGCAAGGATGTTCCTTTTGGCTATAGATATTTCATGGGAAAAGTAACAGACCAAGTTGTTACACGATTAGCTATCGATATTTTTTGGGAAAAGTGATAGATCAAGTTGTTACACAAGGATATTTCTTTTGGCTATAGATATTTTTTGAGAAAAGTAACAGACCAAGGTGTTACCAGGGATATTCCTTTTGGCTCATAGATATTTCATGAGAAAAGTAACAGACCAAGCTGTTACACAAGGATATTCCTTTTGGCTATAGATATTTTATGGGGAAAGTAACAGACCAAGTTGTTACTAAGCCTAGATATTCCTTTTGGCTATAGATATTTATTGGAAAAGTAACAGACCAAGTTGTTACATAAAGATATTTCTTTTGGCTTATAGATATTTTATGTGAAAAGTAACGGACCAAGTTGTAACCGATGGAAATTACATTTGGCTATAGATATTTTATGTGAAAAGTAACGGACCAAGTTGTTATGCAAGGATATTCCTTTTGGCTGTAGATATTTTATGGGAAAAGTAACTGACCAAGATGTTACACAAGGATATTCCTTTTGGCTATAGATATTTTATGGGAAAAGTAACAGACCAAGGTGTTACGCAAGGATATTCCTTTTGGCTGTAGATATTTTGTGGGAAAAGTAATGGACCAAGTTGTTACGCAAGGATATTCCTTTTGGCTATAGATATTTTATGGGAAAAGTAATGGACCAAGTTGTAACCGATGGAAATTAAATTTGGCTATATTTTATTGGAAAAATAACAGACCAAGACGTTACGCAAGGATAGTCCTTTTGGCTTTTAGATATTTAATGGGAAAAGTAACTGACCAAGACGTTACACAAGGATATTCCTTTTGACTATTGATATTTTATGGGAAAAGTAACAGACCAAGTTGTTCCACGATTAGCTATCGATATTTTTTGGGAAAAGTGATAGATCAAGTTGTTACACCAGTATATTTCTTTTGGCTACAGATATTTTATTAGAAAAGTAACAGACCAAGTTGTTATACAAAGATATTCCTTTTGGCTTTTAGATATTTTATGTGAAAAGTAACAGACCAAGTTGTTACGCAAGGATATTCCTTTTGGCTATAGATATTTTATGGGAAAAGTAATGGACCAAGTTGTAACCGATGGAAATTATTTTTGGCTACAGATATTCTATTGAAAAAGTAACAGACAAGTTGTTACACAAGGATGTTTCTTTTGGCTATAGATATTTTATGGAAAAAGTAACAGACAAGTTGTTACACAAGGATGTTTCTTTTGGCTGTAGATATTTTATTGGAAAGTTATAGACCAAGATTAGGGTGATGCAAAAAAGTTTTGAAATGTTAATGGGGCACTCTCTGAAGTTGTTCCAATATATGAAAAAAAATTCAGTAAAAATTTGAGCTCAATCGGACAAAAATTAGAGGTGCTACTGCGTCATGAAATTAACATTAGTATTCAATTCAAAAATATCCAATAATTTGGCATGTAGCGAGATCAACCATACCTGGTACACAAAACAAATGCTGCATGGTCACAATTTTTGGGTCTGGTTGTCAGAACAGCGGATCAATACAAATTTGGATTATTTTTTACTTAACCATGCTGCTACCACCAGACTAACAAAGATAAAATAGTCAAAATATACCGAATTCGCTGTATTTAATAACATTGCGGGTTTTAATGTAACAGAACTGAAAATTACTTCAATAGATGGAGCATGAAAAGAGCTTTAATTTGAATACAAACACTGCTATATTCTGACCATCTGACCCCATGCAATTAGGTTATTTGTCATTAACAGTTATGTGCAAAAATTCCCAATATTCAAGGCAATGCTTTAATACTGTAGAATATAGCCTCATAGTAATGTTGGTATTCAAATTAAAGCTCTTTTCTTGCTTAATAAGATGGTGTAACTTAAATTTTTGTAGCTTTTTTCCTGGTTATGTTATTCAATACCACGTATAACCTTAATACTTTAAAAATCGGGCAAAATTTGTTGCTTTAAGAGTGCCCTGCAGCCTGAAATGACCGGATATTGGCAAAATATGAATGGATTTGTGATGAGAATAGTGGAAAGCTTAAATAAGAAAAAAATTACAAACACTCTAGTGGTAGGATAACTACCTTCACCCATCACCCATAAAACTGGGATTTCGCCCATAGCAATACAATGTTATATTTCAAATTGCGGTAGCACCCTCTAAAATTTGTCCGATTTGGCCCAAATTTTTACTAAATTTTTTTTTCATATATTGGAACATAATTGGGGGGTGCCCCATTGAAAATTCAAACATTTATTTTTTTGTGTGCAATCTGCATCACCCTAACCAAGATGTAACATGAGGATATTCTTTTTGGCTATAGATATTTTATGGGAAAAGTAACAGACCAAATTGTTACATAAGGATATTCCTTTTGGCTTTTAGATATTTTAAGGGAAAAGTAAGAGACCAAGTTGTTGCGCTAGGATCCTTTTAGCTATAGACATTTTATGGGAAAAGAAACTGACCAAGATATTATGCAACATATAGTGTTCATATTCCTTTTGGTTATTGATATTTTATTGGAAAAGTAATAGACTCAAGGTGTTACACAAGGATATTCTTTTTGGCTTAGATATTTTGTGAGGAAAGTCACAGACCGAGACGTAACTTCAAATATATTCTTGTTGACCTACAGATTTATATTTCATGAAAGAGTCACTGATCAAGATGATACTCAATGATATTCTTCTTGGCTTATAGAAAATTTGATACATCATGAAAAACAGTGTAGCTTTTTGTCAATGGTAAATGCATTAAAATAATGACAATTGGTGTGTTAGTAAAAATGCAAAATCATACAAAATCATGCCAAACAAAAAGGGTAAACACATACACATCACTCTTTGTGGTGTAAACTTTGTGGGTGAGTGATTCCAAGGCCATCCACCGGACAGGAACAGGACCCTGGGCAGAACAAGGAGGGGAAAAAACAAACCAAACAAAAATCAACATAAGGCAAAATAAAAATGAACTAAACTGGTAATTTAGGAACACATACAAAATTACCATCAAACCAATTAGTGATAAATTAGTGGCCAAGAGACAAAGGAACAAAGACACCTTCTAGCCTTAATGTGAGTTCTCATATTGTTTGATGAAAGTATAAAATGAAGTTTGTGTTAAAAATGAAGTATTCTTAAGAAACCTCACTTTTTCTGTAGGGGAATGTATGAACGCTAAACACAGGTTATCCTAAAATGGTCATGTCATTTTACTTTATTGTGTCAATGCCCAACACGAGTTAGATACCCGGTTTTAATTAACTGAATTCATGTTACAACATGACAGAATTTTTGCCAGTAACCCAGTTGGAAGATAAGTTTTAGGAGTTGACCACTTTGGGATAACCCTTGTTAAGCGTTAATTCAATCTGCTGAAGGTGCATTAAAACTTTTGTAAAAATATGACACCACTGCTGAGTGATGCACTCATTCAATGACATGTGCTCATAATATAGAAATTAAAGGATTAGTAAAATAACTGAAGCTTCAAACGGAGAATCAACCAAAAGCACAGCAAATCAAAGTGTTAGCTGCTACCATGATTCCATGATTTCAAAGGCTCACATTGGTTTTCTTCTGGTAGGCGGACTTCTGGTAGCAATCTTTGGCCAGACCGAAATCCGCAATTTTGACCACTTTGTCTTCGGCGATGAGGACGTTTCTGGCTGCTAAGTCTCGATGGATGTACTGTGGAGGAATAAAAGAAGAGTTTTTAAGGTTAATTGCGATGATTGATTGTTGCACACATCTTTGCACTTGGAGGGCGACAGTCTGAGCTCAAAAATTTGTTTCATGGTGTATAAGAGATAGTTTGAGATAGTTTTCTGTGAAGTTCTGTCGAAAGGCATCTGTTTTACAGTCCTTGTCATACTTACGTGGAATTTCAAGTTCTTTTCTATGGCGTTGAACTGTGATGTCAGAGACAGCTCTATTCCCTTGCATTGCAATATATTAGGGTTCTCATGATTAACTGATTAATCGCCGCCGATTAGATTTTAATAAAAAACTCGATTCCAGTTTGCAAAATCAATTAATCTGTTATTTGTTTATTAGTACCTGGAAGACACTGAAAGACAACCAATTTCCAGGTGTTTAGAGTAGATTGCAACTGGATTGGTCAAGTTGATTGGCTTATTGGATTGGTTGCACCTGATTGAAGCAGATTTGAGATAATGAAATGCGAAGTCCTAATTGCACTTAGTATTGTCAATGGAATATCTAAGTCTCTCTGGTTTGCTTCAACACAATGATACAAAAAGAAACAGAACTTCACCAGCTGTCTAGAATGGCGGGAAAACGGCGATTAATCGATTATGATTTGATTTTAGGCCATAGATTAATCGATTTTGAAATTATGTAATCGTGGTAGCCCTACAAATTATGTAAATTAACTACAAGCTGTGATGTCATTTCAAACTGGGTCAGATTCCCCAGCTTCTAGCCAATGTTTATCCTCCTGAACTGAGCGTCACAGTTTCAATACAGTGTCAGAGTAAGAATTTTATCAGGGATAGCCCCTACAACCACGTCATCACAGCTTGATAGCCAATGGGCTGACAGTATACTACGCATCACAGTTCAGACATTGATACAGTGCCGCCTGTAAGTATGTGAAACGCATGACATTGTGCCATTGCATCAATGTTAAACATCATCAGCCTAACTGCTTCTGGAGGCATGAATCTTCATCGGATGAAAGGGAAACAAAGTGGGTCATAAAGGCCAATGTGTGAGGCAAGTGGGATAAAAATAGCAGCCCATTTTCTTCGCTGTAGTCGGAGTTAGGTATGGGTCAAAGTCTTTGATAAGTAAGTGAACCACCCTTCCCTATCTTTTAACATTGGGCCTGCGTTTCACTTACTTATCAAAGACTTTGACCCATACCTAACTCCAACTACAGCAAAGAAAATTGGCTGCTATTTTTATCCCGCATGCCTCACATATCGGCCTTTATGACCCAAAATGTTTTCCTCTCATCGGATGAGAATTCGTCCTTCCTGAAGCATTTTGATTAAGGATGTTTAACATTGATGCAATGGCAGAATATCATGCGTTTCACTTACTTACAGGCGGCACTGTATATTGAAGGAAGCAGTTTGGTGGATTCGCATTGGCTAGAAGCTGGGGAATCTGACCCAGTTTAAAATGACATCACAGCTTGAAGTTAATTTGAATATATTGCAATGCTAGAATAGTGTCATCTCTGACATCACAGTTCAAAAGCATAGAAAAGAACTTGAGATTCCGCGTAAGTATGACAAGGACTGTAACATTGCATCTGTCTGTGCACCACAAAGACGGAAAAGCAGCTTGACATAGACTCTTGTGTGAAGAAGGACTTTTACTAAAATCAACAAATTAAAGAGGTCGTACCTTTCTTGAGGAGAGGTAGTCCATGCCCCTCGCAATTTGGAACGAGAAACAGACGAGGTCCTTGGTTGTCAGCGGAATGACCTCATCGAAGTCTCCTCCGTTGGAATGACTCGTGTTCACGTAGTCCATGGCATTGGCCGCCTTTTGACTCGTTCGAAGTTTCTGCAGTTGACTTTCCGTGGAGAGGTCCTCCATCGTGTTGATGAAGCCGCCCCTCTTGCGCAGCATGTAGTTCCTCAAGTTGCCGTAATGGCAGTACTCGACAATGATGTACAGGAGTCCTGTTTGTAGATAAATGAGATTTTGTCAAATTTTAGGTTCTCAATTCTCATGAAATATTGGCTTACAAGTCATATTTTTTAAAAGTTTCTTCAGTGGTAATTGATTACACTGTAAAGGAATTGGCTGAGCCCTTCCTAACATTGTGACAATGCCAAACCACAACTTTAACATGAGGCAACCAACCAGCCCCGATGTGAATATTTCGGTATGGTAAAAAAAACTCAGCACCTTCTTCGAATCATCGGTCTGTTCAAAAAAGGTCAAAAGATTACTCCAACATAACCAATTGATTCATAGATCTATACGAACCTTTATGGATGTCTTTTGTGCAAGATCCCAGGAGGTTGACAATGTTCAAATGCTGGCCAACATGGATCAGGACCTTCAACTCAGAGATTAACGCTTTCATCTGCTCTGCGTCCGTCAAGTCTGGAATCAAAAGACGCTTCATTTAAACGAAAAGTTCATGAATTATATTACTGAACGGTTTCAGTAAAAGCAAAAATTCAAGATCACATTAGCAAATTATGATTATGGTAAATATATGAGATCAACATATTTGGAAGCTTCATCATTTTGTATAAAATAACTGGTCTTCACATATATTCTTCAGTGATTGCATAAAACTAATGGTATACATAAAAAAAAAGAGATAGTTGGTGGCTCACCTTTTGGCATCTTGACAGCAACAGTGGTGACCCCTGGGTAACCCCCGATTCCAACGGCCTCCGCTTTGGAGACTTTTCCGAAAGCCCCTTGGCCCAGCAACATGCCTGTGAGATAGAGAGAAACACGTAATAAAATTCTCTATTGAAATGATTCTCTTGATTCTTGTGATTTCTGCAATTTATCATAGAAGTATGGAACTTTTTTATTAACTCTTAGTCATTGTCAATATGTATTTTGGCGTTATCTTGAAATTCAATAAATAACGCAGATAGGAGCTTATAAATCCGATGTGGAAATAATGTAGTTTATAAGGGGAAGCTATGGCGGAAGTATTGAGATTAGGTGTTTGACAATGATTGTGATGAGTTGATGACATATATTTCTCAACGAGTTTTAAACAAAATATAGTTTCCGCAGGCAAGGGAAAGCGTTGAGTTGTATTATCGTACTGGTAGGCGACATATTTTTTTGCAAAGTCTGACGGTATTTTGAGGGAGTCCGCCCTTCAGCTACATGTACTTATTTTGTTTATGTGTGAATTGAATTCTTTGGCTGATTTTTTGTAAATTTCTGAGATTAAATAAACGGAAATCATGCAATCTGTCTGCAGATCAAAGAACTACAGTCAATATCTTGATGTGCTTCTTACCAAAGTTGAGCCTCTCCCTGGGGAACTCCCACTTGTCATCATAGGCGATGCAGTCAGCCTGTTCCTGGATGGGGAGGTCAGGGTTAAAGGTGGACTTGCTGCCAAGGAGGTAGTCATCTGGCAGGTACTGCAACAAATACAAAAAAATATATATGTTATTGATTGAAGGGGCATTGTCTGCTGTTTTGTATCAAATTTGACCAAGTGAAATATCCATTGTATTAGTTGAAGTTTGAATTTTGTAAGAAGTTAATTAGTTGAAGTTTGAATTGTGTAAGAAGTTAATTAGTTGAAGTTTGAATTTTGTAAGAAGTTAATAGTTGAAGTTTGAATTTTGTAAGAAGTTAATAGTTGAAGTTTGAATTTTGTAAGAAGTTAATTAGTTGAAGATCGAATTTTGAAAACAAATAGTAGACCATGTTGAATTGTTCGTCTATATAATTGGCTGATGTTATAGAATGGTTTATAAGTCCTTGAGGCCTGGGTCATATTTATTACTCCATTTGTCAACTTTATATTATATATGCACATGTACCTAGCTACCACTATAATTAATAAATTTTATAAATACAATATTATATAATACAATATAATATTATGTTATGAAGTGCATTTCTCCACCACTTGTGATAATTAAGCAGCTGAATTGTTGTTCAGTTGAAAAGAAAAAAGATCTTTCCTGAAAAAAAGTGTCTTCAACTTTTGAAATAAGTGGTCAATTTGTCTCTGTTTTGGAGACATTTAACCCTCCCCGGTGACTGCTATGACCTGCTCCATGCAATGTCTACTAGTGTTAGTAGCTAAGCAACTCATAAGGGGGCATTATGTGTCTTAGTAGCCACCTAAGTTTCCTCATCCAAAATAAATTTTCAGTAGGATGGGAGGTCACTACAATGAGGTGAAGGATGATTGAGACTGCTGTCCAACATTGGTCCAGGCGATTGGGCTACAGCTGGAATCAAACCCTGGGCCAAGCCCAGAGGTATTTCATATTCATGAAAAAATGAAAAAGTCCCTTATTTTTAAATTTTTTTTTTTTGAAAACTTACCCTTGGTACGTAGATCCTCCTTATAAGGAAAAACAGCAAGACGACCAGGAAGATGCAACCGATGACAATTCCGATGATCATGAAAATTTGCAACTGACTCAAAGAGCGGATTGCGGCCGTCTCCACAGGGGTCATGAGGGACTCCGCTGAAATAAAGAAGAAAATTGTTTAACAATCTTTTTCATCATTAGCCTACTATCCAATTTCTGTAAAAATGTCATTTGTGAATATCTTCAGCACAATAACCGACTAGTCAATAATGAGGTATATATTTTTCAATATTTTGCGTGTAGACGAATTTGTAAACCTGCGAAAACGAACATGTACACGAATTTGACATTTGTGGAAGTGTGAAATATTGTCATTCACGAATTTGTATACGTATAATTACGAACATACTAACCCTGAACTTGGCTAAAACTAACTCTAAACATAATTTTTACCCTAAAACTGAAACCTATTACGTCCACGAATGTTAGTATTGGCAGGTCCACGAATGAATAATAACGCACATCCACGAGTGTTAGTTATTACATATACATGAGCACTTATGCTCGTTTTTACACATCCACAAACTCGTACATGCTCGTTTTTACACCTCCACGAATTCGTGAACATGCCAAATAATGAAAAATATATACATGCAATAATGTGAGTGTTTGAATAGATTCTGACTTTTCTTTTACAGCTGCATGATTTGTTACCGGTGATGAAATTATTTGACGTGGAAGCACTTTGTTCTAAGGTTTAGGGTTGTGACTCCATGGGCCTCCATTGGATAAATATGGCTTTATTCAATTTTTAAGACAACATTGTAATCTTACATGCACCCATGCATCCACACAGGAACAATTTGGAATGGTTTAATTTGAGTGATTCCTATAAATGTGGTTTTATTTCCTGTTTTTTTTTTTTTGTTTCATGGTTTTAGGGTGAACTTCCATGTGGCTAATTGGGGTAATCCCCCCAGGAAGTGAATTGTATTTTTGTGGCATTGTCATCGGATGATTCCATTTAAACAGGATCATTCTCATGGAATTATATTATGTCCTATTAAATAATTTATATTATCATGATAAATATAATACTGATTTTGATATTTAGTTGTTCGTTTGCTTTTGGTCTCTTTCGGCATAACTTATTCACTCTAGGCTTGTTCTGCACTTTACTCTTGCACACAACGTGACAACACAAGGTGGGATTTTTAATTCAATCAATTTTTTTTAAAAGACTTTTTGTCATAACACATAACTAGTGACAATCAGTATTTATCGTGTTAAAAAATAGCGTATAAAGGAAGTGGTAGTGAGACCGTAGAACTGTACCAGTTGTAGCTCTATGGGGAAACCCTGATTTTGAGCAAAAATGTATGTTGGAACCCAAAAATTAGGTGATTTATACCAGGGGAACCTCATTTGTCGGTTTAACTATATTTTTAGGTTGTGATCACCATCGGATATATACGATAAACTGTGGATGATGGCAGGGGAGCCTGACACGAACGGCCCTGCAGTTCGAACTACTTCCGGAGTAAGCATATTATGATATAAAATTTTATGTAAACATATCAACAAAAAAAGTCCCCCTTGAACATTTCGAAGATCGCTTCTCTGATTTTAATTATATTGGACCAGATTGTAGGCATTCATATTGACACTATGTCAATTCATTTGTAACTTGATTGCTTCTTTTTTTTTCTTTAGTCAGCAGATCCTCAGTGTAACTACCCCTTTTCAAAAATTTCAAGTCTGGGTTTTCCAAAAAAGTGTTTACCAAAAGGAACTCAACCTCCACTCAAGTGATTCCAATGTCACCCAATGAAACCAAACACTCAAAATTTCACAAAATAAGTTCTTATTTTTTCCAATGAATATGATTGAGAAACACATTTCACGAAATACTAATGACTTGATGAAGTATCTGTATGTCCAGTTGATGGCTCTTCCACATGATTAAATTGGTCACAGATTCTTGAAATTAGGATAAGGCTCACTTGAAGGCTGTTTGCTCAGCCAGGAATGATGGCTGCTATTCGTAATGCATGTAAAGTGACCAGTCACTGACCACTTCTACCTGAAATATTTATTCTGCATTGCAGGCAGAAGATGACTTATTGCCAACGAAGAACATGTACCACAAGACCCGGGCCAAGGTGACCAATTTGCTCGACGCAGCGCTCATGATCAGTAACTTCTCCAACATGGCGGGGATCTACAAGAGACGCGAGGCTTACGAAAACAAGTCTGAGTTGGGCATTCTCATGGGAGCTCTTACGTTGTCAATAGTGTGCCAGATCGTGGCTGCTGTTAGCTTCATGCTCATCAAGTATTCCGAGAATGAACAGCATAAGGTGAAACCGAGCAATCCAAGGTTCGATATAAAGAGGCAACATAAAAATTGGGCCAAAGTCACTTCCATTGCGATGGTCTTTGTTGTCATGGTGCTCAACATGTTCATCGGAGTATTCGCGAATGTTTGGGATGTAAAATTGGACATTTCTGGTGGTGCGACATATTCACCTGAAAACTGAAGTGAAATCCCTTAAAATGTCAAATAATTTGACCTTTGTAAATGTATCCATGTGCAATATTGTATTGAAGTATGCCACTGACTTCTCTCGCCTATTGTTCCACAGGAATGTGATCTCTCACTCTAAACTTAGAGCTCAACAGGTTCACAAAATTGTGTCTGCGCTGCCCTCTTGAATCAATAACAGAAACTACAATTGAGCTGACACTTGTCAGTGAGCTCAAAGAGATTTCAGATGCAACAACTATCACTTTTTTTAAGTGAAGTGCAGTAACAACGTGGTCTGTTAAATTAGGTCTAGAGTTGAATATTCAAAAACTTTTACTTGGCCAGTTTATTGCTAGAATGCTGCTATGGCTGCAAAGTGGTACTTATTGTGGAACTTTTTTTGGCGGAATCATTATTTTCCTATCCAGGGAATTGTGAGTCGTCCCTGTATGGCAGCCAGCCAGACAGCCAAGCATGAAGACCCTCACTTCCATTGTCCCATTGCAGGACTCGTTTACACTCGCCCTGCCAACAGGCTCTACAAAATGCTGAAGATTTTTAAAGCATTGTCAGCTTTTTTCCAGCGTGATTTAATTAATTGTTTATGGTTTTCTACAAAGAAACTCATTGAAACAACATACAGGCAACTATGAAACACTCAAGCATTCATTCAATTGCTTTGAAAAATCTCAAACTGTTAATTATTTCTGTCACACTGGAGGAAAGTCAATCTTTTTGTTAAAACTTCACAGAACAGTGTATGGTGTGGTCAGGTAGCTTCCCAAGCCTACACTGAGAAGTGAGGATGCTCAGTATAAGCTTTTTAAGCTTGCCCTGCCTGACCACAACATGCGTTATTTGTGAAGTTGTAACAAAAAGATTAACTCTCCTCGAGTGTGACAGACATACTTAACTGTTTCAGGTCTCTCAAAGCAATTGAATTAATGCTGTAGTGTTTCATTGTTGTCCGTTTGTTGTTTCAATTAGTTTCTTTCGAGAAAACCATAAACTATCATTTAAATCATGGTGGAAAAAGCTGTTAAAGGATTTGAAAACTTCAGAATTTTATGGTACTCATTGGCAGTGCATGTGCACTCATTGATTGTTTAACATTGTTGATTACGATTTGTTTATATCTTGCTGGCAGCTCAGCTGTGCGTATGAGCACAAGTGATGGGGTCCCTCTACCTGGACATGACCTGCCAATGCTGATATACTTTAACATTGATAAATGTGTCTACAGGAGGTCATCCGATTTCTGACAGACTCTCCAGCTGTGCTGTTCGTTTAGAGTCTGTGAGAAGACTGGTGATCTCTTGTAATGGGCCGAAGATTTAACCTGCGTTTAAGAGGTTGAGTTGGTCCGGTTTGGATGCGATCAATGTGCAATATTGTAATTCTGGCTATTGTTGCAATACTTTATGTATTTAACTGCAATAATGTTGCAATATTGCCCTCAACTTAAATCCTTGTTGCAATATTGTAGTCAACTGTGATCATTGTTGTAATATTGTCCTCAGTTTTGACAATATTGTCCTCAACTGCAAGCACTGTTGCACAATATTGTTCTCAACTGCGATCTTTGTTGCACTATTTTACTGAATTTCTTTGACAATTGTATCACCTTTGCATGCATAAAAATTCTACTGATCTCAATAAAAGTATTTGAAAATCTTATTGTTTTCCGTGTTCTAACCAGAAGATTCAAATCAAACATCAAGCAAATTCAGCAATTCAACACTCACTGTTGTAAATACAAGGAGTGAATTGAGAAGGCTTCAGCTTTTATTCAACATTCACTTGACGAAAAGGTCCTACAGATGTTGGCGCCAGGGAAACACCCCGCCACCAACTGCGGGAACCACTACACTCTTCCCTTCTTAACATGAAGCTTGACCAAAAACTTTTGCTGTTATTACTCTAGCTTGCTCTAACTAGCCAGGCTAGATGGGACATGAGTCCACCAGTCACTACATATCAGGTGCTACTGTAACATTTCCAGGAGAGGCGTTTGAACCTGGACCCCATGCACGAGAAGCAGGAGCGTTATCCTTAACACGAAAAAGTCATTCGTTGGTGCAAGGGCAATATCCTGTCACCATCTTGGAACCATTACACATATATTTTGGTATAGTTTTATTTTAGTGATTATAATATAGCTGGCAAACATGGTAAATAGGCTTTTCTCCTGTTTTTTTAAATTTTGTGTAATTTGGCTAATTGTCGTAATCCCCCAAGGAAGTGAATTTTTCATCAGATGATTCTATATAAACAGGATCACATTCTAATAGAATTCTGACATGGTCAATAATAATATGCAGTAAATGGCACTGCCATGAAATTCGCACTGCACTTACCATTGTCATAGAACTACTGCACTATTTTCGATTTTTAGTTCAGGCAGATAGATAGATCGATAGATAGATAGATAGATAGATAGATAGATAGATATGTAGATAGATATGTTGACAGATAAATAGACAGATGGGCCTGTATTCTAATTGGTGTGTTTCAGGTATATCCAACATATTGTACTCATAAATGACCATGGTTGCATTTTGAAGGAAAATTACTTTTTCAGGGAGTGCAGTATGGTGCATAAAGTAAACAATCATTGATTCAGCAGGCATTACACTTAGGTCTATAAGTCGAATTAGCCTTTGGATGGAACCTGAACCCCTATAATTTATGTGCAATATTGTGTTGAAATGTGCCTCTAACTTTTCTCATCCATTGCTCCCTAGGAATGTGATCTTTTATTAAGGGGCAACTTGCTTGGAAACTGTTCACCTTTGAAAATTTGCTGAAAAGGGTGAAAACATGCATTCATGAGGCGTTCCTGATACTAGATCATTTTGTAATCAGTCTTGTCTGAATTTTAACCATGTTATTGCCACTTTCCCAATGTTGTTAATGATGATATATTTTAGTGACACAGAAATTTTTGAACTGTGATGATTGGTGCAGTATTATTCTTAACTGTGATTAATTTGCAAATGTTGTACTCAACGGTGATGATTGTTACAAAATTTTACCGGACTGGTCATTGTTGCAATGTTGTATGCAACTGTGATCATTGTTGCAATGTTGTAATCAACTGTGATCATTGTTGCAATGCTGTACTCAACTGTGATCATTGCTGCAATGCTGTACTCAACTGTGATCATTGTTGCAATGTTGTACTCAACTGTGATCATTGTTGCAATGTTGTACTCAACTGTGATCATTGTTGCAATGTTGTACTCAACTGTGATCATTGTTGCAATGTTGTACTCAACTGTGATCATTGTTGCAATGTTGTACTCAACTGTGATCATTGTTGCAATGTTGTACTCAACTGTGATCATTGTTGCAATATTATACTCAACTGTGATCATTGTTGCAATGCAATACTAAACTGTGATCATTGTTGCGAGGTTGTTCTCAACTGACCATTCTTGCAATGTTGTACTCTACTGTGATCATTGTTGCAATATTGTACTCAACTGTGATCATTGTTGCAATGTTGTACTCACTGTGATCATTCTTGCAATAGTGTCTCAACTTCTCTTGTCAATGTTATCCTTTTTTCAGTAGTGCGCAGACAAAAAAATTATTTTACTGATGTCAATAAAAAGTATTTTGATGCAAACTGATAACATTTTAAGTTTTTCTTATTCTAACCATAAGATTCTAACCAAAAATCGCACTTGTAAGACTTCAGCGTTCAACACTTTTAGTAAATAGAAGCTTCGGGCGTAATTCAACTGTCACTTGTCATTTGCCTGAAGGACTGGCAATTTTCTAAGCATCAATTATCAAAAATATATTGCAGAGCTTTCAGGAATTCTTTTTCATTTTTCTCTTGGGAGGTACATTTTTAAGTTGTACACATGAATGTGTTACATATGAGCTATAAGTCCAGTTGAATGCATTCCTAGCTAGATGGCTAAACATGTAACCTATGGTTGGACAGTTTTACTATTTTTTACAACATATTTCTTAACTGCAATTTTTATGCATGGCCGATAGCTAATGCATGGATCTACTTTTTTGTCAACCGTCAACAAAGTCTCTTGGCTAAGAATTCTTAAGACCCCTAGCCCAGAAGAGTCATTCACCCTTTTTGCAACCACTCACCCTCCCCAGCACGCCCCCCCCTCTTGATTTTTCTTCACCTTCAGAATGTTCCATTGCTTATAGAAGCAAGCATCAGTTCTCCATTCTCAGGTGAGTGCAAAACATGTTTGGGTAAGTTCCCAATTTACTAGAAAGTTTAAAGTAACACGCAATTTTTAAAATTCTGACTTTTGTGAGGAACAATAAGGTTAATTGAAATGATTTTAAAATACATTTTGATTTAACTTAAATTTTATGTTAGTTAGTGACTAGTTTTTTTTTATTGTTTGATTGTTTGTATTCACACAAATGCATTTACAGGAAAATATTTTGAATTTTTTAAATATTTTTTTATTTTCACTTTAATGATCAAATCTGATTTAAAAGTATAATCTCAATGCTCATTGGTCAGATCTAAGTTGGACCAACGTTGTGACAATGTTGCAATTTTGGTAAAATTGCGCTGAATTTTGTGTTAGATCTGACATTGACACAACATTGTGAAGCGTTGTCATGATATGACCTTAGCAAGAAACGTTGTGGCAACATTGTCACAACGTTGTGAAAAAATTTCAACGTAGTCTTCACATTGTGGCAACATAGTTTCTACCATACATTTCTGGGTCACAAAAGACCAGCCCTCCACCAATTGGCAACGTTGTGTTTACGTGCAACACTCCAAAAAATTCCAGACAAAATTCGTTTTTTAGATTCAAAATGGTTTTTTGAAAAACCAAATTTCAATGCAAAAAACCAAAATGGATTTTTAAAAAAATCCATTTGCCATTTTTGTAAGATTTTTTTTAAAAGTAATTTTGCTGTTTTTTTAAAAAAGTTTTTCAGGATAAGGGAACTTAGCTGGCTACTAAGAACTTATGTCCATTAAGGCTCAGTGGGGGTCACTAAGAGGGGTAATCGAACCGTTTTATGCGATTTTTTAAAATAATCTTATTGAATATGCGTGCAAACATATGTTTCGCAAACCTGTAGTGTGATTATTATGTAATGCATTTTAAAGATCATAACATAAGCATTTAAGGGGACATTCTTAGTAGCCACTTCAGTTCCCTCATCATGAAAAGCTTCAGTAGGCATACATTTTGTTAGGAAGGGCAGCTGAGGGTTAAATACTGTACTGTGTAAATTTCATAAAGTTGGGTTGGATGCAAATCTGAAGACAATGATCTTTTAAAAATATCTCCTTATGCTGCCTCAGTACCAGAGGGACTCAGAAAACGGGGGGGGGAATGGGAGAGATTGAATCCTAATGTTTCCAGAACTTGATAAGGTTGAACTTGTTGATAAGGAAAACTTAAAAGTTTAAACAGTACAACAAATATTACATTGACAAGGTTTTTTTTTCCCAGTTATTTTAATTACCAAATGTACTCCGATTGTACTGCAAACATAGGCGTATCGGAGGGGGTGGCAGGGGGGGCGATTGCCCCCCAAAAGTTTGGGAAACAGTAAGATTTGGGCAAAAAGGGTAAAAAATTTGGGCAGATTATTAAATAAAAACTACCGAAAATTAATGATTCCCAGGAAATTTAATTTGAAGTGTTCATAAATTTAGATCGTGAAATTTGGGCAAAGGTCGATCGCCCCCCCCAAAAATCGCACATGCCGTACGCCTATGACTGCAAAATATATACTTTTCTGCAAGGGAGCATATTTGGAGCATATGCATTTGCATATGCATTTGCATATAGAGGGTATAAATGAAGCGTAAATTGAATGATTGGAGCCCTTCAAATTTACTCCTTTTTGTGCTGGATTAAGACTTAAAATCTTCATAAATTAGCATTACAATAAAACATAACAGACAGTGTCAACAAAAAATACGTTGATGTCAACAAAAAGTACGTGGTATTTTTGCTGCTGAGTGCATCACTTGATTCCCCAAATGTTCAGTCTTGCAGAGACAGAAATCATAGCATTTCACTTCTTGGACTTTCTAGCAATCATTTCAGACGAACACTTTGATAGCGGCATTTAAGAAGTTGCCTTTGAGAATTGTGAAGTCTCATTCACAACATATTGCATAAGCTTTTAAAGAAAAACCTCTTTGAGCGAAGCGTCCTGAATGAGTCAAGATGAATTCCATAGGTTTCAAGGAGTTGGATGCGCTCTTTAAGAGGAAAGATTCCGAAAGACCGGGCAACGACCAGATGATACCAAAGTGTGTCCTTGCTGCATGTACATGGTTCTTTTGATATCTTTTGATATCTCCAGTTGCCTAATAACAACCTTTAGGGCAATTACATGTTTGAATGGGCAGTGAATATTTAGTGAAATATTTTAAGTTACATAAATCACTCATCCATTAGTGGACCTTGAAATGGCTAAATAAAAACCCTCATGAGGGCAACATATGAGTCCAAAGATTTACAACGAAAGCTTATAGGAGCTACATGTATAAAACCATGTACTTCAGTTACTTTTTATTTTTTATTTCTCTTTGAGCTTCTTTGCGAACTTCACTACTTTGCCCCAAGTGCCTTACACAAAAACATTTCTGAGTTTAAGAGATTAAATACTGAAAATTTATATTGCCAAAAAAGTACAATCTTAGATTTTAAGTCTTTAAAGTCCCAGCTGATTCAAATGGGTGCGGTCATCTTACTTATGGTTAAGCGGAAAGGATATATACTTTTTGTAGCTATCTATTTATTTTGTTTTTGTTTTTCAAGAAACCGAGAAGTTGAATACAGGCAAGTGAGCAAGATGGCACAATCTAACGGAACCTCCACGGAACCAGGTCCTTTGACCAAAATGAATGCGAAGGTAAATCATCCTCTTTGAAATTTCTCTGTTTTTGATCTCTTTCTCAATATATCGAAGAGTTTCTTAAGTGTAACTTTTTAAAAGTATATGCCCAGTCTCTACAATCCCTGAACACAGGAAGCTTTTCAGTATGCAAGAGTATTAGATAATTACCAATTCCTGCAGATGTACTTCATAATGATGGTAATCTATTGCAATTTTTCTCGGATAAGGGAAATTCCGAAATTAGGTGGCTACTTAGACACAGGATGTCCCCTTATGAGTTGCTTAGTTACTAACACTAGCAGAAATTGAATGGAGAAGATCATAGCACTCACTAGGGAGATGAAATGTCTGCCAAAGACAAATTGACAACTCATTTCAAAGTTAAAGATAGGACTTCCAGTGACATGATTAAGGCCATGTAATAGGCAATGTCTACTAGTCTATACCAAAGCAACTCGTAAGGGGGTATTCCGTGTCTCAGTAGCCACCTTAGTCCCCTTATCCGATAAAACTTCACTGGCTAGCATGCCATTTTATAGCATTCTTATTAAAGGAGTTGAACTTTGTCACTTACCTGAGAAAAAATGAAAAAGGTTAATTTTACGTTTTTCAAATTCATAAAAAGTATTAGAATCAATATCAAACTATTTATTGTGTAATACACCCAATTGTAATACTGGGAAGTTTCCTGTGTTCTTATAGAGGCGAAGCTGTTGGCGGGTTGCTTGGCGTTACTTCAAGTTCTGTCCTTACTTAGAACCCTTCTCTTGGGGACATAAATGCTGCCAGGTTAGAAATAAACTTCTTAAATTAATTAACAAATCTAATGATTATTCTTTTTGAATCAATCCCGATAGTCTAGTTTGAATCATTTCACATGAGGTCCACTCTTTAAAAAAAAACATACCTTGTAATAAGAGAAATTGTCCTTCTTTTCATCCTACGCAATGCATATTGTATCTATAGCTTTGCATTTATGAAATAAGAGATATTACGTTGGTGCTTAATCCTTGTCTCTTTATCCAGAACTTTCATATTTATGGCATTACAGATAACATCATCACAATGATGTTCAAATCTTTCTAGTGCGCTTTGTATTTGTAACTTTACATTTCTGACATGAGAGATAACATCATCGCAATGATGATGCTGTAATCCTTTCTAATGCCCTTTGTATCCATAACTTTATATTTATGACATGAGAGATAACATCATCAGAATTATTTGTTGTTTTAATACTTGCTAATGCCCTTTTATCCATAACTTTAAATTTATGAAATGTGAGATAATGTTATCAAAATTATGTTGCTTTAAAATTATGTTGCTCTGGACTGAACAACATGAAAACGCCCAATTGTAACTTTTTAACGATATATGTATACTTATCATTAATGAATACCTGATATTTACGTTCCAATTGCTGCAGTCATTTTACTAATCATAAAACAATGACTTCTGTGAAGTAATTTTGTTTATGGGGGTATAGATATATAGTGAGCAACTAATTCTTCTTATCTGAATCGCTTATCAATTGGGTGGCTGGAACCTAGATTTATAATGTCAGTATTCATATTTATCTTACATGTACCTGTTTTTAATTTATGTAATCAGCTTTGTCTCTGTATAATTTTTAAGCATTTTGTTTGCATTTTGTATTTTATATTTTACTTTGATGACATATGTATCTGTAATGATATGAGAATGTCAATAAAAGATTATATATATTTAATCTGTCCTTATGCCCATGGTTGCCTTAATTATACCGTTATTACATAAGAGATAACATCATCAAAACAACGATACTTCAATCCTTACTAATGCCCATTTTATCTATAACTCTGTCTTTATGACATGACAGATAACATAATCAGAATGATGATGCTTTAATCCTTGCTAATGCCCTCTGTATCCAGAACTTTATATTTATGACATGGGAGATAACAACCTGTTGTACCAGGAAATTTAAATAGTGACATGAAAGATAACGTCATCATAATGATTTGTTGTTTTAATCCTTGCTAATATGCCCTTGTATCCATAACTTTATATTTATGACATGGGAGATAACATCATCATCATAATGATTTCTTGCTTCAGGAGGAGGATGATGACATGATGCCTTCTAAGAACATGTACCACAAGACTCGGGCCATGGTGACCAACCTGCTGGACGCTGCCCTCATGATTAGCAACATCTCCAACATAGCAGGAATCTACAAGAGACGTAGGGCCTACGTCAGCATGGTGGAGGTCTACATCTTGATGGGAGCGCTGATCTCTTCGATCATGTGTCAGATTATTGCAGCGTTCGCCTTCATGACGATTCGGTACTCGGAAAACGAGCAGCGGAAGGTCGCGAATGAATCTGAGAAGTATAAGAAGTTACGAAAGTGGAAGAACGCCAGTAAGGTCACCTCGTACGCTTGTGTGTTCCTCGTCATGGTGCTCAACATGTTCATTGGAGTTTTCGCAAACGTTTGGGACATTAAACTGGACGACGTGTATGGAGCCGATATAGCTGTCCTGGGACAACCGAGAGGCAACGGCTCAGGAAGCATCTAGTTTACTGTGACCTGAAGAATCTCTTGAAATTAAATGACAATGTGGTATCATTGCCTCCTTGCTGTTGATATCACTCAAATGTTAATTACTCAAATCTACTAACTTTCATCCTTCATTGACAGTGGTCTATGTGATAACATCCTCCCAACATGCAACCTTCCTCTGTTGTAAAACCTCATCCTTACCACAGAAGTCATATTTTACAACAAGAAATCACCCCATCAAG
Organism: Platynereis dumerilii; assembly: GCA_026936325.1. Classification (NCBI taxonomy): domain Eukaryota; kingdom Metazoa; phylum Annelida; class Polychaeta; order Phyllodocida; family Nereididae; genus Platynereis; species Platynereis dumerilii. The sequence goes on along the minus strand of JAPTHN010000089.1, from coordinate 63,901 downwards.
AACTAAAGTCCTCACGGGTAACCTTTCCAAGTCAAAAGAGAGTGTAATAGCTTGCCACAGAAACTACGAGACTACGATAAGTTTAGATTTTTACCTGCCGATGTAAAAAACTAAAAATTGTTCATTCCTCAAGATTACCCACTGAGCGACATTGAATGACACACTGATGGATATAATTATAGTTCATTCGACTGACAATGTTACCATAACCTCCTCATTACAACATCAGTGTTTGACAATAGCATACAATCATACAGCGAGAGTACAGGAGTCCGCGCTGACTTGATATTTTGACTTTTCTAAGCTTCTGCTTTTTACGAAACCAGATAAACGTGAAATTGGTTGGAAACATGCAACGAAAACTATTTCTGCATGACCTTTTTTCACATAATTGTGTCATATAGTGAGCTCCAGGCATGAGGCTAAGTGGGTGGTTCAATAATAGTATTTGACTTGTTCATACCCAAATTTTCAACATTCGGTTACTGTGTGTTCTTGGAATCCTATTGTAAAAGGTAAAGGTACTTTTATTTAACGTGGGTAGCCAAGTCAGTGACTTGTTTCCAGTTGGCCCACCGCACCTCTAATCTACGCCTGATGCGAACGACAATGTCGTGGAATGACATGATGGCCAGCCTGAGGATTGAACACGGGTCCCTCGCTTGTGAGGCGAACACGCTAATGACTGAGCTATCGGGGTGGACTTGTCAATAGCGGAACTTAAAAACCATTTTGTTTTGAGACAACTCCCTGCCTAGAGCATCTGAAACTTCAGTTTTTTCAGTATTTTGGTGAACATATTGGAAACTTTAACTGAAAACGATAATTGAAATCTTCCTACCTTGGACGATGACCGTGACGTTGGAAGTGTGGCTGCCTGCTCTGTTGGCCGCAACACATTTGTAATATCCCGAGTCCTTACTGTCCACATCTTGAAGGGTCAATCTGAAATGAAAACATCTCTCCATATCAACTGTAATTATACTACTGAACATGTATTTTGGCATGTATACTATGTATACTTTTTCTAAATTAACTAACATTGAATCATGAATGCTATATATATATTGAGTGCCAATTTAATGAACACGTGTATATATCATAAATTTGCCTCTTATGTAGGCCTACTGTAACAAAATATGTGACTGGTATGTGCGGTAGGGCAAGTTAACTATGCATAATCCACCTGCTGTCATTTGAAGTGAATTCGCGCAATTAATGGCGCTGTTATGATGCCGAGAAATTCTACTTTCACTACTGTTATTTGGGGTCTTGTGCAATATTTTTTTACAGACCCAGGAACTTTGTATTATTTTGTATTGATTGCATGTTATTTGATTCGCCTGCAGAATGTTAAATAAATGTAGAATGGGTTTTGGCCTTGTTGAAACATAAGACTCGCCTGGTTTTGTCGTTGCTGAAAGTCACGTGCTGGTTCTCACTAAGAGAGAGATCTTGGTGGAACCACGTGATTTTGGGAGGAGGCAGTCCAGTAGCGGCACATTCGAGGACATGGGTGGTGCCAGGGGTCAGGTACATCATGCCTTGGATCACTTTCGTGAAGACGGGCTCCGACATGTCTAGAGCGAAAGGAAACGTAGATGAATTAAACCTAAAGAGAGTGAAAACGGAGACCGTCTATCAAATGGACGCAATCGTAGACTACGGGAAACCTCAAATCAAGACTCCATTGTGTGTAAATGGTTGCCATATTTGAACGGTCAGTTTACAAGAGGTCATTATACTATCTGTTAATTGAAATAAGTTAGATCCTCAGATCTTGGAATGTTCTTCCAAAACAGAAGGTATTGGATCGTTGGAAAAATGGTAACTGGCTCATTGCGGGAGGAATTACTATCAGAATATGGCCACTTGCTGATTAGGCCTAGCCTTAGATTTGAGTGCATGATGTCAAATGGAATAAAGTAGTTCAGGGACCATCCACTAGGTGGCAGATTGATATGATGTTCACAATTGTTTGTTTGTGTCCCATCTTGTGGGAGATATATTCGGGTACCAGATTTCAGAACTGCTGTCATGCTGTCATACTATACGTGACGTGACTAACGGAATATTTCAAAACTTGCCCCTGAACTTGAGTAATGTACAATGAATACAGCATGCGATGCTGGCTGAGTTAATAAAAACCTTAAAAAAACCTTGAAACTTCCTACATTGTTGAACATGTAAATAACTAAAAAAGCCATTTTTTTCTTGTCTTACTGCTTGTTTATGATTTTATAAGTTTTAAACAATCATATAGTCATTATCTTACTTGTGACAGCCAGAGAGACGTTGACCTTCTTCATCTCTCCTCCTTTGTCCTCCGTCTGGCAGTAGTACTCCCCTGCGTCCGTCTCTTTAACAAATGAGATGGACGCCTCGATGACGTAAGAATGCTTCGTCCTGTCAAAAAAAAGATGGCTTCAGAGTTTAAAGAACTGCTAGAGAATTCTCAATTTGCTTGATTGAAACGTCTATCGCTCAACTGAATAGAGGTCAGGATTCGGTTTTGAAGTGTATTCGGATGCCAGTGACACTGCAATGGGCGGTTGCTTGGCTCATCTTATCCAATGCAAGGTTGTAGGGGTACTTAACCCTGAATAGTATATTGTTTCTTTGCTACATACATTGTACTGGTACTAATTGCAAGTGAAAGTTTCTTATGGGTACTGACAGAGATTGTATGTCTGTGGGTACTGATTGATGCCTGAAGCATGGAATACCTACATGTACATATTGGTACTTATTGGTAAGAATGATTTAAAACTGGTACTGATTGATGGTGAATTGCAACTTACTGGTACTGGTTGATGGTAAACCCCGGTTTGTCATAGAGCAAGATCTGGTGTTCGTTGATGATGCGGTGGAGCTGGGGAGGGAAGCAGGTCAGTTGGTTGGCATGGCAACTAATCACCACGGCGTCGCCCTCTATCAGGTCCGTCTGGTTTGCTTCCATTCCGAAGCCGTCATCAATATCTACGAAAAAAGTAGTATAGTAGTATTCATCAAAACCTAAGATATACCTTGACTTTGACCTCACTGAAGGAAGCATCTATAATAGATGTCCCTTTCTACTGTAAACTGTGTCTTAAAGGAGGACTTATAATCATGACCTTTAAACATGGTATCTTGTTCTGCAAGATGGGCAAATTAATTCAGGCTCTCAGCTTCTTGTTTCGACTTGGGCAACTGATCAAGAATCCGGATTTGTAGAAACTAACAAAAAGACAATCAATACAACTATCCGCTAATATTATGACATCAAGAGGTAGACTAATTACCTGTCACAAAGAATGGAGTGACGTCAGAGACAGATCCCATCTTGTTGGAAGCGGAACATCGGTAGAACATCGATTCGGAGGCTGTCACTTCCAAGATGGAGGACGACCCAACGGTCGTGATGTAGTTGTAATCTCTAAAAATTAATGTGTTTGTTCATTAGCTCCTGAATAGTAACTCTTTTTATCATTCTCAAATTGGTGGATGAGATTCTAACAGGCGGTCACGTGTCGTAATATCGTACAATTTCGGAAATTTTGCATTTAAATGATGATTACATGTAATTTACAAATATCTATTATGTAATGTTATACACCACTGGAAGGCCTGACTTCTTCTATATCATATTAGGTTTTAAAAAGTCATTTTTATCACAAAATGAGGCTTCTAGCCATCAAAAACATCAGGAAAACAAGTGATTTTTGTGTGTCCCGCGTTACGTCAGATTTGAAAAAATCATCTAGAAAGTGAGTTTTCTTGCCAACGACGAAAGATATTTTAATCTGGTTTTCTCTGCAGGAGTACCTGATTCCTACTTAAGCTCTCAAAGCTTAAATTTTCTATCTAACTGTTACAGTGCCTTCTGTAGATCCTTTAATGTGCAGCGACGTGAACCTGTCCCGCTGGCAAAAAAAATTCAACACATTTTCTTAGATTTAGTCTCTAGCTATCAATATTAGGGCTAGGAAGTTAAAATATATATAAATTAAATGCTCATAAGTTCTATTTTCAAATGCATTTATCAAATTTTGCTTGCATGTACAATTCTTTGTGTGCTGCTTTACTACTTTAGGCTGAACTTTTCGTAACACTTGCAAAAACCCGTAAAATTGGAGAGGGGTTCTAAGTTTAAACCACCAGAACTCGAAGTTGGTTAACCACACCCTGTGGATAAGGCTATCGCGTAAATGCTCATGAGCTATATTTTACTATGGTATAAAATATTGCTATGTTTTCAATCATTTTCTCACTTCTGTGATGCTCTGAACAAGGCTGAACCAAATGTAACACATACATGCTTGAAGCGTACACGATTTTTTCGCTTAATGTAATGGACTTCCAAAAGGACAAAAAGGGCAGGCCACATCATCAAATGAATAAATAACAATAACATATGATAATCTTGCTCTTATATAGCCAAAAAAATAGATACATGTGCGTTAAATCCAGAGATAGCTCCAAAATGGTATGCTCACATGAGATGTTGATTTCTCATGCACTAGGCAATAACTGATAGAAGATATATTTGCAACGTATCATGTAAATATCTTATAATATCTTATTTGGTATATCAGAATTTGTTCTCATGTGTCTTTGTAATGTTTTTAAACCTTTTGCTTGAGATTTTGACAATAATCAGGCTTCTGGCACAGTTTTAAACATGATGCCTGAGAAACTGTCTCTGTTCGGGACTGTCAAGTGGCAGCAGAATGCTGACAGTCCCTGGAAAATCGAATTAGGTCAACAATAATTTGATCTTTTTTGGACAGATCACCAGATCAGGTTGAACAACAGCTGTCCATATTACTACGCCAAACTACTTTCACAAAGCATGGTTGCTGGCAAATATCCAGTCCACTGCTTTGAATGAAAATGTTTGGAAATCATGAGACAAAAAGAAAGTTTTGAAACTTTAGCATACACTTTGCCTGTGAAAGGGATGATTTTACTCATCAGAAGTTAGATGGTATTCAATCTACTTATGCCATTTAGTGCATGTTAAATTGTGGTCAAAAAAGGGTCCAAAAAGAATGCATTCTCACTTATTCACATGTCCATACAAAGCCGATGTTTTTGCTTTGTGATATCAAAAAGGCTAAATTGTATTTATTCTATAACTTTATGGAGATTTATGAACTAGGACAACAATATAATTCACAATTTCATAAAAGCTGTGTTACTCTCAGCAAAATGTCTTGTCCATGCCACAAGTGGCCCCCTCTATACTGGCAATATATGTGAGCTACAATGTATACATCCTCCATGATAGAAAATAGTTCCAACTTATTCTGGTATTTACAAGCTGTCTGCTTAAATTTGAAGCCAACCAAAGTCAGATTAGACACTTGCAGAGTTTTTGGAAATAAACTAGACCATCACTAAATTTAGGAACTGTCCTGGTTTCTTCCACATTGTCCTGGTTTCTTCCACTGATCCAAATTCTGTTGACCGCTCACAGGAGCTCGCGAATTTTGCACCCTAGGTGGCAGTAAATGGCGGTCAACTTGTAGACAGCCTGAGAAAGGTTTTTTTCTCTGTCGCAGTAACATAAATTCATTGACATATATAAAGTCTTTTGGAGAAGAGGGCATTTTTTGTTGCTTTGATTAGTAGGAACATCTTCTCAACTAACTTCAGTGAAAATTTCATGGGGATACAATGAGTACTTTGTACTTTATAGTAACGTTACTGAAATAAAGTTGTTTTTGAGAAAAATGCCTTTAAAGTTTGAGCTTTACATTGATTTGTATGGTGAATAAAATCAAATAATCAGACAAAGAGCCCTAATTTTTGTGAAATTACGCTGTTTGTTGGTTTGAATAGGATATTTAAGACCTAATTTAGACTTTTTTGATGAAAACAATTTTTGGTCCAAAACCGCCATGTAACGCAAATTGTATGACCTTGTGACATGCGACCAGGCCTTTTAAAATATTGTCAGTTTGTATTTGACCATTTGGTGCTCTTGTTGTAGAAACTTCCAAAGGCAGCTCTTTATCTTGAAAACTTATTTAAGTTCCAGCATTTACATTCTAAATTAATCAATTTTATTTTTCAAGGCCTATTGCCTGCATATTTGCCTCAAACCTGACATGGTAAATTTTATACAACTTACACAGACTGATTGTTTGACCAGCCCTGGGAGTCAGGAATACACCCCATGACGTCACAAGTCTGCCAGGACCACTGCACAACCGGAAGCGGAAAGCCGGAAAGGACGTTGCAGACGAGGGTGACTGTGGAGTTCTCTTGGAAGAAGGGACTACCCGTCGGGACTTCTAATTCTATCTGCGGTGGCTCTGAAAGGAAGTATAGTGCATGTATTAAACGATGCGCAGATGGAATTTTTTGAGAGCTGTAGTGATTTGCCAGAATACAAGAGTTTGTCTCTTAAATTATCTGGTAACGCCATTAGCAACCTTTAACAGTTCGCAGAATGGCAATGCTCACCTCGACGGGTTACTCCTTTCAGATATTGTATTATATTGCATTTTTGTTGGTAAACACAACTCAAATGTAAGAGAATAAGAATAATTTTTTTCAACATCATTTAATTTTGTGGAAATTCCAGCAGGTGTCATATTTGATAAATAGAAAGGTCCCAAGAGAAGTGTTGGCAATTTATATTAGGGTTGCAAAGGTATGTTTATACAATTGGGCCTTTGTTTATTAATATAAATTATTTATTAATTAAATTATGTATTTACCTGTTACTTGCAGCTTGATGCTCTCTGATGTGTTCATGTGGTCACTAAATGCTTTCAAAGTGTAAGTACCCTTGTCTTCTCTTCGGATATTGTAGATTTTTAATTTGGCACGAGTTGCTCTGAGTCTGAAATAAGATTGTGACACATCCAATGAAACATAAATTTGCAAAGTGTAATATTCTCTAGTTTAGACCAGACGTAGTTGATTTTTGGCTTCTCGGATCGACAAACCAACAGGTTTTCTGCCTGCGGCAAAAAAAAATTGAGCTTGCCCGCAATTTTTGGAAAATTTTCATTATAAAAAATTGTGATTTCAGCTCTTTTTTTAGTTCTGCTGGCCTACCCTTATCAGATGAGTCTTCAAGGAGGAATTTGGAAATTATATTATATATTATGCCTTAACGATGGACATAGCTTGCAAACTCAATTATTAGGCCTATGCACTGACACATAATTATATACTCGACTCGAAACTTACATCCATATTTATTCAATGTGTTGCCTGATATCCAGTGTATTAATGATGAGTTGTAATTCAATTCTTCAATCAATCTCAAAAATACATATTATATATATATATATATATATATATATATCCTGTGACTAGCAGAAATCCTGCGCTCTGATTGGCTGATTAGTCATAGTATATATTTCCATATCCACATCATAAAATATGCAGATACAGGTAGGTGGATATGAAATATATCCACCTCATTAAATATGCAAGCGGATGGATATGAAATATATCCACCTCATTGAATATTCATGAGGTGGGATATGAAATATATCCGTCACAAAGACAATCAGATGACATCATCATATTGTTATGTTGCCATGACGTCACCACCCACCAGTGCAGTTGTACTCATTGTGACGTCACCACATTGACCAACTCTGGGATTTCATGACAAGCATTATGCAGCATTGCACAGCTCCACTTCTATTAGGAGCAGCATTTATTTACTGACATCAAAATTTAGCAAATTTAATTTTCATCAACATGCAATAGGTCCTGACACAATCACATTATCATATCTGGAAGCTGTCAGCCATGGAAATACATATTGTCAATGAAAAAGTTTCACCAAGCAGCATTGCTTAGCTTGTTATCAGATTTAGAAAATTATCTTGACCATTGTCAAAGGATATAAATATTATACAGTGACCTTGCTTTATGGGATATGGAATATATTCCATATCCCATAGCAAGGTCACAGTATAACATATAATATAATATTGTAAATTCGATAAAATAATCCACTTACTTCATTACATAATGGCGGTCTTGGGGACTGATGGGAACACCGTCCTTGAACCAAATCAGTCGAGGACTTGGATAAGCGAAGACATTCACCGTCAACCAAACTTCCGTTTGACCAAGTTCAGCTTCCATGATTTCATCAGAGGCTTGTAGCTGGGCAAATGTTTCATCTGGAAAATACCAAAATGACTTTTTATTTGGAAGCATTGGGAGTATCAGTTTTTGTCTGGTTATTCTGTATCTTACAGGCAGTGACATTTTAAGTAAAGTTAGGATATTTTCTCAAACAGCCAAACTCAGTCACTTGTACATGTATTTCCAGAAGATTACTTAAAATAGCCACCTCTGCACAGTTTTTGCTAGCAAAGATCTACAATTTTGACTTTTTGGGTTTGCTAATAATTTGGTGTTTTTTTTTAGCTTGTGTTTTACAGCCATCTGTGAGAGACTTTTCCATCAGGATTACAGTGACCAAGAATGGTCTAAAAGTTTAAGAAAGCAATCTTTTTGTCCATTTTTGGCTGGAGAATTCTCTAGCCTTTTTAATAATGGGTTTTGGGGGTGTGGTCGATATTTGGAGGTGTGGCGCATAATGACAGGTATGCATTTTTGGCCATCATGCGTTGAGTTTTTTTTTATGGTAATTGCTGGTTAGAAGCAATCTTAGTTGGCTAATTTGACAGCATTAGGCAAGGTGTAATGGGTTGACAGTTGTTCGGTTGAAACTGTGGCAGTACTTAAAATTTTTTAATTTTTGGGGGTGTGGCCATTTAGAGCCAATGAGAATGAGGGACTTGGTGGGAGTGGCCATTTCAGCCAATAGGGAGACATGTAGAATGCAAGGCCTGGGGGGGGGAGGACACATCCAGGGGGGTACTTGCAGAAATTATTTTTTGTGCTAGTTATACTTCTAAGCTGGGGGTCACCTTGGATGGAGGTAATTAAAAAATTTAGATTTTACAAGTCCGAGGGGGGGTCACCTCGGGGGGGGTACTCGCAAAAAAAAATTTTCTGCCTGTTATATTGCCAGACTTGGGTCACCTCGGGGGAGGTATTAAATTTTATATTCTATACAAGGCCCCGGGGGGGGTCACATCCGGGGGGGTACTCGCAGAAATTTTTTTTTTGCTAGTGATATCTCTAGGCTTGGGGTCACCTCTGAGGGAGGTAATTTAAAAATTTTTAGATTTTACAAGTCCCGAGGGGGGTCACCTCGGGGGGGGGGGGTTACTCGCAAAAAAAAAAAATTTTCTGCCTGTTATATTGCCAGGCTGGGGTCACCTCGGGGGAGGTATTAAATTCTATATTCTGTGCAAGGCCCCGGGGGGGGGAGGACACATCCAGGGGGGTACTTGCAGAAATTATTTTTTTTGCTAGTTATACTTCTAGGCTGGGGGTCACCTCGGAGGGAGGTAATTTTAAAAATTTTAGATTTTAAAAGTCCCGAGGGGGGTCACCTCGGGGGGGGTACTTGCAAAAAAAAATTTTTCTGCCTGTTATATTGCCAGACTTGGGTCACCTAGGGGGAGGTATTAAATTTTAAATTCTATACAAGGCCCCGGGGGGGTCAAATCGGGGGGGTACTCGCAGAAATTTTTTTTTTTTGCTAGTGATATCTCTAGGCTTGGGGTCACCTCTGAGGGAGGTAATTTAAAAATTTTTAGATTTTACAAGTCCTGAGGGGGGTCACCTCGGGGGGGGGGTACTCGCAAAAAAAAAAAATTCTGCCTGTTATATTGCCAGGCTGGGGTCACCTCGGGGGAGGTATTAAATTCTATATTCTGTGCAAGGCCCGAGGGGGGGGGAGGACATTTCCAGGGGGGTACTTGCAGAAATAATTTTTTTTGCTGATTATATATTTAGGCTAGGGGTCACCTCGGAGGGTGGTAATTAAAAAATTTTGGATTTTACAAGTCCCGAGGGGGGTCACCTCGGGGGGGATACTTGCAAAAAAAATTTTTTTTTTCTGCTAGATATATTGCTCGGCTGGGGTCACCTCGGGGAGGTATTAAATTTTATATTCTATACAAGGCCCAGGGGGGGGTCACATCCGGTGGGAGCTTGCAGAAATTTTTTTTTTTGCTAGTTATGTTTCTAGGTTGGTCACCTCGGAGGGAGGTAATTAAAAAAATTTAGGATTTTACAAGTCCCGAGGGGGTCACCTCGGGGGGGGGGAGTACTAGCAAAAAAAAAAAAAGTTTATTTCTGCTAGATAGGCTGGGGTCACCTCGGGAGGTATTAAATTTTATATTCTATACAAGGCCCGGGGGGTAGTCACATCCGGGGGGGGTACTTGCAAAAATTTTTATTTTTGCTAGTTATATTTCTAGGCTGGGGCTCTCCTCGGAAGGAGGTAATTTTAAAATTTTATATTTTACAAGTCCGGGGGGGGGGGGTCACGTCGGGGGGTGTCCTCGCAAAAAAAAATTTTTTTTGCTAGTTTTGCTAGTTATATGCTAGGGGTGAAAGCAGAAGAATGAGTAGCCTACCTGTCGAGACAACTGAGATAGCGTGCATTTTAGCAGCCATCTTTCTTCATTCCTGGACTGCCAAATGTGACCTTAATATTTCACTTAAGATATAAAATTTGGTTCAGGTGTACGCCTGTGGGTATTGATTGGGAACATGACGATAAATTCAAGATGTAGGCCTTTCTGGCAGCCATCTTTTGTCATTCTTGAACTGTCCATTTGTGACCTTAATATTCCGCTTATTTTAGAGTTATGAAATTTGGTACAAGTATTCCACATTATGAATTTGTCGGCCCATAGCTCTATATGGGCAGCGACTCTGTTAGACACTAGTGTCTGCTGTCACGCTCTACTCAAACACTTGCGCAATGCTCACTGCAGCAAGTTGCACCTATACTTCATTGCTATACCCTCACGTCAAGAGAATCTAGTTCACGCAGACATCACCCTACTATACCTCAACCTCCAGTTCCACTGTTCCTACACTCATATTTTTTGCCTCAGACGCTCTCGCATGCTGCAAATCACACCTTCTACTTTCCCATAGGATTAACCAGCCATTGTATCCGAGGATGCTTGTTATTATTTCATTTAAGTCCAATCACTTTTGTAATCCTTATGATGGAAGAATGGCTTTATATGTTGGATCGACATAAAAAGAAGGCACACAACACTGCAGCTCTATTACCAACTAAACTTACTGTGAATATAAATGCTCTCCTCTGCAAAGTTATTCTTCCCATCATGGTTGGTCACCGTACATCTATAGACTCCTTCGTCCGACTGGATGACCCCCTTGATGGTCAGTTCGCTGCCCACTTCTGTGTAGTGGTAGCCGTTGGCGTCCTGGGATCTCTTCTGCGGCTCCGTCGTTCTGATCCTTCCAGATGTCTGAAAAGGAAGAGACAAGGAAGAAATTAGTAAGATGATTCATTATTGTATTCCTATGGTGCTTCAATACATCACTTAATTGATTATATTATAAAATAGTAGGGAAGTGTATTGGCCTTTATTATATGCAACTTAATATACATAATTTTCAATATATTGGGTCATATTCTCAAAAAAGTATGAATATCTATTTTAGTTTATGAAGTCTTTACTTCTTTGCTTGTTTTCTTTTCTAGACAACTGACTGATTGTTATTTTCTGCAAAATCCAATACTTAGTGCTCTCGGTCAAAAATTCAAACCAGTGCAAAGACATAAGATGTTGGGGTGCTTCAGACTCACACTAGGTGGTAGGCCTATCAGAGAGGAGCTGCAGGGCACAGTGAGCCATTTTTAGATTCAAGACCATACTAGTGCAGTGCCACTTAAGCCCCTGGTAAGAAGTTGAAAACTACATGACTGCTACAACATTATTGATATTTCCTAGCTTGATTGCTTACCTCTTTGGAGGAGTAAGTCCATGCAATGTGGACTATGGTCCCAGGGGCCACCCTGACCAGGCACTTCAAGGTGAGGTTCTCTCCTACCATGATGTGGTCATGGCTGGCTTCTAGTTCTGGTTGGGGAACTGCTGTGCTCACTAAAAACAATATAACAAAATATAGATTTGTATAAATGTCTGTTATAATATTTACTTTATCAGCTATATAGATCATGAATGTAATTCTTCAGTGATTTAAAAATTGTTGGTCTATTTATATTTCATCTACAATGGTTTCCTGTTAAAATTCTCTCTAAATTTGTAGGACCAACTTGAGGTAACAGTCGCGTTAAGCTTCAGCCTGCTTCCAGAAAATTGACTCAAAAGAGAGACACTTCCCTAAATACAAGATACAGCTTAGCAACTGCAGAAAGAATAGTCTTACCCATAACAAGCGCCAAAAGGACAGTCTTATCCCTTAACAATTGCCAAAAGAACAGTCTTGCCACTTAACAATTGCAGAAAGAATAGTCTTACCCCTTAACAATTTCAAAAAGAACAGTCTTGCCACTAAGCAATTGCAGAATGAATAGTCTTACCCCTTAACAATTGCCAAAGGAACAGTCCTACCCCTTAACAATTGCAGAAAGAATAGTCTTACCCCTTAACAATTGCCAAAGGAACAGTCATACCCCACAACAATCCCAGAAAGAACAATCTTACCACTTAACAATCACGGGAAGAACAGTCTTACTGCTCAACAATTGCAGAAAGAACAGTCTTACCCCCTTAACAATTCCAGAAAGGACAGTCTTTACCCCTTAACAATTGCAGAAAACAGTCTTACCACTTAACAATTGCAGAAAGAACAGTCTTACCACTTAACAATTGCAGAAAGAACAGTCTTACAACTTAACGGTTGCAGAAAGGACAGTCTTACCCCTTAACAATTTCAAAAAGAACAGTCTTACAAAGATGGGACAACTATACCAACTACTACTACTTTGCTGCTACTTCTCAATGGAGTACCTCAAGGTTCTATTTTGCCACCCACCTTTATAGCTGAGGACGACCATGATCTCATCTGAGTGATTCCGGAAGCTCAACCGACAGGAGAATGTGCCGCTGTAGAAGGTGTTGGGAAAGAGGATGCTGAAGCCTCGTTTTGGATCGTAGGTAAGGTCCTCGGATAAAGAGACCCGGTTGTTGCTCTTGTAGAGCCTCACTCTGGTGTTGGGATGGGTCGGTCTGCAGGGGATGACTGCTACTCGGCCCTGGTAGACGGGCATCATGACAGGGAATGGGTTGTAAGGGTTGTAGGTCTCGTCAGGTGGCGCCAGAAGGTTGTCCAGATCTGAAAAGGACAAATAGTCAAGTTAGGTTAATTTGTAAGTTCGACAGGATGGATGGAGTACCTTATGGTCTTTTTTTGGCCACCCATGCAACTTTATAGCTGCTGACGACTCTCACAGTGATTACAACTTGATGAGCTTCTGTTCACAGGTTTTACCATGGTAAACAGCAATCATATAATTGTGTTTAAGAAGGACCACCGAAGATGAAGATTTGAATTTAAGAAGCACCAATTTAAGCAAATTGCTCAGTCCATCTTTTAGGGCACACCTACCGATAAACATTACCAAACATTCTGAACAATGGCTATAAACCAACATTTTGCTATTTTTTGTCTTTAATTTTTTGTATATTTTCTTAAGATGTAATTTGACATAAAGCAGGCAATGTGATACACACGAGGAATCTTGTTGTTTGTCACAACTCAACAATCTCCAGCATGTGTCTGTAGTGTCTTGAGAAAGGAGGGTTGGGCAAAGAATATACAACTTTGGCATATACTCTGAGCATTTTCTATAAAAACTCTAATGTGCTTTTATATGCCAGAGTTTTATTGAAGACTGATACCTTGATTTTGCCAAGACTTAGGAATTTTCCTAAGCAGGAAAACGAATGGATAATCCCAAAAGCAGATTAATTAAACAAATAAAAGGTGAAACATTCTGCAGACAAGGAAATGCAAGCGTGATTGTGTGATTCTGGGAGCTACCACTTGCTGACCTTTGAAAACCCAAATATATAAGCTTAACTTTGGTATTGTAAACAAACTAATATACACAATAAACAATCTGGTAGTTCAAAGATTGCCTTGAGTTGTCCTTGCTAAATATGTATTCTAAACAACAACAATCTACCATATTCAGCATTGTACTGGGTATTCCCACAAATATAACTTAACATGCTCAAATATCCTTTATTCTCTGTGCCCTACCCCTCTTTTTTTGGCCCCATGCCCTTCTTGGTTACGAGTTGACACCTTGCATGCACCACCTTGCATGTCACAAGCATTTTGTAGATGCCAAGGCCATATCCATGTCTTAATGTGGGATTGGGTCATAGCATTGTATGTTGAGCCCTGGGAAGACCTGTCTCAAGTTTCAAGGACAGTCGAAGGTCAACAGCAAAGGTCTGGCCAGGTTGCTTGTGAGTTTACACTTTGCATTCTCAAAATGAACAAGGTATATTTATAACTGAGAGCTAAGGCAATGTACATGTATATATACAATGCCTCAGGGGGTATGAGTTGAATCCTGGAACACTGTAAAATTTGAAAATTGTGTTTAAGCAATAATTTGAGCTGTCTGAGAATATTAATAATTTTCAAGCTATGATAGCTCAATCCTATAAGTTGTCAAGGTATGATAGCTCAATGCTGTAAGTTGTCCAAATGAATCATAACATTAAGCTGTGAAAACATGAAAGCTTCAGTTGTTGCAGATAGCTTGACATCTCAGTAATAGACTCATACCACATATAGCGCCATCTATAACAAGCACTTCTCATAAGACTGCATTTAGTTTTAAATAATTATTTACTTACAAGAAAAAAGAACATTTATATTACAGTATCCAGAGAAAAAATGAGTATCACATCACTTTTGCTGGTTATTTTTTTATTTTTATCTCTCTTAAATTAATTTGTGGGAGTAATTAGATGCATGCTTTCACACATCAACCAACATTTCGAAGTCAGAGTGTGTTCTAATATAGGTTTCTAGCACTGTAGACCAACTGAGATGAGCCATAGGCCATTGGATTTATTCACAAGAAATTAATTTTTAAATCTCCTTGTGATGCAATGGTCTTTGTTGAATGCATCTTGGGCTTGTCCATGGTGTGCTAAAATGAAGCATACTGGATCAGGTGGATCCCCTTGAGAGATCAAACAATATTTTGGGATTACAGCCCATATTCATAAATAACTTTATAAGACAGGTCACACAAATATAAACGAAAAACAAACGAAAAACAACTAAACATAAGTCAACACAGCTAAAAATTTGGCGTTGTGTCAGCTTGGATCAATAAGTCAACAAAACTCAATATTTTGAGCTGTAAGTCAACACAGCTCATTGTTTTGAGTTTTCTCAGCTTGAATACCTTAGTCAACATAGCTTAGTATTTTGAGCTATCTCAGCTCGGTATTTTAGGTTATCTCAGCTTAAAACCATCCTCCCCACACAAGCCCTGCTAAAATGGACAGGGCTTTCTGCTATTTTCAATCTCCTCTGTGATTGGTTGCTTATTTAGGTCATAAGCATTTGGCATTCAGATTTAGTCAGATTATGGACACTTAGAGGATTACTGGCAACTAAGAAAAACAGTGTAAAACAAGCAAACTTTCAAACAGTTTCATTTCAGAACTGTGAAAATACCTAATTCAATGGAATTTTCGGAACTGTGATAGCACCTTTCAACAATAAACAATTTCTGAATTTGTAACTGCGTGAAACAGAAGCAACAATTTCAAACTGTGATTAAGTTAATTAAGTATACATGAATTAGCAAAGGTTATGGGCCATTTTGTCATGGTATGACTTGGGATGATGCTTAAAACATTAATCTATGTTAGCTCAATCAACTTGTGCAACCATCTCACTCAATCAATTGAGCTGAATCAGTGCCTCCGATTTTACAGTGAAGCTCTAGACACTGTAGAAAGAAAAAAAATTGAAAAAAAAAATTTGAGAAGTTGACATAAGTTTTGTCTAATTTTTAGAGGTCTGCCTGTAGGTCTTGCTAGGTATACCAGGTATACTTGCTACTTGGGAGTACTTGATCCTGGAAAAGCCTGCACATGCATTGCAGACAGAAAGAAAAATAGCATGCAATGCATGCATCGGGTCCTTGGTCTATTTCAACAAGTTGGGCCTCTTCAATATTCTACCAACAATCTATCAAGTTAGGTATAAGAAAGCTGTATATTGTGATTATGCACAAGAGGGCAGCACAGCCCAACTCTTGGTGTGTATACAGAAACCAGTTTTTGTGTGAAGTGCTGACAGCTCAGAAGAAATATGTTTAATAGAAGAAAATTTGGGCACTGATAAGCACAATATTGTAGCCAGGGGTGCATCAGCACCATCTTGATCACAAAGTCATATCTGTTGGGGTTGTCATTCTGTCTGTGAAATGTTTTAGTGAGTACACCAACTTTGCCAGTTCACAGGAAATGAAGCTGACGACAATGGTCTTGGAATGAATTCCAAGGACCCAAAAAGTTAAGAAAAGTTGAGAAGTTGACAAAATTTTTGTCAAATTTTTAGAGGTCTTCTTAGATCTGTTAGGTCTACTGGAGACTACTTGATGCACTCCTCTTGAGCTCAAGTAGCTCTTGACTTGCTCTTCATCTGCTCTTCTGACCTCTTCAACAAATTGCAGCAAAGAGGCATTTCGAAAAGCAATTCAAGTGAAGTAGTTTTGAGGAGGAACTGTTGAAGAAGAAGGAAGAAGTAGAATAAAGAAGAAGAAAGAAAAATAAGAAGAAAGGAGAAGAAAGAAGAAAGAAAGATTGATAAGAAAGAAAAATTAAGAAGGAAGAACGAAGAATAAAGAAGAAGAAAGAAAAAATAAGAAAAAAGAAGAAGAAAGAAGAAGGAAGAAGAAAGAAAAAGAAGGAAGAATAAGAAGGAAGAAGAAGGAAGAAGAAGGAAGAAGAAGGAAGAAGAAGGAAGAAGAAGGAAGAAGAAGGAAGAAGAAGGAAGAAGAAAGAAGGAGAAAGAAGAAGGAAAAAGAAGAAGGAAAAAGAAGGAGAAAGAAGAAGGAAAAAGAAGAAGGAAAAAGAAGAAGGAAAAAGAAGAAGGAAAAAGAAGAAGGAAAAACAAGAAGGAAAAATAAGGAAGAAGAAGAAGGAAAAAGAAGAAGGAAAAATAAGGAAGAAGAAGAAGGAAAAAGAAGAAGAAAAAGAAGAAGGAAGAAGAAGAAAGAAGAAGAAGAAGAAAGAAGAAGAAAGAAGAAAGAAGAGAAGAAGAAAGAAGAAGAGGGAGTAAAAGAAGAAAAAGAAGAAGACTGACTTGAGTGAAAGAAGAAGTTGGAAACTAATGCTTGTAATGAGTGAGCTAATGATTGGATAGACATTGTATAAGATAAAGTTTCATTGTATCAATGACTTCTGGGTTTAGCAGCTTGTTTGTAACATTGCTCAAGGTCTGTGATCACTTTGAGTCCTGTCCCAAATTGGAGCTGACAGGTGAACAACAGGAGCCGAAAAAAAAACCAGAAATATAAAAGAAAGAGACCAAGGATGGCTGTCAACAAGTGATGTGATCATTGTCCACAACAAACTCTGATTTATTCTGAGCTATTCTGGATCGTGCTTGAGAAAAAGCTTACTTTGGTGTACAGGATTATGCCTTGGGATGACCATTTCTTTGATGAAAGAATATATTATATTTATTTTTGTAGAAAATTCAAACTTTTTTTTTTTTTGCAAACTTTGCCTGCCATAAATTTGGATACACATTGCCGATTATACTGTTCATTTGAGTTATTGGTGAAAGATACATTGTACATGGTGAATTTTGATGATAATCAAAACACAAATGTATTTTGTATGTCCTTCAAGGCTTCTTACTGTTTATAGGCTGGAAAACTTTACAGCATAAAGACAAAAATATATCAGAAAATTTTGAAATTTAAAAAGATGATGAATGGGAAGCCTGTGCTAATGAGACGCAAGGAGGTCAGCTTATCAAGTTCAGATATGAAAGATCTCCTTGGCCAGCTGCAAAAAGACCAACTTATCAGGTTAGAAAAGGAAAAAATAGGCCTAAGACATTTTAGTGGAAAAATTAAAAAGAAACTTGAAGCTTATCATTTATTTTTATTTATTTATTTAAGAATATATTTACAAGCTGGATAAACACAATCTGCACAGATAAAACAGTTTTTCATGTGGTCCAGCCAACAATGAATATGTAAAAATAGTAAAATTGATAACATAAAATCATTTAAAAACATTTCGAACATTTGTCTTAAAAGCTTCAACTGACAATGACTCTTGTATTTGACCAGGTAAACCATTCCATACAGTAGAACCCCTATATATAAAAGATTTCTTGAAAACATTAGTTCTACAAAATGGAATTTGAACATTCATTGTGTTATTACTTCTTGTATTTAAGTTATTGGTTTCACATGCCATGACAATCGCATTACATAAGTTATCAGGTGCGTTACCATATATACAGTTATACATCTGTGTCGCTAGAAAATAGTTAATTCGCTGAGAAACACTTTGCCATTTAAGTTGCTTGACAAGATCTTCACCTCTTACATTTATAATATCAAAATTGCCACAAATGATCCTGGCTGCTCTGTTTTGTAACCTTTGTATTGTATTAATATTGACATTACTGCAGCCCCATACTGTACAAGCATAATCAAATATGGGCTGAACGTAGGACTTATAAGTTAAGATTAGAACAGATTTTGGTACAATATGTCTGAGTCTACATAACCATGACAACTTTACAGATATTCTTTTTACTAATTCATTTACGTGTACATCAAACCTCAACCGATCGTCTACCATAACGCCGAGATACTTCGTACATTTAACATTTTCTAACCTAGCACCATTGAGATTTATAATAAAGTCATCATTGAGTTGAGAATTTGTAATTAACATAGCATTGGATTTATTGACATTGAGAACTAACTTGTTTGCTTTATACCACTGACTAACATGAATTAGAATATCATTTAGTTCATCATTTACATTGGCAACATTATCACTACTGGTGTGGATAACTGTATCGTCTGCATACATTGTACATTGACCATTATTAATATGCATTGGCAAGTCATTAACAAAAAGAACAAATAAGAGGGGTCCTAAGGTAGAAATGCACTCGGTTGACAACAGGTGTCGCCAGTGTGCAGATCCAGGGCCTTGGAGCAACTCAGTGGACATCTGTCAGTGTGGCTGTTGGAAAATGCACACTGTTTCTTATAGCTTCTTTTTTTGTGGCAACAAATTAGTTGAGAAGGCTGTATTGACACTCTTAAATTACTTAGAACTACTGCACAGGCAGGCTTGACCTTACTGGTGACTCTTGATGCTCCACATTAAAGAAAAAGAAGATCTCTGTGACTCAAGTCCTCTCCACTTGAACCTCTGTGTATGGTTGATGACTATTGGTCTTGATACTTCACAAAGTTTATATTAAAAAGTCCCTGTTACCATCTCAAGTTTTTACCACTTGAACCTAGATCTGTATGTATTGTATGCATTGTACACTTTTTCCAGTTTCCTTAGCTTTCTGTGTGTACATATATCAAATTAAATTTGTCATGTGTATCGTTTTATTTTCTTCTGTATTTTTTAAATTAATTTTTACCAGTCTCTCTATGTATACAATATATACCAAGGGTTAAATGTATGCAGGCAGTGTCACCCTCCTGTCATCAGAGCTGCACTTGTATAAACAGTGGAACCCTACCCACCAGCAAAAAGGTTCCAAAAGAGCTAGAGCTAAAAAGCTGCAGTTCTTGGAGCAGTGAAACCGAATACAGAAGCTTGTTTACAATTGACCCCTACATTCTAAAACAATGGCTATAAACCAACATTGTAATATTTTTTGTCTTTGATCTTTTGTATATTTTCTTAAGATGTAATTTGACATGAAGCAGGCAAGGTGATACACACGCAGAATCTCATTGTTTGTCACAACTCAACAATCACCAACATGTGTCTATGGAAAGTTTCGCAAAGAAACATTCAAGTTAGGCAAATAAAAGAACATTCAAGTTTTATGAAATGCTCAAGAGTCTTATTGGAGACAGATCCTTTGATTTTGCCAAGACTTTGGAATACCCCTTGAAAATAGGTCTTGCTATATCAAGTCAAATGATATATGTTCTGATCACTATCTCTTCAGGGAAGAAGCCTTTGACTTTTGGGTAAGAATCAATGCTCTGTTGCTATACTGAGACTAGAAACACAATCAAAATCTGATCAATTTTTAAACCTTCCACATTGACGATTGCTTCAAATGGTCAAAAACGACTTCTTTTTTTTTCTCCACATAAACTGCTTTGGTGAACACCAAAATCAGGCATTCATGCTTTAACATCTTGGCCAATGGCCAATGAGTCTTGTGTTTCCATAAAAGCTCAGAAGTTATCCCGGAGACTCCTGGATATTGGGTTTCTTTCTTGTCATTTTTGCTCTACTCCATGCATTTGATTTGATACCTAAAGATTTTTTTGCCTCTTGTTTATTTCCACAAACATGCCTTTTTGTATATTTATATATATGATCCGAGGACGGATATACAATACAAAGGCATCTCAGTTTATGCCCTGAAAGGTGAAATCTGGCCCCTCAACTTTTTTTACAGCCTTTTTGTTGGTACTCAAAAAGTAGAATGGGCCTTATAGGGCCTTATTAGCAACTCTCTGTCATATACATGAACCTTTGTGTTTTTAATGGAGGGAAGTATTTGGGAAATGCCAAAACAAAAACTAGGAGCTGACAAGATACACACTTACCCAGTGAGACATACAAGATGGCTGTTTTTGTTTTTTGGAGGGGAGAAACAGAAGGAGGGAATAGAGGGACTTCAGCTGAAGAAACTCAGGGCCTGGGAAAAAAGACCTTTTTGTGTTGGCCAAAGTTAAAAAACAAAACAACTTATCTTTGTCGTTGCTAATTAAATTAGCTCAGAACATACGAGCCAGCTCTTGAGTGTACACTACTATAGGAGATCTACCTTCTACACATGTCAGAAGCTGTGGTCTCCATCAGTGTTTGAATGTATTGAAAATCATTGGTTATCCTTGAGTATCATTTTTTTTAAAGCATGTCCAAGTTCAGCTACAGTCAATTTCGATCATCCTGATGAAATGACATTGGTCACATTATTGAAATTAAGCTATTTATAGTTTAGAATTACATGGAAACAGAGGATATACTATTATAATAATATTTAGAATATTTATTTAAAGTAAGGTCAAAATCAATTTGCCTAATGAGGCAAAAACCTGAAAATTTGATACCTGTCCAGACTGTCTTTTAAAATGCTAAATTGCTACCTTTTGAGATTATTTAAATAAAAGATATTGATTGGGCTGCCTTATACAATTCATATGGGTCCAGCTGCATTTGCTTTTCATGCTTTCATGGCTCTTTCACCACATTTGGCCACTATTGAGAAGTCTATCAAATAGTGATTAATGCACTTCTGCGAATTTCTACTCAATTGGTGACACATTTGGTGATGGTGGGGCTTAGCTGATAAGGTATTTGATAAAACAGTTGACATTTGGGATGAGAGGGCGATTGGGGTATTTGCTAACCACTCCCCTGACTTATTATGTTTGCCAATTCCATTTGGTTCAATATTGATCATATGTTAAATTCTGACTATTGTATTGTATTCCAATATTATTCCAATGTAGTAAAAAAAATACAATATGTTTTTTTTATTTTTATGCATAGATAAATTGGCATTAGGGCACGTACATTCTACACCCTCCTTCTGAATTGTGCCAAAAATAGAACTGAATGAATTTGGGATTTCCCTTAATTATTGAAAAAAATACAAAATGCTACAAAAAGTTATAGGAAAAATCCTTAAAAATCAGATGGTTGTAAAATCTGTCATTCATCGAAGCAGACGTGACCATAATTTTGATTTTGCGATAGTAACATTATAGATGGCATTTGATAGGCCTATATCTAATTACCTATGCATACTTCCTCCCTCCATTTTGACTGGCAATGATTTCAACAGGTAGCAACCTCTAAGGTCATCAAAAATTTAATGAAACAGTTTTTAAAGAAAATTCCTACCTGGACCATCTTGCTCCAGATAGAAATTGATGATCTTTGATATCTTTGTCAGAGCACCAGTAAAATGTTAGCTTGAACCAAAATAGCATGGCTCATTTTCGTTTTGGTGCTCACCCTTTTTCCAAAGACAAATATAGTGTAACAACTTTTTTCTAAGGTGTTGAAATTTCACAGTATCATGAAAATTTCCATTCTTTGTACAGCACTGGTTTTCATAGGGTGTTTTATGAAACATTATTCAGGACCTAATGTATGTAAATGTATATCTTGACATTGGCCCCAAATACCACTTTTATAATTCAATGATATACTTGCTTTGTTTTCTACATATATATATGTATATATATACTACTTTCTAAATTTTATGCAACTGTCTAAATCAAAACTGCATAAGTAGCGGTAGAGATGTTCCGTTAGCGATTCCAAGGTTCGGTATCAGCACAAGAAGCAGTATCAGTTTAGAGGCACTGCTCGGTATTAGTATCAGAGGAATCAGCATCAAAATGCCAACTTTGGTATCAGACCAGAAGGGAGTAGTGGTATCGGAGCATCCCCAAGAAGCGGAGATTAAGATCTTACATTAAAATGCACTGCCAAACACTGCCACATTTACCATCCAATGGGATAATAGTATTTTTCCCAGTAGCCACCTGGCAGGGATTTTGAAAAGCTTGCATGAAATTGTCCTTTTTAAATAAATTTGATTTGATTTTGATTTGATCTATGAAAGTAACATGCCCTCACCTGGTACATAGAGGTAGACAGTTGCATTGGCCGCCCCATGTTCAGGGGCGTAACTGCAGGTGTAGTATCCAGTGTCCGCAAACATGAGGTCTTCGATGTGGAGTTCGCTCTTGTAGAGTTCGCTGGGGGTAGATTGGGCAGTTTCAGCAATAAAGACCCTCTCGGAAATAGGTGGAAATTGAGCCTGGAAAAATAAAGAAATTTTATGCAAAAAAATGTTTAATCTTTGAATTTAATATTGGCCAATGACCATGTTTTTATTTTTCGTATTTTAATTATGCATAATATTTAGTGAGTGTTACATTGCTACTGAAGATTATAATGATCGGGATTCGAGAAATCGGAATGTTTGTCCGCACTGAAGATGATAGATAGATGGATAGATATGGTAAGTGCAGCCCTCTAAGTCCAGTTCTGGGCGCTCACGAGGGTTAATTGATGAAATGGGAGACAGAGCAGGAGTCCTCAACATGCTGCATTTTTATCTCATGTGAGGAATCTTTTACTTACCCAGCACAGACACTGATACAAGGGGCCGCCAATTTATGTCTCATCCGAATGACATCCAGCTGGGATTTTGCTCATGAAGGTAAATGCCTTCAGCAGGACAGGTGGGCACCTTAACCACTCTGCCACCCAGCTGGTAAAATGAGTGAGTAAAATTTGTGTTGATTGTGTGTAAATTATGATGAATGCGATCACATTTTTTTCTCGTTCAATACAACGAATAACATACTTTTTTTCATTCGACAAACAAAAATACCATATTGAAGTAGAATCGCGTCTATAAAATGGCATCATTGCACAAATAATGGGGCAAAGGAAAAATTATGTTTAAATTTAAACGAAAGAGTTGTTATTATTTCATGCAGGAATGTCTATTTCATTTTTTCTCACATATAAATTTACATTAGAAGTGGATCTGGCCCCAGTAGCTGATTGATGTGCACTGCGCAGTGTGGTGTGACAAACAGTGTTGCCACCAATTTACACCACCATAGACATGAGTAATGGTGTTGAAAACTTGTAATCAGCTTTTATTGTGTGCCACCATCAACAAATCGACATTTTTTGTTACACACCAAACATTTGAGTAACCGCAGAATTAACAGTAAATGGTCACTATAATACTGGGTACAAGATTGGTGAAATTTCCTGAAATTCGTCATTTTTCTAGGAATTTCATGAAATGCGACCCAGAGGAAAGAGCAGTGAAAATACAGTGTGGTTTAAAGGGGGGGGGGGTCATTAATTGCCATTTATTGCCCTATAGGGCCTATACTCATCCATGCAGCAGTAGCAGTACCTCAAAAGATGCGGGCTTATGACGCTGTTGCTTTTTTTGGCACCATCTGCAATTTACTGGAGCCTAGGGAGCTCTAAGCAATGGCCATGGCATATAACTAACATCATATTTAGGTTATGAGACCTGCATGGTGAAGTATATGTTTGACTATATCTATATCCCTCAATGGGTCAGGAGTGAATCATACATCCAATGGAAATGGCCCAGACTCAGTGCATTTATATATGTATATACAGTACCCAATTGTATGCCAATCCATTCAGCTGCCATGGACTGCATCCTTCTGGGGTCATGGTATTTGATACATAAGCACTTTAATTTGTCCTTTCAAACCTTGTTTTATTTTCAGCTAATATAATGTGATAGCTGATAACAAGCAGACCAGATTCATGCTTTGAAATCTAACAACTCAAGAAAAAAATGAAACAATAAATAAAAAGCAATGTATAACATGAAAATGTGTATAAAAATAAACGAAAATGTCTCTGTGAGCTACTCTGTGTCAAGCAAAATAAACAGAGCATTGTTTAGGGTATATGCTTATGCAGAAGAAATTGGATATACGTATGACTTAGACCTATTAACTGTCAGTCTAATTTCCTTGAAATATTCTCAGCCATACATCACTCCTACAGCTTTTAAGAAATTTTGATGACGTCATGAAATTGTCGAATCTCAAATTACTAAATTGAAGTTTTTTGAAAGAAAAGTTAGAAAACCCAACAGGACTTTGAATAAACTTCTGTTAACCACCCTATCTATTATTTTTAGCCCCCAGGGGGGTTGTCTGGAGTTTTGTGTAAATGAAAATCAGAAATAGTCGACAACTAAAACAAGCAGAGGAGCCTGCAGGGGGATTTCTCAAGTGCAGGGCCATGAAATGGTCACAGCCAGCAGCGAGGTCTGTTTTATTCAATAGGGACTCCCAGGAATTGATAAGACATGTTGTTTAATATATCATGTTGTTATATACTTTAACTTCATATTCTGTGTATACTTGTACAGTCTGTGTCGTGAACTTCAGCGTGAAGTTAGTGTTTTGGGAAGAGGCACAATTAAATCCAGAGTCAAAATTTCTTGAGTTGGGAGTCATGAGTCAAGTATAGAAGTCATAAATATAAACATTAAGCAACTTGTTATATTAATCTGGCAAGAAATAATCGATTTCTAAGCTTCAAATCGACATATCTTATGCCGACGAAAACAAATTACAAGAAGCATCCTTCGACACTATAAAAAATTGAGATTACTCTTTTTTTTTCCTGCCAACTGATCGCAGAAAAAGTGAGAAGATCCGAGAAACTAAAAATATATATGCCTGGCCTCATTAAATCAGTTTCTGATTTCAATTGCTTTAATTGGCTGTCATTTTGTATTTGTATAGCTCTGATTTTGGGTCATTTTCCAGGATTTTCAAGGATTTGCCCCATTGTTCTGACAAAAATGTAGTTTAATTTCAATAATTTGACAGTTGAATTGAATGGATCTACTCAATATACATGAACTGGCTCATGCATGTACATTGTACAATACTAATTTGGAGTTTTCTGAAATGCAAAAATATCATTCATCACTTACACCAGCATGCATGGTGATTTGATTTGCAATGATTTGGTGATTTCTGTCATTATCATCAGTCCCCCTAATTAGCCAAATGGGCCAATTACATGGCAGGAATTACCCCCACACATGATCCTCAATACCATGGTAGACTTCCACGAGCAACACCCATATATGGTGTTGGGGGGGGGCAGTAAAATTCTCATTTTAAAAAATCTCCTTTACCAGAGTCACCTTTAATTAGAAAAATCTACCTTTTAGACCACAACCAGGTTTTTTGCAAAATCTCCTTTTTTTGATCACCTTTTGACCAAGTTTATTTTTGATAAAATCTCCTTATGTGACCAATATTTCTTTTTGCAAAAATATCCTTTTTTTAATCAAAATCACCCATTTTGCAAAAAAAAATTCCTTTGACAATATCTCCTTTTGAAAAAAATCTCCTTTTTGTTACCAAAATCACCTTTTTCGGGTTTTTGGTTTTCTTCTTCAATTACATTTTAGTGCCAAAGACCTCATATAGTGGTAAGACGTGTAACTCAAGTGTCAAGTAAATGGCCTTGATGGGTATGCCACTTTCGCAGCATCAGAAATCTATCCATGAGAATAGCTGAGATTTTGCGTTCAAAAAGCAGTTCATTATTGGTATGATCAAATTAAAATAAAATGTTGGTCTAAAAGAGGAGATTTTGAGTTGAGGAAATGAAATTTTTGAAAAAGGAGAATTTAAACCCTACCCCTTTCCCCGCAGAGGCATGTGGCGCCTCCGGCCTCAGAAAAAGTTACTGCAAAGATTTTGGCAATTGATTTTTTCCATTCTTCATTCTTTTACAATCTTAATAAATGCAAAAATACAGGACCTTAAGCCACATGTCAACCAAATCCACTCACCATATTGTCAGGGTATGTCCACTTGAGGGGCCAGATGCCCTGACAGCTGATGAGGAGATTGCTTCCAGCTTCTTGTTTCATCTCTTTCTTGTGGGTGCTGAGAACTGGTTGCCTTAGCAACTGCTCTTTCTCTGCCTCCCCATCTGGTGGAACGGCTGAAAAAAAATGAATATGCATTTATTAAAATAATTAGAGATAACATAGAAAATATTTTATTTGTGGGGAAGGGAGTGTTAGCTTAGATGGTAGGGCCCTGACTGAGCTTCCAATCGCAGGGTCCTGAATTTGATTCCAGATTTTGCCAGAGCAACAAACGCTAAATTAAATGTTAGACCTTTGAGAATAACCTAAGGTTAGACCTTGTACCTTATTAGGCCTATAGTATTGAAAGTACGGAAATTGGGCATGTCACATGCTACTGAGACAACAGGTATATCACTCAAGAAAGTTGTGCTCCTCCAGAACTTTCACTGTGTCGGCAGAGTTACTGGTCTTATTAAAAAGTCTGGCCTAATATATACCTGTCACATTTCCAGTTAAAAGGAACAGTTGATACCTATGTATCAGCATTATGCCGTCAATTAAGCTTAGGCCATGCACTAATTTTAGTTTATCAGTTTCAAATTATTTATAAAGCATGCTGTTAACTTAGGGACCGTTCAGAATTTATGACTGGGGGGGGGGTTGGGAGTTTTGCTGGAACTTCCCGTCAAAAATTGATACCCCCCCCTTGAGTTTCATGCGGATTTTTAGTACCCCACCCTTAGGTTTCACGCGTATTTTTAGTACCCCCCCCCCCTCGACATACAAAACAATACACACATATAGGCCTATACTGCTAGACACGGCCACGTGTGCAGATTCGTGTCATTTCGCAGACATTTGCGCGTAAAAAAGTCCAAATAAAATGAGTTTATGCATGTTTTTTCAAACTTTTTTCTTTGTTAAAATTTCTTACCCCCCCTTGGAAGTGTTGTCAAAAATTAATACCCCCCCCTTGAAACACGTGTTAAAAGTTAGTACCCCCTCGGCCAAAACCCCCTCCTACCTCCCCCCCCAGTCATAAATTCTGAACGGTCCCTTATGAATAATTTTGCGAAGGAGAGAATGTCTGATCACCAGCAGAAAGATAAAAGTTCAGAAAATTTTAATTTAATTTTGCTATTTTAGGAGAGGGGTCTGTCATTAATCAATTAATTTAATGTGGTCTCATCAGAAACAGTCCATTTCAATGTGTTCAACAATGTTGATTACAATAAGTCACAACTTTAAAAGAGCAATTTATCTTTTCTCGATTTATTGGATGAATCATGACATTCTATGGGTGGTATATAATTTTGGAGGCATGTTTGGTAATATATAGGCCTACCAGGGTAGCTACCTGTCATTATTATTATGGGAATATGTAACGCAGCCGGATATGGCTAAACCACAGGTTTTTCCCGCAGGTAATTCTTTCCCAAAATGACCCTAACTGGGTTCCCTGACAAGCTGATAAGTCATGAACCACTGTTGAACCACTTGAGTTTATCTCGAAACAATTATAAACACCTATTGCTTGTACAGCTGCTTTGTAATAAGCCTTTGTTTCAGGAGTAGTAACTGTTGATTTTCAATTTCCTTCAATTATAATTTCTCAAAAAAATTAGGCAATGAAATGGCATCATCCGTTCAATTATACACCGGATTTCCCTTTGAAATTTGTCAGAGAATTTCATCCCTTTCAATTAAAATGTTAGCTAATGTTATTTTATGGATAGACAATGTGACAATGTCAAGTATGCAGGGGCCTCATATCATTTAATGATTTTCATAATTGGTCTTTTAGCGATAAACTGGGGATCGGATGTCGTTTGTTTTAAATCTGCAGGATAGAATTACATGCATGCCGGGACAGGGGAGGGATTCTGACCCCCCCCCCTCCTCTCCTGTTATCCCTAAATCCCCTCCTTCCCCGCCTCTCCCATGTTAGGACCTCCAAGCCGAAGTTTCTTGAGGAGTAGGAGAGAGGGCCACTTGTTGATTCCCAGAGCTTGTGGATCACTGAGGATGGTACCAGCTAGGGTAGGCATATGTGTAGGTATTCACCAATCTGCTGCATGGTGAATGAGCTTAAATGTATACATATATCGAGTAATAAACGTTGAGTTATTACAAATATTTGCAATTCTTTGTAGTATGAAAACAATGACGCAGAAATCCCCCCCCCCTTTCCCCGGGTCCTAATATGGCGAAATTAGAGCAGAGACGGAAATGGCGGGGGCCTGATATGGGGGACCACATGAGGGTCGATTAGCCGAGCTAGTGTGGGGACCATTATCAATAATGCCTGACCTCCCTGCATCCGTTTGGTATACAGTGCCGATCAATTTCAGTAGCTGGCTTTTACACAGAGAGAGAGTTACTCCTGTGTATTCATCCCATGTATTCTCTCTGCCTCTGAAATATATTTACCCCTCTATGAGTGTGACACCCATTCCATGTGCATGGGTATATCAAACATCATGCACAGGACCAACTTCAGAGCTGCAGAGAGGAGCTGGCTAAATGCTCTGACCCCGACTACCCAATCAGCCGCTTCCTAATCAACAAATACCCCCCCCCCTCTATACCCCCTCCCCCTAAAAAACAAATGATGCATCATGTTTGCCTTCAGTCATTGTTCCTGTCATTAAATGCCCAGAATTACTCATGTATTTACCATCATTCCACCACTTTGAGGACTCTCTCTGCCTGACTGACAATTAACTTGGGTTTTTGTCTACATCCGCACCACAAGCATTATATTGTTTGATGATTAAATTGGATCCTTCAAAATATTCCAGTGCTAATGAATATATCACGATGCAACACGCATCTTGGCATATCTTCAGCTCTTTATTTTTCTCTTAACATTTATTAACATTTAAGTGAATCTCGTTAATTAGGCCCGAGGTAATTTCAGTGGCGTAACTGGGGGGGGGGGGTCTCGAGCGGGGGGGGGCACCTGGGGGGGACGCGATTCTCTGGGGGGGGGCACCCAGTATACTATTTGTATATTTTAGCCAGAGTTGGAAAGTTCATATGGGGGGGGGCACCTGGGGGGCAGAGGTCCAATATGGGGGGCACGTGCCCCCCCCCATAGGGACGCCACTGGATATTTTCTTTTTTCCCAATAAGATCAGGCCTCTCATGCCAATACCCTTTATGGGTTGCTATATTGGAAGCTAGAATAATTTTCACCTGTATATATACACCAAAGATTTGACAGAAGTTCAGACCTATACTTTTGGTGCTTTCAGTCTCAGACTTATCGTTTATGAGGGTTACTTTAAAAGTAAGTTGTTTTTAGAAAAGATAATTTCTTCTTCAAATTCTTCATCAGTTGAGCTCATGCATTGGCTGACTGGAAGAGCAACGGCTGCATCAAAAAGAACTCGATGCTGCTGCCTGATGAGCTATTGAAAATGATATTTCAAGCTTTCTCAAATTCTCATTGGCAGAATCGTTAATTGATTGATTTGAAAACGTTTCTCCAGAAAAAAAAGCAGGGTGCTCTTCTTTTCATTGAGGTAACCTCAGGTTTTTCAGAAGTACCGGGTATAGGATTCGTTTTTGATTGATTTATCTTGAAGTTAAAAAAATCCATTTTGGTTTTTTGCATTGAAATTTGGTTTTTCAAAAAACCATTTTGAATCTAAAAAACCAATTTTGTCTGGAATTTTTTAGAGTGTACTATAGTACAGTGTACATGTACTCAATGTGTCACATGGAAGCCTGTCTATGACTCTATTCATACAAATCATGACTTTTTAGAAATCAGTTTGTCCCACATATTTTGCGATTTAGCAATGCATGTAGAATTTAGGCAGACCTCATTTTTACCAAGAAAAAACGTTTTAATAACATAATGGGATCTCTCCATTCACATAAGCAATTTCATCTGCCAAAGTTCACTTTTGTATTTTGAAACTGTTCCTGCTAAGATTTTTGACCTAGTGTAAAAGTGTATTAAATCATCAAAATAGCTGTAGGGGGCAAATCATGCATGTCATATTAAATTAATATGGTTTGTTTGTGGTGTTGACTTATTTAGTAGCAGTTTATGAATGACTTGAATTGGAGCATGCATGACCCTAGGGCCCCCAGTATACACTCTAAAAAATGTCGGGACAAAATTGGTTTTTTAGATTCAAAATGGTTTTTTGAAAAACCAAATTTCAATGCAAAACCAAAATGGATTTTTAAAAAAATCCATTTTGGTTTTTTGCATTGAAATTTGGTTTTTCAAAAAACCATTTTGAATCTAAAAAACCAATTTTGTCTGGAATTTTTTAGAGTGTAATGAGAAGAAAACAGGTCCCAGCAAACTGCTTGCAAAGAGCTACTTGTTTGCCCCAAAGGCTTTTACAGGTCCAAGACAGTTGCTTCAAAAATCAAAGAAAACAGTACTTATTAAAGTTACCCAGAATGATGGGTTGGGATTGACCCAAAATTTCTCTAATTTTTACATTATATTGTACAGCGTGTTCATGTTGGTAAGTGTGCAAAATTTCTTTGCTGTACGACTATTTTTTCTTACTGAAATTACCTGACAAATGCACCAAATGACCCCTGGATTTATTTCGGGTACGCACGGAAAAAAATCACCTGTTTGCTTGCTTTCTTCTTGGTGACGTCATAACCAGTGTAAGAGTTTGTTAACTTATAACAATATATTTATAACAATGCTCATTGTGACGTCACCAATAGTAGATGTCCTGGAGGAGGGAGAAACTATCAAGAAAAATAATTTGAAATAGCTAAATAATTTGTAATCAAAGAAATACTGTAATAATATGGTTAGAAATTTTACTGATCACAAGTTAATATCATAATACACGTAACACCAGCAATATTTAGCTAATAATTTTATCATTCAGGGCAACTTTAACCAGGTGCTTTGCATACATTTTGAAGAAAGGAAATAAAGCAAAGCAAAGTTCTGGCATTCTGTGAGTGATCCAGTATGTTGCTATTGCATTCTAGTGACCGAATTTATTATCAAATACCACACTGTTGAAATTAATATACTTAAAATGTATAAGGAGGCACCTACCCAGAACAGCAGTTGCCAGCCAGACAAGTAAAAACCAAATTGGTGGCTCCATTGAACTGTGACGTCTAACCCATGACGAAGTTGTTGCAGAAAAGATTTTTGCCATTGGTAGAAAACCTCCAAGAGTATAAAGTTACATTGTTTCTATGATGCTGCTAGTCCATGGTCTTTCTGTGGCCAGGACAGCTGACATACTGACAGGAGCAGTTGGGCTGTCACTAGGGGCGCTGGGGTAGCTGGATCTCAGTGCTGCCACCTATGTGGTCTCACCCCATAATGTAGCAGACAATGGGATTATTAGGATAATCTGCATTTGGTACATGTCAGTGATCACAATTCTGAATCAGTATCAGTCTGGGAGCCAATGCAATTAACTGGCAATAACACAGTGCTGTATGATTTAGTGCCAGGTTCTGAACTTAACTTTTATCTTTTAGAGAACATTGAACTTAGAAGTGCCTGCCTCAGACTGATAGGAACCAATCAAATTGGTGCTTTCTTGAAATTATGATTTCAAATGTACTTGTTCTGATTGTTGGCAAAAAATATCAGAGGAAGGTATTGGTGATATTAATTGATAGAGCAGTAAATTTGGAAAGTTATTGAGAGAACATTGCATGGAACTCCCCTGATTAATTGAATTCCTAAGCTTGAAAAAGTTGACTGTGCATAAGATTCAAGTGCTTCAGAAATTTTGATTCTTTGGTATAACTTTTAAAAGTAATGGCATCCTAGGAAAGCTGAATCAAAAGGTGTATAGGCATAATATTTCTCAAAAGGTATTCACAAAATGGATACTAATTCACATTTTAAAGCCCCCACACAGTTGTGCCTGAGTCAGATGTGGCATGAGCCAATTCTTCTGATTTTTTCCACAAAGTAAAGCTAACTGCTTTTCAATTCGTTCGGAGTTTCTTTTCTAGGTGAAGCCAGTTACTTTTCGCTGTTCTATCTGAGTCTACTTAAGAGCTGTAGCCAATTACTTTTCTCAGTTCTTTCTGAGTTTCTTTAAGAGATGAAGCCAATTACTTTTCTCAGTTCTTCCTGAGTTTCTTTCAGAGGTGAAGCCAATTACACACCTCAGTTCTTTCTAAGTTTATTCTACTGTCTGAGTTTCTTTTAGAGAAGAAGCCAATTACTTTTCTCAGTTCCTTCTAAGCTTCTTTTAGAGGTGAAGCCAATTTCACATCTCAGTTCTTTCTTAGTTTATTCCACTGTCTGAGTTTCTTTTAGAGAAGAAGCCAATTACTTGCCTCGGTTCTTTCTTGGCTTCTTTTAGAGGTGAAGCCAATTACTTTTCTCAGTTCTGTCTGAATTTCTTTAAGAGGTGAAGCCAATTGCATTTCTCAGTTCGGTCTGAGTTTCTTTTAGAGGTGAAGCCAATTTGTTTACTCGGTTTTTTCTAAGCTTCTTTTGAAGGTGAAGCCAGTTACTTTTCTCAGTTCTTTCTTAGCTTCTTTTAGAGGTGAAGCCAATTACTTTTCTCAGTTCTTTCTAAGTTTCTTTTAGAGGTGAAGCCAATTACTTTTCTCAGTTCCTTCTTAGCTTCTTTCAGAGGTGAAGCCAATTACATTTCTCAGTTCTTTCTTAGTTTCTTTTAGAGGTGAAGCCAATTTGTTTACTCAGTTTTTTCTAAGCTTCTTTTAAAGGTGAAGCCAATTACATTTCTCAGTTCTTTCTTAGTTTCTTTTAGAGGTGAAGTCAATTACTTTTCTCCGTTGTTTCTTAGTTTCTTTCTAGATGAAGCCAGTTACATTTCTCAGTTCTTTCTCAGCTTCTTTTAGAGGTGAAGCCAATTTTGTTTACTCAGTTTTTTCTAAGCTTCTTTTGAAGGTGAAGTCTATTACTTTTCTCAGTTCTTTCTTAGCTTCTTTTAGAGGTGAAGTCAATTACTCTTCTCAGTTCTTTCTTAGTTTCTTTTAGAGGTGAAGTCAATTACTCTTCTCAGTTCTTTCTTAGCTCCTTTTAGAGGTGAAGCCAATTAATCTTCTCAGTTCTTTCTTAGCTTCTTTTAAAGGTGAAGCCAATTACATTTCTCAGTTCTTTCTTAGCTTCTTTTAGAGGTGAAGTCAATTACTCTTCTCAGTTCTTTCTTAGTTTCTTTTAGAGGTGAAGTCAATTACTCTTCTCAGTTCTTTCTTAGCTTCTTTTAGAGGTGAAGCCAATTACTTTTCTCAGTTCTTTCTTAGTTTCTTCTGGAGGTGAAGCCAATTACATTTCTCAGTTCTTTCTTAGCTTCTTTTAGAGGTGAAGCCAATTTGTTTACTCAGTTTTTTCTAAGCTTCTTTTGAAGGTGAAGCCAATTACTTTCTCAGTTCTTTCTTAGCTTCTTTTAGAGGTGAAGCCAATTACTTTTCTCAGTTCTTTCTTAGCTTCTTTTAGAGGTGAAGCCAATTACTTTTCTCAGTTCCTTCTTAGCTTCTTTCGGAGGTGAAGCCAATTACATTTCTCAGTTATTTCTGAGTTTCTTTTAGACAGTTTAGAGGTGAAGCCAATTTGTTTACTCAGTTTTTTCTAAGCTTCTTTTAAAGGTGAAGCCAATTACATTTCTCAGTTCTTTCTTAGCTTCTTTTAGAGGTGAAGTCAATTACTCTTCTCAGTTCTTTCTTAGTTTCTTTTAGAGGTGAAGTCAATTACTCTTCTCAGTTCTTTCTTAGCTTCTTTTAGAGGTGAAGCCAATTACATTTCTCAGTTCTTTCTGAGTTTCTTTTAGAGGTGAAGCCAATTACATTTCTTAGTTCTTTCTTATCTTCTTTCAGAGGTGAAGCCAATTAGCTTACTCAGTTCATTCTTAGTTTCTTCTAGAGGTGAAGCCAATTACTTTTCTCAGTTCTTTCTTATCTTCTTTTAGAGGTGAAGCCAATTAGTTTACTCAATTTTTTCTAAGCTTCTTCTAGAGGTGAAGCCAATTACTTTTCTCAGTTCTTTCTTAGCTTCTTTTAGAGGTGAAGCCAATTAGTTTACTCAATTTTTTCTAAGCTTCTTCTAGAGGTGAAGCCAATTACTTTTCTCAGTTCTATCTGAGCCTATTTTAGATGTGAAGCCAATTACTTAAATGTAGACTTTTTTTTATAGTCCATTACGCTGACAGAGTCAGTCTCAACAGACTTTACGATTACACCCTTGGCAGGCCTGTTCAAGCATGAGCCTTTCTCAACTCCCCGGGGAGTATGCAGCCAGGCAGCTGTTTCCAGCGCACACAATGCTAAGTCACTCTACAATCGCCATCACTGCCTATAGCCAAGTACCCATTTACACCTGGGTGAAGTGAAGCAAAGAGTTATGGAGGATCTGCTCAGTTCCTCCATGCCATGGGTGGGAGTCGAACCTGCAACGTCTCAGTTGCCAGACGAACACCTTATGCACTAGGCCACGGCACCTCTTAATTTCTCTGTTCTTTCTGATTTTATTTTACGACATTTAGTGGAAATTGCTCATTAAAAACAATAGCAAGCCGAGCTATGGCAAGGGACGGAGTGGATAAAAAAATAGACATAAACTAGTGACACGTCTTTTACATCAATTAATTCAATGAAATAAAACAAGAAAAGTTAAATATGATACATATTAATTCAAGTCTATATTCTCATGAGTCTTGCAA
Source organism: Platynereis dumerilii (assembly GCA_026936325.1). Lineage (NCBI taxonomy): Eukaryota > Metazoa > Annelida > Polychaeta > Phyllodocida > Nereididae > Platynereis > Platynereis dumerilii. The sequence goes on along the minus strand of JAPTHN010000089.1, from coordinate 28,760 downwards.
AAACCATTGATTTGGCACAGATTACTGGATATAATGCACCAAAAAACGGTCTAAAAAATAACTTTTTGTTCCAAATGTAGTGGTTCTAAATAGAAATGTGGATACCAGATGTAAAGTGACGCTTCAGATATTGAATTCAAATTAATGTCATGGAACTGGAGTTACGCAGATTGTCCCTAAATTTGAGAATGACCCATAACTGCAACTTAACTATTTTTTTTTTTAATGTATAGGCCTAATTATCATTAGGATTGTAAACACGCAAGGTGCGTGGCCTCTCTGTTAATTAATCTGAAAGCCTCTGAATTTCTGAACAATTCAAATCAAGTCTGTCAGCTATGCTCAGTAGGCCGATGTGTCAGGCGCTTTGGTCTCTCTCGTCGAGGATTCCCTCATCGATGCGTCACGTGACCAGGGAACCCCCTCAGAAATGGCCACCGTGGATGCACAGAGCGATCTGGTGTGTGAGATTTTCTCTTCTAATAAGGTTCTTCGGTGGTAATTTGACGAATTATTGGTGTTGAGTGATGTCCAAAGTGATCAAGATTATATTTTTGTGCAATTTATGAGTCTTCCTGTGTAGATCTCGTAAAGAATTCTTTCCCAACAGTTGGGTTGTTTCAAGGCCTCTGCTTCCATGTTTATCAAAACCAATAGGCAATACAACAAGTATTGATGTCATGATAATGAGAACTTCTTATACGTGTAGGCCTAGTTCTTTGCAAAAATGATTTTTTGCAGGTTTATAGGATACTAACAAGAAACAAATTCCTATATCCATCACACCATGATATTTTAGTAAAGATACAGCCCTAAACTTCTTCTTCCTTTGAGATCCAGACCACCTTCTTGCGTATTATCGGACATAACACAATGTTTAATGCCATAATTGTGGATTATTGTTTATTTTATCAAGGGTTATAATGAGGCCCTCCTTGAAGGGGACATCACCGTCCCTGGGGCACCCCCGGAAGACGACGGAGAATTTAACACGCTGGATGAACCTGTCAAAGAAACTGTGGTAAGTGTGTACCAAGTGATGCTGGAATAGGGGTGAAATTTCATGTAGAAGTTGGCCTGTCAATGTCTTTCTAAGTATATTTTTTTCCTCAAACTACTAATCTATATTACTTTTTTTGTCCCTAGATGAGAGATCTGACGGCTGTAGGTAGAAAGTTTTACCATGTGTTGTACCCGCGGCAAAGCAAGACTCTACTTAAGGAGTGTAAGTTTTAAAAAAATTAGTGTTTATATGAATTTTACTAAATTTTATTATTGCTGAGTTTTGGAGTTGGATTTTCATTTCAAAACTTCTTTTTTTCCAGGGGATTTGTGGGGGCCACTGTTTCTGTGTGTATTCTTGGCTATGTAAGTATCAAAATATTCTTCTAGACATCTTAATTACTAATAATTAACAATTCAGTAACTTTTCCTCTATTCAAATGTATTGACAGATTTTCTCATCTGACTTAAATTTCTTTGTCCAGGATGCTACAGGGGTCAGAAAGTGATGATGTCAAAGAAGGAGGGCCCCAGTTTGCCGAAGTCTTCGTTTTGTACTGGGTCGGATCTGTAGTCGTCACGTTAAATATTAAGTTGCTCGGTGGTTCCATGTAAGTTTGGTTTGTTGTTTGAATACCAACATTTCTCAGTTCAACATTGTTCAATTATTGCGTTTTAAACTCCTGGAAAGGCTCTAAATTGACAATGATATGAAAAAGTATGGCGTTTCTTTGCTGCTTAGAAAATATTGTTGTTCTATTTCTGTTAAAAATTCAAAATAATGCAGCTGCAAAAAGATTAAAGTTTGAAGAGGCATTGAAGGATATCATTGATGCAATTGCATTCAACAAAAATGTTTGGAGTCAGGCAAAAATGAGAAAAAATTGAGTGATGACCCCTAGTTATATTGTGAAAGTTATTTGTTAATTGTACACGCCTCTAAATGATTACTTTGTATTTCAGATCGTTTTTCCAGTCAGTATGCGTCCTTGGCTACTGTGTCATGCCACTAGGGGTCGCCCTGTTGATTTGTCGTCTCATTCTCATAGCTCAGCAGTCCACCATTTTATTTATCATGCGATGTATTGTCACTCTTCTAGCATTTGCTTGGGCCACTTTTGGTAAGTAATTTGTTTGTCAACTTGTTCTCTTTTACTTCTTGTGTTGAAATGTATATTGGCAAAAATGACAAAAACAACTTTGTTGGTAAATTTCAAGTACACCTATTTGAAAAAGTTAGCAATATTAATTGAAATATTTGAATAAAATGGGTATTCACAAATATAAAAAAAAATAATAATAATTTTTGAGGGAATATGTTGGTTTTATTTATGTTTTGAATTTTGTAATATATTGAGTAGAAAAAAGTTGTTTTATCAGATAGCCTATGAAGGAAAACAGTTTTAGGATTGGGCCGGAATAGATACCTTCTCTAAATTATTGAAAAAATTATTTGAGAACAGTTTTAGGATAAGGTCTGAAAAAGATTCTATCTCTAATTAATATCCCTTATCATTGGAAAAAAAAGGAATATTAATTGATTCAAAACATTTCTTGTTTCAGCTTCTACAGCATTCCTCGCGGACTGCCAACCGCCCAAAAGAAAAGCCTTAGCCATTTACCCAATCTTCCTCTTTTACTTCGTCATCAGTTGGCTCGTTGTTTCTCATAATCCATACTGAATAGTGAATACTGAACTTTTATTCCTCAAAAAGACTTTCTATTACTGGCAAATGCGGGACATTTTTAACTTCATCGATTCCAATTGTGATTGAATGCTATTTTATGTATTAATTGTGATTTGTGCAATAATGTTGGGATGTAGGGGGATATGTAGTTTATTGACTGGTTGGCTTTGTATGTTGAATATACTTGTATATTTATTTTTCATCTGTTGTTGATGTTCTCATTAAAATTTTGGGAGAATTTGAATATTTTGTTATCGTTTTAAATTTTACCTGTAGATGGATACCTATGGATGTACTGGAAGCTGCCTTGAAGCTGGCTATTCCACTATTTCCAGTCTGATTCTTTGTTCCTAGTTTTGGTTATGGTGTTGATCTTAGGTCAAGGGATGTGTTGTGGCCGTACTTGAATTTAGAGCAGTTTACTGGAATTGGCGCTATATATAAGTACTTAATATTATTATTATTATTATCAGAGACACTTTATTGAGACATAACACTTCCATTGAAACCAATGGTAATGGGAAAATGGCTGCCTGCTGAGTGCTGCCCCCTAGGTGTTGGCAGTATCATTCCATGCTATTGGTCTATCAGGTTCATTGCTGCAGCACACATTTTTGTAGCCCATGTCACCATTTGCTTACAAATGGGCCTATGGTTATATATGTATCACTTCAACAAAAAAAGTAAGTATTTAGAGTACTACCCCTTTTATAGGCCTGCAACATTGGCTGGGGGTTGACGGTGAGGTTTGTATCTATTAAATCCTAATATGTTCATATGATGACATAATTTTACTCAAAATTAAGAAATAAGACCCAGAAAAGGTTATTGTGAGAGTAATAACATATATCTTTATTCTATATTTTAGATCATGCCTTTATGTGTGTAAATTCAGTATACAGTAATACAGTATTAAACAGGCCAGCGCTACTAAATTAATACATGTTGTGACTGAAAGGAAAGGGTACAAGCCTCCACATATTCACATATGCTAAGAATGGATACACAAACTATATATAACACAAAAACAAACCTAATTTTGTTCTTAATTATAATCAAAATTTCTCTTGTTTCATACAAAAATCATTTTTTAGTAATTAATATACATGTTTTTCACTGAAAAATACGCAGATTTAACAAGCAAATAGTAATTAGCAGTTCCAATACACATTCACAAATATATACAGTTTGTCATCGGCATTCAAGTGGACTAAAAAATAAATGACAGCATGGAACAGTTTCTTCAGTGCTTCAAATATTTGTGCTTATTTATCACAAGCCTCTGCATGAAATACAATCTGGTGAAGCCGAAGTATTAACCATGTACATCTTAGTTTAGTTCAATTTGTCATCGAAATAGTGTTAAATTTCTATGCTCTGAATCAACAAATCCATGCATCTATTTCTACTTAAATTTTCTGGTAATTAAAACTCAGCACTAAAATAATGTTTGAATGTATGTTTAATTTAATTTTACATGTTCTGTAATAAAATAAACAGATGTATAATGTTGAAAATGTCTGTGTGACTTCCTAAAAATATAAAAATGTAAGTAGAAGTATATATATTATAATAAATTGTTATAATAAATTGTCCATTTTTGGAAATCCAGTGTGACATTCCATGTAGTGATGCTGTACGAACCGAGGTGAAACTGTTTCTGTGATGTGTCATGAGTGATCTGCGAAAGCTGACGTAGTCTAATTTTTCATGCTTCAGTTGACATGCCTGGTTACAATTAGGTGTACATCGCTTGCACATAAATGTATCGTGGACACCTAAAGAAAGAGTACAATTATTAGTAATACTGATTCTATCTTAGTTTAGTTCAATTTGTCATCGAAATAGTGTTAAATTTCTATGCTCTGAATCTGATAATATGATTAGTTTTTTGCTAATGCTAACATGTCATACATTCGCAATAAACCCACCTTGAGAAAAAGTCCTCTTTGGTGCATTTCTCTTCCCTTCGATTGGCTTTGGTGGGTTTGGGACAGCAAATATAGTAGGGACTGCATTCCACACCAAACTTTTCCTTTCAGGGTCCATAAACTGCGATTTCTCAAAATTGATAGTGCATAATCTGAAAGAAAATAATATTATTTTTAACTGATATGTCAATGACTCTCTTTAATTTTATATGAGTGTGTGATAATAATTTGGCAATAAACTAAAAGATTGATTAGGAAATGAAACGCTTTGATCACTCACCTTCTGTTTCTTAGTTGTTTTTCTGATAATTTGTCCAGTGATGCCAGTCTCGTGTTGACAACCCATAGTTTGCACCTGTGTGTACAAAAAATATGATTTAGGCCTACTCAAAATAGGGCTCATGAAGCTCATATCCAAATGCACACAGGCTTTCGCAAGCTAAAAATAAACAAAGCCTAATGTATTCTATGTATTTACATCACTGCCTTGAGGATTGACAGTTTGATGACATTGCACTTGTACATGGGTGTTCAATGCAAAAAGGTCTTGTTTACATCAAAACAAGACCAGGCCTAAGGCTAAGTACCATTGGAATGCAAATGACTGGAGCAAACTAACATGTGACACAAGCTCAACACCTACCCTTCAACATCCTTGACTGGAAATCTGAAGTAAGAAAGATGAGGTTGCTTCCTTCTAGTGTGACTACAGTTGGGGCCAGCACACCAGTCACCACCACGATATGAACTTTTCTTGACTTTCTGTGTGCTGCTGCAGCTGGCAGCCAGGATGCTCTCTGACTCTGCTCTCCATCCACATGTGATACTGCTCACCCCTAGATGGCAGCACAAGTATGTACTCCCTGGGCTGCCATGTTGCCATTACAGCTTGTGGCTGAGTGTCATGTCTCAATAAAGTGTCTCTGTTATTATATTATTATTATTTAATCTCATTCTCTATTGGATTAATTTATTTCTAATTAGGCTTTGAAGATCAGGATATTCATCTGTTTGTGTATCATCTTGGTAGGATGATTGTAATTACTTAGTGTATCAGAGGTTAGGTCTGCATTTGAGAAGCAGTGGTTAGCCTCATTCTATCACTGGGCCAATGAGGGTAGGCGTTTTAGTCAGTGGGGGCGCCACGTCACATCAACAAAGGCCACGTGCTTTGGGGGAAGCCGGTTGACAAGATGAAGGCTGCTTGTTTATTAGGGAAATTGAGGGTTAATATAGCACCAAGACAGTTGATTGCTTTTGCAATATGTCTGTTGCACTTAGTGGATTGTGTGAACCAAGTGTCAGGAGCCAGTGAAGATGGGAAGAAAAGACAAACAGCAGGGAAAGGGGAGGATGCCATTACTCCTGAGCAAATGTGTATCCTTTTCAAGAAATGAAGAATTATGTTGTTGATGTTGACTAGGTGGCCAAGATGGCAGACGTTTCTGATGGGAACTCTGAGATTCTACAATGATTTTTCTACAATTAAAGCTGAGTAACCCTTTCTAATTGAGTTAATACTGTTGTAATTGTTGTACATAACGTTGTTTTAATGTAATTTGCCATTAGAAGGGCAATATCCCGTTTTTGTTGGCACCAATTAGATCGATAAGTTCTGCCAAGTACAGCAGTTTTATTTACACTGCAAATCCCCAAATATCGCCCACTTTCCGACTGCATTTAGGCACGTTTTTCTCCACTTAGACACGTTTTTCCCCTTCTAACACTCAAATTTTTACTCCTATTCATAGAGATACAAGTCTACAGTGACTGTATACGTAATTTACCTCGTAAATACCACGTAAAAACCAAAATTACAGCCCTCTTAGGTTTCACTTATTAGTACTTTTAGTGGTTCCCGCCATTTTTCTTGTAGTGTTATTTTCATATATACATCCTCTGTCAAATTGTTGTAACTGAACACAGGTTCACTACAAAGCTAGTAATCTAGCAGACCCGATCTCTTGAGACTTGACTCTACAAAGCCTGCAATCTTGACATAGGCCTAAACACTGATAAATTCAAGTGGAAGCTTAGGCATTGTAACATAGAAAAACAAGCTTAGACATTGCATATAACTTAGAGAATCAAGCTAGACATTGCATGTAACATAGAAAATCAAGCTTAGACACTGTAACTTAGCAACTGTGTACCAACAAAGATACTGCTGATATCCTTTCTCTTTGCAGGGAAATTCATGCACAGAAATGGACTCTCAAAGACCAAGAAGACAAACCAAGCTTCCAGATAAGCTCAAACATGGTGAATTTGAGACATCATCCTCATGGCTCAAGAAAAGAGTTGAACGGACAAAAGAGTTTGTCATGTCACCCTTCAAAAGAACACACAAAAACAGCCCTGAAAAATGCTCTAGGTCTCCCCCCAAGAGCCCGACTCCCCGGACAGCTCACCAACTGCCACCAGGAACCCGCAAACTCCCCCATCTTCCCCTCCCCTCGTTGACACAAGCTTAAATCCCAATGCAGCAGATTTCACCCCTGGTCCTCCTGCCGACCTAACCTCGCAGTCTAGCAACTCCAGTATGAAGTCCCTTGTCAGCAGCAGCCTATTGGATTCCCTCCCTGCAACGCAGCCCGAAGACCGACTGAGAGCTGCAAACGTACAACTCCTCAATGCTCTCAAAAGCATTGAGAAACTTGAAAATGAAAACCGAAAACTGAAGGAGGAAACCAGACAACAGCAAAATGTGATCCTCCAGAAAAATGGGGAACTGAAAAAGGAGCAAGATGCAAAAGCTCTTTTAAAACTGGAACTCTTTAATCTTAAGCGGAATCAAGACAACAGGCAAAACCCAAATAGACGGAACTCGCATCCCCATGTGAACACCCCTGAACCTGTCGTCACGTCCAACAGATTCTCTGCCCTTGCGCTCAACAGTAAGGATGAACCCGCTGCAAATGTCGACGATACCACTGGAAAAGTCCCTCCTCAGAAAGTAAGCGTAACTACCAAGCAACTGTTATTCCGAGGATTCTGGGACCCCCTCTCGTGTTTCTATGACAGTCCCCTACAGTTTGACGGTAAAGAATTCCAAACTGCTGAACACTGCTACCAATACGAAAAGGCCCTCTATCACAACAATGAGAGGGCTGCAATTGAAATATTCCATGCCAAGACCCCGGCCGTGGCTAAGTCTTCTGCCAGGAGACTAATCAAGAACAAGTCAAAAGATTGGGACGCTGTCAGCTGGACAGTCATGGAAAAGATCCAGTTGAGCAAAGCCGCTCAATGTGCAACATTCAAGCAAAAACTATTGAACTCAAAGGGTAAAACACTGATCCACAACATGGAAACAGATCCTAAATGGGGCTGTGGCCCTGATGGCTGTGGAATTAATAAAATGGGCAAGATATTGATGAAGGTCCGTGATACACTCCTTGCTCATCCCATTGACAAACCCGCCAGTGAAGCTCCCACAAAAACAAATGTCCTTGTGATAGGAAACTCAAACATGAGAGGACTATCTGCTGAGCTCTCCAAACAAGGCATCGATGCCTCAGCGTTCGTCTACCCAGGAAGGACCTCAGCCAAAATCTCGGAAAGGATTCCCCACTGTGCACCCCGGATCGCCCCGACCCATGTTGTCTTACATACAGGCGACATAGATGTCAGACAATTTCTTGGCGCTCGACAAACTCTAAACGCTATTCGAAATGCCAGAAACACGTTTCCAGCCGACACGAAACTCCTCGTTAATGCTCTCCCCACTGAAGTCCAAAATCGATCCCTACAAAGCGACCTCCGCTTCATAAATGACGAAATGAAAGAACTCTGTGCTATGCTGCCAAATGCTGCCTTCATTCATGAGTCAGCAGCCCTCCGGCTCCGTGATCGTATTCACTTCACTCGTAACAGCGTGACGAAACTTGCAACTTTGATCAAGAACTGTGTTTAACGACTCCAATGCTCCCTCTCCACTGCCCCACCCCGATCCTGAAGATTTGTGCATAGTAAGTAACGGAAGAGTTAGTAATGTAACCCAAGCAATAAGAAATAACCAGTTATACAAAAACCTAAACTTTGCAACACTAAAGATAATAAGCTGGAATATCAGAGGTCTTAGCAATAAAATCCTAGATCAAGATACACAAAATTTTCTCTTTAAACATGATATAATCCTAATAACTGAAACACATAATGACCAAAATTCAGAATCGTATTATAACTGCATACCTAACTTCATCTATAAAGACTTCCCTCGTAAATTCAAACATAAAAATGCTCCAAAATGCTCCGGCGGCATTGGTGCTTACATTAGGAAAGATATATATTCTGGAATAGAAATAACATGTAAAAATGAATGCATCACATGGCTTAGGCTGAAAGCTAATTTCTTTAAACTACCCCAAGATACACACATTGCCTGTGTATACTTCTCCCCACATGATTCAACATACATTCATAACACTGATGCAAGAACAGATTATTTTAATATTCTCACTGAAGAGGTCTCATGTAAGAGCCCTTCAGTATTCATATGTGGCGACCTCAATGCACGTGTTGGTAAACTGAATGACAATGTAGACCAAGTTATAGGGTCAGAAGGACCTCTTGATGATATTTGTGGTCATAATGAGCTAACTGATAGTCTCCGAAATGTCACAAATCTTAGCTGTAGAACAACCAGCGACGTAGGCATAAATGAGTACGGAAAAAGTCTGATTGAATTCTGTAGATACACCGGTATCCGTATTATGAATGGTAGGATTGATAACAAACAGAACACAGGTGACTTCACCTGCTACAAAAGCAATGGTGGAGCAAGTGTAGTAGACTACCTTCTCTGTAAATCACAAGATACATCCCATGTTCTAAATTTAACACTCCACCCAAAAAGACCAGAATCTGACCATAGGCCATTAGCTTTCACTCTAAAAATACCCCATAAAACAACACCTCAAAAAGAACTTGCTGAGGAAAACAGTAAGATAATAAAGTTCAAGTGGGATCCGGACAGAATAGAAAATTACCATCAAAATATGAATAAATCTAGTGTCTTACTTGATAAAATAATTGTAAACGCCACGGATAATAAAAGAAGCATAGAAAATATAAGTAATGACCTCCACACATACATTAACACTGCAGTGGAAAAAACATTTAGAAAGAATAAGAACAAAGGTGATAAATTTCCCAAAAATAGCTGGTTCGATGAACAATGCAAGGCTAAGAAAAGAGAACTGCATGACTATGCTAAAATACATAATATCACTGAAATCCAGCATGCAGAAAAATACAGAAATATTGAAAAGGAATATAAACGTGTCATACAGAAAAACAAAAGACAATATGTAGAATCAATCAGAACTAAACTAGAAAACTGTGCCTCCAAAAAGCCAGTAGTATACTGGAACTTATGGAAATCACTAAAACCTAAATCAATAAACAACAGCTCCTTAGAACTGGGTGAGTTTGAGTCCTATTTCAAACAACAAGTTTCACCCCAGACACACCCTTCTTTGATTATGATCATATGCGTAGCATTAAAACTTTTGTACAGACTTATGATAAAGATAAAATAGAAGATCAAATTTCTCACGACATTTGCAACAGTGCAATAACACTAGAAGAAATTAAACTACACATCAGAAAACTGAAAAACCACAAAGCACCAGGTCATGATGGCCTCGTAGCTGAATTCTTCAAATCTGCCCCTGAAGATCTGTGCTCAGCATTATATGTCGTATTTAATGTCATCTTCGACAGAGGCGAATGGCCGCAACAGTGGGCCCTAGGTCTCATCAGTCCCGTACATAAGAAAAACTCAATAAATGAATGTGACAACTATCGTAAAATCACTGTAATGCCAGTCCTTGGCAAAATACTAGAATCTATCCTTAACTCCAGGCTAATCTACAAAAACAAAACACAAAAACTAGATGATCCCTATCAATTTGGTTTCATGAATGAGGCTCAAACGACCGATAATGTTTTTATATTAAACACTCTCGCCATGCAACAAAAACAAAGAGGCCATCCATTATGGGTGTGTTTCGTTGACTTTACCAAAGCTTTTGATTATGTAAATAGGTATGCACTTTACTATAAACTCTTAAAGAGAGGTGTCAATGGTAAGATGTTAAATCTCATAATGAACATGTACACAAAGGCAAAATGCAAAGTTAAATGGAAAGGTAAAATAGGGCATGAAATTGACAGTAAATTTGGAGTCCTACAGGGAGGAATGATGAGCCCACGGTTATTTACAGAGTTCCTAACTGATCTGAAGTATTACCTCGATAACGAGTCAGGAATTAAACTTGGAGATGACTTGATAAGCTACATCCTTTATGCAGATGATATGGTCCTCTGCTCACACTCGGCAGAAGGACTGCAGAAATTAATTGATGGACTGTATGAATTTTGCAAAAAATGGCATCTCTTAGTCAGCTTAGCAAAAACCAATATCATGGTGATAGGCTCAAGACAAGCAACTACCAAAATATTCAAATTTGGAAATGAAGAAATTAAACTAACAAATGAGTATAAATATCTGGGAACAATTATCTCAAATGATAAAAATATGTTCAAGAAGAACCTTCCAAATCTGATAACAAAGTCAAATAATGCTATATTTGCCCTAAATTCTTATATCCGTAACACATTAGGACAGTTACAGCCTTCTCTGGCACTGAAAATGTTCGATGCTCAAATAAGCCCCATTATGGAATATGCTTCAGAAGTATGGTATCAAAATAAAGACATGACAAATCTTGAAAAGATACAGCTGTCATTCATTAAAAACTCACTGAAAACAAAAACATCCACATCTACCTTAGCTCTGTATGCAGAGCTAGGCAGGTTCCCGATCAGTATGAAAATGAAATGTAGAGTTATTATCTACTGGAAAAGAATACTCACACTAGACACCACACATCCTGTCAGACAAGCATATAATATCTTAAAAACACTTGAAACATCCGGACAAACTAACTGGTGCTCAACCTTAAAAGATATCCTGTTAGAAACTAACAGTAGCCCATTATGGCATGAGCAACTTGTAACAAGTAAACAATACACTTCACTAAAAGAGAGGATGTATCAATCGTTCATGAGAGAATGCATGAATAACATCAATAACACAGATCTTAATCCTAAACTCAGAACCTATAAATTATTTAAAGAACAATTCAGACTTGAACCACACCTAACCACTCCAATTAATATAAATCACATGTTAGCTCTAACTAAATTCAGAATAAGTGCCCACAACCTGGCTATAGAAACTGGCAGGTATACCAAACCCAAAACTCCAGTAGAAAACAGGCTGTGTATTCACTGTACACAGAATGAGGTAGAGTCGGAACAACACTTTCTTCTAAAATGCCCCCTTTATAATAATGAGCGACACACTCTCTTCGAATCCATAACAGCTCTGCTTCCATCTCAAAATAACCAAGATGAAAATGAAAAATTCATTAGCATTATGAAAAACAAAAACAAAATAGTAACCAGCGCACTAGGAAAATACCTATACACTTGCCTAAACAAAAGAAACCAAAATTCAATAATCATTGAATAATTGCAACCTAAATGTGAATCTATACATCAGTTGAAAATTGAAGCTATTCCACTAACTAGCAGAATTAAACATTTTCAAATTAGTTATAAAATTCTTGATTGACACTGTCCTTTCATCGAAATTATTCCATTTATTCAAAACCTATGCTATGCACCGTCCCTAAAAATGAAATTATGGGGCAGTGAGTTGGAGCATTGCTAGCATCATGCAAGCATGCTCGCCACACCATTCGAATCGTCACTCCATCCTTCTTTCACATGACTGGGATTGGCATTTGCCACCCAGCCAGACGAACTCCGTCCAATGTATTGTGCTAACTATTTGTGATTATGAACATTCAACTGGTCTTTACACATAAAATGTCATAAAATCCTGTGATACAAACCAAGATAGTATTACATAAGTGAATACCAAGTATGTGTGCTACTACCACTGTGTGCTAGTTCTCTGTGAAATACCATGTCAGTGTGCTTGTAAATAGTTGAATTTCTATGGAATTTGTAGATCTATAGTAAAATAGGATTGGGTGATTTCTTATTCCTATTATTTGTATATCTATGGAACCTGTCATTTATTATTATCAGTATTCACCTCCTCATTGCGATGTCATTTTGCTATAATACTGTCTGTAATATTGACTAAAAGATGGTTATGTAATAGTTTACTGTTACAAAAACACTTACTGTATGTGTGCTGCTACCACTGTGTGCTAGTTTCTGGCTGCTGTACCATGACAATGTGCCTGTATGTAGTTATGATCTTATTGAGATCTTAGATGTATTAAGTAATACCATCCTTATTGAGCTTCATTGTGATTGTAATTTCATACTGCTATTATTATTATATATAAGTATATGCTATTATTATTATATATAAGTATTTACTGAACCACCCATTTTATTGTAATCACTACCTGCTGTAATGCTTATCGTAACATTGTCCCGCTGTAACACTCTCTGTTATATTGTCCATAAGCTGCTATGTTAGCACCTATTGCGATATACATATATACATGTATAAATATGTAAAATGTCTTAAACTGTATGCACAAAATCTTGGAATATACCTCATATCAATGAACTACCAAATCGATGATACGGACACTGACTCTTTAAAATTTGAATTCATGATGATAGATAATAATGATTATATTATGATAATATGGACACTAACAAAAAAGCAAATTATGATAATGTACATCTTCATATCTGCGAAAAGGAATGATAATTGATACACCAGGCCCAGCATGCATGTACTGTATACAATTGATTCTATAGTTTTAGAACGGTAGTCTTATTTGTAGTCTGTGTAGTTGTAGTCAATATGTAGCTCTGTATTTGTCACTGTAATGACTTATGGGTCAATATTGACCTCTTTCTGTCAATAAAATATATTCATTCATTCATTGTTTCTGTTGATATCATCAGTATTACTGATTACATAAGCCAGAGATGTCAGAGGCAGACGTAATTGATTAGCCTGGGTCAAGTGACATGCAAGGCGCTGTAGAGGCATATTGGAGGGGAGGGGGACAGCTGCCCCCGGTACCCCCTGCCCCCCCCCCCCGAAATTGAGAAAACCAAGTTCGGGCAAAGAGTATAAAAATTCCGGCAGGTAATCAAATAAATATATTGAAATACAAGCGATTTCAATGTGACATTGTCATAAGATCTTGAACTTCGGGCTAATGTCAGTCGTTCCCCCAAAAATTCGGTCCGCAGTAATCCTATAATGCAATTAAGGCACTATTTGACATGATATTTTTCTTACTCGATCCGTACATCTGTATATTCAAGGAGAAAGAAAGAACAGAATCAAAGATTGCCTCTTTTATTCAGAGCCAGGTTCCGGAAGAAAACGCGGGTGGCAGGGGCAGTTGGACAAAAAGGGCAAATCATATTTTGCTTTCAGAGCAATTGCCCCTTCCTGACCCCACCTCCACCACCCGTTCTGGCCACCATGTTTTTAGTAATACATTTTAAAAGCAGTCGACACTGAAATGATTTGATCTGAAATGTTCCTTGACTTGAGAAAGACCGAAAACTGTTCAAGCACAAAAGGGCAGCCCACCTGGAGGCCGTGAAGGGAGTCATGGAATTGGCCAATTATGAAAAACAATACAAGATGGTGACTCTGCTCACTGATAAAATTGTCAAGGTTCGTTATACTTAATACAATTCTTTCATGAAAAATTTCATTGGTAACTATATAGGCATATATGTTTAATGTTGCGCTTTAAAGTTTTTGATGTTTGTCACAGTATGTGTACTTATAGCTAATGCAATTTGCCAATTATTTTATTCAAGCCAAATTCTCACAATAATAAATATTTATTTTATTTTTTTCCCCTCAGGTAATAGGAGGATCCAAGTTGATTTTGATGGAATCAGGTTTCACCCCCGGCGATCCTTTTCCTTCTGACGAGAAACTGCGAGATGGTAAAGCCATTTATTTGGATGCCAACTTCTGTCTTGTCATGTCTGCCTCTCCTAGCCATCTAATACGACTTTCAATTAATTAACTCCACTCAACTCCTGACAATCAAAGCTGTGGCCAATTATGTAAATTGATTGTGATTTATGTTTTAAATTAAAAAGCTGTCAATTGTTTAATAGGAGATTAATGACCTATTAATGTTAATTATACTTTTGATCAGGGATAATATTTAGCAAACAGAAACAGGCTAGCCGATTTAAAAAAAATTCCTTTCAGGGATTTTCGTAATATGCTTCTCTTTGTCTTTCAACCTGAGTGTATTTCCTGTGGTTGACATTGTCCCCTAACTCCCTTTGAAGTTTTCTTCTCAACCTTGTGTCCCTGACTCACTCAGAATTGTTATTTTCTCATTTTCAGCTTATTCCCAAATTGCGGAGAACTTAGCATTTTTTGGAGACATTTTATTGCGTATGCCGGACATGACACATGACATCTTGAAGCGGAATAAGGAGAATACCCTGGCCATCAATTGGGCTGTCAGCTTCTGCAATGAGACCAAAGTCTACCAGGGCAGTGATGGCAAACTGCTGCATTTGGTAGGTCTAAAATATACCTACTTGAGGGGGTTCCCACAGTCATTGGAATTAAGCCAGGGAAAGTCATTAAAATTGTGGTCTTGGAAAGTCATGGAAAGTCAAATATTTTTGAAAAGTCATGGAAAATTCTAATCGACCAAAATTTGCAAGAAAATTTATTAAATTTCTGTGGTTAATGCAGATGGTTGATTTGTTAAATATACTGTCAGACAGCAGACGAAGATTACCCTGCAAATTAGCTTACGGTTGAGTCTAGACCTCAATGAGTGAAGAGTCAATACCTTCAATGGTCATGGAAAATCTAAAATTTCAGAATGGTAAAGTCGTGATATTCAGGGTAAATCCCGTTGTAAACTTTTTGAGAACCCTGCTTAAGTTGATCTAGTGTACAGTTCATACATTCGTTATGATTATCGTCATTCAGCAGGACCTGTTATAGGCACTCGAAGTGGCAAGTGTCCTCTAAAAATCATATTGACCAGCTAATGCTTAAATGTTTAATAAAAGCTGTCTAGAATTATATTGTAGATATTTTATTAGGTTTTGTATACAAGATAATGGTTATCTGTTTGATCTATTTTCATTAATTCGGTGGCTATTGCCAAATTCTTATAAATGATCTTGAATAATTATAGTTTGGCTGAAGGTCAATAGTTGAATATTCATTGGTTGTGTGAACATAAAAAATACACCAATAAATATATAGTAAGTGCATGGATTGGATATTAATTGATTTTTTTTTTTTCACAGATGGCTCAAGAATTAGGAATATTGGAAAAAGATGCTGATTATGTGAATCCTTACAAGGAGGATGCTATGTTTGTGAGTATACTGTGTTGTGTGTACTATAGCTATCATCAGATCATAAATACAGTATATAATGATTGTTTGCTTATAAATATGGACATTATTTGGTCTTTGAACTACAATTTGGTTATCCTTTAAGTTATACAATGCATTTCATGTCATACAGATTCATACAGATGCAATAATATAGATTGGGATAAGTCATCTTGATAAATAACAACCTCTTGTTCAATATTTTAAGTATGTATAGTGTATTTTACACGTGGTTAAATTTCTAACCAAATATATATATTTTTTCAGAAAAAGATGGCTGAACAAGCAGCCAATGAAGTGATAATGGAGGCCGCAAAAAAAGCCAAGAAAAAACAGGATAAGAAAGAAAAGGCGAAAAAACGCAGGGGACCTAGATTAAGGGGGGAATTGTAGTGAATATGAAATTTAGT
This sequence comes from Platynereis dumerilii, assembly GCA_026936325.1. Classification (NCBI taxonomy): domain Eukaryota; kingdom Metazoa; phylum Annelida; class Polychaeta; order Phyllodocida; family Nereididae; genus Platynereis; species Platynereis dumerilii. The sequence goes on along the minus strand of JAPTHN010000089.1, from coordinate 12,314 downwards.
CGATGTCATTGTAAAATATTTTCCATCTCTTCATCGCTTTCATTGGATAACTGCACTGTGTGGTTTGCTAATTGTGGATGTGAATTTTGTAATGAATGTCTGTTACTGCTGAGAATTTGTGAGGAGTGAAAAAAAATCATTATTTCATATATTATGTATCCGTGTGATTCTATAATTATTATTGAGCACTTACACCTGTAATTTAGGTACTATTGGCTGTGAAACTATTCAAACTAAGATATATACTATTTGTAAGTGTGATTGTGATGTCAAACTATCTACACAATAAATGTTTTCATTGTTTTGTAAAATAAACACCACTGAGATAATATGTAAAAAATTTTTATTTCATATTGGCTACTTTTTGCAGTAAGTAAAACTGTCTTCTTATTTTGCCTTGAAAAAAGCTGCAATTAGGCCACACATAATTGATTCTTAGCTTCGCGGACCCGCCGACACAATAGATTTCCTGCCGATGAAAAAAAAAATTGAAAAAAACATTTTTTTTTTTACTTTATAAAAAAAAAATGTTCACCTTTTTTTTTTGTCCTACCGACCGACCCTGAAAAAGTGCCTTGAGAGGATCCGAGAAGCTAAAGATCAATTATGTGGCCTTAGCTGGTTAATGATGTGGTATGGTATGTCACATGTAGAGGTCTCTATGTTTTGGGTTCTAAGTCTGGTCTGCATTGAAGCTCATGGATTGATATTAAGGTTCGACAAACTGAGGGATTGAGTCAGCTTGTCTGGTGGACCTGACATCTTGCTGAGCTGTCGGTCAGGCTCAGTCGGACTTTGAGTCTGCGATCAGGACTGTCAGAATCTCCTCATTGGCCAAGGGCAGGGGCTGAAACCCCTCCTGGATCCTCCACTTTCATTTGTGTATCCCAATTTGGAAAACCCCATCAGGGCCTCTTGCTGTAAAGGGAAACCCCGCCAGGTGAGGTAATGACGTCACGGGCAGGGAATACCCTTAGATGTGTATTCCTAAGCATGACAGCTAATGTGGAGGCACGATTGCACCATTAGTCCTGATTAATTGTGCTTCTGCAGCTGTGAATTACTCAGGTGCAACATGGATATTCATGGCAAGGTAGGGGGCTGTTTATGCAATGTTTTAATGCTTAGAATTTGCTTGATTGGTGAGATGTAGCTGGGGTTTTGGAGAGGTCTTGGTTTGTTTTGCACATCAAAATGTACATTTAAAGGTCTTTAAATGGTCACACTGCAGCCTGCAGGACAGTGCAGGTATGACACTGCAGTGACAATGTCCTCCTACAGTAGAAAAATTATTGTCACTATACTTCACCTGTTCTATTCAGTGCTTGCATATTCATTAATTAAAACTAACACAATTTTTCAAAGTTTTTCCGTCTTTGGCAGTCAATGAGTGATTGCATTATTATGGAATCACAAAAAAAAAAAAATAATAATGCTTCCTAGGCCCTATAGATATATTATCAGATCATGCAGATACTTTGACAATTGAAAGATTAAATTTTGGAATTACTTCTCTGTTTGATGTCGTTGCATTTAAAGTGGTACATCATCCTTTTTTTATTGCAGTCCGCAGAACAGCTCAAGAAGATGGGCAATGACTGCGTCAAGGAATCCAAGTTCTTCGAAGCGGCCATCATCTACACACACGCCTTGAAGCAGGAACCTCGGAACTACCAGATCTTGAGTAATCGGTCGCTGGCCTTCCTCAAGACAGACCAGTACTACAGCGCATTACAAGATGCCAATGCAGTCATTCAGTTGCAGCCCGACTGGCCCAAGGTGAAAAAATCAAATTAAATAGCTAGGCCTGCAGGAGTGTCATTGATATTTTGTTACACATAATATCTAGGTTTTCTCAAATCTCAATTCTAGGCAAGGCCTAGACACATGCAAAATAAAATTATTTAATTAATTCAACGTCGTACCCACCTCCCTTAATTAACACTGGTACTGTAAATACTTATGAAAATATAAGTACATTGTCATATTGGCCCCAATGATATTGGGCATTATTGGCGCTAATATCATATGTAGCTTTATACATTATAATCCGGGATTCAGATTGTTTTTGAAAAGTATTTCCTCTCACATGGCACACTGTTTGTTCTAGGGATTAGTACCTTTACCTGGTAATTGTAGATCTGTGTACCTTGGAGGTATCCAGAAAATGCCACTGCCAGGGGGGGGGGGGTGTATCGGGTTATCGCGTTGCGGGACGCATATCGCTCGATGTTATTCGACCCCGCGATGATAAAATTAACATCTAAGAATATGAAAAATTTCTCCTGGTGGGTGGGATGCCTGCGACCGTCCCTACTGTGTACGTAACATTATATAAGTCAAATTTCCATTTCTTTGTCATTCCAGGGCTATTTCAGGAGAGGCGAGGTGGAGTTTAAAACTGAGCATTATAAGGAAGCTGTCCAGTCATATAAGGTATGTTACATAATTTGTTGTTTCAAAACATACATCATCAAACAGTTCTAGTTGGGAGATCCACAAAGGCCTGTGCCAGATTGTATCAACACTTAACACAGGTTATCCTGAAGTGGTTAGCTCCAACAACTTTACTTTTAACCAGGGCTTTGGAGTCGGAGTCGGGAGTCGGAGTCGTGGGGTCGGAGGTTTTTGGGTGGAGTCGGAGTCGGAGTCGAACTTTGACTTTCAGGTGGAGTCGGAGTCGGAGTCGAAAATTAAATTGATGACTCCTGACTCCTACAAATAATCAAAATAATTTACAAAAACCCAGTTACAAAAATTTGAAATGTTTCTCAAACTTTCTTATAGAATTATTCATATTCAAAATCCAATGAAAACTTTGTAGAACTACTTTTTCTCCCCTTTTAATCATGTAATATTTGTGTGCAATAATACCGATAAGCGGAGTCGGGAGTCGGAGTCGGAGTCGTAATTCAGGAGACCTAAGGAGTCGGAGTCGGAGTCGCTTTTCAGAAAGCCAAAGGAGTCAGGAGTCGGAGTCGGTTCACTAAACACCTGACTCCAAAGCCCTGCTTTTAACAGGGTTACTGGGGAAAATAACTTAGCCATGTTTTAAGCTGACCTCATGTTATGTAATGACTAAATTATTTTCCCAGTAACCCAATTAATAGAAAAGTTATAGGAGTTAACCACTTTAGGATAACCCATGTTAAGCGTTGATACAATCTGGCACTGATGGGTCACTATAGATGTCATCTCAGAGTAATGTGTTGATTTCTGTTTCAGTGTGCCCTGAGTATAGACCCCACCGATAAAGGTCTTCAAGATGCCTTAGGAAAGGCCAACAAAAGTTATATTGACCAGAAAACAAGTAGGTTCTTCACTCAAACTGTAAAAAAAAAATATGTAAAGTAAACATATGAAATGTAAAATATTGTGGTAAAAAAAAAAGCTATTATTTTGGTGTGACTTAAAATTAAGACAATTGTCATCAAACATTTAAAAAAGGCCAATTTCTAATAATCTGACCGATAGTAGAGTATGCATTTATGCTGCCAAAAAACAGCTCCGTGTAATATGTGTAACGGCTGCATGTGTTTAAACGTCCGAAACGAAACCCACAAACTTTCATTGTGCAATGAACGTTCAGTGTATCTTTAGTACTTGCCTCAGCTGTTTTGTCCAGAGATATAAGATTTGTCATAACAATTAATGATTTTGTCATTTTAAGCTTGTTTATTTTTTCAGAGGAACAGAGAATGCCTTGGATAGGGTCGGGAGTTGGTTTAGTCACAGGATTGCTAATTGTGGTCGGAGATGAGTTAGCCACAGAAACGCCTGCTATACAGGTATGAATCTGAATGATACAATTCTAATACACTGGTCCCTGCTTTAGCTATCATCCAGTCGTCTACCATGGGGAGTGTTCTCTTCTCAGCAAACAAAATGCACAATAATTCAGAAAAGCAGTCGCAAACAGGGGTGTCAGTGCAGGGCTGGTGGCAGTGGTGAGAATTTGCTCTGCCTCCTTTTGCCAAATGTTTTAAGTAAAACAATAGGCAGCAGTCTGCGGACCCCCTGCTGTAAAGGTTCCGGGCCTTTGAGGTGCATTTACACCTTTAAAAAAAAATTAAACCGACACCCCTGGTCAATTTTAAAGGCAAATTGGTTCATATTGGAAGAATGTAATCTATCAAAATTAGAAAAAAACTTATAAGCCTATTGAATTTGCTCTCTGTATCTTTTCAAATTTAATTAAGATTTTTTTTCACACTTTTAGTGTTAAGCGCAAGTTCTTTGTACATATAAAAACAATTGTATAATTTGCCTCTTTTGCAGTTTATGGCCTTAAAAATAATAATAGTAGTCGCCCTAACAGGAATAGGATATGCATTAGCACTAGCGTACAGGTGAGTGATTGTTTGAGTGCTTAATAATTTAATGCTTCAGATAATTCTATGCTTTATCTGTTTGCTTATTCAGATAGCTTTATTTGCTGTGTGAGTTATTAGATGGTTTATTGAAGTCATTCTTGAATATTTTCAGATATTTTCAACAAAGTACTCGGACAGGCCTTTTAGATGAACCAGTAGATTTATTTGGAGGAGGTAACTTCTTGGAATTTATGCAAACATGCAACTTTAATTTCTACTTTTATCTCAATTTATAATTATGTTCAACTTAAAGCCATTGGAATGTTTTTGAGGACACCATTCTTCTTTTTCAGAGGGGGACTCCTCAGCAGAGGGCGACACCAGTCAAGCAGAGGAGCCCTCTGGTGTGAAAATGAGACCAAGGGGGAGAGCCAGCTCTGGGAAGCAGAGGTACAAGCAAGGAAAGAACTGAGTTTATTGTACATGTCATTTATAGAATTTATTAGGTTACAAAGACTTACAATGTTGAGAGTTTACACAGTGTTTTTAGATGCAATCTGTGCAAATATAAGCTGTTTCTTCCACAGGCACAATTTGCAGTATTGACCCCCTTAAAGTTACCCTGAATGATAAAATCCTTGGCTAAATATGGGCGATTTTCTGAGTGTTATATCATAAACTTATGATCAATAATATTTTTAACTGATTTCTTTAACTATTTCTTTTCTTACATAAATTATTTAGTATATTTCCTATATTTTTCTTGATAGTGTCTCCATCCTCCAGCACATCCATTATAGGTGACGTCACAATATCCATTGTTATAAAGATATTGTTACAAGTTAATAAATTGTAACAATGCTGATGACGTCACAAAGCTGATAGCAAGCAAACCTGTTGATTTTTTTCCGTGCGTACCCGAAATAAATCTAGGGGTCATTTAGTGCATTTAAAGGCCTGTTTCAGTAAGAAAAACTCATCCCACAGCAAAGAAACTTCACACACTAAGCAAGACGGCCACTATACAGAAGAATATGTGAAAATTAAGAAACATTTTATTTGAAACCTGATCATCATTCAGGGTAACTTAATGAATAATGAGTTATTTAACAGGCCTGTTAAAACTCAAATAATATTTGAGTGCTATAACTTGTCAACATTCCAGTTGATATTGAGAATATATACAGAAATTGTAAATATACAAATGACCAGTAGGCACCATGTGCTGTTTTTATTTTGCTTTTCTACGATATGGCATTTTATGAAGCATGTTGTTAGCACTGATTGCAAGTCAGTTTTGTGGTGTTGATTAAAATGATTTTCTAAAAATTGCAGCGTCACTGTTTTTATGTCTATCATGCTATTGGTTGCATCTGGATTAAAATTTCCAAGTGTTATTATGATTTTCTGGTCTTTTTGGATGAATGATTGGTCCACTTTGCTCAAATCGATATTGTACCTAAATGGTTAGGGGTATTGACCTCAGAGCATTGGAGAAAAGTTTTTCTAGGGTATCTTTCAATCTGGGTTTTAATTTCTATGGCTGTGAGCTATTCTGTACTTCTCTTCTGCAACTTTCTGTGATTCATCAAAAGTTGTGTCGTGCGACTTTCTGTGTCAAGAAAGATACCTTTTGACTTTCTCAGACTTGGTGACTTCATGATGACTTTTTTGAATCTTTGTGTGACTTCCTTAATTCTAGAACTTTTTTAATGATTTTAATAAGCTTTCTGTGACATTCTGTGACTTGCAATGGCTTTTCTGTGACTTTCTGAGTCTTTTTGTGAAATTTTCTTAGTGTTGATTTTTGACTTGTGAATTGCAACCCCATGTCACATAAAGACATCCATTAACCAGTTGCTGGGAAATAATGGCTCCCGGTACAAATGGTGATGTCAGTTGACTCAACTTGACTGGAGTTGGGTTATTAATGAGGAGGGCAGAATGCAACATAAATGCATCATCCCATAAAATGGCTGGCTGTGGATTCCCAGGACATTTCATGGCTCTTTTGCAATGTTCTGCTGATTTGACAATACCCCCCCCCCCATAGCCCTCCCTGTCCCTATAGCTCCCATACAGCATACAGTATAGCCCCTGACAAGATTACCCCCCCCCCCCCAACACCAGCCCCCATCACCTGTCCATCCCTTCCAGTCGATTAGGCGGATACAGAGACAGGGCCAGGTCCATCCGCATCACTAGGGACGAACAATGATGAGCAGTGATGGAAATGCTGGCCTAAAGGGGGCAGCACAGTCTCTTTCAAATGATCAATGGAATCCGTGAAAAGCTATGAAAAAGAAAGCAGGGCGCCATGTGTGGACGGCCCGTGCCTCCCTGGTCGCCAAACTAGCCCATCTGTTCGCCCCCTTGTCCCCTCCCTGGTGAGTTGTGGTCTTTTAAGATCTTTTCATACACAACAAATGGAAATATGGAAATACCCCTGGTCAGTGGTCATTGGTCAAGCTGCTGTGCAATATGTGAAATTATTGTGAATGATGGACAACGATTCACTACGGATTTTGATGTCAAAAGTATTTATAGAATTTAAAGGTACATTAACTTCTGATGTTACTGTTTTAGGGAAATATAGTTGACAACCACAATTCTTGAAGTTTGATACTTTATTGCAGAATAAATCACAGAAGAAACCCTGTAAAACAGGAAAAGAACAAGGGAGTAAGTGACGTGTCATAAATAATGTACATTAAGTCACATGTGGCATAGCCAAATTAACTGAGACCTCAGAAAGTAATAATGAACAAAGTGTGTTATAAATATAGTTATACTAATATGATGAAGCTAAAGATTACTAAGTAACAACCATATAATTACCCAATAAATGTACAAAACCGACAAGTCATAAAGTAACCCAGAGTAACATTGCACATTAATGCAAAGTGCAAATACTAAACTCATAAACCATGAAATAATTATTCAAAGTCATTTACCACCAAAGTGTAATTAAATACCATAAGAAGTAAGCAACAAGTTAAACACCTTACCCTGAAAGGGGTTTCTTGACAAGGAAGCAATGGGCAGCAAGTTACAAATAACCAAGTCCCACAAGTCGAGGACTGCACACTACCCAAGTGGCAACCTTAAACCAATAGATAACTAACATAAGTAACTTGCTAAATAAGTGGCAAATAATTGACAAAGTAGTGAAAATGGTAAATAATAGCCATGAGCACTTGTATGCTATACAGGCTAAGATACAAATACTTATTATTTACTCGATACTAATTAATTAATTCTAACTGGGCACAAATATGTATAGACTGAAATATTGTGATATTATGAGAATATGAAATAAATGGAACATACCTGATATACAAAAGTTGAATGGTCAAAGTACAGCACTAAGTTGCTTGATCAGCAGCTCAGATAGGAATGACATAGAAAAAGAGCTGCTGAACAGTTTTGTTGACTGTGAAGGGATTAAGTCCCTATTAGCAGATGTGGTAAACTGAGTACTGGAACGTGCTGTCATCTGGTGTTAATACCAGCAGCATAGTCTCACAGAGCTGGGAATCGAGCAAGCGATAAAATATGCTGTCACATAGCCCCAGGTGAAAAGAAACAACTGTCCTCAGTTGGACATATACAGACAAAAATGGAAATGAGAGAAAAACACAAAATTCATAATACAACTAAGGTACGAGAAAAACTATGCCAAAATTAAACTCCTGAGCCCTCTATATCTACAAAATCAGAAAAAGCTATGTACAAAAATACAATATCACAGAAATTATTTGACAAAATGAGACATAATAAAATCGCCGAAACGCTTAGGCATTTGACCCAAGTTGACCCGAGTTGACCTCCTGGGCAAAGATGAAGGTGAAGATGCTCTGCTCCCCTCAGATTCCAACTGCTGAGGTGCAGCTGCAAGTGTCCCTGAAGGGGTTGCAGGATCTGCAGGGGGAGCTGTAGGAAGAGCTACAGGAGGGGCTGCAGACGGAACTGCAGGAGGAACTGCAGGCAGAACTGCAGGTGGGTCAATACTTGGAGTTGTCAAACGTCTTGCTGGAGAGGATGGATTGGAGGCTGGAGGGGAAGAAACTGAAGCTCTTGAAGATGGACTTGGGATTCCGTGGTCACCATGGTTGAACAAAGGAGATAGGAAAATTTCATCTTCAGATTCACTACTGGAATTGGATGACTCAGCTGATATTCTCTCTGCTGGAGATTTCCTTGTCCTAACTGGTTTCCTCACTTTCCCTGTTGGCTCCAGACTTGGAAGTTCATCTTGTTCATCTAGAAGAATGGGAAGCAGCAGATTTCTGTGAAGGGTGCGTTCTCTCCCCTCTCCAGACAGTGGCTTAACAGTATAAACTGCTACCTGCGGATTTGGCTGTGACAAAACAACATACACCTCATCCACCCACTTGTCTGCCAACTTCTCTCTTCCAGTCGCTGCAGTTTTCCTGACCAATACAGTGTCTCCAATTTGAAGTATGGCATTATTTATAACACACTTTGTTCATTATTACTTTCTGAGGCCTCAGTTAATTTGGCTATGCCACATGTGAATCGTACCATTCCTTTGCACTTGATGCTTTCTGTTCCATGCGCTTCTTAGCCAAACCGTTCACATACTCGACCTGCTTCTTCAGGTCTTCAGCAAATTTTGTCAGGCTTGACTTGTCCTTTGATGAAGGCTTAATCTCTGCATCCACTGGAAGCATTGGTTTGCGTCCGAACATTAGTTCATACGGGGCGAACCCTGTGGCATCATGAGGAGTACAATTGTAAGAATGGACAAGTGACGGAAGATGAGATTTCCACTTAGCCTTCTGATCATTTGCCAGGGTGCCCAATAACTTCAACAATGATTGATTGAAACGTTCACAGGCCCCATTTCCCATTGGATGATATGGGGTTGTGCGTGACTTAGTCATCCCTGTCAGTCCACACAATTCTTTGATGATTTTGCTTTCAAAGCAGCGACCCTGATCGCTGTGGATGCGCTGTGGGATGCCATACACAGTGATGAAGTTATCGTAGAGTGCCCGAGCAGTTGTCAGCGCCGACTCATTTTTGGTGGGTATGACCTTGGCGAACTTGGTGAAATGGTCCGTAATGACCAACAAGTGCTCATAACCAGCCGATGGTTCAACCAATAAGTAGTCTAAACATACCAATTCCAACGGCTGTGACGTGATGATGGGAGTCAATGGAGCTGTTGTTGCCCTGGATTTTCTGCAGATACATCTCCGACATTTACTCACCATTGTTTCCACATCACGCAGCATAGATGGCCAGTAACATCTTTCACTGTGGAGGATTGAAGTTTTGTCCCTGCCAGGGTGTCCCATGTTGTGATGTAGACTCTCAAACATGGCTCTCCTGAATGCTTTTGGGACCACAAACTGCAGAACTTCACCTTTCTCTCCTTGAACAAAACATCATCAACAATCTTCAGCCGGTGCGGTTGGTTGAGCAATTTCCTTACTTCAGGATCGGCCTCTCTCCATTCTTCCTTGGATAATCTGAAATCAGTCTTCACACAGTGCTTGACCTTGCCTATCACTGGATCTTCATCCTGACGTGAACCAGCATCACCATCAAACACACTACTGACAACTGTACTACCCAAGATATCGTCCTCGACTCCTGCGCCAAGGGGAAGAGTATGACAAAACCCAGACTCAACCTGAAGAGATCTACAAATAGCATGAGAAACCTCGCTATCTAAATCTAACAAATCCAACCGAGACAACGCATCAGCGTCAACATGACTCTTACCGGGTTTGTAATGGACTGAGAAATTGTACGAAGATAACTGCGCCAACCACCTGTGACCTGTAGCATCTAAACGAGCGGAACTGAGAACATAAGTTAATGGATTTGAATCTGAATATACATCACACATGTTCCCATACAAATAATCATGAAATTTTTCCACAATTGCCCATTTCAGGGCGAGAAATTCCCTTTTGTGAGCAGGGTAATTTCGCTCAGCTGCGTTCAGACCCCTACTGGCATAAGCAATTACACGCTTCCGGCCGTCCTGGACCTGATACAAAATTCCTCCTAGTCCTTTTCCAGAAGCATCTACATGTAATATAAACGGTTTAGTACAATCCGCATAAGCAAGAATTGGAGCTGAAGTCAATTTTGACTTCAACATCCTGAAAGACTCATCTGCCTCAGCAGACCAAACAATAGGACCTTTTCCATCTGAAGACTTCAACAAATCCTGCAAAGGGCGTGCAACCGAGCTAAATTTCTCCACGTACCTCCTATAGAATCCAGAAAAACCTAAGAATGAGGCTAGTTCTTTGGCATTTTCAGGAATTTTCCAATTGGCGACTTTGCTAATTTTCTCCGGATCTGTGCTGATGCCCTCCGCACTGACAATATGACCTAAATACTGACACTCGGACTTCAAAAATTCACATTTTGATGGTTTGAGCTTCAGACCACAGTCTCTCAACCTCTGAAACACATTCTCTAACCTAGTCAAATGCTCTTCAAACGTCGCAGCGTACACCAAGATATCATCGAGGAAAACGACACACTCCTTGAGATGCATTTTACCCAAACATTGCTGCATCAACCTCTGAAAGGTACTTGTCGCATTTACGGTGCCCATAGGCATCGAGTTCCACTCGAAAAATCCTAAGGGTCCTGCCGTAAACGCGGTCCTCTCCTTGTGTGGTTCATACATGGGGATCTGATAATAACCGGAACGCAAATCTAACCGACTAAAATACTTAGCACCAATCAACGAGTCCATTGTCTCTTCGAGACGAGGAAGAGGGAATAAATCCCGGATGCACTGCTGATTCAACTTCCTGTAATCAATGCACAGGCGTAAATTTCCACATTTTTTACGAACTAGGACAAGAGGGAAACTCCATGGACTATGAGAAGGACGGATCTGACCAGCTGCTAACAATTCATCAAGATAAGCCCTAACCTCATCATACATGGCAGGCGGAATTCGCCTGTGACGTATCCTGATTGGCGTCTCATCTATGAGCTTAATTTTGTGTTCAACTAAGTCAGTCCTACCGTAATCAAGATCATGGACAGAGAAAACATCTTTCCACCTTTTCACCAGATTCCGGACAGCTTCGGCTTGTCTGGCATCCTCAGGCCAATGGAATTTTTCCAACCAACTATCATCTGTAACAGAATCTACATCAGACTTAACTGGAACAACATCAACCTTTTGCAGCTTACACAGCACAACTCCAGCTGGGATGTGCCTCTCGCGATCAGAAGTGTTGACTAACTCAACATACACCCTGCTGGTGCTACCAAGACCTCCGACCTTAACCAAACATTGTGAGACTAACACACCACCTGGCAAATGACTTTGCGGACTTTCCTCAGTTACCACACTGATTGGTGAACAATGTGCAGCGGCCCTAGAAATGCCACTCACAAAACTTTTGGACTTTGGGGGAAGTACTTCAACTTTTGTAGATTTGGCATGACCTACTACACCATAACAATCACCCATGGACATGCATTTAATTGCTTTACACAAAGATTTGTCCAAGGAATCTTTCACTGTAATCAATGAATCATAAGCTACATTCAGTACATTGGTACCAACCACTACTGGAGTATTCATATCACATTTGGAATCGGCAACAACCAATGCAAGGACATCCATGGGGGTGCCTACATCAGGTGCCAAGTCCATGGTCACTTCAACATAGCCTAGATATGGTAAAACATTTCCACCTGCGGTGTGCACAGTTAAGCTTTTCAATGCTTTCAACTCACAACCAATTTTTTCAACTAATGACAATGCAATGGTGGTCACTTGTGACCCTGTATCAATCAATGCGGGTACAGTTTCATTTTCAACCTTGACATATGCAACATTAGGAATACCAACCAATTTGGGACCTTTCTTTACCTTGCAGCTCAGCTCTCGGTCCCCGGAGAAGGCTGCTGGCCATTTCCCTGCTTTTGTTCATTCTTCTTTTTCAAAATTTTACATTCACTCAATTCATGGCCTTTTTTCTTACAATA